>JAZHRO010000061.1:29635000-30856666 GCA_037157565.1 Thalassia testudinum | reverse complement strand
TGAGCCATCGCGACATGATGCCTTTGCAGCCGATTCTCGTATGCGAAATCTTTGATGTTTGGGGGATTGATTTTATGGGTCCCTTTCCTGTTTTGGATGGTTTCGAATACATTCTGCTAGCTGTGGACTACGTGTCCAAATGGATCGAAGCCATACCAACCCGAACCTGTGATCACAAAATCGTTCTCAAATTCATTCATCAAAACATTTTCTCAAGGTTCGGGATTCCTCATGCTATAATCTCAGATGGGGGGACCCATTTCACAAATGCTTAGTTTAGGTCACTGATGACCAAGTATGGGGTGTCTCACCGAATCTCTACTCCTTATCACCCCAAGACTAATGGTCTAGCTGAGCTATCAAATAGGGAGATCAAGAAAATCCTGCATGTCACTGTTCGGCCTAACAGGAAGGACTGGTCGTCCCGACTTCCGGAAGCCTTGTGGGCCTATAGGACCGCCCACAAAAACCAATTAGGCATGTCTCCCTTTAGACTGGTGTATGGGAAGGCGTGTCACCTTCCCGTCGAACTGGAGCATAAAGCCTATTGGGTAGTACGAAACTGTAATCTATATCTTTCGAAGGCTGGAACCCACAGAAAGCTTCAAATCAGCGAGATCGATGAATTACGCCTGGACGTGTATGAGAACTCGCGAATCTACAAGGAGCGGGTTAAAGCGTTTCATGACAGGAATATCTTGAGAAAGATTTTTCATCCTGGTCAGAAGGTCCTACTCTTTGATGCCCGGCTCAAACTTTTCCCTGGAAAGTTGCGATCCAAGTGGGACGGACCATACTTGGTCCGACAGGTTTTTGGAAATGGAGCCATCGAAATCAGTCCGCTCAGCCACGATTTCGAACCTTTCATCGTGAACGGTCAGAGACTCAAGCCGTTCATTGATGTAACTTCTACTGATTTGGCTAAATCATCTTATATCCTCCATTCCCCTTGAGCTTATTGCAACTAGCCGATGGCGTAAAACTCAGCGCTTAACGGGAGGCAGCCCGTCATTTTCCTTGAAAACCTAAAACCTTTTTGACACCTTTGTGCACTTAAGGTTCACCCTTTAAGATAGCCGACTCCACCTCAGATGCTTGCATCTGGGATTAGAAATCATTCACAACAATCACCTCAACCCATTCACTCACCAAAATACCTGTCCTAAGGAATGAACTAAGCTGAATAAAAACACTCCTAAGTCACAATGAGGACATTACAAACCTTAGGCATGGGGGGGTATGAAAGTAAAAAACTTGTAAGAAAAGGTTTTAAACAAAAAAATTCACATATCCCAAAAACACCATAAAAATTTAAAAAAAAAATTGAAAAAAAAAGAGAATAAGAGGAGAAAGGAAATTTTGTGAGAGAAGGAAAAGAAACAAAATGAAAAAGGAGCACAAAAATATGAGAAAAGAGTACTAGTCATTAGTAAGAAACTAAGGAATTGACCTAAGTTCTAGACCTCATTCAAGAAAAGAAATGAAAAGTGCATGATGGGATTAGTAAGAACGCAAACCTTAGGCATTCTTGGATAGACTCTTAGTATCCATTAAGATCTGGACACTCCACAAGAGGTTGAGGAAAATGAAAAGCTTAAGCATTAGGTGCAAGGCTTAGGGAGTATTTGGCCTCATTAACCAACTTTTGGTTTACAGGACTCAGTAACCTAAGTGCCCTAACCTCACACACAGCCTGGTTCAGTAAGCGTAAAAATCAAAATCACGCAGAAGCGTCGCAAAATTCTGAAAAGAACACCTAGAGTAGGAGCGGCCGATCAACACAAGTTGATTTGGACGAGTTCCCAGTATGGAGAGGTGGGAAATTCCCCTCGAAGATGCGTAACAAAATGTCATCTCCTCGGTGCTTGTCTCTTAGGATATTTACATATCCTACTGGAGGCATGTAAGCACTCTGTTGGTTCAGATTCCATGGATGGCATTATCGCGAAGTGTCAATTACTAGGGTCTGGATTCGGCCACGGAACACCATGGATGGGATTATTTGGAAATCTCAATAGCCAGGTTTCCGGGGGTTGCCATGGGTGGTGCTATCTCGAAGCATCGATTGCCAGGAACCCTTGATGATTGATGATGGGAACAAGAAATCTAATACAGACCTTGTTGAAAAGCCAATCCTAAGCTAGAATTAAAAGAAAAAGAGAGAGAAAACTCTCCAAACAGAAAAATCTTCTATCTCTCTCTCTTACAAAATGCACTGCGAACTGAGCCAGGGCTAAAATCATTTCAAGCACGGGTGCTTTAACCACAAAGTCCAATAAACCTTAGGTTAGTTCTTGTGGGCCTTAAAAATCTTTGCTAAGGACTGAGGCTGAGGCTAGACAGATCTGGATCTTGGTTGGTACTAGAGTACCTTTTAGGCCTATGGTCAGCATTCTGACCTAATCTAGGTTCAAATGACAAAAGCACTTATCTGAAACCATTAAGAACTTCATGGTCTAGAACAAAGGTTGAAACCTTAAGTTTTTGCTAAGGGACTAGCAAAAGCTAAGCATGGGGTTATGATGAGAACCTCATCATGAACCCTAACTAGCACAATCTAACCTAGGTATGCAAGAAAAAGCTCCTACATAACTCAAAGAAAGGCTTAACTCAGAGAATTCTGAGTTTAAGAAGAAAATAAGTCATAAGGGGTAAAAATGCAATTTCACCAACACAATCTACAAACAGGGTAACTCAGGGTCCAAACACAGGTCAAACAAATCAAATAAGAAGGAAAGTGGGATGATCAAATCCAACAAGGGCTACAACAACTCCAAGGAATTAAATGACATTCTGTAACCCTAAAGCAAACCCACTTCAATTCATGAGGTTCGAGGCAGGGTAAAAATCAATTAAACCCTCTAAAATTCATAGAAAAATAATCTCTAAGGTCTAGAACCTTCAATTTGACCTTAGAAACTCATTTTGACCTACATTGAGAACCATGCCCAATTAATGATTTAATTTAAGTTTTTACGTAAATTGGCCAATCAAACATGGTCTGACCTAGAAACAAAATTCACCATTAAAATCCTTAGGTCCAATTTAGTCATGCATAAAAACTTGAGCCTAAGAAGAGACCTCCTTGACCGACTTTGCAATTTTATCCTCATCATTTACTTTTTGACCCTCAACTTTCGAAACCCTTGCATTTTGGCCACTAATTTCCTCGTCGTTCTTTGCATTTTGGTCCCTCCTGCAAGTCTCTGTGCAGCGCCATGCTCCGGGAACTTTGCGCGGAGCATGGCACCGCACAGGGAGAGGGGGACGTCCTGCAAAGAGAACGCAGAGTTCCCTGCGACATCTGCTATCGCAGGGACTCGGCCATGCCACCTGACGACGCCCACACCTTCCGTGCGAACACACAGAAGGTATGGGTCACATCTCCGACCATACTCCGGCGAGGGACGCACGTTGTCTCCCTGCGTCCGACCCTTCGCCACCGCCTTTATAAAGACTAGCATCGCTAGCCGGTTCTGGCAGCTCAGTCTTGACGGAGAATCCCTCAACCCTTCCTCTCTCTCCACTCCGACAAGAATCCACCAGCTCCGGCGGCTCCTCCTCCTCCTTCTCGTCGCTCTGCTGCAATACCAGTAGCAGAGCCACCTTCGCCTGATCTCCCCACGTCGCGCCGCACTAAGCGCACGCTTCCCTGCCCTCTTCCTCGCTGCTGCTCTCTCCCTCTGGGTATTTCTTCTCCGGCGACAGTCGATACAGCTGTCCGTCTCTCCGGCCCCCTTCGTCCCTGTAAGTAGGTTACAATTACTCCCAATCTTCCCCTCTTTCTTTTCCCCACATTATTTCATTCAAATTGACCCTCGACTGACCCGGACCACCATCACCTTCCCAGTCTCTGGCCACCCTCCGGCGAGTTGCCCCCGTCGATCCGCAACTCCACACAACTCGCCGACCGTCCCACAAGCTCCGCCTCATCACACTGAACACCCTTCGCCCCTCCACAGTCCCTCCACACTCACTCAACAAGCCACCGATCACACCCACTTTTCCGGCCACAGGACGACCTAGGCACCATGCCTAGGCCGTCCTGTGGCCTGTTGCACTTCGTACCACCTTCTCCGTGCCACGGTGAAGGTCCCCTAGTGGTTTGATTAGGCCGAGAGGCCCTTTTTGTGCTAGACAGGTCTGCTGCCGTGGCCGCCATTGGCGACGACTTGAGAAGCTCCCAAGCGTGCTCCAGGCTTCAGAGCTCCAGGCTATCAGTTGCTGCGAAGGCGGGCGAGTCGTGTGAAGGCAGGCAGCTGGCGAGCGAGGGGAATCGAGGCTGCAACTGCTGAAGCAAGGCTGCGGTCTTCCTGCGGGCACGCGCGAGGAGAGGCAACCGTTTAGTCCCACATCGTAAGTTCTCGAAGCACCGCACCGATTTAAATTGATTTTATGCATACAGCTTATCGCCTCCGAATGCACATGGGGTGAGGTCCTCGCCCATCACACCCGCCTCGTCCGCGGATTCACCTCGCGGACTTGGCGGATCCGACCTGACACTACCCTACACTCCTCGCGCACCACCCATGCCGGTGCGCCTGGTCACGGGTATGCTATCCGACCTGTTAACCCGGCCCTGGGAGAGCTTCCTGTGAGCGGTTTACAGAGAGAGACAGACGTGCGGGTAGAGGGAAGGGGTTAGGTTTTGCTGTGCCTTGTGTGCAGGAATAGGGCGCGAAGGAGAATGGCTAAGTGCTTAGCCGCAGGAAGGAGAAGGAAGAAGATCTGAAGACAGGCTAAGCAGAGGAAAAGGCAAGGCAGAGAAGGAGCAGAAGAAGATGAAACCCTAAAGAAGCCTTGCAGCTGAGCAAGGCAGGAGAGCAAAGAAGAAAAGAAGTAGAGGAAGAAGAAGGCTCGCCAAAGAAGAGAAGAAGAAGAAGAAGCAATGAAGGAAGAAAAGGAGGCACTGTAGCAGACCACCATTTAAGTCATCTGACTGCGGCATCAGACGATAGATGAAGCTTCAGAGGAGATAAAGAAGAGAGGAAGAAGAAGAAAAGAGAAGGCTCCACAACTGAAGAGAAAGAACAGAGAAGAAGGAAGAAAGAAGCAGAAGAAGACTTCGAACTGAAGAAGAAAAGAAATAGAAGACGAGCAGAAGAAGAATTGAAGGCAACAGGAAGAAGAAGACCCGTAGAGACACTGCAGCTAAAGAAAAGCCAAAGATGAGAAGAATAAGACGGCAAAGAGAGAATGAAGAGAAGAAAAACCGAAATCCATCTCTCCCTCTCCTTCTCTCTCTCTTATTTTTGTAATAAAGAAAACTCTGTACTTCTAGAATTCTAGTAGCTCCCTGAGTTCGACCTCCGGAAACCAAACTATTTCCAAGTAAATTTTGATAGTAACGACAACCGTAGCTGTCTTATACTATAACGACTGTACTATAATAAACACAAAGCAGCACCACAGTTCGCCGTTTTCAGACACCAGTACAGGATTCGTTGGTTTGCTTCTACTTGAGAGCCTAAGTAATCTTGGTTCACACTACACATATCAAGAAAGACCAGGTGAACGTAAGATCCAACCCTAGTGTTCATTAGGGAAGGTGGAGTTCTTACCTGTTCGCGCAGGTAGACTTTTTATCCCAAGTTTTAGTCTTGTGTTTAGGAGAAACTCTTTCCACCAAAAAGAAACTCTCCCACCAAAAAGAAAAGTGTGCTCCTCCAAATAATGTTGTAAGAGATATACTGACACGTGTTTAAAAAAAAAAAAAAAGATGCAAATAAGTCAGTATATCTCACAAATGTCTGTAAAGTCTTCCTCCTACAAAAGTTCTTCAGGGCAAAGTACAAATACCCTATTTTCTTTGAGCCACAAATGTCAGAAAATGGGAGTTGAGTTCCCATCATCTTTTTAAGGGTCAATCCGAAGAAATGAGCTGAAACTGGGACCAACCTTTACTTAAAAATTTGTTAAACCCTGGGCTTGAGTCTTAATGTTCATCTGGTCAGTCTTGATCCCTCACTAAGCACAAGCCATAATCTATTGAGCTCTCGAGTACGGCAAAAACCTCTGGGGTTTCGGAAATCATACTTAAGGTTTAAATATCAAGAGTCCTGGTCAGTTGAGAGATGATCTATGTCATGTGAGACTTAAAGTACTGGTAGTCTTCTCTGCAATTGGTTCTCACAATACCCAACAATAAACACACCTATGTCGCTTCAGGAGAAAATCTTCAGCTAAAGATCATTTCTAAATACAACAAAAAAATGTTTTGCTACCGACTGGCAAAAGATAGGCATGGGAGTATGATTGCACCACAAAAATACACCTGCAATTGTGCCATCTTGTGCTATTTCCTAGCATTACCGGTGCATATTAGGTTTCCATAGCCGCATTTGTGAAAATACATGCATGCATGCATTTAATTGAGAGGGGAGGAGAGTGAAGTAAATGGCCTTGCAATTAACATTTTTCCTCAAGTGCATCTTTGCAAAATTCACCATCTCTTTATTTTTTATTTTACTTGATTTTGAAATCTTCCCCACGGCTGCAAAGCTTGGCAGCTTCCTCCACACGCTTGTCCTGCTCAGCCTCTCCCTGCCAACCCTGCAGCCGCATGGACAAGATCTCCCTGCCGGCCATGCTGAGCCATGCACAGCCAGGGCATAGCTATGCATGCCTCTTTCTTCTTTCAAAGGGCACGGCTGCCTTCTTTGCAAAAAGGAGCCGGGTCCTCCACACAAAAAAATCCAATAGCAGCTTCTCCTTCCAGGCCGCCTCCTCCCCCTCTCCCTCCATACGCAGGCCCTCCTCCTTTGAGGAGAGACTCTGCGGGCAAGAGTACATCACTGTGGTGTACACCCACCATCGTGTGACCACCACCGCCCAGCTCATCAAAGAGCCGGTGGGTGTGGTGGTCTTCTCTTCCCTGTTTCACTTTCCACACCATTTCCGCCATTACCACAAAGCTTCAAGCTTTGAAGCTCAACAGGCCACTGCAAGACCTGCAGTAGCCGGTCGAGCTCCACAGCAACAGCAGCAAGGCGGCAGCAGCGCACACAGGCCACCGCGTAGACCTGCAGGCGCCCTTGCTTCCTTCTCCGCACACCCTGTCGCGAACATCTCCACACCCGCAACCAACCGGCGCACCCCTTCCACGCGTGCGCCAGCCCCGAGCCGTCCGCACTCACAGCACTGGGCGCACTCAGTCACGCGGCTCGCATAGGCACTGTAGCCACTGTTCACGATAATCAGCGTGACACTGTGGTTACAGTTCGATGACCGGTAAGCTTCTCACTATCCGGTCACTTGGCGCGCCGCAACCGGCCTTCGCCCACGTGCGCGTCTCACCCCGCATCCCGCTCCAGCGCCCGCCCACGCGTCTGCGTGCAATCCTCTGCCAGCGCCTGTGTATGTCTACATGCGCCCACTCTAGCTCTCCGCGCAGCGCTGTGCACTGCGGTCCTCTCCGTGCCCACTTCCCTACAACGTGCGCCTCTCTGTGTGCATACATGCCTGCGCGCACGCGTGGAACCATCAAACGACTCCTCATCCCATGCAGACGGCTTAAACGCCCCCTTCACTCCAGCAGGAAGCTCTCTCTCTCTCTCTCTCTCTCTCTCAACACTCTCTCCCTCTCCCTCTGCCGACACTCACGCACACACACTCACACTCGCACACACACACACACACACCTATACATTACTTTATACATATATATATACATATATATATATATATATTATTACTTATATAACTAAGTATAAGTATAGATACATATATATATATATATACATATATAGAAACCTACTTATACATATATATATATATACAAATATACATAGATATATACATATATATATACATATAACTACATTTATACCTATATATTTATAACCATATATACATATAGATATATTTACATATATACATATATATATATATATATATATTTTTCACATGACTTACCGTACGTTGTATCGTGGGAGTATCTGCATCAGTTGCTAATATTCCCCGATACACACATACAAAAAGTGTGGTCACACTCATCTTCCATCAATCCACCTTACACTCCACGCAACACCTCATCCTGTTGGTTGCGTCTTTCTAGACGACGACCGACTCAACACCGTGCTACACTCCATCTCTACCTCCACCCCCACCCCTTTATACATATATAATATATACATATATATATACTATATTTACTTTATTTCTATTTCGCTTTCCTGTTAGTAAAAAGATAAAAAAATATATAAAAGAGAAAAGATAATCTTTGACTTGTAGGTACTCCATCTTACGAATAGCAAGACCCGTTTTGGAACCCCGATTTGGCTCAAAGTCAAGAACCTAATTTTGATGGTGTGGCTTAAGGACAAAGATTAGCAGAAAAAAATCTAAATAGAAAAACTCCAAAAACACAATAAACGAACAAAAGAGATTCGTTGTAGGACAAGCGTAGAAACTTGACTTCTAACCCCACTTCCCTGAGTTCGACCCTAGGCCTAAAAGTGACCACGATAAAATCAAGTAAGCCAGGTAAAAAAATTTTGTAAACAGATGGTTAGGCTCAATTTAGGTTAACCACTATACACATTTCAATGATAAAATCACCATATTAACACAACCTAATCGAGTCTGACCATAATCCTTTCAGTAAGGTTCTAGCTAACAAATTAAGGAAGGTTCTACAAGGCCTCATTCTCCCAGTGCAATATGCTTTCCTCGCCAGTAGATCATTACAAGAGTCCTTTAGTATGGCACAGGAGATGGTGATGGGTTGTCACAGGAGAAAGTGTAAAGCTTCCCTATGGAAGGTTGATTTCTGGAAGGCATATGACTTAGTGTCATGGCAATATCTATGAGAAATATTCAAGAGAAGGGGATTTCCAACTTTATGGTTGCAATGGATGAAAAGGTGCATCACCACCGCTTCTTTCTCACCCTTGATTAATGGTAGGCAATGTGGGACATGGATTCAACCTCAATGTGGTGTTAGGCAGGGATGCCCTCTTTCTTCACTTGCATTCAACCTCACGGTTGACACTTTAGCGAGGTATGCTTGCAGTTTTTCGGAGGTTGGTGTCATTAGCGGATATTCCATCTCCAACAGGAATGCCCTGGCTCCTGTTTTGCAGTATGCTGATGATACAGTTTTCTTTGTAGAAGGGAATGAACAAGAAGCACAGGCACTGCTCCACATGGTAAAGAAATTTGGGGAAATATCTGGTCTGAAATTGAATGGTGATAAATCCTCTTTGGTGTGTTTTGGACTAACTAATGATGAGCAATCGGCCATCTCCTCAATATTAGGTACCCGCCTAGTTACTCTCCCTATCAAATATTTGGGCTTGCCTCTGAAATGTACTAAATTTAAGAAGAGTGACTAGCATGTTCTATTTGATAAAATCTCTGTCAAGCTACAAGGATGGAGCAACAAATATCTCTCTAAGGGGGGTAGACTTATTCTTTTGAACTCGACGATAACCTCCAACCCTATTTTTTTCCTTCTTTATGTTTAAAGCACCTAAGTCCATCTAGAAGTGTATTGATGTGATGTGGAAACGCTTCTTCTGGAAGGGAGCCAATCATAAAGGTAAATTTCTTTAGCCAGTGAAGTGAGATAATCTTTGTATGCCAAAAGGTCAAGGTGGTATGGGAATAAAATCTCTTAAAGAGTTCAATGATGCTTTATTGCTTAAGTGGGCCATCAAATTGCTTAATGATGAGAATAAGAATTGGGTGAATCTTATTAAAGAAAACTATGGCAACTCGCATAGTTCGTTTGACCGTCTCCAACCACTTAAGCCTTCTCCTTTCTGGAGATTTGTGATACAAGACATGAAGAACAACTAGGAGATGTTTCAACCCGTTTTAGGTGATGGATGCTACTTTAAGTTTTAGCATGAGGAATGGTCTTCTTTGGGTCAACTGAAGGAAGTATATCCAAGAGCTTATGCGGCTAACAAGAATAAAGGGGACCCAATTTGCAGGTTCTTATTCGAGGGGAATGAGGCCTGGCGTATTGGTGGGGGTGAATCTAGCAAAGAAGGCACAAGAACATGGGAGGAAAAGACTTGCCTGGAGCAAGATCTGATGGCTTTTAGGCCGCTCCCTGGTATTGAAGATAGATATAGCTGGGAGGGAATTTTCACTCCTGCAAGAGCATACGAAATGATCATGAGGCACTCCTACTCAATGGAGGCTGATGCGATAGGGAAAAAGCTCTGGCTACTGAAGATCCCAATTAAAGTCCAGATTTTTCTTTGTCTATGTAGGAGGGATGGATTGGTGATAGGTGATCTCAGACATAGATGATTGGGTGCTGTGTTACAATCATGCTTGCTATGTGGTTTGCCAGTTGATAGTTCTAGTCATATTTTTTCTTCATGCAAAATCGCTGATGCCGTGTGGAGAAGAGTGTGCAGGGAACCTCTTCCCATTGGGGGTGATCTATGGAAAAATTTTTTGTTGCATGATAAACTACCCTGTCATATAATGGCAATCATGTGGTGTGTTTGGAGAGTGAGAAATGATTTTTTGTTTCAGGGGAGGCCAGTATGTGTGGAGCAAATTGTAAATGTATGCTGGTCTCTCATACAAATGTGGGGATCTACATTATAATCATGTCTTTATAGTGATTAATAAAATGCTCTCCCGGATTGCTATTGTTGCCCAATAGCTTTCCTTATTGTTTCAAAAAGATATATTTTTAGGTTTTGAAAATCCTAAATCGATCGTCAAAATTTTAAAAACACCCCCCCATGCTTATGATATGCAATGTCGTCGTGCATTAGGAGGGAGAACTGATCGCCTTAGTGAAAGGCGGTCAGGTTAGGATGGTCAAAACCTGAAAAAAGAAAGAGAAAAAGAAAGTAAAAATGATGGGTTACCTCCCATCCAATGCTATCTTTTACGCCATCTAGCCGAGCGTGAATGTATGCATGGAAGACGAATTGTCATGTAAGTAGTTGCACACTTGGATGCCCACATAAAAAGGGTCTTCTTCTGGATGCCTAGAAAATTTAGTGGTATAAAGATGGGGATCAAAATTTAATGGAAAATGGTAGGTGTAACCTGAGTCTGGCCATGGTTTTAATTCAGGATGAATTTCAAACTTGGGTGGGTTTGGTGGTAGCTCCAGGTGAAACGGGTGGGAGAGAAGTGATGAGAGGTAGGTGGGGTTAGTGTGCAAGGGTGGGTTGAGAGAAAAGTGGGTGGCTCAAAGGAATAATCAGAGGGATCATCAGGAATAGATTGTTGTGGAAGACAGGTCTCCAAGTCAGATTCCTCGAAATATTTATGGTCGGGAAGGGTATCTACCAACATTGTCTCCACCAAATTTGATATTTCTGTACCTGAGTCCTCAAAAAAATTATCATTATGGAATCTCCTGGAGGATTTGAAAATATCAAGAGTGATAGTTTGGCCTGTGTAGGTGATATCCATTTTTCCTATGTGGCAATTGATATTTACCTTTGCAGTGGCAAGAAAGGGTCATCTAAGAATTATAGGGGCATTCATTAAAGATTCTGGTACCTTCATGTCAAGGACCAGAAAGTTTGCAAGGAAGACACAATTCTGGACCTTGACCAAGACATCCTCGACAATCCCATGAGGTTTGATTGTAGATCGATCGACTAATTGAAGGGCAACCTCAATAGGTTTTAATTCACCGATTTGAAATTCCTTAAATAAAATGGTGGGAATGATATTAACTAAGGCACCAAGATCAAGGATGGTGCGATCAAAGGTAGTATCATTAATAATCACTGAAATTAATGGTACACCTTAATCTTTCATCTTAGGAGGCAGCTTGCTTTGTATGACAGAGCTTACTTTGTCCGAAAGATGTACCTGTCATAGATTTTTGGCCTACCCTTTTGTAGTACCGATCTCCTTCAAAACTTTGGCATAGGCAGGTATATATTTGATTGCATATAGGAGAGGGATATTGATTTGAACTTGCCCAAATAAATCCATGAGTTTTTCTGCTTTGGGCTAAGATTTCTTTTCTTGATTAGTGGTGGGGTGGAGAGCTTGTGGAAAAGGGATAAGAGTCGTGTACTGAGATTTTTGTGTTTCCTTTTCTTCCTAATAGGAGTTCAGAGTCAATTTGCAAAGGAATGTGGATTTCACGAAATTGTTGTCAAAGGCTCAGGATCAGTGGTGGTTTTCCCACTTCTTAATGTAACTGCATGTGCAGTTGGATTATTATTTGAAGGAGGTGGGGGGCCTATTGTTGTGAAAACCTGGGAGGTTGCTGAGGTGATGGATTTATGGGAAGCTGGTTATGAAAGTTTTCATTTCTGCCTGGATATTGGTTCCTAGGGTTGGGCATGGGTTGGGATGGAAGATGTCCTGCAAGTTTGTGAGTGGGAGTAACCCAAATCTAATTATTCAGATTTGTGATGGTGCGAGTTTACTTCCGTCATCTTATTCTACATATCCTGAAGAATTTTCATCATCTAGGCATTAATGTCTGATGTGCATATATCTGATTAACCTAAAATGCCTATTAATGCATGTTCTTAGTATCAAATTAGCATCATAAATTGTAAATAGTGCATAACATGCATAATCATGAATTTAGATCAAGTTGTATAAATTGTACAGTAATTATCTCCTTTTTATGGTCAGGGATAGGGAAACTTTTTATCGGGGCCTCGGATCGAAGATCCAACCGTACAGATCTTATCAGGGCGACGATTAGAGTTCAACGACTCCAAGATTGCCCTAATCAGACATTCGTAGCACCAGATAGAGATCATGGAACCCTAAAGATCAAGGGCCAAGGTGGTGTTAATATGCACCTCAGATGACAAATCCGACCACATGGATGGATTCGGATCGACAATCGCAACCTAACGATGTGAAATTCAGTCCAATCCGACACCTGTGGCACCGTCTACAATACTGAGAAGATGGACGGCCAATGATGGCACCACGTGGTGCCATCTCAGCCGCCCAACCGACCCCCAACGTCCCACCTCTACCTTTCCTCTTCATCTGATCGACGATTTTCCATAGTTGGATGCCCATCCAACGGTTGCAAACCCGCGTGCACAAAATCATCGCACGACACAAAGCCACTCGTACCACATTGGTCCAGCACCGATCGTGAGAAGAGCGGGCGCACGCTTGAATTCTCCCAGTCTCCAAATCAGTGCAAGCGAGTGTGTGGGTGCACGATGGGAGCCGTTCGATTCGCATCAAGCAATGCTGAGTGAGCAATAGCACCCATGAGTGATCAGACGTGCGACGCTTACGTGTGATCACAAGCGGGCACACAGCGTTGGCAAGGATGTTTAAGAGATCAGACGGATGATAACACACCAACGTGCATGGGCGTTTTGTGCAGAGAAGAGGAGCAAGCACGTGCAGTGCGAGCACACGTCGCCTACGATGGACCTTTAGTGACGTTCAAGTCCGTCACTGAAGGTCCCATATTAATGTTTTTCAAATTAAAATGTCCCAAATGCCCCCACTCCTTGGAACTATAAAAGGAGACCCCCTCCATATGAATTTCTCATCCCTTCCTTCTCTTCTCTCCCTCACCAAAGCTCAAGAGTTTGTCCCACACGCAGAATGCTCCTCAAGAGCCAAAATCAATTTTTCGCTCCCATTTCGGAAGCGGATCTTGCGATGACAATGACGTGTTGCTTCATTCTCGTTCCTCCTGCTTCGACCTCCTTCCCACTCCATTCCTCATCTTCTAGGCGTTGTCTCATCTGGCTCGTCCTCCAAGCGATCATCGAGGAGGATAACTTCTCTCTCCCATTCCTTTTTCTGGCTTTCTAGAGTAGAATTTTCCTACTTTCTAGTATAATTTCTCACTTTCTTAGTTGTACAAACATTTTACAATGTCAAGTGAAAGTTTTCTCTCTCTCTCTTGTTGTTTATATTTATTCCATTTCATTGTAATTACTCCGCTTCTTAAACAAAAGCACAAAAAAATTATATAATTGTGAATTTTGATCGAGTAGCTTCCCTGAGTTCGACCCGGGATTTCTTTTCCAATATAAATTTTATTTGTTGAACCTGAGTTCTTTGCTACTCGAACTACAATGACAGGTTTTCAAAACCAACTCCGACAACATAGTCCTCTGCTGTTGAACATTTTGGCGCTGTTGCCGAGGAGGCAACAATTTTCTGATCTTTTTTTCGTATTTCACACACTTTACTGTCTTCTATCTTGCTTTCTCTCATGTCTATTATTTTGCAAATACCTCTATTAAGGTATCGTCAAGCGGCAGATCGGAGTAAAGTGCAGTTGAAGATGACTGTATGTGCTCCCCATTCTTCCCCCTCCATAGATTTCATTTCATCACATTAAATTCAAATTCCAATTAACCTAGGTGTTTGCATAAATCCTAGGATTAGTTTGGTTTTTTGGATTTCCACTCACACTCACATTTCACCCTCGCATATTTAAAAAATGAAAAGATAATTTTGTGGGGTAATTCAACATACACACAACATACACCCACATTCAAGGCACTTAACCTAATTGATTTTCTTCTACTCAACTGAATTCTGATCTGTGGAACCGATACACACAAATGAACACATAAAAGAGTAGAAATCATTCTAGGTTAATCATTTCTGTGTGACTAACTCAGTGGTGCAATTGTGGCCAATTGTTTGAGTTGTTTGGGCCGCACCACTCAATCTAAAACCAACTCACCAAGCTGCTTCCTCTTAGGGTTTTCAATGTAGGTTCATACCAAGCACTCCACTTTATTTCTGAATTTAAATGGAAAGAAATCTTCACCCATGCTTGAAAACCTGGTATGCTTCAAACTTGATTGAAATCAACCTAATTCTATTCCCTAGAAGCTACTTAGGCAAGATTTGAACATTAAAATCTACTCATCACAAATAATCTTGCTTGAAAATCCTAGTTGTGCACGCACTTACACATACTCGATCATTAAAGGCACAACCCATTTTTAGGGCCCACCACATTCCATCAACACTACAATCCCAGGCCTCAATAAATTCAAGTAGATGTTGGCCTTAAGGACTGATTTGCTCTTTGAGGCTTAGTCTGAGATTGTTTATGATTAACCTACTTGTATTGATCAATCTGATGTCTAGCTAAGGGAGTAGTATCAAATGATCGCGGCTGGGGGGTACACTAAGAACCAGTGGCACGAGCCGAAGGAAGAACCTTTTCCCCAGTCCCTCCTTCTAACTGGTTGGATTGAGTTGACACAAGTAGAGTAAATTGTTTATAATCTTAAGGCGGGTTCTGGGAATTTATAGATCCTTAGGCTACCCCACTTAAGGACAACCTTGTTTTGTTGTGCTGCAGGGTTCTTATCCCCAGTCCTTCCAACCTTTTCCTAGTTTATGCTTGGAAGGTCATTGAATCCCTGATTGAAAGGACCACTAGAGTATTCTAAGAGGCGTAGATTGGATTTTGGTCAAAGTGATCCCATGGCTGATCAACAGCCCCCTCTGCCTCGGGATCCACAGGTGGTATTTCAAAGGCAACTGGAACAAATGCAGAGAATGCAAGAATGGTTCTAGAGAATGCATGGTGCTCAGCCCTTGAAGGATTTTGATGATCCTTCAAATTATGGGGAATGTCCCAGTGTCCAGATTCCTGCCGAAGACGTAGAAATCAAGCCATAGGTGTTAAGCTTGATCAAACATTTCCATGGGCTTGACTCTAAGGACCCATTTCAGCATTTGGAGGACTTGACTACTTTGGTCTAGACCACCAAGGCACGAAATGTGAATGAGGAGCAAATGATGATGAGGCTCTTGCCCCACTCTCTTAGGGATAAAGTCGCTCATTGGTACAGGACTATAGGAAGATCAATTGCAACTTGGAATGAGTTGAAATCGGCCTTTCTGAAGAAATTCTTCCCTGTCGGACGTGCCAATGCTTTGAGACGGGCAATCACTACCTTTACCCAGCGGCCGGGGGAGTAGTTTCATGTGGCCTAGGAGTGATTCCATAACCTATTGCGGAGGTGTCCACACCACGATGTGCCAAAATGGCAACTCATGCAAATTTTTTACCATGGGATGACTGAGCAACTCAAAAATCACATGGACACTTCTTGCGGAGGCAATTTCCTCAACAAAGATGTAGATAGCGCACACGATTTGTTTGAGGAAATGAGTGAGAATTCGATCAATCATAGCTCCATGGGTACTTTTAATAGGTCCCAGCAGCCCAGATCGAGTGTTAATGAAGTCCACGACTCTCATTCATTCGATATGGAATTGATATGTAATAACCTTGATATGGTGGACTTGGTTGGTAAGAGAATGGAAGAGTGGATGGCTGGAAATTCAATGAACAACTCTCGATCCACTCAATCCCAGAATTCGGGATTCCATTCATCGCGAGCTCCTTCTGGACGAAAGTTTGTGAATCAACTTGATGCGGCTCAGCCTACGAGCTAGCATTATTCGGAACCCCACGGGTTCCAAACTGGGGCCTTTGATCCCAATATCTCTGATCCTTCCCTTTCTTTCTGTCCATCCTCACCTATGAGGATGTTTGTGCTGTACAGGAGAATGTTAGATCCAACCCCTACTCTAATGCTTATAATCTGGGTTGGAGAAACCACCCTAACTTCTCCTGGAAAAACCCAGGGCAGCAGACCCAATTCCGACCCAGCAACTATGCTCCGCAATGACCAATGGGTCAGGGTCATGTTTATACTCAGTTGCCCCTGAATCAGGTCAATCAACCTGCTTGGAATGCCCGTCAACCCATAGGGCAAGCTGAGTTGAGCCAACAAATGGTAGAGATGTAAGGATCCATGCTCCAGCTCATGCAGCAAATCAAAACCTCGCTGGGCAACTTGCAAACCAGGCTCATAGCTAATTCTCTTCAACCCGGATCTCTACCATCTCAACCCGTACCCAACCCGTGAAATATCCTAAAGTCGAGCAATCAAGCCCATGGGTACGAAAATCAGAGGGACCCACATGCCCATGCTCAGGTGGCTGAGCAGGGTCCTTCTTCTTCTTCTGCAAATCAACGATTCTTGGCTAATGAAGCCCCTCCAATCTTTCCTAACCCTCCCCAAGACCCAAACTCGTATGCATCCGTAAATTCTGTTACCTTGAGGAGTGGTAAACAAACTCAGGATCCACAACCACACTGTTATGATTTACCGAATCCTGAAGAACCTGAGGAGAGAAAGGAGAACTCTGGAGAAGAAATCAAGGCTCAGGAACTTGATTCCAAAGATCCGACTCATGTTCCTTTTTCTGAATCCTTGATCAAATCAAGGAAGAAGTCTATTGATAGTAATGAGGAGCTTTTGAATATTTTCAAGAATGTCGAGATTAATATCCCGCTCCTTGATGTTATCAAGCATATACCGACTTACGAGATATTTTTAAAGGATTTATGTACACAAAAGCGTAAGTTGAGAGAATCTGCTCTGAGGAAGGTGGTACTCTCCGAGCAGGATAGTTCTATTATCTTGCACCACCTCCCTCAAGAAAGAGAGATCTAGGTGCTCCTTTGATTTCTTTTGCCATCGAAGATTGCACTTATGATAGAGCACTATTAGATCTGGGTGCATCCATCAACCTAATTCCTACTTTTCTTTACGAGAAGTTCAGATTAGGTGAACTTCAGCCAACTTCAGTAACACTGCAGTTAGCGGACTGTTTGGTCACAAATCCATGAGGCGTTATTGAAGATGTTATTGTTAAGGTTAAGGATTTTTATTTTCCTGTAGATTTCCTTGTCCTTGACATGGATGTACCTGAAAATTTGAGGAACACGCCAATCATTCTGTTGCATCCATTCCTGGCTACCACTAAGGCCAACATTAACTGTGAAAGTGGTAGCATGGAAATCAACTTTGGGGATCAAAGAATGAAATTGGATATTTTTAAGGCGATTAATAAATTCGAGGATTGTGGATTTATTGAGGAACTTGAGGATGATAATGTGAATATTAAAATTTGTATGATGGTTTCTACATTTGAAAGTTCCTCATTGGTGATGAATTGGACCCGCAACCCTCTTTGGTAGACCCACCATCTTCTGAAGAGGTTATTGATTTTGTTCACTCTCAACCTCTTCCTCTTGATGAGTCGTCATCACCATCCTCACCTTCAATCATCAACCCGCCCCAGCTTGAACTGAAACCATTGCCTAAGAATCTGAAATATCAGTTTTTAGGACCACACAAGATGCTCCATGTGATCATCAGTGCTAAACTAACGAAGGAGCAAAAGATTAAACTAATTAAGGTCCTGAAGGAACACAAGGAGGCAATTGGTTGGATCATTCATGACCTTAGAGGGATCGAGCCATCTTATTGCAATCATAGAATAATTTTGGAAGATGGATCTTTCCCTTCTCGCCAGATGCAGAGGATATTAAATCCAAATATGTGAGAAGTGGTCAAGAAGGAGATTATTAAGTGGCTCGATGCAGGAATCATTTATCCGATCTCAGATAGTCATTGCGTAAGTCCCGTACAAATTGTTCCCAAGAAAGCCAGGATTACCGTTGTGACTAATGAGAAAGGAGAATCTGTCACAACTCATTCAGCTTCCCCTTAGAGGGTTTGTATCGATTACAAGAAGTTTAACATGGCCACGAAAAAGGATCATTTCCCTCTACCTTTCATTGATCAAATCTTGGAAAGATTAGCTGGGTAGTAGTACTTCTGTTTTCTTGATGGCTACTTGAGATACAACCAAGTTCCTATCATCCCGAGGATCAGGAGAAAACTACTTTCACCTATTCCGACGGAACCTTTGCTTTTCATAGGATGCCATTCGGTTTATGGAATGCACCTGCGACTTTTCGAAGGTGTATGCTGGCCATATTCTCTGACATGGTGGGAGAGTTTATGTAAGTCTTCAAGGATGATTTCTCTATTTTTGGAGAATCATTTGACTCTTGTCTAGCTAATCTTGAAATGATTCTTAAATGATGCATCAAAACAAAATTGGTCCTTAGCTGGGAAAAGAGTCATTTCATGACACAAGAAGGCATCATCTTGGGTCATGTAATCTCTGAACAGGGAATTGAAGTGGATAAAGCTGAGGTTGATGCTATCGCTAAACTTCCTCCTCCCACATCTGTTAAACAAATTCGATCATTTCTTGATCATGTGGGATTCTACAGGAGATTCATCAAGGACTTTTCGAACGTTGCTCGTCCTCTGAGCAATCTTCTCGCCAAAGAAACGCCATTTGATTTCGACAAACCATGCCGTAAGGCATTTGATTTTCTTAAAATGACAGTCACCTGTGCTTCGGTGCTGCAACCATCAGTTTGGATAGCCTCTTTTGAGATCATGACCGATGCTTCTGATTACGTGGTTGGGGCTATTTTGGGTCAGAAAGTTGATAGGAAGCCCTCTGTCATTAACTACACTAGTAAAACTCTGGACGAGGCCCACAGGAATTACACTATTACTATGAAGGAATTACTAGCCATAGTATTTACTTTGGAGAAATTCAGGGCTTATCTCTTAGGGTCTCACGTCATTATATATACTGACCGCTCAGCCTTGAGACATCTCTTGCCAAAAAGGATGCCAAACCTCGGCTTATTTGTTGGATTCTTTTGCATCAAGAATTTGATCTTAAATCTGGGGTACAGAATGTGGTGGCGGATCATCTGTCGGGACTTCTAAGTGATTCTTCTCATCTGGACATTCCGATTGCTGATACTTTTTCAGACGAAACCATCCTTATAGTTTCAGGCGTTCAAGCCCCGTGGTTTGCTGACATTGTTAACTATTTGGCCATTGGTCAAATCCCCCAGGATTGGACCAAGCAACAACGAGATAGACTCAAATCTGAGGCCAAATATTACTTCTGGGAGGACCCTGAACTATACCGCATTGGCTCTGATTAGATTATTTGCTGACGTGTTCCGGAGAACGAATTCAATAGTATACTTGAGTTCTGCCATGCATCTACGTGTGGTGGACACTTCTCCGGGAAAAAGTCGACTGTAAAAATTTTGCAATCTGGATTCTATTGGCCGTCTTTATTCAAGGATGCCCAGGAATTCTCAAGGTCATGTTCCTGATGCCAGGCACTCAGGAGCATAACTAAGAGAGATATGATGCCCTAAACCCAATTCTTCATGTCGAAATCTTCAACGTTTGGGGCATCGATTTCATGGGACCCTTCCTCCCTTCATTTGGACATTAGTACATTCTTGTCACTATTGATTACGTGCCCAAATGGATTGAGGCGATTCCCACCTGAACCAAAGACCACAAGGTTGTCATCGATTTCGTCAAGAAGAACATCTTCAGCAGGTTCGGGATTCCAAGGGCCATCATCAGTGATGGTGGCACTCATTTCACTAATGGCCAGTTCTATAATTTTCTGGCTAAATATGGGGTTAATCACCGAATCTCCACACCTTACCATCCCCAAACGAATGGACAGGCTGAGATCTCCAATTGAGAGATCAAGAATATTCTGCAGAAAATGGTTAGGCATGATTGCAAAGACTGGACTCAAAAGCTTGAGGACGCTCTTTGGGCCTATCGTACGGCGTATAAAATGACCATCGACATGTCTCCGTTTCATCTGGTGTATGGAAAGGCGTGCCATTTACCCGTAGAGATTGAACATAGGTGATTGCACCGCAATAATACACCTGCAATTGCATCGTCTTGTGCTATTTCCTAACATTACCAGTGCATATTAGGTTTCCATAGTCGCATTTGTAAATATAGATGCATGCATGCATTTAATTAAGAGGGGAGGAGAGTGAAATAAAATGGCCTCGCGATTACATTTTTCCTCAAGTGCATCTTTGCAAAATCCACCATCTATTTATTTTTTTCCACTTGATTTTCAGATGCTTCCCGTGGCTACATGGAGAAACTTCTTCTCCTCGCGCCATTCCCTGCTCTCCATCCCTCTCCCTGCCAGCTGCAGCAGACCTCTCCCTACCATAAGCCGTGCATGAGCCATGCACAGCCAGGGCATGGCTATGCATGGCTTTCTTCTTTTATAAAAGGAGGGCATCTTCTTCTTCTAAAAAGCCAGCCTGGACCAACGCCAAAAACCCAGCACTTCTCCTTCCAGGCCACCACCCTCTCATCCATCTCCCACCATACGCCGGCCCTCCTCCTCTAAGGAGACACCCGGCGGGCAGGAGCTCTCACTGTGGTGCACACCACCACAGTGAGACCACCATCGCCCAGCTCTTCAAAGAGCCGGTGGGCGTGGTGGTTCTTGTCTTGGTTCACCACTTGAAGACCTTCAGCCATTGCCGTAGGCTTCAAGGTCTGAAGCTCAAAGCTCAGTGGTAGCAGCAGCGGCAAGGCGGCAGCAACAGCAGCCCCAGCCCCTTCCGCACACTCCTGCAGTCACCCTAGCCTTTTCCGCGCGCACCTGTAGGCACCATCGCCTCCTGTTTCTCCGCCCTGTCATGCTCTCTCTTTCGCCCGCAGCCGGCCACCGCACGTCACTGCAACGGCCAGCCAACCCTCATCGCGCACCCCAGCTGCGCCCACGTCGCCCTCGCCCTCCACCGCGCACGCCAGCAGCCTTCTCCGCGAGCTCTGGCGCAACCTTCCGCCCGCAAGCCACTAGCAGAAGCCACTCTGCCGCGTGCACCGAGCCGGCCACACTCACAGCACCTGCAGCTCTCAGTCACACAACTCGCCCGACCACTACAGCCACTGTTCACACCAGTCTGTGTGACACTGTGGGTACAGTGGGGTGACCGGTGAGCTTCTCACTTTACCGATCACCCGGCGCGCCGCTACCGCCATTCAACCGTGTGCACACCCGCCTGCGCGTCTCCGCCCATGTCGCCCGCACCTCCCCGCGCGTCTGCGTTGCTTGCACCCGTCTACGTCGCCCACTCTCTTCGCCTACGCGTGCTTGCGAGTGCCCGCTCCAGCCTTCGCGCAGCACGGTGCACTGCGTCTCCTCTCCGTGCCCCTCGCCCTCCAGCGCGCACGTCCTCGTGCACATACGCACCTACGCGTGCGCTTGAGGACCTCCAGACGATGCCACTGGCCTTCAGACACCTTAACCTCCAGCCATCTCTCCCATGCTCTCTCTCTCTCTCTCACTCTCTCTCACAACACTCACAGCACTCTCGTTACCGACACTCACACACTCACACTTCCTCACACACACACACACACCTATGCACTATTATATACATATATATATATACATATACATATATATATTATTATATATATACATATATTTATGTACATATATATATATATACATATACATATAGTAGTACCTATATACTTATGTATTAGTATACATACATACATACATACATATATATATATATATATATACATCTATATACTTATATATATACATACATATATATATACATACATACATATACTTATATACATATATATATATATATATACGTATATCTATACATATATTAGTACTTATATAAATATGTATTAGTCTATATACATACACATCTATATATATATATATATACATCTATATACATATATATATACATTTACTTATACATACATATATATACATATACTTATACATATATATATACATACATACATATATACATATATATCTATATAACTATATACATATATACATATATATACATATCTAGCTACATATACCTATATATACATATATATATATATACATCTATACATATATCTATATATACATATAGCTACATACATATATACATATATACTTATATATATATATTTATACATATAGATATACATAACTACTTATATATACCCATATATTTATAACCATATATATATATAGATATATTTACATACATATATATATTTTCACATTATTTACCATACGTGGTATCGCGGGAATATCTGCACCAGTTGCTGATATTCCCCGGTACACGTGTACGAAAAGCGTGTTCGCTTTCATCTTCCACCATCCATCCTATACCTTACATGCGGCACTTCGTCCTGTTGGTTGCATCTTTCTAGATGACGACTGACTCGACACCGTGCTACACTCCATCTCCGCCTCCACCCCCACCCCTTTCTATACATAATATGTACCTATATATATATACTATATTTACTTTATTTCTATTTTTCTTTCCTGTTAGTAAAAAGATAAAAAAAATATATAAAAGAGAAAAGATAATCCTTGACTTGCAAGTACTCCATCTTGCGAATAGCAAGACCCATTTTGGAACCCTGTTTTGGCTCAAAGCCAAGAACCCAATTTTGAGGGTGTGCCTCAAGGACAAAGATTACTAGAAAAAAATCTAAATAGAAAAAACACTAAAAACACAATAAATGAACGGAAGAGATTCGTTGTAGGAAAGGCGTAGAAACTTAACTTGTAACCCCACTTCCCTGAGTTCGACCCTGGGCCTAAAAGTGACCAAGATAAAATCAAGTAGGCCAGGTTAAAAATTTTGTAAAGAGATGGTTAGGTCCAATTTAGGTTAACCACTATACACACTTCAACGATAAAATCATCATATTAACAACCTATTCGTGTCCAAGACCACACCTTTTCTGGAGCCGTTGCCGGGGAAGTGCGCCTTCAAGTAAGTTCTTACTCCATTCCTGTAATTTTTCTCTTCTCACACCCTTCTCTTCACGGGTGTTTTTGTTTTTGGTGTGCAGGTAAACCTATTCCAAGGAGAAGACAGGCAGACGAAGTCAGAGACGTGGGCAGATCCAAGGGCGGGAACGAGAGCGTAAAGACGTCGACACCGCACTGGAGCTCCGCACACATTGCTTCACAAGTAGGTTCTTCTTTTCTTAGCAACTTAGGTTAACTTGTCACCCTAAAAAAAACTAAAAACTAAAAAAATTAGAAAAACTTCTTAGGATCTCTTGGGGCAAGTGGATTAAAATTCACTTGTTTGATTAATTGTCTTCACTCCCACCGCCTCGGGATTTCCCGCCTTACTTCGCATAGCGAAAATCCAAGAATCTTGATTCATGAATTTTTCACCGTGTGAAGTATTCTTTGAGGCAAACACAAAAAGATTGATTGCACCCCTCTTTTGCCTCACTTATCTACAATCGGGATCTCCTTTTTGGTGGGGAGACTTGGAATTGAGTTAATTCCAACCCCACCATGACTTTTGAACTTGCCTAAGATTCGATCCTGAATAATTCAACCCCAGCATTTGATTCTCTTTATCTTTTGGTTGAGCCTTGTGCGGACATCTTTTTGGTGATTGGGAGCACTTGAATTGAAGTGCTTTGGCTCCCTTTCACATAAACTCTAAAACTGATTCATGCATCCACACATAGAAATCTCCATTTAGGGTAGCCCATTGCATTTTAGCATGCATTAACCAACTGATATTGATGAAGGGTTTGTTGGGCTTTGAAGATAACCTGCATTCTCTCAAAAACTCGGAGATTGGTTGAATTGGTAATTCAGTGAAATCCTAAAATTCATACTACATAAGGCTGAACTCTAAAAACCATTCACAAATTAAAAACTTCAATTCGGGGAGATTTCCCCATTGCATGCTTGTTTTACACACTCTGAAAATCAATCACTTGGGCATTACCCGTAAACAACGCCCTTTACATTCCAAAAGCACTTAACCCTAAGCCTCTAACTAAAACTGGTAGTAACTTGACCCTTCTTAAGGATTGGAGCTCTAACTACCTGCATGTAGCGTCTATGTGCTGGTGAGAGTTCCCGTGTGCTATCGGGTGTCTAAGACTGGGGCAAATGGCCTTTCAATCTGGCTCAGTGGTTCCGCGGTGCTCGCATTCGGTTCCATAGTCCGTGATAATAGGTAACTCAGATCTTTAGGTCTAAGGGCACACTGTAGAGGTTAGGAATTTGATTGTATTGATTTGTCATCAAGTGTACCTTTGCGGCGTTGTTTCTCTCATCTCTTTTCCCTTCTCATCTCCCCAACTCTTCCTACGGTAGTGCATGTTTGGGAGGAGGTCACAAAACCCTGAACTGTTTGAATTGCCTGATAAATTTAGAAAAGGAGCCGAATCATTCTCCTCCTCCACAAACATGGCAAACACCCCCACCTCACCACTTCGTCACAATTCCAATTCTTCCAACACCAGGCTTATCCCGAGAAACCCTGAAAGACCTTCCTTACTGAGTGTCATGCCAAGCGACTCGGTAAGTCATGTGGAATTGGCTTCTGCAAGCTAGTATTTCGACACGAAGGACCAAGCCTCCGTGTGCTCGGAAGAATATTTACATGCAGACACATCTTCTGGCATAGAAGACACTTGCGCACTGCGGAACAACCCGTTCTCTACCACGTATAACCTAGGGTGGAGAAATCATCCAAATTTTGCATGGTCCAACAACCCGCAGCGCTAAAACCCCACGAGTGGACCAATGCGACATCCGCACCAGTCATCCCAAGGGCCCAATCTAATCCTATGGTGAATCGACCATCAGGCCCTTGCGTACCGCAAACAAAACATGCATCAAGTCCTCTTGATAAATTGATGCGAATGATGACGGAAATGTCAAAGCGCCATAAAGAGAACATGACCTCTCTTCAGCACCAATTGGCGTAGCAGAATGCTGAGATCAGTCAACTATGCATGGTGACTCGATCTCAGGGCACTCTTCCCGCCCAACCTGTTCCAAACCCACAAAACTTCGTACCCCGTGGTCTGCAACCACAGGTACAACCTTCTTAGGGATAGGTTCATCAAATTCTGCAAGCTCCGAGCATTCCACCAGGATTTCAGGCTAATCCCGCTGTAGCACCACACTCTTATGTCCCTACTGCGAACCCTCCTCCGCCGTATGATCCCACTGGACCTGCATCATCCAATGCTATCACTACGAGGAGTGGTAAGCAAACCGTCGATCCGCCTCGACCTGATCCTGGCCCGTCTTCTTCTTCATCACCCTTTCATTCGGGATGCGCACCACATTCGCGAGAGGACGATACACCCAAATTGGTGCCAGAATCAGTTCCATTCCCTGAGGCTCTACTGAGGGAGCCAAAAGGCAAAAAGAAAGATACGCAGGCCTTTGATAACCTGCGTAATTTGTTCAGGGATGTAGAAATCAAGGTACCCCTGCTTGAGGCTATCGACCACATACCTACTGTCGTCCGATTTTTCAAAGACTACACAACACTCAGGCGACAGTCAAAGAAAACTAACAATCCAGTGGTTCTCACGCCTCATGCGAGTTGTGCTATACTGTCAAACCTACCACCGAAGCAGAAAGATCTGGGCACACCGCTTATTTCCTATAGCATCCAAGGCTATAGTTTTAATCGTGCCTTGCTTGATCTGGGATCTTCTATAAATCTCATACCGACCATCATGCTCGAAAAATTTTCCTTGGGAAATCTAAAACCCACCCCTATCACGTTATAGTTGGCAGATCGTTATGTCAAAATCCCGAAGGGTGTGGTGGAAGACGTGGTGGTTAGGGTCAACAGTCTTTGTTTTCCTGTTGCCTTTCTTGTTTTAGATATGGAAGTTCCTAGTTCACTTTCTGATTGTCCAATCATCCTCGATCAACCTTTCTTGGCCACAGCTCGTGCCCTTATCGACTGCGAGTCAGGCTGTATTGAGATTGCCATTGGATCTGAAAATCTTAGGCTTAACATCTTCAAGGCATCCAAGAACTTTGACTGCGATTGCATCAAGGATGACATGTCTGACGAGGACATGGCCGTCAGCATGTGTATCAGATCAATTGGGACCTATTCTGACTGCTGCGGATTACCTGAAAACATTGACGATTGCCTGACCAACACATATTGTGACATTCCCCCATCCCTCCCTTATCCCATACCTTATCCTGGCCAGACTTCTAACGAGGTTTTCTCCGCTTCCCATACCTCGTGGTCTGAGTCATATCCGAGCTGCTCACCGCTGGTCCATACTCTTGAAGACCGGACTACCCTTTCTTTCCCGCTAAATCAGGCGAATTTGCAAATCCACACCGGGACCTTGAGCCCACATACTACTCACTGGGGCTATTTCTTTTTGGATCCATCAATCCAAGAAGCCCCTCTTCTTGGCCAATCTGGGGGCCAACTGCTTCCTCCTGACTTATTTTCTGTTCCGCTTGGGACACTCTCGTCCCAGATAATGCCAGATATTTCACCTACCACCATCACTTTTCATGCCACTATCACGATCTCTTCACTTTTCACTTCACCACCCACCATTGACCCACCCTACCACCCTGCTGTATACCCTGCACCTCAACTCTCGTTACCCGATCTTTCGTCCTTTCTCTACCTTTCCCTGCATGCATATGAGGACATAGCATTGTTTGGCATGGGGGGGTGGATAGGCATCCATAGGATCTGGGTATTTTATGGTATCATGCAGTTCCCACCTATTTATAAATATGCAAGAAAAAGAAAAAGAAAAAAAAATATAATATATATATATATAATAATAAATGGTGTTTAGTAATAATCTAAAAGCTGAAACAAAAATACAATAAGTGTTTATGGATATTCAACCGCTGTTTTGAAGACTTTCCAGGCCACAGAAGCTTGATTCGCTTAGGCTCGGCTTAATTCACTTGAGCATTGACAAAATAGATCGGAATTTCTCCTAACTAAGGACACATTCTTGTACCTGAGACACCAGTACAGGATCCATTGGTTTGCTTCTACTTGAGAGCTGTAGTAAACTTGGTTAACACTACACATATCAAGAAAGACCAGGTGAACATAAGATCCAACCCTAGTGTTCATTAGGGAAGGTGGAGTCCTTACCTGTGCACATGGTAGACTTTTTATCCCAAGTTTTAGTCTTGTGTTTAGGAGAAACTCTTTCCACCAAAAAGAAACTCTCTCACCAAAAAGAAAAGTGTGCTCCTCTAAATAATGTTGTAAGAGATATACTGACACATGTTTCTATTTTAAAAAAAAAAAAGAGATGCAAATAAGTCAGTATATCTCAATGTTTGTAAAGTCTTCAGGGCAAGTCGTAAATACCCTGTGAGCCACAAATATTAGAAAATGGGAGTTGAGTTTCCATCATCTCTTTAAGGGTCAATCCGAAAACACGAGTTGAAACTGGGACCAACCTTTACTTAAAAATTCGTGAAACCCTGGGCTTGAGTCTTAATGTTCATCTGTTCAGTCTTGATCCTTCACTATGCACAAGCCATATTCTCTTGAGCTCTTGAGTATGGCAATAACCGCCTGGGTCCTGGAAATCGTCCTTAAGGTTTAAATATTGTTTGCACCTCAAAACACGCCTATAATAATGCCTTCTTGTGTTATTTTCTAGCATTAACTATGTATATTATAATCCTGTAGTCGCATTTGTAAAAACGCTTGCATGCATGCATTTAATCATGAGAGGAGGAGAAATGAATAAATGGCTTCGTAATTCACATTTTATCTCAAGTGCCTCCCTGCAAATTCCACCTTTTTATTTTTCCTCTTAATTTCTTCTTTTTTCTCATTCCCGCGGCTGCCTTCTTCTTCCCGCGCCCACATGCACTCCATGCTGCGATGCCATACCCTGCCAACGCCTCTCCCTGCGGTTGCCACTCTCCAACGCCTCTCCCTGCTACAGCCATGCCCCACGCCACGCGCTCCTCCTTTATAAAGCCGCAGCTTCCTCCTCGCGACGGGGGGAGGAGACGGAGTTGCTGAAAAATGCCACCCTGCAGTCCACCACCTTCCTCGCTCGTTCTCCCCTCCCATACGCCGGCCCTCCGTCGAGGAGGCACCCGACGAGCAGGAGAACCCACTGTGGTGCTCACCACCACAGTGGGAACACCACCGCCCAGCTCTTCAACGAGCAGGTGGGCGTGGTGTTTTCTTTTCTCTTCGTTTTCATCTCCACGCCATTGCTGCCGCTTCAAGGTCCGAAGCTTGAAGCAGCAGCAGCAGCAGCTAAACCGCGGCAAGAGCAGCAGCAGCAGCACCCCCCGCTCCTCCGCGACTGTCCCCGCAGCCGCTCACCGCCTCCACGCGCGTCTGCAGGGCGTTCTCCGCCTCCGTCTCCGTTCTGTCCACACCGCAGTTGCACCCGCGTCCGGCCGCCTCGCGCACTGCAGCGGCCGGCTACGGCCTCGCATCGCCCCCTGCCCTCCTCCGCGACCCTATGCGACCACTGCAGAACCTCCCCTCGCTCCTCCGCGACCTTCCCCGCAGGCGCTCAGCTCTCCGCGCACGCCTGCAGGGCACTTCTCCGCTCCGTCCTCTGCTCTGTCGCCTCTGCCATTGCACCCGCGACCGGCCGCCGCGCGCACTGCAGCGGCCGGTTACGGCCTCGCGCCGACCCCCGCGACCCTCCGCGACCACCGCAGAACCTCCTCCACGCTCGCTCCTCCGCGCCATCGCCCGCTCGTCGACTTCGCGCAGGCCTGCAGAACCCTACGCGAAGGCGCGCCCGCACCCGCCGTCTTCAAACGTCCGCCTCCGCCTTCAGACGACGCAGCGTCAGACGTCTTCCGGAGGCGGCAGACGTCTTAACTCGCTGCCATCGTCCACCCTCTCCAGCACTCCCACCCGCTCATTCTCTCTGGCGCGCGATCTCTCCCGCCCGCTCTTTCTCTCTCTGGCGCTCTCTCTCTCTCTCTCTCTCTCTCTTTTTCACTCACTCACAGACACACACTACACCCACACACACACATCTTCACCGACACACACACACACTTACACTATACGTATAGTTATATATAGTAACATATATATACATACATATATATATATACATACATATATCTATTATATATATATACTTATATACATAGTATATCT
The DNA here is from genome assembly GCA_037157565.1 of Thalassia testudinum. Lineage (NCBI taxonomy): Eukaryota > Viridiplantae > Streptophyta > Magnoliopsida > Alismatales > Hydrocharitaceae > Thalassia > Thalassia testudinum. The sequence goes on along the minus strand of JAZHRO010000061.1, from coordinate 30,827,034 downwards.
ATATAGTTATGTATACATACATATATATATAATATATCTATATATATATATCTATATACTTATACATATACTTATATATATATATATACATATATACTTATATACATATATATATATATACATATCTATATACTTATATATATACACACATATATATATATATCTAGATACATATATACTTATATACATATATATATATATATATACATATATATAGTAATATATATATATACTTATATACATATATATACACATATATATCTATATATATATATATCTATACATATATAACTATACATTTATATATATATATATAGATATATTTACTTATATACATACATATGTACATATACTTTCATGTTATTTATTATACGCTGTATCGCGGGGATATCTGCACCAGTTGCTGATATTCCCTGATACACGCGTACAAAAAAAGCGTGGTCCCATACATCATCCATCCTCCATCCACACTCCACGTGGCACATAGTCGTGTTGGTTGCATCTCTCTAGACGTCAACTGACTCGACATAGTGCTACACTCCATCGTCACCTCCACCCCCACCCCTTTATATATATACTACATATAAATATATATCTATAGCTACTATATTTACTTTCTATCTGTTAGCTTCCTCCTTAGTAAAAAGATAAAAAATGGTATAAAAGTGAAAAGATAATCTTTGATTTGCAGGTACCCCCGTCTTGCAAGTAGCAAGACGTGTTTTGAAACTCTGTTTTGGCTAAAAGCCAAGGACACAATTTTGAGGGTGTGCCTCAAGAACAAGGATTACCAGAAAAAAAAAAACCTAAATAAGAAAAATACAAAAAACAGAATAAACGAACGGAAGAGACGCATTTTAAGGAAAACGTAGAAACTCGACTTGAACCCCACTTCCCTGAGTTCGAACCTGGGCCTAAAAGTGACAAGATAAAATCAATTAGGCCAGGTTAAAAATTTTGTAAAGAGATGGTTAGGTCTGAATTAGGTTAACCACTATACACATTTCAACGATAAAAATATCATATTAACAACCTATTCGGGCTGACCCATCAAATATCAAGAGTCCTGATTAGTTGAGAGATGATCTATGACATGTGAGACTTAAAGTACTGGTAGTCTTCTCTATAATTGGTTCTCACAATATCCAACAATAAACACACCTATGTTGCCTCAAAAGAAAATCTTCTGCTTAAGATCATTACTAAATACTATTTTGCTAGGGACTAGCAAAAGATAGGCATGGGGGAATGATTGCACCGCAGAAATACACCTGCAATTGCACCGTCTTGTGCTATTTCCTAACATTACCAGCGCATATTAGGGTACCATAGTCGCAATTGTAAATATAGATGCATGCATGCATTTAATTAAGAGGGGAGGAGAGTGAAATAAAATGGCCTTACGATTACATTTTTCCTCAAGTGCATCTTTGCAAAATCACCATCTATTTATTTTTTTCCACTTGATTTTGAGATGCTTCCCGTGGCTACATGGAGCAACTTCTTCTCCTCGCACCATTCCTTGCTCTCCATCCCTCTCCCTGCCAGCCGCAGCAGACCTCTCCCTGCCATAAGCCATTCATGAGCCATGCACAGCCAGGGCATGACTGTGCATGGCTTTCTTCATCTATAAAAGGAGGGCGTCTTCTTCTTCCAAAAAGCCAGCCTGGTCCAATGCCAAAAACCCAGCACTTCTCCTTCCAGACCACCACCCTCTCCTCCATCTCCCTCTATACGCCGGCCCTCCTCCTCTGAGGAGACACCCGGCAGGTAGGAGCTCCCACTGTGGTGCACAACACCACAGTGAGACCACCACCGCCCAGCTCTTCAAAGAGCCGGTGGGCGTGGTGGCTCTTTTCTTGGTTCACTGCTTAAAGACCTTCAGCCATTGCCGTAGACTTCAAGGTCTGAAGCTCGAAGCTCAAAGGCAGCAGTAGCAGCCCCAGCCGCTTTCGCACGCGCCTGCAGGCACCATCGCCTCCCGCTTCTCCACCCTGTCACGCTCTCTCTTCCGCCCATAGCAGGCCACCACGCGTCACTGTAGCGACCGGCCAAACCTTCACCGCGCACCCCAGTAGTGCCTGTGTCGCCCTCGCCCTCCACCACACAGGCCAGCAGCCTTCTCCGCGTGCCCTGGCGCAACCTTCCGCCCGCAAGCCACCAGCCGAAGCCACTCCATTGCGCGCATCGAGCCAGCTACACTCACAGCACCTGCAGCTCCCAGTCGCGCGGCTCGCCCGACCACTGTAGCCGCTGTTCATGCCAGTCTGTGTGACACTGTGGCTACAGTGGGGTGATCGGTGAGCCTCTCACTTTACCGGTCACCCAGCGCACCGCTACTGCCGTTCGCCCATGCGCACACCGGCCTGCGCATCTCCGCCCGTGTCGCCCACACCTGCCCGCGCATCTGCGTCACCCGCACCCGTCTGCGTCGCCCGCTCTCTTCGCTCACACGCACCTGCGAGTGCCCGCTCCGGCCTTCGCGTAGCATGGTGCACTACGTCTCCTCTCCACACCCCTCGCCCTCCAGCACGCACGTCCTCGCACGCATACACTCCTGCGCGTAAGCTTGAGGACGTCCAGATGATGCCACTGGCCTTCAGATGCCTTAACCTCCAGCCATCTCTCCCGCTCCCTCTCTCTCTCTCTCTCACTCTCTCTCACAACACTCACAACACTCTCTTTACTGACGCTCACACACACTCACACTTCCACACACACACAAACACAGCTATACACTATTATATACATATATATATATACGTATACATATATATATTGATATATATATACATATATTTATATACATATATATATATATATACTTATATTTATACATATAGTAGTACCTATATACTTATGTATTAGTATACATACATACATATATATATATATACATCTATATACTTATATATATACATATATATATATATACATAGATCTATACATATATTAGTAGTTATATAAATATGTATTAGTCTATATACATACACATCTATATATATATATATATACATCTATATACTTATATATATATATATACATAAACTTATACATACATATATATACATATACTTATACATATATAGATATGTATATATATATACACATACATATATACATATATATCTATATAACTATATATACATATATACTTATATATATATATTTATACATATAGATATACATATATAACTACTTATATATACCCATATATTTATAACCATATATATATATAGATATATTTACGTACATATATATATTTTCACATTATTTACCATACGTGGTATCGTGGGAATATCTACACCAGTTGCTGATATTCCCCGATACACGCATCCAAAAAGCGTGTTCGCATTCATCTTTCACCATCCATCCTATACCTTACACGCAGCACTTCGTCCTGTGGTTGCGTCTTTCTAGATGACGACCGACTTGACACCATGCTACACTCCATCTCCGCCTCCACCCCCACCCCTTTCTATACATAATATATACCTATATATATATACTATATTTACTTTATTTCTGTTTTGCTTTCCTGTTAGTAAAAAGATAAAAATATATATATAAAAGAGAAAAGATAATCCTTGACTTACAGGTACTCCATCTTGCGAATAGTAAGACCCATTTTGGAACCCTATTTTGGCTCAAAGCCAAGAACCCAATTTTGAGGGTGTGCCTCAAGGACAAAGATTACCAGAAAAAAATCTAAATAGAAAAAACACCAAAAACACAATAAACGAATGGGAGAGATTCGTTGTAGGAAAGGCGTAGAAACTTAACTTGTAACCCCACTTCCCTGAGTTCAACCCTGGGCCTAAAAGTGACCAAGATAAAATCAAGTAGGCCAGGTTAAAAATTTTGTAAAGAGATGGTTAGGTCTGATTTAGGTTAACCACAATACACACTTCAACGATAAAATCACCATATTAACAACCTATTCGGGTCTGACACCAATAGGGCATTCTGGGCAATCAAGCAATGCAATTTAGATCTGAGTTTAGCTGGGAAGACCAGGAAACTCCAACTATCTAAGTTGGAGGAGCTTAGAAATGATGCATATGAGAATGCCAAGATCTACAAGGCTTGGACCAAAGCTCTACATGACCAATTGATTTCTCGCAAGAGCTTTGAGTCAAACCAGAAGGTCTGGCTATTCGATTCTTGACTTAAGCTCTTTCCCAGCAAACTTAGGTCAAAATGGAATGACCCATTCATTATCGACTAGATTTTTCCAAACAGAGCTGTTCAAATCTCTGACTTGAAGATGGGTAATTCATTCAATGTCAACAGTAAATGTCTGAAGCCTGTTGTTGACCGTACTCTTTCAGAACCTATCTCAAACACGATTGCTCTAGCCATGTTGTGATTTCTTTTGCTAGACTTTGCCTAGCTGATGGCATTAAACTCAACAGTTGTACAGTCTGACTCAGAGCTGACCCAAGGTTCATATTCAGGTGATATCTTCCATACTCTACCCTTCCTTTCATGTCTCTTTTTCTCGATGTGTACATTGCATCAACTAGGCATGGGGGGGTGGATTCATTTTTTAAATCATTTTGTCAGCTCTGTGAAATTCTTCTAAATTCTAATTTTCTTCTTATGTATACATAAAAAAAAATTGAATTAGAAAGGAATACTTGGGCAATAGAACTTTTCAATCTTAGGAAATATTACATTAGGATCTGAACACTAAGACCCTTCAGGTCTTTGGGCTTAATCAGCCAGGGTATCCACTAAAATGTGGATTTGTTTTTCGAGTCCTCGCCATTCTAAATTTTATTTCTAATTTGATTAAATAAGTTTCGGTGATAAGTACACAACTTATCAGCCCACCCTTTGATTTGAGGGAACTTTAGGTCTAAAGCATCTACACACTATCTTGTCACTGACTTGTTGATTGGCGATTTTAGCGAAAATTGGGTAGCTAATGAACCTTCTAGGGTGATATGGCGAGAAAGTTATCATGGGTAACAACCCATAGGTAGGATGTCCAGAGCCCAGTCACTAGACCATTCTCTTCTTGCTGCCTTTAGGTAAATCTTAGACCAGGGAAGCCACCTACTTAAAAAGAAAAAAAGTTAGAAAGAAAAGAAAAAAAAAGAAAAGGAGAAAAGAATGAAAAAAAAAGAAGACAAAAGAAATAAGCTACATATCGTCGCACGAGTATGGCTGGCAAGTTGTCAGTGATAACAACTCATTGACCGGTTATCCAGAACCTAGCTCAAGAAATGCACTAAAAATTTCCAAAAACACTTAGGAAGAAGCGAAGAAGTCGAATAAGCTGGGGAGATATACACTGGACTCACCCTTGTGTTGACCCCACAAAAATAAAAGTAGGGAGAAAGCTACCGGTCATAAAGATACACATTTAGGCAGAACTCACTTTTTAGGGTCACCTAGAGGAGTATAAATCCGAAGTCCGTTCTAATTGCCAATCAACGAGTCTATCACATTCACAATAAGATGCTTAGAACTTAAAGTTCTCATCCAATCTTCGGTGGGTTGAGTGGCCGTAGAAAGCCACTCTTTATCCCTAAACTCAAAAATCCAAAAAAATTAGAAAAGAAGAAAAAGAGAAGAAGAAATTTTTCTTCAAATAAGGTGAGGGCTTGAGGCAGTCTGCATTTTGGCAGATACTCGGGTGCTGTTGTGTCTTTGAAACTTCAGATCCTGAGTAAAAAATTTCTTAATGTTGAAAATAACTTATGCCCAAGTAATCCAACCTAATTCTTTTATAAATATCATGTAGCTTTTGCTAGGGACTAGCAAAAGATAGGCATGGGGGTATGATGTGCATACATCTAATTAACCTAAAATGCCTATTAATGCATGTTCTTAGTGCCACATTAGCATCATACATTGTAAATAGTGCATAACATGCATAATCATGCATTTAGATCAAGTTGTAAAAATTGTATAGTAATTGTCTCCTTTTTATGGTCAGGGATAGGGCAACTTTTTATCAGGGTCTTGGATCGAAGATCCAACCGCACAGATTTGATCAGGGTGACAATTGGAGTTCAATGACTTCAAGATCGCCCTAATCGAACATCCATAGCACCAGATAGAGATCGAGGAACCCTAAAGATCAAGGGCTAAGATGGTGTTAATCTACACCTCAGATGACAAATCTGATCGCACAAATGGATTCAGATTGAAGATCACAGCCTAATGACATGAAAATCGATCCAATCCGATATCCATGGCACCGTCTACAACACTTAGAAGATGGATGGCCAAGATGGCGCCATGTGGTGACATCTCAGCCACCCAACAGACCCCCAAGGACTCGCCTTTGCCTTTCCTCTTCATCCGATCAACGATTCTCCACCGTTGGGTGCCCATCCAATGGTTGCAGACTCGCACGCACAAAATCACCGTGTGACATAAAGCCACCCACAACGCGTTGATCTAGCACCCTTCATGAGAAGAGCGGGTGAGCATTCGAATATGCCCAGTCGCCAAATCAATGCAAGCGAGTGCGTGGGTGCACGATGGGAGCCATTCGATTCACATCAAGCGGCGCTGAGCGAGCGATAGCACCCATGTGCAATCAGACGCACGGTGCTTAAGCGTGCTTATCCCGAGCACGCGACACGTGCAGGGATGGTTTAAGTCGTCTGATCTCTTGATCAGACGGCTGATAAATCACGAACGTGCGTAGGCTTTTTGGGCAGAGAAGAGGAGCGAGAGCGCATGGCGCAAGCACACATCGCCCACGATGGACCTTTAGTGACGTTTAAGTCAGTCACTAAAGGTCCCATATTAATGTTTTTCAAATTTAAATGTCCAAAATGCCCTTACTCCTTGCAACTATAAAAGGAGACCCCCTCCATATGAATTTCTCATCCCTTCCTTCTCTTCTCTCCCTCTCCAAAGTTCAAGAGAAGCTTGTCCCACACCTGTGATGCTCCTCAAGAGCTAAAATCAATTTTTTCCCACATTCCGAAAGTGGATTCCGCGACGATTATGACGTGTTGCCTCGTTCCCATTCCTTCTGCATCGACCTCCTTCCTGCTCTGTTCCTCATCTTCCAGGCTTTGTCTCATCCAGCTCGTCCTCCAAGCGATCGTCGAGGAGGATAACTTCTCTCTCCCATTCCTTTTTCCTGCTTTCTACAGTAGAATTTTCCTGCTTTCTAGTTGTAATAATTTCCCTACTTTCTAGTGTAATTTCTCGCTTTCTTGGTTGTACAAACATTTTGCAACATAAAGTGAATGTTTTCTCTCTCTCTCTTATTGTTTATATTGATTCCATTTTATTGTAATTACTCTGCTTCTTAAACAAAAACACAAAAAAAATATAATTGCAAATTTTGATCGACGTAGCCTCCTTGAGTTCGACCTGAGATTTCTTTTCCGATATAAATTTTATTTGTTGAACCCGAGTTCTTTGCTACTCGAACTACAATGACAGGTTTTCAAAAACTCAGATAGCGTAGTCCTCCGACATTCAACAATGCCTTGTTGAGATGGCCCAGGATGATAGGTCAGATTCGACCTATACTCACTAAATTGATTTGAAGTTTGTGGAGGAACCGGGTTATTCCAGGAGTGGTTCGGGTAATTCTTCCAGTTGGAAGAATTTCTAAATTGCTCCCGGAGGGCAGAAATATTTTTAGTGGGGTTAGGGTTTGGATAGTTGTCATTCCCTAGTGAATCATAGAAAGCCTCAGAATATTGGTAATAATCAGCAGGGGTAGTGTTGAAATTATGCAAAGTTTCTCTTCGTGGAATGTTAGGCTAGGTTGGATGTGGACTATGTGGAGCTTGGGTTGGTGTGGTGAGTCTTTCCTCAATTTTCTTTTGATTTATCAACATCTAGTCGAGTTTTTGTGCGATCATTTGAAGATCGTCTTAGTTTACAAGAATCGATTGAGTGCCTCCTTCATGAACATCAAATTGTGGGTTTGAAGTTCTGCAAAATGTGTTCATGGAAGCCCGATTGAATGAGTTTTCACTCATTTCTTCAAATAGGTCATAGTCACTTTCAGCATCCTTATTTAAGAAGTTGCCACCACACAAGACATCGACGAAACGTTGAATTTGATCTTCTAAACCATGATAGAAGATTTGCACGAGTTGCCATAAAGGAATCTTGTGGTGAAAACAACTTCATAGGAGATCTTGGAATCTTTCCCAAGAATCATGAAAAATCTCGCCAAACTTTTGTTGGAAGGTCATAATTGATCTTCATAAAGAATTTGTACGACCTAGAGAAAAGAATTTCTTGAGGAAGGTGCTCTTGAGCTGAGGCCATGTGGTAATGGGTCGACCAATGGTCCTGAACTAGTAAGCGGCCATATCTTTAAGAGATAATGGAAATAGCCACATCAGCCAAAGGTCTTCTTGCACATTTCGGGAACGTGTTGTTTGTGCAAGAAGAGTTAACTCTTCAAGGTAGCTGAATGGGTCTTCCCTAGGAAGGCCATGGAAATATTTAATCAGGTTCAGAACTACTGACATGATCTTGAAGTCCCCCTCAGGTATGACCACCCCCGATCGTTCCTCATAGTAAGAAGGATCATAAAAATCTTTTAGAGGAACAACAGGCTACTGACGGGGTGATGGGTTAGGCCTTTGGCTAGCTAGGTTCTGTATATTCCTAGTCAACAATTATTGACTGGCTTTAAGTTGAGCAATCTACTCAACCATCAAAATGTAGAGATCAGGCGAGGGGATTTGGTATTGAGATTGAGGCAAATATCATCATAAGGAAGTCCAAGTGCGGGAAGTCAAAGGGGGGGTTGTTTTGGGCGGAAGCATCAGAATTTGGATTAGGAGTGGGGTTAGAGGTGGGATTAGAGGTGAAGGTGGAAGGGTTAGTGGACCTGTTTTGTTGGTTTTCCATTTTTTTAGAAGAAAAAGATGGGAAAAGTGGTCTTTTGGCATGGGGGGCAAAATCAAATGGTCCCTCCAGGTACAGATTTTGGGATCGTCACCTGTGCATAAAAGAGAAGAACGAGAGGGAAGGAGAAGAGATGGAGATGAGAGAAAGTGTGTAATCAATCAATCAAAATTTCTGGACCTAGCTTAAGTATGACTCCCTAAAAAATTAACCTAAGACTTGTTTTACCTAGGAAATAAGAATTCAATAGTGAATACCCATTCTATCAACAAATCTGGCTAAGTTGAATATGGGGAGGGTTGCGCCCAAACATATCCTAGGAAATTCCCTAGGGGCTTATGTAAACCCGCACTTGGTTGTTTGACACAACCCCTCAGCTTGTCACCAGATATAGATGAAAGAATTGCTATTAACTAGAGAAAACTTAAGATCTAGATAGCAAGCCTAAGTTGATGAAACCCTAGGGATCAAATTACTACAAATTCTAGTTAGGTCTAGGAGACTAGAGTGCACATGGAATGTGGAGAGTGTTGATTTGGGTATTGCCCTGTTATTTCAATTTTTAAGGTGTGTGCAAGAATTGGAAAGTGATTCCAATTTCAAACAAGTTGACACACAAATTTAATCTATTTCTATCATTTAGGATTTGATTTAACTTAATGTGTTTTAGCTTTTTGACAGATTCGATTTTTACGCATTTTGAAATCGTCAGAAATCGTAGTATGGTCATGCTAAAATGCTCGTCAAAAATGATTTGTGAAGATAAAGAGACCTGAGTCCTAGTCGTTCATCTCTAGGAGGCGTTTATGCAAATATGAAATTGATCTTTCTCGCTCTACTTGCTTAAAATCGCATGTCGGTTTGTGGTTATTACGTATTGATGTACGAAATGCTAGTTGCCAAAAGATAGTAATTAAAACATGCAACTTCAATCACACCAAAAGATGATAACTAGGCACATGGTGATTTTCAACATATATATTTATATAAAAGATGATGATGATTTCAGAGTTGCAGAGCACAGGTAGAGGAATGCTTATATAGGGAAATAAAACTACTCGCTACTAGAAAATGACTACATATATGAATCTATGGGAGGATTTTGCATGCATCATTGGGAGAGAAGTAAGGAACTACACTATTAAGCAATAAATAAAGCATGTAAATCTAAGAAGAACTATAATCTAATCTAGTAGAAATAAGGGCATTCGGAGGTGGCTCCGATTGCCTTTGAGTTGGTTGACAGGAGGGGCAGCCAATTGTGCTTAGGCTGGCCCTTGGAGAGAGGTTGGAGAGGTGATCCAGCATCTTGGCATGGAGATGGTAGTGGCCATGGTGAAGCAACTCATGGAGGTGGAGTGGAGGTGGATATAACTAACCTAAATGGAATCCAAGTGTGAATGAATGCCAAGAATGGGATGGGGACAAATGGCCACCCCTTAGGTCTTTTTATAGACCTAAGGGAAGCTCTCTAGAGAATTATGGAACTCTCTAGAGAGGCCTATGGTGGGAGCTCGTGGGAGAGTGAGAAGAGAGAGGATGGATGGTGGTTTCTAGATCCACCAAATGTGGATCTAAAAGTTGAATGGCTCTTGGTTGCTAATTTTAGCAACCAAGGCAACAACACAAGGTAGAGAGTTCTAGAGAACTCTAGGCTAGGTATTTTTCATGTGCATGGCGTGTGTGGGTGTGTGTGGGTCAAAACCTAGGTGGCTAGGTTGATTAGGTTAGGTTCTAGTGGGTTTAGGTCATGGTAGGTCTCAAATTAGGATTGTAAACCATAATTCACTAAGGTATAGTCCAATTAAACTTAATAGAAGTTTAATTGGGTGTGTGACAACTTAATTGAGAGTAAAACAACTCAATTAAGTCAAGTCTAGGTCAACTTAAGTTTAATTGGGTCACTGAGTCCAATTAAACAATGTGTGCTAAGATCAGGGCTCAATTGGACTTAATGAGTACAATTGAATAGGCTGATTGAATTAACTAAGATCCAAATCAATTAGGTTTAGTGAGGACCTCATTAGGTCCTTAGGGAGGTCTAGAGGTGATGTACTAGGGCTAGGGCACCTTAATTTAGGTCCCTATGGGGTTAGAATTGGGTTTAGGGGGCTAGAGATCCAAGATCAAGACTTGAATTCCAAAACAGGCATTGGAGGACAGTATCAGACCTCTAATAATAGTGTCATACATCGTATAATGAAAAATTAGAAGTCCAGACTTATTGTCTAGACGTTCAATCAGAGTCAGGAGGGATTCTAGGTTCTGTCTTGGGTATTCTGCAGAAATTGGACGTCTGACCAAGTGTCTGGATGTCCAATAACACTGCAGAAGTGGATTTAAGGTGTGAGAGAGTTGGCTAAGGGTTCTGGGTGTCCTATAACTTATCTGTATATCTAGATAGAGGCTAGAATGAGGGTTTTAAGGTTTCCTAGGGTGCAATGACCTAATCTTAGGGTGGCTAAGGCTTGGGGAGGCTTCTAGGTTGTCCTAGGGCTAGGATGGACCTAAGTTCTTCACAATTTATTGCTTTATTCCTACTTAGTAGAATAGCATACCTTAACTCCCTTACATTATTATCTACTATATCTTATTCTTTATTCTTCAGATCCAGCTTTAGATCCAGCTTTAGATCTAGCCTCTGATCAGCTTATTACCTGCAATTGACATAATGCACCTAATGAGTACATTATAGCATTATTTTATGTATAGCTAAAAGAAAGTAGTAAGGATGCAAATAATGCTTATGCATGCATGAACTACCCTAACTTATGCTAAGTCCTAGCCTAATTTAGGTCAAATAAAAACCTATAATTGCTCCCCAATCATACCCCCATGCCTAAATCTTGCTAGTCCCTAGCAAATGCGAGACTAAATTATTCACAAAAGGGTCCCTAAGGGATTGATTATTTTATCAAGTGTATGCCTAGAGATTTTTCTCCTTTTTGTTTTCATCCTATGTTCTAGAAATCCAGACAATCGTGAAAGTGTAGCTATGTAGCTTTTGCAATGGATTCGAGTGAAAGACCTAATTCACCTCTAAAGCATGTACTTGACCCCTAATAAAAATTCTAGCGGGATAAGCCATTTTTCTTCCCTTGGGGTATTCAAGATATTCTATGAATTCCACCTAGCTTTAAGTTTAGGTAGAGAATCTTAAAGGGAAAAGATTATATATTTGGTGGCTCACTCTCAACTGGTGCTACAGAGAGATTGGTACTATAGAATCTAGATTCCCGAATTATCAAGTAACTCAACATAGAGAAAGACGTGAAAAACTATGCTCTCCTCTGGTTCCTTTGTATTCATTCTCTTTCTCTCTTTCTTTTTCTTTTCTTTTTTTTTTCCTTTTTCTTAGAGCTCACAATCTCACCAGATTCACACATATGACCTGTATTTGGTGGTCTCACTTGGCATTAACACTTTAATTGAGTTCTCATAACTCTAATACTAAGTCAGAATTCCTCAGCTAATATTTGGGCTGTCAGAAACACAAAAAGATAGGTTAAGGCCATATTTGGTGGTATTGCCTCAATGTAAATAACATAAAAACTAAATATTCACAAACTCTTTTTCTGCTTTTTCTTCTCTTTTTCTCTCTTTTTTTCCTTTTTCTCATTTTCTCATTTTTTCATTATTCTTTTTTTATATATATAATTTTTCTAACTCAACATAATCTAGCAACACATTCAAGAATTTTATTGAAGAGGCATTATTAGGGATTGGTGGTACTCAAGAAACTTTGGGTGCCTTATTTGGTGGAATTGCCTACCCACGGCATCGGCAGAGATGGATAGGGCGATGTATTTCTGACCTTAACATCAATAACCTCCTTCAGTCGAGGATTTCGTAAAGAATGGTCGTAACCATCCACCTTAGACCTAGTTTAATGAAAACTCGCTCTCCGTGTATTTGCCTTATTTGGTGACTCTCACAATTCGCACAAAAATGTATATGCAAGAATCGAGAGCGAAAACTATGCCCTATCTCTGAGCATCATCACCTAATTATCTAGGCTTCTGGATTCCTTGCACTAATCTTAGAGCACTAGTACACTCTACTCTCATCTCACACTATTTGGTGGACTTTTGGAAGAAAATCTGCCTGACTCCCAAAACAATGTCTAGGGTTTTAGGAGAAGTACTGCTTCTTCTCTACAAACTAAAGATGTTTATCATCCTTCACCGTAAATCCATTGCAAATTCTACGTGTGTGTGAAAAATTATACTGGATTCCAGATTATAGGAATCAACTAGAGGATAAAATCCCTAACACATTCTCTTAATAAGATAATCTTATTCATGGATGCACTATTTATATATGCTATAAACAAGTAACCTCTTATGTTCATACCTCATGAAATTTCCCTTTCGGGTTACATTCAGCTTGACCCTAAACTTAGAACAAAAGGTGAGCGGGTGAGTCAGAAGTGGCTGTTGCGGATGATTTTTAGCTCCAATGCGAACATTGGAGGTAGAGTCGGTTGTTCTTCTTTTTAGGGTTTTAAAGTACGTTTGACATGCAGCTTCAAGGTTTTCCTAAGGGTTGGCATAAAATTTTTTTCAGTTTTACTGTATCTACCCCCCCATGCCTAAGTTTTTGCATGTCCTCATGCATGAATACAATAGAAAATAAATACAACAGGGAGTAAATGGGTAGAAATCACCTGTAATTACTCCTGAAATTATACATTCAGCACCGGCCAACTTGCCAGTATGCAATATGCAGAAAGAAAATATGATTAAAGAAAAATATGCTATATATAAAAATGAATATGTATAGGGTGATGGATGTGGAGTAGATGCTGAGTTTAATGCCTCCAGCTAGCCGAAAACTCAATCACACGTCCTCAATAAGATGAACGATCTCGTCAGTTGAAGGAGGTTCTTAGGCCAAAAATGGCTTGAGGCGCTAACCATTTACCGTAGATATATGCCCAGATTTTGGGTCCCTGATCTGGACCACCCCATTAGGATATGGGTGAATCACAACATATGCGCCAGTCCACTTGGACTTGAGCTTCCCTGAAAAGAATTTCAGCCGTGAATCAAACAACCAGACTTGCTGGTTGGGCGTGAATATTTTTTTCCTGATGTGGCGGTCATGAAAGGCCTTGGTCTTGTCCATGTATATCAATGCATTCTCATAGGCCTCCCACTGGATCTATTCTAATTCGCTGAGCTAGAGTTTCCATTCTTGACCTCCTGCATCGAGGTCAAGGTTACATTTTCACACTGCCCAAAAGGCGTGGTGTTCCAGCTCTACAGGAAGGTGATAGGCCTTGCTATATACCACAAGATATGGTGACATTCCGAGTGGGGCCTTGTACGCGGTCCGATATGCCCAAAGTGCATCAACTAATTTATCCAACTAGTCCTTATCTGGTCTAACTGTCTTCTAGAGAATCAGCTTGATCAAACGGTTAGACACTTCGGCCTGCCCATTGGTCTGCAAGTGATACAGGGTGGTTACACGGTGATGTACCCCGTATTTCTTTAATAATGACCAAAAGTGGGCATGGATGAAGTGGCTTCCCCCATTGCTAATCAGAGCATGGGGTATTCCAAATATCACAAAGATGTATTGCCGTACGAAAGAAATGACGGTCTTATGATTAGCCTGTCTCACTAGGATGGCCTCAACCCACTTCGAGACATAGTCAACGGCTAGTAATATGTACTCGAAGCATGCGAGTTCGGAAAAGGGCCCATAAAATCGATGCCCCAGACATCGAACACTTCTACAACCATGATGGGTTAGAGTGGCATCATGTCACTCCTAGTCATAGAATCGACCGACTGGCATCGTTTGCAGTCCAGGGCGTATTCGTGTGTATCTCTAAAAATAGTTGGCCAGAAAAATCCCAACTACAAAATTTTTGCAGCGGTTTTCCATCCTGGGAAGTGACCACCACAAGCATCATTTTCCAAAAGGTAACACATTGAGGATCTCAAAATCTGGGATGCATCTTCGAATAATCTGATCTGCTCCAATGCGGAAGAGTAGTGGGTCATCCCAGAGGTAGAATTTTGCCTCTGCAGTAAATTTGAGTTTCTGGTCCTTGGATAAGTTCGCAGGAATCTTGCCTCAGCAAGATAGTTTGCAATATCCGCTATTGAAGCTACGAGTTACTACGCTAACGTATTTTGTTTTGAAAACCTATCATTATAGTTGGAAAACGAAGAACTCATGTTCAACAAATAAAATTTATACCGAAATAGAAATCCCGAGTCGAACTTAGGGAGGCGGACGTTTGATTTAAAAATATGCATTTAATTTATTTGTTATGAAGTAGATTAATTGATTTGAAACTATCTATTTACACTAAATAAAAGAGAGAGAGAGATAATGAGAGAGAGAGAATCTTACAAACAAAAATCAAAAAGAGATGTAGAATGAACATGTAATTCATTATCAAAGAGATTGTTCATTACACTAAACATTACGACTAGAAAGCAGAAAACGATTACACTAGAAAGTAGTAAATCTACTCTAAAGAGCATTAAAATGAATGGAGAGAGAATTACCCTCCTCGATGGTCTCTTGGAGGACAAGCCAGATGGGACGATGCCTGGAAGATAGGGAACAAAGGAAGACGAAGCGGGAAGAATAGGAACAGGGCAGCACGTCGTCGTCATCACGGGATCCACTTCCGAAATGGGGACGAAAATTGGACTTTATCTCTTGAGAAGCATCCCGGGTGTGGGACAAGCTTCTCTCGAGCTTTGGAGAGGGAGAGAAGAGAAAGAAGGGATGCCAATTTTGTATGGAGGGGGTCTCATTTTATAGTTGCAAGAAGTGAGGGTAATTTGCTCCTTTTAATTTGAAAAACATTAATTCTGGACCTTTAGTGACAGATAAAATCATCGCTAAAGGTCCGAACGTGGGCTAGTGGGGCGACGCACACGCGGCCGCTCACCTCCTCTCTTTAAATGCCTGCCCACGATCTTCAAATCTCTACCATTCGATCGTGAGATCGAACGGCTAAGATGCACCCTCGCTGCGCCTCTTCAAGCTGCAACGCCCGCGCTTGACGATGCATCAAGCGCAGGCGTGCGATAGCACGTGCACGCTATTGAGCGCTCACAGCCGCTCGATCACAATCAGACGGTCGCTACACCCACTCACCTGCGCCTGCCTCCTGTGATTCGAACACTTGCCTGTGCTTCTCCCACTACGCTACATGCATGGATGGGCAGGCGCTTAACTTAAGGGCGGGTACATCCTAGCCATTGGATCTAGATCCAATGGTGGGGAAACGTTGATGCAGAGGCCTTCAGCGGATGCGTACGAGTGATTGGGCGACCGAGATGGCACCACGTGGCGCCATTTTGGCCATCCATCTTCTGGATGATGTAATGGTGCCACGAATGTCTGATTGAGATGATTTTGACGCTGTTAGGTTGTGATCGTTGATCTGAATCCATCCATCCAGTTGGATTTGTCATTTGAAATGCAGATTCACACCATCTTGGACCTTGATCTTCTAGGGTTCCCTGATCTCTATCTGATGCTACAGATGTCTGATTAGGGTTATCTTGTGGTCGTTGAACTCCAATCGTCGCCCTGATCAATTCTGTACGGTTGGATTCTCAATCCGAGGCCCCAAAAAAAATTTTACCCTGTCCCTGAACATAAAAGGAGACAATTAACCACCACTTTTTTCAAACTAATCTAAATGCAAGATGATGCATGCTATGCAATATTTATAGTATGCAATGCAATTCTATGCTTAAGAACATGCATAAATAGACATCTTATGCAATGTAAACATGTTTACATCACACCCCATGCCTATCTTTTACTAGTCCCCAGCAAAAACTATATGCTATTTATAAAAGAATCAGGTTGGATTATTTGGGCATGCGTTATTTTCAATCATTAAGAAAATGTTTACTTAGGATTTGAACTTTCAAAGACACAAAAGTGCCTGGGTATTTGCCAAAATGCAGACCGCCTCATGCCCTCGCCTTATTCAAAGAAAAATTTCTCTCTTTTTCTTCTTTCCTAATTTTTTTTGAATTTTCGAGTTTTAGGGTTTAGGAGTGGCTTTCTACGGCCATTCAACTCACCCAAGATTTGATGAGAACCCTAAGTTCTAAGCATCTTTATTGTGAATGTGATAGACTCGTTGATCGGCAGTTAAAACGGATTTCGGATTTCTATGCCTCTAGGTGACCTTAAAAAGAAAATTCTTCCTAAAGGTGTATCTTTACAACCGATAGCATTCTCCCTACTTTTATTTTTATGGGGTCAACACAAGGATGAATCCAGTGTATATCTTCCCGGTTTATTCTACTTCTCCACTTCTTCCTAAGTGTTTTGGGAATTTTCAGTGCATTTATTGAACTGGGTTCTGGACAACCGGTCGATAAACTGTTACCACCAACAACCTATCAGCTATACTCATGCAGCGAAGTGTGGCTTATTTCTTTTTTTTCTCTTTTCTCCTTTTCTTTTTCTTTTCTTTTTGACTTTCTTTTTCTTTCTTTTTTCCTTTTTCTTTAAGTAGGTAGCTTCCCTGGTCTAAGATTTACCTAAAGGCAGCAAGAAGAGAATGGTCCATTAATTGGGCTCTGGACAACCAACCTATGGGCTATTACTCACGATAACTTGCCAGCCAAATCACCCTAGGAGGTTCATTAGCTACCCAATTTCCGTTAGAACCGTCGATTAACGAGTTAGTGATAAGATAGTGTGTAGATGCTGATGAGCTGATATTTGTGGGCTAATTAGTTACTTAAATGCCTAGGAATTAGATTAATATTGGCATATAAATTGCATACAATAAGATGAAAATAGATTAGTCTAGGTATTCATTTATTTACATATTCCATGCATTGAATTCATACTTAGAATTCATTTAGAGTAGCATGCATTAGAATAGTTAATCTTTTAGGTTGCATTACATGTATTATTTTATTTCACATTTCTTTTAAGGGTTTGCACATAAATAACCACTTATTTATTTTCTTTATTTGTTTCTTCCCTAACGGTTGCATGTAGGAGAGTGCACGAGCTAAATGCGCAGGCAAAAATTGTGGATCTCTGTTTCCATGATTTGCGTCGCTTCTTCTTCAACCAATGCCTGCCTATGCCTACACTCCTCTTGCAGCATAAAAGAAGGGTTCCTGCGTCCTTAGCGAGGAGGCCACCACCATCCCGACTCATCATTACGCAAAGCTCTTGAGCTTATTCACACCACCACAGCTGGCCTCAACAGTGTGCACAAGACCACATCACCACGGGTAGGTGGGGTGACAGACCGTCGTGCCATTAGTGGTCTATGTTGCTTATTGCGAGCGTGTGCCTGAAGGCCACACAGCTTTCACCAGCCACCACTGCCAGGAAACACCACTAGCAACCATTCACGCTTATTTAAGACATCTACGAAAGTTCCCAAATGTCTAACCTCCCGAGAGTACCATCTCCATCTTCTTCCTCTTTTTGTTCTCTATTTCCTTTCCACCAAAAAGAACCCATCACTGTCAGTCGTTACCCCTTCCTTCGGCCATGCCCACACACTCACGCACAGGCCATCACTCGCTCCTCCACCACCACACACTTTAAACAGTAGCTAAGAGCCGCCACCCTCCCAGCGTGCAACCCAGCGCACCCGCCTGTCTATGCGTGGTTGCACAGCCTGCCCAAACTCCCCTCACCCGTAGCTTGCAGTGTCCAGCAGCAGCAGCTACAGAGTAGCACCTGCTCCTTCACCTCCAGCCCGTGTCCCTCCAGCAATCACACCCTTCCCGCATGGCCAACGTGCCTCCAGCAGTTGTACCCCTCCAACAGCTTCCCCGCACACACCTGCACGCCACCTGCAGCAGCGCTGTTCCCGTGCACCCACCCCTTCAATGCCACCACTACGCCTGCATAGCAATACCCCACCATCCTCCAGCCTCGCATGCCCATGCGTGCCTGCGTGTCCTCAACATCCTCCACACGCGTGAAACCTTTAGCAATCACCACCTCTCCATCTTCAGCAGCAGCAAGAGCCGCCGGAACCCACCTTCGCCGGAGCTCTGTCAGGCCGACTCCGACCATCTCGCAACTTCCCACCACCACCGTCGCGAAGCCCTCACTCCGGCCAACCTAATCCCAGAAGGGTTCCTCGAACGAACCTCTCCCTCGTGTGTGAGGAGGAGAGAGGTAGAATCCTCTGTTTTTGGTGGTATTAGTATTTACATTTCAAGCCATTACCAGAAAAATGATTTTTGATTTATTATTATTTTATTATGGTGATTTTATGAAAGGAACCTCCTTCTTTCTCATAAATGCAAAATCAACATGTTAAAGTCTTTTTATCTTGATTGAAAGAGCAATTTTGGCTTGATTTCTTGACGAAATTAAAAGTGAACATTGGTTCTTGACCCTGGCGAGTTTAAATAGGCCATTGCCTCCTTGTGGATACGACCCACTCCTAATTGAGTGGTTATTTTAATTGTTGATTAGTCAATTTTTCCACCACTTACATACTACAACAATGCATTATTTCATTTGCGAAACTTAATCGAAAGCGGAAAATCGACGTGTCAAATGGCACCGTTGCCGGGGAAGCAACAGGCTTGTTAAACTCTCATTTATCTATTTATTTGTTCACATTTTAATTACGGCATATTTAACCTGTTTTATTTGATTTGGTGCGAGGTACGCATATTACACATAGGTTGTCGCATTGGCCTCAGCAACACCGTGGTGGACCTTGTTTCCACTACTTAGAGGAGGAATGATGTAAACACGTTTACACTACTTAAGATGTCTATTTATGCATGTTCTTAAGCATAGGATTGCATTGCATGCTATAAACATTGCATAACATGCATCAACTTGCGTTTAGAGTAGTTTGAATAAAATGGAGGTTAATTGTCTCCTTTTATGTTCTTAGACAGGGAAAACTTTTTACCGATGCCTTAGATCGAAGATCCAACCGTACAGATGTGATCAGGGCGACGATTGGAGTTCAACGACTCCAAGATAGCCTTAATCAGGAATCTGTAACATCAGATAGTGACTGGGGAACCCTAGAAGATCAAGGGCTAAGATGGTGTAAATCCATACTCTAAATGACAAATCTGACTGCATGGATGGATTCAGATCGACGATTGCAGCCTAACGACACAAAAATTGTGTCAATCCGACACCTGTGGCACCATCTACATCATCCAGAAGATGGATGGCCAAGATGGCGCCACGTGGTGCCATCCCAGCCGCCCAATCTCCCGCAAGCAACCGCTGAAGCCCCCGCATCCGCCCTTCCCCGCCATTAGATCAAGATCCAACGGCTGTGGATGCGGCACCTTAAATCATCCGCGCGACCGTCTTGACTACATAGTGCAGCGGAGACGACGCTACCAGCGAAGTAGAGGTCACGAGGTCGAGCCCCCGCGAGCCTCAAATCAGGCGCTGGCGAGCGAGCGCATGGAGCGTCAGATCGCGATCCAACGGCTGTGCGTGCCCGATAGCACCCATGCGCTATTGCGCACGTGGCGGTAACGCCGCATCGCATGCAATTAGGCGTGTGCTGAGGAGGCGGGCATAGCCCAATCTGAGCCGTCGATCTCGCGATCGGATGATTGAGGATGGCTGAATGTGTGCAAGTGTTGCGCATGCAGGCAAGCGAGTGGGCCCGTGCACCGCCCACTACACCCACATGTAGACCTTTAGCGACGGTTTTATCCGTCACTAAAGGTCCTGAATTGCCCCCACTCCTTGCAACTATAAAAGGAGACCCCCTCCACACGAAATTCTCATCCCTTCCTTCTCTTCTCTCCCTCTCCAAAGCTCAAGAGAAGCTTGTCCCACACTTGGGATGCTTCTCGCGAGATAAAGTCAATTTTTCGTCCCCCTTCGGAAGTGGATCCCGCAACGACGATGACGTGCTACCCTGTTCCCATTCTTCTGCTTTGTCCTCCTTCATCCTGCTTCATCCTTCATCCAGGCGTCGTCCTGTCTGACTCATCCTCCAAGCGACCGTGGAGGAGGATATTTCTCTCCCCATTCTTTTCACTACTTTCTAGAATAGATTTACTGCTTTCTAGTTAATCATTTTCCCACTTTCTAGTCATAATATTTAGTGTAATGAACAATCCCTTTTGATAATGAATTCCATATGCATTCTATATCTCTTTTGATTTTTGTTTGTATTATTCTCTCTCTTATTCTCTCTCTCTCTTTTATTTATTGTAAGTAGTTCTAATCAATTGAATTATTTCGTGAGAAATAAAATGTGAATTTTTTAAATCAAACGTCTACCTCCCTGTGTTTGACCCGGAATTTCAATTTCGATATAAATTTTATTTGTTGAACACGAGTTCTTCGCTTTCAAACTACAACGACAAGGTTTTAAAAATCAAACACGTTAGCGTAGCAACTTGCACGTTCAACAAGGAACTAAGCTTCGCATCTTGGTGGATCTTGCGGCCACCTCCGAGATCATCACAAGAGCTTGTGGGTTCTGACCCACACGCATAGAAATGCACGGAGGACCATCTAGGAGGATCTTCCTGTTAACTTTTGATTCAGCATTTAGAGTAGACTCTTTAGGTTTAGTTTAGTTGTTTCTTTTGTCACCCTTGTTCTGGGGTACAGTTTTAGGGGTTTGTTCCCTAGTTTTTTTAGGCCCGTGTTGGATAATTTTTGGGAGTCTGTTCCCTTTTTTTTAGTTTTAGGGTTTTATTTTCTTTTATGGATTGATTTTATTTTGATTGTGCATAAGTAGTTTAAAAGAAAAAAAATGAGCTGCCTGCTAGAAGCTACCTACCCTTAGGATGAACCATTCAAGTTTGTATGAGAAGCCTCTAGATTTATTTCTCTGCATTGCATGCATTCTCGCATCGTTGATTGCTGGAAGAAAGGTATGCATTCTCTTACTTTGCATTCATATTCTGATCATGCATTGCATTTTGAACTTAATTACAAGACCACATAAGTTGCCTTGAAACAATTTAATAAGTGGTCACATTCTCTGAAAAAGGACTAATCAAAGGAGGAACGTGTAAAACACAAGGAGTTGATTTGAGATATTGTGCTGCGGTTCAAAAAAAAAAATTCAAATTTTTACCGTGAATGCACATGTGCATGACTATGCACTAAGCATGCATTTAGACACTCCTAGGTTTTTGAGCTGCTAGGAAAGAACTCTCCTATCATTGGATACCAAAGTGCTTGAAACTTAAGCTCAAAGGTTTTGTAACTCTAAGGAGGGGGATACCTTGTCACTATTTTTTTTGGGTAGTTAAGAAGCACCGTGAAAGCACAGCTTCAAAGGAAGGCTTAGACCTACTTGCATCCCTTGATCTTCCATCCTTGGAGTACTTTACCATTTGAACTTTAGGGTAGAGTACCTAAGTTCCAATTAGATCTTCAATAAGGCATTTCATAGGTTGACAATAGGCACGTAATTGTTTGGGAAATTTATATTGTCATCTACAACTGGACTTAAATCTCAAAGGCCTTAATTGATTAAAGACATAAAAGTTCTTTGGAATTGTGTTTGTTTGTATATGCTTGGTAGGCAATCTTTGAAGAGACAACTTGTGTTTAATTTAGAACCTGAAAGGATCCTTAGGAGAGCCAACCAAGAGAAAAAAGCAATGGCCGAGGAAAGAGAGAATAGAATTGTAGAAAACCAACGATCTTTGAGAGATTATTTTATCCCCATAATTCAACTTGGCCATACACTGAGAAGACCTGGGGGGGATAATCCATATGAAATCAAGAGTAGTACCATATCTTTGTTGCCCTCATTCTATGGTACTTCTAGGGAGGACCCCTACAGCCATCTGGAGGAATTCACCGAGGTCTGTTCCACGGTGAGATTGTTGGGTGTTACTAATGACGCCCAAATGCAAACCCTCTTTCCTTTCTCCCTCAAAGATAAGGCGAAGCATTGGTATCACACTCTCGATGGTAAAGTGGATACTTAGGAAGCCTTGAAGGGAGAATTTTTGAAAAAATACTTCCCCATGAGCAAGACTAATCACTATAGGAAGGAAATCATAGGTTTTGCTCAACAAGATGGAGAATAATTTCATGATGCATGGGAGTGCTTCAAAGATTTGTTACGCTTATGTCCCCATCATCAAGTGCCAAGATGGCAGCTTGTAGAAAGGTTCTACATTGGATTAAATGACAAGCACAGGCAAACAGTGGATGGTTGCCTGTGCAAGAACCTTTCTCACAAAAACTAAAGATGAGGCTTGGGATCTTTTTGAGACTTTGTGCAAGAATTCTATCCATCTTAATTCTACCATTTTGGATAGAAAACACACTCTTATGCAGCTAAAGATGGAGGCAAATGAGGCTAGGGATACCCAGAATTTGGCCTTTCAGATTCAATTGTTGAACCAAAACATGGAAAGGCTTATGACAAACCCTAGCCAACTCACGCCAAATGCCTCTGCTTCCCAAGCTTCTGAATGCTCCATTTGCAATGGCAATACGCACGCTACTGTGGATTGTCATTTGGCCTCCTAATTCCCTGACCTTGTACAGGAGAACCTGAATGTCGTCCAAGGGTTTCGACCCAAACCTCGTAATGACCCATTTTCAAACACTTATAACAAGAGATGGAGGAACCACCCCAATTTTTCATGGAGATAGGGGAATGTCTCTAATTCAGGGAATTACAGACCCCAACCCTTTTAGACTCAACAGTATAATCAACCTCCTATGACTTCCCAACCATCCAAGACTTCTGAGATGGATGAGCTTAAAGTTATGCTTAAAGCCATGCAGGAGAATCAAAGTATGACCATCCAATCTCATGACAAGACAATCAATGAGATGAAATCACAAATTGGGCACCTTGTCGAGGCCATGAGTAAAAGAGAGACTAGGAAGCTTCCCAGTTCATCTGAGGAGAACCCTAAAGGGAAAGCGGTTATGTTTAGGGAGCAAGCCCAGGCAGTGACTATTCTGAGGAGTAGGAAAGAAAATTTCAAACCTGATGCCCCTATAGTCCCACCTTCTGAAAAACCATCCAATCCAACTTTCAACCTCACTGGAGAAGAGCAGCCCAACTCTTTTCCACTTGAAATCACCTCACTGGAAAAGGTTGTCCCCGTCCCCCCTCTTACCCAACATGGCAACCCTTCCACCCAGAGATCGAGAGTGCCCTTTCCAGAGCACTTATCTAACTCTGGGCAGACTTCTGCTGGCTCATCTGGAGCCAAAGATAGGATGGATGAAATAATGAAGACTTTCAAACAAGTGCAAATTAATCTGCTCTTGGTTGAAGCTATCAGGCAGATTTCATCCTATGCCCTCTTTCTTAAGGACCTGTGCACGAAAAAGCGGCAATCAAGGAAACAGGTCCAATCAAAGGTTGTCCTGCCTGATTCTGTTAGCTCAATTAAACAACATGGGACACCCCTGAAACTTAAGGACCCAGGAGCCCCATACATCTCAGTGGTCGTTCATGACCTACAAATAGACGAGGCTCTGCTTGATCTAGGTGTGGGGGTAAACATCCTTCCGAGCTATGTATATGAACAACTTGGAGGAGGCAATCTAAATCCTTCCCTTGTAATCCTCCAAGTTGCAGACCATTCTTTGAAGACACCACGGGGCCTGTTGGAAGATGTCCTCGTGAGAGTGGAGGATTTCTTTTTCCCCATTGAATTTTTAGTATTGGACACTGACCCTACCAACAAACCAACCAAGCCCTCCATCATCTTGGGCCGCCCATTTCTTGCGACTCTAATTCTTCAATTAATTGTCACACTAGGGCGTTAAAAATGGGCTTTGGGAACAGGAAAATTCAGCTGAATGTGTTCGATGCTTATAAACAAGATGGATTTGAGGACTGTTCCCAAGTTGAGGTGGTAGATGATCTGATTGAAGAGACAACTCCTGCTATTTTATGTGATGACCCCCTTCAGCATGTCATGTTAAATAAGCATTCCTATCTCTTGGAGGAATGTGAGGGGATGTGCTAGAACTTGAGGAATTGCTTGGAGTTTCTACAGAGTCTCTTTCTCCATCATGTCTATTATGAAACCCACAACCATACAAGCCCCCGACCTTGAACTAAAACCCCTCCTTGACTCTCTCAAGTATGTATTCCTTGGGACAAATGATACGCTCCCTGTAATCATCTCATCTGGACTATCTGAAGTGTAAGAGGGAGCCTTGTTAGACTACTTATCAAGGCATAAGGAAGCCATAGGTTGGACGATTGCTGATATTAAGGGTATAGACTCTATGCTCTACATGCATCATATTTATACTGATGATTCCATCAAACCCTTTCGAGACATGCAGAGACGTCTTAACCCCAACATGAGGGAAGTGGTTAAAAAGGAGTTTCTAAAGTGGTTGGACGCTAGGATCATTTATCCCATCATAAATAGCAAATGGGTTAGTCCAATACATGTGGTGACAAAGAAGGCAGGGTTCACAGTAGAAACAACCGACCAGGGTGAACAAGTGGTGACCAGACCCTCAACAAGTTGGAGGGTCTGCATTGACTACTACAAACTGAACACCGCTACCCAGAAGGATCACTTTCCCTTGCCCTTTATTGATCAGATCCTTGAAAGATTGGTAAGGAAGAAGTATTTCTGCTTTTTAGATGGCTATTCTGGGTACAACCAGGTTGCAGTCTTCCCTGATGATCAGGATAAGATAACTTTCACTAGTCCTTACAGCACGTTTGCGTTCAGGCATATGCCATTTGGATTATGTAATGCACCTGCAACTTTCCAGTGGTGTATGATGTCCATTTTCTTGAACATGATTGACGAGTGCGTCGAGGTTTTTATGGATGACTTCTCCATTTAGGACCCATCTTTCGACCAATGTCTCCCACTTAGAGAATGTGCTGAAGAGATGTAAGGAGACTGGTTTAGTCCTCAGTTGGGAGAAAAGCCACTTCATGGTACAGAAAGGCATTGTACTTGGGCATGTTGTGTCTAAAAGGGGCTTGGAAGTGGATAAGGCTCAAGTTGATTCTATTTCCAAACTTCCATTGCCCACAAATGTCAAATAGATTAGATCCTTTCTGGGCAATGCAAGTTTTTATAGGAGATTCATTAAGAATTTCAGCAAAATTTCTACGCCACTTTGCAACTTATTGGCGAAAGAATCTTCCTTCGATTTTGATTCAAAGTGTGCTGAGGCTTTTCATATGCTGAAGGAGGCCTTGACCTCTGCACCTATTCTCCGAGCTCCTGACTGCACACTCCCATTTGAGTTGATGTGTAATGCTTCGGATTATGTAGTGGCAGCTGTTCTTGGACAGAGGGTTGAGGGAAAACCACATGTGTTGCATTATGCTAGTAAGACTTTAACTAAACCACAGCAAAACTACACAGTCACTGAAAATGAATTACTTGATGTAGTTTTTGATTTGGAGAAGTTTAGGTCTTACCTTCTCAGATCCAAGGTGGTCATTGTCACTGATCATGCAGCAATGAACATCTCATTGCCTAGATGGATTCTACTCCTTCAAGTGTTTGACTTGGAGATTCGTGAAAAGAAAGGAGTGGAAAATGTAGTGGCTGACCACCTGTCTCTCCATCCCATTGATGACTCTCAATCTGGAGACATCTGTGAGACATTTCCCAATAAAACCCTTATGCTGGTAACACCGACTTCACCCTAGTATGCGGATACAGTTAACTACTTGGTCACTGGAGAAACCCCTGGCTCTTGGGATGTGCAAAAACGGAAGCGATTCATTTCCCATGCTAGATTCTTTCATTGGGAAGAGCCATAATTATTTCATATTGGACAAGGCCAAGTTTGGAGATGATGTCTGCCTAAAGAAGAGCAATAGAGTGTGTTGAGATTTTGCCATGAGCTTCATTGTGGAGGACACTTTGGTGCTAAGGAAATAGCTTTTAAGGTTCTCTAGTCTGATTTTTGGTGGCCTTCTTTATTTAGTGATTCCCATTACTTTGTTAAGGCCTATCTCAGATGTCAACGAACTGGAACGATTGGGAAGCGGAATGAGATGCCCCAGCACCCTATCCAACTTGTGGAAATTTTTGATGTTTGGGGGATAGACTTCATGGGTCCCTTCCCTTCATCCCATGGATTTGAATATATCTTGGTGGCAGTGGATTACATCTCCAAGTGGATAGAGGCCATTCCTACGCATGCAAATGACCACTCTGTGGTCTTGAAATTTGTGAAGGCCAATATCATATCTCGCTTTAGCTTCCCCAAGACAATTATAAGTGATGGGGGACCTCATTTCTAGAACCATCATTTCAATCAACTACTCAGGAGTCTAGGAGTAACTCACAAGATTGCTACCCCTTATCACCCTCAGACAAGTGGCCAGGTTGAAGTCTCAAACAGGGAGCTCAAGAACATTTTAGAAAAGACTGTTAGGCCTGATAGGAAGGACTGGTCCCAAAAGCTCGATGATGCTTTATGGCCTTATCGAATAGCCTCTTTGGGTATGTCTCCTTTCCAGATTGCATACGAGAAAGCATGCCACTTACCCATTGAACTTCAACATAGGGCACTTTGGGCTATCCGAAGTGTTAACATTGATTTAGAGCCGTCTGGTAAAGCACATTTACTGGAGTTGACTGAGCTTGAAGAGCTGAGGAATGATGCTTATGACACCTCCCAAGCTTATAAAGAGAAAATTAAGGTCTTGTATGACAAGTACATCCTTAGAAAGACCTTTGAGCCCAACCAACAAGTCTGTCTTTTCAATTCCAAACTTAAGTTGTTTCCCGGAAAATTGAAATCACGTTGGGATGGGCCTTATATTGTCACCAAAGTATTTCTGCATGGGGCTGTGGAGATCAAGAATCCTTCCTCTTCAGCACCTCCCTTCACCATCAATGGCCAACGATTAAAACCTTATGTAATTTTGTATGGCCAACTGGTTGATGGGGTCACTCTCGAGGAGCTTTAGCTCCTTTCTTTTCCGCCTCAGGTAATATCCTCCCTTGGTCCTTCTACTTTCAATGAGGACACTATTTGAACAAGGCATGGGGGGGATAGGACCTAAGCCATCTGTACATAGCATTTATACATAGTGCATTCATGCATTTAATTTAAATATTCTGCATTGCATACATTTGATCTTAAAAAGAAAAAAGAAAACATTTTACATCATTGAGCTTAATTGGCTGAGTCCTGCATTCTTAGGCAAACTAGAACTTTAGTTTAGACTATGTTGACTCTAGGTGTCTAACTTTAGAAGCTAAGTTGAAGTACTACCTCTAGACCTTTAGGGTCCCTTGTGGACTTAAAAACTCAAGTAGGAGTTAAGTTGCAGACCATTCCTCTAGAGGTTGAGGAAGGAAAGCTAGGGATTGAGTTAAAGGCTGGGTAGTATTTGGTGTCTTTTTCTACCTTTTGATTTACGGGTCCTCATAACCAAAGCATCCACAATTTGCACACACTTGGTCTTGTGTAAATAGTGATCACCTTAATTTCTTTCTTGTGGAAAAATTTTTGGTTCTCTTAGTTCTAACTTAGGAGAAGTTTGAAAGCACAAGTTGATTGGAAGAGTTCCTACTGCAGGTGAGGTGGAGTACATACTCACCTTGAGGAAGCGATGATAACATGTCACCTCCTTGGCACTTGTCTCTTAGGATATCCATCCTACCGGGGGCATGTAAGCACATTGTGCGGTTCAATTACCATGGGCGACCCTATCTCAAAGAGCCGATTGCCACAGGCCTGAATTTGCTTTAAAAATCCATGGGCGATACTATCTCGAAGTGTTGATTGCCAGGAGTTCTTGGTATTACTATGGGCGGTGCTATCTCGAAGCATCAAAAGCCAGGCACCCTTCGAGGTTTGGTGATGGGGACAATGAATCCGACACAGACCATGCTGATAGCTTATCCAAGGTTAAACTTAGAGGAATCAAACAAAAAAATTAATTAAAAAAAAAAGGCCTCCTTCTTACTCTCTTTCCTAGTTGGCAATCAAACCAACCTTAAATAACTCAGACCAATGCACATGCACGGATGCTTTAATCTCTAGGGCCAATAAACCCTAGGGTAGAGTTGGAAATCAGAGAAAACTATGCCTGCAACTCATCTTTAGCCGACCTAGTCTGTAACTAAGCAATTACTTGGGAACCTTAGGTTTAAAGTCTGAACTTAACATGTTCTAAAGGAAGACTGTTGGGTTAGCTAGTCCACTTGAAGAGTTGGGTTGTTGCTTGAATTTGCTAGGGACTAGCAAAAACTAGGCATGGGGGCATTTAATGAGCTCAAATTTGTGGGCTAATTAGTTACTTAAATGCTTAGGAATTAGATTAATATTGGCATATAAATTGCATACAATAAGATGTAAATAAATTAGTCTAGGTATTCATTTATTTACATATTCCATGCATTTCATTCATACTTAGAATTCATTTAGAGTAGCATGCATTAGAATAGTTAATCTTTTAGGTTGCATTACATGTATTATTTTATTTCACATTTCTTTTTAGGGCTTGCGCATAAATAACCCCTTATTTATTTTATTTATTTATTTCTTCTCTAACGGCTGCATGCAGGAGAGTGTGCAAGCTACATGCGCAGGCAAAAATCGTTATGATCTACGTCGCTTTTTCTTCAACGAATGCCTGCCTACGCCTACACTACTCTTGCAGCATAAAAGAACGGTTCCTGCATCCTTAGCGAGGAGGCCACCATCATCCCGACTCATCACTGTGCAAAGCTCTTAAGCTTCTTCACACCACCACCGCCGGCCTCAACTGTGTGCACATGACCACATCATCGCGGGTAGGCAGGGTGACTGACCGCCACGCCATCAATGGTCTATGCAGCTTACTGCAAGCGTGTGCCTGAAGGCCACGTAGTTTTCACCAGCCACCACTGCCAGCAAACACCGCCAGCAACCATTCACGCTCATTTATGATGTCTGGGAAAGTTCCCAAATGTCTAACCTCTCGAGAGTACCATCTCCATCTTCTTCCTCTTTTTGTTCTCTATTTCCTTTCCACCAAAAAGAACCCACCACTGCCAGCCGTTACCTCCTCCCCTCGCCCGCACTCGCACACTCACGCATAGGCCATCACCCGCTCCTCCACCTCCACACACTTTCAGCAGCAGCTGAGAGCTGCCACCCACCCAGCGTGTAGCCCAGCACACCTGCCTGTTCGTGCGTGGCTGCACAACCTGCGCAAACTCACCTCACCAGCAACTTGCAGTGTCCAGCAGCAGTAGCTGCATAGCAACGCGTGCTCCTTCACCTCTAGCTCACGTCCCTCCAGCAATCACAGTCTTCCTGCATGGCCAACATTCTTCCAGCAGCTGTGCTCCTCCAACAGCTTCCCCGCACGCACTTGTGCGCCACTTGCAGCAGTGCCATTCTCGTGCGCCCGCCCCTTCAGCGCCTCCGCCACGCCAGCACAGCAATACACCACCAACCTCCGATCGCGTGTGCCCGTGCGAGCCTGCACATCCTCAGCATCCTCCGCGCGCGTGAAGCCCTTCAGCAACCGCCACCTCTCCATCTTCAGTAGCAGCAAGAGCCACCGGAACCCACCTTCGCTGGAGCTCCATCCGGCTGACTTCGGGATCTCGCAACCTGCCACAGCCACCACCGCGAAGCCCTCACTCTGGCCAACTTAATCCCGGAAGGGTTCCTCGAATGAACCTCTCTCCCATGCGTGAGGAGGAGAGAGGTAGAATCCTCTGTTTTTGGTGGTATTAGTATTTACATTTCATGCCATTGCCACAAAAATGATTTTTGATTTATTATTATTTTATTATGGTGATTTTATGCAAAGAACCTCCTTTCTCGTAAATGCAAAATCAACATGTTAAAGTCTTTTTATCTCGATTGAAAGAGCGATTTTGGCTTGATTTCTTGACAAAATTAGTAGTGAACATTGGTTTTTGACCTTGGCAAGTTTAAATAAGCCATTACCTCCCTATGGATATGACCCGCTCCTAATTGAGTGGTTATTTTAATTGTTGATTAGTTGATTTTTCCACCACTTACATAGTACAACAACGTGTTATTCAATTTGCGAAACTTAATCAAAAGCGGAGAATCGACGTGTCAGATGCTTTAGGCTTAAAGTTCCCTCAAATCAGAGGGCGGGTTGATAAGTCGTGTACTTATCACCCAAACTTATTTACGTAAATTAAAATAGAATTCAGGTTGGCGAGAACTCGAGAAACAAATCCACATTTTAGTGGATACACGGGGCAATTAAGTCCAAAGACCTGAAGGGTCTTTGTGTTCAGATCCTAATGTAATATTTCCTAAGATTGGAAATTTTCTTAAGCCCAAGTTCTCTTTCCTAATTCCATTTTTTTTTATATAAAGAAAATAAATGAATCTATGGAGCTGACCAATAAATTCAGAGATAAATATCCACCCCTCCATTCCTATCTAATGTAATGTCCTCATTATATTAAAAAGACATAAAATAGAGTGGAATAGAGTAGAAAGCACCTGAATTGCATCAATGTCAGGTCCGCTCTGAGATAAAGAAAAACTGTATATGTGCTAAATTTAGTGCCTTCAGCTAGGCACACTATACAAAGAAGAGAAATAAAGAATTCACAGGTGCAGTTCAGAATCAGAATAAAAAGATGAAACCTCAGACCTGCTAGCAGATGTCCACAGATGTGGACCAGATTGTGGTGCAGACCCATACCCCATAATCGAGAATATCTAAGGTTCTGGATAAAAATTACCCAAAACCTAAAATCAATATGCAATCATGGTCGGGATACGATTTATGAGGATGCAACCCAAGAACAAAGAGTCGAGTTACAGAGAATTCGATATTGAAAGGATAATCAATGAATGTATGCTTGGGTTGAACATCCTTAGAACAAATGTCATAAGGGTTTTGGTTTGATGGTTTCAGATAAATTGGAACCCTTAGTCTTCTATTTCCTCCAAAGTTTGCTTCCCAAATTAGAACTTCCTAGCTTCTGTTCTCCTCATTCAGAATGTCAAGTTTCAGGACCTCTTGCATATTAATCACCCCATCTGAAATTTCCAAGTCTAAAAGATGTGGCTGAATCAGAATTGACTTGGATCTAGTTATCTCAAAAACAGAATCATCGATAAGCTCAATGGGGTGTAACTGACAATCAAGGCATTGGATTGAATCCTCCAGAAAATATGATTCTAGATTCTTAATGTGAACCCAATAAGATCAGTTTCCTTAGTGATTGGGCTATCAAATGATTTAACCGATTCCTCAGGCCCAATCATCTCACAGAAATCATGTTCTGTAAATTCGCATGAGACTTCGCAAATTGAATCTTCACCCTCAGAATAAAAGAAATTTAAATCCGTATTAATGCACATCTCAAAATGATCCATCACTTTCTAATCCATGGAGACATACATTTCCTCGTACCTTGGCTCAGGGATCTCAGCTGAAGAAATCAGATCATCCTTAATTGGTTGCTCTAATTCAATCTAGTCAACCTCATAACACGTGTCCCCCTCAATAGGTGCCTGAGCAGGTTCTGACATTGGCTCTCCTGAAGGGAGTTCATCCTAGTAATCATCCCAAGATTGAACCAAAGAAACCACAAATCTCATTCTCAATTTCGCTAACTTCCCAAGTAGAAACTCACCTGGGTTCTTATCCTTAACATCCTAGAGCCAATCCAACAAATACTTATTCAAATCATCAGTCATCTCAATCAGGGTCTCCAATTTTTCAATGTAAGGTATTGGCTGAACTTCTAAAGATTGTATGATATTCCTCAAGTTAACCAGAACCTTATCTTGAACTTGGTTAACCTAAACCAAATGACTTGGTTCAAGCTTGGGCGGGTTTGGGATCGGAGCAGAGGAGTTAATGAATTGAGATTCGTTATACCCTTCCTGATAATAGGTCATTTCAGATTATTCAAAAGGTGGTGATGACCTAAAGGCAATGTAATCAGAGGATGAGTAAGGATCAATGTATCCTCCTTGATTGTAGATCGTATTAGGCTATCCATGAAAGGGTGGCGATCTATAATCAATGTGGCTCTGAGAAGGATAGAAATCACAATTGTAGTGCTCAAGGTTAGACCCTAAACATAGAAGTCCGAAACTGTATCCCCAATCTGAGTTATCTCAACTAACTGATGGCTGATTAGAGTACGAGCTGGGATAATCGTCATGTTGAGGATAACTCATAACAGGAGGGAAAGAGCGGGAATGTGTGTACAATGTGGAAGGATTCATGAGATACAGGAGGAAGCAAGGCGCCTTGCAATACAATCAATCAAACCTGACTATAAGTGGGCTAGCCTAAAGACCTACAGACTCCCAGAACAGATCTTGAGATAAAGAAACTATTTGATCTGCTTCTGTCTATTCAATCCAACAAGTTAGAAGGAGGGACTGGGGAGAAGGTTCTTCCTTTGGCTTGCACCTCCGGTTCCTAGTGTACTCCCCAGCCATGATCGTTTGATTCTACTCTCCTAGCTAGACATCAAATTGAACAGTAGAAACAGACTAATGGAAAATAATCTCGTTTTGGGCTCTGAAGAGCTAGTCAAATCCTTAAGGCCAACATCTACTCTGTTTTATTTAGGGATAGGTTTGAATGTGCTTTAGAATGTGATGGGCCCTTTATCAGGGTTGTGCCCTTAATGATTGATTAATGTGTTTGTGCGTGCACAACCAGTGGTTTTCAAGCAAGATTATTTTTGATGCGGTGAATTTTAGGGTTCAAATCTTTCTTAGTAGCTTTTAGGATTCAACTTTAGGTATTTTCAAACAAGTTTTGTTGGCATACCAGGTTTTGAAAGTACAGGTGAAGATGTTTTCCTTTAAAACTTAAAAGAACGTGGAGTGCCTGGTAAATCCCTAAGAGTTGAACCTAATCGGCAGCTACTTGATGAGTTGATTTTAATTGAAGGGGTACGGCCCAATCAACTCAAACAATTGGCCTGTTGCACCACTTAATTAGGCACACAAGTGATTACCTAATCTGATTTCTACTCAATAATGTGTTTGGATTTGTGTACCGACTCCAAAGATCGGTTTACCAGTTGAGTTTGAAAATCAGATGAGGTTGTGTACCTCTGTGAGATTTTTTTTATTTTATTTTTTTCTTTTTGAATGTGGAGGTTGAGGCAGGTGTGGGTGTCAAACAAACAAACAAAACTAACCTTAGAGTTTATAAGAACACCTAGGTTGATTTTTGTTTGTGTTATTACATGGTGGAATGAAAACTAATGGGTGGGAGGTGGGGGAAAACTTACAGAACCTTCAACAGCACTTTATTCCAATCTACCGCTTTTGCTTGTCTCAAAAGAGCACCTACAATCACAATAAGAAAGGAGAGAAGTGAGGTAAATGATTTGCAAGTTATAAAATGCGTAAAAAAATCAAAGAGCATCGCCTCCCCGATAACGGCACCAAAATGTTGAAGCTACAAGTTACTACGCTAACATATTTGGTTTTGAAAACCTGTCATTGTAGTTTGAAAGCAAAGAACTCATGTTCAACAAATAAAATTTATACCGGAATAGAAATCCCAGGTCGAACTCAGGGAGGCAGACGTTTGATTTAAAAATATGCATTTAATTTATTTATCACGAAGTAGATTAATTGATTAGAAACTATCTATCTATTTACACTAAATAGAAGAGAGCGAGAGAGAGAATGAGAGAGAGAGAATATTACAAACAAAAACTAAAAAGAGATGTAGAATGAACATGGAATTCATTGTTAAAGAGATTGTTCGTTACACTAAACATTACGACTAGAAAGCAGAAAACGATTACACTAGAAAGTAGTAAATCTACACTAAAAATCTTTAAGAAGAATGGAGAGAGAATTATCCTCCGCGATGGTCGCTTGGAGGACAAGCCAGATGGGACGACGCTTGGAAGATAAGGAATGAAGCAGGACGAAGCAGGAAGAACGGGAATGGGGTAGCATGTCATCGTCGTCGCAGGATCCACTTCCGAAATGGGGATGAAAATTGGACTTTATCTCTTGAGAAGCATCCCAGGTGTGGGACAAGATTCTCTTGAGATTTGGAGAGGGAGAGAAGAGAAAGAAGGGATGTCAATTTCGTATGGTGGGGGTCTCCTTTTGTAGTTGCAAGGAGTGGGGGCAATTTGGTCATTTTAATTTGAAAAACATTAACTCTGGACCTTTAGTGATGGATAAAACTATCACTAAAGGTCCAAACGTGGGCGTAGTGGGCCGGTGCTCATGCACCCGCTCACCTCCTCTCTTTAAATGCTTGCCCACGATCTTCAAATCTCGACCATTCGATCGTGAGATCAAACGGCTGAGATGCACCCTCGCCACTCCTCTTCAAGCTACAATGCCCACGTTTGATGGCACGTCATGCGCAGGCATGCGATAGCACGTGGGCACTATTGAGGGCTCATGGCCTCTCAATCACAATCAGATGGTCGCTACGCCTGCTCTCTCACGCTTGCCTTCTGTGATTCAAACTCTCGCCTACGCTTCGCTTAAGTGCTCTCAACCACTACGCTATGTACGTGGATGGGCATGCACTTAACTTAAGCGCAGGTGCATCCCAACCGTTGGATCTTGATCCAACGGCAGGGAAATGTTGATGCGGAGGCCTTCAGCAGATGCGTGCGGGTGATTGGGCAGCCGAGATGGTGCCGCGTGGTGCCATCTTGGTCGTCCATCTTCTGGATGATGTAGATGGTACCACGGATGTCTGATTGAGTTGATTTTCATGTCGTTAGGCTGCGATCGTTGATTCGAATCCATCTGTGCGGTCGGATTTGTCGTTTGAAGTGTGGATTCACACCATCTTGGCCCTTGATCTTCTATGGTTCCCCAGTCTCTATCTGATGCTACAGATGTTTGATTAGGGTGATCTTAGAGTCGTTGAACTCCAATCGTCGCCCTGATCAAATCTGTACGGTTGGATCTTTGATCCGAGGCCTCGATAAAAATTTTACCCTGTCCCTGAACATAAAAGGAGACAATTAACCTCCATTTTTTTAAACTAATCTAAGTGCAAGATGATGCATGCTATGCAATATTTATAGTATGCAATGCAATTCTATGCTTAAAAACATGCATAAATAGACATCTTATGCAATGTAAACATGTTTACGTCATCCGCGTACCAGGGTAACTCAACAAAGTGAACTGCCAAAAGGGATTCTTCCGGAAATTGGTCTAGGCAGGGAATAAGGAATGTGGGCTAGGTCTAGTCTGGATAGGTGATCCGCCACAACATTCTGCTTTCCGGCTTTGTCATGGATTTCAATATCAAATTCTTATAATAGAAGGATCCATCTGATGAGCTGGGGTTTGGCATCCTTCTTTGCCAACAAATGCCAGAGGGTGGAGTGGTCAATGAAGATTATGACTTTGGACCCTAATAAATAAGATCTGAATTTCTCCAACCCGAATACTATTGCTAGCAGTTCTTTTTCGGAGATAGTGTAATTGCACTGAGCCTCATTCAGCGTCTTGCTAGCATAGTATATGACAAAAGGTTATTTTTCCCGACGCTAGCCTAAAACAGCATCAATGGCAAAATCAAAAGCGTTGCACATCATCTTGAAATCAAGCAACCAGTCGGGTGGTTGGAGAATCAGGGAATCAATGACAGTGCGTCGTAAAGTCTCGAAGGCGCTGAGACACGAGGTGTCGAATTCAAATGGGGCATCGACAATAAGGAGATTCGTCAAAGGTCATGCAATTTTTGAGAAATCGTGTATAAATCTCCGATAGAAGCTAACGTGACCCAAGAATGATCTGATCTGCATGATCGAGCTAGGTGGCAGTAAGTGGGAAATAATCTCAGATTTAGCTCAATCGACCTCAAGTCCATTTTTAGAGATCCTATGCCCTAGTACTTTGCCATCCCTCACCATGAAATGGCTTTTCTCCCAGGATAGTACTAGGTTTAACTCAATACACCGTTTCAAGATTTTGTTTTGGTTATTAAGACAAGATGCAAAATCATCTCCGAAAATGGAGAAGTCATCCATGAACATCTCCACATAGTCCCCAATCATGTCAGAGAAGATGGCCATCATACAACATTGAAATGTTGCTAGTGCATTGCAAAGGCCAAAGGGCATCCGCTTGAAAGCGAATGTTCCAAAGGGGCATGTGAATGTGGTCTTGTCTTGATCTTTCAGGCTAATTGCTACTTGTTTATACCCAGATTATCCATCCAGAAAGCAAAAGAAACTACGTCCGGCTAACCGTTCCAAGATCTGATCAATGAAAGGCAAAGGAAAGTGATCCTTCCGGGTAGCCATGTTCAGTTTCCTATAGTCAATGCAGACCTGCCAAGATGTCGCAGTGCGAGTTAGGATGGATTCATCTTTATCATTTTTCACTACAGTGAGTCCCGCTTTCTTGGGCACTATCTGGATTAGACTCACCCATTGGCTATCAGAGATTGGGTATACAATACCTACATCCAACCATTTGATGATCTCCTTCTTAACAACCTCTAGCATATTCGGGTTTAGTAGTCTTTGAGATTGTCTCGACGGCTTCACCCCCTCAACCGTGTAAATGTGATGAGTGCAATACGAGGGGCAAATATCACGGAGATCAGCAATGCTCCACCCTATAGTAGCCCTATGGTCTTGTAGCATAGAAATCAATTGATGCTCCTGTTCTTAGGTTAAGTGGGCACTAATAATGACCGGGTATGTCTCACTTTCGCCCAACAACACATACTTAAGTGATTCAGGTAAGGGCTTCAATTTAATCACGGGTGGGTCAGCGTCAGAAATGGGAATAGGAGGAGCAAACTCGAAGGTGGGAATCTGATGATCCGTATGCATGTGAATTCTTGCTGATTCGCTACCTGTGAGGTAATCGGTTGTGACTGCATTAATGGGAAACCCGTTAGTTGTGGTCACATCTTCTTGTAACAACAAGGTCGATTGAGAAGTGTATGGATCAGGATAGCTAGATTCAGGGGTGTTGTGGTCTGAAACACACCCTAAATAGTTGGATCCTCGGGGAGATATGTGCAGTGCAGTGGTCTCAGTCCCATGTGGATCGAGGTCCAAGAACCCTAATAGTGTAGACGAATGAGATATTGGGTCGTCACAAAGGAGCCCAATGTTACCACAGTATGCCGAATCTTCATCTTCACCATCCTCTATGCAATCACAGTCAAAATTCCTTGATGCCCTGAATATGTCAGGTCGAAGTTGCTCATTATCTAGGGCTATCTCCATACACCCAGATGCACAATCGATGTTTGCTCGGGCTATTGCTAAAAATGGGCAACCCAAAATGATTGGTGCATCTCGAAGATTAGGAGGAACCTCCATATCGACAACGAAAAAATCTGTGGGAAAGCAGAATTCGTGGACTTTTACGAACACGTTCTTAACCACCCCCCTCGGTGTTTTTACTAATCTATCAGCCAGCTGAATCATTACCGAGGTAGGCTTTAACTCCCCAAATCAAAATCAATCAAATACAGCAGTGGGAGTTAGGTTATGGACGAACCCAGATCCAGAAGGGCCCGATCAAATGGAGAATCCTACAAAAAGCAGGATATGAGTGGGGTACCAAGGTATTTCTTTTTCGACGGCAAGTCAGCTAGAATAATGGCACTAGCCTCTTTTGACAGTACCACCTGTCGTCCAATTCTAGGTTGTCGCTTTGCGGTACAATAGTCATTGAAGAACCTAGCGGCAGCGGGGATGTGATCAATTGCCTCGAGGAGGGCGACTTGAATATGTACTTCCGTGAACATTGACTTCAGGTCCTCAAAATTCCACGTGTCCTTCCATACTACATTTCGCGTCAGAGCTTCAGGAAAAGGGACGGGAATCTCAGGGTCAAGTGGCTTCTTACCCTTATCTATTGTATGTGGCTCCTGAGATGAAGAAGCAGTCAAACTTGCCTATGGCGAAGGGTGAGAAAAATCAGGACCTGCCTACTTATGTGGTGGGTCAAATGTCTTCCTTCCACTCCTCAATGAGACAGCATTTGCATCGGCTTGCTGTCCATGAGGTGGTGGGGGAGCGGAAGGGGCAGAGTATGCAGGGTTCTACATCAAAGGTGACTGGCCTTGAGCATAACCAGGTGGCGCAGGAGGCGTCTGTAATATGGCATGTGCTTGTCCTTGTGGTGCCTGAAACCTAGGCAGGGCGCCTTGGTTCTGCACATACCGAGGGTTTGGGACGAGTTGGGAGGGCAAGGCTCCCTGAGTCCTATGCTCCTGCAACAGCTGGTTTTGCATGTTCTGTATAGTCTATATTTGGTCAACCATCGCCTTCACTATCTGCAAACTATCCTGTGTAGATTTCCTCATCGATTCTTGCAGCTCCTCTTTCAGTGCCTCCAGAGGGTCAGCCCACTTTGGAGGGTGACTGGTAGCTTGGTGCAGTGGCTGGTATATGAACGGGGTTGCTGCTGATACGGGAATGGCTTCTGCCTAGGATATGTGTTTTGCGCATTCTCGTATTTCCTGGTTTGGTAGTGTGGATCGTGATGTGGTCTCTGTGAGTTACCAGACCAGGAGAAGTTCGGATGCTGGCACCAACCAGGGTTATACGTCTCTGAATACAGGTTATTACGCATGTATCCTTGAATAGCACTGACGTCCTCGTAGGCTGAAGACGTCTGAGACGTATATCCATCAAGGGGATATGTATTATAGTCTGCGGGTGGTGCGTAACCCTGGTCATATGGTGCCAGATCGGGATTGTTTATACTGACATGCAGGATCTCGTAAATAAGGAGAAGATGCATCCCAAGTGAGTAGATTAACTCGAGCAGAGGTGGCTCGGGGTGCATAGGAGGGTCTTGGAGTAGCAGAGTTCAGGTCAGATTGACCCTAACTAATTTGGTCAATCTTTTTCTCGATCAAGTTTATTCTATCCAGCTACTTGACGATGATATCCATGTCGGCTCGAACAGAGTCGGTGTGAGCCTCATGGACACCAACCTATTGCTGACCAGGCCACTAGAACTATTTCATGGATGCGGCATTCATCGAGTTCTCCGCCAAAAATTCGAACAACTCAAATGCGTTGTTCTCGTCTTTCACAAGGAAATTCCCACCACTAGATGCATTGGCCAAATACCGATGTGTGTCATCCAACCCATGGTAAAGATCTGAGCTAGGTGCCATCTGGGTATTCCATGGCGCGGGGATTTCCAGAGAAGGTCATGAAATCGATCCCATGCGTCATGCAACTTCTTCCCAGCTCTTTGGGAGAAAGTCATGATCGCACACCTCATCGTGTTCGTTCGACTGATTAAGAAGAACTTTTGCAGGAATTCACGTCATAATTCCAGCCAGGTTCCAATTGGCTTCCCAAGCATCTTGAACCAGTATGAACCTTTGTCCCTAAGATAAAATGGGAAAAGCTTCATCAGAACAATCCCAAGATCAATATTCCTAGGTTGAATCATTTCTGTGAGTCGACTTAGGTCCTCTAAGTGTTGGAATGGATCTTCGCTTGAGTTTCCATAAAAATGACTACTGATCAAACCAATCACGTTGGGCTTAAGCTCAAACGCATCTCCGCCTATGGTAATCCTAACTAAGGGTGCGACGATCGGTGCAGCTGGATCATAGAAGTCTCGAAGTTGTTCTCCTCACGATGGATGCTGCATTCTGTCAAGTGTTGTCAAAATACAGTCCATGCTCTGCTAATGCCGCTCCTCAGATTCAACAACCCGGGCCTCCAGATAGCCATCGGGTCCAGATTACCAGCGTCCTGACCCGGTCTAGGTCCAGGTCTAGGATTAGCCATTACGACTAAGGGAGTAGAAGAAGTAGGGTGGGAAGTTGGTTCTGGTGAGGTGACTTGCCTCCTTGGGAGAGGCTCCCAAGGTCCAACCAGTTGAGGTCTAAGTGACCTCCTTCCTTGCTTACACCACCCAACCCCTGGGTTGGTGTAGCCAAGCTAGACAAGGCAAAAGTCCTATCAATCAGGTGGTCCTTATGGTCGAGTGACCAGATTTTTTGTTCTAAGTTCGAATTCCTAAAGAAAAATTAATTATACAACTGACTGAAAGTGATTCCCACTTCTCAAGCTAACCCAGCCACTAGGTTTGGCAAGAGAGGTTGAAAGCACCCAGTAGTATGACAACGAATTTGGGTTGATTTCATGTTTCAAAATTGATTTTAGCCCATTTTTCTTCAATTGGGGTTTGTTCAACCGAATTTATAGAGATTTTTAAATGTCAAGGGATCAAATCTAGAATTTTGACCGCTAGTTGAGTTTTTGCTTTGAAACAATACCAAATGACTTTCAAAAATTCTGTAAAAATAAGGAAATTAAAGCCAATGAGATCAAATTTCAAACCCCACCATTTTTAGTTAAAACGAATTTGCGAATTGCTAGAAATTGCTTTTGGAATTTTGAAAAATCTCAAATCTAGGTCAATCTGACCCCCGTCACTTCGCAAATTTTTAAAAATTTTATACTTTGATTTTTTAAAAAAAATGGTGTTGTTTGAAAGATGGTTTGAAAATGAAGGTCTAACCCAAATTTCAAAATTTTTCGCTCGTTAATTTTTAAGCAATTGAATTTTTCAAACATACTTTGAAATTTGGTCAAAATCAGAGGGTGGTGGAGAAGCTTTTAAAAGGTGTTTGAGCTTAAAATTCAAACTTTCCACCAAAAATTTTTTTTTATTTTTTTCAAAAAAATTTCAAATTTCTTTTTTAAAGAAGGATTTTTTTTTCAAAGGATTTCCAAATATTTTTTTTGCTTTTTCAAAACTAACATAGGATTTAAAAAGAAAGCTAATCTAACTACCTAGATTTTTTTCCTTTGATCTTTTTGTTCATGAAAATAAATAGGTTTTTTTTCTTTTTTTTTTCAAATAAATCTATCCTAGGGTTTAGAAAGGGAAATCCTAATCTAGGAGGAGATGTGCACCTGATTTTTTTCCCGTGCTCAATGTGTGCATAGATTCTCATTTTCTCATGTTGTCCTACACATCCAAAAACAAAGTAGAGGAAAATTTGTCAGTGAGAATTTTAGATATCAAAATAAAAAATCTTGTCGCCCCCTGGCAACAGCACCATTTAACAGATTCGATTTTCGCACGTTTTGAAATCATTGGAAATCGTAGTATAGTCACGCTAAAATGCTCATCAAAAATGATTTGTAAAGATAACGAGACTTGAGCCCCGATCGTTCGTCTCTGGGAGGCGTTTATGCAAATCTAAAATCGATCTTTTTCGCTCTACTTGCTTAAAATCGCTTTTCATTTTATGATTATTATGTATTGATGTACGACATGCTACTTGCCAAAAGATAATAATTAAAGCATGCAACTTCAATCACACCAAAAGTTGATAACTAGGCACATAGTGATTTTCAACATATATATTTATATAAAAGATGATGATGATATCAAAGTTGCAAAGCACAGGTAGAGGAATGCTTGTACAGGGAAATAAAACAACTTGTTACCAGAAAACGACTGCATACATGAATCTATGGGAGGATTTTACATGCATCATTGGGGGAGAAGGAACTACACTATTAAGCAGTAAATAAGGCATGTAAATCTAAGAAGAACTATAATCTAATCTAGCAGAAATAGGGGCATTCGGAGGTTGCTCCGATGGCCTTCGAGTTGGTTGAGAGGAGGAGGGGAGGCCAATGGTGCTTAGGTCGACCCTTGGAGAGAGGTTGGAGAGGTGATCTAGCATCTTGGCGTGGAGATGGTAGTGGCCATGGTGAAGCAACTCATGGAGGTGGATGTAGCTAACCTAAATGGAAGCCAAGTGTGAATGAATGCC
This sequence comes from Thalassia testudinum, assembly GCA_037157565.1. NCBI lineage: Eukaryota > Viridiplantae > Streptophyta > Magnoliopsida > Alismatales > Hydrocharitaceae > Thalassia > Thalassia testudinum. Next base: position 30,784,520 of record JAZHRO010000061.1, on the reverse strand, counting down.
CAAAATCGGATGGGGACAAATGGCCACCCCTTAGGTCTTTTCATAGACCTAAGGGAAGCTCTCTAGAGAATTATGGAACTCTCCAGAGAGGCCTATGGTGGGAGCTCATGGGAGAGTGAGAGAGAGAGGATGGATGGTGGTTTTTAGATCCACCAAATGTGGATCTAAAAATTGAATGGCTTTTGGTTGCTAATTTTAGCAACCAAGGCAACAACACATGGTAGAGAGTTCTAGAGAACTCTAGGCTAGGTATTTTTCGTGTGGATGCTGTGTGTGGGTGTGTGTGGGTCGAAACATAGGTGGCTAGGTTGATTAGGTTAGGTTATAGTGGGTTTAGGTCAAGGTAGGTCTCAAATTAGGGTTGTAAACCCTAATTCACTAAGGTAAAGTGCAATTAAACTTAATACAAGTTTAATTGGGTGTGTGAAAACTTAATTGAGAGTAAAAGAACTCAATTAAGTCAGGTCTAGATCAATTGGACTCTCATTGAGTCCAAGTGTGTGCTGAGATCAGGGCTCAATTGGACTTAATGAGGCCAATTGAATAGGCTGATTGAATTGACTAAGATCCAAATCAATTAGGTTTAGTGAGGACCTAATTAGGTCCTTAGGGAGGTCTAGAGGTGATGTACAAGGGTTAGGGGACCCTAATTTAGGTTCCTATGTGGTAAGAATTAGGTTTAGGGGGCTAAAGATCCAAGATCATGACTTGAATTCCAAAATAGGAACTGAAGGACAGTATCAAACATCTAATATTAGTGTCAAACATCTTATATTGAAAAATCAGAAGTCCGGACTTATTGTCTAGATGTCCAATTAGAGTAAGGAGGGATCTAGGTTCTGTCTTGAGTATTCTGCAGAAATTGGACGTCTGACCAAGTGTCTGGACATGCAATAACACTGTAGAAGTGGGTTTAAGGTGTGCGGGAGTTGGCTAAAGGTTATGGACATCCTATAACATATCTGGACATCCAGGTAGAGGCTATAATTTTGGTTTTAATGTTTCCTAGGGTGCGATGACCTAATCTAAGAGTGGCTAAGGCTTGGGGAGGCTTCTAAGCTGTCCTAGGGCTAGGATGGACCTAAGTTCTTCACAATTTATTGCTTTATGCCTACTTAATAGAATAGCATACCTTAACTCCCTTACATTATTATCTACTATATCTAATCTTGGTCTTCCGCTCCATCTTTGCTGCAACACCAGTTATTCTTTATTTTTCTGATCTAGCTTTAGATCCAGCTTTAGATCTAGCTTCTGATCAGCTTATTACCTGCAATTGACATAATGCACCTAATATGTACATTATAGAATTATTTTATGTATAGCAAAAAGAAAGCAGTAAGGATGCAAACAATGCTTATGCATGCATGAACTACCCTAACTTATGCTAAGTCCTAGCCTAATTTAGGTCAAATAAAGACCTATGATTGCTTTGTAATCTGGTTTCTCTTTTAAAGCTTCAAACAAGTTTGAAATTCTACAATCAAAGGGAAATCAAGTTGTAATGGTGAAGATAGATTTCCTTTATATTGTGGGGCTATAAAGAAAAAAAACCCTAAGTGAATTGATCCTAAGACAAAAATTTTACTATTAATGAACTTTTTTTAGGATTTGTTTCTAACTAGTGCTCCAAACATTGTAAGAGACACAACTACTATATGTAAAATCAAGGAAGGATTCGAAAAAATAGTTTTTTAGGATTTTAGAAATTTGTTTGATATTTTTAAAAGAGTTTTCTTTATGCTGGTGTCAAAGTTTGGAAATGATACCCATGGGTATTTCGGACATTACAGTACCATCATTGACCTCAGAAAATTTTTGTGAATTTATATGATGTGAAGGATTTTACAAGGATTCCAAAAAGCTAAATTTCACAAAAATTTGATGATTAATAAAATTCCTAAAATTCACCGACAGTAGCAAAATAGGAAGATTTAAAGAGATGACCCTCTGTAGTCCACGAATTTTTTAAAATATTATACAAATCCAATTCCTATGAAATTTGGAACAAGTGTTCCATACTTGATTTGCAATCATTGGGTGAAATTTCAAGATTTTAGGAGGCCTTTGGTGTCAGGAATTGATTTTTGAATTCCAGTAAAAAGTCTGGACTTGAAAATCAGACTACCAACACTTGAAGTGGAGTGGTGTTTAATGAAGCAAACAAGCAATCAATTGATTTTAAATGAAACCACTCCACTTAACCTAGTTGTTTGAGATTGATTTAAACATGTTTACACTACATAAGATTTCTATTTATGCATGTTCTTAAGCATAGAATTGCATTGCATACTATAAATATTGCATAACATGCATCATCTTGCATTTAGATTAGTTTGAATAAAATAGAGGTTAATTGTCGCCTTTTATGTTTAAGGATAGGGCAAATTTTTATCGAGACCTCGAATCGAAGATCCAACTGTATAGATTTGATCAGGGCGACGATTGGAGTTCAACGACTCCAAGATCGCCCTAATCAAACATCTGTAGCATCAGATAGAGATCAGGGAACCCTAGAAGATCAAGGGCCAAGATGGTGTGAATCCACACTTCATACGACAAATCTGACCACACTTATGGATTTGGATCGATGATCGCAGCCTAACAGCGTGAAAATCGACTCAATCCGACAACCATGGCACCATCTACATCATCCAGAAGATGGATGACCAAGATGGCACCACATGGCACCATCTCAGCAGCCCAACCAGCCGCTACACCCACCACACCCTCTCTTCTTCGACGATTCTCCACCAATGGATGCGCATCCAACGGCTGTGGATGCACGCGCATGAATCGTAAGCGCGACACAAACGTGCTTGTAGCATGTTGGTTGAATGCGCTTACGCGATGTAGCAGCGTGCGTTCGAGCCTACGCGAGCGGTAGCTGAGGCGCGGCGAGGGAGCTCAATTGACCGCTCGATCGTGATCGAGCGATCGCGTGCACGTGATAGCGCTCACGCCTCATCAGACATTGGCGCGTAATGCAGGATCAGACGTGGGAAAGCACGTGGTTGAGGCGCAGCGAGGATGCATCTCAGCCATTTGATCTCACCATCAAACGATCGAGAATTCAAGAACGTGAACATACGTTTCACGCATGGGAGGCGAGTGAGCGTGCGAACGCCACTGATGGGAGTGGCATTTGCGTATTTTGAAATCATTGGAAATCGTAGTATAGTTGCAAAAGCCACTCGTCAAAGATATTTGTGATAATGAAACCCTCGTAGATCTTTATTCTTTTTATAACTTGAGTCCCGGTCATTCGTCTCTGGGAGGCGTGAAAATGAATCGAGATTTGGATCGGCTTTTATAACCTAAATCTAACCTGAGCTACTATTTTTGTCTTTTTGTGTTTTTCATTTTTTTTTCTTTCGAAAAGCGAATTGAAACCTAGATCTAGATAAACTAGCAAAAACCTAAGTGACTATGTGCATCTAAATGAGGCCATGGTGGCCGTGCATGGTGTGAACAAACCAAAGTGTCATATAAGCAAGCAAACGTGAGGACAATCAATCACAAAAACATTATTTATGCATAGAATTTTATCACACATCATCTACACTAGAAAACATATAAATAGAAGAAAATCCCTCATGCCGGAAAGTCGCCACTAGGGCCATCGGCCTTGTGTGAGGGTGTAGGCTAGACCTTGGGTATGCAAACCCATCTACACGCTTACCAAAAGAGATGGCCGGCCACAAGAGGCTATGGGTGAGCCTTCATGGCCGTCTAAAAAGAAGAAGAAGATGGAAGCTAGTGCACCCAAGTGGAGAGAGGAGGGTGTTGCTCCCTTTCTCTACCAATGGACGTCCTTGAAGCTTTAGAGAGAAGCTTCTCTAGCTAGCCGTTCATGGAGCCTTGGAGGAGGATGAGGAGGACGGCCTTTAGGTTTTGGAGGGTGGAAGCAAGTTTAGAGTGGAGAGGATGGATGGGAGGGTGTATGGAGATTTGGTCCCATTTCGTAGCTCTCTCTTTTCCCTTATGGAAGGCTCCATTTGGTTGCCACTTTTGGTGGCTCCAAAAATAGCAAATGCCACAATTTTTGGATCTAGGTTTGACACAAGTTTTTAGGGTTTCCAAGAGAGTGTGCATGGGTTTGGTGGGAGTAAAATGGGAAGGTGTGCGTGTGTGTGTGGGTGTGTGTTTTTCGTAGGGCTAGGTTGTGGGTTTTGGTAGGATTAGGTGCTAAATAGGTTGGGTCAATCTAGATTAAGTGGGTGTGGACCTAATTAGGCTTAGGAAAGTATAATTGGGTAGGAGTGAACCTAATTAGGTCTAGGTCAAGTCTAATTAGATGTGTGCATGTGATTAGGCTAGGGTAACCCTAATAGGTATGAGTTAATTAGATCCTGGGTGGATCTAATTGGGCTCGGGTGCACCCAATCAACTGTAGATGCAACCAATTAGGTATGGGATGGTTCAATTGGGTTAGGGATAGGACAAGTAGGGCTATGGATAGTGGACTAGGCTTAGGAGGTCTCTACTTAGGTTTCCTAGGGTGTCCGGTGGGGTTCCTAGGTCAAAATAGGCAAGCTAAGGCTTCCAACACCAAAATCAGGAATCAGACAGCAGTATCAGATTTCCAGGATAGTGGTCAGACGTCTTATACTGCAAAATTGGACATCTGGACACTAAATTAGACGTCCAATTCTGTGTCAGTATGAGTTTTGCCTTCCTGGATTGTTATTCTGTAGAAATCAGACGTCCATCCAGATGTCTGGACGTCCTAAAAGGTGTTGGAGAGTGGGTTTTATGTTTTCTAAGGTTGGTTTTAGTTCCTAAGTGTTTGGAAGAGGGATAGGAACATGGATAGTGCTATCCATGTTTGGGTTTTGAGGCTAAGGTGTCCTAATGGAGGTTGTTTTGGGTTTGGGAAGGCTGTCCTAGAGTTTCTAAGGGTAGGGATAAGGCTATCCTCCTCACTCCTCTTATCTGGATCAGTCTTCTTCTTCCCTTATTGCTTTATTCCACTATCTCCATCTTGGATCACTTTATTATCTGTAAATAGCAATAAAAACCCTTAACTAGCAGGATATCTCATCTTATTCTAAATAGACTAATGCAATGCATGATATGCAAGATATGAGTGCAATATCCACAATTTAAGATAGGTTCAGACATTATTTAGGTTGATTAGGACCCATGATTGCTGTGCAATCATGCCCCCATGCCTAAACATTGCTAGTCCCTAGCAAATGCAAGACTAAATTATTTACAGCAAGGGTCCCTAAGGGACTGGTTATTTTATTAAGTGTTTGCATAGAGATTTTTCTCCTTTTTGTTTTCATGCTATGCTCTAGAAATCCATAAAATCGTGAAGGTGCAGCTATGTAGCTTTTGCAATGGATTCGAGTGAAAACTAATACACCTCTAAAGCCTGTACTTGACCCATAATAAAAATTCTAGTGGGATAGGCAGATTTCTTCCCTCAGGGTATTCAAGATATTCTATGAATTTCACCCCGGCTTTGGGCTTAGGTAGAGAATCTTTGAGGGAAAGGGTTATATATTTGGTGGCTCATTCTCACTTGGTGCTACATAGAGACTAGTACTACAGAATATAGATTCCCGGATTACTAAGTAACTCAACTCAGAGAAAGACGAGAAAAACTATGCTCCCTTTTGATTCCTTTGTATTCATTCTCTCTTACTCTTTTTCTTTCTTTTTCTTAGAGCTCACAACCTCACCAGATTCACACATAGGATCTGTATTTGGTGGTCTCACTAGGCATTAACACTTTAATTGAGTTCTCATAACCCTAACACTAAGTCGGGATTCCTCATCTAGTATTTGGGCGGTCAGAAACATAAGAAAAATAGGTTAAGGCCATATTTGGTGGAGCTCAATTTTATTTGGTGGTATTGCCTTGATAAACATTAAATATTCATTCTTTTCTTCTTTTTTCTTCTTTTTCTAATACTTTCTTTTTCAATTTTTCTTTCTTTTCGTCATTCTTTTTCTTTTTCTTTTTCTCTTTTTTTTAAAATTTTTTTTTCAGCATAACACAACTGGCATACATCCATGAACTTTATTAAGGAGGCATTATTGGGGATTGGTGGTACTCAAGAGACATTGGGTGGCTTATTTGGTGGAAGTGCCTACTCACGGCACCGGGAGAGATGGATAGGATGGTGTATTTCTGACCTTGACATCAATACCCTCCTTCCGCTAAGGATTCCATAAAGAATGGTCGTAACCATCCACCTTAGCCCTAGTTTTATGAAAACTCACTTTCCGCATATTTGCCTTATTCGGTGGCTCTCACAATTTCGCACAAAAATGTATACGCAGGAACCGAGAGTGAAAACTATGTCTAATCTCAGAGTATCATCACCTAATTATCTAGGATTTCAGATTCCTTGCACTAATCTTAGAGTACCAGTATACTCTACTCTCATCTCACACTATTTGGTGGATTTTTGAAGGAAAATCTGCCTGACTCCCAAAACATTATCCAAGGGTTCAGGAAAAGAAGCACTACTTCTTCTCGACAAACTGAAGACGTTTATCAGCCTTCACCGTGAATCCATTACAAATTCTACGTGTGTGTGAAAAGTTGTACTGGATTCCAGATTACAGGAATCAACTAAAGGATAAAATCCCTAGTGCATTCTCTTAATAAAATAATCTTATTCATGAATGCAATATCTATATATGATATAAACATGTAACCTCATATAATTTGTACTTCGTGAATTTCCCGTATCGGGTTACAATCAGCTTGACCCTAAATTTAGAACAAAAGGTGGGCGGGTGAGTCGGAAGTGGCTGTTGCGAACGATTTCTAGCTCCAATGAGAGCATTGGAGGTGGAGTCGGTTGTTCTTTTATTTAAGGTCCTAAAGTACGTTTTCCATGCAGCTCCAAGGTTTTCCTAAGTGTTGGAAAAATTTTTTTTTTTCAGTTTTTCTGTATCTACCCCCCATGCCTAAGTTCTTGCATGTCCTCATGCATGAATGTAAAAGAAAATAAATGCTGCAGGGAGAGAATGGATAGAAATCACCTGTAATTGCTCCCGAAATTATATTCAGCACCGGCCAACCTGTTAACATGCAATATAGAAAAGGGAAATATGCTAAAACAAAAATATGCTATGTATAAAAATGGTTATGTATAGATGATGGTGAAATGGTATTTATACATGCTGAGTTTAATGCCTCCAGCTGGGCGTACACTTCAAAAAGGATATACCAATACAGTATTGAGAATGGCAAGTAAAATGATAAGAATTTTAGTCTCATTCGCCAACAGCGGACCGCAAATGCGAACTAGCTGTCCATGAATTCCAAGTCCAAATAATCGGGAAAATATGTAGATGGGGCTTGGGATTATCTGCAGCCAAATGCTACAGAAGAAAGACAGATAAATACGGGTGCTTGGAAGGAATGAAGTTGAAGGCATCCCAAAGAGGTGATGGAGAATGTGGGTGGTAGGGGTATGGGTGGAGTCGTGTGGGGTGAAATCATATGGGTCCTGATAATGGTGATGAATGGAAGGCATGACCCAAGTAGTGTGGTCAGATCTGGAAATCAAGGTCCAGTGATCAGTCTCTGTCTCTACCAAAGATGTTTGGGTCTCATCTTCTTCTTTTATCTCTTCCAAATTGTCCAATGCCAATTCCCAATTATCACATGATTCCCCAAAATTCCTAGCTTCCTCTGATAACTCATCATATGTTATCCTCAATAATCTTTCAATTTCTTGAATATCTATTTCACAAGGGGATATTTCCTTCTTCTTACTTAGATGCAGTTGGGCATTAGATTTAGTAGTGAGTCCCTCCAGGAAAGTGGAATGGGCTGAATCATTGATTGAGGAGTTGTTATAGTCTTTTCGATTTTGTTGCTCCGTGTATGAGATCATTTGAATTAATTCATCAATGTCTCCATGGGTATTCTCAAATACAACAAAATTATATTCAGGTCCCTTAATGCTTGGTTCCTCAAAATGAAATGATTGGCACTCAAGGCCTATATCAAGATCAAGATTCTCAAATAAATCTCCATTCTCAGCTTCCATAGGGTTATCAATATCATCCACCTCAGGTGTTTGATCAACAAAATCCTGCCTGACCACCATCGAATCGCAAATCGGTTGTGACACACCTGACCCAGATTCAAACATTTCTGGTTTTTGTTGCTCATCCCGGATTCTATGAAGCCCTTTCCTTATATCATCATATTCTCTTGCACTAGCTTCTTTTATTTCATGAATCATTTTGATCAATTGAGTAATCTGGGATTCATTGCAAGGGGCAGGGGTTTGAATTGGGCTAGGTCGATCAAGATAGTCAACCATATTATCAGTGATTTGATCTGGTAGGGAGGGTGACTTATGCGATCTAGTGGATTGTTGATTCGGGTTGTGTGGTTCTACCCAGGTGTCAATTGCCATAGTTTCTTCCGAATTACCCTCCGACTCACTTTCCATATCATCCAGAAAGTACCCTGACTTTGTTTTCTTAGTGGCTGCATACATATCAAAGTGAATCTTCTCATTGCCGCTACTCACCTCCATACATCCTGAGTAACAGTCAATCCGTGCATTGGCCGTAGCCAAGAAAGGTCGACCCAGAATAATGGGTGAATTACTTAGCTTCTCCGATATATTCATGTCCAAGACAATAAAATTGACTGGAAAGCTAAGTCCTTGCACTTTAATAATCACATCCTTAACTACCCCCTTCGGTAGTTTGATGGAGCCATCTGCCATTCTAATGGTGACAGGTGTGTGGTGCAGATCTCCAAGTTTGGTGCTGTCAAAAAGGGCAGTAGGAATCAAGCTAATGGAAGACCCTAGATCCACAAGGGCTTTGTTTAAGGTGAATCCCTTTATGGCACAAGATATGAAGGGTTTTCCAGGGTCAGTCATTTTGGGTGGTATAGTGCCAGAAACAAATGCACTTATGTTAGCTGATAAAACCACCTCTTTAAGTGTGCAAGTCATTTTTTTCTTTTGTGACTCTTTCTTTAAGGCCTCAAGAAAGGGTAAATAGGTCAAATCAACTTCAGAAGCCTTTTCCTTCTTTTTGTCCCTTGAGTCTGAGTCAGAGCTGGATGTGGGTTTGGTCTTATGATTTTTGGTTGAGCCCAAATCAGGTCGTTTAGGTGGGCTCTTAGCTTTTCTCTTCCTTTTAGAGGCCATAAATTTGAACCCCGCACAAGGGCATGTTTGATACATTGGAGGAGGGGTCGGAAGAATAGGTGGAGAATAGGAGTGAAAAGGCATTTGCATTCGGGGATAAAGTGATTCTTGAAGTCTCTTGATTTGATCCCCTTGAGATTTCACATGATTTTCCAACTTAGTCAGCCTTTCTTCATTTTTCTTATCAAAGTCCAACAAAATGTTCATGATATCTTCAAGGGTGGTTGCGAGTTGGGCTAGACTAGATTGTTGCCCTAAAGTGGATTGAGTGGAGTATTGGGCTGGCCTAGATTGATGTTCAGTCTAAGTCGGTCTCTGTGGTGGCCATGAAAGATCAGGATTGTTTCTCCACTCAGGGTTATACGAATTTGGATATGAAGCAATAGGTGTATTGCCCTGAGTGGGGCTGACTACAGAGGGAGTTGATTGAGAACCTGTTATGTGGTCCTGTACTTGTGATCCATTATTCCAATTCATTAGAGATATCTCATCAGGTACAGGTGTATCAGAAATAGTGCATTCCTTAACTGATCTACCCAAATCATGGATTAGGTCCAAAGGTGCCTTTTGGGTTGGCTGAGTCCAGGATGCCTCCCCATGGTAGCAAGAATCAGTAGAATAGCTAGTGGTTCCAAAATATGGGTCACTAGACCCACTAGGCTGGTTGTTCCAAGTCTCTTGTCCTTGGGAGGAGTGATAAGATTGAGATTGTGCCTGAGATCGTCTAATTTGCTCTAGAAGCTTGGCACATTGATCTGTATAGTCCTTGTTATATTCCCGGAATTCAGCAACTATGGCTTTCAATTGGTTCTGATCTAGGTAAGGATCAGATCCATGAGATTCAGGTTCTAAATAAGCTAGGGGATAAGGATAATCATATCTCAGCTGGTTAGGATGAGTCTCCCAACTAGGAGGAGTCGAAATCATGGTTGGGTTGGGAGATGGAGGACCCTGAGGGTCAAAAGAATGATATGGGTTCATGGATATTTGAGAGAAGATGCGAATAAAGATAAGAGATAGTCTTCACATCAAATCCCTTCTCATGCAATCACACCCAAATTAGGCTCAAAAAGATTTGTTTTGAGTCTCTAAATTTAAACCCTAATGTGAATTACCTAGGGTTTGTGCTTCTTCTAAAATCTGCAGTCATACCTTAGTCTGACTTGAAATCACTCCCCAGATCAATAACCGAAGAAAAATAATATGAAATTTGGTAGAGACTTAATTTTTCAATAAATTTTTCAGGGAATATTTTTTTAATATTTTACGGTTTCGTGCAATTTTTCATGAATTTTTATGTTCCAGGGGGTCAAACAGACGAGATGGACCCCCTGCGAGAAGTGCAGTTTGAAACAGTATCAGAAAAAATCCAAAAATTCTTAAAAATTCATAGAGAAAACTAGGTTTCAGTGGCTTTCCAACCCCACAAATTTCAAAGATATCTGATTTATGTAAAGGACAGAATTAACATTTAAATTTATAAAAAATTAGAGTGCAGACTATTCTGACCCCCTTCCACTATGCGAATTTCTAAAATTTTTATAGTGATAATTTTTCAAAAAAAAGGTAGCTCTGGAAAGCTAGTTTGAAAACCTAATACCAGACTGAATCCCAAGATTTTTGGACTCCTAATTTCACAGCAATAAATTTTTAAAATTGTCAATATTTGCTGGCCGAATTTTCAAATCTGATTTTTGTGTGTTTAAATAGTTTCCAAGTTAAAACACACACCAAAGAAAATGATTTTTTTTTTATTCAAATCTGAAATTTTGAATTTCAATTTATATTTATGTATATATATTTTTCCTTTTTTTTTCTCTTTTTCTAACCTAAGGAAGCAATAAACTAGAGGACGAAGAAGATACCTGCGGTCTTCACCACGGGTCAATGTGTGCGCAGATCCTCATCTTGATACCCTACAATCAAACCAAACAGAAGTTAAGCAAATCCAAATCTAAACTCACGTGTTACCTCCCCGGCAACGGCGCCATTTGACGGGAGTGGCATTCGCGTATTTTGAAATCATTGGAAATCGTAGTATAGTTGCAAAAACCACTCGTCAAAGATATTTGTGATAACGAAACTCTCGTAGATCTTTATTCTTTTTATAACTTGAGTCCCAGTCGTTCGTCTCTGGGAGGCGTGAAAACGAATCAAGATTTGGATCGGCTTTTATAACCTAAATCTAACCTGAGCTACTATTTTTGTCTTTCTGTGTTTTTGATTTTTTTTATTTCGAAAAGTGAATTGAAACCTAGATCTAGATAAACTAGCAAAATCTAAGTGACTATGTGCATCTAAATGAGGCCATGGTGGCCGTGCATGGTGTGAACAAACCAAAGTGTCATATAAGCAAGCAAACATGAGGACAATCAATCACAAAAACATTATTTATGCATAGAATTTTATCACACATCATCTACACTAGAAAGCATATAAATAGAAGAAAATCCCTCACACCGGAAAGTCGCCACTAGGGCCATCGGCCTTGTGTGAGGGTGTAGGCTAGACCTTGGGTATGCAAACTCGTCTACACGCCTACCAAAAGAGATGGCCGGCCACAAGAGGCTATGGGTGAGCATTCATGGCCATCCAAAAAGAAGAAGAAGATGGGGGCTAGTGCACCCAAGTGGAGAGAGGAGGGTTTTGCTCCCTTTCTCTACCAATCGCCGTCCTTGAAGCTTTGGAGAGAAGCTTCTCTACCTAGCCGTCCATGGAGCCTTGGAGGAGGATGAGGAGGACGGCCTTCAGGTTTTGGAGGGTGGAAGCAAGTTTAGAGTGGAGAGGATGGATGGGAGGGTGTATGGAGATTTGGTCCCATTTCGTAGCTCTCTCTTTGCCCTTATGGAAGGCTCCATTTGGTTGCCACATTTGGTGGCTCCAAAAATAGCAAATGCCATAATTTTTGGATCTAGGTTTGACACAAGTTTTTAGGGTTTCCAAGAGAGTGTGCATGGGTTTGGTGGGAGTAAAATGGGAAGCTGTGCGTGTGTGTGTGGGTGTGTGTTTCTCGTAGGGCTAGGTTGTGGGTTTTGGTAGGATTAGGTGCTAAATAGGTTGGGTCAATCTAGATTAAGTGGGTGTGGACCTAATTAGGCTTAGGAAAGTCTAATTGGGTAGGAGTGAAGGTCTAGGTCAAGTCTAATTAGATGTGTGCATGTGATTAGGCTAGGGTAACCCTAATAGGTATGAGTTAATTAGATCCTGGGTGGATCTAATTAGGCTCGGGTGCACCCAATCAACTGTAGATGCACCCAATTAGGTATGGGATGGTTCAATTGGGTTAGGGATAGGACAAGTAGGGCTATGGATAGTGGACTAGGCTTAGGAGGTCTCTACTTAGGTTTCCTAGGGTGTCCGGTGGGGTTCCTAGGTCAAAATAGGCAAGCTAAGGCTTCCAACACCAAAATCAGGAATCAGACAGCAGTATCAGACCTCCAGGATAGTGGTCAGACGTCTTATACTGCAAAATTGGACATCTGGACACTAAATTAGACGTCCAATTCTGTGTCAGTATGAGTTTTGCCTTCCTGGATTGTTATTCTGTAGAAATCAGATGTCCAGCCAGATGTCTGGACTTCCTAAAAGGTGCTGGAGAGTGGGTTTTATGTTTTCTAAGGTTGGTTTTAGTTCCTATGTGTTTGGGAGAGGGATAGGAACATGGATAGTGCTATCCATGTTTGGGTTTTGAGGCTAAGGTGTCCTAATGGAGGTTGTTTTGGGTTTGGGAAGGCTGTCCTAGAGTTTCTAAGGGTAGGGATAAGGCTATCCTCCTTACTCCTCTTATCTGGATCAGTCTTCTTCTTCCTTTATTGCTTTATTCCACTATCTCCATCCTGGATCACTTTATTATCTGTAAATAGCAATAAAAACCATTAACTAGCAGGATATCTCATCTTATTCTAAATAGACTGATGCAATGCATGATATGCATGATATGAGTGCAATATCCACAATTTAAGATAGGTTCAGACATTATTTAGGTTGATTAGTACCCATGATTGCTGTGCAATCAACCACCCACGAAGGCCATGTTCGGACCTTTAGCGATTATTTTATCCATCACTAAAGGTCCTGAAGTAATGTTTTTTCAAATTAAAAAGACCAAATTTCCCTCACGCCTTGCAACTATAAAAGGAGACCTCCTCCATACTAAATCTTCATCCCTTCTTTCTCCTCTCTCCCTCTCCAAAGCTCAAGAGACGCTTGTCCCACATCCGGGATGCTTCTCAAGAGATAAGGCCAATTTTCGTCCCCCTTTCGGAAGTGCATCCCACAATGACGATGACATGCTGCCCCATTCCCATTCTTCCATCTTTGTCCTCCTTCGTCCTGCTCTGTTCCCCATCTTCTAGGCATCGTCCCGTCCAGCTTGTCCTACAAGCGACTGTCGAGGAGGATAATTCTCTCTCCATTCTTTTTAATGCTTTCTAGAGTAGATTTACTGCTTTCTAGTGTAATCGTTTTCTACTTTCTAGTTGTAATGTTCAATGTAATGAACAATCTCTTTGATAATGAATTCCATGTTCATTCTACATCTCGTTTTGGATTTTGTTTGTAATATTCTCTCTCTCTCTTCTATTTAGTGTAAATAGATAGATAGTTTCTAATCAATTAAATTACTTCGTGACAAATAAAACAAATGCGTATTTTTAAATCAAGCGTCCGCCTCCTTGAGTTCAACCCAGGATTTCTATTCCAGTATAAATTTTATTTGTTGAACACGAGTTCTTCGCTTTCAAACTACGACGATAGATTTTTCAAAACCAAACATGATGGTGTAGCAACTCATAGCATCAACATTTTGGCACCGTTGCCGGGGAGGCGACGCTCTTTGATTTTTTTCGCATTTTACAACTTACGAATCATTTACCTCACTTCTCTCCTTTCTTATTTTGATTGCAGGTACTCTTTTGAGACGAGCAAAAGCAGTAGATTGGAGCAAAGTACTGTTGAAGGTTTTGTAAGTTATCCCCACCTCCCACCTATTAGTTTTCATTTCACCACATAATAACACAAACATCAATCAACCTAGGTGTTCTTATAAACTCTAAGGTTAGTTTTGTTTGTTTGTTTGACACCCACACTCGCCTCAACCTTCACATTTAAAAGAAAAAAATAAAAAAATATCTCACAAAGGTACACAACCTCATCTGATTTTCAAACTCAACAGGTAAATCGCTCTTTGGAGCCAGTACACACTTCCAAACACATAATTGAGTAGAAATCAGATTAGGTAATCACTTGTGTGCCTAATTAAGTGGTGCAACAGGCCAATTGTTTGAGTTGATGGGGCCATACCACTTCAATTAAAATCAACTCATCAAGTAGCTACCGCATAGGTTCAACTCTTAGGGATTTACTAGGCACTCCACATTCTTTTAAGTTTCAAAGGAAAACATCTTCACCTGTGCTTTTAGAACCTGGTGTGCCAACGAAACTTGTTTGAAAATATCTAAAGTTGAATCCTAAAAGCTACTAAGCAAGTTTGAACCCTAAAATTCACCACATCAAAAATAATCTTGCTTGAAAACCACTGGTTATGCACGCACACACATATCAATCAATTATTAAGGGCACAACCTAGATAAAGGGCCGATCACATTCCAAAGCATATTCAAACCTAGCCCTAAATAAAATAGAGTAGACGTTGACCTTAAGGATTCAACTCGCTCTTCAAAGCCCAGAACGAGATTATTTTCGATTAGTCTGTTTCTACTATTCAATCTGATGTCTAACTAGGGGAGCAGAATCAAACGATCATGACTAGGGGGTACACTAGGAATCGGAGGCGCAAGTCGAAGGAAGAACCTTCTCCCCAGTCCCTCCCAACTGGTTGGATTGAACAGACAGAAGTAGATTAAATCATTTCTTTATCTTAAGATGGGTTTTGGGAGTCTGTAGGTCTTTAGGCTAGCCCACTTAAGGACAGGTTTGATTGCTTGTATTGTAGGGTGCCTTTCTTCCTCCCGTCTCTCATGAATCCTTTCACATATTATACGCATTCCCGCTCTTTCCCTCCTGTTTTAAGTTATCCTCAACATGACGATTATCCCGACTCGTACTGTAATCAACCACTAGTTAGTTGGGATAACTCGGATTAGGGATACAGTTCCGAACCTCCGCATTTGGGGTTTAACCCTGAACACTATAATTGTGATTTCTATCCTTCTCAGAGCCACATCGATTATAGATTGTCAACCTTTCATGGACAACCTAATACGATCTACAATCAAAGAGGATACACTGATCCTTACCCATCCTCTGATTACACTGCCTTTAGATCATCACCACCTCTTGAAAAATCTAAAATGACCTATTATCAGGAAGGGTATAACGAATCTCAATTCGTTAACTCCTCTGCATTGATCCCAAACTTGCCCAACCCTGAACCAAGTCATTTGGTTCAGGTTAACTAGGTTCAAGATAAGGTTTTGGCTAACTTAAGGAGTGCCATTCAATCTTTAGAAGTTTAGCCAATACCTTGCATTGAAAAATTAGAGTCTCTGATTGAGATGATTGATGATTTGAAGCATTTATTGGATTGGCTCCAAGATGTTAAGGATAAGAACTCGGGTGAGTTTCTACTTGGGAAGTCAGCGAAATTGAGAATGAGATTTGTGGTTGCTTTGGTTCAATCTGGGGATGATTCCCAGGAAGAACTCCCTTTAGGAGAGCTAATGTCAAAACCTACTCAGGCACCTATTGGGCAAGACACGTTTTACGAAGCTGACCAAATTGAATTAGAGCAACCAATTAAGGATGATCTGATTTCTTCACCAGAGATCCCTGAGCCAGGGTATGAGGAAACGTATCTCCATGGATCAGAAAGTGACAGATGATTTTGGGACATACATTAATATGGATCTTGATTTCTTCGATTCTGATGGCGAAGATTCAATTTGCGAAGTCTCATGCGAGTTTACAGAATATGATTTCTGTGAGACGATTGGGCCTGAGAAATCTGATAGATCATTTGATAGCCTAATAACTGAGGAAACTGATCTTATTGGGGCTCTCATTACGGATTCAGAATCGCATTTTTTGGAGGATTCAATCCAATGCCTTGATCGTTAGTTACACTCCATTGAGCTTATCGATGATTCTATTTTTGAGATAACTAGACTCAAGTCAATTCTGATTCAGCCACATCTTTTAGACTTGGAAATTTCAGATGGGATGATTAATATGCAGGAGGTTCCGGAATTTGACATTCTGATTGAGGAGGAAAGGAGCTGGGAAATTTTGATTTGGGAAGCAAATTCTGAAGGAAATAGAAGACCTAGTCTAAGGGTTCCATTTCATCTGAAACCATAAAACCAAAACCCTTATGACATTTATTCTGACGATGTTCAACCTAAGCATACATTCATTGATTATCCTTTGGAGCTTGAATTCTCTGTAACTCGACTTTTTGGTCTTGGGTTGCATCCTCATAAATCGTAGGCCCGACCCCACTTGCATACTGATTTTAGGTTTTGGGTAATTTTTATCCAGAACCTTAGATATTCTCGATTATGGGGTATGGGTCTGCACCACAATCTAGTCCACATCTGTAGACATCTGCTGGCTAGTCAGAGGTTTCTTCTTTTTATTCTGATTCTGATATGCACCTATGAATTCTTTATTTCTCTTCTTTGTATAGTGTGCCTAGTTGAAGGCACTAAGATCATCACATATATAGTTTTTTTTCTTTATCTCGGAGTGGACCCGTCATTCATGTAATTCAAGTGCTTTCTGCTCTATTCCACTCTATTTTATGTCTTTTCAATACAATGAGGACATTGCATTAGATAGGCATGGTGGGTGGATATTCATCTTTGAATTTATTCGTCAGCTCCGTAGATTCGTTTATTTTCTTTATAAAAAAAATTATGAAATTAGGAAAGAGAACTTGGGCTTAAGAAAATTTTCAATCTTAGGAAATATTACATTAAGATCTGAACACAAAGACCTTTTAGGTCTTCGGACTTAATCAGCCTGTGTATCCATTAAAATGTGGATTTATTTTTCAAGTCGTCGCCATTTTAATTTTATCATAATTGGAGTAAATAAGTTTGGGCGATAAAAACACGACTTATCAACCCACCCTCTGATTTAAGGGAATTTTGAGTTTTAAGCATCTAGACACTTTCTTTACACTGACTCGTTGTTTGGTGATTTTAACGGAAATTGGGTAGCTAATGAACCTTCTAGGGTGATATGGCTGGCAAGTTATCATGGGTAATAGCCCATAGGTAGGTTGTCCAGAGCCCAGTCACTGGACCCTTCTCTTTTTGCTGCCTTTAGGTAAATCATAGACCAAGGAAGCCACCTACTCAAAAAAAAAAAAAGAGAAAAATAAAGTCAAAAAGAAAAGAAAAAGAAAAGGAGAAAAGAAAAGAAATAAGCCACACTTCGCCGCACGAGTATGGCTGACAAGTTATCAGTGGTAACAGCCCATCTACTGGTTGTCCAGAATCCAACTCAATAAATGCACTGAAAATTCCCAAAACACTTAGGAAGAAGCAGAGAAGTAGAATAAACTGGGGAGATATACACTGGATTCACCCTTGTGTTGACCCCGTAAAAATAAAAGTAGGGAGAAAGCCACCAGTTGTAAAGATACACCTTTAGGCATAATTCTCTTTTTAAGGTCACCTAGAGGCATAAAAACCCGAAGTCCATTTTAACTGCCGATAACGAGTCTATCACATTCACAATAAAGATGCTTAGAACTTAGGGTTCTCATCAAATCTTGGGTGAGTTGAATAGCTGTAGAAAGTCACTCCTAAACCCTAAAGCTCGAAAATCCAAAAAAAATATAGAAAAGAAGAAAAAGAGAAAAAGAAATTTTTCTTTGAATAAGGTGAGGGCTTGAGGTGGTCTGCATTTTGGCAGATACCCGGGCACTGTTGTGTCTTTGAAAGTTCAGATCCTAAGTAAACAATTTCTTAATGATTGAAAATAACTCATGCCCAAATAATCCAACCTAATTCTTTTATAAATAGCATATAGTTTTTACTAGGGACTAGCAAAAGATAGGCATGGGGGTGTCATGTAAACATGTTTACACTACATAAGATGTCTATCTATGCATGTCCTTAAGCATAGAATTGCATTGCATACTATAAATATTGCATAACATGCATCATCTTGCACTTAGATTAGTTTGAATAAAATGGAGGTTAATTATCTCCTTTTATGTTTAGGTACAGGGAAAATTTTTATCGGGGCCTCGGATCAAAGATCCAATCGTACAGATTTGATCAGGGTGACGATTGGAGTTCAATGACTCCAAGATCGCCCTAATCAAACATCTGTAGCATCAGATAGAGAACGGAGAACCCTCGAAGATCAAGAACCAAGATGTTGTGAATCCACACTTCAAACAACAAATCCAACGTCACAGATGGATTTGGATCAACGGTCGCAGCCTAACGGCTCAAAAATCAACTCAATCTGACAACCGTGGCACCATCTACATCATCCAGAAGATGGACGGCCAAGATGGTGCCACGTGGCGCCATCTCAACCGCCCAACCGGCCGCTACACCCATCGCACCCTCTCTTCTTAGATGATTCTCCACTGTTGGATGTGCATCCAACGGCTATGGATGCGCGTGCACGAATCGTAAGCGCGACACAAACTTGCTTGTAGTGCGTTGGTCGAATGCGCTTACGTGACGCAGCGGCTTATGTTCAAGCCTGCACGAGTGGCAGCTGAGACTCGGTGAGGGAGCTCAATTGACCAATCGATCGTGATCGGGTGGTCGCACCTGCGTGATAGCGCTTAAGCCGCATCAGACGCCTGCGAGTAACGTGGGATCAGACGTGGGCGAGCGCGCGGTTGAGGTACAGCAAGGACGCATCTCAGCTGTTCGATCTCACGATCGAATGGCTGAGAATTCAAGAATGAGAACGTGCGTATCATGCGCAGGAGGCGAGTGGGCACGTGAGCACCGCCCACGAAGGCCACGTTTGGACCTCTAGTGACGGTTTTATCCGTCACTAAATGTCCTAAATTAATGTTTTTTCAAATTAAAAAGACCAAATTGCCCTCACTCCTTGCAACTATAAAAGGAGACCTCCTCCATATGAAATCTTCATCCCTTCTGTCTATTATCTCCCTCTCCAAAGCTCAAGAGAAGCTTGTCCCACACCCGGGATACTTCTCAAGAGATAAAGTCCAATTTTCATTCCCCTTTCGGAAGTGGATCCTGGGATGATGGCGACATGCTGCCCCATTCCCATTCTTCCATCTTTGTCCTCCTTCGTCCTGCTCCGTTCCCCGTCTTCCAAGCGTCGACCTATCCGGCTTGTCCTCCAAGCCACTGTCTAGGAGGATAATTCTCTCTTCATTCTTTTTAATGCTTTCTAGAGTAGATTTACTACTTTCTAGTATAATCATTTTCTGCTTTCTAGTCATAATGTTTAGTGTAACGAACAATCTCTTTGATAATAAATTCCATGTTCATTCTACATCTCTTTTTGGTTTTTGTTTGTAATATTCTCTCTCTCTCTCTCTCCCTCTTCTATTTAGTGTAAATATATAGATAGTTTCTAATCAATTAATTTACTTCGTGACAAATAAAACAAATGCATATTTTTCAATTAAACGTCCACCTCCCTGAGTTCGACTTGGGATTTCTATTCCGGTATAAATTTTATTTTTTGAACACGAGTTCTTCGCTTTGAAACTACGACGACAGGTTTTTCAAAACCAAACACGATAGCGTAGCAACTCATGCTTCAATAGAGATCTTGAAAGCCAAGTTTAATGTGTTTTGATAGTTTTTAGGGAATTTTGTGACTAGTTCAAGATTACCAACCTGAATTAATTCAGGGGAAGAAAAGGTACTTTAAGCTCTCGCTTCCAAAATCCCGTCTTCTTCCTATAATACCTGCACACACGAGAGAAAAGAGGGAAAAGGGGATGAGATCCACTTAAAAAGTAAGAGATATAGTTAAAGTAAAGCCATGCCTCCCTGGCAACGGTGCTACAAAGTGATGCAAGATTTGGCATGATTTGAAAAAGCTGGTTTTTAAGTCATTGTAATAAGCCAAATCGCAATCGCTTTTAAATTTTTAATCCTAAATATTGGAGTATCTAGGGTCGTCAAGGAGGAAATTATTGTAATTATAAATCTCTTACTTGAAAATGGAAATCAACTTTCTTTTTATATTTTTTTATATATGTTTTTTGTTTGATTTTGAAATAACAGCAAATATGCGAAGTAGATGGCGAGAAAGAGTCTAACACCTAATTTACTAAACTAACACTAAGGTGACAAATAATTTCTTTCTCTAAGCTCACCCTAGGCACGTGGAGGCCTAGGGTAATTAAAGAGAGGGAGTGAAAAGTGCTAGAAAAGCAAAGAATATAGATGCAATTTAAAGGAAAGCAACTTTTATAATTAGGAAAAAAAATGTTTTACAAAAACCCTAATAGAGGAATGCTTTTCCTGCAAAATATGAAAGTACAAAATTGAAAACACTAATTGTCCAAATGATGTTGGTGAAGAAGAGAGTCCTTGCTCCAAGCTCAGTTGCTTCTAGGCTTGAAAAGGGCCTCTCCAACTCCTCCCTTGATATGCTCCTTCAATCTTGATGTCTTCCAAGGCAAGCCCAAAAAGAGGGGGGCGCACCCTAATCTCCTTCAATGCCTGGCCATCCTCCAAGTTGAAGAGCTTGCTCCTCCTTGGTGTGGCACAAGGAAGAAGAAATAAGGGGAAGAAGGCACCAAGGGGGCTGGTAGGATGCCCCATTCATCTTCTTCTCTTCTTCTCCTTCCTCGGCAGTAGGTTAGGGTGGATGTAAGGTGGAATTAAACCAAATGGAGGATGATTTTTTTGGTGGTAAATGGTGGGTATATATAGAGGTGGAGAGGGGGGTAGTAGGCATGGGTTAGGTGGATGGCTAGGATGTATTTAGGTGGTGGTTGTAGGTGGTTATGTTGATCCTAGGGTTAGGAATAGTTGGTGCCAATTGAAGGGTCACATGGGGGGGTAGTTATGGGGTTCGTGTCCCATGATGTTGGTGCCAAAATGGGTTTCTAGAAGGGGGCCTAGGTGGCAGCAACTTAGGGTTCTTGAAGGAGGTAGGTGGATGGCTAGGATAGGTTGTAGGGTTAGGAGTAGGGCCATGGTGTGGGGGTGTTTTGGTGCGAAATGGGAGGGCTTTTAGAAGGATATTTTGGTGCCAAAACAAGGTGTCTTTTGGGTGTAGTTCAGGCGCTATGGGGTGTCTAACTTGGTGCCAAAATAGAGTAGAGGTGGAGCTAGTTTAGGTGGTCTTAGGTGGGCTTAGTTGGTGGAGCTAGTTAGGTAGGGTTTTAGGGTGGTGGATGGTCAAGGGAGAGGAAGCATAGCTATGCTAGCTTAGCTAGTAGTAGGGTAGAGGAATAGGCATCTGGAGCTACGATTTAGAGGTGACGAGCTGAAGGAAGTTGTTTGGAGTTGAACTGGAGATGGTAGCGACTGAAGAAGGTGTCATGGAACTACTTTATCTGGCTTAGCTTGCTAGTTCTTCGCTAGCTTCTATGCTAAGCTAAAGCATGTTGGCTTCTACTAAATAATGCTGAGGAGAGCTGGGTCTGGTATTTCTGGGGATGACCTAGCTAGTCGAAGTAGCTAAGGTAGCCTAGCTTAATTAGGTTGAGCTAAGCTGAGTCCCCGAGAGCCAGACTTGAGCTTCCTATGCTAAGGAGAAGTCATCTTCAGCTGGTTGGAGTTGAGTGGAGTTGGATGTAGATAGTCTTGAGCAAAGGCAAACTCCAGTCAACTCAACTGAGCTAGCTAGAGCTTCTAGTGAACTAATGGGAGGTAAGATGAGCTAGACTCAGCTAAGTTGAGCTCGATCTGAGCTAACTTGAGCTAAGATGAGCTAACATCAACTCTCTTGAGCTTCCATTCAGCTAAGATGAGCTGAATGGAGCTAGGATGAGCTAACCCTAGTTCCAGTGAGCTGGAATCCAGCTATGGTGAGCTAGATTAAGCTGAGTTCCAACTAGTTTGAGCTTTTACTTCACCAGTTGCCTTCCTAAGTGCTAGGGTTCTAGGGATCTGACAAACTGTATAACCCTAACACCCACTAAAACACATTAAAAAAATAATAAATTGTAAAATGCATACCTAACCTAATTTATGCCTAATGCAACCCAAAAACCCGTTTGCCAAATTAAAATCCTAAGAGCTATGTTTATTTTAATGCATAAGAATGATGATAAACTGGTGTTTATCAATGCTTTCCATTTTATGTTGTAGTAGACTTATGTTAATTTCCTTGTTGTCATTTGAGATTACTTTTGATTTCATCATAATCTTTTGTGAGCTCTCCTTTGTGTACTTAGTTCATAGTTTGTATCTTTTATTTTGGATGAATGAAAATGATGTTGCTTATTGAGAGCCTCTACATTTTAGTATTGCACTTGGATTAGTTATTGTGAGTAGGAGGTGATTACAAGTAGCTTATCGTAGCTTCTTGCGAGCTCACTTCCAAACTCTCTTGTGGTTTTACTTGTAGGAAAAGAAATCAAACTCATAGTACTCCTCTTTCATGACAAAAGATTTTGTCTTGCACTTTATTTCTTTAAAAAACAAAAAGACCAAAAAAAATTACAAAATCAAAAACACAAAAAAAGGAAACAAACTATATATACTTGGATTTGATATATTATACCTCACCTCCTTGGACGACTCATATACTTCTTGTAGTTACGGTTTATAAATTTTAAAAGTTGAACACTTGAGTTGCGCTATAATGATTCAAACTCCATCTTTTATGAGAAGTGATTTGGGTGGATCAGTCGAAATGAAAGTCTCTCAAAGTTCGCTATTGGTTTGCTCCTTAATCAACCATCTCTTCTCTCCTCTCTTTGGTGGGCTCTTCTAAGGATTATATCAGGCTCAGGATCAAATACTAAACTACCCTCAAGAGAGCGTTTGGCAAACATACAACACCTACCAAATATAATTCAAGTTCTTACCAATTTGAGTAGGTGCAACCCCCAAACCAACTTCATAGATTAGTCAAATAGGGTCATGGCAGTGTTCCTCCATTCCTACTTAAGTGGTATAAGAGGAAAGAGTCTACTTGAGATCCTAATCAATTCTGTTTTGAAGAAGGCTAAGGTCAAGTTAGTTGATATAGATGGCCAAACAAGTTATTCAATCCAATTACACGACCTAAGCTAACCTTCAAGTGCCTTAAGACCTACACCTTACTTTAATGATATTCTCAAGTGATCTAGTGAGAAGTTACTCCAAGGACGGAACTAAGGGATACAAGTAGGGCAAACCCTTCCTTTGATGTGATGCATAAGCAGTGCCTCTTAACTACACTTTCGTTCCTTTAAAGGGTGTCCCCCTCCTTAGAGTATCAAAACACTTGGGTACAGGATAATACCACCACCACAAAGTGAAATAGGAGGGTCTGCACTGATAAAGAGATCGGTGCCTACAGCCTTAAGGGACAGAGACCTAGTGTGATGCCTAAAGTGAGTGCCTCATGCAAGAAATGTTCATCATCCCACAAAAACCAATTTTGCTTTGTAAAGAATCTCATGTAAGTCCTTTTGTCAAGTCAAGTGTGAATTTACTTTTAGGTCCCAATCTGATTAGCAATCTCAATTTTTAGAAGATGACCAGTTAATTACGTAGATTCAATCACAATCAACTAGTCTTTGAATTTAGTCTAGAATGCAATGTGTGATCAGGCATTGGATGCAAAGATAAGAGAAAATACCTGGCACCAGCAATCTTCGTGGAGGTAATGTATGCAATGCAGGTAAAGTAGATCTAACATGCTACTCAATCACAACTAAAATGCATGCACCTAAGGGTATGCAACTTCTAAGCAAGCAGCTTGATTTTTATTTTTTTTTATAGCAAGCGGGAAAGCGACTATACTAAATACTAAATCTGCTACATAATAATCCACACCACAGATGAATAATCCTAATAACTAAAGAAAGTGGGGACAGACCCCTGAAACCAGCCCCGATGTTGCAAGGGTGAGTGAATTAAAATGTAAAGCTAGTAAACTAATCTTCTAATCCAATCAATGTTGAAGGAGAATCCCCCTATGTTGGGAATCGTAGAGCGTGTTTTTGATAAGAAAAAGTATTGTAGTATAGTGTGCAATACGATCAACAAAAATATTTATAAAGATAATGAGACTTGAGTCCCAGTCGTTCATCCCTGGGAGGCATTTATGGAAATGCAGATTTGAAATTGATCTCTTTTGCTCTACTTGCTTAAAATCTCATGTCAGTTTATGGTGATTTACGTATTGATGTACGACAAGCTAGTTGTCAAAAGATAGTAATTAAAAGCAGGCAACATCAATCACACAAAATATATTGCAATAAGCTCATGGTGATTTTCACACATAGATAAATATATAGAAAAAAAGATTTTTAGTCATTCAATTCATGATGGTGGCTACAGCATTAAGCTCGTAGAAAGCTTATAGAGGAATGCTTGGAAATACAAATCTAGCTAGTAGAAAAAAATCTCATACATGAATCTAAGGTGGGATTATGCAGGCATCATTGGGGGAGAGTATGGAGCTACACTACTAAGCTATAAATAAAGCATGTAAATCTAAGAAGAACTAAGCTACTAATCTAGCAGAAATAAGGGCATTCGGAGGTGGCTCCGATGGCCTTTGAGTTGGTTGAGAGGAGAAGGAGGGGTGGCCAATGGTGCTTAGGCCGGCCCTTGGAGATAGGTTGGAGAGGTGATCCAGCATCTTGGTGTGGAGATGGTGGCAGCCATGGTGAAGCTACTCGTGGGCATGGAGGTGGAGTGGATGTGGAACGAAACTTAGCTAAATGGAACCAAGAGTGGATGGGTGCAAATGGTCACCCCTTAGTGCTGGTGCTAGAGCACCACGATCATTTGTTTTGATGATAAAAAAACACGTGTTATTTAAGATTTGCACTTGGAGTCTTAGATTTCAGGTCAATTGCAAATGTAGACGTGATTAGACAGAATTTGAGCTTGCATCCAGGACGGATTGGAGGAGCTTGATGGAGAACAGAGGAGATTCGCGAGGAGCGATAGATTGAAGATGGAAGGACAAGAAGAATAGGATAAAATTCTATTTATTCCTTTCATGTACTTTTGTCTTTATTTTCTTGCTCTTTATTTCCCTAGAACATTATGTTAAAGAGCCTCAAAGTACCCTAACAGTAGTCCTAGGAACACCGGCACAACCCTAGGATACTTAGGTTTTCTGTAGAGAACTTAGAAAACCAATATAGGGTTCAAACAGCATTTCCAGACGTCTAATTCCCAAATCAGACGTCTGATAATGTGTTTTAAGACGTCTGACTTTTGATTCAGACGTCTGATAACATTTAGGATGGCCATAGTTAGTTCTGTCAGATGAAATCAGACGTCCAGACCTTAGACCAGAGGTCTTAGGAGACATATGATGACTTTGCCAGACGTCCAATTAGTGGACCGTTGGCTCTCTTAGCATACACTCAAGGATATGACCGTTAGAGCCTTATCAGACGTCCTTAAGCCCTTCCAGACGTCTGATAATTGACTGTTTTGCCTCGACTGACCCGAAAATCTCTTCTCAGAGATTTTCTAGCCATTGCAAATCCATTCCCACGAAAAAGTAGGTTTCCAGACGTCCAGACATAGTGCCAGACGTCCTGTATGTCGTCTGATGGACTTGCGCTAGAACCCTGTTTAGATCTGATTCAAGTCAGGAAGAGACCCGCCCAAAATCAGACGTCTGACCTTATTTTCAGACATCTTAAAGTGGTCTTCCAGACGTCTGATGCCAGAATTAGACATCTGATTACCT
This sequence comes from Thalassia testudinum, assembly GCA_037157565.1. NCBI lineage: Eukaryota > Viridiplantae > Streptophyta > Magnoliopsida > Alismatales > Hydrocharitaceae > Thalassia > Thalassia testudinum. Next base: position 30,758,571 of record JAZHRO010000061.1, on the reverse strand, counting down.
TGTCAGTGCAATGATTGTTCCTGATTTCGGGCTGATTCACTTGGGCTTTGCATCCAACGGCTATGGAAGCTTTTCCAAGACTTCCAAAGCCTTCCTAAGGCCTCTATAAATAGAGGGGAGCCTTTACACACCTAGATATACAAGACACACACCTTGCAATACACTTTCAAACCATTTTGTGTCTCTCTTGCTCTTTAAGCTCTAGTTCTACATCTAGAGAGCATCAAGCTATTTTGCACACCAGCTCTCCCGCCATAGTTCACGAGAGCAATGTTGCGCCATCGCATGGCTCACGCACCCACGTCATCGACTCGATGCACTCCTTGCAAAGAGGAGTTTCTTAATTCCTATAAAAGCTTAGGTTTAAAATTACTTTGTTGGCTCCATAGGATTATTTGTTATTTTATCTTTGTTATTTGGTTGGGTATTCGCTTTGCGAATTCCTATCTCCTTCGTGGGACAAAATCCTTCTCGTGGAGAGAAGGGGTTGAGGAACGCTACCCTCGCACTTGTAGCGTGGTTGTAATTGAGGTTGAATCACCCTTCTTTAAAGTGATTCGTTTAGTGGATTTGATCAACTTGGTTGATCGGAAAATCCTAACTCGAAAGGGTTAGGTGGTGGTTTTCACCCGGTTTGGGTTTCCACCTAAAAATTATTGTGTACTCGTGTGATTGAATTTTTTGTGAGATTGTTTATATTCTATTCCGCAATTTATTACGTCACCCCTCCTGGTAGAGAAGAATCTACACTTAGGTCTTTTTATAGACCTAAGGGAAGCTCTCTAGAGAAGTGTGGAACTCTCTAGATAGAGCTCCAAGAGTGGCCGACCAAAGAGAGAGAGGTGGTTTTTAGATGCACCATTTGTGGATCTACAATTTGAATGGCCCTTGGTTGCTAATTTTAGCAGCCAAGTGTGGCGCCATTTTGAAGAAGGTTCTAGAGAAATCTAGATGGGTGTGTGTGTGTGAATGGATGTGTGTGTGTGTAGGTCAAAACCTAGGTGGTCTAGGTTAGGTCCTAAGGGATTTGGGTTAGTGTAGGCCTTAAATTAGGGTTGCAAACCCTAATTGCTAAGGGGGAAATGTAATTAAACTTTAACACAAGTTTAATTGAATGAGTGTGAACCTAATTGAGAGTGAAATAACTCAATTAGGTTGGGTTTAGGTCAATTGGACTCTCACTGAGTCCAATTGGACTTGTATGGGTTGAGATCTAAGCTCAATTGGTCTCTATGAGTAATTGTATGGTAATTTACTATGATCTAACTCAATAAGGTTTAGTGAGGACCTAATTAGGTCCTTAGAGAAGTCTATAGGTGATGTACTAGGGTTAAGGCACCTTAATTTAGGTCCCTAGGGGGTTAGAATTGGGTTTAGGGAGCTAGAGATCCAAGATCAAGGCTTGAATCTCAAAACAAGAACTAGTGAGCAGTTCCAGACGTCCAATAATAGTATCAGACAACTTATACTAAAAAATTAGAAGTCCAGACTTCAATTCTGGATGTCTAATCAGAGTCAGGAAGGATTCTAGGTTCTGTCTTGGGTATTCTGCAGAAATTGGACATCTAACCAAGTGTCTGGACATCCAATACTGCTGCAGAAGTGGGTTTAAGGTGTGCAGGAGTTGCCCAAAGGTTCTGGACATCCTATAACTCATCTGGACGTCTAGATAGAGTCTAAACTTAGGGTTTTAAGGTTTCCTAGGGTGTGGTGACCTAATCTAAGGGTGGCTAAGGTTTGGGGAAGCTTCTAGGCTGTCCTAAGGCTAGGATTGACCTAGGTTCTTCATAATTTACTGCTTTATTCCTACTTAGATAGAATAGCATACCTCAACACCTTACATTATTATTTACTACATCTTATTCTAGGTCTTCTACTCCAGCTCTTCTGTAACTCCAGTTATTCTTTATTCTTAAGTTCCAGCTTTAGATCCAACTTCAGATCTACCTTCTGGTCGGCTTGTTAACTTCAAGTGGCATAATGCATCTAATGAGCACATTATAGCATTATTTTATGCATAGCTAAAAGAAAATAGTAAAGATGCTAGTAATGCTTATGCATGCATGAATTACCTTAACTTATGCTAAGTCCTAGCCTAATTTAGGTCAACTAAGACCTACGATTGCTATGCAATCATTACCCCATGCCTAAATCTTGCTAGTTCCTAGCAAATGTGAGACTAAATTATTCACAATAGGGTCCCTAAGGGATTGATTATTTTATCAAGTGTATGCGTAGTGATTTTTCTCCTTTTTGTTTTCATCCTATGTTCTAGAAATCCAGATAATTGTGAAAATGTAGCTATGTAGCTTTTGTAACGGATTCGAGTGAAAAACTAATTCACCTCTAAAGCCTGTACTTGACCCCTAGTAAAAATTCTAGCGTGATAGGCTAATTTTCTTCTCTCAGGGTATTCAAGATATTCTGTGAATTCCACGCCGGCTTTAGGCTTAGGTAGAGAATCTCAGAGGGAAAAGATTATATATTTAGTGGCTCGCACTCACTTGGTGCTACATAGAGATTAGTACTACAAAATCTAGATTCCTAGATTACTAAGTAACTCAACTCAGAGAAAGATGAGAAAAACTATGCTCTCTTCTAGTTCCTTTGTATTCATTCTTTCTTTTTCTTTTTCTTTTCTTTTCTTTCTTTTTTCTTAGAGCTTACAATCTCACTAGATTCACACATATGATTTGTATTTGGTGGTCTCACTTGGCATTAACACTTTAATTGAGTTCCATAACCCTAACGCTAAGTCGGAATTCCTTAGCCAGTATTCGGGCGGACAGAAGCACAAAAAGATAAGTTAAGGCCTTATTTCGTGGATCTCAAATTTATTTGGTAATATTGCCTCAATGCAGCTGAAATAAACACATAAATATTCACTCTTTTTTTCTTTCTTTTCTTTTTCTATGTAAATTTTTTCAACACAACACATGCTAGCATACATTCATGAACTTTATTGAGGAGGCATTATTAGGGATTGGTGGTACTCAAGAGACATTGGGTGGCTTATTTGGGGGAAGTGCCTACTCACAGCATAGAGAGAGATGGATAGGACGGTGTATTTCTGACCTTGACATCAATACCCTCTTTCAGCTGAGGATTCCGTAAAGAGTGGTCGTAACCATTCCACCTTAGCCCTAGTTTTATGAAAACTCACTCTTCGCATATTTGCCTTATTTGGTGGCTTTCAAACTTCACACAAAAATGTATATGCAAGAATCGAGAGGGAAAACTATGCCTAATCTCTGAGTATCATCACCTAATTATCTAGGATTCCAGATTCCTTGCACTAATCTTAGAGCACAAGTATTCTCTACTCTCATCTCACACTATTTGGTGGATTTTTGGAATAAAATCTGCCTAACTCCCAAAACACTGTCGAGGAGTTCAAGAGAAGAAGCACTGCTTCTTCTGGACAGACTAAAGACATTTACCAGCCTTCACCATCAATCCATTGCAAATTCTACGTGTGTGTGAAAAGTTGTACTGGATTCCAGATTACAGGAATCAACTAGAGGATAAAATCCCTAATGCATTCTCTTAATAAGATAATCTTATTCATGGATGCACTATGTATATATGCTATAAACAAGTAACCTCTTATATTCATACTTCATGAAATTTCCCTTTCGGGTTACATTCAATTTGACCCTAAATTTAGAACAAAAGGTGAGCGGGTGAGTTGGAAGTGGCTGTTGCGGATGATTTCTAGCTCCAATGCGAGCATTGGAGGTGGAGTCGGTTGTTCTTATATTCAGGATCCTAAAGTACGTGTAACATGCAGCTCTGAGGTTTTCCTAAGGGTTGGCATAAAAATTTTTCAGTTTTACTGTATCTACCCCCGAATGCCTAAGTTCTTGCATGCCCTCATGCAAAAATATAAAAGAAAATAAATATAGCATGGAGTAAATGGGTAGAAATCACCTGTAATTGCTCCTGAAAATATACATTCAGAACTGGCCAACCTGATAGTATGCAATATGCAAAAAGAAAATATGCTAAAAGAAAAATATTTTATGTATAAAACTGGTATGTATAGGGTGATGGATGTGGAGTAGATGTTGAGTTTAACACCTCTAGCTGGGCGAAAACTCAATTAGATGTATTAGTTCTAGCATAGGAGCTGGTCAAGATTAAGAGAAAGATGTGCTCGTATGCTCGTAGAATCAGTGGTCCGGAGATGCGAACCAACTGATTGTGCACCCCTACTCCAAAAAGTCTAGCTATAAGAAAGTGTGGAGTGGTGGTGGAAAATAGAGGATAATTAGAGGGGGGTTCATGATGATGGTTTAGCTGATTTAGCATGTCCCACAATTCAGCAGGAAGTTGCTGAGGGAGTAGATCAAAATGTATCTCAAAACCAGAATCGGAGTCAAAGGGATCCTCATAACGATAATTGACATCAAAGATCATGCCCTCTCCAAGCTCTGGATCATATGGGGGTATCTGTGAAAGTAGAAGATCTATGGGGAGGTCACTAAAATCCTCATCAGAAATTACTCTGTCCTTGTCCGTACTCATATCTAATTCATCTTAAGCTAACTCTTCAGGCTCTGAGTCGAGCCATTCATTAGACTGACTAGGATGATAGGTGTGTCCCTAGCTCATTCTACTCAAAGCTTCACCCTCATATGCATTGGGTTCCTCAGTAATTCCTGCCTCAGGTAGTATATTTATTTCTTTGGTCAAATCGTCCATAGCTATTTCTGGTCTTCGGATGCCAGGATCAGGGATAGAAAGTGTCATCTAAAAATCTCTAACATCCGAATTGGGGATGTAGGTGAAAGAAGAAGAGTTCAGATTAGAAGATGTTGGCTCTAGCATAGGTTCACCTACAATGGGAAGTGGCCTAGACTGATCAGTAGTGTCACATGTAATGTTTTCCTCAAGATCCATATCCTCAATTGGATCTACTTCCCTTATCTCAGTTGGGTTTTCTAACCCATGAGGTATCTCCCAAAATTTAGGATAATCCGATTATGGCTCAGTCCTGGAGATATCAGTCCTTTCTTCAATTTCCTGAATGGAGTTCTCAAATGAACCCATTTGGCATACTTCTTACTCCTGTCTCATATCCAAGCTAGATTCTTCTTCCCCTTAATGATCTTCCAACATCTGCTCTGGAGAATATTCTATGTGTCCTTCCAGCGTAGTCATTTCAGATTCTTTGAGGTATTCAAGGCTATTTTCCACTTGATATCTCAAAAGAAGTAGTTCCTGAGTTCCCGATTTTGTCCAATTAGCCTTGTTATCCTTGCTGTTCCCTGAAGGAGCCCCATTATAGCTTGTTGATATGGAATCCAACTTTGTCTTTGGTTCAGCTCAGTGATAGCTTGGATTTCATGTAGATAAAATGTGGCTTCTCCTTAGCGCTAGCTATAGCTCTCTGTATTCTATAATGCGGTCGCATATGCACTGGTAGTTCTTTAGGGGTTCCAGGGGGTGAATCAGGTCTGCCCATATTCCTTGGGTGAGAAGCAAGAGTATGAAATCCATATCCTGGGTTATAAGATGCGGTCCTTTGAGGGACCAGCTGATATGGGTAATAATATCCAGGGTTAGGATATGGGTTAACCATTTCGGTAACCTGAGGAGAAGGATCAAGTGAAGCGAAAAGTCATCTTTACCAAATTGGGTTATGATCCTAAGGTTGAGATGATTTAGTGACCTAGGCTCTCAGATAAGCTCGTGGGTCCAGCTCTTTTGGATCTTGATTAGGTCTAGATCAATGGTTAGCCATTGCAGCTAAGCGAATGGAAGAAATGGGGGGAGAAGTTGGTCTTGGTGAGGTGACTTGCCTCTTTGGGAGCGGCTTCCAAGGTCCAACCAGTCGAGGTCTAAGTGACCTCCTTCCTTGCATACACCACCCAACCCCTGGGTTGGTGTAGCCAAGCCAGACAACGTTAAAGCCCTATCAATCAGATGGTCCTTATGATTGGATGACCAGATTTTTATTTTAAGTTCAAATTCCTGAAGAAAAGTTTATCGTACAACTGACTGAAAGTGATTTCCACCTCTCAAGCTAACCCAGCCTGTCTGGTTACGAGGGGACTAAGGGAAAGGTTCTTCCTTTGTCTTACGCCGCCGATTCCATTACCCCTTAGACACCGTCGTTTGACACTACCCCACAAACTTAGTCACCAGGTTTGGCAAGAGACATTGAAAACACCCAGTAGTCTGACAAAGAATTCAGGTTAATTTCGTGTTTTAAAATTGATTTTAGCCTATTTTTCTTCAGTTGGGGTTTGTGGTGAGTGACCCAAAAGGTGACCAAGCTCACTGGCTAAGCACTAGACTTGACTAAGTCTAGGCTAGCCCCAAATGTGGCCTCTGGAGTGTAACCCTAAAGATGTAACCTAGGGTTAATGCAATTCTAGGGTTTTTTTTCTCCTCTTCAGTAGACCACGAAATTAAGACCAATTCTCTGATAAAAATTGGAATCAGAATAAGTTGAAATTTTACAAGTAGATTCCTTTTTAAATTATCTTTTCAAGAAATATTTTTTTATAATTTTTACTATTTTGACCAAATTTCTGCAGGTTTTTGAATGTAGAGGGGTCAGATTTGGAATTTTGACCCCTGGTCAATTATTCAAATTGAAACAGTATCAAATGACTTTAAAAAAATCAGGAAAAATATGGAAATTAAAGCCAATGAGATCAGCTTTCAAACCCCACCATTTTTAGTCAAAATAGATTGCTCAACATTGCTTTTGGAATTTTGAAAATTTTCAAATCTAGGTCAGCTGACCCCCTTGCACTTCACGAATTTTTAAAATTTTGTACTTGAATTTTTTTTAAATGAATAGTACCATTTGAAAGAAGGTTTAAAAATGAAGGTCTAGTCCAAATTTCAGAATTTTTTGTTTACTAATTTTTAGGCAATTGAATTTTTAAATCGGAATTTGAAGTCTGGCTGAAAATCAGAGGGTGGTGGAAAAGCTTTTAAAAGGTACTTGAGTTTAAAATTCAAACTTTCCACCAAATTTTTTTTTTCGAGGATTTTTTTTCAAAGTATTTTCATTTTTTTTTTCTTTTTCAAAACTAACCTAGGATTCAAAAAGAAACCTAATCTAACTACCTAGATTTTTTTCTTCTTTGATTTTTTTCTTTTTCACGAAAATAAATGGACTTTTTTTTCTTTTTTTTTTTCAAACAAATTAAACCTAGGGTTTAGAAAGGAAAATCCTAATCTAAGATGAGATGTGCACCTGATTTTTGTTTTGATCTACACTCATTGAGTGCGCAGATTCCCAATTTTCCTATTTTCGTGCACATCAAAAGACAAGCAGAGGAAGATTTGCCAGTGATAGCCCAAAAGATCGAAATAAAAAATGATGTTGCCTCCCTGGCAATGGCACCATTTTGTTCGGAATCGTAGAGCACGTTTTTGATAAGAAAAGCGTCGTAGTATAGTACGCAATACGATCAATAAAAATATTTATAAAGATAATGAGACTTGTGTCCCAGTCGTTCATCTCTGAGAGGCGTTTATGGAAATGCATATTTGAAATCGATCTTTTTCGCTCTACATGCCTAAAATCTCATGTCAGTTTATGGTGATTTACGTATTGATGTACGACATGCTAGTTGCAAAAAGATAGTAATTAAAAGAAGGCAACTTCAATCACACAAAATATATTGCAAAAAGGTCATGGTGATTTTCACACATAGATAAATATATAGAGAAAAAGATTTTCATTCATTCAATTCATGATGGTGGCTATAGCATTAAGCTCGTGGAAAGCTTATAGAGGAATTCTTGGAAGTACAAATTTAACTAGCAGAAAATGATTGCATACATGAATCTAAGGTGGGATTATGCATGCATCATTGGGGGAGAATATGGAGCTACACTACTAAGCTGTAAATAAAGCATGTAAACCTAAGAAGAACTAAGCTACTATTCTAGTAGAAATAATGGCATTCGGAGGTTGCTCCGATGGCCTTTGAGTTGGTTGAGAGGAGGAGAGGAGACCAATGGTGCTTAGGCTGACCCTTGGAGATAGGTTGGAGTGGTGATCCAGCATCTTGGCGTGGAGATGATGGTGGCCATGGGGAAGCTACTCGTGGACAAGGAGGTGGACTGGATGCGGAATGAAATTAAGCTGAATTGAAACCGGAGTGGATGGGTGCAAATGGCCACCCCTTAGGCCTTTTCATAGACCTAAGGGAAGCTCTCTAGAGAAGTGTGGAACTCTCTAGAGAGAGCTCCATGAGTGGCCGGCCAAAGAGAGAGAGAGGTGATTTTTAGATCCACCATTTATGGATCTACAATTTGAATGGCTCTTGGTTGCTAATTTTAGCAGCAAAGAGTGGTGCCACTTTGAAGAGGGTTCTAGAGAACTCTAGATGGGTGTGTGTGCGTGTGTGTGTGGGTCGAAACCTAGGTGGCTAGGTGACCTAAGTTAGGTCCTAAGGGGTTTGGGTTAGTGTAGGGCCTAAATTAGGGTTGCAAACCCTAATTGCTAAGGGGAAAATGCAATTAAACTTTAACACAAGTTTAAATGAATGAGTGTGAACCTAATTGAGAGTGAAATAACTCAATTAGGTTGGGCTTAGGTCAATTGGACTCTCATTGAGTCCAATTGGACTTGTATGGGTTGAGATCTGAGGACTCTCAATTGGACTCTATGAGTCCAATTGACTAGGCAATGGTAATTGACTATGATCTAAGTCAATTAGGTTTAGTGAGGACCTAATTAGATCATTAGGGAAGTCTAGAGGTGATGTACTAGGGTTAGGGCACCATAATTTAGGTTCCTAAGGGGTTATAATTAGGTTTAGGGAGCTAGAGATCCAAGATCAAGGCTTGAATCTCAAAACAGGAATTGGAGAGCAGTTCCAGACATCCAATAATAGTATCAGGCGACTTATACTCAAAAATCAGAAGTCCAGACTTCAATTCTGGATGTCTAATCAGAGTCAGGAAAGATTCTAGGTTCTATCTTTGGTATTCTACAGAAATTGGACGTATGACCAAGTGTCTGGACGTCCAGTAATGCTGCAGAAGTGGGTTTAAGGTGTGCGGGAGTTGGCTAAAGGTTCTGGATATCCTATAACTCATATGAACGTCCAGATAGAGGCTGAACTTAAGGTTTTAAGGTTTCCTAGGGTGTGGTGACCTAATCTAAGTGTGGCTAAGGCTTGGAGAAGCTTCTTGGCAGTCCTAAGGCTAGGATTGACCTAAGTTCTTCATAATTTATTGCTTTATTCCTACTTAAATAGAATAGCATACCTCAACCCCTTACATTGTTGTCTAGTACATCTTATTTTAGGTCTTCTGCTCCAACTCTACTGCAACTCCAGTTATTCATTATTCTTCAGTTCAAGCTTTAGATCCAGCTTCAGATCTACCTTCTGGTCAGCTTGTTACCTGCAAGTGGCATAATGCACCTAATCAGCACATTATAGCATTATTTTATGCATAGCTAGAAGAAAACAGTAAAGATGCTAGTAATGCTTATGCATGCATGAATTACCCTAGCTTATGCTAAGTCCTCGCCTAATTTAGGTCAATTAAGACCTATGATTGCTGCACAATCACCCTGCTGTGGGATCTAGGTCTCTTTCATCTCCTCGTGTCATCTTGTTGGTGTGGCTCAAGGTCCACACCAGTACTCTAATGCGCCTATCATCTCAACTTGTCGATTCCTTGCACAGAAAAATAGAGATGAGTCAAGACAAATTGTACTTAAGAATAGATTAGGAATTTCATGTGAACCCATTGTGTCTATTACCTCCCTAGCAATGATGCCATTGATCGGGACTTTTTCTCTTTTGTAGATAATATCAAGAAAATATGTTGTCGTAGTATAAATTGTGGTGGAAAAAAAATATTAATCAGTCAAATACTCAAATAAGCATGCATCAAGGATGTAATCAAACTCAAACATGCATCTAATTTATCCATATAAAAATCAAATCAACACTGAATCACATAAAATAATATGCCATCTCCACAAGGAGTCAAATATGCACAAATAGGTTCTGTATATGAGTATTAAAATGATAAGTAGTGATTTCCAATTAGTTAAAGAAATAACTGAGCTAAAAAAAATAAAAGCAAACACAATAAATTTTGGTGAGAATAAGCAGTTACAGATGTGGTATGGTGATGTCAAGGTCGAACAAAGTTAATGAAGAGTCATTGAGGAAGTGTTCAAAGTCATAGACACGGTGGCAAACGTAGGTGGTGCACGATTGAAGTCGCACGGTAATTGTCATGGTTACGGAGTCAGTGCTACCACCACCAACCAATCATGGATAGTCACAAAGGACATTTGCGGTCGAGGTTGAGGGTGAGACGCAGCGGTGGTGCTCATGCTGGGTAGGGTGGCTGTCAAGTAGACGAGGTGCAACCGCACAATGGTTGCTTGGTAGAGGAGGATGCTATTGCAGAGAGGAAGAAGCTCACGGTCGAGGGTGGACGAGACACGGTGGTGAGGAAGCTTCACATGGTGCAGTTCCAGCGAAGGTGTGTGCCATTGTGGAGGGTGAGCATGGTGGTTGTAGAGGAGGTTGCCATCTCAAGGGGAAAAGGTGGCTCACTATGGTCGCTGTTATTGCTGAGGCAAGGTCGAGGCATTGCAATCAGGTAGAGGTCGGAGTTGAGGAGGAGGTTGCAGTGAAGGTGTTCTGGCGAGCTTTGAGATGAGGAGGTGGAGGAGGCTCATAATCGGTGTTGCTGAATGGCATAGAGTGGAGGCGCAGTCCTCTATTGGGTGCAAGTAGGTAGAAGAAGATCATGGAGGTCACGATCATGGAGGCGGAGGCACGGTGGCTCGCGATCGATCTACTATTCTGTGGATAAGGAAGAATGAAGTTGGGGGCCGATGCTATGCATAGGTGGCAAGAGAGGGGATCTCTTTGTTGGGTCTGTTGGGTGGAGGGAGATGAAAAGGATGAATGAAGGTGGGGGCAACCTTATGTTTGGGAGCAAGAAGGAGAAGGGGAGGGACCCCTCTTTGTCATATGTGCCAGGGGTGTGTGCATGTGTTTTCTTTCCAAAAAAAGAAAGCAAGAAAAGGAAATAAGGGGTGGTGATTGAGAGAAGAGAGAGAGAGAAAGAATGAGAGGAAATATAAGGGTGGCCACATATTTGATTTGGCATTTTCCATAATGGAAAGAGAGGATTATCCTTGTTAATTTCTTTTTTCCAAAAATAACATTTCTTTCCTAATCTTTTTGGTGTCAATTTAAGACACCTAGACTGCATTCAAAATTGACCCTGCATCAAAAAATAAACAATCAAATTACGTGAAAATTAATGAAATGCAAGAAACGATAAATTTAGAGCTTAATTAATTTTATGAATAAAATACATGCTTTAAATTAAATTCCCATTCGCTAATAATGTGCTTAGGATCAAATTTAGTTTACTAAAGCGGACCTATCAACACCCCTGCTGGGTCTTGGTAAGGACCGACGATGAGGGTTGGTCAGTCTTGCTGCCCAGGCGATGCCTTGCTAAGGCTACTATCAATCAATCAGTGCCGAGCAAGGGGTACTACTACTGATGCTATTGATGGTAAAGGTAAGGAGGAGAAGGGGGATATCGGTGGCTATGGTTTTAGAGTCCTTCTTGGGTGGGATACAAGGGCCACAATCTATGACCAGCACTCTGATACCAAGTTTGAAGAAATGACCAACTTGATTTATTCTCTAACCCTACCTTTCTTTATATAGAGAAAGGTGGGTGCAAATTATAGTACAACCCCATGAAGAAAATAAAATTTACATATAGCACAAATAAACAAACAACTAACTGAACTCCAAAATAGAGGTTGATAAGTGATAAGTGAGCTTTCACAATGGAAAGTTAAGGTTTTGGAAAAACCCATCATTGTATTCATAAAACTCGCAATCAAATAAAATTTTACTGAAACTCAAAAGGGAGACTTGAGTCAAACACGGGGAGGCAACATTTGTTTCTTGAAATCCTCATTTCAATTTGTTTCTTTTTGGTGTTTTCAGGTTTTGTTGTTTTGTTTTGTATTTTAGGAGAATGATAAAATCACTTACGATAAAGAGAGTAGAGAGACGAACCACAACTTGAAAGCTTGAAGTGAAATAATGTTTATTACAATAACAATAAGCTAAACAAACTAAAACAGACAAGGGTGAGAGGAAATCTCCCAAAGCGGATGTCTGGAGATATGATGGTGCTTGGCAGTAGCTTGGACGGAGGAGGAGAGATGCTGGACATCGGGGATGAGGCGCAAGCCGAATCCAGGTAGAGGAAAGCTTCACCAAGCTAGGAATGGGGATGAGGAGGTGGAGGTGATCGTCTACCTGAATGGAGATGGGAGGACAACTCTAGGATTTCCTATGAAGGTGGTGAAGTAAAGGATGAATATTTGGTGGAGCAAGGGATTTTTGCACTAATAGGAGAATCCGTGGAGCTTGGGAGAGCTTTTGGGAATTTGGAGGGCTCTTTGGAGCTTTGGAATAGATGGGAATAGCATAGGTAGAGATGAGGGCAAATGGGGAGGTGTAGGTGGGTTTATATAGTGGTGGAGAGGAAGCTTTCTACGCATAGGGGATCGGTGACGTCGACAATCATCGGTAAAGATCCACCCAAGCTTTCACTGAAGATCCATGCTGCGCTGCTAGTGTGCACTACGCGCTGCCTTCTTGTGTGCGTGCACATGGATGTGCATTGCATCATCATGCGCTATGCTGCGTTGGCACTTGCTTCACGCGTGCATGTCACGCACATGCGTTGGCGTGGTGCTTTGCACAAGCTGTGCATGCATCACCTCAATTTAGCGATTATGGGGGCCTTGCGGGTTTCAAACCGGTGCCCCTCCTTTGGGAGTGGATGCCTCAACCAATGTGCCATGCTAGTGCATGAGTCGAGAGGAGCACCTATGGGCACGCAATGGAGGAGGATTCTTAGTCATTGAATTTTTATCCAATGGCTGAGATCGCGTGTTGGAGGGCCTTTGGAGGGACGTCAAGCAATGTTGGGCGCTCTGGATGGTGCCACATGGCACCATCTGGATTGTCCACCTTTCCTTGCTTGCAAAAGAAGCTACGGTGCTCAGATCGAGATGATTTCCATGTTACCGAACTTTGATTGTCGCTTCATATTCATCCATACGGTCGGATTTTGCATTTGAAGCTTCGAAATGTTGCGCCTTGTCTCTTGGCCACAATAATGCAAGAATTATTGTACAATTTATACACATTACACTAAATGCCTTGTGATGAATGTTATGCAGTATTTATACTATGGAATGCAATGCTAGCCTTAGGAACTATCATAAGTAAGCATTTAATTATGAATACATGCGTGTTTATCATACGCCCATGCTTATCTTATACTAGTCCCTAGCAAAATTAACCTAATTGCTATGTATAAAAATAGAATCAAGATTTGATTACTTAGGCAAGATTCATTGATTACATTAGAAAATTTTACAAAGACATAATTACAAAAGCTCAACAGTGCCCGAGTGCTTGCCAGAATGCAAATCGCCAAAGTCCTTGCCTTATTTTGAGAAGGGACAATACTTTTTTTTTTTCTTTTTCTTCCTTTCTTTTTTTTTTGTTTTGGAAATTTGGAGTTGAGAGTTTTAGGATAGCATTTTACGGCTACCCAACCCACCCAAGACTCGAAAAGGACTTTAACTGCTAAGCATCTTGTGAAAGAGTGATAGACTCACTAGGCGGCTATTAAAATGGATTTTAGGTTTCTAAACCCTAGGTGACCTTAAGAGTTTTTGCTTAAAGGTTTATCTTTCCAATTAGTAGCTTTCTCCGTACATTTTTTTTTTATTGGGTTAATACAGGGCTAACCCAGTGCATATATCCCCAGTTTATTCTACTTTCTCGCTTCTTCGCTAAGTGTTTTGGGAATTATTTGTGCATTTTTGTGAGCTGGACTCTAGACAACCGATCAATGGGCTGTTACCCACAGCAATTGGCTAGCCATACTCGTGCGGTGAAGTGTGGTTTATTTTTCTATTTTTTCTATCTATATATATTTTTTTTTACTATCATTTTTTTCTTTTTCTAAGTAGGTGGCTTCTCTGATCTAATATTTACCAAAAAGCAGTAGGAGTATGGTCATGTAGCTGGGCTTTAGACAACTAGCCAATGGGCTATTACGTACAATAACTTACCAGCCATACTACCCTAGAAAGTTCATTAGCTACCTAATTTTTGTAAAAATCACCGAAAAGTGAGTTTGTGCAAATAATGTGTAGATGCTTAGACTTAAAGTCCCCTCAAATCAGAGTGCAGGTTGATAAGTCATGTATTTATCACCCCAATTTATTGGCCAAATTAAAATAAAATTACTTGGTGAGGACTTGAGACCAAGTCCACATTCGAGTGGACACCCAGGTTGATTAAGCCCGAACACCTGAAGAGTTTAAGTGTCCAGGTCTTAAAGTATCATTTCCTAAAGTTCACAACTCCTAATGCCTAAGTTCTCTTCTCCTAATTCTAGTTTTTTTTTTAAATAACAGGAGATTACTGTTACAGGATAACAACATAATTAAATCACAAAGTATCCACCCTCCCATGCCTAGCTAATGTAATGTCCTCATTATAGAATAAAAGCATACAGGAGGGTAGAATAGGAAGAATATCACCTGAAATAGTGTATACGCCTATAGGAAGAATATCTATGAAACTCCAGTCAGCTCCAAACAGTCTATACACGTGTTGAGTTTAGTGCCCTCAGCTAGGCAATGTCCAGCCAACAGAGATTAGGGTAAAGTGAGAGCAACCTTGTCTGAGATGGGTTCAGGGAGCACATGGTCAACATAGGGTTTGAGATGTTGCCTGTTGACCTTGAAGGAATTACCCATCTTTGCGTCAGATATTTCGACGGCCCCATTAGAAGAAATCTACTCAATAATGAATGGGCCATTCCACTTAGACCTAAGCTTGCTGGGGAAGAGTTTAAGTCGAGAATCAAAAAGCTAGACCCTCTGGCTCGGCTCAAAAATCTTATGGGAAATCATTTGGTCATGAAGTACTTTGATCCTTGCCTTATAGATTCTGGCATTCTCGTAGGCATCATTTCTAGGCTCCTCTAACTCAGATAGTTGGAGTTTCCTGGTCTTCCTGGCTAACTCTAGGTCAAGATTGCATTTCTTGATGGCCCAAAATGCCCACTATTCTAATTCTATGGGTAGGTGACACACCTTAGCAAACAGCAGATGGAACTGAGACATACCAATAGGCATTCCATACACCGTACGATAAGCTCAAAGAGCATAATCTAGCTTTTGGGTCTAATCCTTCCTATCAGGCCTAACCATTTTCTGTAGAATGTTCTTGATCTCTCGATTAGAGGCCTCAGCCTATCCATTCGTCTGGGGGTGGTAGGGTCTGGAAATCCGATGATTCACCCTGTATTTTGCCAGTAAATTCTTGAACTGGGCATGAGTGAAATGCGTGCCTCTATCACTGATAATGGCATGAGGAATCCCGAACTGACTGAACATATTTTTCTTCACAAAATCGATGACCACCTTGTGTTATTGGTCCAGATCGGAATTGCCTAAATCCATTTGGACACGTAATCCACAACAACCAGAATATATTGGTGTCCAAATGAAAAAGGAAAGGGTCCCATGAAATCAATGCCCCAAATGTCAAAAATTTCAACAAGACGTATCGAGTTTAAGGGCATCATGTCTCTCTTAGCCATGTTCCCAAGTGTCTGAAATCGAGCGCACAACCTTGAGAATTCCTGGGCATCATTAAATAATGACAGCTAGTAGAATCCGAATTGCAAAATTTTTGTCGACGTCTTTCTCCTAGAAAAGTGTCCACCACACGCAGATGCATGGCATAACCCAAGTATACTATGGAACGCATTTTTTGAGACACATCAGTGAATAATCTGGTCAGCATCGATGCAGTACAGCTCGAGATCATCCCAAAAATAATATTTGGCCTCGAACATAAGTCTATCCTATTGTTCCTTGGTCCAATCCTAGGAGATCTGACCAATGGCCAAATAATTAATGATATTCGCAAATCAGGGTGTTCGGATACCTGAGACTGTAAGGATAGGCTCATCTAGAAAAGTATCATATATAGGAATATTCAGATGAGGACAATCAATCGGGATTCTCAAAAGGTGATCTGCCACTATGTTTTGTGCCCCGAATTTGTCTTTGATTTAAAGATCAAATTCTTGAAGTAAAAGATTCCAGCGAATAAGCTAGGGCTTGCCATCCTTTTTGGCCAAGAGATGTTTCAGGGCTGAGTGGTTGGTTTAGATGACAATACGAGAATCTAAAAGATAAGCCCTAAATTTTTCCAAAGCACAAACTACAGCTAGCAACTCTTTTTCAGTAACAGTGTAGTTCCTCTGGGCCTCATCTTGTGTTTTGAAAGTGTAGTAGATAACAAAGGGCTTCTTATATATTTTCTAACCCAATACAGCACTGACCGGATAATCGAATGCATCCGCCATAATCTTAAATGGGGTTGTCCAGACTGGTGGTTACAACACCAAGGCGCAGGTGACTGCTGTTTTCAATAAATCAAATTCCTTGTCACACGATTCATCGAACTCGAACGGCATGTCTTTGGCCAGAAGGTTACTCAAGGGTCGAGCAACCTTCGAGAAGTCCTTGGTGAATCTTTGATAAAAACCCACATGACCCAGGAATGATCAGATTTGTTTCACAGATGTGGGTGGAGGAAGTTTAGAGATGGCATCCACCTTAGCCTTATCAACCTCAATTCCCCAACTAAGGACCACATGACCCAAGACAATGCCTTCTTGAGTCATAAAGTGGCTCTTTTCCCAGCTAAGGACCAGTCGTGTCTTGATGCATCTCTTGAGGATCAATTATAAGTTGCTAGTCATGACTCGAAGGAATCTCTGAAAATGGAGAAATCATCCATGAACACGTCAACATAATCTCCCACCATGTCAGAAAAGATGGCCAGCATGCACCTTTAGAAAGTTGCAGGTGCATTGCAAAGCCTGAAAGGCATCCTATGGAATGCGAAGGTTCCATAGGGACATGTGAAAATTGTCTTTTCCTGGTCTTCGGGATGGATAGGGACTTGGTTATATCCCGAATAACCGTCTAGGAAGCAAAAGTACTTTTACCCAGCTAACCTTTCTAGGATTTGATCAATGAATGGCAAAGGGAAATGGTCCTTTTTGGTGGTTGTGTTCAATTTCCTATAATCAATACAAACTCTCCAAGTAGAAGCTGAATGGGTGGTGAAAGAATCCCCTTCCTTATTAGTCATGACAGTTATTCTCACCTTTTTGGGCATAATCTGAACAAGGCTAACCCATGGCCTATCTTAGATTGGGTAAATAATGTCTGCATCGAGCCACTTGATTATTTCCTTCTTGACCATTTCTCGCATATTAGGGTTTAGTCTCCTTTGCATTTCTCAAGAAGGGCGGGATCCATCTTCCATGAAAATATGATGATTACAGTAAGAATATGGCTCAATGCCCCTAAGGTCATGATGGTCCATCCAATTGCCTCTTTATTCTTCTTAAGGACATCAATCAATCTCAATTCTTTATCCTTAGTAAAATCAGCACTGATAATCATAGGGAGTGTATTCTTAGGTCCTAAGAACTCACATTTTAAATTCTCAGGCAATGGTTTCATTTCTAGCTGAGGTGGGTTTAGTAAACAGGGTAAGGAGGATGCTGATGAAGAATCATCAAGATGGTCTAGTGGAAGAGGTTGAGAGTGAACAAAATCAGCAACCACTTTAGGGTGTGGCTAGTCTACCAAGAAGGGTTGTGGGTTAGGTTCACTAGTGCTAGTAGAGTTCTCGAGTACATTGATCGACATACATGTCTCAACATTGAAATCATGATCCTCGAGATCCTCAATAAATCCGCAATCCTCAAATCCTTTTATTGCCTTGAAAATATCAAGTGTCAATTTACTGTCTTCAAAGGCAATCTCCATACTACCCCTCTCACAATTGATGTTGGCCATGGCGATAGCTAGAAACGGGAGCCCCAGAATTATGGGTGTGTTCCTCAAATCTCCAGGTACATCCATGTCAAGGACTAGGAAATCTACAGGAAAATAGATGTCCCTAACCTTGACAATAACATCCTCAATAACACCTTTTGGTGTGGTGACCAAACGGTCTGCTAACTGTAGCATTACTGAGGTTGGCCTGAGTTCACCTAACCCAAACCTTTCATAAAGAGAGGTCAGGATTAGGTTGATGGATGCACCTAGATCCAATAGTGCCCTATCAAAAGTGTAATCCCCAATGAAACATGAAATCAAGGGGCACCTAGATCTTTCTACTTCTGAGGAAGGTGGTACAGGATAACAAAACTCACCTACTCAAAAAGAATCACCTTCCTCGAGGTAGGTTCTTTTGGCTTATGCTTTTGGGTACATAGATCTTTCAGGAATTTAGCATAAGCTGGGATGTGCTTAATAGCATCAAGGAGCAAAAGATTGATCTCTACACTCTTGAATAAATTCAAGAGCTCCTTGTTGCTATCTACGATTTTCTTCTTCCTTGTTTTCAATAAGGCCTCAGGAAAAGGGATGTGGGTGGTATCCTGAATTTCATGTCCCTGGGCCTTATTTTCTTCTTCAACCTCCTCCTTTTCTCCCTCAGGCTCCCCAGGGTTTTGGTTGCTAAAGGTAGTTTGGGGTCTTGGGTTTGTTTCCTACTCCTCAAGGTGACAGAATTTGCAGATGCATATGGGTTCGGGTCTTGGGGAGGGTTGGGAAAGATAGGAGGGGATTGATTAACTAGATAACCAAGGTTAGAAGAAGGACCATGCTTAACCACCTGAGCATGCGTTTGTTGGTCCCTCTAATTCTCGTACCCTTGGGCTCTATTGCCTCAATGTTGTACATTGCGAGGGTTGGGTACGGGTTGGGATGGTAGAGATCTGGGCTGTCAAGTGTTGGCAATAAGTTTGGATTGCAAGTTGTTTAGTGATGTCTTCATTTGCTGCATAAGTTGGAGCATAGATCCTTGCATTTCTACCATCTACCGATTTAAATCAGCCTACCCTGCGGGTTGTTGGGCATTCCAAGATGGCTGAGTGATCAGTCTTAAGGGCAACTAGGTGTATACTTGACCCTAACTCATAGGCCTTTGAGGTGCATAGTTTCTAGGTCGTGTTTAGGTCTATTGCTCCTGATTTTTCCAGGAGAAGTTAGGGTGGTTCCTCCAACTTGGGTTATAAGTGTTGGAATACGAGTTAGTCCTAGCATTCTCCTGTATCACATATGCATCATCATATGGAGAGCATGAAGAGAAGGAAGGATAAGAAAAACTAGGATCAAAGGCCCCAGTTTGGAACCCATAAGGTCCCAAGAAATTCTAGCTCATAGATTGAGTCGACTCTAGTTGGTTCACGAACTCCCGCCTTGCGGAAGCTCGTGAGGAGTGGAAATCTGAATTCTGGGATTGAGTGGATGTAGAAGTGTTTCCTAAGTTTCTAGCCACCCACTCTTCCATCCTTTTTAGCAACCAAGTCCACCTTATCCAATTTGTTGCGAATCAATTCCATGTCAAATGAATGAGAGTTCTGAATCTCATTAGCAATTGACCTAAGTTGTTGGGGCTAGTTGAAAGTATCCATGGAGGCATGTTGAAGTAGAGAATCGTCGCAAAAAGAGTTGAGTTTGGAAAACCTATCATTGCAGCGTAATTTGCAAGAAAAATCCGTCAACAGATAATTTTAACTGAAACTCAAAAGGAATTCCAGGTCAAACACAAGGAGGTGGACATTTGATTAAAAATCGTGTTTGTTTTGTTATCACGAAGCACATTATCTAGTTTAATTGAATCTATATTTGCTATCTACTTAAAGAATAAAGAACAGAAGAGAGAGAAAATAATACAAATAAAGACAAAGTAGAGAGAGAATGAACAGGTATTTCTTAATCATTGAATCAAGTTCATTACAACTACTCCTTACAATAGAAAGCATGAAATCTTACAACTAGAAAGTGGTAAATCTACTCTAGAAGGCAGTAAATAGAAGGGAGGTGAGAAATTATCCTCCTCGATGGCTGCTTGGAGGATGAGCCACGTTGATGGAGTGATCGGAAGAACATGGTGAGATACTGGACGAAGGAGAATGACAACGAACGACAGAGAACGGGGCAGGGAGACATCATAGTAGGATCCACTTCCCGAATAGTGGGGAGGAGATAACTGCCGGATGCTCCATGAAGGAGGTAAGAAGATGGAAAATTATTTTTGTAACTCTAATGAAGCATCCCAGGTTTGGGACTGGCTCGTAGAGCCTTTGAGGGGGTGAGAGAAGAGAGGAAGGGATGAGAAATTCAAGTGGTCGGGGTCCCCTTTTATAGTTGTAGGAATTGAGGAAAAATTTATCTTTTAAGGATTTAGAAAATAAATGCTTCATTCTTTAGTGAAGGATATAAACGTCAGTAAAGGCTGAACATGGATGTAGGCCTATGCATGTCCCCGGCCTTATGCCTTCATCTACTTCAACATATACGCATGTCGATGAATTCCTAGCTGTCTGATCGCTTAGATTCCATGATCGTCGCTTCACATTCACTCAACGCATGCTCGCACGTGCGATGGCACGTTGGATTGTGCATCATCGCATGCATTCATGGTCATGCTCATCCCACACGGCACGTCGTCGCTCCTCACCTGCATGATCGCCATCCGACGATTGAATCGAGCCACTCTCATGCCAGTGCCTTGATTTAAGGCACGTGGGGGCTCGAATCAGCACCCTCTTCTTCGCGTGAAGGCCTCCACCCACTGCGCTATGGGGCCTTTTGGGTTGCTCTTTAGATTAAGGGTGAGAGCATTCAATAACGTTGGATCTTGATCCAACGGTCGAGAATGCTTGCCCCTTTGCTTCAAATGGTGAGGGCACCAGTCTGAGATGTGTTGATCAACTCATGAAGAGGTGATGTGAGCATCTTAGGCTAGATTGGATGGCTGAGATGGTGCCACGTGGTGCCATCTTCGCTATCCATCTTCCCAAACTTGTAGATGGTGCCACAGATGTCGGATTGGACTGATTTCCACATCGTTGGGCTACAATAGTTGATCCAAAACCATCTGTGTGGTCAGATTTGTCACCTGAGTGATGGATTTACACCACCTGGCTCCTTGACCTCTAATCTTTCTTAGACTGTATCTGATGCTACAGAAGTTTGATCGAGGCGATCTTGGAGTTATTAAACTCCAATCGTCACCCTGATCAGATTTATATGGTTGGATCTTCAATCCGAGGCCCCAATATGATATTGCCCTATTTCCTAACCACAAAAAGGAGAAATTAACCTAAAATTTATACAACCTAATCTAAATGCATGATGATGTATGTTATGAAATATTTATAATGTATGATGCAACTATATGCCTAAGAGCACGCAAAAATAGATTAGTTTATGTGATATAAACATGTTTCATCACACCCCCATGCCTATCTTTTGCTAGTCCCTAGCAAAACTACATTCTATTTATAGTAGAATTGGGTTAGATTTCTTAGGCAGAAGTTATTTTTCAACTCTTAGTAATTTCAACTAAAACCTGAACTATAGAGACACAATAGCACCCAAGTGTCTATCCAAATGCAGATCACCTCAAGCCATCACCTTATTCAAAGAAGGATCTCTTTCTTCTTGTCTAATTTTTTTTTCTTTTTGGAAATTTTTCTTTTTCTTTTCATTCTTTAAGTAGGTGGCTTTCCTGATCTAAGATTTACCAGAAGGTAGTAGGAGAAGAATGCTCGTGTGACTTGGCTTTGGACAACCGACCAATGGGCTGTTACTCACGATAGCTTGCCAGCCATACCATCCTAGAAGGTTCATTAGCTACCCAATTTCTTTAAAAACCATCAAACAATGAGTCAGTGCGAAAAGTGTCTAGATGCTTAGACATAAAGTTCCCTCAAATTAGAGGGCAGGTTGACAAGTCGTGTACTTATCACCCTAACTTATTTAATCAAATTAGAAATATATTTAGACTAGCGAGGACTCGAGAAACAAATCCATATTTTAGTGGACACCTGAGCTGATTGATGGGAACAACATTATGAGCCATAACTAACTCAATTTGATCTGATTAAGTCAATAAATGCTCCAACATAACCGCCAGTGATACGTAATTCACTACAAATCCATTTTGAGCGAAATATAGTAAAATAAGGGTAAAACTATAATTTTAACAGCCATATCTCAATTACAGTTCACTCACGGGTTTTCTCAGGGGTTAGTTAAGGGTCAAATGGCCTTAAATATCCAACAAGTGCATTAATACAAATAGAAAAGGGTTTTCGCATGTTTTTAGAATTAAATAACATCTGAAAACCTAAAAGCAGATCCACTTAATCTACTAAGGTTATAGTTACGATAAAATTCACCTAAATCCTCTAAAATTCATAAAAAAATATTCTCTAGGGTTTGGTACCTTTAATTTGACCATCAGAACCCATCCTGACCAAAATAGTGTCCCAGACAGATATTTACCCTAATTTGGGCTTTTACATAAATTTACCATTAAAAATAGGTCATAACCTAAATCTAACTTCACCATTGGATTCCTTGGATCCAAATTAGGTTTATACGAAAATTTGGGCCCAATCTGAGATCATCTCAACCAAGTTTGCATTTTGGTCCAGTCAGATACTTTTTATCTCATTTAGATCCTTAACTTTTGAATATCTTACAAATAGCCCCCAGATTTGTCATCTTCTTCACAAAAAGGTTCCTGCTACCATGAAATCCTACTCCTACAACTCCAGCAACCTTTGATTGCAAAGAACTCTAATCAATCAATCCCTTCGAAAATTGGAAGGGAGATTCCTCGAGGAGTCCTCTTTCCATTGAATCCATCAATGAGCCCTAAAACTTTCCCAATCTCCCATGAGAACACATGAGAGAAAAGGGTATCTTAGAATTCCTACTCCAGCAAACTTTCTTAGCTTAGGAAGCTTGGCTTCCAAGCCTAAAACACCATCTAGAGGCTTATAAAAGGACCCCAGATCAGGCCGAACTTCTCAAGCTTGATTTCGGCCGTGAAACCCCTCCCTTCCACTCTCTGCTCTAGCTGCAAAGCTCCTCAAGCTGTGGTGATTCATCCTGACCTTCTTCGTCATCCGACCGCAATACCAGCGATCGGATTTCCTTCCTCTCTGGTCCGCTCTTGTCCGTACTGGCAGGAGCCTCCTTCCCATCGTCGTTGTCGTTCCTACCCTCACTGGAGCACTTTGTCTTCTCTGTTGCCGACGTACCCACGGTGCGGATTCTCCCCCCTTTCATCTGATTAGATTAGGTTAGATTAGTTAGTTTAGATCCTTACGTTAGTTTTATACCCAAAAACCCCAAAAACAAGCCCTCGACTATGCCGCTCATCCCCATCTTCTCCGTCTCCGACCGCTACTCTGACGAGGTGGTTCCACTCCTACAAAACTCCATCCACCTCGCCAACCACCTCGAAACCTTCACCTCACCCTCCCATAAAAAAACCCTGACCTATCGCACTCCATCATCCACCCAATCACGCCACCGAACAAACCCATCATCGGTTTCCAACTTCGTCACCATCCGACCAACAAAGCCACTCCCACTCCATGCTGAACCATTCACCACATTAGTCGTGCTATGGCAAAGCTTGCTGAACCTTCTAACAAGGTTGCAAGGCTGTATTCTTCTTTGCAGGTATCCTTGTCGAAGGTCCGCCACTTCCACCATCACTACACTTGTTCTTCAAGTCCCAGGTGTCGCGAGCCCCAATCAACTTTCCCAGGCAATGCGGATTACTCCTAGAGGCATCCCCAGGTCGCTAATTGGAGGTGCTGAGCCCCTACAACCACAATCGAAGGCACCATCTCTCATAGCTACACATAGAAAGAAGGGTGGGACTTTAGTCCCACATCATAAGCTCGCAACCTCCTACAGCCACATAAGTTGATTTTGTCACATACGCTCTTAGACTCCTAATACGAGGTTAGGTCCTCCATACCCATGCATGCCTCACCCACAACACCTAACCCGCGGGTCTGGCTCACCCAATTACCTACCTAAGCCCTATTCACACCTCGCTCACCACCCACTGCCGGTGAGCCTGGTCACGGGTGCACGTGTGCCCATTCACCCAATAACCCAGACCTTGACCTTGGAAAGGTAGGAAAGAAGGTGAAGACCTAGAGAGAAAGGAAAGAGAGCACGGGGAAGGGGGGTTTTGCTCTCTGTGACACTTAGCCGTTTAAGGAACCTCCCCCTTGCATGTGAAGAGGAAGAAGGCACAAAAGAAGAGAAGAAGGAGAAAGAAGAAGAAGAAATAGTGAAGAGAAGAAGAACAAGGGATGAGAAGAGGAGGAAGCACTTAAACTATCTAATTATCAAATCAAACATTCAAGTCACTGTTCATTTATTTAATTACTTAAGTGTACCTGGATATTGTGGGTTTATTTGACATTCTTGCTTAACTATTATATGTTTATCTAGATTAAATAATTAGTGATCTAAATCACCACTATTTTTATTCTAGATTTCTTTTTGATATGCCAAACTCTTGTTAGACTTATATTCTACATTGATGATCAGTTTTGAGTAATTAATATTCATTGCTTACCATTATTTGGATCATTTTCCTGTGCCCATTTACTTATTAATTGAAATTAGCACTTGAATTCCTACTTGGTTTGTGTTCGACCTTGGACTATCATTCGAGTAATAAATTCTATTTGTTTTCAAGCGATTTCGACCTATACTACAACACAGCTTTTATAACCTCAATCTCGCTCTATTAACATTTGGCGTCATTGCTGGAGAACGCGTAATTCACCGCTATTCTCTGCATCATTTGATTATATTTGAGCATTGGCTTGCCCTATTTTCTTTCTTGTGATTTTGCTAGGTAGTTGATGAGGAGATCTTCTGCGTAAATCAACTACTCCAGGGCAGGTAACATATCTATTCTTCCCTAATCAACCTCCTAATCTTAGGAAGAAAAAAAAGGAAACAATCAATTAAGAATCACCTACCTTATTTTTCATAGTAGTCATCAATTAAAAGGCAAGTTTCCTTATTTGCAAAAATTTTTTCAAATCTAATTGAAGATGGGGATGATTTTGTTTAGAATTCCCTACCCCAAATTTCTTGTGCCTATTAGGGACTACACTTAATTTCTAATCTTCTTGGACTACGCACCTCTTGTTTGACGTCCAAGGATAACTTTTTAAAGATCAAATTGGTTGCAGAATGGAGCCAATTAAGGTTTCAATTTTTAGAGTTTTGGAGTGCTAGTCACACTTGCTTGCATAAAAGCAAACGAACCCACCTACATTTGTGTGCTACCCAAGGCCATGATTGAAAAGTGCTAATCAAGAAAACCCTAAAAATCAAGCTCTAAATTCACTTGAACCTTAAAATCCTTGGACCTAATAACCTAAGAATCAAGTCAAGGTGATTTCTGGGTCTTGACTTAGATCTCATGCTGCCTTCTTTAGGGTAGGTTAGGTGAAGTTGGTCTACATTGTAGGCCAACCAACCTCCAAATTAGGTCACAAGTTGAATTAACTTCTAATCAAGTGAAACTCAAAGCAAAAATTAGGACATAAAATTGGTACACTTAAGGTCTTAAGTTCATACATTCCGATCTACCTGGACCCTCAGTGACAAGGAAGGTTGGTTGTGGGGGAAACCCTGTAACCCATGCAGATGCTCTACTATTTAGGGGTCTTTGCGAGGCTGCCACTTACTGGCTGCTCAGGTACTTCACTGGTGTGCGAATTTCTGATTTAGAGGTATCATCCACCTCGAAATTGTCTTAGTCATCTAAGAATCTTTGGGTGCCTTGATTGGGTCCAATTCATATCTAGTTCCTCATTTTCTATTAGAACACACACAAGGGAGGGTCCTTAGGTTCTTAGCCTAAGAGGCCTCAGTAGATCTTCTTCGGAGTTTCTTTTCAAATCTGATCAACCTCAATCTAACCTAAGTTTTGATTCTACATTTTGATTCCACCATTTGATTCAAAAATGCAACCCAACATGTTAGTAGACCTAGTTGAGGATATACAGGTTAATGTGTCAAACACAACAACATTCATTTTAGATCAAGCATAGCTAATTTTGACACAACTAGAAAATGGGTGAACTTGGGATGTTCTCATGCCAAAATACTGGGAAATTGAGAGATGGCATAATGGTGAGTATATCTTGTGTAGATTTGAGCCATCACTATGGAAGGTACACCGAGATGACCTAGAAAAAAGAGATAAGGAAATGCAGATGTTGAAACATGTTATCGATCATAGGCATCAATACACCCTTGTGACATCTTGGATTAACCAGTACAATCTACCAAATCCTAGGTTTTATAATCAAGTTTATTACGGACACCCAACCCAGAGGAATTCCAATTCAAATTTTATAGCAATTGACATACCTGATTTTGAGATGGGTAGGGAAGATCCAGTTACAAGTGATCACGATTATGAGCCAACCCTACCATGCCCTAATGTTCCAAACACCTGTGATACCAAGGTTGAATCAGAACCTCTTGAGGGTGTAAATTCCGCTCCTTATTCTGATAAGGTGACTCTCGAGAGCAATTCTAACATCCCTGTAGAGCCCAACCTAGATTCTAGTGATCTAACCTGCACCCTTAACCTAGAATCTAGATTTGAGCCTTCTTGGGATGATTACAAGGCCCCGTGTAATGAAAATCTAATTTCGAATTTGGACTACGATTCAGGGCCTGTATTTGATGAGTGCACCTCTCCAACCTCCTCAGAGATATAGATTGATTTTTCAAAAGTCATGGCAATCTATGATACAGAAATCGAGGAGTTGGAAGAGTTCTATTTTGATTGGGTCTTCCCTACAAGCTAAGAACCCAAGCTCAAACTTAATAGGGACATCTTTGTGAGCTCAGAATCTGAAACTAGGTTAGACCCAAGTCAGGTTGCTGATTGTCCACATCTTGATTTATTCTGTGGTGGAATCTCAGATCCCGAATCAGATGCAAAACATGATTCTCACAAGTTCTCCAACGATTTTGAATCTTACACTGATTTCGGAGAACTGCTATTTCCTGATGACTACAGGACAATTTACGACCTCAGTAACTACGACCCGTCCTTTAATTCTAACGTTGAGGTCAATGATGTGAAATAAAACACCTCTTCTACACATGCAAAACCTTCCCAAACCCATTCTCAACCCCGACCTGCAACTGGACTCAATTTCTACTCTGATTCTCCTCTCGATGAGCTGGTTGCAGATGATTCTCCTCCACAATCCAATTGGTTTTTGGACATCAGACTACAAATCATGCCCCATCCTTCTCTGATCACTCTCGTAGGCTTCCTATATCCTCCATTGATTCACTTTCATTTGAGGATCCCTACTCTGATCAGCCTGATTCGACTCAGGCAAACCCTGGATTCACACTTCCACATCCTTTTGAGATCCACAGTATCTAGTGGGCACTTCATCTCTTGATCCACATCTATCAACCCACCAGATTGATTGGGTTTGGGCTGCATCATCTGCCTGTTGATCTAAACAAGCACCTGGTTGGACCAACGAGGCTTTTAATCAAGGTGCTTGTTCTACAAAACTCATCAGATTTGACTACTCCTTCTTCATACCATGTTATGCTTAGCTGAAGGCATTGAATTTAGTGCTTAATGGGAGGCAACACATCAACCCAAAACCCTGAGACCCTTCTGATTATCCTTTTGTACTTCACGTCTATTGCACTCTAAGTTCAAGTTCTAGAACAGTCGATCCCACCTCTAGTACTCATACCGGAGCTTGAAATCGTCCGCAACAATCATCCTGACCCGTTCGCCCACCCAATAATCCTGTTCTAATCCCTAAGCCCTAACTGTTTCATACCCTCCGTTTACAATGAGGACATTGCAAAACTTAGGCATGGGGGGGTGGTAAAGTGCAAACATACAAAAAAATTACAGCTTGGAAGGGTTCTCATAGAAAAA
Source organism: Thalassia testudinum (assembly GCA_037157565.1). Taxonomy (NCBI): domain Eukaryota; kingdom Viridiplantae; phylum Streptophyta; class Magnoliopsida; order Alismatales; family Hydrocharitaceae; genus Thalassia; species Thalassia testudinum. Next base: position 30,730,624 of record JAZHRO010000061.1, on the reverse strand, counting down.
TACATAGTCCAAAAAACCAAAAAAATAAAAAAATTTGGAAAAGAACAAAAAAATGGAGAAGGTAGGAAATTTTGGGTGAATTAATTGCATACCATTCTTGAGAAGGAAAAAAGGGGAGGTGATATAAATGTCAAAAAGGAGCAAAAATTTGAAATAAAAAGAGATAGTCATTAGTAAAACATTAAGGAATCTACTTAGTTCTAAACCAAATCAAAAGAAAGAAAATAAAAGACAAAAGCGATGAGTATGTACGCTGATCTAGGCCTCTTGGGTTGTGATTTTAGGCTTAAAAATTCAAGTATTTGTTAAGATCTGGATAGTCCTCAAGAGGTTGGGGAAAATGCGAAGCTTAAGTATTAGGTCTAAGGCCTAGAGACTATTCGGCCTCGTTAATTGACCTCTGGTTTATAGGACTCAGTAACCTAAGCACCCCAAACCACACACAGTCTGGTTCAGTGCCCTTAATTATCAAAATCACACAAATGCGTTAAATCTGTTTAAAAAAAGCTACTTAGATTAGGAGAGGCTGATCATTACAAGTTGATTTGGAAGAGTTCCCAACGCTTAGAGGTGGGAAATTCTACTCGATGATGCGCAATAACATACTGTCTCCTAGGTGCTTGTCTCCTAGGATATCTAAATATCCTACCGAGCGCATGTAAGCACCTTGTGCCGGTTCAGATGCCATGGTCGGCATTATCACGAAATGTCGATTGCTAGGGTCTGGATTTAGGTACAGAACGCCATGGGTAGGATTATCCCAAAATCTCGAAAGCCATGGTTCTGGGGATTGCCATGGGCGGTGCTATCTCGAAGCATCGATTACTGAAAGGATTATGGTTGGACTTGGTTAGGTTGTGTTAATATGGTGATTTTATCTTTGAAATGTGTATAGTTGTTAACCTAAATCGAGCCTAACCATCTCTTTACAAATTTTTTTTACCTGGCCTACTTGATTTTATCTTGGTCACTTTTAGGCCCAGGGTCGAACTTAGGGAAGTGGGGTTAGAAGTCAAGTTTCTACGCCTATCCTATAATGAATCTCTTCCATTCGTTTATTGTGTTTTTGGTGTTTTTCTATGTAGATTTTTTTCTGATAATCTTTGTCCTTGAGGCACACCCTCAAAATTAGGTTCTTGGCTTTGAGCCAAATCAGGGTTCCAAAATGGGTCTTGCTATTCGCAAGATGGAGTACCTGTAAGTCAAAGATTATCTTTTCTCTTTTATATATTTTTTTATCTTTTTACTAATAAGAAAGCAAAACAGAAATAAAGTAAATATAATATATATATGTATATATTATATATGTATAAAGGGGTGGGGTTGGAGGCGGAGATGGAGTGTAGCACGGTGTCGAGTCGATCGTCGTCTAGAAAGACGCAACCAATAGGATGAGGTGTTGCGTGGAGTGTAAGGTGGATTGATGGAAGATGAGTGTGACCACGCTTTTTGTATGCGTGTATCGGGAAATATCAGCAACTGGTGCAGATACTCCCACGATACAATGTACGGTAAGTCATGTGAAAAAAAAAATATATATGTATATATGTAAATATATCTATATGTATATAAGGTTATAAATATATAGATATATATGTAGTTATTTGTTTATATATATATGTATATATGTAAATATATATAAATATATATATATATGTATGTAACTATATGCATAGATAAATATATGTATAGATATATATATATATATATATATATAAGTATATGTATGTATATATAACTATCTAGATGTATATAAATGTATGTATATATTTATATAGTAATATATGTATATAGATATATAAGTATATATGTATGTATATTTGTATATATATATATATATACATATAAGTAGGTGTGTATATATATATATGTATCTATACTTATACTTAGTTATATAGGTAATAATATATATATAGATATATGTGTATATATGTAAGTATATATGAGTATATATATATATATATATGTATGTATGTATATAGACTAATACATAGTTATATAAGTACTAATATATGTATAGATATATGTATATATATATGTATATATGTATATAAATATATATATAAATATATATATGTACGTATATATATATATGTATAAAGTAGAGTATAGGTGTGTGTGTGTGTATGAGAGTGTGAGTGTGTGCGTGTAAGTGTCGGCAGAGAGAGAGGGAGAGAGTGCTGAGAGAGAGAGAGAGAGCTTCCTACTGGAGTGAAGGGAGCATTTAAGCTGTCTGCGCGCGATGAGGCATCGTCTGATGGTTCCACGCGCACGTGCAGGCATGTATGCGCGCAGAGAGGCGCGTGTTGGAGGGAAGTGGGTGCGGAGAGGATCATAGCGCACAGCGCTGCGCGGAGAGCTGGAGTAGGCACACGCAGACATACACAGGTGAAGACGCGGGCGGGAGCGGGTGCCGACAAAGGACTGCACCTAGACGCGTGGGCGGGCGCTGGAGTGGGACACGAGGCGAGACGCACGCGCAGGCGAAGGCCGGTTGCCACGCGCCGGGTGACCGGATAAGTGAGAAACTTACCGGTCACCCCACTGTAGCCACAGTGTTCCGCAGAAATGCGTGAATAGCGGCTACAGTGGCCGGGCGAGCCGCGCAACCGCTTGCGCCTGGTGCTATGACTGCGAGTGGCTTGCGACAGGCTCGACGCGTGCGTGGAAGAGGTGCATCGGTTGCTGGCTTGCGAGCAGGACATCGCGACAGAGCGTGCGGAGAGGACTAGGTTGCGGGGGAAGGAGCGCGACAGGGCATGCGGTGGCCTGCGGGTGTTGGCTGGCAGGCGTGGTGAAGCTTGGCCGGCCGCTGCAGGGGCGCGTGGTGGCCCATTGCAGGTGGAATGGCAAGTGCAGTGCGAAGAAGCAGGAGGCGAGGGCGCCGTCAGGCGTGCGCTGGAGGTGAGGGCGGCCTGCAGGTGTGCTCTGTAGGGCCTTGCGGCTGCTGCCGCCCTGGTGCTGCTGCTGCAGCATGCGGAGCTTTGAGCTTCAAAGCTTGAAGCTCCTACTCCAATGGTTGAAGTGGCTTGGACATTGAAATAGGGAAAGAAGAAGACCACCACGCCCACCGACTCTTTGATGAGCTGGGCGGTGGTGGTCTCACGATGGTGGGTGTGCACCACAGTGATGGACTCCTGCACGCAGAGTGGCTCCTCAGAGGAGGAGGGCCTGCGTATGGAGGGAGAGGGAGGAGACAGCCTGGAAGGAGAAGAGAAGCTGCAGAGTGTTTTTTTTTTTTTGTGGGGACCAGGCTCCCTTTGCCAGAATGAGCTGAGCTCGTTTTATAGAAGAAGAAAGCATGCACAGCCATGCCCTGGCTATGCATGCGGCTGTAGGGAGTGGCTTGCATGGCTTGGCATGCTGCTGTGCAGAGCATGGCGTGAGGAAGAAGAGGCCATGTCTTGCAGCCGTGGGAAGAAGAACTTCAATGTCAAATAAGAATAAGAAATAAAGATGGTGAATTTTGCAAAGCAGCACTTGAGGAAAAATGTAATTGCGAGGCCATTTTATTCACTCGCCTCCCCTCTCAATTAAATGCATGCATGCATGTATTTTTACAAATGTAACTATGGAAACCTAATATGCACTGGTAATACTAGGAAATAGCACAAGACGACACAATTGCAGGTGTATTTTTGCGATGCAATCATACCCCCATGCCTATCTTTTGCTAGTCCCTAGCAAAACATTTTTGTGTTGTATATAGAAATGATCTTTAGCTGAAGATTTTCTCCTGAAGCGACATAGGTGTGTTTATTGTTGGATATTGTGAGAACCAATTGCAGAGAAGACTACCAGTACTTTAAGTCTCACATGACATAGATCATCTCTCAACTAACCAGGACTCTTGATATTTAAACCTTAAGTACTATTTCCAGGACCCCAGATGTTTTTGCCGTACTCGAGAGCTCAAGAGATTATGGCTTGTGCTTAGTGAAGGATCAAGACTGACCAGATGAACATTAAGACTCAAGCCCAGGGTTTCATGAATTTTTAAGTAAAGGTTGGTCCTAGTTTCAGCTCATGTCTTCGGATTGACCCTTAAAAAGATGATGGAAACTCAACTCCCATTTTCTGACATTTGTGGCTCAAAAAAAATAGGGTATTTGTACTTTGCCCTGAAGAACTTTTGAAGGAGGAAGACTTTACAAACATTTGTGAGATATACTGACTTATTTGCATCTTTTTTTTTTTTTTTGAAACACGTGTCAGTATATCTCTTACAACATTATTTGGAGGAGCACACTTTTCTTTTTGGTGGGAGAGTTTCTTTTTGGTGGAAAGAGTTTCTCCTAAACACAAGACTAAAACCTGGGATAAAAAGTCTACCTGCACGCACAGGTAAGGACTCCACGTTCCCTAATGAACACTAGGGTTGGATCTTATGTTCACCTGGTCTTTCTTGATATGTGTAGTGTGAACCAAGATTACTTAGGTTCTCAAGTAGAAGTAAACCAACGAATCCTGTACTAGTGTCTCAGGTACAAGAATACATCCTTAGTTAGGAGAGATTCTGATCTATTTTGTCAATGCTCAAGTGAATTAAGCCGAGCCTGAGCGAATCAAGCTTCTGTGGCCTGGAAAGTCTTCAAAACAGAGGTTGAATATCCATAAACACTTATTATATTTTTGTTTCAGCCTTCAGATCATTACTAAACACCCTTTTTCATTTTTTTTTTATATATATAGGTAGAAACTGCATGATACCATAAAATACGCAGATCCTAAGGGTGCTTATCCACCCCCTCAAGCCAAACGATGCTATGTCCTCATATGCATGCAGGGAAGGGTGGAGAAAGGACAAAAGATTGGGTAACGAGAGTTGAAGTGCAGGGTATACAGTAGGGTGGTAGGGTGAGTGGATGGTGGGTGGTGAAGTGAAAAGTGCAGTGAGCATGACAGTGGAGTGAAAAGTGATGGTGGATAGTGAGTGTTGTTGGGGTGCCTCCCAACGAGCGCTGAATTTAACGTTCCCAGCTGGACTCAGAATGAGGCAAAGAATTAGTTACCCTCTAGCAGGGCAATGGTTTCTCCAACAGGGGCAGGTTCATAAGTCAGATAGGGTTTCAAACGCTGCCCATTGATCGTAAACTTATGCCCAGATTTGGGATCTTCAATCTCAACGGCCCCGTTGGGAAATGGTCTCGAGACCAGAAAAGGACCAGTCCATTTGGACTTCAGCTTCCCAGGAAAGAATTTGAGCCGGGCATTATAGAGCCAAACTTGCTGAGATGGCTCAAATTCTTTCTGCCGAATACGGCTGTCGTGAAAAGCCTTAGTGAGTTGTTTGAAAGTTAAAGCAAAATCATATGCTTCACGTCGGAGCTCTTCCAGCTCCTGGAGTTGGAGTTTACTTTCTCGACCATACAGGTCTTGGTCGAGGTTACATTGGCGAACCGCCCAATAAGCGCGGTGCTCCAGCTCCATGGGAAAATGACAAGGCTTCCCGTAAATGATTCTATAAGGAGACATACCAAGGGGAGCCTTGAAGGCGGTCCGATACGCCCAAAGTGCGTCAATCTGTTTGTCGGACCAATCCTTACGGTCAGGCAGAACCATTTTCTGGAGAATTTGCTTGATTTGCCGGTTCGATACCTCTGCCTGGCCGTTCGTCTGAGGATGATACGGGGGTGCGATACAATGGTGGACTCCATATTTCCTTAAAAGTGCCCGAAAAGATGCATGGGTAAGGTGGCTTCCTCCATCCGATATAATGGCTCGAGGGATCCCAAAATGCGCAAAGATGGTCTTTGACAAATCGGGAGGATATAACATGGTCAGCATGGCACGTGGGAATAGCCTCAATCCATTTCGAAACATAGTCAACGGCCACGAGGATGAATTCGAAGCCGTTGGAAGGAGGAAAGGGACCCATGAAATCAATTCCCCAAATGTCGAAGATTTCCGCAGCTAGGATGGGTTGCAAGGGCATCATGTCACGACGTCACATTGACCCTAACGACTGGCACCTAGTGCAATGCTTGGCATAATTGTGTGCATCCTGGTGAAGGGAGGGCCAAAAGAAACTGCACTGCAGCACCTTGGCTGCAGTTTTCCTCCCAAAGAAATGGCCTCCGCAGGCCTGATCGTGGCAGAAGGATAACACACTGGGGAATTCGCTGTCAGGAATACAGCGACGGATGATTTGATCAGCACCTATCCGAAAAAGAAGTGGATTATCCCAAAAATAATACTTTGCTTCTGCCATGAGATGCTCGCACTGGTTTTTAGGCCAGCCACGTGGAAGGGATCCAGAAGCAAGGTAATTGGCAATGTCGACATACCATGGTCCACTTGCCACATTTATTGCCAATAGGTGCTCATCAGGAAAAATTTCATTGATCGACAAAGTAAGTCCAATATGGTCAGGGTCCAGTCTGGAAAGGTGATCAGCCACAACATTCTAGGCTTCGGCCTTATCGCGGATCTCAATGTCAAATTCTTGGAGCAGAAGGATCCAACGAATCAGTCTAGGTTTGGCATCCTTCCTGTGCATGAGATGGCGAATGGCCGCATGATCGCTGAAAACAATAACGTGTGAGCCAAGAAGGTAATAGCGGAATTTCTCCAGCCCAAAGATGACCGGCAGTAGTTCTTTCTTAGTGGTAGTGTAATTACGCTGGGCCTCGTCCAACGTCTTACTGGCGTAGTACACCACGAAGGGTTGTCTATCGCATCTTTGTCCCAGGATGGCTCCGACTGCAAGGTTGGAAGTGTCACACATGAGTTCAAAGTCGAGGGACCAATCAGGTGGCTGGAGAACAGGAGCCTTGGTGACAACATTACGCAGCTGCGTGAATGCTCGTATGCAGTCGAGGCCCATATCGAAGGGTACGTTGGTTGATAGGAGATGAGTCGAGAAATCTTGGAGAAATCTTTGATGAATCTCCTACAGAAACCGGCGTGTCCCAGGATGGAGTGGATTTGTTTGACAGAGCTAGGCACAGGTAAAGCAGTAGTTACGTCAAGCTTAGCTCTGTCAACCTCAATACCCCTATCGGAGATGATATGTCCGAGAACAATTCCCTCGTGCACCATAAAATGACTTTTTTCCCAAGAAAGCACGAGGTTTACATCAATACATCTCCTAAGGATACGGGTCAGGTTGGCAAGACAGTCATCGAAAGATGGTCCAAAGATCGAGAAGTCATCCATGAAGACCTCGAGAAAGTCACCCACCATGTCATGAAATATTGCCAGCATACATCTCTGGAAAGTTGCTGGCGCGTTGCAAAGTCGGAACGGCATCCTTCTAAATGCAAAGGTGCCGAAGGGGTAGGTAAAAGTGGTTTTCTCTTGGTCCCGGGGGTCAATTGCCACCTGGTTATATCCTGAGAATCCATCCAGGAAACAGAAAAATTTATTTCCCGCTAACCGCTTTAGGATTTGGTCAATGAAAGGTAGAGGAAAGTGATCTTTCTTAGTTGCAGCATTGAGTTTCCTATAATCTACACACACTCTCCAAGATGTAGGAGTGCGTGTAGGGATGGATTCGCCCCTGTCATTGACACGGATGGTGAGTCCTGCCTTCTTGGGCACAACGTGAATCAGACTCACCTAGGGGCTATCGTTGATCGGGTAGATTATACCCGCATCCAGCCACTTAATGATTTCCTTCTTAAATACCTTCCGCATGTTAGGGTTGAGACGTCGCTGCATCTCGCGGGAAGGTCGAGCCTCCTCCTCCATATATATACGGTGAGTGCAGTAGGAGGGGCTAATGCCAGATAAGTCTGATAAAGACCATCCAATGGCTGCCTTGTGTTCTATGAGGACCTCAGTTAGTTTGCACTCTTGCTCCCTAGTCAATTTTGAACTAATGATTACGGGGAGCGTTTCATTTGGTCCTAGGAAAACATATTTAAGTGTACTAGGCAACTCTTTCAGCTCGGGAGTGGATGGTGAAAGGTCTGGCATTTCTTAGGACGAGAGTGTCCCAGGCGGATTGGAGAACAGGTCAGGAGGAAGAAATTGGCCTTCAGATTGGCCAAGAAGAGGGGCTTCTTGGATAGATGGATTCGAAAAGGAATAGCCCCAGTGAGAAGTATATGGGCTCAAGGTCCCAGTGTGGAATTGCAAATTCGCCTGATTTGGCGGGAAAGAAAGGGCAATTCGGTCTTCGAGAGTGTGGATCGACGGTGAGTATCCCGGATATGACTCAGACCATGAGGTATGGGAAGCAAAGAAAACCTCGTCAGAAGTCTGGCCAGGAGAAGGTACAGGACAAGGGAGGGATGGAGGAACATCACAATATGTGTCGGTCAGGCAGTCGTCAATGTTTACAGGTAATCCACAGCAGTTAGAATGGGTCCCAATTAGTCCGATACATGCGCTGACGGCCACGTCATTGTCAGACGTGTCATCCTCGATGCAATCGCAATCAGAGTTCTTGGCTACCTTGAAGATGTTAAGCTTGAGCTTTTCTGATCCAACGGCAATCTCAATACAACCCAACTCGCAGTCGATATGGGTGCAAGCTGTGGCCAAGAAAGGTCGACCAAGGATGATCGGACAATCAAAAAGTGAGCTAGGAACTTCCATATCTAAAACAAGAAACTTAACAGGAAAACAGAGGCTGTTGACCCTAACCACCACGTCTTCCACCACACCCTTTGGGATTTTGACAAAATGATCTGCCAACTGTAACGTGACGGGGGTGGGTTTCAGATTTCCCAAGGAAAATTTTTTGAGCATGATGGTTGGTATAAGATTTATGGAAGATCCTAGATTAGGCAGGGCACGATTAAAATTGCAGCCTTGGATGCTACAGGAAATCATGGTGTGCCCGGATCTTTCTGCTTCGGTGGTAGATTTGACAGTACAGCACAACTCTCATTAGGCGAGAGAACCACCAGATTCTTGGTTTTCTTTGACTGTCTCCTGGGTGTTGTGTAGTCTTTGAAAAATCGGGTGACAGTAGGTATGTGGTCTATAGCCTCGAGCAGGGGTACTTTGATTTCTACATCCCTGAACAAATTACACAGGTTATCAAAGGCCTATGTATCTTTCTTTTTGCCTTTTGGCTCCCTCAGTAGAGCCTCAGGGAATGGGACTGATTCTGGCACCAATTTGGGTGTATCGTCCTCTCGCGAATGCGGTACGCATCCCGAATGAGAGGGCAATGAAGAAGACGGGCCAGGATCAGGTCGAGGCGGATCGACAGTCTGCTTACCACTCCTTGTAGTGATAGTATTGGATGATGCGGGTCCAGTGGGATCATATGGAGGAGGAGGGTTCGCAATAGGGACAAAAGAGTGCGATGCTGTAGCGAGATTAGCCCGAAATCCCAGTGGAATGCTCGGAGCTTGCAGAATTTGATTAACCTGCCCCTGAGAAGGTCGTACCTGTGGTTGAGGAACACAGGGTACGAAGTTTCGCAAGTTTGGAATAGGTTGGGCGGGAAGAGTGGCCTGAGATCGAGTCGCCATGCGTAGTTGTCTGATCTCAGCATTCTGCTGCGCCAATTGGTGCTGAAGAGATGTCATGTTCACTTCATGGCACTTTGACATTTTCGTCATCACCCGCATCAATTTGTCAAGAGGACTTGATGCGTGTTCGGTTTGCGGTACACAAGGGCCTGATGGTGGATTTGCCATAGGATTAGACTGGGCCCTTGGGATGACGGGTGCGGACGGTCGCATTGGTCCACCCGTGGGGTTTTGGCGCTACGGGTTGTTGGACCATGCGAAGTTTGGATGATTTCGCCACCCTGGGTTATAAGTGGCAGAGAACGGGTTGTTCCCCAAGGTGCAAGCGTCTTCTATGCCAGAAGACGCGTCCGCATGTTAGTATGCGTCTGAGCACACGAAGGCTTGGTCCTCCATGTCGAAATACTGGCTCGCAGAAGCCAGTTCCACATGACTTACCAAGTCGCTCGACGAGACACTCGGTAAGGAAGGTCTTACAGGGTTTCTCGGGATAAGCCTGGTATTGGAAGAATTGGAATTGCGACGAAGTGGTGAAGTGGGGGTGTTTGCCATAGAACGGGCAGGGTTGGCCAAAAGCTCGTCCAGCTTCTTGTGCACGACGGAGACTTCATCCAATTTCTGCAAGATAAGGCTGAGATCAGTGGATGAATGGGAGGGTCCCGTGTCAACTTCGTGGACATTTTGGAGCTGGCTGGTATGATTAAAGGCGACAATGGAGGCATTGTTCATTGAGTTTTCACTCATATTTTCAAATAATTCAAATGCTCCATTCTCATCTTTATTCATGAAATTCCCTCCACAGGAAGCGTCCGCAATCTGCTTCAAAGTCTCATTTAGCCCATAGTAGAAAATCTGGGCTATATGCCACTTAGGCAGACCGTGGTGCAGACACTTCCTGAGGAGGTCATTATACCTCTCCCATGCCTCATGAAATTGTTCGCTGTTTTGTTGCGTAAATGAAGTGATAGCACGGCGAAGTGCATTGGTTCGCCCAATTGGGAAGAACTTCTTGAGAAACGCTGTTCGCATCTCTTCCCAAGAGTTGATGGTTCTCCCAAGGGTGCGTAACCACTGTGACGCTTTATCCTGCAATGAAAATAGGAACATTTTCATGAGGACTATAGGTAACTCGATATTTCTAGGTTTAACGGTTTCAGCCAATTGGGTTAAGTCTTCCAAGTGGAGAAAAGGATCTTCACTTGCAAGACCATGGAATTGAAAATTTATCAGCCCAATTATGTTAGGCTTTAGTTCAAAGTCATCCCCGCCCATGGGGACCCAAATTTGTCCTATGGTCTCTGTAGCAGCGAGATTCTGATAGGAGCTAAGAGACCTAGGCTCCTCCCATTCGGGAGGGTTCTGCATTTCCTCCAATGTTTTCCAAATGGCTTCAATTTGTTCATTATACATTTCCATTTGGGCTTGGAGGTGGGTTATGGGATCGAAGGCTCCACCACCTAGTGGGTTTTGAGGGCGATTTCCTCTCTCGGGATTTGGGGGTGGGCATGCAGCCATGTTTGTGGAGGAGGAGGATGATTTGGCTTCTTTTCTAGATTTATCAGACAATTCACATAGTTCAGGGTTTTGTGACCTCCTCCCAAACATGCACTACCACAGGAAGAATTGAGGGGGATAAGAAGGGAAAAGAGATGAGAGAAATGACGCTGCAAAGGTACACTTGATGACAAATCAATACAATCAAATTCCTAACCTCTATAGTGTGCCCTTAGACCTAAAGATCTAAGTTGCCTACTATCACAAACTACAGAACTGAATGCGAGCACCGCGGAACCACCGGGCCAGATTGAAAGGCCGTTTGCCCCAGTCTTAGACACCCGATAGCACGCAGGAACCCTCACCAGCACGTAGATGCTACACGTAGGTAGTTAGACCTCCAATCCTTAATAAGGGTCAAGTTACTACCAATTTTAGTTAGAGGCTTAGGATCAAGTGCTTTTGGAATGTGAAGGCCGTTGTTTATGAGTAATGCCCAAGTGATTGATTTTTTAAGTGTGTAAAACAAGCATGCAACGGGGAAATCTCCCTGAATTGAAGTTTTAATTGGTGAATGGCTTTTAGAATTCAGCCTTAAGTATTATGGATTTTAGGATTTCTCTGGATTACCAATTCAACCAATCTCCGAGTTTTGAGAGAATACAGGTTTTCTTCTAAGCCCAACAAACCCTTCTTCAATAACAGTTAGTTAATGCATGCTAGAATGCAATGGGCTTCCCTATATGGAGATTTCTATGTGTGGATGCATGAATCAGTTTTAGATTAGTGTGAAAGGGAGCCAAAGCACTTCAATTCAAGTGCTCCCAATCACCAAAAAGATGCCCACACACAAGGCTCAACAAAAAGATAAGGAAAAATCAAATCGTTGGGGTTGAAGTATTCAGGATCGAATCTTAGGCAAGTTGAAAAGTCGTGGTGGGGTTGGAATCAACTCAATTCCAAGTCTCCCCACCAAAAATGTGATCCCGAATTTGCAGATAAGTGAGGCAAAGAGGGGTGCAATCAATCTTTTTATGTTTGCCTCAAAGAATACTTCACACGGCAAAAAATTCAAGAATCAAGATTCTTGGATTTTCGCTATGCGAAGTAAGGCGGGAAATCCTGGGGCGGTGGGAGTAAAGGCAATCAATCTGACAAGTGAAGTTTAATCCACTTGCCCCAAGAGATCCCAAGAAGTTTTTCTAGTTTTTTTTAGTTTTTAGTTTTTTTTTATTAAGGTTACAACTTAACCTAGGTTGCTAAGAAAGAAAGACTTACTTGTGCAGCAACGTGTGCGGAGCTCCAGTGCGATGTCGGCATCTTCACGCTCTCGTTCCCGCCTTGGATCTGCCCACGTCACTGACTTCGTCTGCCTGTCTTCTCCTTGCAACAGGTTTACCTGCACACCAAAAACAGAGACACCCGTGAAGAGAAGGGTGTGAGAAGAGAAAAATTACAGGAATGGAGTAAAAACTTACTTGAAGGCACACTTCCCCGGCAACGGCACCATGAAAGGATTTTGGTCAGACCGGGTAAGGTTGTGTTAATATGGTGATTTTATCGTTGAAATGTGTACAGTGGTTAACCTAAATCGAGCCTAACCATCTCTTTACAAAATCTTTTTACCTGGCCTACTTGATTTTATCTTGGTCACTTTTAGGCCCAGGGTCGAACTCAGGGAAGTGGGGTTAGAAGTCAAGTTTCTACACCTGTCCTACAATGAATCTCTTCCGTTCGTTTATTGTGTTTTTGGTGTTTTTCTATTTATATTTTTTTCTGATAATCTTTGTCCTTGAGGCACACCCTCAAAATTAGGTTCTTGGCTTTGAGCCAAATTAGGGTTCCAAAATAGGTCTTGCTATTCGCAAGGTGGAGTACCTACAAGTCAAAGATTATCTTCTCTCTTTTATATATATTTTTTATCTTTTTACTAACAGGAAAGTGAAACAAAAATAAAGTAAATATAGTATATATATATATGTATATATTATATATGCATAAAGGGGTAGGGGTGGAGGCGGAGATGGAGTGTAGCACGGTGTCGAGTCGGTCGTCGTCTAGAAAGACGCAACCAATAGGATGAGGTGCTGCATGGAGTGTAAGGTGGATTGATGGAAGATGAGTGTGACCACACTTTTTGTACGTGTGTATCGGGGAATATCAGCAACTGGTGCAGATACTCCCGCAATACAACATACGGTAAGTCATGTGGAAAAAAGTATATATATATATATATGTATGTAACTATATGTATAGATAAATATATGTATAGATATATATATATAAGTATATGTATGTATATAAATGTATGTATATATATGTATAGTAATATATGTATATAGATATATGTAGATAGATATGTGTATATATATATATATATATATGTATATTTGTATGTATATTTGTATATATATATATATATATGCATAAGTAGGTGTGTATATATGTATCCATACTTATACTTAGTTATATAGGTAATAATATATATATATAGATATATGTATATAAATATATGTATATATGTAAGTTTATATGAGTATATATATATATAAGTATATAGATATACATATATACATGTATGTATGTATATAGACTAATACATAGTTATATAAGTACTAATATATGTATAGATATATGTATATATATATATGTACGTATATATATATATGTATAAAGTAGAGTATAGGTGTGTGTGTGTCTATATGAGAGTGTGAGTGTGTGTGTGTAAGTGTCGGCAGAGAGAGAGGGAGAGAGTGCTAAGAGAGAGAGAGAGAGCTTCCTGCTGGAGTGAAGGGGGTGTTTAAGCCATCTGCACGCGATGAGGCATCGTCTGATGGTTCCATGCGCGCACGCAGGCGCGTATGTACGTAGAGAGGCACGCGCTGGAGGGAAGTTGGCGTGGAGAGGACCGCAGCGCACAGCGCTGCGCGAAGAGCTGGAGCGGGTGCATGCAAACGTACGTGGGCGAAGACACGGGCGGTAGCGGGCGCTGGCAGAGGACCACACGCAGATGCGCAGGCGGGCGCTGGAGCGGGACGCAGGGTGGGACACGCGCGCGGGCGAAGGCCTGTTGCGGTGCGCCGGGTGACCAGATAAGTGAGAAACTTATCGGTCACCCCACTGTAGCCACAGTGTTCCACAGAAATGTGTGAACAGTGGCTACAGTAGCCAGGCGAGCCACGCAACCGCTTGCACCCGGTGCTACGAGTGCGAGTGGCTTGTGGCTGGCTCGGCGCGTGTGCGGAAGAGGTGCGCCGGTTGCTGGCTTGCAGGTGGGACGTCCCGACAGAGCGCGCGGAGAGGGCTGGGTTGCAGGCGAAGGAATGCGACAGGGCGTGCGGTGGCCTGCAGGTGTTGGCTGGCGGGCGCGGTGAAGCTTGGTCGGCTGCTGCAGGGGCGCGCGGTGGCCGGTTGCAGGTGGAAAGGCGAGTGCAGTGTGAAGAAGCGGGAGGCGAGGGCACCTGCAGGCGCACGCTGGAGGTGAGGGCGGCCTGTAGGCGTGCTGTGGAGGGCCTTGCAGTTGCTGTCGCCGTGCTACTGCTGCTGCGTGCGGAGCTTTGAGCTTCAAAGCTTGAAGCTCCTGCTCCAATGGCTGATGTGGCTTAGACGTTGAAACTGGGAAAGAAGAAGACAACCACGCCCACCGGCTTTTTGATGAGCTGGGCGGTGGTGGTCTCACGGTGGTGGGTGTGCACCACAGTGATAGACTCCTGCCCGCAGAGTGGCTCCTCAGAGGAGGAGGGCCTGCATATGGAGGGAGAGGGAGGAGATGGCCTGGAAGGAGAAGAGAAGCTGCAAAGTATTTCTTTTTTTTCGTGGGGACCAGGGTCCCTTTGCCAGAATGAGCCGAGCTCTTTTTATAGAAGAAGAAAGAATGCACAACCATACCCTAGCTGTGCATGCGGCTGCAGGGAGTGGCTTGCATGGCTTGGCAGGCTACTGTGCAGAGCATGGCGTGAGGAAGAAGAGGCCATTGCAACTGTAGGAAGAAGAACTTCAATGTCAAATAAGAATAAGAAATAAAGATGGTGAATTTTGCAAAGCAGCACTTGAGGAAAAATGTAATTGCGAGGCCATTTTATTCACTCTCCTCCCCTCTCAATTAAATGCATGCATGCATGTACTTTTACAAATGCGACTATAGAAACCTAATATGCACTGGTAATGCTAGGAAAT
The DNA here is from genome assembly GCA_037157565.1 of Thalassia testudinum. Taxonomy (NCBI): domain Eukaryota; kingdom Viridiplantae; phylum Streptophyta; class Magnoliopsida; order Alismatales; family Hydrocharitaceae; genus Thalassia; species Thalassia testudinum. Next base: position 30,715,523 of record JAZHRO010000061.1, on the reverse strand, counting down.
AGCACAAGACGGCACAATTGTATGTGTATTTTTGCGGTGCAATCAATTACCAGGGACCCTGCGAGGGTTGATGGTAGGAGCTAGGAATCTAATACAGGCTGTGTTGTAAAGCCAATCTAAAGCTAGAAATAAAGAAGAAAAAGAGAGAGAAAACTCTCCAAAACTAAAAAATTCTTCTGTCTCTCTTACAAAAATGCACTGCAAACTGAACTGGGACTAAACATGTTTTAAGAATGGGTGTTTAACCGTGAAGTTCAATGAACCTTAGGATAGTTCCTGTGGGCCTTAGAAACCTTCATGATGGACTGAGGCTAGAGCTAGTCAGGTTCGAATCTTGGTTGGTACTTGAGTACCTCTAGACCTACTATTGTCATTCTGACTTAATCTACGAAAGAAAACACACAGCAGAAATCTAAGCATAAAAAGGCATGGTCTAGAATATAAGTTGATTCCATGAGATTTTGCTAAGGGACTAGCAAAATCTAGGCAAGGGGGTATGATGGGAACACCATCATGAGCCATAACTAGCTTAATTTGATCTGATTGAGTCATTAAATGCTCTTACAATACCACTAGAGAGATGTAATTCACTACAAATCCATTTTAAGGGAAATATAGTAAAACAAGGGTGAAACTGTAGTTTTAATAGTATATCTCAATTTCAGTACACTCACGGGTTTTCTCAGGGGTTAGTTAAGGGTCAAATGGCCTTAAATATCCAACAAGTGGGTTAATACAGACAGAAAAGGGTTTTCACGTGTTTTGAGAATTAATTGACATCTGAAACACTAAAAATAGACCAGCTTAATCTACTCAGGTTCTGGTCAGCATAAAATTCACCTAAACCCTCTAAAATTCATAAAAAAATATTCTCTAGGGATTGGTACCTTTAATTTGACCATCAAAACCTATTTTGACCCAAAATAGAGTCCAAGATAGACATTTACTCTAATTTGGATTTTTGCATAAATTACCATTTCAAAATAGATCAAAACCTAAATCTAACTTCATCATTGGATTCCATGTGTTCAAAGTAGGTTTATACCAAAATTTGGGCCCAATCTAAGATCATCTTGACCAAGTTTGCATTTTGGTCCAGTCATACTCTTTTTATCTCATTCAGATCCTTAACTTTTGAATATCTTACAAATAGCCCCTAGATTTATTTTCTTATTCACAAAAAGGTCCTTGCTGCCATGAAATCCTACTCCTGCAACTTCGGCGACCTTTGATTGAAGAGAACTTCTCTAATCAATCAATCTCTTCCAAAATTGGAAGGGAGATTCCTTGAGGAGTTCTCTTTTCATTGAATCCGTCCATGAGCCCTAAAACTTTCTCAATCTCTCATGTGAACACATGAGAGATTATGGTATCTTAGAATTCCTACTTCGACGAGCTGTCCTAGCTTGGGAAGCTTGGCTTCGAAGCCCAAAACACCATCTAGAGGCCTATAAAAGGACCCCCATATTAGGTTGAACTTCTCAAGCTTGATTCTGGTCATGAAACCCCTCCCTTCCTCTCTCTGCTCCAACCATGAAGCTCCTCAAGCTCCAATGATTCATCTTGACCTCCTTCATCGTCCAATCGCAATACCAACGGTCAGATTTCCTTCCTCTCTCTCATCCGCTCTTCGTCGTACCAGCAGGAGCCTCCTTCCCGTTGTTGTCGCTATTCCTACCCTTGCCAAAGCACTTCGTCTTCTCCATTGCCGACATTCCCCTAGTGTGGATTCTCCCCCCTTTAGTCTGATTAGATTAGGTTAGATTAGTTAGTTTAGATCCTTACGTTAGTTTTATACCTAAAAACAAGCCCTTGACTATGCCGCTCATCCCCGTCTTCTCCATCTCTGACCGCTCCTCCGATAAGGCGGTTCCACTGCTTCAAAACTCCATACACCTCACCGACCACCTTAAAACCTTCACCTCATCCACCCGCACAAAAACCCTGACCTATCTCACTCCATCGTCCACCCAATCACGCCACTAAACAAACCCATCATCGGTTTCCAACTCCATCACCATTCGGCCACCACAACCACTCCCACTCCATGCTGAACCCATCATCACATTCGCCATGCTACAACAAAGCTTGCTGAACCTTCTGACAAGGCCGCAAGGCTATATTCTTCTTTGCAGGTATCCTCGCTGGAGCTTTGCCACTTCTACCATTGCTACCCTTGTTCTTCAAGCCCCAGGCATTGCGAGCCCCAAGCAACTTCCCCAGGCAGTGCGGCTTACTCCCAGAGGCATCCCCAGACCGCTAATTTCCCCTACAAATGTAATCAAAGGCGCTGAGGCCCCTACAACCATAATCAAACGCGCCATCCCCCGCAGCTGCATGCAGAAAGAAGGGTGGGACTTTAGTCCCACATAGTAAACTTGCAAGCTCCAATAGCCGCATAAGTTGATTTTGTCACATATGCTCTTCGCCTCCAAACACGAGGGTGAGGTCCTCCTTACCCACGCATGCCTCACCCGCGACACCTAACCTGCGGGTTTGGCTCACCCGATTACATGCCTCACCCGCGACACCTAACCTGCGGGTTTGGCTCACCCGATTACCCACCTAAGCCTTGTTTACACCTTACTCACCACCCACTGCCAGTGAGCCTGGTCCCGAGTGCGCATGTGCCTATTCAACCGATAACCTTGACCTTGGCCTTCAGAAGGTGGGAAAGAAGGAGGAAACCTAGAGAGAAAGGAAAGAGAGTGCGGGGAAGGGGGGTTTTGCTCTCTGACACTTAGCCATTTAAGGAACCTCCCCCTTGCGTGTGAAGAGGAAGAAGAGAAGAAGGCACACAAGAAGAAGAAGAGAAGGAGAAAGAAGAAGAAGAAGAAGAAACAATCAAGAGAAGAACAAGGGTTGAGAAGAAGAGGAAGCACTTAAGCCGTCTGATTATCAAATCAAATGTCCGAGGCACCGTTCATTTATTTAATTGCTTAAGTGGTCTTGGATATTATGGGTTTATTTGGCATTCTTGCTTAACTATTATATGTTTATCTAGATTAGATAATTGGTGATCTAAATCACCACTATTTTTATTCTAGATTTCTTTTTGATATGACAAACTCTTATTAGACTTATTTTCTACATTGATGATAAATTTTGAGTAATTAATATTCATTGCTTAGCATTATTTGGCTCATTTTCTTATGCTCATTTACTTGTTAATTGAGATTAGTGCTTGAATTCCTACTTGCTTCATGTTCGACCTCAGACTATCAGTCGAGTAATAAATTCTATTTGTTTTCTAGTGATTTTGACCTATACTAAGATGCAACTTTTATAACCTCGATCTCACTCTGTTAACATTGATTAAGCCCTAAGACTTGAAGGGTCTAAGTGTTCAAGTCATACAATTTTATTCTTTATGATTGAAAATTTTCTAAAGCCCAAGTTCTCTTTCCTAATTGAATTTTTTTTTAATAAATAAAAAAAAAAAAAAGAATCTACGGAGCTAACGAAATAATTCAGTGATGAATATGCACCCCCCCTTACCTATCTAATGCATTATCCCCATTATATTAAAAAGACATGAAACAAAGTGAAGTAGAGTAGAAAGCACCTGAATTACATGAATAACAAGTCAGCTTCAAGATGAAAAGAAACTGTATATGTGTTGAATTTAGTGCCTTCAGCTAGGCACACTATACAAACAAGAACAAATAAAGAATTCACAGGTGTAGGTCACAATCAGAATAAAAAGATTCACCTTAGGACCTACCAGTAGATGTCCACAAATGTGGACCAGATGTGGTGTAGACCCATGCCGCATGGTCGAGTATATCTAAGGTTCTGGATAAAAATTATCCAAAACCTAAGATCAGCATGCAAGCAAGGTTGGACCTACGATTTGTGAGGATGCAACCCAAGACCAAAAAGTCAGATTACAGAGAAATTAATCTCAAAAGGATAATCAATTAATCTGTGCTTGGGTTGGACATCCTCTGAATCAATGATGTCATAAGGGTCCTGGTAGAGAGTTGGTGGTTTCAGATAAATCAGAACCCTTAGACTCGACCTTTTGCTTCCTCCGAAATTGGCTTCCCAAAGCTTCTTTTCCAAATTACTATCCTCCACAGTCAGGATTTTAGATTCCAGGACCTCTTGCATGTTAATCACCCCATCTAAAATGTCAAAGTCCAAGATTTGTTCCTGAATCAGAATTGACATGTGTCTAGTGTTCCCAAAGTCAAAATCGTCATTATGCTCAAAGCGGTGTAATTGAGGAATAGGGTTATTAATTGAATCCTTCATGAAATCAGGATCTGAATCCACCATACTAGCCCCAATAAGATCAGTTTCCATAATTATTGGACCATCAAATGATTCATCGAATTCCTCAGGCCTAGTCGTCTCACTGAAATCGTGTGCCTTAAACTCAGGTGAGACTTCGCACAATGATTCTTCACCTTCAGAATCAAAGAAATCTAAATCTACATTAATGTATTTCTCAAAATCATCAATGAATTTTTGTTCCATGGAGACATGCGTTTCCTTGTACCCTGGATGAGGGATCTCAAGTGAAGAAATCAATTCATCCTTATTTGATTATAGTAGAACAACCTGGTCAACCTTAGTCTTGTAAAACTTGTCACCCTATAGGTACCTGAGAGGATTCTAACATTGACTCTCCTGTCAGGGGTTCATCCTGGGAATCCACCCGAGATTGGACTAGAGCAATCACAAATCTCATCCTCAATTTTGATAACTTCCCAAGTAAAAACTCACCCAGGTCCTTATCCTTAACATCCTGGAGCCAATCCAACAAATACATTTTAAGAGCATCAATCGTTTTAATCAGAGGCTCCAATTCTTCATTGTAGGGTGTTAGCTGATCTTTTAAAGATTGAATGGTATTCCTTAAGTTAGCCAACACCCTATCTTGGCCTTGGTTAACATGAACCAAATGTTTTGGTTCAGGGTTGGGTGGGTTTGGGCTCAGTGTAGGGGAGTCAACGCATTGAGGTTCTTGATACCCTCCCTGATAATAGGTCTTTTCAAGTTGTTCATAAGGAGGTGATGACCTATAAGTAGTGTAATCTAAGGAAGGGTAAGAGTTGTAATCAGGATATCCTTCTTGATCATATTAGGGATAAGATGTATCAGGATGGTAAGAGCAGGAATGCATGTAGAATGTGGAAGGATTCATGACAAATGGAAGGAGGAAAGGTACCCTGTAATAGAAACAATCAAACCTATCCTTAAGTGGGCTAGCCTAAAGACCTACAGACTCCCAGAACCTATCTTGAGATGAAGAAATAATTTGATCTACTTCTTTCCCGTCAATCTAATTAGTTAGAAGGAGGGGCTGGGGAGAAGGTTCTTCCCTTAGCTTTCACCTTAGGCTCCTTTGATACCCTCCAACCAGAATCGTTTGATTCTGCTTCCCTAGCTAGACATCAAATTGAACGATAGAAGTAGACTAATCGAAAATAATCTCAATTTGGGATCCGAATAGTGAGTCCAATCCTTAAGGCAAATGTCTACTCTATTTTAATTAGGGTTAGGTTTGAATGTGCTTTGGAATGTGATGGGTCCTTTATCTGGGTTGTACCCTTAATGATTGATTGATATGTATGTGCGTGCACAACCAGTGATTTTCAAGCAAGATTATTTTTGGATGCAGTGAATTTTAGGTTTTAAATCTTACTTAGTAGCTTTTAGGATTCAACATTAGATATATTCAATCAAGTTTAGTTGGCACACTAGGTTTTGAAAGCACAGGTGAAAATGTTTTCCTTTGAAATAAAACTAAAAATGTGGAGTGCCTGGTTTAGTCCTAAAAGTTGAACCTATTTGGCAGCTACTTGATGAGTTGCTTTTAGTTGAAGTAATGCAGCACAAACAACTCAAACAATTGGCCTAATGCACAACTTAATTAGGCACACAAGTGACTACCTAATCTGATTTCTACTTAATTATGTGTTGATGAGTGTACCGGCCCCAAAGATCGGGCTACTGGTTGAGTATGAAGAATTAAAAGAGGTTGTGTACCTCTGTGAGATATTTTTAAAATAGTTTTTCTTTTATATGCAAAGGGTGAGGTGGTGGAAGTGTCAAACAAACAATCAAAACTAACCTTAGAGTTTATGCAAGCTCCTAGGTTAATTAAGGTTTGTGTTATTAGGTGGTGGAATGAAATCTAGTGGATGGGGAGGTGGGGTTACTTACAAACCCTTCAACAGCACTTTGCTCCAATCTACTACTTTTTCCCTCCTCGTGAGAGTACCTGCAATCACAATAAGAAAGGAGAGAAGTGCGGTAAACAATCAGTAAGTCGAAAAACACAAAAAATCAAAGAGCATTGCCTCCTCGGCAACGGCGCCAAAATGCTAAGGTGAAAAATTCATTGCAAAAAGAGTTGAGTTTGGAAAACCCATCGTTGTAGAGTAATTTGCAAGAAAACTTCGTCAATAGATAATTTAACCAAAACTCAAAAGGAATTCTAGGTCAAACATAGGGAGGTAGACATTTGATTAAAAACCACATTTGTTTTGTTGTCACGAAGCAGATTATCTAGTTGAATTGAATCTATATTAGTTATCTACTTAAATAATAAAGAATAGAAGAGAGAGAATAATACAAATAAAGACAAAATAGAGAGAGAATGAATAGGTATTTGAATCAAGTTCATTACAACTACTCGTTACACTAGAAAGCAGGAAATCTTACAACTATAAAGCGGTAAATCTACTCTAGAAAATAGTAAAGAGGGTGAGGTGAGAAATTATCCTCCTTGATGGCTGCTTGGAGGATGAGCCACGTTGATGGAGTGTTCAAAAGAACATGGTGAGATTCTGGATGAAAGAGAACGACAACGAATGATGGAGAACGGGATAGGGTGATGTCGCAGTAGGATCCACTTCCTAAATGGTGGTGAGAAGACAACCGCAGGATGCTCCACGAAGGAGATGAGAAGATGGAAAATTATTTTGTAACTCTAATGGAGTATCCTGAGTTTGGGACTAGCTCACAGAGCCTTTAAGGGGGTAAGAGAAGAGAGGAAGGGATGAGAAATTTGAGTGGTAGGGATCCCCTCTTATAGTTGTTGGAATTGAGGGTAAAATTGCCTTTTAAGGCTTTAGAAAATAAATGCTTCAACCTTTAGTGATGGATATAAACGTCACTAAAGGATGAACATGAGTGTAGGTCCGCGCATGCCCCCACCCTTATCCCTTCAGCTGCTTCAATGCATATGCACATCCATGAATTCCCAACCGTCCAATCAAGAGATCGAACGGCTTAGATTCCACGATCATCACTTCACATTCACTCAACGCATGCCCATGCATGCAATGGCACATTGGATAGCGCGTCATTGCACGCGTGCATGGTTGTGCTCATCCCACAAGCCATGTCGTCGCTCCTCGCCTGCACGATCACCATCCAACGGTCGAATCTAGCCGCTCCTGCACCCAAGCCTTGATTTAAGGCACGCAGGGGCTCAAACCCGCGCCCTCTTCTTCGCGTGAAGGCCTCTACCCACTGCGCTACAAGCCTTTTGGGTCGGTCTTTAGATAAAGGAGGAGAGCGTTCAGGACCGTTGGATCAATGATGCAACAAATGAGATGTGTTGATCAACGCATGAAGAGGTGATGTGAGCATCTTAGGCCGGATTGGATAGCTGAGATGGTGCCACATGCTGCCATCTTGGGCGTCCATCTTCTCTGACTTGTAGATGGTGTCATGGATGTCAGATTGGACCCATTTTCATGCTGTTGGGTTGCAATCGTCGATCCAAACCCATCTGTGCAGTCGGATTTGTCATATGAGGAATGGATTTACACCACCTAGCCCCTTTACCTCTGATCTTTCTCGAGCTATATCTGATGCTATGGAAGTCCGATCGGGGCGATCTTGGAGTTGTTGAACTCTAATCATCTCCCAGATAAGATCCTTATGGTTGGATCTTCAATCTGAGGCTCCGATATGATATTGCCCTATTTCCTGACCACAAAATGGAGAAATTAACCTAAAATTTATACAACCTAGCCTAAATGCATGATGATACATGTTATGCAATATTTGTAATGTATGATGACACTATATGCCTAAGAACACACAAAAATAGACGGTGTATGTGTTATAAACATGTTTACATCAAGGCATGATTTATTGAATTCTCACTCATTTCCTCGAACAGGTCATATGCACTATCTGCATCCTTGTTAAGGAAATTACCTTCGCAAGAGGCATCCACATGATTACAGAGTTGTTTGACCAACCTATGATAAAATATTTGCACGAGTTGCCATTTCGGCACCTCATGGTGTGGACACTTCCTCAGAAGATCCTGGAATCGCTCCTACGTGCCATGAAATGATTCCCTTGGTGGCTGGGTGAAAGTGGTAATCGCTCATCACAAAGCATTGGTCCATCCAATTAGGAAGAAGTTCTTCAAGAAAGCCAACTTAAGAGCAGCCCATGTTTCTATTGGCCTTCCAACAGTCTGGTACCAATGTGTGGCCTTATCCCTTAGAGAATGGGGGAAAAGCCTCATGATCATTTGCTCTTCATTCACATTCTTGGCTTTGGTGGTGTAAATGAGAGTGGTCAGATCCTCCAAGTGCTGGAATGGGTCCTCCGAGCCAAGCCCATTGAAATGTTCAATCAAACATAAGACCTGGGGCTTGATTTCTATGTCTCAGGCAAGAATCATGGGGTCGAGAAGTTCCCCATAATTTGAAGGATCGTAAAAATCCTTAGGGCCGAGCACCCTGACCATTCATTTGTTGGAACCATTGCAACATCTGCTGCAATTCTTCCAACAACCTCTTAATCATCTCCTGTTAGTTCGGGGGTGGGGGAGGTGGTTATTGATTAGCCATGGGATCTGCTTGCCTATAACTCAACCTCCGCCTCCAAGAATGATCTAAAGGTCCTTCGAAACGAGGGTTCAATGACCTTCCAAGAATGCACTAGAAGGAAGTTGGAAGAATGGGGGAAAAAAATGGAACCTTGCAGCATAAAAATGCAAGCCTATCCTTAAATTGGGTAGCCAAAGGACCTATGCTTCATAAATAAACTCCAACCACACCACGAATTTGGTATTGTCCTTGCTCCTGAAGATGGTAAAGTTGGGTCGGCGAAGTTGGGGCAGCGTGTCTCAAAGGCCACTAATTATGCCAAAACCCTACTTGCTTAAGTCGTTTCGCAATCGAGCCCCCCAACTTAGCACCCTTTGAAGCAAGAAGTCACTAATTCGAAATGTGTTCAAGAGAGTACCCTAAAATGGACTTTGTGAATCCTAGGGCTAATATCTACTCAATTTTAGTTAGGCTTGGGATAGCAGTGCTTTCGGAATGTGATGGACCCTATTAATGGGCTGTGCCCTTAATAGTTCGTTTGAAAATGTGTTAATGTGCACAACCAAGAGTTTCCAAGCAAGATTATTGAGGATGAAGTGAGTGATGTAAACAAGTTTACACTACTTAAGATGTCTATTTATGCATGTTCTTAAGCATAGGATTGCATTGCATGCTATAAATATTGCATAACATGCATCATCTTGCATTTAGAGTAGTTTGAATAAAATGGGGGTTAATTGTCTCCTTTTATGTTCATGGACAGGGCAAACCTTTTATCAGGGCCTCAGATCGAAGATCCAACTGTACAGATGTGATTAGGGTGACGATTGGAGTTCAACAACTCCAAGATCGCCCTAATCAAGCATCTGTAGCATCAGATAGAGATCGAGGAACCCTAGAAGATCAAGGGCCAAGATGGTGTGAATCTGCACTTCAAAAGATAAATCCAACCGCACAGATGGATTCGGATCGACGATCGTAACCTAACGACGCTAAAATCGACTCAATCCAACAACCGTGGCACCATCTACATTATCCAGAAGATGGACAGCTCAGATGGCGCCGCGTGGTGCCATCTCAGCCGCCCAACCGGCCAAAGCACCGTCGCACCTTCTCTTCTACAATCAGAGCACTGCTTCTCCGCTGTTGGATGCACATCCAATTGCTGTGGATGCGCGCGCCTAATTTCATCAGTGCGACCATCTTGACTGCATAGCGTAGCGGAGACGACGCTGCAGGTGAAGCAGAGGTCATGGGGTCGAGCCCCCGCGAGCCTCAAATTAGGCGCGGGCATGGAGCAGGCTTAATTGAGCCATAGGATGGTGAGCGGACGGTTCAGATGCGGAGACGTTGCGTCATCTGGGCGCACGAATCACACACGCGCGATCAAACGCGCGTTTCAACGCTTGATCTGATGCAAGCACAGTTAAGGTGCAGCGAGGAATGCATCTCAGCCGTTCGATCTCATGATCGAATGGCTGAGATTCAGCGAACGTGAGCATGCGTTCAGCGCGCGACAGGCGAAGAGGCACGCGCGCACCGCCCACTACACCCACGTTCGGACCTTTAGCGACGGTTTTATCGGTCACTAAAGGTCCTGAATTAATGTTTTTATAGTTGTAATGACCAAATTGCCCCCACTCCTTGCAATTATAAAAGGAGACCCCCTCCACATGAAATTCTCATCCCTTCTCTTCTCTCCCTCTCCAAAGCTCAAGAGAAGCTTATCCCACACCCGGGATGCTTCTCACGAGATAAAGTCAATTTTTCATCCCCTTTCGGAAGCTGACTCGCGACGACGACGTGTTGCCCCGTTCCCGTTCTTCCACTTCATCCTCCTTTGTCCTGCTCCGTCCTCCTTCATCCTGGCATTGTCCCGTTTGGCTCATCCTCCAATCGATCGTCGAGGAGGATATTTCTCTCTCCATTCTTTTAATGCTTCCTAGAGTAGATTTACTGCTTTCTAGTGTAATCATTTTCCCGCTTTCTAGTCGTAATATTTAGTGTAATGAACAATCCTTTCGATAATGAATTCCATGTGCATTCTATATCTCTTTTGATTTTTGTTTGTATTATTCTCTCTCTCTTATTCTCTCTCTCTTCTATTTATTGTAAATAGTTAGATAGTTCTAATCAATTAATTTACTTGGTGACAAATAAATCAAACGCGTGTTTTTAAATCAAATGTCCACCTCCCTGAGTTCGACCTGGGATTTTCATTCCGGTATAAATTTTATTTGTTGAACACGAGTTCTTCGCTTTCATACTACGACGACAGGTTTTTCAGAATCAAACACGTTAGCGTAGCAACACGACGTTCAACATTTTGGCGCCGTTGCCGAGGTGGCGACGCTCTTTGATTTTTTCTTTGCATTTTCTAACTTACAAATCATTTACCTCACTTCTCTCCTTTCTTATTGTGATTACAGGTACTCTTTTAAGACGAGCAAAAGCGATAGATTGGAGTAAAGTGCTGTGGAAGGTTTTGCAAGTTATCCCCCACCTCCCACCCATTAGATTTCATTCCACCACGTAATAACACAAACATCAATCAACCAAGGTGTTATAAACTCTAAGGTTAGATTGTTTGTTGTTTGACACCTACACCTGCCCCAACCTCCACATTTAAAAAAAAAATTAAAAAAAATCTCATAGAGGTACATAACCTCATCTGATTTTCAAACTCAACTGGTAAACCAACCTTTGGAACCGGTACACACATTCAAACACATAATTGACTAGAAATCAGATTAGGTAATCACTTATGTGCCTAATTAAGTGGTGCAATAGGCCGATTGTTTGAGTTGATTGGGCTGCACCACTTCAATTAAAATCAACTCATCAAGTAGCTACCACTTAGGTTCAACTCTTAGGGATTTACCAGGCACTCCACATTCTTTTATGTTTTAAAGGAAAACATCTTCACCTGTGCTTTCAAAACCTGGTGTGCCGACAAAAACTTGTTTGAAAACACCTAAAGTTGAATCCTAAAAGCTACTAAGCAAGATTTGAACCCTAAAATTCACCGCATCAAAAGTAATCTTGCTTGAAAACCACTAGTTGTGCAGGCACACACAAATCAATCAATCATTAAGGGCACAACCCATATAAAGGGCCCATCACATTCCAAAGCACATTCAAACCTAGCCCTAAATAAAACAAAGTAAATGTTGGCCTTAAGGATTCGACTCGCTCTTCAGAGACCAGAACGAGATTATTTTTGATTAGTCAGCTTCTACTGTTCAATCTGATGTCTAGCTAGGGGAGCAAAATCAAAAGATCGTGGCTGGGGGGTACACTACGAACCGGAGGCACAATTCAAAGGAAGAACCTTCTCCCCAGTCCCTCCTTCTAACTAGTTGGATTGAACAGACAGAAGTAGATCAAATCATTCCTTTATCTCAAGATGGGTTTTGGGAGTCTGTAGGTCTTTAGGCTAGCCCACTTAAGGATAGGTTTGATTGTTTATATTGCAGGGCGCCTTTCTTCCTCCTGTCTCTCATGAATCCTTCCACATTACATGCATTCCCGCTCTTTCCCTCCTGTTTTGAATTATCTTCAACATGACGATTATCCCGATTCATACTATAATCAACCATCAGTTAGTTGGGATAACTCGGATTGGGGATACAGTTTCGAACCTCCATGTTTAGGGTCTAACCCTGAACACTTTGATTGTGATTTCTATCCTTCTCAAAGCCACATCAATTATAGATCGTCAACCTTTCATGAACAACCTAATACGATCTACAATCAAGAAGGATACACTGATCCTTACCCATCCTCTGATTACAATGCCTTTAGGTCATCACCACCTTTTGAACAATCTGAAATGACCTATTATCTGGAAGGGTATAACGAATCTCAATTTGTTAATTCCCCTACATTTACCCCAAACCTGCCCAACCCTGAACCAACTCATTTGGTTCAAGGTAACCAAGTTCAAGATAAGGTTCTAGCTAACTTGAGGAATACCATACAATCTTTAGAAGTTCAACCAATACCTTGCATTGAGAGATTGGAGCCCCTGATTCAGATGATTGATGATTTGAATAAGTATTTGTTGGATTGGCTCCAGGATGTTAAGGATAAGAACCCGGGTGAGTTTCTACTTGGGAAGTTAGCGAAATTGACGATGAGATTTGTGGTCACTTTGATTCAATCATGGGATGATTCCCAGGATGAACTCTCTTTAGGAGAGCCGATTTCAGAACCCGTTCAGGAACCTGTTGGGGGGGACACGTGTTACGAGGCTAACCAGATTGAATTAGAGCAACCAATTAAGGATGATATGAATTCTTCACCTGAGATCCCTGAGCAAGGGTATGAGGAAACGTATGTCTGCTTGGAACAGAAAGTGAGGTGATTTTGGGACATACATTAATATGTATCTTGATTTCTTTAATTCTGATGGTGAAGATTCAAGTTGCAAAGTCTTACACGAGTTTACAGAATATGATTTTTGTGAGACGATTAGACCTGAGGAATCTGAAAGATCATTTGATAGCCCAATAACTAAGGAAACTGATTTTATTAGGGCTCACATTGTGGATCCAGAATCGCATTTTCTGGAGGATTCAATGCCCTAATTGTCAGTTACACCCTGTTGAGCTTATCGATGATTCGATTTCTGAGATAATTAGACCCAAGGCAATTTTGATTTAGACACATCATTTAGACTCGGAGATTTCAGATGGGGTGATTAATATGCAAGAGGTCCTGGAATTTAACATTCTGAATGAGGAGTATAGAAGCTGGGAAGTTCTGATTTGGGAAGCTAGCTCCGGAGGAAGTAGAAGACTGAGTCGACAGGTTCCTATTAAGCTGAAACCATCAAACCAGGACCCTTACGACATTTGTTTTGAGGATGTCCTACCTAAGACACATTCAATGATTATCCTTTTGAGCTTGAATTCTCTGTAACCCAACTCTTTGCTCTTGGGTTGCATCCTCATAAATCACAGGCCCAACTCCACTTGCATACTGATTTTAGGTTTTGGGTAATTTTTATCCAGAACCTAAGATATTCTCGATTATAGGGTATGGGTCTGCACCACAATTTGTTCCACATCAATAGACCTCTGCTGACAGGTCAGAGGTTTCTTCTGTTTATTCTGATTCTAACCGACACCTGTGAATTCTTTATTTCTCTTCTTTGTATAGCGTGCCCAGTTGAAGGTACTAAATTCAGCATGTATACAGTTCTTTTTAGTTTCTATCTTAGAGCAGACCTAACATTCATGCAATTTAGGTGCTTTCTACGCTCATCCACTCTGTTTTATGTCTTTTCAATACAATGAGGACATTGCATTAGATAGGCATGGGGGGGTGGATATTCATCTCTGAATTTATTCGTCAGCTCAATAGATTTGTCTTCCTTTATTAAAAAAAAAAAATGGAATTAGGAAAGAAAACTTGGGTTTAAAAAAATTTTCAATCTTAGGAAATACTATATTATGATTTGAACACAAAGACCCCTCAGGTCTTTGGACTTAATCAGCCCATGTATCCACTAAAATGTGGATTTATTTTTCGAGTCCTCGCCAACCTAAATTCTATTTTAATTTGAGTAAATAAGTTTGGGTGATAAGTACACGACTTATCAACCCACCCTCTGATTTGAGGGAACTTTGAGTTTTTAGCATCTATACACTATCTTGTCACTGACTCGTTGTTCAGTGATTTTAACGAAAATTGGGTAGCTAATGAACCTTCTAGGGTGATATGGCTGGCAAGTTATCATGGGTAATAGCCCATAGGTAGGTTGTCTAGAGCCCAGTCACTAGATCTTTCTCTTTTTGCTGCCTTTAGGTAAATCTTAAACCAAGGAAGCCACCTACTTTAAAAAAAAAAATCAAAAAGAAAAGGAGAAAAGAAAAAAAGAAATAAGCCACACTTCGCCGCACGAGTATGGCTAGCAAGTTGTCGGTGGTAACATCTCATCAACGTGTTGTCCAGAACCCAGCTTAATAAATGCACTGAAAATTCCCAAAACACTTAGGAAGAGGCGGAGAAGTAGAATAAACCAAGGAGATATACACTGGATTCACCCTTGTGTTGACCCCGTAAAAAAATAAAAGTAGGGAGAAAGCTACCAGATGTAAAGATACACCTTTAGGTAGAATTATTTTTTTTAGGTCACCTAGAGGTGTAGAAATCCGAAGTTCGTTTTAACTGTCGGTCAACAAGTCTATCACATTCACAATAAGATGCTGAGAACTTAGGGTTCTCATCAAATCTTGGGTGAGTTGAATGGCCGTAGAAAGCCACTCTTAAACCCTAAAACTCAAAAATTCAAAAAAAAAAATTAGAAAAGAGGAAAAAGAGAAAAATAAAATTTTCTTTGAATAAGGCGAGGGCTTGAGGCAGTCTGCATTTTGGCAGATACTCGGGCACTGTTGTGTCTTTGAAAGTTCAGATCCTAGGTAGACATTTTCTTAATGATTGAAAATAACTCATGCCTAAATAATCCAACCTAATTCTTCTATAAATAGCATATAGTTTTTGCTAGGGACTAGCAAAAGATAGGCATGGGAGTATGATGTAAACATGCTTACACTACTTAAGATGCCTATTTATGCATGTTCTTAAGCATAAGATTGCATTGCATGCTATAAATATTGCATAACATGCATCATCTTGCATTTAGAGTAGTTTGAATAAAATGGGGGTTAATTGTCTCCTTTTATGTTCATGGACAAAGCAAACATTTTATCAGGGCCTCGGATCGAAGATCCAACCGTACAAGTGTGATCAGGGTGACGATTCGAGTTCAACAACTCCAAGATAGCCCTAATCAGGCATCTGTAGCATTAGATTGAGATCGGGGAATCCTAGAAGATCAAGGGCCAAGATGGTGTGAATCCGCACTTCAAATGACGAATCTAACCACACGGATGGATTCAGATCGACGATCGTAGCCTAACAGCGTGAAAATCGACTCAATCTGACATCCGTGGCACCATCTACGTCATCCAGTAGATGGACGGCTCAGATGGTGCCATGTGGCGCCATCTCAGCCGCCAACTGGCCAAAGCACCGCCACACCTTCTCTTCTTCAATCAGAGCGCTGCTTCTCCATCGTTGGATGCACATCCAACGGCTGTGGATGTGTGCCCCGATTTCATCCGCGCGACCATCTCGACTACGTAGCGTAGCGGAGATGATGCTGCGTGCGAAGTAGAGGTCGCTGGGTCAAGCCCCTGCAAGCCTCAAATTAGGCGTGGGCATGGGGCAGGCTCAATTGAGCCATAGGATGGTGAGCGAACGGTTCAGATGCAGAGATGTGGCGTGATCTGGGTGCACGAATCATGCACTCACGATCGAATGGCTGAGATTCAGCGAACATGAGCATGCATTGAGCGCACGACAGGAGAAGAGGAGCACGCGTGCCGCCCACTACGCCCACGTTTGGACCTTTAGCGATGGTTTTATCCATCACTAAAGGTCTTGAATTAATGTTTTTAGACTTGTAATGACCAAATTGCCCCCACTCCTTGCAACTATAAAAGGAGACCCCATCCACATGAAATTCTCATCCCTTCCTTCTCTTCTCTCCCTCTCCAAAGCTCAAAAGAAGCTTGTCCCACACCCGGGATGCTTCTCGCGAGATAAAGTCAATTTTTTGTCCCCTTTCGGAAGCGGATCCCACGACGACGATGACGTGCTGCCCCATTCCCGTTCTTCCGCTTCGTCCTCCTTCGTCCCGCTCCATCCTCCTTCGTCCAGGCGTCGTCCCATATGGCTCATCCTCCAAACAACTGTCGAGGAGGATATTTCTCTCTCCATTCTTTTAATGCTTTCTAGGGTAGATTTACTGCTTTCTAGTATAATCATTTTCCCACTTTCTAGTCGTAATATTTATTGTAATGAACAATCGTTTCGATAATGAATTCCATTTGCATTCTATATCTCTTTTGATTTTTGTTTGTATTATTCTCTCTCTCTTATTCTCTCTCTCTCTCTCTTCTATTTATTGTAAATAGTTAGATAGTTCTAATCAATTAATTTACTTCGTGACAAATAAATCAAACGCGTGTTTTTAAATCAACCGTCCGCCTCCCTGAGTTCGACCTGGGATTTTCATTCCGGTATAAATTTTATTTGTTGAACACAAGTTCTTCGCTTTCATACTACGACAATAGGTTTTTCAAAACCAAACACGTTAGTATAGTAACCCGACGTTCAACAGTGAGTTTTAGGATTTGAATCTTGCTTAGTAGCCTTTAGGATTCAAATATTAGGTGTATTCAACCAAGTTTTTGAGAGGCAAACCAAATTTGAAAGCACAAGTTCAAGTATTTTCCTTTATGAATCAAGAAAATATGGAGTGCCTGGCTTGACCTAACTATTTAAATCCTATGGGGCAGCTATAGGATGAATCAATTCTAAGTAACAATTCAACCAATTGGCCCAGATGCACCACCAATTAAGGCACACAAATGGTGATTAACCTAATCTGATTTCTACTCTTTTATGTGTGTTAATGCATGTACCGGTTCCACAAGTTGGAATCTCGGTTGAGTAGATATAATCAAAAGATGTTATGTGCCTCAAATGTGGGTCTGTGTAGTGTGTATGTTAATTTTGTCCCATAATCAGAAAGCATATATTTTTTTTGTGTTTTTTTTTGATGCAATGGTGACATGAGTGGAGGTGACAAACAAGACAAACAATTTCTATATTAGGATTTGTGAAAACACCTAAGTAGATTAGGTCTTGATTATTAAGGTGGAGAAATGATCTAGTGGGAAGGGAAGTAGGGGAAAGCATACAAATATCTCTACCCGTACTTTACTCCAATCTACTGCTTCAGCTCCTCGATTGGGTTCCTGCAAGACAGTGAATCGAAGAAGAAAGATAGGTTAGAAAAATATGTACGTAATGCGAAGAAACATAGAAAAAGAAAGCAAATTCCGTTACCCCCCTGACAATGGCCCCAGAATGATAAGTGTGTTTTCATGATGGAAAGTTAGGGTTTTGGAAAATCTCGTCGTCGTAGTCGCAAAACTCGCTATCAAATAAAATTTTATGGAAACTTGAAAGGGAGTCCTAGGTTGAACATGGGGAGGCAACATTTGTTTCTTGAAATCCGCATTTCAACTTGTTTCTTTTTGGTGTTTTTAGGTTTTTGTTATTTTTTTTGGTATTTTAGGAGAATGATAAAATCACTTAAAATAAAGAGAGTAGAGAGATGAACCACAACTTGATAGCTTGAAGTGAAATATTGCTTATTACAATAACAATAAGCTAAACAAAATAAAAGAGAGAAGGGTGAGAGGAAATCTCCCAAAATGAATGTTTGGCGAGATGACAATGCTTGGCTGCAGCTTGGATAGAGGAGGAGAGATGTTGGACATCGGGGATGAGGTGCAAGATGAATTCTGGTAGAGGAAAGCTTCACCATGCTAGGAATGGGGATGAGGAGGTGCAGATGATCGTCTACCTGAATGGAGGTGGGAGGACAGCTCTAGGATTTCCTATGAAGGTGGTGAAGTAAAGGATGAATATTTGGTGGAGAAAGGGATTTTTGCACTAATAGGAGAATCCATGGAGCTTAGGAGAGCTCTTAGGAGATTGGAGGGCCCTTTGGAGCTTTGGAGTAGGTGGGAATAGCATAGGTAGTGATGAGGGCAAATGGGGAGGTGTAGGTGGGTTTATATAGTGGTGGAGAAGAAGCTTTTTGTGCATAGGCAAGCAACGACATCCGTAATCATTGCTAAAGATCTGCCCAAGCTATCGTTGAATATCCGTGCGGCGCTACTGCCACACGCTATGCGCTGCCTTGTTGTGCGGACACGCATGACTATGCATTGCACCACTGTGTGCTGCACTACGCTGGTGCATGCTTCACGCGCATGCGCGAGGGCGGTGCGTTGTGCTGGCCATGCGTTCATCGCCTCAATTGAGTGATTTGGGGGGCCTTTGCGAGTTTCAAACCCGCGTCCCTCCTTTGGGAGTGGATGCCTCAACCATTGTGCCACACTAGCACATGAGTCGGGAGGAGTGGCTGTAGGTGCGTGGTGGAGAAGGATTCTCAACATTTGGATTTTTATCCAACGGCTGAGATCATGTGTTGGAGGGCCTTTGACGGGATGCTAGGAGATGTTGGGCGTTCTGGATGGTGCCACGTGGCACCTTGTAGACCATCCACCTTTCTTTGCTTGCAGAAGATGCTACAGTACTCAGATCGAGATGATTTCCACATTACTGGACTACGATCGTCTCTCCAGATTCATCTGTATGGTCGGATTTTGAATTTGAAGCTTCAAAATGTCATGCCCTGTCTCCTGGCCATAATATAGTAGGAATTATTGTACAATTTATACACATTACACTAAATGTAATATGATGAATGTTATGCAGTATTTATACTATGGAATGCAATGCTAGGCTTTGGAACTATCATAAGTAAGCATTTAATTATGAATACATGCGTGTTTATCAATAATTCCTATTTGAGTAATAGAGGTCGATAAGGTTCCTAGTTGGAAACTTAAGGAGGTAAAGGTGTTGTAGAACTTCAAAGGTCAAAAGTCCATTGCTCCTGAAATTCTAGGGTGATTAAAGTTGAAAATGGAGATACACAATCTGCATGATGATCAAACTTAATGGGGTTGCCAATGTCCTACGATTATCTTTGAAAGAAAGATAGAGCCCTTTAAAGCTCTAATTCTACCATGTCTTTACAAGGTTGTGGAAAGAGGCAAAATCTCACCCAATTTACGAGATTCTCTTGTCCAGCTAGCCGTGACAAGTCCACAAGTTTCCTTCTGTCAATGGTTTAAGAAGAACTATGGCATAACTATATACATCACTCTTTACAAGTAGATGCCCAGTCATGGCATATTTTAGAGCTACACACCTGTAAATTAGAATTGATTAACAAAGCACATTATACAAAACTGCTATTGATGTTTATGCTAATATACATTAAAAGTTGGTAAATTAGCGTTACCCAAATGTGCCCATAACCTGTGTTGATAGATAATTTGCTTGGCCCTCTAGTGCTTGCTTGGCAAGGCCAAAATCAGACACCTTAGCATTAAAGTTGTTTACTTAGAAGCCTTGAAATCATGGTGGATAACACAGTGCTAAGAGTCCTCATGTAGGTAAGCCAATCCTCAAGCAACATCCAGTGCAATTTTCATTCTTGTATCACAATCCAAGGGAAAATTAGCCCTCAAGCAACTTGAAGCAATTTGTGTTAGAAATGGTCATATCTACTGACTTTAGATATAGGATTTAGAGATAGGAAAATATCATGAAACCAAGCTTCTAAGCTTCCATTAGGAACAAGTTCATAACGAAGCAGATTCTGGTAAGACTCATGACTACTATAGTAACCAATGAGCTTTACTAGATTCCGATGATGCAACCTACTAAGCATCTCAACCTCCACCAGAAATTCTTTATCCCCTTGATGTCCCCCACTTGTAAGCTTCTTGATTGCTACTGCAGTTCCATCACTTAATACACCCCTATAGACACGTCCAAACCAACCTCCCCTAGCATACATGAAGTTGCAAAATTGTTTGTCGCTTCTTTGAGCTCTTCAAATGGAATAAACCTTTTGCTAGTTAGATACTGAAAGGATCCCCCTATACAAGACACATCCATTAATGGTGTTTTTATTGCAGAATCACAATGTAGGATCTGTAAAGCACAAGCACACTAGAAGGGGGGATGAATAGTGTGGTAGATAAAAATTTGCAGTAATAACAAACCACAAAACCACACAAAATATATAGTGGTCCCCCTCACTTGGGTACTTCACTACCTAAGTCTTCCAACTTAGGAGTTTTAACCCA
Source organism: Thalassia testudinum (assembly GCA_037157565.1). Taxonomy (NCBI): domain Eukaryota; kingdom Viridiplantae; phylum Streptophyta; class Magnoliopsida; order Alismatales; family Hydrocharitaceae; genus Thalassia; species Thalassia testudinum. Next base: position 30,694,903 of record JAZHRO010000061.1, on the reverse strand, counting down.
ATTCTATCAACTCAGAGGGAATCAATTTACTAATAGCTGAGGTAATTAATGGGTTACCTCAACCCAATTACAAGATATCAAAAGAAAATAAAGATATAAGTCTAAGCAAGATGCAAATAAAAGCTAACAATAAATTCCTAAGTCTCCAAACAGGTGAATATCTTAATAGATTGTAATATACTAATCTAATGAAATCAGACTAAAACTAAAGACAATACGATAAAGCACAAGATCACCTGAAAGATGGTTGTTGAGAGAGTGTCACCTCGAAGGATGCAACAAAACAATAGACCTTGCAGCTATAAATGTGAAATCTAGAATTAGGAGCAATGAGACAATATTTTCTTGTTGTGTGTAAATGACACACACAAGGTGTTTATATAAGCCACTAAACACCTTCCCTATGATTACTAGCCATTAGGGGCAATTTGGGAGGATTAGAGATTGGTTTAATTGCAAAATAGCCATTCAGATTAGTCACAATGGTTAACTGGTACCAGAACTAAACTTTTGGTACAGGTATTGACTACCTACAGTCAGCCCAACTATGTCACTAGGTACCAATACTAATGATGAGTACTGGTACTTGTGACTCAAAGATTTGGGTCCTGTCACCTACATGTACCGATACTAGTGATTAGTACTGGTACTTGTAAGGTCCAGCCAAAACCAAGTGCACAAACTGTAACAAGTTGGTACCAGTACTCACGATGAGTACCGATACTTATTGTTCACAGTTTGGGACTTAGGCCCAAACCTATGCCTAACATGTACCGGTACTTATGACTAGTACTGGTACTTGCTACAAGTACCAAATATTAAGTGTAGAGTTATCCCATCTACTCTATATGACTTTATTTTGAAAGAATCAAATTTGAGTTTTGAAATGAATGAATGAACGATATTCTGAACCCTAATTACCTCTACTTTTATTTTAACTTCTAGATTTTGTTTTACTTGTTAGGAGACATGCAAAGATTCTAAAATACATTGAATACAACAAAAACTATAGTCTTCTAGTCTTCTTCCTTCATATGCTATCTTGTTGCTTCCATCCACAGATTCATTTGACCCGTAATACTTCATAAACACATTAGATTTTAAAATGGTTTTGTTAGCACCAAAACACAAAAGAGAGATGGAACTAGGTTCCAATAATCTCCCCCTTTTTGGTGTTGAGAAAACAAACAAGATACTCATAATTAAAAGTAAATAGAGACTTAATAAGAGAAGAATAAAAAAACTCCACAAGGAGTGAAAAACCTCCCCCTCAAACTAAGCTCTCCCTAATTTAAATATGAAGTATCCAATCATTTCTCTCCCTTTTTATCAAGCAAGCAAAAAAGATGAGAAAGTAACATATTTTTAGGTAATCAAAGCATGATACATGAACAACCAACTCTATTCAACCTTTATAAAAACTAAGCATGATATAGTTTATAAAGATAAAGCTTGATACAATTTTAGCAAAGCCACACATAAGAAATCTTAAAAGTCATACAAGTTCAACAAACAACAAAATGAAAACTAAACTAATTTCTAGGACATTTTCTGAGAAGCTTTTATACATGTCCACCACCACCATCATCATCACCATCAACATCATCATCATCGTTGTCATCATCATCACTATCTTCATATGAAACTTCTTCATCTTCAGTGTCTTCTTCTTCTTCATCATGAAGAATAGGTTCTTCTTCCGCCATTGAAGATGAAACATGAGATGGGTCTTGAAAGTGCTTTTGCCTTCTTTCACTGTATTCTTGAGGTGCTTTCAATTGAATCTGCTTCCTTTGTTTATGTTTTTGAGTGGAAGAAGTAACATGGGAGGACTCAATAGAAAGAGAAAGGTCATGGAATTTGAGTCCCATGTGATGGAAGGCAAAATTAAGATTGGTTAAATTTTGACCAATGTAATTGAAAGTATTTATCATATTGGGATCAGTTCCAGACACATTAGATAGATTTTCCCAAGGTGTTTCAGCTTCTGCATATGGGTAGGTTATAGGAACAAAGGTGGAGGATGATTCAGGAGGTGGATGAGAAGAAGATTGAGCATTTGGATCAACTTCTTAATCATCACTAGAGGATTCCTCTCTAGCAGGTTTCACTCCCATTTTTCAGAGAGTGGACCATTTGAAATAGAACACTTTTCTAAGAGGAGTAAAATTAGAGAAGTCAATTTTATTTTTATGAAGAATGTGGGATACCAAAATATCCAATGGAAAAGCTGAAGCACGGTAATGGGGTCTAAGAAAATGAATGAAAACTGCATTCCAGTTTACTGGGAAGCTTGTAATGATAGCATAAATTAAGAGTAAAATATCAACATGAATTTTGTGGAATCCTGAAATTTAGCCCTTAAGTTCCATGCTAAGATACAAAAAAGGACACGAGCAAATAGAGTCATGTTTGAGGCAACCAATGCGTTGCCCTGGCAGTTAGGGAGAAAGAGAGTTTCATGGATTTTATGAGTAGGAAATTGCTCCTTAAGTGTGTCAAATGCATGTCCATCATTAGGACATTTAGTAATGGTTGACAAGAATTTCGGTGTGATGGTGATTTTCTGACCAAAAACATTTGTTGCTAACACAAGGTGACCTCAGTTTTCTTATTATTGGAGATTAGCAAAGAATAGACAATTGACATCAGGTTATACTCCAGGAACAATGGCAAAAAATGATTAATCAAAGAAATGCTTGAGTTTTTGTTCAGAAAGAGGAGTGGTAAAATTAAAGAGTTGAAGAAAGAAATCTTTCCACTCAACTAGCCTACAATGATGAAGTTTCAGGCCTTTATACCAATCAAACTTCGACCTAGCATCCTCATTAATGCAAAACTTGTGAAAAGCATCTTGAGGAGCTTTTCCCTTACTTTTATATTTTGGTGCCGTCTGTAGACATGTAATAACAAGGAATAGGAATACGATTAGAAATATAGAAAACTTCCTTTTATGTGTTTGTACAAAAAAAATACATTTAAGCCTGCATGTACCGGTATTAGTGAATGGTACCAGTACTGGTTGGTTTCTATTCCAACCAGAAATTCGAGCTAGTACCGGTATTCATATTCAGTACTGGTACCTGCTCACTAAAGCAGACACTGCTGCACCAAGCTAATACTGGTACCAGTGATGGGTACCAGTACCATCTGGTACTCGACATGTATGGAGTGGAGCAGTAGGAATGGTTTTGAGAGAAAGAAAATAACATACAAAATGACTCAAAGAAGCACAAAATGACAAGAAGATAAGAGTGTACCTAAACTTGAGGCTTGGAGATGATCTTTCTCTTCTTGGCTAGGACTTAGAGAGGCTCTTGTGAAGAGGACTAGGGTTTGCAAGTGACAAAATGAGGCAAGTGTTTGCACTTGGCCTTTTTTATATGGGCTAAGCCATGTGCTAGTCACATGACCACTTAATTGGTTGAGAGAAATGAAATTTACAACTTAGGTATTGAACAAATAATGTAGTCAACAACCTAAGTTAAGCAACCATATTGCAAATAACACCCTGATATTTTCAAACATATGGAAATATTACATTTTACCCCTTTTTTTAGCAAGCATGGGTAAATTGAAATGATGCCCTTAGGGATTTTTATAAATACAAACAAATTACATATCAATCAAATTATTAGTTTTGAATCTCTTTTATTATACAAAGTCCTATTTTTTTTCTTATAAAGCAGAATCTCTCTGCTGCCAGAGGTTTTGTAAAGATGTCTACCAATTGGTTTTGTGTGTCAATGAATTCTAATTGAATTGAACCTTAAAGCACATTATCTCTAAGGAAATGATGTCGAACATCTATGTGCTCGGTACGTGAATGATGCACTGGATTTTTGGATAAATTTATTGCTCTTGTATTATCAGATAAAATTTTGGATTTCGCAAAAATCAATCCAAAGTCGGACAAAGTCTGTTTCATCCAAATGACCTGAGAGTAAGCAAGCGAAGTAGCAATATACTCTGCTTCAGTCGTAGAAAGTGAAACACAAATCTGTTTCCTAGAGAATCATGAAACCAAAGATTCTCCAAGAAAATTGCCATGTGCAGCTAATGCTCTTTCGATCTGTCCGACTCTTTGCATAGTCTACATCACTATAGGATAATAGATCTAAGGTTTATGCTTTAGGATAGAAAAGACTAAGATCTTTTGTGCTATTTAGGTATCTAAATATTCTTTTTACTACATTAAAATGAGATTCCTTGGGTTCAGATTGGAATCTCGCACATAGACATGTAGCAAAAAGAATATCAGGTCTAGAAGCTGTTAGATATAGTAGTGAACCTATCATGCCCCAATATTTCTTTTCATCTACCCTCTTGCTAGATAAATCTTCACCAAGAGAAGCAGGTAGCGCAATTGGAGTCTCTTTGCCATTTACATTTTCAAAGTCAAATTTCTTGAGAATTTCAAGAACATATTTTGTTTGACTAATGTAAATTCTTATCTAATTGTTCAATTTGGAGTCCTAAAAAGAATCTGAGTTCACTCATCATACTCATTTCAAACTTAGTCTTCATGGTCTCACAGAAATATTGACACAGGGACTCCTTAGTTGATCCAAATATAATATCATCAACATATATTTGAACTAGTAGGATGTCATATCCTTCTTTTACAAAAAGAGTTGAATCAACAACTCTAATTCTAAATCCGTGCTGAAGAAGAAAGGTTCTAAGCCTATCATACCAGGCTCTGGGAACTTGTTTAAGTCCATATAATGCCTTATTGAGCTTGTATACATTCTCTAGGTGTGCTTGGTCCTCGAACCCAGGAGGCTGATGGACATAAACTTCTTCCTTAATATAAGCATTAAGAAAGGCGCTCTTGACATCCATTTGATATAGCTTGAAGTCCTTTGCACTTGCAAAGGCAAGTAGCATTCGTATGGACTCCAAGCGAACAATAGGAGCATATGTCTCATCAAAGTCAATACCCTCCTATTGGTTATAGCCTTGAACTACAAGTCTAGCTTTATTCCTGATCACTGAACCAGATTCATCCAATTTATTTCGGAACACCCACTCGATTCCAATGATGGAATTACCCTCAGGAGCAAGTACCAAGTTCCATACATTGTTCCTTGTAAATTGGAGCAGCTACTCTTGCATAGCTACAACCCATGACTCATCCTTTAATGCCTCATCAACTTTCTTGGGTTCAAGTTGAGAAACAAAGGCATTAAGGATAAAATTAGCTCTAAAGTGAGATCGAGATTTTATACCTTGTTCAATATCACCTATGATCTGTTCTTGAGGGTGATCCTTATTGTGTACCCATTCTTTTGGAAGATCATGTACATTTCATGTTTCTTCCATTTTTTATACATCGATGAAGGGGGTATCTTCATCATCAGAATCTAAATGATTTGGTTCAGGTTCACCTAAGTTTGTTTCATCAAATGAAACATGTAGGGATTCTTCTATAACAAAAGTCCTTTTATTAAAGACTCAATAAGCTTTGCTTCTTGTTGAATAGCTAATAAAAATGCTTTCATCACCTTTAGGATCAAACTTATCAAGCCAATCACGAGTGTTTAATAAATAACATCGACTTCCAAACACCCTAAAATATGAAATCTTAGGAGATTTCTCATAATAAAGCTCATATGGAGTTTTTTTAATAATAAGCCCTAAGAGAGTTCTATTAAAATCATAACATGCCATATTAATGGCTTCTACCCAGAAATATTTTTGAAGACTAGACTCCAAGAGCAAAGTTCAGGCGCATTCTTGTAGAGTGTGATTCTTGTGCACTACAACACCATTTTGAGATGGTGCCCTTGGAAATGAAAATTCATGGGTTATGCTAGAATTGACACAAAAACTTGAAAATTTTTCATTTTCAAATTCACCCTCATGATCAGTCCTTAGTCTAAGAATTGAGGATGATTTTTCCTTTTGAAGTCTTCGAGCAAGACTTAGGAAGGAATCAAATGAGTCATCCTTATGTTTCAAGAAGATGACCCAAGTGAACCTAGAGAAGTCATCAACAATAACTAGGAAAAATTTTGATCCATTTAGACTCTCGAATTGTGTTGGTCCAAATAAATCAAGGTGTAACAACTCTAAAGGTCGTGTTGTTGAAATTAAGTCTTTAGGTTTAAAAAAAGCCTTGTGCATTTTTTCAAGTTCACAAGACTTGCACAAAACATTCATTTTATAAGTTAGTTTGGGTAGGCCCCTTACTAACTCATTTTTCGCTAACCTATTAAGATGTTTGTGATTAATGTGACCTAGCCTACGGTGCCAAAGATCTACTTCAACATGAGAGGCAAGCAGACATTTTACAAATTTCTCTTATGAAAAATGAGAATAGATATTTTCATATCCAAAGCCTTCAATTAAAATCGTATTTGTTCCTTCGTTTAATATTTTAAATCCAACTTTAGTAAACAAAACATCACAACCATTATCACATATTTGACTAACACTAAGCAGGTTATGTTTTAAGTTTTCTACTAAAAGAACATTACGTACCTGCTTAGAAGAATTACCTATTGTACCTTCACCAATAATGTGACAACGTTTGTTGTCTCCCAACTTGACATGTCCTCCATCTTCGATTCTGGTCCACTTGATAAAGAGGTCGAAGTGTCCTGTCATGTGCTCAGAACACCCACTGTCTAGGATCCGTTTGTCCTTCTTGACCTGCAAAATAGTTTATTAAATCTATTTTAGGTACCCATTTTCTTTTGGGTCATTGATGGTTAGTACCCTTTAAATCCTTAGGTTTATAGATCACCTTGGTGTTAGATCTATAATTCTTATGATTCTTGACCTTTTGATAAATCCACGCATGTCTAGGTGTATGTGATTTATTTTGTGTGTTCTTTTTATTATTGAACTTGGCTTTTAAATTATTACAAAATTATGCATTCAGCCTAGTTGTTTTTAGATTATTCGAAGTGTCCTCAAAGTGTTCATAAATATCTTCTAATTCTACTATTTTTTCATGCAATTGATTGTTAGTTTCTTTTGACATTTCTAATTATATTTCTAAATAAGATTTTTCAATTTTTAGAGTTTTATAACTATCATGCAAAATCTTATTTTCTTTTTTAATTAACCTAGCTTTGTGATACAAATCTTCATATGCTTGTAATAACTCATTAAAAGTGACTTTAGAAAGCAAAGATGTGCAACTTCCATTTCTTCAGATTCTTCTGAAGATGATTCCATGTTGGAATTACTATCATCCCAACTCACCTTGTATGCCTTTCTTGAAATCTTCTTCCTCTTCCGATAAAGTTCTTTGTCCTTTTCTTCCTTCTTCTTCTTGATCATTGAATAATCTTTTCATACATGCCTCTTCTTCTTGCATTCAAAACAAATAATGTCATTTGTAAATTATTGACTTTCTTACCTTATTTTTGGATGAATCTTCTGAATCTTCTCATTAGAAGAGCAAGCTCCTCTTCTTCCTCGGAGTTTGAATCATCGAAGTCTGACACCTCCTTTATAGCTTTGAAAGCAAGCTCCTTCTTGCTTACAGATTTTTCTTTGTTCTTCATATTTTCCAATTGGACTTCATATGCCATGAGGCTTCCAATCAAGTCATCTAAAGAGAGAGTAGAAAGGTCTTTCACTTCTTGGATGGCTGTGGTCTTTGGAGAAGAAACACTTGTAAGGGATCTCAAGATCTTCCTTACAAGCTGCTCCTCCTTCAGCTTGACTCCAAGCTTCTTCATTGGACTCACGATCTCTCCAAATCTTGTGTACATCTCTTTGATTGTTTCACCTTTCTGCATCCTGAAACACTCATAGCTTTCTGTTAAAATAGAAATATGTGTTTCTTTTACCTTACTTGTACCTTCATAAGTGACTTGCAGCGTGTTCCATATCTCGTATGCGGATTCGCATGCGGAGGATTAAATTCTTCCCTTCATAACAATTAAATTCTTCCCTTGATAATGCACAATGGAGTGCATTCATCGCTTTTGCATTTCCAACGATCTTTTTCTTTTACTCCGTGGTCCAAACAACACCTTCCTGTGGCTCCAGATCCATGTACTTCTCTTGAATGAGAGTCCACAAGTCCTCATCCATGGCCTTGAGGAAGATTTCCATCCTCCTCTTCCAGTATCCATAGTTCATCCCATCAATGTAGGGAGGATGGGTGGATGACTTTCCTTCAGTGCGCTTGATTGATGATGCCATTGTGGGAGAGAAGGATTACTTCTTCTATTCGCAACCCACTCTGATACCACCTGTAGGATCTGTAAAGCACAAGCATAATAGAAGGGGGGATGAATAGTGTGGTAGATAAAAATTTGCAGCAATAACAAACCACAAAAACACACGTGATATATAGTGGTTCCCCTCACTTGGGTACTCCATTACCTAACTCTCCCGACTTAGGATTTTTAACCCAATTCCCTCAGCCCAGAGGGAATCAATTTACTAATACCTGAGGTAATTAATGGGTTACCTCAACCCAATTACAAGATATCAAAAAGAAATAAAGATACAGGTGTAAGCAAGATGCAAATAAAAGCTTACAACAAATTCCTAAGTCTCCAAACAAGTGAATATCTTAATAGATGTTAATATACTAATCTAATGAAATCAGACTAAAATGAAAGACAATATCATAATGCACAAGATCGCCTAAAAGATGTCTGTTGAGAGAGTGTCGCCTTGAATGATGCAACAAAATAATAGACCTTGCAACTAGAAATGTGAAATCTGGAATTAGGAGCAAGGAGACAATATTTTCTTGTTGTTGTGTGCAAATGACACACACAAGGTGTTATATAAGCCACTAAACACCATCCCTATGGTTACTAGCTGCTAGGGGCAATTTGGGAAGATTAGAGATAGGTTTAATTGCAAAATAGCTATTCAGATTGGTCACAATGGTTAGTTGGTACCGTTACTAAACTTTTGGTACCAGTACTGACTGCTTACAGTCAGCCCAACTAAGTCACTAGGTACTGGTACTAATGATGAGTACCAGTACTTGTGACTCACAGATTTGGGTCTTGTGTCCTACATGTACCGGTACTAGTGATTAGTTCTGGTACTTGTAAGGTCCAGGCAAAACAAAGTGCACAAACTGTAACCACTTGGTACTAGTACTGACGATGAGTACCGGTTCTTATTATTCACAGTTTGGGACTAAGGCCCAAACCTGTGCCTAGCATGTACTGGTACTTATGACCAGTACCAGTACTTGCTACAAGTACCAAATATTATAAGTGTAAGTCAATTTTTAGAGTTATCCCATCTACTCTATACAACTTTATTTTGAAAGAATTAAATTTGAGTTTTGAAACGAATTAATGAACGATATTCTGAACCCTAATTATCTCTACTTTGATTTTAACTCCTAGATTATGTTTTACTTGTTAGTGATGCAAAAAGTTGCGTGATTTATAAAAGTGGGTTTTAATGTCATTGTGACACACGAATTTGCATACACTTTTAAATTTATATCCTAGATAGGAGAGTATCTAGGGTTGTCCAAGGAGGCCAAATGTTTGCAAAATTAATTCTCTTTCTTACAAAATAGATCTCAACTTTCTTTTTGGTATTTTAAATATGTAATTTTTTTATTTTGAAAAGACGAGGGCAAAATGCGAATTGTGGCAGAAAGTACTAACACCTATAATTACTTAACTAAAACTTAAGAGATAGATATATCCTCTTCCTAAGCTCACTCTAGGCAAGTGGAGGCCTAGAGTAATTACGAAGAAGAGGTGAAACAAGTGCTAGAACAAAAAAAACAACAATTGCAATAGAAAGTAAAAAGAAGGCAATTTGATTAACTAGAATTTGTGTTCTTTTCCAAGACAAGTAGAGGAATGCTTCTACTAGAAATGAAAAAATCTAAAGCCAATAAAAGAAACACAAATCCTCTTGCAAAATTTGGTGAAGAAGGGAGTCTTCTTGCTCCAAGCCTAGCTGCTCCTTGGCTTGAAAAGAGGGCCTCCTTCTTCTCCTTCCTTGAGAGCTCCTCCAAGGTGGATGCTACCACCTTCAATGCTCTCCTCCAAGGGGTGGGCGTGCACCATCCTCAAAAGCTCCTCCAAGGTGGCATGGACCACCTTCAAGATCTCCTCCAAAGATCTTCCTTGCCTGGCTTCTCCTTTGGCTGGGTGGCTCAAGAGAGAAGGGAAGAGGGGAAGGCACCAAAGGGATAGAATATCCCCTTAATCTTCTTCTTCTTCATCTCTCTTGTGCGTGGGCTCTAGGTATAATATGAGAGTGAATTTGCTAGACAAGGATGGTTTGAATGGTGGTGGGTAATGATCTTTTCATAGGGTAGGATGAGGGGTTAAGGTGCCTCTTGAAATGGAGGGCTAAGATGGGAGGATGGAGGTGGTTAGATGATCCTAGGGTTAAGGATGGTTGGTACCACCTAAGGGGTGTAAGGGGGGTAGTTAGGGTTGGTCAAGAGTCACCTAAAAGTGGCGCCAACCATGGAGAGGTGCCATAGGTTGGCGCCAACTTTGAGGCTTCTTGAAGGTGGGATTATGTGGAGGGTGGAGATGGGTTTAAGGGGAGATGTGTGGTGGAGATGAAGGGGATTTTTGGAGGGAAAAGTGGCACCAACAAGGGGGTAGTTAGGGTGGTTTTGGCACCACTTTTAGGTGTCTTTTGGAGGTGGTGGGTAGGCTAGGTTGGCGCCAAGTAGGGTTAGCTTATGTGGAGCTTAGGTGGAGCCAGTTGGTGGAGTTGTTAGGTAGGGTTTTTGGGTGGTACAAGCCAAGGAAGCTAGAGCATAGCTAAGCTAAGCTAAGCTAAGATAAGCTAGCTTAGCTAATGGTGGAGTAGAGGAGGAGGTGTTGAAGCTAGGGTTTGGAGGGAGGAGCTAGTTCTGAAGAGTCTGGAGCTGAAGTGGAGCTGGCAGCTGCTGAAGAGGTCAACATGGGGCTACTCCAGCTGGCTTAGCTTGCTAGTTCTTTGCTAGCTACTAAGCCAAGCTAAAGTGAGCTGGCTTTTGTTGAATGGAGCTGAGGTGAGCTGGGTATGGTGCTCCCGGGGAGGATTGAGCTGGTTGAGATAGATAAGGTAGCTTAGCTCAATTAGCTTGAGCTAAGCTGGGTCCCCGGGAGCTGTACTTGAACTTCCTGAGCTGGGATGAGTTCTTCTTCAGCTAGCTGGAGTTGAATGGAGCTGGATGTAGGTGGATCTGAGCTGGGGTGAACTCCAGTCAACTCAGTTGAGCTAGCTAGAGCTCCCTGTGGACTAGTGGGAGCTAAAATGAGCTAGACTCAACTAGGTTGAGCTGAATTTGAGCTGACTTGAGCTAGGGTGAGCTAAGATAAACTCTCTTGAGCTGCCATTCAGCTGAGATTAGCTGAATGGAGCTGGGATGAGCTAACCCTAGTTCAAGTGAGCTAGGTTTCAGCTGTGGTGAGTTGGATCAAGCTGAGTTCCAGCTAGTCTGAGCTCCTCCTTCACCATTTGCCTTCTTGAGTGCTAGGGTTTTAGGGATCTGTATATCTGTTCATCCCTAACACTCACAAAAACACATTAAAACAACAAAAGAAAATGCAATGCATGCCTAACCTAGTTAATGCCTAAATGCAGCCCAAAAAACCCGTTTGTGGAGTAAAATCGTAAGAGCTTGGTTTGTTTTAATGCATAAGAATGATGATAAACTGGCATTTATTAGTTAGGAGACATACAAAGATTCTAAAATACAATGAATATAATAAAAACTATAGTCTTCTAGTCTTCTTCCTTCATATGCTATCTTGTTGCTTGCATCCACAGATTCTTTTGACCTGTAATATTTCATAAACACATTGGATTTTAAAATGATTTTTTTTAAAAAAAAAATGCAAGGAAGGCTATCGTGTTACGATAGCAATCCTGGAGGGCATTTTATTTAATAAGATAAAAGAATACAAGGAGAACTACAAATTAGATCCCTATCTATGTATGAGGGACCAGCACTCATTTACAATTTTCTCACAGCACACTAGTCTCTCTTGAAATAACCTCTCATTCGTCACCCTCCACACACACCAAAGGGTCACCGCCATATGCAGATGTGGTTTCCCAGGTGTCACAAAGCTCTACCACACAGACGCCCATGTTGGGAGCGGTTCCTGACAAGTTTTTCTCCAGACCGTGTTAGTAACCAAACAAGAAGAAAAAATGTGAGATAAACTATCGGTCTGCATCCCACAAAGGTGACAATCATGTAGAGCAGTACCCATCTTCTTGTGCCTAAGGTCGCCAATGATCAACCCTTCTCTTCAACATAATCATAAAATAATTTTCACTTTGAGGGGGATCTTCAGTAGCCATAGTTTCTTGTCAATGTGGTCACTCCCCATACCACTGCCAATTTTATGATTTTTCCATAGGTATGTTGAGCTGTGTACCTGCCATCCCATGAATAGGTGTCCACCACATCGAGCCTTGGTCTAAAGCCATGTAAATCTACCATAAGTTTCTGCCTTTCCTGCCCCAATCGAGTTCCCTCCCTGATGGCCAACGAATTATTCAGCTGCCAGCAACTGCCTGATTCAAACCAGAAGCTGCTCACTGGCCTATCCTTATCAACTGTAGCTAAATAAACCCTCGGGTAAGTATCTTTCAGGGTGCCCAGTGGTGACCACTGTTCCTTCCAGAAGTTTGAGTCCTTACCATCTCCAAGCACCAGCTACACCAACTGCCAGTTGTTACTGATAGCCTGAATAACAGAATTCCAAGATTAGGACGATTTCGAGGGGTATAATCTTTTTAGTGCACTGTTGGAACTACCATATCTATCTCTGATGAGATCACCCTGTAGTTTCTCCTCCCCACAAAAAATTTTTAATGCCCATTTAATCAATAGGGCCTCTTTGAATTCTTTAAGTGCTTTAATCCCCAATCCACCTTCTTCCTTGAGACGACACAACTGCTGCCGTTTCAATGGTTGCATGAATCTGCCCTCATGTAGAACCCCCTTCCAAAAGGACTATTTCACATCAAGTCCATGCATTTCCAGATGGACTTAGAAGCTTTGAAAAGAGAAATAAAAGACTGGGATAGAGGTAATAACAGAATTTAATTTTAAAACGATTTTGTTAACACCAAAACACAGAAGACAGATGGAACTAGGTTCCAACACACAAGCCATATTTTTCTTTTTGACAAATCACAAGACACATTAATGGACAATCTTTAGCTACTGAATGATAAGCATTAAAATCAATGTGAAATTGCATATGGCCACTTAGACGTGATCCCTTATCTAGTTAAGCAAAGACAAGAAAGTATTAAGTACTTAAAATACCAACATAATTAGAAAAAAAATTATGAAAAATGTAGTGTGATAAAAGTGAATTTTTCTGCCCTACTACTATGTACATTTTCATGTTTTTGCCATCCTCTTCACAGATTTAATAGTGAACAACGTATGAAGCGCCAAAAAATCATTTCACTTCTCAAAACTAAGCAAAATAGACTTCTAAAAATGTATCTTAACAAATCAATTCAAATTTAGACAAGATTTCTTGAAGTATGAGAAAAATTCAAGACTATTGTGTAGAAATTGTTGTTGTAATAAAGTACAAATTTTCAAAGCATGCTTACAAGTCTCCACTTAATTATATATCATTTAAAAGTAAACTGGTAATGATATTCAAATGCAAAACTTAACTGAGTTAGATTTTAGGATGGGAGTAGCACTTAAAACTCAAAGGACCAAATAAAATAAGAAAAGGCTGCAATTTAGGGACCATTTGGCCCCACACCATGGTCACAGCCAAAAAACTTTTGAGAGACACAAAATAGAGTGAAAGCGATGTAGTACATCAATAATTGTAGTTTTTACTGGTACCTAACTTTAAGCGATGTAGTATATCAATAATTGTAGTTTTTACCGGTAACTAACTTTTAAAACTTGGTTTATAACAAATAATTTATTACAATTATCCCGATTCTTATGTATAGAAAAAATTTAGTCATTTGAATAGTCATAATACATAATAAATCATGTTTGCATTTGAATTACCTCATGATTTTTGAAAATCTATTTTTTCTTTATAAGTCATCACCTCTTTAAAAAAGAAAAATATGAGGCAACACCATTTCCATTAACATGAACAACATATTGTTAAATAATTGTATGTATTTTTAAATGTAGTAGTTAATATTATAAGAGGAAAGGTTTAATTAATTAGGAAACAAGGAGCTTTTATTATGTTCTAAAATATTAAATGTAAAATGAAAGCGAGAGAGAGGTGTGTTATGGGATTGGAGGGGACCACATGAGGATCAAATAATTTTTTTATTGTTTGATTTACACTCATATCCTTAACTCTTAGCTTTTTTACTTGTAAATTTGAGATCTAAAATGACATTAAATCAATTGCGTGGGGAACCTCCCCCCCAATGCATTCATGTGTTCGTGCAAATGCACCACGATAATTAATTTTGATGGTAACAAAACACTTGTTATTTAACATTTGCATTTGAGATTAAGACTTCAAAATTAATGCAAATGAAAGCAAGTTCAAGTACATAAAGGAGTGGAGCAACTTGATGAAGGACAAAAGCATCATGGAGCATGAAGATGGAGCATTCGACTCAAAGCATGAAGAAAAAGAAGAATATGATAGATTATTTTTGTGGTTAATGTATTACTCCTTTTATTTCCTTAGATTCATGTAAAGAGCACAATTTATAATAACCTAGGTCTTAGACACACTCAGCTAAATTTAGGATACTTAGGCAAATCCTAAAATCCAGTTAAAAAGCTAAAATAACAAATGGACAACCAAATTAGACGCTTATCTCTATCATTAGATGTTTCATAAATACACTTAAGACTAGTGATTAAAATGCCATCGGCATGCCACCGAAATTGTCAGCATGCTGATGGAATATTGGTTTGCATTGTTGCCTACTGCTAGGTTGCATGCACGTGGTGCATGCCGCACACTATTGCTACTGTTGGCTGTTGGTTGGTTTTTGCTACATTGCACTACTGCTACTCTTGCACGGGTTATGTATCACATATCGCCATCTTGAATGATATTGATGATTCGCACCATGGGGGGCTCCTCAAAACATGGTTTTGAACTTCTAGAGCCTATGCATTTTTTCATATTGTAACATTTTTACCCATTTTAAGTCATTTTTAGTAATTTCCTCAAATTCCCTAATATCAACAATATATCACCAATACATCCACTTTTGAATTAGCATTAACACTTTCCTTCTTGTAGTATTTAATTTTAAAAATAGTTATCCATTTTCCTTGCTTTTCTTTCATAAGATTGAATAAAAAGACCTCCATATCACTATCGTAATATGATAGCTTTCCTTTTAGCATAAAAAGAAAAAGGTTATCCATTTAAATAGGAAGTATGAGATAATGCTTAGGTCTTAAATGGAAATATTTATCTATTTCAATAGTTATTCTTAAAATTTCAATCATTTTTGCCAATTCTGTCATTTTTATTAGCATGCGTTGGCATGCCTCCAACATGCCTTTGGTATGCCTCTGAAATGGACTATTTTTGGGGCATCAAAATCGTCAAAATCTAACGTCGAGACAAACATTTCCACAACATGGACTCGGCATGCCGGCGAAATGCACACTTGAAAATTTATTGAAACAGTATTGAAATTGACATTTTGAACCTTGCTTACTTAAGACATGCAATCCTTGGTACAAACATCTAGTAACTAGAACTTGGAAGCCAAGCCTTAGGCACTTCCCATTCTGACGTCCATTCCATAGATCAGACATACATAAACCTTTAAAGACATCTAATACCCTTTGGAGACATCCAATAGTATACTGTTGCGAGCGATTAAAGCCTCAATCTCTATGTTAGACCTAACCCTAATTTTTCGACACTCGAAAAATCTGATTCCTACCAAAAGACATCACATCAGACATCTAAACACACCCTCAGACATCCAATAAAGAGAGGTTGGTAGTTTTCTAACCAAAATCTTGATTTGTCAGTAACCTTAATCATGAGATTCTTAGGAAATTATTTCTTGAGGATTATCATTATTATTAGATGTCTAATAGGTTCTCTAGACATCCTATAGACATTTAAAGTTTAGATACAAGAACACTATTTGGATCTGATTAGATCGAGATGAATTCTAGGAACCACAAATCCCATTCTTAGACATCTTATCAGCTTGTTAGATGTCTTATATGTCTATATTAGACATCTGATATTTTAACACAAGAACCCTACATAAGATCTAACTAAATCACAGGGAGACCACCTTTCAAAATTAAGCATCCAATATTTCTATCAGACATCCAATATACCCTCATCAGATGTCAAACAAACTTGTCAAACATCCAATTATGCTGGCAAGTGTAATAATTGGTCTATTGTAAATTGCATTTTAGTCCAATCTTCTTGAATTTGGCCCCGACGACTAGTAAGCCTCTCCCAAGCTCTCTTGAAAATTCTTAGCTCATCTATAAATGTTTAGATGTTCTCTTTTGTCCACATACACATAGCAATACTTCTTTTCACCTTATACTCATTGTGTGAGAGATCAAAATAAGAGACATTCAATTCTTGCTCTCGAAGCCTTGCACCTCACATTCGAGAGCACCAATCTGCTACGCTTTCACGTAAATCTACTTTCGCAAATAGGGAAGCCTCTTATACCTGTAGGAGCCTAGAGTTAAATTGCATTTGTTGATGTAACGAATGTGTGCCCCAGACGTATTTTAAGACGTCTGGGAGGTGTCTCAGACGTCGGACAAGACGTCTGGGATCACAACCAGACGTCTGATAAGACGTCTGGGATAGTTTCAAGATGTCTGGAAATCCGTTATTTTCGACACACGCAAGTCGCCTGCGCGCCTGAGCGCACAGACCGCATTTTCCCCTTTTTCTCTCTGCGGCTGCAGGCGGCCTGCCACCTCCTCTCTCCTCTCCGCGCGGCGTTAAAAGGGGCGCGCCTCCCCTCCCGTCTCCACCGTCTCCTTCTTCTTCTCCTTCCTGTGCGCGAGAGCGAGAGGACGCGAGGGCGGCAGCGGCGGCCGCAGTGAGCGCGGAGGTGCGGCGTGCGAGGGCGGAGCTCTGCCGTGGGGGCAAGCTCGCCGGAGCGGCTTGGCCGACTGGCGGAGGGCGCAGGGGGCGCGGAGCGACGCGGAGAGGGACCTACTGCGGTCTGAGCAGCAGGAGCGCGAGGTGCGACGCGGGCGGCATCGCGAGCGGAGGCCGAGCAGGGTCCTGATTCTGGAAAAATTTCCAGAATCAGACGTCTGGATTGATAGCCAGACGGCAAGGTCGACGTCTGTAAGATCATACAGACGTCTGAAAGGTGAGTTTCCGCCTTCTTCTTCCTTCTTGTCGACTGACCGTACTGAGGGAGGGGGTTGGCTGTGCGCAGGTTCGCTGATTCGCCATCCTTTGCGAATCAGACGTCTGGAAGTTGTACCAGACGGCGGGAGTGACCTCCAGACGTCCTGAGGGACCATCGGACGTCTGGGATCTAGGGTAGACGTCCCCGCAGACTTATGGACATCTGGGAAACCACGCTGAACAGGTAATTCTCTGATCCACCATTTAAGACGTCTGGAGGGAGTTCCAGACGTCTGATTTTGCACAGTATCATCTTTTTCGAATCGTTTACAGCCCGTTCGGGCTCCGTTTTCCGTGATTCGAGTTGCGTTCTTTTCAGAATTAATTCCTCTACTCGTCTACAGTAGCTATACACTATTTTGAGACACTCCCTGTGTTTGATCTTTGTGATAGGACCTCGTTCAGTTGCAGTCTTGAGAGTCGCGGAGGCACGCGGGATTCCCGATCACGCCCCCATTACTCCTGTTGTACCTAGTAGAGTGGCTTAAGTTTATTAATAAAATCTGTTAAAGTATGGAACCATAACTAGAAGCTAGGACATTGCATGAATCCTAAGAATGAGAAATGTATGGAATGATAGCTCCTAGGTGATGCATGAATCCTAGGGCTGGAAAACTAGTTGTATGCTAGATCCTAGGATGTGACATGAACCCTAGGATGGAAGAACTAGTGGAATGTATAATACTGCAGTCTTGGAAAAAAAAATGGAAAGGAATATAAAGCTGCCTGTAATTTGAATTAATAGCTGTCTGTTATGAATAAAGAAACATGATTGAGATCATGGATTTTTGAGAACGTGAATCTGGAAAGTGAAACATATGATGTTCTGAGATAAATAGCTGGAACCCTACGGGGAATTAGGAGTGGAACTCCTGGAAAGAAAAAGGAATGGAAACTGAGATGTAGTTTGTACTGTCTCTTGGGTACGCAGTACCAAGGGAAGTACCTGTACCTGTTTAGTGCAGAGTGGGGCCAGCCGCCCCAGGGACCCGGGGTTAGGATTGGCTGCTCTGTACCGACTTGTTGGCCCTCGTGTACGTAGTACCGAGGAGAGATAGTAGTGTTAGGAGAGTACTAGCTACCCCACGGGCCCCGAGGTTCTGCTAGCCTCCTTCACCGACTTGTTAGGCCCACTAGGGCAAACAAGGGTAGTCAGGCGAGGGTGCGCGGACTGTGGAGGGGCAAGGCCCCGGTTTGGTTACTGTGGAGGGGTTGGACCCCTGTTACTGAGAGGGCTCTGCCCTGGTTCCGTGCTGTGCTTTGGGCACACCCGTTAACGGAAATGACTGACCGCGTGCCAGTGCGGGCTAGCTACCTGTGCGTTTATCGCGCATGCCGTAGTCACCGTTACGTCTGTCAGTGACCTTGGGGTGGTTGACTGAGGGTAGGATCACCACGGGGGACTCTCCCGGCCAGGAGAGCACCACGTGCTACTTCTACTTTTGGAAAAGACTGCAATCAAGATCGTTCCCACGAGGACATTCGAGATCAAGTAAAGGATCTGAGAAATAAATGAAATAGTGAGAAAAATTGAAAGATGTGAATAAAGGAAGTAATAGAACATAACAGCTACTGTACACTCTACTGTTGCCTTTAGTTAGTTTGCCACTCTACTCAGCGTTTTGCTGACGTGTTACACTCGTTACCTTTTTCAGGACCAGGTGTTGAGCAGCCAGGGTCGGCGGCTGTAGAGGATGCTGGGCCGAGTAGGGTCCAGTAGAGTTACCACAGCCTGTTGTACCTCTTTTATTTTCTGTTCTAGTGAGTAATTTTTGTTTCCACTGTACCTTCTTTACCTGCAGTTCTTGTTATATGATAAATGTTGTTTACTGTTGTGGTGGTACCTACTGTAGTAGTTTCTTTCCTTGCTGCTGTACTTTCTTACTGTTAGTTATATTCATGCTGAATGTGGTTTATTTTACTGTCTTTTGGTTACTTCCTCGTTGGACGACTAGGTCTTGGGATTAGTCGAGTCGGTCCGGTTCTCATGTCTCGTAGGGACTCGGGAACCGGGTCGTTACAAGATGGTATCAGAGCAAGGTCGTCCCGAGAAGTGAATCAACTGACTGGAAAATAACCAATTCACATGTTATAACTAGAGTAGCCACCACAACATACCTCTTGACATGAGCTCTTAGAGGTTTCATTAGGTACCGTCTGTTTTGATGCTTTTCATTTTGTTTCGCGTCTCCATTGTAGGAGATGCCGCGTCGTGGAGCTAGGAGGGTGGGCCGCAGGCGCGGCCGAGGTCAGGGCCCGGGGGACAGATATGTCGGGCTTGGAATACATACTACCCCTCCTCTTCTCCTGAGTATACCATCTCGGGACCTCGTCCAACTTATTTGAGAGGTGGTTCGAGAAGAATTTCAGCTTCCACCCACGTCGCCACCCCCTCCCCCTTCCGAGCGTACGACAGGGGAATTAGTGGTGGAATGAGATTTCCGCCGCCACACCAGGCGTGTTAGGAGAACTCAACGGAGACACGTGGCATCCGCAGGAGAGCCATCACGTTGTGCAGGGCCATCAGTGGCCTTTGGGGGCCCTCGACAGGGGCCAGTCGCCAGCACCGGACCCCCGCCTAGCCGACAGCAGGGACTCACTGAGGGCGGGAGTCGGGTTCCCCTCTGCTACCAGTGTGGCCAGCCGGGCCATGTCAGGAGGGACTGCCCATCTAGGGTAGGAGGTCAGCAGATACTTCCCGCGCAGAGCACTGGAGGGCGCGCAGGAGGCCGCGGTTCCCAGGCGCGAGGAGGAGGACAGCAGTCGCGAAGAGGGTACCGGCCAGCACCTACCCGTCCGACGCAGAGTATGGCTGCTTCGTCCGCACCTAGGGCTGAGGGGCGTATCAACGCCCTAACACACAGGGACGCCAGAGCATCGGGATCCGTGGTAGCAGGTATGGTTTCAGTTTCTGGCAGACTCGTTTACACGCTTTTCGATTCCGACGCTACGCACTCGTTTATCGCAGCCAGTTTCGCAGTTAGTTTGGACCAGGATTATACACTGTTAGAGAATCCGTTGGTAATCAAAGGTCCAAGTGGTCAGCTGTTTGTAGCTGAGGAGGTGTACACGGGTTGCGAGGTCAACATCGGGGGACATAGCCTGCCAGCTGACCTGATTATGATACAAATGGAGGACTTTGGAGTGATTCTGGGGATAGATTGGCTGTCCGCTTACCACGCCTTGGTAGACTGTTTTGAGAGGAAGATTGTCTTCTCCATTCTGGAGTTTCCTTCTTTCGAGTTTCACGGGCAGCCAGTGGACGGAGGTTTCAGGTGCATTTCGGCACTTCGAGCGGCGAGACTTTTGAGCCAGGGGTGTGAGGGCTTCCTAGCTTGTGTGGTGGCAGAGCACAGCCCCGTGGCAGACTTCCAGAGCATCCCGGTGGTCAGAGAGTACCCCGACGTGTTTCCAGACGAGTTACCAGGACTACCGCCCGAGCGTGAGATCGAGTTTGAGATCTCACTAGTACCAGGGACCAGCCCCATCTCCACCGCGCCATACAGAATGGCACCGCTTGAGCTGCGAGAGCTCAAGTCCCAGTTGCAGGACCTTTTGGAGAAAGGTTTCGTGAGGCCCAGTGCGTCTCCCTGGGGAGCCCCGGTACTGTTTGTGAAGAAGAAGGATGGGACCCTACGCCTTTGTGTGGACTACCGATAGCTGAATAGGGTCACCATCAAGAATAGATATCCGCTGCCGAGGATTGACGATTTGTTTGACCAGTTGCGGGGTGCCACGGTGTTTTCCAAGATCGACTTGAGGTCTGGATACCACCAGTTGAGGATCAGGGAGACCGACGTCTCCAAGATAGCTTTCCGCACCCGGTACGGACACTACGAGTTTTTGGTCATGCCGTTTGGGCTGACCAATGCCCCCGCTGCTTTCATGGACCTGATGAACCGGGTGTTTAGACCGTACTTGGACCAGTTTGTGGTGGTTTTCATAGATGATGTACTCATCTATTCCAGAGATCGGACGCAGCACGGACAGCACTTGCGGAAGGTTCTGGACACTCTGAGACGACGCAGGCTGTACGCCAAATACAGCAAGTGCGAGTTCTGGTTGAGGGAGGTGACCTTCTTGGGTCATGTGATCTCTGGTGACGGCCTGGCGGTGGACCCCGCCAAGGTCGAGGCAGTGCTCAGGTGGGAGAGACCGCGTTCAGTCACTGAGATTCGCAGTTTCCTGGGACTGGCAGGTTACTACAGACGGTTCATCAGAGGATTTTCACAGATTGCGCGTCCTATGACACAGTTGACCCGGAAGGATGTGCCTTTCGCTTGGACAGACGCCTGTGAGGCGTGTTTTCTGGAGCTGAAGGAGAGGTTGACCTCGGCTCCCGTGCTCACCATCCCTGACAGTAGTGGCGGGTTCGTTGTGTACACGGACGCTTCCTTGCAGGGGTTAGGAGGTGTGCTCATGCAGAGGGGTCACGTGGTCGCTTACGCTTCGCGGCAACTGAAGCCCCATGAGCATACCTACCCTACCCACGACCTAGAGTTGGCAGCTGTTGTCTTCGCGCTGAAGACCTGGAGGCACTACTTGTACGGTGAGACCTTCGAGATTTTTACAGATCACAAGAGCCTCAGATATCTTTTTGACCAGAAGGAGCTCAACATGAGACAGAGACGTTGGTTGGAGCTCCTGAAGGACTACAACTGCAGCATCTCCTACCACCCGGGAAAGGCCAATGTGGTGGCTGACGCCTTGAGCCGTAAGGCGCCCGCACGCTTGGCCAGTCTACAGTTACAGAGTTGGAGCCTTTTGGAGGAGGTGGGCAGTTGGCGACCTCTAGAGTTACGAGGGTACTGTGGGGCAGTGATGGTGACACGGCAGACCAGGCCAGAGTTGATAGACGGCATCATCACGGGACAGATGGCCGATCCGTACTTGCAGTCTTTGCGCGACAGAGTACTATCAGGGGACCCAGGGGACTTCTCTTTCACAGACCAGGTGTTACACTTGAGGGGACGGTTGTGCGTCCCCAGAGACGAGGAGCTGTTGAGAGAGCTCCTGACTGAGGCACACGGTTCTAGATTCACCATACATCCCGGAAACACGAAAATGTACCATGACTTGAGACGCGAGTTCTGGTGGAGAGGGATGAAGCGGGATGTGGGTGAGTTCGTGCAGCAGTGCTTAGTGTGCCAGCAGGTGAAAGCCGAGCATCAGAGGCCTGCAGGGCCGCTTCAGCCGCTTCCAGTGCCAGAGTGGAAGTGGGAGAGCATCACCATGGACTTGGTGGTGGGCTTACCTGTTACCCAGCGAGGACACGACGCAGTCTGGGTAATAGTGGATAGATTGACGAAGACGGCACGATTCTTGCCGATCCGAGTCACTTTGGGACCAGCACAGTTGGTAGAGAGGTATATCCGTGATGTGGTGCGACTACACGGAGTTCCGCGGGAGATCGTATCCGATCGGGATACCCGCTTTACGTCCCAGTTTTGGGCTGAGTTTCAGCAGGCTTTGGGGACGAGGTTGAGGTTTAGCACGGCTTACCACCCCCAGACGGACGGACAGTCGGAACGCACGATACAGACACTTGAGGACCTTTTGCGTGCCTGTGTACTAGACTGGAGGGGCTCTTGGGAGGAGCACCTGCCCCTGGCGGAGTTTGCATACAACAACAGTTATCACTCGAGCATCGGCATGGCTCCCTACGAGGCTCTGTACGGACGGAAATGCACGGCAACCTTGAGTTCGGTTGAGGTGGGGACCAAGTGGGAGGTTGGCCCCAGGTTGATCCGGCAGAGTCAGGAGGTAGTTGAGCAGATCCACAGACGACTCCGCACTGTCAGGAGCAGACAGAAGAGCTACGCAGATCGCAGACGCAGAGAGGTGAAGTTCGAGGTTGGGGACCACGTCTTCCTTCGTGTTTCGCCCATGAAGGGCTTACAGCGGTTTGGGGTGAGAGGGAAGCTCGCACCGAGGTTCGTGGGGCCCTTTGAGGTCCTGGAGCGGGTTGGACCCGTTGCTTACAGACTTGCCCTTCCCCCGCAGCTTTCTGGTGTGCACGACGTGTTCCACGTGTCCAACCTCAGGAAGTACGTAGCCGATCCCAGCCACGTACTGAGTCACGAGAGCGTCGAGGTGAGCGACGACCTGACCTACCCCGAGCGGCCAGTGCAGATCCTAGACCGAGCCGTCCGCAGGTTGAGACGAAAGCAAGTACCCCTGGTAAAGGTTTTGTGGAGGAGCCAGCGGTACGAGGAGGCTACCTGGGAGCCTGAGGCGGCAATGCAGGAGCGGTACCCGGAGCTTTTCGCGGGTACGTCTTTTAGGACAGGCTTCGGTCCTCTTTGAGTTTGTTATGGTTATTTGGACATCTTTTTCCCGCACCCTAGTTGGCACAAGTTTCGGGGACGAAACTTCCTTTGAGTTTGTTATATTGTAACGAATGTGTGCCCCAGACGTATTTTAAGACGTCTGGGAGGTGTCTCGGACGTCGCACAAGACGTCTGGGATCACAACCAGACGTCTGATAAGACGTCTGGGATAGTTTCAAGACGTCTGGAAATCCGTTATTTTCGACACACGCGAGTCGCCTGCGCACCTAAGCGCGCAGACCGCTTTTTCCCCTTTTTCTCTCTGCGGCTGCAGGCGGCCTGCCACCTCCTCTCTCCTCTCCGCGCGGCGTTAAAAGGGGCACGCCTCCCCTCCCGTCTCCACCGTCTCCTTCATCTTCTCCTTCCTGTGCGCGAGAGCGAGCGGACGCGAGGGCGGCAGCGGCGGCCGCAGTGAGCGTGGAGGTGCGGCGTGCGAGGGCGGAGCTCTGCCGTGGGGGCGAGCTCGCCGGAGCGGCTTGGCCGGCTGGCGGAGGGCACAGGGGGCGCGGAGCGACGCGGAGAGGGACCTACTGCGGTCTGAGCAGCAGGAGAGCAAGGTGCGACGCGGGCGGCGTCGCGAGCGGAGGCCGAGCAGGGTCCTGATTCTGGAAAAATTTCCAGAATCAGACGTCTGGATTGATAGCCAGACGGCAAGGTCGACGTCTGTAAGATCATACAGACGTCTGAAAGGTGAGTTTTCGCCTTCTTCTTCCTTCTTGTCGACTGACCGTACTGAGGGTAGGGGTTGGCTGTGCGCAGGTTCCCTGATTCGCCATCCTTTGCGAATCAGACGTCTGGAAGTTGTACCAGACGGCGGGAGTGACCTACAGACGTCCTGAGGGACCATCGGACGTCTGGGATCTAGGGTAGACGTCCCCGCAGACTTCTGGATGTCTGGGAAATCACGCTGAAGAGGTAATTCTCTGATCCACCGTTTAAGACGTCTGGAGGGAGTTCCAGACGTCTGATTTTGCACAGTATCATCTTTTTCAACCCGTTTACGGCCTGTTCGGTCTCCGTTTTCTGTGATTCGAGTTGCGTTCTTTTCAGAATTATTCCTCTACTCGTCTACAGTAGCTATACACTATTTTGAGACACTCCCTGTGTTTGATCCTTGTGATAGGACCTCGTTCAGTTGCAGTCTTGAGAGTCGCGGAGGCACGCGGGATTCCCAATCACGCCCCCATTACTCCCGTTGTACCTGGTAGAGTGGCTTAAGTTTATTAATAAAATCTGTTAAAGTATGGAACCATAACTATAAGGTAGGACATTTCATGAATCCTAGGAATGAGAAATGTATGGAATGATAGCTCCTAGGTGATGCATGAATCCTAGGGCTGGAAAACTAGTTGTATGCTAGATCCTAGGATGTGACATGAACCCTAGGATGGAAGAACTAGTGGAATGTATAATACTGCAGTCTTGGAAAAAAAAATGGAAAGGAATATAAAGCTGCCTGTAATTTGAATTAATAGTTGTCTGTTATGAATAAAGAAACATGATTGAGATCATGGATTTTTGAGAACGTGAATCTGGAAAGTGAAACATATGATGTTCTGAGATAAATAGCTGGAACCCTACGGGGAATTAGGAGTGGAACTCCTGGAAAGAAAAAGGAATGGAAACTGAGATGTAGTTTGTACTGTCTCTTGGGTACGCAGTACCAAGGGAAGTACCTGTACCTGTTTAATGCAGAGTGGGGCCAGCCGCCCCAGGGACCCGGGGTTAGGATTGGCCGCTCTGTACCGACTTGTTGGCCCTCGTGTACGTAGTACCGAGGAGAGCTAGTAGTGTTAGGAGAGTACTAGCTACCCCACGGGCCCCGGGGTTCTGCTAGCCTCCTTCACCGACTTGTTAGGCCCACTAGGGCAAACCAGGGTAGTCAGGCGAGGGTGCGCGGACTATGGAGGGGCAAGGCCCCGGTTTGGTTACTGTGGAGGGGTTGGACCCCTGTTACTGAGAAGGCTCTGCCCTGGTTCCGTGCTGTGCTTTAGGCGCACCCGTTAACGGAAACGACTGACCGCGTGCCAGTGCGGGCTAGCTACCTGTGCGTTTATCGCACGTGCCGTAGTCACCGTTACGTCTGTCAGTGACCTTGGGGTGGTTGACTGAGGGTAGGATCACCACGGGGGACTCTCCCGGCCAGGAGAGCACCACGTGCTACTTCTACTTTTGGAAAAGACTGCAATCAAGATCGTTCCCACGAGGACATTCGAGATCAAGTAAAGGATCTGAGAAATAAATGAAATAGTGAGAAAAATTGAAAGATGTGAATAAAGGAAGTAATAGAACATAACAGCTACTGTACACTCTACTGTTGCCTTTAGTTAGTTTGCCACTCTACTCAGCGTTTTGCTGACGTGTTACACTCGTTACCTTTTTCAGGACCAGGTGTTGAGCAGCCAGGGTCGGCGGCTGCAGAGGACGCTGGGCCGAGTAGGGTCTAGTAGAGTTACCACAGCCTGTTGTACCTCTTTTGTTTTCTGTTCTAGTGAGTAGTTTTTGTTTCCACTGTACCTTCTTTACCTGCAGTTCTTGTTATATGATAAATGTTGTTTACTGTTGTGGTGGTACCTACTGTAGTAGTTTCTTTCCTTGCTGCTGTACTTTCTTACTGTTAGTTATATTCATGCTGAATGTGGTTTATTTTACTGTCTTTTGGTTACTTCCTCGTTGGACGACTAGGTCTTGGGATTAGTCGAGTCGGTCCGGTTCTCGTGTCTCGTAGGGACTCGGGAACCGGGTCGTTACAGTTGACATATCCCCAATATGTTAGCCCCAACAATCTTCCTTATTTGTTATTTCCTTTTTTTTATTATTTCCTTGTATGATGGCTACCTTAGTTATGATCCCTTGTATGGCAATTGCCTTTATAGAAATTGTCTTATCTTCCTCCTTTTGTCTATCAGAGCACTCTACTTCACCTCTATATATTGAGAGGTTAAACAACAGAATAAGATAATTTGCTTATTCTTTCCCACTTGGTATCAAAGCGGTGATCTTAGATTGGCACTCAGGTATTTTACCAAAATATTCCTTTGATCCAATCCATTAAATGTCAAAATCCTCATCTCCTCACCTCTTCATGCCACCACCACCTTGATCTGTAGCAACAACATTGGTAAGAGCGGTGGTAGCAGTGGCAGTAGGACTACCACTCGCAGGCATATGACGGCCTTGCACCAATGAGGGGAGTAGTAGTAGTCCTTATAAGGGCCACTAGGGACCCCTCCTAGCCCTAGCGTGCACCTCCTAATCCTCGGAGGGACTGTTATATAATTCTAACTTGATTTTCCAAGGAAGTGATTATTTAGATTTAATGTTAGATCAATCATTTTATGTTAGTTATGATGATTTTGCAAATCTGAAAAATTGATTTTAGATCTAATTTTGGAGAGTTTTGCTTGGTCAGTTGATCCCTTGGTCCTTGCTAGGCACAATTTCAATCTCAGGAGGAGTAGAGATGGCACTGGATACTACTATTGAGATAGGGATGGTGGAGTATGTAGGCTTGATGTATGAGGAGCATGATACGAGTCACCATGGTGGAGGATGGTTGGTTGACTCTGGTGCTTCACACCATCTTTGTGGAGATCAGAGTTATTTCCGATCACTCAGTTCTGTTGCACCAGAAGAACGGAGCAAGTAGTTGACGGCAGGCACACACCTATTAAGGGGAGGTGTTTATAACCCTCGCTTCATGACTGCTAAGAGTGTTAATGTGCTAGACTTTCCCTTAAGCCTATTGACGGTGAGTAGGATTACGAAGGACCTTAATTGTAGGGTTATCTTCGATGATGTTGGATGTATCATCCAGGATAAGTTCATAGGAAAGATTATTTCCAGAGGGATAAAGGAGAATAGTCTTTATCATCTTGGCTAGGAACCATTTGCAAGAGCTAGTAGGTATGATAGTGGAGTGCCTTATAGTTGCATTCATCTAGGTCACTTACGTCTAGATCGCCTTAGGAGGGTATTACACATATCTCTCCTACCACTACTATTTGGTGTAATTCCTATCACTTAGGTAATTATCATCCATCTTTTCCTACTAGTACTTCTCTTGGATTAGAAACTATTTCTTAAGCTACTTTATATGGATGTTTGGGGACCAAGTAGAGTTCTGGATAGGATGGGACATCACTATTATATTATAGTTATTGATGAATTCTCCACAATGTCCTAGGTGTTCCTTTTGAAGAACAAAGTAGATATTGGAGGTGTCATAGAGACTCTCTTCTTGGAGATCAGGACACAGTACTCTGCCACTATAAAAAATGTACGGATAGATAATACCCTTGAGTTCTATACTGTGAGACTTATAGATATCTACAGGGCTCATGGGAACATCCACCAAACCAGTCCCCATACCTTGTAATAGAATAGGGTTGCAGAATGGAAGCATAGGCATCTGTTAGAGGTTGCCCATATTGTTCTTATCCACCACAGTGTTCCATCGAGATACTAGGGGGGATATAGTTTTGTTGGTGCAAGGACACCACAATCGTTGATTTTAATGATAACAAACCTCATGTTATTTAGCATTTGCATTTGAGTTTAAGACTTCAGGATGAAATGAAAATAGAAGTAAGTGCGAGGAGCTCAAGCTCACATCCATGGTGGATTGGAGGAGCTTGATGGAGGAGAGGGAGATTTGATTAGGGGTAAAGCTTGAAGAAGAAGAAGAATAGGATAGAACATTTATTTGAATGTTTTTGTCTTTTATTCTCAAGATTTATATTAAAGAGCCCAAAGTATAACACCCTTAGTTCTAGGAATACTTACACAAGCTTAGGAAACTTAGGTAAAATCAAGAGTTAAATCAAAAAGCCAAAATAGTTTTCATCCAGACTGATCAGACGTCCAACATGATAATCGGATGTATGATCCTAACTTTTAAGTTGTTTGATATTTTTACCAAATATCCAACTACCTAAGCTGGAATATCATTGTTTAGGACCTTTTGATTCTGACGTCTTGACCTATTTCCAGACATCCATTCAGATGGCTGATAACCTAGCCAGACGTCCAATGATAGGACTGCTAGCATGTTAGACCATTATCTTTGAAAACCAAGTTAGGATTTTTTCAATATTATTCCTAGACATCCAGAGAGACCCTTAGATGTCTGATAAAAAGACATTAGACCAAAATCCTAAGTCGTCAAACCAAATCTAACTGTTGGCATCTCGAAAATCAATTTCTGTAGAGAACCATTATCATCAGGCGTCTAATAGTATGATCAGACGTCTAATAAGATGTCTGACCACTTGACACTAAAACCTTGTTTCAATTTGATCAAATTCTAGGGAAAAACCATTTAGAATTAGACATCAAATTTTTCACCCAGATCGATGTTAAGGAATCAGATACCGTGTTGTAGGCAGTTTGGCCATTGATGGCCTTGATTCTAAGTTTGGTAGATTCAACCATGCACTTATAATCTCATATATTCCATCTACATACTAGCAGGTCATGCTTAATCCAAAGTGGCATCAAGCCATGGAGGAAGAGATAGTGCCACTCCAGAGTAGATAGGCTTGGGATCTCGCCTCACTTCCTACCAACGCACAACTAGTTGGCTCTAGATGGGCCTTTACCTTAAAATACAACCCTGATTGGTCTATTTCAAGAAATAAGGCTAAGTTAGTGGCGAAGGGATTCACCCAAATTTATGAGATGGACTTCTTTGATACTTTCTCACCTGTTATATGGCTTGCCACTGTTCATTACTCATATCTGTTATGGCTCACAAAAGGAGACTTATATGCATCAGTCCCCAAGTTTTATGGTTTAAGGGGATCGTATATGCAGACTCAGGAAGGCCATCTATGCCCTAAAGTAGAAATCGAGAGTACAGTTTCTGAAGCTCTCAAATGTGTTGCAGAAGATGAGGATACAAAGATCTTCCTCATATATTTCTTTGTTTGTCAGGAAAATAGAGAATGGTGTGGTGGCACTCCTAGTTTATGTGGATGATCTGATTATCACCGATGATGATGAGGTTAGGATAAGTTAGGTCAAGGAGTCCCTTGTACGACAGTTTGTTATGAAGGATCTAGGCTAGCTTAGATACTTTCTGGGGATCGAGGTGGCAAAAAGTAGAGATGAGAGTGTTCTCTCTCAATGCAAGTATGCATTGGATGTTCTTCAAGAGACAGATACATTGGGGTCTAAGCTAGCCAACATTCCTATGGGCCCCAAGGCACATCTTCAAGATGAGGAAGCAGAGGCAGCTGATAGCTGATGCGTCACTTTACTCAAATCAGTAATTAAGTTAAGTTTACTTAATTAAGAGTAGAAAAAGTCACTTAGGTTAACTCGATATTGTGTCGGTTGTGTAGTATAGGGTCGAATTAACCTAACATTTTAGAAATTTTTACTGGTTGAGTCCACATCATTCACTGGGAGGTATAATTCATTCTAAATTCACTAATTATCTTTTATTTTCTTTATAAGTTTAGGATGTATATTAAGTTAATTTTAAGAACATGAATTTTTCCAAAAGATTACTTAAAATGAAGTAATATGCAAAATCCCATAAGAGAACATATTTACTCAAATGATCTACTTTATTAACAAGTAAACATGTTAATTTTCCAATTTTATTTCAAAGAAATTAAGGCGATAAGAGTTGTTCTATTCAAACATGCCTTATTACAATTAAGACAAATTCAAAGAAATTAAAGAAATAAAACTTCATTTCTTCAGCCTCTCTCTTCTTCTTTCTTTCTTCCTTTCTCTCTCTTTTCCTTTTATTAAAAACCTTTATCTTTTACTCTCTCTCTCTCTTGAGCTCTTTTCTTTTTCCTCACTTATTCCTATTCTGTTCCTGCCTTCTCCTTTCTCTTCTTTCTTCTTCTTCTTTTGCTCCTTAGTGTGCTTGTTCTCCTTTCTTTCCTTAGCCTTCAGCTCTTAGCCATCAGCTCCTCTTTCCTTAGTCTTCAGCTCTTCACTTAACCTTAGCTTTTCCTTTGGACCTTCAACTGAACTGGGTTTTTCTTACTTTTTAACCAAAAATTATTTTATTTGTGGTGAGGTCCTTTCGAGGATACACAGCACCCTGAGACCAGGGTGGGACCAGACCCTACTCGGTCCTCGCCTGATTTCAATTTGGTTCACTTTTGGTTTATTTCATTTGATTCACAGTCTCGAGCCAATCCAGCTCAACCAGCCTCCCAAGGCCTCACCCTCCCAGGGCACACGCTCACGCCCACTCGGGCGTACACCCACAGGCACACATGCCCGCACACACACACATGCTCAAATAGGTTAGATGTTCAAATGCTCAGTTCGTGCCCAGCGCTTGACGACTGGGAAGCCTACAGCACAAATTACTTTTGTTCCCATGTGCATACTCAGAGCTAACCAATGTGGGACTATGTTCCCCCATTCCAAACCCAACTTCAATCGACAATATCTTCTTGCTCAGAGCTCCAAATCAAGTGATTCAAGGCTTGTTGGAAAGCTCTAAGATAGATCTACAAGTTTGCAGGGTCAATTTAAAGTTTAGAGGATGTTTTCCTCTTCAATTTGAAGAGTGAAATCAAGGGGTTCCTATGGGTTAAAATTGCCTGGAAATTTTTTCAACATTAACAGAGTCCTTAAATGGACTTTTCTCTCTCATTTAAAGGTCTGAACAGTTACTAAGATCAATTCCGCATTTACAGAAGTGAGATTTGAAGCTCTTAAAGCTTCAGGCAACACAGAGAAGGTTCAAATTTCTCTGTAAGCATCAGAGAATGAAATTTCAGATTAACATTGGTAGACAGGCACATAAGAACATATCTGAATGATTAAAACAAATTCTAAGGGTTGTAACAGATTGATCTGGGTAAAATTCATGTTCAAATTTCATCAAAATGCCACTGTTGTTAGTTTGTGTTCAAAAATAACCCAAACTGACAGAGTTTGAACTTTCACCAAATCATTCACTTGAGCTAGTTTAATCTCTCTAAAACCTTCCAATAGAATCTCAAGAATAACTTAAACTCCTCAATTTTTCAGTTTGAGCACAAAACCAGAATCTTCTTCCCAAGTTTGACAGAAAAGCCTAAAAAATTTGACTTTATGATTAATGACTTTTCCTAAGGAATTAAAGCCTAAAATAAGATCTTCTCAACCTCAGAAACTTGCTCAGCCTCTTTAATAGATGTTCTAACCCTAGAAATTAGGGTTACAAGCTCACCGCCTAAGCTTCAAAATGTGTTTTTTCATCAGAGGATTTTAAAGATTGTTACAGTGATTTGAAGACATGAATAGCTTCAGTGCACTACATTGAAGCTTCTAGACACCTTAAATGCAACTTAAACCTAACTAATAGACTTCTCCAACTCTACCAAAGTTGGAGAAGATGAAGACCCAATCTGAGCTCCAGACACTAAATCTTCAATTAAACATCTGCAAATTAATCAGTGATCGTTAAACAATTGATCTGGAGCTTTTCACCAAGTTTCACAGGCTGAAGAACAAAAATGACTCATTGGAGCTCGACGGAGTTCCGGTGAGTCCAGAAAATGTGAAAATTGCGTACAGATTGTGAAATTATGCCATTTTTAATCTAAAAAGGTTCCTGAGGTTGCAAGGAACCTCAAGAACTCAATTAATTCTTCATTATCTCATTAGAATTAAGATTTGACAGTAAATTCATTTCTTTAAGAATCTTATTTGGATTAGGCTCGGGACTTGTTTTACCCCTCAATTGAATGGTCAAAACAAGTCAACAAGTATTTATGATGATAAATATATATATAATTGAGGATTTGAATTACTCCTGAGCCGCAATTGACAGCGAGCTCAGGAGCTTAATTAAAATTAGGCGTTTAATTTATATGTGGTAATTATACATATTATAGTGTTGATTAGGGTCCTTAAGTGATGGATAGATGATGACGGACCTAGTGGAGGTGAACCTAAGCCCACTACTATTGCCATGGACAGTGACAGTAGTCAATGGAGGTGAAAGATGAATTAGGCGATTAGGTGATCAATTAAATGATTAAGTGGATTAGAAATGATCGTAGGAGATAAAGGAAGGTGGGGAGCAATTTTAAAAGATGAATTAAGGCTCTGGCGAGCTCAAGGAGCTCGCCGGAGTCGGAGAAGATGAACACTGAAATTCTAAAATTACTCTAATCTAACTATCTAACTGACTAAGCTATCCTACTCCTACTCTTACTCCTACTCCTAATCTATTGTTACTTGGATGAAGGGGTAAATAGGGTTCCGCTGAAGGCTCATGGCAGACGATGAAATCAGAGGGTGAAAAGAAGAATCTTCGACGGGTGGATGTGAGGTGAAGCGGAGGATTCCTTAGGTCGGCGCCTATGTCAGAGACGCGGCTAACCACGGTGGATCTCCTCGGCTGATCAGAATGGATGGAGGAAGTCGGAAAGTGAGATGGAAAGTCACCAGAGTTGCAGACGAATAGCCTATTGGGTCGGCTCAGTGTTAGAAGAGGGAAGGGAGCCAACTTGAGTTAAATCAGAGGGGTAAGGTGGTATTTATAGTAGTTGATGATGAAGAGAGTGGCGAGGTCTGGTCGAAGAAGGAGCTTGAGGAGCTTAACCTCCGACGTCGTCTCCGACAACGGTAAGGTTATCTCCCACTGGAAATTAGGATTTTCGGTTAATCCAGACCGGTGGATGAAGAGGAGGTGGTAAGTGCAAGCTACAAGAGCTTGGACAAAGAAGGGTGATGTCGACAGGGCAGTGATCGTGCGATGGCGTGACTCTCCATTGCCAGTCGTTCATTCGGCTGAAGAAGAAGAAGAAGAAGAAGAAGACAAAAAGGGACCTATATGAAATGAAACTTAAGGACCTATGTGAGAGTTAACGACCCGATTGCAATGAATTTTAAGGACCAAAATGTGAACTCAGGTTTTAAGGGTTTATTTTAACTTAGATCTTTTTCAACTTTTTATATAGGTTAGTAAATACGATAAATATTATGTTTTCACATTGACTTTACATTTTTGACCTTTCTAGATTAATTTATTAGATTAAGTAAAATTACTTAAGTTATTATATACTTAGGTTTACATTAAGTTTAAGTTACTTAACTTATTAATTAAAGAAAAGGTTAATAGGATTTCGAGTCCAATTATTACCTAGATTATTAATAATGTTAATTGAATGATAAAATACCATTTTAAACTTATTTTAGGGTCCTTTACTAAATATCCCTTATTCTATAATTAACCCTTATATATTCATAACCTTAGCTAATTAACTAGGAAGACTAGTTAATTAGGGGTAATTAGAGACCATAATGAGTCTCTCATTATACCCCCAAGCCAAGTTTTGCTAGTCCCTAGCAAAATTAACTAAGACGATGATGATTTAAAGCACTTGGGTTTAAATTATTGTAAATAGTAACTATGTAGAGGAAAGCTTAGGTCAGAAATTTTTAAGGTTAAATATAAATGATTAATGTATAGAGCATGTGTGAAAATTTCTTACTTAAACTCATACTTATAACATTTTTCAAAACACACTTAAAACAATTTGTTCACAAGAATTTTACTCTGAATTAGAATTCTTCAAAAATCTCTTAATCCTGGTAACTACTCTTAACTCAAATTAGAATACAAAGTGTTTTAAGGAAACAAAACATAAGGATTGAGAATTAAATTTTAACTCAAAAACTCAATAGATTTAAGTCAATCCTTTGCTTATGATATATGACTTTTATTGATATAAGTCTAAGCAAATTAACCAGATACTTATTATTAATCAAACTTAGAGTAGTAAAACTTTAATTCACTAGCCTACAACACTAAAGAATAACTTCTAGACCTAGGATTCTGTCAATTCTTCTCCTTTAGGTCTCAACTTAAAATCTTCAAAACCCTATTTCTTAGGCTTCATTGACCAATACCAAGGTTCAGTAGCTATGATTTTAAAATATCTGTGCTTAGTGAAGAGAATTGTCCTAAAGGCATCCAAAGTTGCAAAAATCCAGATCTTAAAACATCATTTTCCAATCCAAATTATTCCAATTCAAGCCTTTGGCTTGGCCTTACTCAGGTTTGGTTGCTTTCTCCTCACCACTTTTTTATCCCGAGGTCAACACTTTTTGTGTATATCTCCCCGATGGACCACTGGGTCTCTTATTCCTAATATTTTTATCTCCATATTTTTTTTCTTTTTCTATAGGTTAGAACACCCATTTGTAGCGAGGTGTTCTTTTTATTTGATGGAAGGGTAGCATCCATTTGTAACGAGATGCTTTTATTTATTTTGGAAAAATTGCATAAGCACCCTTTTGTAACAAGGCACTTAATTACAGGGTGTTTTATTTATTTTTTTCTTTTTTTCTTTTTCTTTTCCCCCTTCTCATTTTTCTTACTAACTTTATTCTCCAAATCCTTTCTCTAGGTGAGTGGCACATCCTTCACCCTTTTAAGGATCGCCCTGCGGAAATCCTTAGACTAAAGAGGATTCAGAACTGATCTCTTAACCTCTGTGTTTTCACAGTCTCAGATGCCAACAAGATAATTCTATGTATGTGAATTTAGATGTTTAGGTTACTTAGCTCTCAAACCAGAGCTTGGACAACAAAGCCCTTTACTCTCAGGTTCTTCAAATTCTTAGTTTCCTCCAATAGGATCCGTTAAGACAAAATTTACCAGGTCTAGTTATTATCTTTAGCCTGTAAGTCTTGTAAACTAAAATTCTACTAACTCTCTATTTAATTAACTCTGAATATATGATCTTTTTACTTAACTTTATGATAAAATCAAATTTTCAAAAAGCAAAAGGATTACTTAATCTAATTGATTAAAAAGTTATAATTTAATTCCAACACTTAAGTTTAAATCTTAACACACTTAGTTTCTTAATTCAAGGTAAGAATAGAAAAACAAATCTTTAAAAGATTTAAAAGATTCCTAATTCAAATAAAATCTTGGTTTAAAAATTTTAAACACAAAAATGTGTTGTTACAAAATGTTTAAAGTAAAAATCTAATTAAGAATTGAATGCCCTTAAATATCTATTTATATTCTATATACATTTTAATTTCTGACCTAAAAGAAAATTAAGCTCTTAATTATATATATATATATATTCTTCTTTTTTTCTTCGCTAAAAATGAATATACCCATTTTATTATTTTTATGAACTTTCCTTTTCAAATTTTTGTATTTATATATTTTTGTTTTTATGTATATAAGATTTTCCAATTTTTATGATTTTTTTTAATTTTTCAAATTTTTATGAAATTTTTAATTTTTTTAAAAATTTTATCATTTTTTAAATTTCTATTTTTTTTAAATTTCGTGGATATTTAATTTTTATGTGTTTTTATTATTTAACCTACACTTAAAGTGAAAATTTCACTTCAACACCCCCCCAAGCCAAAATTTTACAATGTCCTCATTGTAAGAAGGGTGAAAAGATATTACACTTTATTTAGTATAGGGTGATGGAAGGAGTCGAATAGAGGAGATTAAAAATCTCTGTGTGAACGATTTTAAGTCTGACCAAAGGTCAAAGTGGTCAGTCGGACTAAATAAAGGTAATCAATGTGATATAAAGTGAAAATTTAAAGTGTAGAAGAAAATCAAAAGGAGTAAAAATAACTATATACAAGTGCTAAGTTTTATGCCTTCAGGTAAGCATAAACCCTAGTAAAGAACTAAAAAGGATAGGTATATGATAAAAATAGAGGAGTTGTGAAAGAATTAGATCAAAAATAGTAAAAACAGATTAAACCACCCAGTCAAAACTCGTCCAAAAATTGCCTAGAATAGATCTCGTAGAACCCAAAATCAGATGCTCGTGAAAATCTCAGAAAGATTAGAGTAAAAATCATGAAGATTAGATCTGATTTAGGTTGAGATGTAGAACGTTAAAGATTAAGGCAATTTATAAATGTTTCCACCAAGTTCAGAAGATCAGCAGAGTCAGTTTTGATTCTCAATAATAGGTGGGTCATTTTGACACAAAATAGGTTGCTGATGCGCGTTTGGTGGATTGTTTTCAGGTAGTACAGAGGACGAGTTATGATTAGAATCAAAGGCCTAATTAAGGAAATGGACTTGACCTTGATTTTGCCTAGGATTTGGCAGATTCCTAGGATTCAGAATTGGCTGAGATGGAAGAGTACCTGGCAGACAAGACTCAGCCAAAAGCGTGATTTGATTTCGTAAATTAGCCAACTCTACCTTACATTGCCTATAGTTCTCAGCGAGAGCTTCAGCATTTTGTCACTGACTCGCTGATACAGCTCTTAAAATCTGGTCTAGCTATGTATCTCTAATAGGCCTAGAGTAATTCTGCATACTCATCGGGTTAGGCCTTAAATTTGATTGCTGAGGAGGCAATGGAGGTGGGTTAAAATGGGTCTAATTTGAATAATTTGGCCTTTGATTTTGATTTTGATCAGCCCAAGAAAAGTTTGAGTGGCTTCTCCATCCAGGATTATAGGAATTTGAATAAGGGTTTGGTCTTGAAGTGCTTTCCTGGATGGCGTGTAATCCTAAAAGATACGGCATGTTTTCTGCAACAGGAAAGGGTGGGGAAAAGGGTGGGTAAGATTGTGGGACAAAGGTCCCTCCTTGGGTCGGTGAAGGAGTAGATAGAAAACCCACGGAAGATGGATCTCTAGAATCCAGATTATTCACAAATTCCCTCCCCGTGGGAATTTGCGAAACAGGTGAATACGCAGGATTCGTAGCAAGCAGAGGCATAAGAGTCTTCATTGTGTTTCTAACCTCGTCGAGATGCTTTGCTACGATATCGACTTTGTCTAGTTTTTCTGCAATAATCTCTAAATCCTTTGAACTAGACGGATTACCGATCTCGTGAATGCCCTTATGCGGATTTTGGTGATTCGTATTCACTCCCTGTGTAAATTGCGACATTGATGCGTTGTTGATCGAGTTTTATGCCATCCCTTCAAATAATTCTGAAGTGGATTCTGCGTCGCGATTTAGAAAATTCTCTCCACAAGAGAAATCGACTAGATTGCGAATGCTCTCTTGTAAACCATAATAAAAGATGTGCATGAGTTGCCAATGAGGGATGTCATAATGTGGGCATTTCCTTTGCAATTCATGAAAACATTCCCACGCTTCATGAATTGGTTCTCCTTGGTTTTGATTAAAAGTAGTAATAGCTCGCCTTAAAGCATTTGTTCGACCAATTGGAAAGAATTTCTTCAAAAGTGCGGATTCAAGTTCAGCCCAAGTTGAGATTGGTCTTGCTAAAGTTCTATACCAATAAGCTACTTTATCTTTAAGGCTAAAAGAGAACATTTTCATTAGTAGGATTTCCCTATTTTGATTTCAAGGACCAAGAGTTTGAGATAGATTTTTAAGATCTTCTATACGTTGAAATGGATCCTCAGATGCAAATCCGTGAAAGTGGGGGATTAAACCTATGATATTTGGCTTTAATTCAGGATCCTTCTCCCAAATAGGAATCCTAACATTAGGCTCTACTTGTGCATTAGATGGGTTATAATAATCTCTAAGTAGAGGCCTTGGATGATTGATCGGTAAATTAGGGATTTCAAAACCTGCCTCAGGTCGAGGTGAAGGACGGGTTTGAAGAGTCTATAAATTGTTTAGGACTGCTATTAAAAGATTAATTTGTCTTGGTTGCTCTATCATCCTAAGGTTCTGGTTCAAGAGCACCTCATGAACATCAAAAGGCGGCATCTCCCCCTAACCAGAAGAAGAAGGGATCTCAGGATTTAGATTTAGCAATTGATCCATAGGAGTAGATGGATAAGACAGGAAAACCATTGGTTGGTAATTTGCAATCGGCCTAGGATCACCTGTCAACGGTGGTGCAAGAGGCGGATGCAAGGATCGCCTCCAGTCCATAAATGGAAAATAATGTGCAAATACACACGCACACCACCAGTAAGAAAAACAACGGCACAGAAACCTACAAAACAGCGTAAAAGACGTGGGTTTTGCTCTTCTTTCAAAGGAAAGAAGAAATTCCTAAGGTATGCAAAGTAATTTGACGCAAACAAATAGAGTAACAGTATCAAAATACACATCCTAATCTGTGTCTACGTAGGTGCGTACCTTAAAGCTCAAAGGTCTAAGGTCTAGGATCGAGACCGCTCACTACTGGCTCCCCAGGGCTCTAGTAGTGAGACAGACTTGTTGATTTTTGACCAAAGACCTAAGAGGAGCAAAGAGGAGAGATAGAAAAATAGACTTGTGTGACTCTAGTGATCGCGTTGTGTGTGCGATAACATGCAACAGATGATAGTGATAGAAAAACCCGCATGCATTCTACAATCAGATTTAAGTCATAATCTTTTTACTTCCTCTTTTTAGTTAGTAGTTTACAAAAATTATACCAAGTAAAATACAATGGCCGCTTTGTAGATCTTTTCAAAAAAAAATATGTGATCTTTTTAAATCTTAGAGGATAGGGATCTACGCGGGTTTTCTCATGTTTTCTCACTGATACGAGAAAAATAGTTTAAAATTCTTGAGTCAGATTCGCTCTAATTATTAGCAGATAATGCACTCCTAAGAGTGTATGCCTATAATATACTGATGCTAGTCAGATAAAGATGTATTTTTGTATTTTTTAAAATTTTTAAATGCAACAAAATAAAAGACTAAGAAAAACTCACAAAAAGAAGAAATAGCAAAACAGGAAAACAGTTTCCCGCCTTCTCCTGAGATTACCCGTAGAGGTAAACCTGAAAAGAAGACAGAAAATAAAAACAAAACAAATGGAGCTAACTAGAATAAAAACATTAAAATATATATATTTACAAAATACCTCCTGTTTAGACAATTAATCAAACTAAATTTCAGTGAATTAAAATATTACCTCCTCGACAACGGCGTCACTAAAATGATAATTAAACGAAGCAAAGTAAGGGAATGTTTTGATGAATTAAAATGAAGCAAAATATTACCTCCCCTGCAACGGCACCATTAAAATGATGCATCACTTTACTCAACTCAGTAATTAAGTTAATTTTACTTAATTAAGAGTAGAAGAAGTCACTTATGTTAACTCGATATTGTGTCGGTTGTGTAGTATAGGGTCGAATTAACCTAACATTTTAGAAATTTTTACTAGTTGAGTCCAAGTCGTTCATTGGGAGGTATAATTCATTCTAAATTCACCAATTATCTTTTATTTTATTTATAAGTTTAGGAGGTATATTAAGTTAATTTTAAGAACATGAATTTTTCCAAAATATTAATTAAAATGAAGTAATATGGAAAATCCCATAAGAGAACATATTTACTCAAATGATCTACTTTATTAACAAGTAAACATGTTAATTTTCCAATTTTATTTCAAAGAAATTAAGGCGATAAGAGTTGTTCTATTAAAACATGCCATATTACAATTAAGACAAATTCAAAGAAATTAAAGAAAAAAAACTTCACTTCTTCAGCCTCTCTCTTCTTCTTTCTTTCTTCCTTTCTCTCTCTTTTCCTTTTATTAAAAACCTCTATCTTTTACTCCCTCTCTCTCTGGATCTCTTTTCTTTTTCCTCTCTTATTCCTATTTTGTTCTTGCCTTCTCCTTTCTCTTCTTTCTTTTTCTTCTTTTGCTCTTTAGTGTGCCTGTTCTCCTTTCTTTCCTTAGCCTTTAGCTCTTAGCCATCAGCTCCTCTTTCCTTAGTCTTCAGCTCTTCACTTAACCTTAGCTTTTCCTTTGCACCCTAAACTGATCGGGTTTTTTTTTACTTTTTAACCAAAAATTATTTTATTTGCAGTAAGGTCCTTTCGAGGATACACAGCACCCTGAGACCAGGGTGGTACCAGACCCTACTCAGTCCTCGCCTGATTTCAATTAGGTTCGCTTTTGATTTATTTCTTTTGAGCCAATCCAACTCAACCAGCCTCCAAAGGCCTCACCCTTCCAGGGCACACTCGCTCACGCCTACTCAGGCGCACACCTACAGGCACACATGCCCACACACACACACATGCTCAGATAGGTTAGATGTTCAAATGCTTAGTTCGCGCCCAACACTTGATGACTGGGAAGCCTATAACACAAATTGCTTTTGTTCCCATGCGCATGCTCAGAGCTAACCGATGTGGGACTATGTTCCCCCCTTCCAGACCCAACTTCAATCGATGATATCTTCTTGCTCAGAGCTCCAAATCAAGTGATTCAAGGCTTATCGGAAAGCTCTAAGATAGATCTACAAGTTTACAGGGTCAATATAAAGTTTAGAGGATGTTTTCCTCTTTAATTTGAAGAGAGAAGTCAAGGGGTTCCTACGGGTTAAAATTGTCTGGAAATGGTTTTAACATTAACAGAGTCCTGAGATGGACTTTTCTCTCTCATTTAAAGGTCTGAACAATTACTAAGATTAATTTCTCATCTGTAGAAGTGAGATTTAAAGCTCTTAAAGCTTCAAGCAACATAAAGAAGCTTCAAGCTTCTCTTTAAGCTTTAAAGAATGAAATTTCATATTAAAATAGGTAGACAGACACAAAAGAACATATCTGAACGATTAAAACAAATTCTAAGGGTTGTAACAGATTGATCTGGGTAGGATTCATGATCAAATTTCATCAAAATACCACTATTGTCAGTTTGAGTTCAAAAATAACCCAAACTGACAGAGTTTGAACTTTCACCAAATGATTCACCTAAGCTGAG
Source organism: Thalassia testudinum (assembly GCA_037157565.1). Taxonomy (NCBI): domain Eukaryota; kingdom Viridiplantae; phylum Streptophyta; class Magnoliopsida; order Alismatales; family Hydrocharitaceae; genus Thalassia; species Thalassia testudinum. Next base: position 30,653,656 of record JAZHRO010000061.1, on the reverse strand, counting down.
TTTAATCTCTCTAAAACTTTCCAATAGAATCTCAGGAACAACTCAAACTCAATTGTTCAGTTCGAGCGCAAAACTAGAATCTTCTTCTCAAGTTTGAATGAAAAGCCTAAAAAATTTGAATTTATGATTAAAGCCTTTTTCTAAGGAATTAAAGCCTAAAATAAGATCTTCTCAACCTCAGAAACTTGCTCAGCATCTTTAATAGATGTTCTAACCCTAGAAATTAGGGTTACAAGCTCGCCGCCTGAGCTTCAAAATATGTTTGTTCGTCAGAGGATTTTAAAGATTGTTACAGTGATTTGAAGACATGAATAGCATCAGTGCACTGTGATAACACCACACAAGGGGGTAGTAATTAGGTTGAATATGGCCCATCTTTAGAATAAAAGGCACAACATAAGTAGAATAGGAGCATTGCATGCATCAAGTACCAAGATTGCCTATAAACTGTATTAATGGCCATTTGTGTAAAGCATTTGTCAAAGCAGGCCTTAGATGAGCAATCGGACTGCACAGATGGATTCAGAACGACGAACGGAGTCCAACGGACTCAACATCGGCCAAATCCGACATCCGGAGCTCCCACAATGGGCCCAAGAAATTCTGACCGTTGATCTGGAGATCAACGGCCCAGAGAGCACCACGTCGCCCCGCCCCTACCGCTCACACACCCTCAAGCTGCCCAAAGACGAATCTCGGCCATTGATCTTCGATCGAATGGCCGAGATCCGCGTGCTCGCCCGCGGTCGCCACGACAAAGCGCGGGCGTGGCGCAACGGTTAGCGCGCACGCCCGCATCGTCGCGACGCGTGTTCGAGCCGCAAGGAGCGGGATTTGAAGGCGGCCGAAGGGCGCGGAAAAATTGGGCCGCCCGCTGCTACGATCTCGCCACGCGGCGCGACCGCAGCGCTCGAGCGCCCACGCGTACGCGCACGCCGGCCGGAAACACGCGCGCACACGCGTGCCCAAGGCGCGATCTTAGCGCGGGCGCAAAAGGCTCTCAGCCGTCCGATCTTCGATCGGACGGCTCTCGTTCAGCGGCCATGGATCGCGCGAAGAGGAAGACCGGGGCAGGCTGCTGACCGGTGGTGAGAGGGTTGCACCGACGCTTTTGGAAGCAATTTTGGCGACACTCTGGATGTCGCTAAAGCCCCTTCTTCTTTTAGGAAGCCCTTAACTCTATTTAAACCCCCTCCTACCACCATTCAAGATATACTCTCCCACTTGCAACTACTCCACTCCTCTCCTAGCTAGTTTTAGGCACTCTTGTAATTGTCGGAGACGACGAGCCGCCGACGGAGCCTCCTCCACCGCCGTGGCTGCCTCGTCGCTCTCCACTCTCTCTCTACCTCTCTCTCTCTCTCTTTTAAGCTTTCATTTACTTTTGTTGAAGCATGTATTTAATGTTGTAAACCATGAACTATGAATGCATGTTTAATGAAATTATTTTCCGTTCAGTCGCCATTTTAATTTCTGTTTAAAGTGCATGATCAAAACTAAGAGCTTTCTAACCCTAAACTCTCTCTCTCACTCTTGCTTTTCAAAACTGTCTCTTTCGCAAGCAAAACTCTACCTTTTTCGTGACAACAAGTGATAAACAAAATCCGATTTCCACGCCTCCCTGAGACCGACACTCGAACTCACCTCCATTTACTTCTTTTAAAACCAACGTATCAAGTGCGACTATAACGACACCTCTTAATACACACGCACGAAGGCACATCACACTGCACTGAAGCTTCTAGACACCTTAAACGAAACTTAAACCTAACTTATAGACTTCTCCAACTCTATCGAAGTTGGAGAAGACGAAGACTCAATCTGAGCTCTAGACACTAAATCTTCAATTAAACATCTGCAAATTAATCAGTGATCGTTAAATCATTGATCTAGAGCTTTTCACCAAGTTTCACAGGCTGAAGAACAAACATGACTCGCCGGAGCTCGTCGAAGCTCCGATGAGTCCAGAAAATGTGAAAATTGTGTACAGATTGTGAAATTATGCCACTTTTAATCTAAAAAGGTTCCCGAGGTTGCAAGGAACCTCAAGAACTCAATTAATTCTTCATTATCTCGTTAGAATTAAGATTTGACAGTAAATTCATTTCTTTAAGAATCTTGTTTGGATTAGGCTCAGGACTTGTTTTACCACTCAATTGAATGGTCAAAAGAAGTCAACAAGTATTTATGATGATAAATATAAATATAATTAAGGATTTGAATTACTCCTGAGCCGCCATTGACAGCGAGCTCAGGAGCTTAATTAAAATTAGGCGTTTAATTTATATGTGGTAATTATACATATTATAGTGTTGATTAGGGTCCTTAAGTGATGGATAGATGATGATAGACCCAGTGGAGGTGAATCTAAGCCCAATACTGTCACCATGGACAGTGACAGTAGTCAGTGGAGGTGAAAGATGAATTAGGCGATTAGGTATCAATTAAATGATTAAGTGGAATAGAAATGATCGTGGGAGATAAAGGAAGGTGGACAGCGATTTCAAAAGTTGAAATTAAGGCTCCGGGGAGCTCAAGGAGCTCGCCGGAGTCAGAGAAAATGAACACTGAAATTCTAAAATTACTCTAATCTAACTTACTATCTAACTAACTAAGCTATCCTACTCCTACTCCTACTCCTAATCTACTGTTACCTGGACGAAGGGGTCAATAGGGTTCCACCAAAGGCTCATGGAGGATGATGAAATTAGAGGGTTGAAAGAAGAATCCCCGGCGGGCGGATGTGAGGTGAAGCAGAGGATTCCTTGGGTCAGCGCCTGTGTTAGAGATGCGGTTGACCACGACGGATTTCCTCGGCTGATCAGAATGGATGAAGTCAGAAAGTGAGATGGAAAGTCGCTGGAGTTGCAGACGAAAAGCCTATTGGGTCGGCTCAGTATTAGAAGAGGGAAGGGAGCCAACTTGAGTTAAATCAGAGGGGTAAGGGGGTATTTCTAGTACTTGGTGATGAAAAGAGTGGTGAGGTCTAGCCGAAGAAGGAGCTTGAGGAGCTTAATCTCCAGCGTCGTCTCCGACGACGGTGAGGTTATCTCCCACTTGAAATTAGGATTTTCGGTTAATCCAGACTGGTGGATGAAGAGGAGGTGGTGAGCGCAAGCTGCAAGAGCTTAGACAAAGATGGGTGATGTTGGCAGGGCGGTGATCGCACGGTGGCGTGACTCTCCGTTGCCAGCCGTTCATTCGGTTGAAGAAGAAGAAGAAGAAGAAGAAGAAGAAGAAGAAGACAAAAAGGGACCTATATGAAATGAAACATAAGGACCTATGTGAGAGTTAAGCACCCGATTGTAGTGAATTTTAAGGACCAAAATGTAAACTCAGGTTTTAAGGTTTATTTTAACTTAGACCTTTTTTAACTTTTTATATATGTTAGTAAATAAGGTAAATATTATGTTTTCACCTTGAATTTACATTTTTGACCTATTTAGACTAATTTAATAGATTAAGTAAAATTACTTAAGTTATTATATACTTAGGTTTACATTAAGTTTAAGTTACTTAACTTATTAATTAAAGAAATGGTTAATAGGATTTCGAGTCCAATTATTATCTAGATTATTAATAATGTTAATTGAATGATAAAATACCATTTTTAACTTATTTTAAGGTCCTTTACTAAATATCCCTTATTCTATAATTAACCCTTATATATTCATAACCTTAGCTAATTAACTAGGAGGACTAGTTAATTAGGGGTAATTAGAGACCATGATGAGTCTCTCATCAATAGCATATCATAGAGATGATTGGAAAGATACTATATCTGACCATTGCATGACCCGATATTGCACTTGCTGCAGGCAAGCTCAATCAATTCATGGATAGGCTAGCCAAGTAGCATTGGCAGGTTGCTATGCAGGTGCTTAAGTACTTGAATAAAGCACCAGGATGTGGTATTCCTTTTCAGGTTGGGGCTCCTATAAATGTGGTGGGATACTCAGATGCAGATTATGTAGGTTGTGCTACAGATAGGAAGTCTACTACAAACTTCTGTACTTTTGTTGTAGGTAACTTGGTTACCTGAAGGAGTAAAAAGCAGGCTATCGTCTCTCATTCTAATGTTGAGTCAGAATATAGGACCATGGCCCAGACTGCTACTAATATGATTTGGATTAGTTCCTTATTGTGGGATCTGCATGTTCATAATAATGAGCCCATGGAAATGAGATGTGACAATAGGCTTCCACGCATATTGCCAACAATTTCATGTTCCATGTGTGCACGAAGCAAGTGGAAGTTGTTTGCCACTATACTAGAGATTTGATGTAGCATGGGGTGTTGCGCACAACATATGTTGCTTTAGAGGACCAGATGACTAACATCTTCATGAAGCCCTTGCCACGTAGAGTGTTTGATACATGCTGTTTCAAGCTGAGCATGATTAACATCTATACTCCAGCTTGAGGGGGAATGTTGACATATCCCCACTATGTTAGCCCCTATGGTCTTCCTTATTTGTTATTTCCCTTTTTTATTATTTCCCTGTTGCTATATGATGGTTACCTTAGTTGTGATCCCTTGTATGGCAATTGCCTTATTTTCCTCCCTTTATCTTGTGGAGCACTCTACTCCACCTCTATATATTGAGAGGTTGGATAACAAAATAAGATAACTTGCTCATTCTTTCCCACTGTATTTTCTGGCTCTATATGTGTTGTTCAGTTGTATTTTAGTTGGGCATTCCCATTGTGAATTCCCATCTTGTGAGAAAATTCTCTTCGTAGAGGAGGGGTTTGAAATACACTACCTTCATGTAAGTAGTGTTGTATTTAGGTTGTGTCACCCTCGGTTTAAAGTGATACGATAGTGGATTTGATCGATTAGGTCCATCAAAAAGTCCTAAGTCGATGAGGGTGATGCTTTTTACCCTTGAGGTTTTCATCTAAAAATACTTGTCTCATTGTGGTGATTGATTTTGTGGGATTGAATTTTTATTTTGTAAATTATTATCGATTTTATTTCTTGCACTACTCACCCCCCTCTAGTAGAAATTACACCATGTCCCACACTATTTTCTTTCAGCATCTCCTATTCTTCAAGTTACTCATCACAAATCTTTTCACCTTGATGCCTTCAAACTTCCAATTATGAATTCCAAGAATTCTCAAGTAAATTTCAGAACAAAATTAGAAACACAATCAGTGAAATTGACCACATGTAAATGAAAATTTTTAAATCATTATTTTTTAGGAAAATGAAAATTCCTCCTTTTTAAAAAAACCCTAGCTTTACTTGTAAGAAAACCCTATTGCACTTTAGGGTTCATACTTCAGAACAACTGACTTCACCTCCGATACCTACATTGAAGCTTGAAATCGTTCGCAATAGCCATTCCAACCCAACCACTCACCTTGTTCTAAAATATGAACTAAGCTGAATTTGAACCCACCTTGTTTGCAATGAGGGCATTGCAAATCTTAGGCATGGGGGGCATGAAAGTGCAAAACAACTCAAAATTTGATTCTTTTGAAGGGTTCTCACTAAAAAAAAGGGATGAAAGGGGAGGAAACTTTTAAGCTAAATTGCAAATCTATAAGGAGGAAAAAGAGGAGGAAAACACAAAAAGAAAAAGGAGCAAAAGAAAAGTTACGGTTAGTCCTAGTAGTTGAGTATGAAACATACCTAAGTGTTAGACTAGATCGAACGATGAATTATGACCTAAAGTGCTAAAGAAAAGGAGACAAGTGAGAGATACCAACTTTAGGCCTCTTGGGCCAGTTTGGGCTTAAACATTTAAGTATTTGTTAAGATCTAGACTATTTCTTAAGAGGTTAAGGGAGGTGCGAAGCTGATGTATTAAGTCTAAGGCTTAAGGATTATTCAACCTTGTTGTCTACCCTTTGGTTTGCAGGTCTTGATAACCTAGGCATCCACATCTCTCATGCTGGTCTGGTTCAATAAGCTTAATGAAGAATAATGCCAAAGGTGTTCTATTCTTAAAAAGAAAAGGTTTCTCGAAGATCTGACTTAGGAGCGGCTCAAAAATACAAGTTGATTAGAGGAGTTCCTGCCACTAAGAGGTGGAGTAAATACTCCCATTGAAGATGCATTATAGCATATCATCTCCTTGGCGCTGATCAGGAGTGATGTATTAAATCTGATTCGGGTGCTATTCGGAATCACTTTTTGAAATTCAAAAATTTTCAAATTTGAGTCAATTTGAACCCTTTGTAATTCATGAATTTTTAAAAATTCCACGATTCGAATGTTTCCAAATGCATGGTGTCATTTGAAACCTAGTTTGAAAACAAAGGTTATGCTCGAATTTTAGAATTTTTGGCTCAATAAATATTTGGCAAATGAATTTTTAATTCATAGTCAAAGTCTGGCCGAACTTTGAAAAATGATGAAAAGGCTTTTGAAAGATTTTGAAATTCAAAATCCCAACTTTTTCACCAAAACAACTTTTTTTCTCTTTTTTTCTAAATTTTTTTCAAAATTTTTCTTTTCAAACCTTTTCAAACTTTTTTTTTATTGGAGGGAAACCTTTTCAAAATTTCTTTTTTCCTTTTTCAAACAAAAACTCTAACCTAAGATTCAAAAGAAACCCTAAATCTATGACCTAATTTTTTTCTTTTCTTTTTACGAAAATATGCATTTTTAAAAAAAATCAAATTCTACCTAGAATTCAAATCTACCTAGGGTTTAGAAAGGGAAATCCTAAGCTAAGCTAAGGATGTGCACCTAATTTTTTTCAACTATGCCAGATGTGTGCACAGATTCCACTCTTCATTTCCTGCACATCAAAAAGCAAGCATAAGTGGATTCGTCACTATTAAGCTCACAAAAGTCACAAATCAAAATTGCGTTGCCTCCCTGGCAACGACGCCATTTTTTTTTGTTGAGTAGGTCGAGTATTTGATTAAAGCACATTAGAGTATAGCGCAAAATACAACTCAACAAAACATTTCAATTAATGAGATGGTGAGTCCCAGTCTATCTCAGGGAGGCATTTAGAAAAGCGAAATTGATTCAATCTTTTTGCTATTTGCTTATAATTGTACGCTGGTTTCAAGCCTGCGAATGTACATCTCACCAGTTGCGTTATTGATCCTAACTAGGTGTGCGTTTGTCAAATAAATAATGAAGGTGAATGTGTGTGTATTAGTATGCACCATCTTACTTCACGGTGACTATTAACAGAAAAAGTGTCAATTGCAAGGTCGTTTATGTATTTAGGAACCGACATCTTATTGCAATGTAATAGGCAATCAAATCAGGAAACTTATGATTTTAATAGAGAAAGATAAAATAGTGATTTCATTCATTCACAAAGGTTGTCATTACAATTGATTTTTGAGGAAAGCTTGTACATGAATGATTAAAGCGAGAATTCTAGCTGGAAGAAAATGGATGCATGCATGTATCTATGGAAGATTATGCATGCATCACTCAGGTAGAGGATGACTACACTACTAAGCAGTAAATTCAATATAGAAATTAAACTGTGAAGAACACTTATCTACGAGAAATCAGGGCAATGGAGGTGGTCTCCAATGGCCTATGGAGCTTGAGGTGGTAGGAAGGAGAAAGAGGGGCAGCTAATGGTGGGTAGGCCGGCCCTTGGAGAGGTGGTTGAGAGCTACTCTAGCCTTGGGCGTGGAGGTGGGAGTGTTGATGGTGATGGAGCTCGTGGATGGAGGTGCACATGGGATGAAGCTAAGGCTAGATCCGGTGCATGGCCGTCCAAGAGGGTTTTTTTATAGACTCTTGGGAGGATATGGAAGTGGCTCTTTAAAGACTTCTAGAATTCTCTAGAAGTGGGATTAGGTGGCAGCTAGAGAGGTAAAGAGTGGGTCTGATTAGCCCATATTTGTTGGCTATTTAAATATGTAAATGCCTAGATATTAAGATATCCTTAACATTAAGCTAGCAAATATTAGGATGTAAATAAATTACTTCATATTTTTAGCTTAATTGCATAATTCATTCATTGCATGCATTTATAATTAACTTAGAATTGCATGCATTTATAATTAACTTAGAATTGCATGCATTTGATTAGTTAATCAATAAGGTGAATTACTTGCATTGTTTTAATTTAATATAGAAGTTAAGATTTTGTGCATAAATAACCATAATATTTTATTATTTTCTTATTCTCTTCTTCGATAGGTAACAACTGCTTCTCGTCCTCGTGCACCCATTCATGCATAGTTGCAAGCATTCATTTGCCATGAAGAGGATCTAATCCTGCCTCTTTATTTTCAAAATTCATCACCTGCAGCTGCAAAGGGAGGAGGAGACGACCATGCACAGTGAGACTCCGCCCTAACTCCACCCCTATGAAGAGCTTCAAGCTCACCTCCATCACCACCACCGTGCATCTCCAAGGTTGAGCTCCACCACACTGTGGGCTGGCGAGGTGACAGCTTGCCGCACCAAGCCAGTGGACTCGTGCAAACAGCATGTGCGTGCATCTTCGATAGCACACAACCATCACCATGCACCACCCTCACCGCCATCACTAGCAACCACCACCGCACAAACACACCAGCAACCATTTTTGCAATTTTAAGACGTCCGGGAAGCTTCCCGGATGTCTAAAGCCTCTTTACCACCTTCTTCATCTTTGTTTCTTCTTCCTCTGTTTCTCCTCCACTTCAATGAAACCTACCACCATCATCACCAACAGCATGCCACTGCCCTCCTTCTTGCTCACGTCAACCCAACCCGTAGTAGCGCACCACCTTCAGTAGAGACCACATGTAACCCAGCGTGCAACAGCCACGTGCACATTCCCCTGTGCTCCCCCTCGCCTCTAGCACCCGCGCCCCCTTCAGTTGCACCTCCGCCACTCTCGCAGCAACACGTGTGTGGCTGCGTGTTCTCCAGCAGCGCCCCTGCAGCCGTGCTCCTTCAACAGCATGCCCCCGCATGCACCGCGCCCCTACTGTACACACTGCCCACAGTAGCAGCCACCTCCAGCGCACATCTCCTCGCTGTTTCCCCTAGCCTCCAGACCACGTGCCATGCCTCATTGCCACACGCCCAATGCCTGCCCGAGTTTCCTCTACGTGCACAGTGCGCACCTCCTCATTGCCATCCTCGCCATCTTTGCGCACGCCTCTCTAGCAGCAGTAGCAGCAGGAAACACCCAACATACCCACCGCCATCTCCTCGCCACCGCCACCTCCGTGATTGCACAGCAATCATAGGTCTTAATTGACATAAATTAGGCTAGGACTTAGCATAAGTTAGGGTAATCCATGCATGCATAAGCATTATCTGCATCTTTACTGCTTTACTTTAGCTATGCATGAAATAATGTTATAATGTGTTGATTAAGTGCATTATGTCAATTGCAGGCAATTTGCTAATCAGGAGCTGGATCTGGAGCAGGATTTGAAGCTGGATCAAGAATAACGAGTGTTGCAGTAGAGCTAGAGCAAAAGACCTAGATTAGATGTAGGAATATGATGTTTGGGAGTTAAGGTTTGCTATTCTATTAATTAGGAATAAAGCAGTAAAATGTGAAGAACTTAAGTCCATCCTAGCCCTAAGATAGCCTAGAGACTTCCCCAAGCCTTAGCCACCCTTAGATTAGGTCACCGCACCCTAGGAAACCTTAGAACCCTAATTCCAACCTTTATCTACACGTCTAGATGAATTATAGGATGTCCAGAACCCTTAGCCAACTCCAGCACACCTTAAACCTACTTCTGCAGTGTTATTAGATGTTTAGACACTTGGTCAGACGTCCAATTTCTACAGAATACCCAAGACAGAACCTTGAATCCTTCCTGACTCTGATTGGACGTCCAGACAGCAAGTGTGGACTTCTGATTTTTTAGTATAAGACATCTGACACTATTATTAGATGTCTGATACTGCTTTCCAGTTCCTGTTTTGAGATTCAAGCCTTGATCTTGGATCTCTAGGTCCCTAAACCCAATTCCAACCACATATGAACCTAAATTAAGGTGCCCTAACCCTAGTACATCACCTCTAGACTTCCATAAGGACCTAATTAGGTCCTCACTAAAACTAATTGACTTGGATCTTAGTCAATTCCATCAGCCTATTCAATTTGACTTATTGAGTCCAATTGAGCCCTAATCTCAGCATACACTGTCCAACTGTACTCAGTGAGAGTCCAATTGACCTAGACCTAAATTAATTGAGTTGTTTTACTCTCATTTAAGTTTCCACACACCCAATTAAACTTGTATTAAGCTTAATTTCACTTTACCTTAGTGAATTAGGGTTTATAACCCTAATTTGAGACATACCTTGACCTAAACCCACTAGAACCTAACCTAATCAACCTAGCCACCTAAGTTTTGACCCACACACACCATCCACATGAAAATACCTAGCCTAGAGTTCTCTAGAACTCTCTACCATGTGTGGTTGCCTTGGTTGCTAAAATTAGCAACCAAGAGCCATTCAATTTTTAGATATACATTTGGTGGATCTAAAAACCACCATTCATTCTCTCTCTCTCACTCTCCCACGAGCTCCCACCATAGGCCTCTCTAGAGAATTCCATAATTCTCTAGAGAGCTTCCCTTAGGTCTATAAAAAGACCTAAGGGGTGGCCATTTGCACCCATCCACTATTTGGCCATACATCCATTGTCTCCCATCCACATTCATGGCTCTCATCCACTTCCACTTAGGCTAGCTGCCACCCTCTCCACCACCATCTCCACGAGTTGGGCACCACCATGAAGGACACCATGCCGGGATGCTGGATCACTCCTCTCTCTCTCCAAGGGCCGGCCTAAGCTCCATTGGCCGCCCCTCATTCTCCTCTCGACCACTCCAAGGCCATCGGAGACCACCTCCGAATGCCCTTCCATTCTACTAGATCTAGATTAGTAGTTTATGCCCTTCATAGTTTTACTGCTTTTAATTACTACTTAGTAGTGTAGTCCTTATTCTCCCCAAATGATGCATGCAAAATCCCCTCGTAGATTCTTGTATGTGATCATTTTCTGATAGCTAGATCTACATTTTTAAGCATTCATGTACAAGCTTTCCTCTACAAGTTCATGTTGCAAACACTCTCCAAATGAATGAATGAAAAATATGTTTTCTATATATATATGTCTATGTGTTGAGAATCACCATGAGCTCATTGCAATATCTTTGTGTGATTAATGTTGCCTGTTTTCAATTCCTGATATACTTGCAACTAAGCATGTTGTACTTCAAAACGTAATAATCATAAACCGGCATGTGATTTCGAATAGAGTAGAGCGGTAAAAGATCAAATTCAAAAGTAAAACAAATGCCTCCCAGAGACGAAGGACTGGGACTTAAAGTCTCGTTATCTTTTATTAAATATCTTTGTTTGATCATATTGCGCACTACACTATGATGCTATTTTTCTATCAAAAATGCACTCTACGATCGTCATTTGCTGAGTAGCCCTCCGACCATCATTTGCCATGCTGCTACCACCGCCGAGTAGCCCTCGGCCCACTCGACGTCTGGTGAGCTTCACGCTTCCAATTGTGGTCTCCTCCATGCAAGCAAGCAAGGCAAAGATCTTCCCCTATTTTGCTACAGGAACCATGCCATTAGTTTTTACATTGTTTGCCATTGCCACTTCATTGCTATAAAATTAAATCAATTAAATATTATGTGATTTTGATGAGAATTCTCCTCCTCTTTCGTAAAATGACTATTGCAAGATTATCTTACATGATTCCCTTCATTTAAAAGGTTTTCTTGGTTTTATTCAAGGGAAGTCATCCCCCAGTAGCATTTATATTTACATTGATTATTTTTATCAATCTTTATTTTGGGATTGCATTTTTGGGCATAGGAATTTCATGATCACCATGTTATTAAGCATAAATATAACTTTAAGTGATTTCCTTAAAAGGGGGTTTGACCTTGATTATGATTCTATTGCTTGGGAGAATATATTTGAGAATTTCTGCTTAACTTCTTGTGCTAGTTTTTAATAGGCCATTGCCTCCCTGTGGATACAACCCACTCCTAATTGAGTGGTTATTGTAATTATTTTGATTAGTCAATTTTCCACCACCTAGAAATACTACGACAAATCATCTTAATCATTATTTTCAAAAGCGAAAAATCGACTTGTCAAATGGTTCCGTTGGCGGGGAGGCAACGGGCTTAATTAAATTGCATTCATTCGTTTGTTTACATTGATTTAAATTTTGGAAGCATATTTAACTTTGGATCTTTGTGTTCTGGTGTGAGTTTCGACGTTCTGGGACACATATTCTACGACTTGCCATCACACTAGCAATTGTGAGAGGTGACTCTTGAAATCACCAGAGGAGAAATTGTTTGAGCCATTTTGCGAGGAACTAGATTGCCAGGAGGGGAAGGACGAGGACATGGTGATCATCTTCATACATTTAATCTTTAATTTGATTAAGAGTAGGATTTAGAATTTAGACTTAATTTTCCTTGCACATTTGGTTTATGACCCTTGTTCTGGGGTACATTTTTAGGGGTTTGTTCCCTGATTTTGTTTTAGGCCCGTGTTGGGTAATATTTTTCAGGAGCCTATTATTCCCTTTTCTTTATATCTAGGTTTTTATCTTATTTTGTGATTTTTTATCATTTTCTTTATTTGTGCATAAATAGATATATATATATAAATAACATGAGTTTCCTGCTAGAAGCAGCCGCCACTAGGTTGTATCATTTAGGATTGAATGAGCAGCATCTAGATCTAATTTCCTATCTTGCATATTGCATGAAGAATATTGGAATCAGGTATTCACTTCTAACTTTGCATTTCTACCTATCATGCAAATGCATTTGGATTAATTTCATGATCACATAACCTGTATTGAATAGATCTAACAAGTGGTCACATATTTTTCTTGAAAAAGGACTAATTAAAGGAGGGACATTTAAAACCCAAGGACTTGATTTTCAAACTTGGTGTGGGATTCAAAATTCCAAATCTTTTGCGGTGTATAAACACTTATATCTCTTGCACCACGACACGCACTTAGACACTCCTTAGGTTTCGAACAGCTAGGATTAGAGCCTCCTATTACTGGGGTCTAAAGTGACCCAAACTTTAGTTTAGAGGTGATGTCGCCTTCAAACCTTGCAGATTGAGGGTAGTTAAGAAGCACCACGAAAGTAATGCTTCAAAGGAAGAATTTGACCCTACTTGCATCCCTCTTTGCCGTGTTTGGTGGTGACTAAACTTTTTGGGCTATAAGGAGGATCACCTAAGTCCTAGTTAGGTCTTGTTAGGTGTATCGTAGGTTGACAAGTAGGCAAGTAACTATTTAGATAACATTATTTGTCACCTACAAGTGGACTTAAAATCTCAAAAGCCAAACTGATTAAAGACCTAAAAAGTCCTTTGATTTATGTTTGCTTGGGGAATCTGATTGTGATGTGAGTTAGAATGGACCACGTTGACTTTCATCCTTTCACATCTTGCCCACACCCTTACCCCCACTCTACGATCTTCAATCCCATACGTCATGATGGTCCATCCTTTGATGGACATAATGACAGTCATTGGGATCCATTTTACTCCTATTATAGGAGTATTGGCCTAGTTAAGCCCCAAATTAGTGAGCAGAACCTAGGAGTGGGATTTGCCTTGCCCAATATCCCACACCCCATAGGAACACCCAACCCACCCTACCTGATTGATTGTAATGGTTGGACAGACACTCCTAGGTACTATAAGCCTGAACCTGACTTCTCTCCTGATAGAAATGATGACCTCTCCTCCTTGAAGATGGAAATACAAAAAGTGAAAGACGAAATGATTGAATTATTAGAAGAATCGTCGAGAGCAGGCCAACAAAAAAAAGAAGCCATTAGCTACCAAATCTACCCCATTGAGGATGAAATGCACTCCTCTATGCTAGATTGCATCTCCCATGCGAGAGCCACACCATAAGTTGGAGGGAACTTATGGGGATCATTTAAGGGAGAATAGCTACTTTTCGAGGATTGATTTTGAAACCTCCCTGATAGATGACACTTCCTTGAGAGGTCCATGCCTTAAGTGGGAGGAGGATATGTATGAAAGTAGTATACATTGGATGAAGAAAGGTGGCAACCTGAGGAAGATGATGATTAGGTTGAGTATCCACCTGAATTATATTGGAGTCAAAAGAAGGGAATGATGGTACCATTGGAAGACCTCGACCCAGATGATGGTGTTTTTGTCAGATTTGATGAAGTGGGTCGAAGTCAAGTTGTTAATCCCACCCTCCCTTCTGATCACAAGATGGAACTCAAGCCCACCCTTAGGGAACCTAATCCTAAAGAAATTTACCTATCTGAGGAGTTCAATGTTACTAGTGTAAACCATTTACCCTAGATAGAGTGCCCTAGGGGATCTATTGAGATTTTAGATGATTTTAGACCTCAGGTATGTGATGAATCATATGATGAGGAGAAGGATGAATTATATGAGGAACCTACATTCAATATTTGGAGTGACACTAAGGGTGATTATGTCTTATTTGAAGAATTAGCCCCTGAGGATGTCCCAAAGTTGATCAAATTAGGTTTCTTTAGCACACCCATTGATGATATCCCTCCTCATGATGAAATAATGAAAAATGTGGAAGAAACTTCTGAGATTTATGTGGATTCACATATATACTCTGGGGAGGATTTGAGTAAAGAACAAGAACCTAGGGATGAGATTGATAGGATAATCCCTAGATTTGTTGCTTCCAACCTACCTTCATTTGATTCATAGTCACCCTCTTATTCGCCTATGTCTAAAGGTGAAATTTTGACTCCATACCTTGAAATGATCAGAAATCAAGAGCAGGTAGATACTTGTGATATTACCAGGGATGTTAGGGATGCAATTAAAGAACTGGAAAGATTGTTAGGTATGGATACTGAGCCGACTAGACCTACCTTAGATCTTATGACCATTCCGCAACCTTGAAACTTAGACACCCTAGACAATCCCTAGCTTAAAGTTATGCTTGCTACCATTTTGACCGGGGGGCTTAACTGACCAATATCTCTTGTAATGGGATATTGGGTATGGATTGATGATTTTTATGGTCAGTCCATTAACCTGGGGGTTTATCTCTACATCATTCCTTCCCCATTCCTTTTGGAGGATCCTTGTCATCCTCCCCCAACCCCTTTAGAGTTTGTAATGCCAATTTATCTTTTAGAACCTCCTCTGGTGACCTGGGAAGATTTCATTCCCATCTTGGTTGGGCGAGCATTTACTATCGGGATTCATCATCAGCTCGCCAACATCCTTAATTACTTGTTTTCTAGGCCAGCATTACTTTGCTCATTGTTAAGGCCTATTTCCTTGGTTTTGGAACCTGTCTTGCAGGTTCTTTGGCTACTCGGCTGCTAACAAAATAACGGCAGCCCATCTCTGACCTAGGTAATATCCTTCTATGAAATGTGGACATTGCAAATTTTAGGCATGGGGGGGTGTACTTGGGGATATACGTAGCATTTATACATAGTGCATTCATGTATTTAGTTAAAGCATTCAAAGGGGCTTGTCCTCAAGCCCCGTACGCCGTTGGTGCATTCGTCCACATGAGTTAGTTATTCGAATTCATTCGAAATATGAGTGAAGCGAATATGAAGTGAAATTCGAATTCGAATCCCCAAGGGAGGTAAACTAGCTCGCAAGCTTCACCGCCATATCTAATATGTGTTCACAAGAATACCAATTCAATATCCCATATTTCATATGGGTATATACAGGTTGAAGTCGATCTCGAAATCGACCTAGAAGCAGGTTTTACTCTACCCCATGGGTTGGGATACCTACCCGGCCCATGGTTGCTCTTTTGACTCGATTTCGAGGTTGCATTTTCATTGAAAAAAAAATAAAAAAACATAAAGAAAACATTTTGCGTTGAGTTTAACTGGCTATGCCCTGTATTCTTTGTCATAAGACCAGAACTTTAGGTTAGACTAAGTTGACTCTAGGTGTCTGACTTTAGAAGCTAAGTTGAGCTACTAGCTTTAGACCCTTAGGGTCCTTTGTAGACTTAAAAACTTAAGTAGGAGTCAAGTTACAGACCATTCCTCAAGAGGTTGAGGAAGGAAACTAGGGATTGAGTTAAAGGTTGTGTAGTACCTGATGTCTTTTTCTACCTTTTAGTTTATAGGTCCTCGTAACCTAAGCATCCACATTTCACACACACACTTGATCTTGTGTAAATAGTGATCACCCTAATTCATTTCTTAAGGAAAATTTGGTTCTCTTAGTTTTGACTTAGGAGAAGCCTAAAATCACAATTTGATTGGACGAGTTCCTACCACAGGAGAGGTGGTGTATATACTCACCTTGAGGATGTGATGATAACATGTCACCTCCTCAGCACTTGTCTCTTAGAATGTCCATCCTACTAGGGGCATGTAAGCGCATTGTGCCGTTCAGGTACTATTACGAACGCGCGGCTTCAGACGTCTTTTAAGACGTCTGGGAGGTGACCCAGACGTCGGACCAGACGTCTGGAACCCCTTCCAGACGTCTGGGATTCTGTTACGGCAGCACGTGCGGTCGCGTCTGCACGCCTGCGCGCGCAGACCTGCCGGTGCTCTTTTTCCCTCTCCTCCACAGGCGCTGCCCCCTGTCCCGCTCTCTCTCTCCTCCCCGCGAGGCTTTAAAAAGCCTCACCCTCTCCCTCACTCTCACCACCTCCGCTTCTCCTTCTTCTTCCAGCGAATGTGAGCGCGAGCGAGAGGCAGCGGCTGATTAGCCCATAGTTGTGGGCTATTTAAGTATTTAAGTGCCTACACATTAGGTTAATTCTAACATTTATTTAGTATAAATTAGGATGTAAATAGATTAATTCATAGTTTTAATCTAATTACATAATCCATACATTGCATTCATATCTTAAGTGCATTTAGAATTAGCTTAGAATAGCATTCATCTAATTAGATAACCAATTAGGTATATTGTTTTTATTAACATAGAAGTTGAGGGTCTATACATAAATAACCCTAATATTTTAATAATATTTTCTTTATTCGTCTTCTTTCAGAACGGCTGGCTGCCGCTCCAATGCCCGGCTGCTGCAGTGATGAAGCCATTCAAGGGGGAGCGGATGTGGTGGATCTGGTTGGCGGCTGATTTCAAAATTTTTCAAGACACTACAAAAGGAGCACGGATGCAGCCGAGCTCAGAAGGCCTCCACCACCGACCCACCACTGTGCAGAGAGAACCTCTCTCTTCCACTCCACACTGCCGGCCTCTACCGTGGCGGCGAGTCTCCACCACCGTGGGCGTGTGGTGTGACAGGCCACACCGCCATCCGGAGCTCGCCCGCATCACCGTGAGCACCCTAGCGTGCATCTTCCTCGCCGTCGTCGCAAACCACCACCGCCAAGCCACCGTGCAATCACCCTTTCAGTCACTTAAGACGTCCGGGAAATTTCCCGGACGTCTGAAGTCCACCCCCACTCCAGCAGCAATCTCCGTCCTCTCACTTCACTTCCACCACCCACGCCGCAGCAGCTCGCTCATCTCCAACCGCATGCAAGGCGTGCACAACCTCCAGCCCTCACGCCCGCTCACGCCACATGCCTGCACCCTCCAACAGCGCCTGTAGTCCACGTCGTTCACCACTACGCCTGCAGAACCGCCAGCAACCGACCTCTGCAGACCCTCTGCCCACGCCAGCTTCCACCGCACACGCCAACCGCAGCTACCACCGCGCAAGCGCCCTCCTGCAGACCACCGCCCACGCACAACCGCGCCAGCGCCCTCCTGCAGACCCTCCGCTCACGCCATTTCCACACACTCACCGGCTGCAGCGCCCTCCTCAAACCGCGCCTGCAGACCCGCACAACCGAGCACGCCTCCTCCCGCGCCTGCCGCTTGCAAGCGCCATTCACTCGCGACTGCAGAGTCCTTCGCCCACGCGCCTGCACCCTCCAACAGCGCCTGCAGTCCACGCCGTTCACCACTGCGCCTGCAGAACCGCCAGCAGCGCCCTCCGCAGACCCTCCGCAGCGCACGCCATCCTCCAACCGCACTGCAGCACCCTCCGTCGCGCTTGCAGAACCGCCTGCAGCGCCCTCTTCCCCGCGCCGGCAGACGAACGCCTGCCACGCCAGCCGCAGCAGTGCCCACGGCAGCAGCAGCAGCCACCCCCGCAGCAGCAGCAGGCGGCGGACTTCACGCCAACAGGCTGCGCAAGCTGCCGGCTGCAGCACCTCCGCCGGAGCTCGTCCGGCCACCTCCGACCGCCGCGCGACTCGCCGCCACCACCGATTCGAAGCCCTTGATCCAAGGGACCTCCTCCGAGCTTCCCGCGCCCGACCATCGGCTCCTCGTCGCGCAAGACAACGGGGAAAAATTCCCCTGTTTTGCTACAGTAAAACGTTAATTAAAATTTACATTTTCTGCCATTGCCACATTTTAATCATATTCTATTCACTCTGCATTGCGGAAAATATCCTGTAGTTTCTCATAATTGCCATTTCAGCATTGTTTCTTGCTTAAACCTTAATCTAAAGGCAATCTTGGCTTGGTTCTTGTCCAAATTGACTCCGAACAAACATTTTTAAGTGGCGCGAATTTTAATACGTTATTGCCTCCCTGTAGATACGACCCGCTCCTCTGCGAGTGGTTATTTCTTATTAAAAAATTGATTAGTCGATTTTTCCACCACATTAAACTACAAACGACTTAAAAGCGAAAGATCGACCGATCAAATGGCGCCGCTGCCGGGGAGGCAACAGACGTAATAATTTCACCTAATTTTAGTTTGATTATTTGTCAATTGCACAGAGATTTGACCATCTATTATTTTCTTTTCTGTGCGAGAAATTTTGTGCAAGAATCAGCCACTGTGAGAGGCGACCCTTGACGTCGCCAGACGAGAAGTGGACAAGCAATTTTGAAAAGAGGAGAAGGACGAGGACGCGACGGACACCATTGTATTTAATCGCTAATTTAATTAGAATAGAATTAAGACTGAAGACTTAATTTTTCATTACAGTTAGTTTGAAACCCTTGTTCTGGGGCATATTTTGAGGGTTTGTTCCCTGATTTTGTTTTGGACCCGTGTTGGGTAATTTTTGGGAGCCTGTTCCCTTTTCTTTAGATTTAGGTTTATTATTATTTTTTTTATTATTACTTTTATTTGCTTGTGCATAAGTAGTTCTAAAAAATAGAAAAAGAAAAAAAAAAAAAAAAACGAGCTGCCTGCTAGAAGTTGCCTGCCCTAGGATGAACCATTTAGGTCTGTATGAGCAGCCTCTAGATTTGCTTTTATGCATTGCGTGCATTTTTGCATCGAAGATTGCTGGAGGCAAGGTACGCATTCTCTTACTTTGCATCCTATTTTTGATCACGCATTGCATTTGGGATTTAATGCGAAGACCACCTAATCTGTACTGAATAAATCTAACAAGTGGTCACATATTTTCTTTAGAAAAAGGACTAATTAAAGGAAGGACATTTTAAAAACCAAGGATTTGATTTTCAAACTTGGCGTGCGATTCAAATTTCAAAATCTTTGACAGTGTATGCACACTTATTTCACTTGCACCACGGCACGTTTCTAGACACTCCTTAGGTTTGGAAATACTAGGACAAGAGCCCTCCTTTCGTTGGATTTTGAAGTGTTCGGAACTTGAGATCAAAGGTTTTGTAAATCCAAAGAGGGGGATACCCTGTCACGAATTTTTGGGGGTAGTTGAGGAGCACCGCGAAAGCACAGCTTCAAAGGAAGGCTTAGGCCTACTTGCATCCCTCGATCTTCCGTCTTTGGATTTACTTGACCATTTGAGATTTAGGGAAGAACACCTAAGCTCCAACTAGGTCTTTTTAGGCGAGCCGTAGGTCGACAATAGGCGCGTAATTGATTGGGTAACTTGTTTTGTCACCTACAATTTGAATTAAATTCAAAAGCCTAAATCTGTAAAGACCAAACAAGTCCGTTTGAATTGTGTTTGTAGTGCATGCTTGGTAGGCGTTCTCTTAGGAGACAACTTGTATTTGATCCTAAACCAGAAAGAATCCTAAGAAAAGACCTCCCAAGGGTAGAAATGGCCGGTCAAAGGAGCCTTAAGGAATATTTCATCCCAACCAACCAAGCTGGCCCAGCACTACGTAGACCTGGAGGGGATAATCCATATGAGATCAAAAGTAGTACCATATCCTTGCTACCCTCCTTTTATGGTACTACTAGGGAAGACCCTTATAGGCATATTGAGGAATTCACCGAGGTCTGTTCCACGGTGAAGCTGCGGGGCGTTACTGATGACGCTCAAATGCGAACCCTTTTTCCCTTCTCCCTAAAGGACAAAGCCAAGTATTGGTATCACACCCTTGATAATTTAAATACTTGGGATGCCCTGAAAAAGGAGTTTTTGAAGAAGTACTTCCCCATGAGAAAAACAAACCACTTTAGGAGGGAAATCATGAGTTTTGCTCAAAAGGATGGGGAAGCTTTCCATGATGCGTGGGAGCGCTTTAACGATTTGCTGAGACTTTGCCCACATCACCAGGTGCCTAAATGGCAACTGGTTGAAAGGTTCTACACCGGACTTAATGATTCTCATAGGCAAACTGTGGATGGTGCCTGTGCAGGAACCTTTCTATCTAAGACTGAGGATGAAGCTTGGAACTTATTTGATACTTTGAGTGAGAATTCTATTCACTTGAATTCTTCCTACATGGATAGAAAGCCCACTCTCATGCAAAGAAAGTTGGAGGCGAATGAAGCAAGGGAAACCCAGAATTTAGCTTATCAAATTCAATTACTGAATCAAAATATGGAAAGGCTTATGTCGAACCCGAGTTCATTCACACCTAACACCTCCACATCCCAAGCTTCCGAATGTGTAATTTGTCAAGGCAATACACACGCCACTGTGGATTGCCACTTAGCCTCCCAATTCCCTGAGCTTGTACAAGCAGATTTGAATGCCGCTCAAGTGTTCCGTCCAAGACCTCGTAATGATCCTTTCTCCAACACTTATAATGAGGGATGGAGGAACCACCCAAACTTTTCATGGAGACATGGAAATGTCTCAAATTCAGGGAATTACAAACCGCAATCCTTTCAAAACCATCAAATGAACCAACCTCAGACCTTTGCCCAACCTAAAACCTCTGAGATGGATGAATTGAAGGCGATCTTGAAAACTATGCAAGAAAGTCAAAGTGCCATCATCCAATCTCATGACAAGGCTATACATGAGATGAAATCACAAATTGGACACCTTGTTGAGGCCGTTAGACAGAGGGAGACTGGGAAGTTTCCAAGTGCTGCTGAGGAAAATCCTAAAGGAAAAGGGATTGTCTTTAGGGAGCATGCTCAGGCGGTGACTATTCTGAGGAGTGGGAAAGAAATTTCCAAACCCGATGCTCCTATAGTCTCACCCCCTAAAAAAACATCCACCCCGACTTTCACCCCCACCGAAGAAGATTTGCCCAAATCTTCTCCGCTTGAAATCACCTCACCGGAAGAAGTTGCCCCCGTTCCACCCCTTACTCAACATGACAACCCTTCCACCCAGAGATCGAGAGTGCCATTTCCAGAGCGCTTATCCACCTCTGGGCAGACTTCTGCTGGCTCATCTGGAGCCAAAGATAAGACGGATGAGATTATGGAAACTTTCAAGCAAGTGCAGATTAACCTGCCTTTGCTTGAAGCTATCAGGCAGATTCCGTCTTATGCCCGCTTCTTAAAGGACTTGTGCACGAAAAAGCGGCAATCTAGAAAACAGGTCCAGTCTAAAGTTGTCCTGCCTGATTCTGTTAGCTCAATTGTTCAACATGGCACACCTCCGAAACTTAAGGACCCAGGGGCCCATATATCTCTGTAGTTATTGGTGACTTACAAATTGATGAGGCTCTGCTTGATCTGGGTGCGGGGGTGAACATCCTTCCGAGCTATGTATATGAACAACTTGGGGGAGGCAATCTGAAGCCTAGCCCTGTAGTCCTTCAAGTTGCTGATCGATCACTTAAGACACCACGGGGAATTTTGGAAGATGTCCTCGTAAGAGTGGAGGATTTCTTTTTTCCCGTTGACTTCTTAGTTTTGGACACTGACCCTACCAACAAGCCAACCAAACCCTCCATCATTTTGGGCCGCCCCTTCCTTGCAACTTCCCATGCTTCAATTAATTGCAATACTGGGGCATTGAAAATGGGCTTTGGGAATAGGAAAATCCGGCTTAATGTGTTTGATGCTTACAAACAAGCTGGACTTGAGGATTGTTCTCAAGTTGAGGTGATAGATGACCTGATTGAAGAGGCAACTCCTGCAATGTTATGTGATGACCCCCTTCAGCATGTCATGCTAAATGAGCATTCCCATCTCTTGGAGGAATGTGAAGGGGATATACTAGAACTAGAGGAATTGCTAGGAGTTTCTGCTGAGTCTCTTCCCCCATCATTTCCGCCGAAGGCAGATTTGCTACCTGAGATGGGGACATCTATTATGAAACCCTCAACCATACAAGCCCCCAACCTTGAGTTGAAACCCCTCCCTGACACTCTCAAGTATGTTTTCCTAGGTGCCAATGATACGCTCCCAGTTATCATTTCGGCTGTGCTGTCTGAGGCACAGGAGGGAGCCTTGATTGAATGCCTGTCTAGGCATAAGGAAGCTATTGCTTGGAGCATTGCTGACATTAAGGGTATAGACTCTACACTCTGCATGCACCACATTTATACTGATGATTCCATCAACCCTTTTAGGGACATGCAGAGACGTCTGAACCCTAATATGAGGGAGGTTGTAAAAAAGGAAATCCTGAAGTGGTTGGACGCTGGGATCATATATCCCATTGCTGATAGTAAATGGGTCAGTCCCATTCATGTGGTGCCAAAGAAGGCAGGCTTTACTGTGGAACTCAACGACCAAGGTGAACAAGTTGTCACTAGACCCTCAACTGGATGGAGGGTCTGTATTGATTACCGCAAGCTGAACACCGCTACCCAGAAGGATCACTTTCCTTTGCCTTTTATTGATCAAATTCTCGAAAAATTGGCAGGGAATAAGTATTATTGCTTTCTCGATGGATATTCTGGGTACAATCAGGTGGCAGTCTTTCCTGATGACCAGGAAAAGACGACATTCACGAGTCCTTACGGTACTTTTGCATTCAGGCGTATGCCGTTTGGATTATGTAATGCCCCTGCAACTTTCCAGCGGTGTATGATGTCTATCTTTTCGGACATGATTGACGAGTGTGTCGAAGTATTTATGGATAACTTCTCTATTTATGGCTCGTCTTTCGACCAGTGTCTCCTGCACCTGGAGAATGTGTTGAAACGATGTAAGGAGACTGGTTTAGTCCTCAGCTGGGAGAAAAGTCACTTCATGGTACAGAAAGGAATTGTACTTGGGCATGTTGTATCTGAGCAAGGTTTGGAAGTAGATAAAGCCAAGATTGATTCTATTTCCAAACTTCCATTGCCTACGAATGTCAAACAGATTAGATCCTTTCTGGGCCATGCTGGCTTTTACAGGTGCTTTATTAAAAATTTTAGTAAGATTTCTAGGCCACTTTGTGACTTATTGGCGAAGGAATCTTCCTTCAGTTTTGATTCAAAGTGTGCCGAGGCCTTTCAAACTCTAAAAGAGGCCTTGATCTCTGCGCTTGTTCTCCAAGCTCCTGATTGGGCACTCCCCTTTGAGCTTATGTGTGATGCTTCGGATTATGCAGTGGGAGCAGTCCTTGGACAAAGGGTTGAGGGAAGACCTCATGTGCTGCATTATGCAAGCAAGACTTTAACTGAACCTCAGCAAAATTACACCGTCACTGAAAAAGAATTACTTGCTGTAGTTTTTGCTCTGGAGAAGTTTAGGTCTTATTTACTTGGGTCTAAGGTGGTTATTTTTACTGATCATGCAGCAGTGAAACATCTCATTGCTAAGAAAGATTCTAAGCCACGTCTAATTAGGTGGATCTTACTCCTTCAAGAATTTGACTTGGAAATACGTGAAAAGAGAGTAGAAAATGTTGTGGCTGACCACCTGTCTCGTCTTCCTCTTAACGACTCTATTTCTGAAGACATTCGCGAGACATTCCCCGATGAAACTCTGATGGCGGTAACACCAACTTTACCTTGGTATGCAGACATTGTAAATTACTTGGTCACTGGACAAACTCCTGGCTCTTGGGATAAGCAGAAAAGAAAGAGATTCATTTCTCAAGCGAGATATTTTCATTGGGAAGAGCCAGAATTATTTAGAATTGGACAAGACCAAGTTTTGAGACGTTGTGTGCCTGAAGAGGAACAACAAAGTGTGCTGACATTTTGCCATGCACTTCATTGTGGAGGACACTTTGGTGCTAAGAAAACTGCTTTTAAGGTTCTCCAGTCTGGTTTTTGGTGGCCTTCCTTATTTAAGGATTCTCATAATTTTGTTAAGGCCTGTATTAGATGTCAACGGACTGGAACGATTGGGAAGAAGAATGAAATGCCTCAACATCCTATTCAATCTGTTGAAATTTTTGATGTGTGGGGAATTGACTTTATGGGCCCCTTCCCGTCGTCCCATGGTTTTGAATATATCTTGGTGGCAGTTGATTATGTCTCTAAATGGATAGAGGCCATTCCGACGCGCACAAATGACCACTCTGTGGTTTTGAAATTTGTGAAGGCCAATATCATATCCCGTTTCGGCTGCCCCAAGACTATTATAAGTGATGGGGGACCTCATTTCCGAAACCACCACTTCAATCGGTTAATTAAGAGTTTGGGAGTGACTCACAAGGTTGCTACCCCTTACCACCCTCAGACAAGTGGTCAGGTTGAAGTATCAAATAGGGAGATAAAAAATATTTTGGAAAAGACCGTTAGACCTGATAGGAAAGATTGGTCCCAAAAGCTCGATGATGCTTTGTGGGCTTATCGAACGGCCTATAAGACCCCTTTAGGTACTTCTCCCTTTCGGATTGTGTATGGAAAAGCGTGCCATTTACCTGTTGAGTTGGAACATAAAGCACTTTGGGCTATTCGAAGTGTTAACATGGATTTAGAGAAGGCAGGTAAGGCACGATTTCTAGAATTAAGTGAGCTTGAGGAGCTGAGGAATGATGCTTATGACACCTCTCAAGCTTATAAAGAAAGAACTAAGGTCTTGCATGACAAGTTTATTCTTCGAAAGACCTTTGAACCCAACCAACAAGTCTGGCTTTTCAATTCCAGACTTAAGCTTTTTCCTGGGAAATTAAAATCTCGTTGGGATGGGCCTTACATAATCACCAAAGTATTCCCCCATGGAGCTGTGGAGATCAAAAATCCTTCCTCTTCAGCAACTCCCTTTATCGTCAACGATCAACGGTTAAAACCGTACATAACTTTAGATGGCCATCTAGTTGACGAAGTCACTCTTGAGGAGCCTTAGCTCCTACTATTCTCCGCCTCAAGTAATATCTTCCTTTAGCTATTTTTGATTTTCAATGAGGACATTGTTTGAACCAGGCATGGGGGAGAGGACCTGAGGCATTTTGTTTATAGCATGCATTTATAAAAAAAAAAAAAAAGAAAAGAAAAAAAAAATATATATATATATAAAAAAAAAAAAGAGGTTTTGAGCTTAACTGGCTAGATCTTGCCGTCTTAAGCAAATCAGAACTCTAGGGTAGACTAAGTTAATTCTAGGGTCAAACTTTAGAAGCTAAATAAGCTACTAGCTTTAGACCTTTAGGGTCCTTTGTGGACTTAAAAACTTAAGTAGGAGTTAAGTTGCGGACCATTCTTCAAGAGGTTGAGGAGGGGAAGCTAGGGTTTGAGTTAAAAGGTGGGGTAGTACCTGGAGTCTTATTCTACCTTTTGGTTTACGGGTCCTTGTAACCCAAGCATCCAAATTTTTCACACTTGGTCTGGTAATTAACTTAATTTCTGAAAAGAGATTAGGTTCTCTTAGTTTTGGCTTAAGAGAGGCTTGAAAACACATTTTGATTGGAAGAGTTCCCGCCGCAGGAGAGGTGGAGTATATACTCACCTTGAGGATGCGATGGTAACATATTACCTCCTCGGCGCTTGTCTCTTAGGATATCCATCCTACTGGGGGCATGTAAGCGCATTGCGCGGTTCAGGTACCATGGGCGGCCCTATCTCGAAGTGCCGATTGCCATAGGCCTGAATTCGCTTAAGAAATCCATGGGCGATACTATCTCGAAGTGTCGATTTCCAGGAGTTCTTGGGGTCGTTATGGGCGGTGCTATCTCGAAGCATCGAAAGCCAGGCACCCTTCGAGGTATGGTAATGGGGACAATGAATCCGACACAGACCGTGTTGATAGCTGATCTGAGGTTAGACTTAGAAGAATCAAAAAAAAAAAAAAAAAAAAGTATATATATATTAAAAAAAAAATTTCCTTTAACTCAAATAACTCGGACCAATGCAAAAGCACGGATGCTTTAATCTCAGGGATCAATAAACTTTAGGGTAGAGTCAGAAATCAAGGAAACTTGTGCTTGCAACTCGTCTTTAGCCGACCTAGTCTGTAACTTAGCAACTACTTAGGAACCTTGGGTTTAGAACCTGAACTTAATATGCTTCTGAAGGAAGACTAAGTGAGTTGACTAGTCTACTTAGAGTGCTAGGTTTCGCTTAATTTTGCTAGGGACTAGCAAAAACTAGGCATGGGGGTATTTGATTAGCCCATAGTTGTGGGCTATTTAAGTATTTAAGTGCCTACACATTAGGTTAATTCTAACATTTATTTAGTATAAATTAGGATGTAAAAAGCCTCTCCTCCCCGCTGCCCCCTGTCCCGCTCTCTCTCTCCTCCCCGCGAGGCTTTAAAAAGCCTCGCCCTCTCCCTCACTCTCACCACCTCCGCTTCTCCTTCTTCTTCTTCCAGCGAGTGTGAGCGTAAGCGAGAGGCGGCGGCGACAGCCGCGGTGAGTGCGGGAGGAGGTGCTACGCGAGGGAGGAGGCGTCGGCCGAGAGGGCTCGAGCCTGCTGGGGCAGCGGGAGCCAGCCGACGGGGGCGCAACGGGCGCGGAGTGACGCGGGAGGCCTGCTGCAGCTCGAGCAGCAGGCGGACGAGACACGGCGCGGCCGAGCGTCACGAGCGGAGGGCGAGTCGCGCCCTGGTTCTGGAAATTTTTCCAGAATCAGATGTCTGGGCTTCCAACCAGACGACTGGGAAGACGTCTGGAGGACTGTCCAGACGTCTGGTAAGTAAGCTATTTTCCGTACCTTCTTCCTTTCCTTCGACCGTCCATACTAAGCATGAGGAATGGGTACGCGCAGGGTCTGAGATTCGCATCCAACGCGAATCAGACGTCTGGCAGTGGTGCCAGACGACTGGAGCGACTTCCAGACGTCCGGGGTGACCATCGGACGTCTGGGAACTAGGCCAGACGCCCTCGCAGGCTTCTGGACGTCTGACAGACCACGCAGAACAAAGGTAACCTCTGATCCACTTTTAAGACTTCTGGAAGAGGTTCCAGACGTCTGATTTTGCATTGTTTCGTCATTTTCGATTCGTTTAGGGCCCGTTCGGAGTCCGATTTCCACGTTTCGAGTTGCGTGCTTTTCGGAATTAAATCCTCTACCCATCTAGAGTAGTTGTATACTATTTTGAGAAACTCCTTGTGTTTGGTCCTTGTGATAGGACCCCATTCCGTTGCAGTTTCGGGGGTTGCGGAGGTACGCGGGATTCCCGACCACGCCCCCAGTACGCCTGTTGTAACCGGTAGAGTGGCTTTTAAGTTTATTAGTATAATCTGTTAAATTATGGAACCATAAATAGAACCTAGGACATTTCATGAATCCTAGGAATGAGAAACTAGAATGAATGGTAGATCCTAGGGTGTTGCATGAATCCTAGGGTTGGAAAACTAGATTGTATGATAGATCCTAGGGTATGGCATGAATCCTAGGATGGGAAGAACTAGTGGAATATCTGAATACTGCAGTCTTGGAAAATGTGGAAAGGAAATAATAGCTACCTGTAAATTGGTTTAACAGCTGCCTGTTATGAATAAATGAGCATGTCTGAGAATATGGGATGTATGAATGTGAAACTGGAAAGGTGAAACCTGAATGTGCTGAGTTAAAAGAACTGGAACCCTACAGGGAATTAGGAGTGGAACTCCTGGAAAGAGAAAGGAATGGAACTGAGAAAGAAAGATGTGGTAGTGTGCTGTCTCTTGGGTACGTAATACCAAGGGAAGTACCTGTACCTGTTTAGTGCAGAGCGGAGCCAGCCCCCCCAGGGACCCGGGGTCAGGACTGGCCACTTTGTACCGACTTGCCGGCTCTCGTGTACGTAGTACCGAGGAGAGCTACTAGTGTAGGGAGGTACTAGCTACCCCACGGGCCCCGGGGTTCTGCTAGCCTCCTACACCGACTTGTTAGGCCCACTGGGCAAACCAGGGTAGTCAGGCGAGGGTGCGCGGACTGTGGAGGGGCAAGGCCCCTGTTTGGTTACTGTGGAGGTGTTGGACCCCTGTTACTGAGAGGGCTCTGCCCTGTACTGGTTCCGTGCTGTGCTTTGGGCGCACTTGTTAACGGAAATGACTGACCACGTGCCAGTGCGGGTTAGCTACCTGTGCATTTATCGCGCGTGCCGTAGTCACCGTTACGCCTGTCCGTTACCTTGGGGTGGTTGACTGAGAGTAGGATCACCACGGGGGACTCTCCCAGCCAGGAGAGCACCACGTGCTACTTCTACTGTTCGGAAAAGACTGCAATCAAGATCGTTGCCACGAGGAACATTCGAGATCAAGTGAAGGATCTGAGAAATAGATAAATTTTGAAACAATAGAAAGACGTAAATAAAGGAAGAAAGAAAATTAAAAGAGCTACTGTACACTTTACTGTTTCTTTAGTTTAGCTACCACTCTACTCACCGTTTTGCTGACGTGTTACACTCGTTACCTTTCAGGACCAGGTGTTGAGCAACCAGGGTTAGCGGCTGCAGAGGACGCTAGGTCGAGTAGGGTCCAGTAGAGTTACCACTGTTCTCTTGTACCTCTTTTTGGTTCCACTGTAGTGAGTAGTTCTTGTTACCACTGTACTTTTCTTTACCTGCAGTTCATATTATGTTATGAATGTTGTTCTACTGTTGTGGTGGTATATACTGTAGTGGTTTCTTTCCTTACTGCTGTATTTTCTTACTGTTAGTTATATTCATGCTGAATATGGGTTATTTTACTGCTCTTTTGGTTACTTCCTCGTTGGACGACCAGGTCTTGAGATTAGTCAAGTCGGTCCGGTCCTCGTGTCTCGTAGGGACTCGGGAATCGGGTCGTTACAAGATGGTATCAGAGCAAGGTCATCCCGAGAAGTGAATCAACTGACTGGAAAATAACCAATTCACATGTCTATAACTAGAGTAGCCACCACAACATATCTTTTAACATGAGCTCTTAGACGTTTCCGTTCGGTATCGTTCTGTAGTGACGTGTTCCATTTTGTTTCGCGTCTCCTTGTAGGAGATGCCTCGTCGCGGGACTGGTGAGGCGAGCCGCGAGCACGGCCGAGGACGAGGTAGGCGAGGTGGGCGTGCCATTGCCGACGCCTCGGTGGACCAGCCACTACTCCCGGGCGTCCAGGCCCGGGACCTCGCCCAGTTGATACAGGATATTATGCGAGAGGAGCTCCACCCACCACCCCGAGTGCCTCCCCCTGGGGCTGCGGCGGGCGAGTCCTCTGTGGGACCACCCGATGGACACAGCGCTAGTCGCGGGGGAGGGGATGGGTCGCCGCAGCCCCCACCTTCCTCCGACACTTCTGTGCACGAGGCACCGTTGCCTTGAGGTGCACTAGCATCCCCACTGCAGCGCCACTCCGAGCTCTTCGGGCAGTTCCGGAAGCTGAAGCCCCCCTCCTTCAATGGGGATGAGGACCCGACCAAGGCAGAGGACTGGCTCGAGCAGCTGGAGAAGATTTTGGACACCCTTCGCCCCCCGGTGGAGTGCCGCATGGCCTTTGCCACGTACCAGCTGGAGAGTGCGGCACACAGGTGGTGGAGGGCTGTCCGGGGACAGGAGAGGGACGAGCTGACCTGGGATCGGTTCGTCGCCCTCTTCTGCGAGCAGTACTTTCCCCAGACGTGGCAGGACCAGAGGAGGCGGGAGTTCCACACTCTCTGCCAAGGGACGATGACCGTGAGCGCGTACCACATGCGTTTCCTGGAGCTGTCCCGCTTTGCAGCGACAGCGGTAGCTACTGAGGAGGAGCGCCTTTGGAACTTCACCGAGGGGCTCCGGCCTGCGATTCGGGGGTATGTCAAACCCCTGAAGCTACCTACGTTTTCGAGGGTGGTGGAGGCATCCATGACTTACGAGGAGACCAACCCATCCGTACGAGACACTGACGGCGGGCGGAAGAGGTCCTTTCAGCCAGACTTTTCACAGGGCCGGCGAGAGAGGAGACACGTGGCGTCCGCAGGAGAGGAGTCACGTTTTACAGGGCCATCAGTGGCCTTTGGGGGCCCTCGGCAGGGGCCAGTCGCCAGCACCGGACCCTCGCCCAGCCGACAGCAGGGACCCACTGAGGGCGGGAGCCGGGTTCCCCTCTGTTACCAGTGTGGCCAGCCGGGCCACATCAGGAGGAACTGCCCGTCTAGGGCAGGAGGTCAGCAGATACTTCCCGCGCAGAGCACTGGAGGGCGCGCAGGAGGCTGCGGTTACCAGGTGCGAGGAGGAGGATAGCAGTCACGAGGAGGATACCGGCCAGCACCTGCCTGTCCGACGCAGAGTGTGGCTGCTTCGTCCGCACCTAGAGCTAAGGGGCGTATCAACGCCCTGACACACAGGGATGCCAGAGCTTCGGGCTCGGTAGTGGAAGGTATGGTTTCAGTTTCCGGCAGACTCGTTTACACACTTTTCGATTCCGGCGCTACGCACTCGTTTGTCGCAGCCAGTTTCGCAGTTAGTTTGGACCAGGATTATACACTATTAGAAAATCCGTTCGTAATCAGAGGTCCGAGTGGCCAGCTGTTTGTAGCTGAAGAGGTGTACACGGATTGCGAGGTCAGCGTCGGGGGACATAGCTTGCCAGCTGACCTGATTATGATACAGATGGAGGACTTTGGAGTGATTCTGGGGATGGACTGGCTGTCCGCTTACCACGCCTTGGTAGACTGTTTTGAGAGGAAGATTGTCTTCTCCATGCTGGAGTTGCCTTCTTTCGAGTTTCACGGACAGCCAGTGGACGGAGGCTTCAGGTGCATTTCGGCACTTCAGGCGGCGAGACTTTTGAGCTAGGGGTGTGAGGGCTTCCTAGCTTGTGTGGTGGAAGAGCCCAGCCCTGTGGCAGACTTCCAAAGCATTTCGGTGGTCAGAGAGTACCCTGACATGTTTCCAGACGAGTTACCAGGACTACCGCCCGAGCACGAGATCGAGTTTGAGATATCGCTAGTACCAGGGACCAGTCCCATCTCCACCACGCCATACAGGATGGCACCGCTTGAGCTACGAGAGCTTAAGTCTCAGTTGCAGGACCTTTTGGAGAAGGGTTTCGTGAGGCCCAATGCATCTCCCTGGGGAGCCCTGGTACTGTTTGTGAAAAAGAAGGATGGTACCCTACGCCTTTGTGTGGACTACCGACAGCTGAATAGGGTCACCATCAAGAATAGATATCCGCTGCCGAGGATCGACGACTTGTTTGACCAGTTGCGGGGTGCCATGGTGTTCTCCAAGATCGACTTGAGGTCGGGATACCACCAGTTGAGGATCAGGGAGACCGACGTCTCCAAGACAGCTTTCCGCACCTAGTACGGACACTACGAGTTTTTGGTCATGCCGTTTGGGCTGACCAATGCCCCCGCTACTTTCATGGACCTGATGAACCGGGTGTTTAGACCGTATTTGGACCAGTTCATGGTGGTATTCATAGATGATGTACTCATCTATTCTAGAGATCAGACGCAGCACGGACAGCACTTGCGGATGGTTCTGGACACTCTGAGACGACGTAGGTTGTACGCCAAATACAGCAAGTGCGAGTTCTGGTTGAGGGAGGTGACCTTCTTAGGTCATGTGATCTCTGGAGACGGCTTGGCGGTGGACCCAGCCAAGGTCAAGGCAGTACTTAGGTGGGAGAGACCGCGTTCAATCACTGAGATTCGCAGTTTCCTGGGACTGGCAGGCTACTACAGACGATTCATCAGAGGTTTTTCACAGATTGCACGTCCTATGACACAGTTGACCCGGAAGGACGTGCCCTTCACTTGGACAGATGCCCGTGAGGCGTGTTTTCTGGAGCTGAAGGAGAGGTTGACCTCGGCTCCCGTGCTCACCATCCCTGACAGTAGTGGCGGGTTCGTTGTGTACATGGACGCCTCCTTGCAGGGGTTAGGAGGTGTGCTCATGCCGAAGGGTCACATTGTCGCTTACGCTTCGCGGCAACTGAAGCCCCATGAGCATACCTACCCTACCCACGACCTAGAGTTGGCAGCTGTTGTCTTCGCGCTAAAGACTTGGAGGCACTACTTGTACGGTGAGACATTCAAAATTTTCACATATCACAAGAGCCTCAGATACCTTTTTGATCAGAAGGAGCTCAACTTGAGACAGAGACGTTGGTTGGAGCTCCTGAAGGACTACGACTGCAGCATCTCCTACCACCCGGGAAAGGCCAATGTGGTGGCTGACGCCTTGAGCCGTAGGGCGCCTGCACACTTGGCCAGTTTACAGTTACAAAGTTGGAGCCTTTTGGAGGAGGTGGGCAGTTGGCGACCCCTGGAGTTACGGGGGCACTGTGGGGCAGTGACGGTGACACGACAGACTAGGCCAGAGCTGATTGACCGCATCATCACAGGACAGATGGCCGATCCGTACTTGCAGTCCTTGCGCGACAGAGTACTGTCAGGAGACCCAGGGGACTTCTCTTTCACAGACCAGGTGCTACGCCTGAGGGGACGGTTGTGCGTTCCCAGGGACGAGGAGCTGTTGAGAGAGCTCCTGACTGAGGCACACGGTTCCAGATTCACCATACATCCCGGAAACACGAAGATGTACCATGACTTGAGATGCGAGTTTTGGTGGAGGGGGATGAAGCGGGATGTGGGTGAATTCGTGCAGCAGTGCTTAGTGTGCCAGCAGGTGAAAGCCGAGCATCAGAGGCCTGCATGGCCGCTATAGCCGCTTCCAGTGCCAGAGTGGAAGTGGGAGAGCATCACCATGGACTTGGTGGTGGGCTTACCTGTTACCCAGCGAGGGCACGACGCTGTCTGGGTAATTGTGGATAGACTGACGAAGACGGCACATTTCCTGCCGATCCGAGTCACTTTGGGACCAGCACAGTTGGCAGAGAGGCATATCCGCGACGTGGTACGACTACATGGAGTTCCGCGGGAGATCGTATCCGACCGGGATACCCACTTTACGTCCCAGTTTTGGGCTGAGTTTTAGCAGGCCCTGGGGATGTGGTTGAGGTTTAGTACAGCTTACCACCCCCAGACGGACGGACAGTCTGAGCGCACGATACAAACACCTGAGCACCTTTTGCGTGCCTGTGTACTGGACTGGAGGGGCTCTTGGGAGGAACACTTTCCCCTGGCGGAGTTTGCATACAACAACAGTTATCACTCGAGCATCGGCATGGCTCCCTACGAGGCTCTGTACGGACAGAGGTGTACGGCACCCTTGAGTTGGGTTGAGGTGGGGACCAAGTGGGAGGTTGGCCCCAGGTTGATCCGGCAGAGTTTTGGAGTGAGAGGGAAGCTCGCGCCGAGGTTTGTGGGGCCCTTTGAGGTCCTGGAGTGGGTTGGACCCGTTGCTTACAGGCTTGCCCTCCCTCCCCAGCTTTCTAGTGTGCACGACGTGTTCCACGTGTCCAACCTCAGGAAGTACGTAGCCGATCCCAGTCACGTACTGAGTCACGAGAGCGTCGAGGTGGACAACAACCTGACCTACCCCGAGCGGCCAGTGTAGATTCTAGACCGAGCCGTCCGCAGTTTGAGACGAAAGCAAGTACCCCTGGTAAAGGTTTTGTGGAGGAGCCAGCGGTACGAGGAGGCTACCTGGGAGCCTGAGGCGGCAATGCGGGAGCGGTACCCGGAGCTATTCGCAGGTATGTCTTTTCGAACTGGCTTCGGTCCTCTTTGAGTTTTCTATGGTTACTATGACGTTTTTCCCACACCCTAGTTAGCGCAAGTTTCGGGGACGAAACTTCCCTTGAGTTTGTTATATTGTTACGAACGCGTGGCTTCAGACGTCTTTTAAGATGTCTGGGAGGTGACCCAGACGTCAGACCAGACGTCTGGAACCCCTTCCAGACGTCTGGGATTCGGTTACGGCGGCACGGGTGGTCGCGTCTGCGCGCGCAGACCTGCGGGTGCTCTTTTTCCCTCTCCTCCGCAAGCGCTGCCCCCTATCCTGTTCTCTCTCTTCTCCCCGCGAGGCTTTAAAAAGCCTCGCCCTCTCCCTCACTCTCACCACCTCCGCTTCTCCTTCTTCTTCCAGCGAGTGCGAGAGCGAGCGAGCGACGGCGGCGACAGCCACAGTGAGTGCGGGAGGAGGTGCTGCGCGAGGGAGGAGGCGTCAGCAGAGAGGGCTCGAGCCTGCCGGGGTAGCGGGAGCCGACCGGCGGGGGCGCAGCGGGCGCGGAGTGATGCGGGAGGCCTACTGCAGCTCGAGCAGCAGGCGGACAAGACGCGGCGCGGCCGAGCGTCGCGAGCGGAGGGCGAGTCGCGCCCTGGTTCTGGAAATTTTTCCAGAATCAGACGTTTGGGCTTCCAACCAGACGACTGGGAAGACGTCTGGAGGACAGTCCAGATGTCTGGTAAGTAAGTTATTTTCCGTACCTTCTTCCTTTCCTTCAACCGTCCATACTGAGCACGAGGAATGGGTACGCGCAGGGTCTGAGATTCGCATCCAACGCGAATCTCACGTCTGGCAGTGGTGCCAGACGACTGGAGCGACTTCCAGACGTCCGGGGTGACCATCGGACATCTGTGAACTAGGTCAGATGCCCCCGCAAGCTTCTAAACGTCTGAGAGACCACGCAGAACAAAGGTAACCTCTGATCCACTTTTTAAGACGTCTGGAAGAGGTTCCAGAAGTCTAATTTTGCACTGTTTCGTCGTTTTTGACCCATTTAGGGCCTGTTCGGAGTCCGATTTCCGCGTTTCGAGTTGTGTGCTTTTGGAATTAAATCCTCTACCCGTCTAGAGTAGTTGTATACTATTTTGAGAAACTCCTTGTGTTTGATCCTTGTGATAGGACCCCGTTCCGTTGCAGTCTCGGGGGTTGCGGAGGTACGCGGGATTCCCGACCACACCCCCAGTACGCCTGTTGTAACCGGCAGAGTGGCTTTTAATTTTATTAGTATAATCTGTTAAATTATGGAACCATAAATAGAACCTAGGACATTGCATGAATCCTAGGAATGAGAAACTAGATTGAATGGTAGATCCTAGGGTGTTGCATGAATCCTAGGGCTGGAAAACTAGATTGTATGATAGATCCTAGGGTATGGCATGAATCCTAGGATGGGAAGAACTAGTGGAATATATGAATACTGTAGTCTTGGAAAATGTGGAAAGGAAATAATAGCTACCTGTAAATTGGTTTAACAGCTGCCTGTTATGAATAAATGAGCATGTCTGAGAATATGGGATGTATGAACGTGAAACTGGAAAGGTGAAACCTGAATGTGCTGAGTTAAAAGAACTGGAACCCTACGGGGAATTAGGAGTGGAACTCCTGGAAAGAGAAAGGAATGGAACTAAGAAAGAAAGACGTGGTAGTGTGCTGTCTCTTGGGTACCTGTTTAGTGCAGAGTGGAGCCAGTCGCCCCAGGGACCCGGGGTCAGGACTGGCCACTTTGTACCGACTTGCTGGCCCTCGTGTACGTAGTACCGAGGAGAGCTACTAGTGTAGGGAGGTACTAGCTACCCCACGGGCCCCGGGGTTCTGCTAGCCTCCTACACCGACTTGTTAGGCCCACTGGGCAAACCAAGGTAGTCAGGCGAGGGTGCGCGGACTGTGGAGGGGCAAGGCCCCTGTTTGGTTACTGTGGAGGGGTTGGACCCCTGTTACTGAGGGGGCTCTACCCTGTACTGGTTCCGTGCTGTGCTTTGGGCGCACCCGTTAACGGAAACGACTGACCGCGTGCCAGTGCGGGTTAGCTACCTGTGTGTTTATCGCGCGTGCCGTAGTCACCGTTACGCCTGTCCATGACCTTGGGGTGGTTGACTGAGAGTAGGATCACCATGTGCTACTCCTACTGTTCGGAAAAGACTGCAATCAAGATCGTTCCCACGAGGAACATTCCAGATCAAGTGAAGGATCTGGGAAATAGATAAATTTTGAAACAATAGAAAGATGTAAATAAAGGAAGAAAGAAAATTAAAACAGCTACTGTACACTTTACTGTTTCTTTAGTTTAGCTGCCACTCTACTCAGCGTTTTGCTGACGTGTTACACTCGTCACCTTTCAGGACCAGGTGTTGAGCAACCAGTGTCTGCGGCTGCAGAGGACGCTGGGTCGAGTAGGGTCCAGTAGAGTTACCACTGTTCTCTTGTACTTCTTGTTGGTTCCACTGTAGTGAGTAGTTCTTGTTACCACTGTACTTTTCTTTACCTGCAGTTCATATTATGTTATGAATGTTGTTCTACTGTTGTGGTGGTATATACTGTAGTGGTTTCTTTCCTTACTGCTGTATTTTCTTACTGTTAGTTATATTCATGCTGAATGTGGGTTATTTTACTGCGCTTTTGGTTACTTCCTCGTTGGACGACCAGGTCTTGGGATTAGTCGAGTCGGTCCAGTCCTCGTGTCTCGTAGGGTCTCGGGAATCGGGTTGTTACAAGATGGTATCAGAGTAAGGTCGTCCCGAGAAGTGAATCAACTGACTGGAAAATAACCAATTCACATGTCTATAACTAGAGTAGCCACCACAACATATCTTTTGACATGAGCTCTTAGACGTTTCCGTTCGGTATCATTCTGCAGTGAGGTGTTCCGTTTTGTTTCGCGTCTCCTTGTAGGAGATGCCTCGTCGCGGGACTGGTGAGGCGGGCCGCAGGCGCGGCCGAGGACGAGGTCGGCGAGGTGGGCATGCCGTTGCCGACACCTCGGTGGACCAGCCACTACTCCCGGGAGTCCAGGCCCGGGACCTCGCCCAGCTGATACAGGATATTGTGCGAGAGGAGCTCCACCCACCGCCCCGAGCGCCTCCCCCTGGGGCTGCGGAGGGGGAGTCCTCTATGGGACCACCCGACGAACGCGGCGCTGGTCGCGGGGGAGGGGATGGGTCGCCGCAGCCCCCACCTTCCTCCGACACTTCTGTGCACGAGGCAACGTTGCCTGGAGGTGCACTAGCATCCCCACTACAGCGCCACTCCGAGCTCTTCGGGCAGTTCCGGAAGCTGCAGCCCCCCTCCTTCAAGGGGGATGAGGACCCGACCGAGGCTGAGGACTGGCTCGAGCAGCTGGAGAAGATTTTCGACACCCTTCGCCTTCCGGTGGAGTGCCGCATGGCCTTTTCCACGTACCAGCTGGAGAGTGCGGCACACAGGTGGTGGAGGGCGGTCCGGGGATAGGAGAGGGACGAGCCGACGTGGGATCGGTTCGTCGCCCTCTTCTGCGAGTAGTACTTTCCCCAGACGTGGCAGGACCAGAGGAGGTGGGAGTTCCACACTCTCCGCCAAGATACGATGACCGTGAGCGCGTACCGCATGCATTTCCTGGAGCTGTCCCGCTTTGCAGCGACAGCGGTAGCTACTGAGGAGGAGCGCCTTTGGAAATTCACCAAGGGGCTCCGGCCTACGATTTGGGGGTATGTCAAACCCCTAAAGCTACCTACATTTTCGAGGGTGGTGGAGGCAGCCATGACTTACGAGGAGACCAACCCGTCTGCGCGAGACACTGACGGCCGGCGGAAGAGGCCCTTTCAGCCAGACTTTTCACAGGGCCGGCGAGAGAGGAGACACGTGGCGTCGGCAGGAGAGCCGTCACGTTTTACAGGGCCATCAGTGGCCTTTGGGGGCCCTCGGCAGGGGCCAGTCGCCAGCACCGGACCCTCGCCCAGCTGACAGCAGGGACCCACTGAGGGCAGGAGCCGGGTTCCCCTCTGTTACCAGTGTGTCCAGCTGGGCCACATCAGGAGGAACTGCCCGTCTAGGGTAGGAGGTCAGCAGATACTTCCTACGCAGAGCACTGGAGGGCACGCAGGAGGCTGCGGTTACCAGGCGCGAGGAGGAGGACAGCAATCACGAGGAGGATACCGGCCAGCACCTGCCCGTCCGACGCAGAGTGTGGCTGCTTCGTCCGCACCTAGAGCTGAGGGGCGTATCAATGCCCTGACACGTAGGGATGCCAGAACTTCGAGCTCGATAGTGGAAGGTATGGTTTCAGTTTCCGGCAGACTCGTTTACACACTTTTCGATTCCGGCGCTACGCACTCGTTTGTCGCAGCCAGTTTCGCAGTTAGTTTGGACCAGGATTATACACAGTTAGAAAATCCGTTCGTAATCAGAGGTCCGAGTGGCCAGTTGTTTGTAGCTGAAGAGGTGTACACGGATTGCGAGGTCAGCGTCGGGGGACATAGCTTGCCAGCTGACCTGATTATGATACAGATGGAGGACTTTGGAGTGATTCTGGGGATGGACTGGCTGTCTGCTTACCACGCCTTGGTAGACTGTTTTGAGAGGAAGATTGTCTTCTACATGCCGGAGTTGCCTTCTTTCGAGTTTCACGGACAGCCAGTGCATGGAGGCTTCAGGTGCATTTCGGCACTTCGGGCGATGAGACTTCTGAGCCAGGGGTGTGAGGGCTTCCTAGCTTGTGTGGTGGCAAAGCCCAGCCCTGTGGCAGACTTCCAGAGCATTTCGGTGGTCAGAGAGTACCCTGACATGTTTCCAGACGAGTTACCAGGACTACCGCCCGAGCGCGAGATCGAGTTTGAGATCTCGCTAGTACCAAGGACCAGTCCCATCTCCACCGCGCCATAGAGGATGGCACCGCTTGAGCTACGAGAGCTTAAGTCTCAATTGCAGGACCTTTTGGAGAAGGATTTCGTGAGGCCCAGTGCGTCTCCCTGGGGAGCCCCGGTACTGTTTGTGAAAAAGAAGGATGGTACCCTACGCCTTTGTGTGGACTACCGACAGCTGAATAGGGTCACCATCAAGAATAGATATCCGCTGCCGAGGATCGACGACTTGTTTGACCAGTTGCGGGGTGCCACGGTGTTCTCCAAGATCGACTTGAGGTCAGGATACCACCAGTTGAGGATCAGGGAGACCGACGTCTCCAAGACAGCTTTCCGCACTCGATACGGACACTACGAGTTTTTGGTCATGTCGTTTGGGCCGACCAATGCCCCCGCTGCTTTCATGGACCTGATGAACCGGGTGTTTAGACCGTACTTGGACCAGTTCGTGGTGGTATTCATAGATGATGTACTCATCTATTCTAGAGATCAGACGCAGCACGGACAACACTTGCGGATGGTTCTGGACACTCTGAGACGACGTAGGTTGTATGCCCAATACAGCAAGTGCGAGCTCTGGTTGAGGGAGGTGACCTTCTTAGGTCATGTGATCTCTGGAGACGGCTTGGCGGTGGACCCAGCCAAGGTCAAGGCAATACTCAGGTGGGAGAGACCGCATTCAATCACTGAGATTCGCAGTTTCCTGGGACTGGCAGGCTACTACAGACGATTCATCAGAGGTTTTTCACAGATTACGTGTCCTATGACACAGTTGACCCCGAAGGACATTCCCTTCACTTGGACAAATGCCTGTGAGGCGTGTTTTCTGGAGCTGAAGGAGAGGTTGACCTCGACTTCCGTGCTCACCATCCCTGACAGTAGTGGCAGGTTCGTTGTGTACACGGACGCCTCCTTGCAGGGTTAGGAGGTGTGCTCATGCAGAAGGGTCACGTTGTCGCTTACGCTTCGAGGCAACTGAAGCCCCATGAGCATACCTACCCTACCCACGACCTAGAGTTGGCAGCTGTTGTCTTCGCGCTGAAGACTTGGAGGCACTACTTGTACGGTGAGACCTTCGAAATTTTCACATATCACAAGAGCCTCAGACACCTTTTTGATCAAAAGGAGCTCAACATGAGACAGAGACGTTGGTTGGAGCTCCTGAAGGACTACGACTACAGCATCTCCTACCTCCCGGGAAAGGCCAATGTGGTGGCTGACGCCTTGAGCCGTAAGGCGCCCGCACACTTGGCCAGTTTACAGTTACAGAGTTGGAGCCTTTTGGAGGAGGTGGGCAGTTGGCGACCCCTGGAGTTACGGGGGCACTGTGGGGCAGTGACGGTGACACGACAGACTAGGCCAGAGTTGATAGACTGCATCATCACAGGACAGATGGCCGATCCATACTTGCAGTCCTTGCGCGACAGAGTACTGTCAGGAGACCCAGGGGACTTCTCTTTCACGGACCAGGTGCTACGCCTGAGGGGACGGTTGTGCGTTCCCAGGGACGAGGAGCTGTTGAGAGAGCTCCTGACTGAGGCACACAGTTCCAGATTCACCATACATCCCGGAAACACGAAGATGTACCACGACTTGAGATGCGAGTTTTGGTGGAGGGGGATGAAGCGGGATGTGGGTGAATTCGTGTAGCAGTGCTTAGTGTGCCAGCAGGTGAAAGCCGAGCATCAGAGGCCTGCAGGGCCGCTACAACCGCTTCCAGTGCCAGAGTGGAAGTGGGAGAGCATCACCATGGACTTGGTGGTGGGCTTACCTGTTACCCAGCGAGGACACGACGCTTTCTGGGTAATTGTGGATTAACTGACGAAGACGGCAGGTTTCCTGCCGATCCGAGTCACTTTGGGACCAGCACAGTTGGCAGAGAGGTATATCCGCGACGTGGTACGACTACACGGAGTTCCGTGGGAGATCGTATTCGACCGGGATACCCACTTTGCATCCCAGTTTTGGGCTGAGTTTCAGCAGGCCCTGGGGACGCGGTTGAGGTTTAGTACAGCTTACCACCCCCAGACGGACGGACAGTCTGAGCGCACGATACAAACACTTGAGGACCTTTTGCCTGCCTGTGTACTGGACTGGAGGGGCTCTTAGGAGGAACACCTTCCCCTGGCGGAGTTTGCATACAACAACAGCTATCACTCGAGCATCGGCATGGCTCCCTACGAGGCTCTGTATGGACGGAGGTGTACAGCACCCTTGAGTTGGGTTGAGGTGGGGACCAAGTGGGAGGTTGGCCCCAGGTTGATCCGGCAGAGTTAGGAGGTAGTCGAGCAGATCCACAGGTGACTCAGCACTGTCAGGAGCAGACAGAAGAGCTACGCGGATCAGAGACGCAGAGAGGTGCAGTTTGAGGTTGGGGACCACGTCTTTCTCCGTGTTTCTCCCATGAAGGGCCTGTAGCGGTTTGGAGTGAGAGGGAAGCTTGCACCGAGGTTTGTGAGGCCCTTTGAGGTCCTGGAGTGGGTTGGACCCGTTGCTTACAGGCTTGCCCTCCCTCCCCAGCTTTCTAGTGTGCACGATGTGTTCCATGTGTCCAACCTCAGGAAGTACGTAGCCGATCCCAGTCACGTACTGAGTCACGAGAGCGTCGAGGTGGACGACAACTTGACCTACCCCGAGCGGCCAGTGCAGATTCTAGACCGAGCCGTCCGTAGTTTGAGACGAAAGCAAGTACCCCTGGTAAAGGTTTTGTGGAGGAGCCAGCGGTACGAGGAGGCTACCTGGGAGCCTGAGGCGGCAATGCGGGAGCGGTACCCGGAGCTCTTCGCGGGTACGTCTCTTCGGATCGGCTTCGGTCCTCTTTGAGTTTTTTATGGTTACTATGACGTTTTTCCCACACCCTAGTTAGCGCAAGTTTCGGGGACGAAACTTCCTTTGAGTTTGTTATATTGTTACGAATGCGCGGCTACAGACGTCTTTTAAGACGTCTAGGAGGTGACCCAGACGTCGGACCAGACGTCTGGAACCCCTTCCAAACGTCTGGGATTCGGTTATGGCTGCACGCGCGGTCGTGTCTGCGTTCCTGCGCGCGCAGACCTGCGGGTGCTCTTTTTCCCTCTCCTCCGCAGGTGCTGCCCCCTGTCCCACTCTCTCTCTCCTCCCCGCGAGGCTTTAAAAAGCCTCGCCCTCTGCCTCACTCTCACCACCTCCGCTTCTCCTTCTTCTTCTTCCAGCGAGTGCGAGAGCGAGCGAGCGGCGGCGGCAACAGCCGCAGTGAGTGCGGGAGGAGGTGCTACGTGAGGGAGGAGGCCTCGGCCGGGAGGGCTCGAGCCTGCTGGGGCAGCGGGAGCCGGCCGACGGGGGCGCAACGGACGCGGAGTGACGCGGGAGGCCTGCTGCAGCTCGAGCAGCAGGCGGACGAGACACGGCGCGGCCGAGCGTCATGAGCGGAGGGCGAGTCGCGCCCTGGTTCTGGAAATTTTTCCAGAATCAGACGTCT
The DNA here is from genome assembly GCA_037157565.1 of Thalassia testudinum. Taxonomy (NCBI): domain Eukaryota; kingdom Viridiplantae; phylum Streptophyta; class Magnoliopsida; order Alismatales; family Hydrocharitaceae; genus Thalassia; species Thalassia testudinum. Next base: position 30,611,387 of record JAZHRO010000061.1, on the reverse strand, counting down.
GGGCTTCCAACCAGATGACTGGGAAGACGTCTGGAGGACTGTCCAGACGTCTGGTAAATAAGCTATTTTCCGTACCTTCTTCCTTTCCTTCGACCGTCCATACTAAGCATGAGGAATGGGTACGCGCAGGGTCTGAGATTCGCATCCAACGCAAATCAGACGTCTGGCAGTGGTGTCAGACGACTGGAGCGACTTCCAGACGTCCGAGGTGACCATCGGACGTCTGGGAACTAGGCCAGACGCCCTCGCAGGCTTCTGGACGTCTGAGAGACCACGCAGAACAAAGGTAACCTCTGATCCACTTTTTAAGACTTCTGGAAGAGGTTCCAGACGTCTGATTTTGTACTGTTTCTTCATTTTCGACCCGTTTAGGGCCCGTTCGGAGTCCGATTTCCGCGTTTCGAGTTGCGTGCTTTCCGAAATTAAATCCTCTACCCGTCTAGAGTAGTTGTATACTATTTTGAGAAACTACTTGTGTTTGATCCTTGTGATAGGACCCCGTTCCGTTGCAGTCTCGGGGGTTGCGGAGGTACGCGGGATTCCCGACCACGCCCCCAGTGCGCCTGTTGTAACCGGTAGAGTGGCTTTTAAGTTTATTAGTATAATCTGTTAAATTATGGAACCATAAATAGAACCTAGGACATTGCATGAATCCTAGGAATGAGAAACTAGAATGAATGGTAGATCCTAGGGTGTTGCATGAATCCTAGGGCTGGAAAACTAGATTGTATGATAGATCCTAGGGTATGGCATGAATCCTAGGATGAGAAGAACTAGTGGAATATATGAATACTGTAGTCTTGGAAAATGTGGAAAGGAAATAATAGCTACCTGTAAATTGGTTTAACAGCTGCCTGTTATGAATAAATGAGCATGTCTGAGAATATGGGATGTATGAACGTGAAACTGGAAAGGTGAAACCTGAATGTGCTGAGTTAAAAGAACTGGAACCCTACAGGGAATTAGGAGTGGAACTCCTGGAAAGAGAAAGGAATGGAACTGAGAAAGAAAGACGTGGTAGTGTGCTGTCTCTTGGGTACGTAATACCAAGGGAAGTACCTGTACCTGTTTAGTGCAGAGCGGAGCCAGCCCCCCCAGGGACCTGGGGTCAGGACTGGCCACTTTGTACCGACTTGCTGGCCCTCGTGTACGTAGTACCGAGGAGAGCTACTAGTGTAGGGAGGTACTAGCTACCCCACGGGCCCCGGGGTTCTGCTAGCCTCCTACACCGACTTGTTAGGCCCACTGGGCAAACCAGGGTAGTCAGGCGAGGGTGCGCGGACTGTGGAGGGGCAAGGCTCCTGTTTGGTTACTGTGGAGGTGTTAGACCCCTGTTACTGAGAGGGCTCTGCCCTGTACTGGTTCCGTGCTGTGCTTTGGGTGCACCCGTTAACGGAAACGACTGACCACGTGCCAGTGCGGGTTAGCTACCTGTGCGTTTATCGCGCGTGCTGTAGTCACCGTTACGCCTGTCCTTGACCTTGGGGTGGTTGACTGAGAGTAGGATCACCACGGGGGACTCTCCCGGCCAGGAGAGCACCACGTGCTACTTCTACTGTTCGGAAAAGACTGCAATCAAGATCGTTCCCACGAGGAACATTCGAGATCGAGTGAAGGATCTGAGAAATAGATAAATTTTGAAACAATAGAAAGACGTAAATAAAGGAAGAAAGAAAATTAAAACAGCTACTGTACACTTTACTGTTTCTTTAGTTTAGCTGCCACTCTACTCAGCGTTTTGCTGACGTGTTACACTCGTTACCTTTCAGAACCAGGTGTTGAGCAACCAGGGTCAGCGACTGCAGAAGACGCTGGGCCGAGTAGGGTCCAGTAGAGTTACCACTGTTCTCTTGTACCTCTTTTTGGTTCCACTGTAGTGAGTAGTTCTTGTTACCGCTGTACTTTTCTTTACCTGCAGTTCATATTATGTTATGAATGTTGTTCTACTGTTGTGGTGGTATATACTGTAGTGGTTTCTTTCCTTACTGCTGTATTTTCTTACTGTTAGTTATATTCATGCTGAATGTGGGTTATTTTACTGCTCTTTTGGCTACTTCCTCGTTGGACGACCAGGTCTTGGGATTAGTCGAGTCGGTCCGGTCCTCGTGTCTCGTAGGGACTCGGGAATCGGGTTGTTACCAGTACCATGGGCAACCCTATATCGAAGTGCCGATTGCCACAGGCCAGAATTCGCTTAAAAAATCCATGGGCGATACTATCTCGAAGTGTCGATTGCTAGGAGTTCTTGGGGTCGCAATGGGCGGTGCTATCTCGAAGCATCGAAAGCCAGGCACCCTCCGAGGTTTGGTGATGGGGATAATGAATCCGACACAGACCGTGTTGATAGTTAACTCAAGGTTAGACTTAGAGGAATCAAGCAAAAAAATTTTATATAAAAAAAATCCTCTTACTCCCTTTCTAAGTTGGTAATCATACCAACCTCGAATAACTTAGACCAATGCAGATGATTTAATCACTGGGACCAATAAACCCTAAGGTAGAGCTAGAAATCAAGGAAACCTATTCCTACAACTCGTCTTTAGCCGACAGTTTGTAATTTAGCAACTACTTGGGAACCTTAGGTCTAAAGTCTGAACTTAACATGTTTCTAAAGAAAGACCGATTGGGTTGGCTAGTCCACTTGAAGAGTTGGGTTATTGCCTAAGTTTGCTAGGGACTGGCAAAAACTAGGCATGGGGGCAATTGATTAACCAATATTTGTGGGCTATTTAAATATGTAAATGCCTAGATATTAAGATATCCTTAACATTTAGCTAGCATATATTAGGATGCAAATAAATTACTTCATATTTTTAGCTTAATTGCATAATTCATTCATTGCATGCATTTAAAATTAACTTAGAATTGCATGAATTTGATTAGTTAATCAATTAGGCGAATTACTTGCATTGTTTTAATTTAACATAGAAGTTAAGGGTTTGCGCATAAATACCATAATATTTTAGTATTTTCTTACTCTCTTCTTCCACAGGTAACGACTGCTTCTCCTCCTTGCGCACCCATCATGCACAGCTGCAAGCATTCATTTGCCATGAAGAGGATCTGATCCTGCCTCTTTGTTTTCAAAATTCATCACCTGTAGCTACAAAGGGAGGAGGAGACAACCATGCATAGTGAGACTTTGCCCTGACTTCCCCACTTTGAAGAGCTTTGAGCTCACCTCCATCACCACTACCGTGCGTCTCCAAGGCCGAGCTCCACCACACCATGGGTCAGTGAGGTGATAGCTCGCTGCGCTAAGCCGGTGGACTCGTGCCAACACCATGTGTGTGCATCTCCGATGGCACGCAACCACCACCGTGCACCACCCTCACCACCATCACCAGCAACCACCACCGCATTAATATGTCAGCAACCATTTTTGCAATTTTAAGATGTCGGGGAAGCTTCCTGAACGTCTAAAGCCTCTTTACCACCTTCTTCCTCTTCATTTCTTCTTCCTCTGTTTCTCCTCCACTTCAACAAAGGCCACCACCATCATCACCAACAGCGCGCCACTGCCCTCCTTCTTGCCCACGGGCAACCTAACCTGCAGTAGCGCACCACCTTAAGTAGAGGCTGCATGTAACCCAGCGTGCGCATGCCCTTGCACTCCCCCTCTCCTCCAGCGCTCGCACCCCCTTCAGCTACGCCTTAGCCACGCTCGCAACAACATGTGTGCAGCCGCGTGTTCTCCAGTAGCCCCCCTGCGGCCGCATTCCTTCAGAAGCGTACCCCCGCGCGCACCGCGCCCCTGCCACATGCACTGCCCACAGCAGCAGCCACCTCTAGAATGGGTCTCCTCGCTGTTTCCCCTAGCCTCTAGACCGCGTGCCATGCCACGTCACCGCATGCCCAACGCCTACCCGAGCAGCCTCCGCTTGCACTGTGCGCTCCTCCTCACTACCATCCTCTCCATCTTCACGCACACCTCTCCAGCAGCAGCAGCAACAGCAGCAGGAAACACCCAACATACCCACAGCCATCTCCTCCTCGCCACCGCCGCCTCTGGCCATCATTTGCCATGCTGCCACCACCGTCGAGTAGGCCTCAGCCTACTTGACCTTCGATGAGCTTCATGCTTCCAGCCGTGCTCTCCTCCACGCAAGCGAGCAAGGAAAAGCTCTTCCCCTGTTTTGCTATAGGAACCATGCCATTAGTTTTTACATTGCTTGCCATTGCCACTTCATTCCTATATAATTAAATTAATTAAATATTATGTGATTTTGATGAGAATGCTCCTCCGCTTTCATAAAATGACTATCGCAACAATATCTTACATGATTCCCTTCATTTAAAAGGTTTTCTTGGTTTTATTCAAGGGAAGTCAAGCCTCAGTAGCATTTATATTTACGGTGATTGTTTTTATCAATCTTTATTTTGGGATTTCATTTTTGGGCATAGGAATTTCATGATCACCATGTTATTAAACATAAATATAACTTAAAGTGATTTCCTTAAAAGGAGGTTTGAACTTGATTATGGTTCTACTGCTTAGGAGAATATATTTGAGAATTTCTACTTGACATCTTGTGTGAGTTTTTAATAGGCCATTGCCTCCCTGTGGATACGACTTGCTCCTAACTAAGTGGTTATTTTAATTATTTTGATTTGTTAATTTTCCACCATTTAGAAATACTATGACAAATCATCTTAATCATCATTTTCGAAAGAAAAAAATTGATTCGTCACGTTCTCCTTAGATCCACTTTCTAAGGAGGTAAGTTGTGGACTCCTTGAAGACTATTTGTAGTCTCCAAAGTGGCACCAACTTTGGAAGCTCTAGAGAACTCTAGAGGTGGCAGCTAAGTGTCTATGTGGGTGTGTGTGTGAGTGACTATGTGGGTGTAGTTAGGTGGTCTAGGTCTAATGTAATAGGTCTATGTGGTTAGGTTTAGGTAGGCTCCTAGAATTAGGGTTATAAACCCTAACACTAAAGTGAATGTACAATTAAATTTATCACAAGTTTAATTGAGTGTATGTGTGTCTAATTGGAAGAGAAGATACCCAATTAGGTCAAGCCTGAGTCAATTGGACTCTCACTGAGTCCAATTAGACTTGTGCTAGTTGAGATTTGATCTTAATTGGACTTCGTGAGTCTATTTGACTAGGTAAAGTGTGATTGACTTGATTCAAGTCAAGTTGCCTAAGTAAGAACCTAATTAAGTTCTTATGAGGGTATTAGGGTGGTGTAATAGTCTTAAGGCACCTTAATTTAGGTTCCCTAGGGTGTAGAATTGGGTTTAGGGGCTTAGGAAATCAAAATCCAAGCTTGATTTTGAAAACAAGGATTGGAGAGGGGTTCCAAGCATCAAATTAGAGTGTAAGATGACTTATACTCAAAAATCAAAAGTCAAGACCTCTTGTTTGGACGTCTAATCAGAGGTCAGGGTGGAATCAAGGTTCTGGCATGGGATTCTGTAGAAATTGGACATCTGACAACTTGTATGGGCATCCAATAACACTGTAGACTTGTGTTCTAGGTCTGCAGGTTGCGCCTAAGGGTTCTGGACTTCCAATAACTTCACTGGATGTCTAGATAAGGGCTGGAACTGGGGTTTGAGGTATCCTAGGCTAAGGTGACCTAATCTAAGGGTGGCTAAGGCTTAGGATGATCTCTAAGGCTATCCTAGGGCTAGGATTGGTCCTAAGTTCTTCATAATTTAAACTCTACATTAAATTCTACTAAGTAGAGTAGCATACCTCAACCCTACATTATTTTTATACTTTATCCTTTAGTCTTCCACTCCAGCTCTGCTGTTGTACCAACTCCTCTTTATTCTTTAGATCTCCTTATTGCCTACAATCCACACAATGCACTTAATCGGCACATTATAACATTATTTAATGCATAGCTAAAATAAAGCAAGGAAGATGCAAGTATTCTCAAATATGCATGGATTACAGTAAGTTATGCTAAGTTATAGATTAATTTTGGTCATTTATGACCTATGATTGTTGTGCAATCAGTACCTTTAGGCCTAGAGTTGGTATTTTGAGCTAGTCACTAGAGGTGCAGTACAATAAGGCATCATGACGGTAAAATCTGGTTTAGAAATTTGGTTTGTTCCATAGGATTTTGCTCGAGACTAGCAAAAGTTAGGCATGCAAGTATGATAGTAACACCATCATCTTCCATAACTGTCCCAATTTAGTCTAATTTCAGTGATAAATGCTCTTTAATAATCATAAGAAGGTTGTAATTCTATTCTGGGCTGAATTTTAGAAGAAAGGAAATTGATTTAATTCTATTGTTTTAATGAGAAATCACAAATGCAGATTAACTAAGGGGTTAATTAGGGCCTAACCAAAGGTCAAATGAACTTAAATTCCTAAGAAGTGGGCTTGAATTAACTGAATCATAATTTTCTGAGAACTAAGAATTAATTCATTAATAAAAACCCCAATTATAGTCTCACTTCAATTGAATGGGTTTTGGTGGAAATAAATGTAATCTAAACCTCCTAAAAATTATTAAAAAATATTTTGAGGTTTGGAATAATCGCTTTAACCAATGGAACCCATTTTGACCAAAAACAAAGACTTAGGCGGGAACTTGCTTCATTTTGAGCTACAGTGTAAATTACCTAGTCAAACTGCATCAAAACACAAATTTGATGCCACCATTAGATTCCTTGGCTCAAAATTAGGTTAACTCTAAATCTTGAGCCCAATCAGAGTTCATCTTGACCTAATCTGCATTTAGCCCATTTGCCTCTACTTATTACAAAATTACCCCTAGGTTTCAAATTTCTCTTGCATTTCAGTCCCCACCTTCATCTTCTTTGTGACAAACGTAGCAAGTGCAGCAGCAACAACCCAACATCATCCAAATTCAATCAAAGATTTGATTGAGAAATTCTCAACCAAATCTCACCAAACTTGGTAAGATTGATCCTCACATCATGCCAAATCTGTTGAACCTCCTCTCGAGATCCAATTTGGCTGGAATTGACCCCAGTGAACTTGAGATTCGTAGGCTAAAGTTCACCCAAATTGCAAGCCAAACTTGCGTGTTTGGCTCAATTGCGAAGTCATTCTCCTCTATATATAGGTCTTGGCATTCTCAAGTCAAACTCGTGCCCCATTTGCCGGATTTCCTCATCTTTCTTCTTCAATGTTGGTGAGCTTGGAAGCACCACTAGAGCTTTCCTCCCCCATTCTTCACCCTCTGCCACGTACAATAGGCAGAGGGGTTTTCTTCCCCACACTTCCACATAGCTTCCCATGAAACTTGGGCCTCCAATTCATCTTCTTCAGCTTTGGTCCTCCCTCTCCTTCTTCCTCACTAGCGGACAAACCAGCAGCCCCTCCCCCATCGTCCTTTAGCAAAATTTGGTTAAGGCTTTTAGTTTATCTCATTCCCAATTATGTTTTGGTAGATTCTTAGCTTCGTTTATCAACTCCTCCTCCGATACCGACAACTACCGTCACCACCACCTTCATCGAATCACCCCCTCCGCATTCCCCTTACCTAATTACCATCGACAAAAGCTTCTCCACACCTCTGCAAAGATTTTGCCTAAGTTAATTGCACCTCACAATGCCTCCCACACCACTTACCATAGCCACTAGAGAAGCTTCTTCAATGCTTCCCCAATGCACACATCCACTCGCCCTCACACACAATTTCCATAGGGCTTTTGTCCAACGAGTAGCGCCAAAGCTTCTTCGTTGATTGATTAGGGATGAGAGGCCATGTTCATGATTGTAGGTACACACCAAAATTGGGTTTTCTTCTCCGATGTTGAGCTTCTTCTCCGGTGACTCACAGATAAGGGAGCTTCTTCTCGCTGTGCAGAATAGTCTGTGGACCTTATCAGGGCTATTGGATTATAGATCCAATGACCAATCATGCATCAATTTGTAGTAGCTTCTCCACAACTTGAAGATGAAGAACAAAGGGGACGTAAAGTCCCACATCATTGGCAGCAAGAGGTTGAAAATGGACATTTAAGGAATTTGACTCCCTCAAGTACCGCTCATGATACAGGGAGTTGGGTCCCCAATAACTCATGTGCACACACACTTGCACACAAATGGGCGTGCCTAAATCAGGTTTGGGCCAATTTTGGTTTGATCTTGGCTAGAGCTATGAACTGTTGTTAGCTTGCTTCGGGCGGGCCTTTGGCTGAGCTTGGTTAGGTCTTGTACTTTGGCTTGAGAGGCTCTTTAGGATTGAATTTGCCTAAGTGTTGGAAGGATTTAGCTTAGTTGGAAAATCACATTTTTTGGCCGTAACACTTATATTTCTTATTGAGCCTGATAGTGCTGTTATTTGCCTAATATATTTCTTTTTATCAAGCTATTGTGCCACATTTTTTATTCATTTGCTTAGTGGTTTGAATTGTGATTAATTTTATCCCTAAGACGACCTTGGACTCACAACTTCAAGATATAAATTTAAATGTTTTCGTCACTTTAGTCACTATACCATGGCATGTATTTTAAAATTGCCTTTAGCACGTTAGCACTTAGCTTGTTTCTACACTTCTCCAACAAGGGATGTGAGAGTGGCTTGGGAAACATATTTGCAATCTACTTTGATGAAGCTAAGCAAGAAGTACTGACGTCGTGGATGCGTTTGTGTTAAAATCGTTCGTTGTAGTGCATTTTATGACATCAATTTAAAATAAAAGTATCGAACACAAGGAGGCATGGAATTAGATCAGATATTCACTTTGTGTCACAAAAGTTCATCGTTTGTTCGCTTGCAAACTAGAGAGAAAGAGAAAGAAAGAGAGAGAGTGTGAGAGAGAAATAGGGTTAGAGTATTATGATGATGATGTGATAATAGCTAACTATGAAAGAAACCGAGCAAGATAATCCATTATCAGAAAAAAGAACTGTTTCACAATAACACTAAAGGAAAGCTTTAAAATGGCAAGTATTAAACTAAAGAACTAGCTAATTGGAGAGGCGAGGCAGCCACATGGTGGAGGGACTTCCATCAGTGGCTAGGCATCTCCAGGACATTCTCTTAGCTCTAGAAGGTGGTGGTAGCTCTTAGGTGGAAGATTGGTGCAAATGGGAGGGATAGGTCCCTTTTTATAGTTGAGAAAAGGGCTTAAATTCTTCATCGGGTCAATAGCGACATTCAAAATGTCACTATAGACCCGCCGCAGGCGTCGCCCTAGCCTCATCCCCTGTGCCTTCAATGGACGCACAGCTGCCATGTGATCCGTGTGCGCACTGCTTAAGCTGTCGGATCGAAGATCGAACGTCTAAAATCAAACCTCGGTCATTACTTGCGATTGCACCCTGCACCCGCATCATATCGGGTGTATGCTTCTGCGTGATCACACGTGTGAGTAGCGAACGACTGGAGACGCGTGATGAGGCTACTCCTCAACCATAGATCTGATTGAATGATCGAATTCCAATAAGAGTGTGCGATGGGATGCGCCTCTGGTGATTCGAACCTGCGCCCACTGAAGTGGAGAAGTTGTTCGACCATTGAGCTACAAGCGCGGATTGTCGTGAAGCCATCGCGACGCGTGCACGTGGAATGAACGTTGGATGCTGATCTAATGGTGGATCTCGTGCGATGATGAGGCTATAGGTGTTGCTGCCATGCAATGGAGAGCAATAGGTGCACCACTTGTTATGTCGTGAGCCATTGCTCATCAGATCAATGGCCAGCACTTCTTGGGTTTGTTGTGGGAGCTACGAAGGTTGGATTGAGGTGATTTTGAGCCCATGGACTCCGTTCATTGATCCGGATCCATCCGTGCAGTTTGATTGCTCACCTGAGACCTATTTTAATAAGGACTTGTACACAAGGTCATTGATGGGAACACTATCATGAGCCCAAACTAGCTCATTTTGACCCAATGAAGAGAATAAACACTCCTACATAACCAACTGAAGGTCCTAATTGACTGCATAACTTTTCTAAGAGAAAAATAGGAAACAAGGGGTAAAACTATAACTTTACCAATACAGTACAACAATGGGTTTCTCAGGGGCTAAACAAAGGTCAAAGGGTCTTAATAAGATAATAAGTGGGTTGGATCAGACAGAAAAGGGTTTGTGTGTACCCTGTGAATTAAATGACTTCTTGAAACCCTAAAACAGACCTACTTGATTAACCAAGGTTTTGGTCAGGATAAAATTCACCTAAACCCTCTAAAAATCATAGAAAATTATTCTCTATGGTTTAGAACTTTCAATTTGTCCATTGGAAACCATCTTGACCAAGAATGGTGTCTCAAATAAATATTTACCCTAAATTAGGCCTTTACATAAATTTCCCAGTCAAACGTGGTCAAACCAAAAATCCAACTTCACCATTAGATTCCTTATGTCCAAATTAGGTTTGTACCAAAATTTGGACCCAAGTTGAGTTTTCCTTGAAGTAGTTGCAAAATGGTCCATCCTGATTACATTTGTACCCCTATCTTTCAAAAACCCTTAGAAAAGGCCCCCTAGCTTCTTCATCACCTTTGCAGTTAGGTCCCTCCACCATTATAGCAGAGCAATCCTACTCGGGGGAGCTTTGGAAGGTGGTTTATCCCTGATTGCTTAGAGAATTCGCTTCAAAATTGGAAGGGAGATTCTCTGAGAAAATCCCTCCAATGTGAATCCAGTTTGATGCCCTAATTTCTTCCCAATCTCTCATGCGAATGCATGAGTGATTTGGGTCACTTTTGAGTTTCCTTCTCCGGTGAGCATACCTTGCTTGGAAGTTTGGCTTCCAAGCACAAATCCCCCTCCAGAGATCTATTTAAGAAGCCCTAGATCCAACCGCATTCCTCAAGCATGAATTCAACCAGAAACCCCCTCAAATTCTTCTCTCCTCCCTCGGTCGATTCGCTCGTCAAGCTCCGGAGACCTTCCCTGCACTCCCTTATCACCTGACAACAATACCAGTGGCAGGCTCTTCCTCATTGCTTTCATTCGCATCGCACAGCACCCGTCGACGCCCTTGCCCCCCTTCATCCTCGCCGATCATCTCTCTTTGAGCGCCTTCATCTCCGACGTCGACAGTACGCGTCCGACACCATCTTTGTCTCCTCTTCGTCCACTATCATCCCAGATAAGTTCCCTTTCCCCTCTACGTTCCTCTCCACCCTTTATTCTTCCAAATCGACCACTACCGACCCCCATCACCCTCATCTCCTTCATCTCCGGCCACCACCTCCGACGAGGCTACTCCACCTCCACAGGCCATCCCATCCCTCGCCGACAAGCCCATAAGCTTCCCCTCACTCCACTAAACATTTCCCTTGACTTCACACACCACTCCACTCACTCACGCACCTAACCGATTTTTTTACACCCACACCTTCGCACACAGTGTGCCCTAGGCACTGTCGCACAGGCATCCCCACGCCATGCCAACAATCGCAGCACATTCGCTGTGCCTTGGCTACACATCCTGAGCTATTTAACATGGTCACGAGGCTATCTTGGTGATTTCAGGTAGCAGGCCCCATCCCCCATTGGTGACCAAGCTTGAGGTCGCTCCAGGCTTCACCAGCTCCAGGCCCCTGTCCTAGATTGCGCAAAAGACTCTCATGCATGAATCCAGGCTATCAATTGGAGTCAAAGGCCATAGCAGTTGCTGCAATTGGAGGCCTTGTCTCTGCCGCAGGCGCACGTGAAGAAAGGTGGATAGATAGTCCCACCTCGGATATGAAAGAGCGCCTGCACCTGAATAAATTGAAAAACTATTGTCATCTTATCACCTCAGTTACCACGGGGTGAGGTCCCACTCACCCATCACCGGCCTCATCGGTGACTTTGCCTTTGCGGACCTGGCCTGACCCAACCCGATTGCACTCCTCGCCCACCACCACATGCCGGTGGGCCTGCTCCTAGGTACGGACCCAACCCGATTACCCGAATACGTGTGGCTCTGGGAGAGCGAAACCTAAGAGAGAAAGAGAGGAGAGTGCGCGCAGGTAGGGGTAGGTTTTGCTGCAGGCTGAAGAGAAGGAGAAGCTAAGATGAAGAAGAAGGAGAAGCTAAGGATGAAGAGAAGCTAAGTGCCACGGTAGAGAAGGGCAGAGAAGGAATAAGCTAAAGGAAGAAGAAGGAGAATCTAAGGAAGAAGGAAGACAGAGGCCAAAGAAAAAGAGAAAGAAGAGGAGTAGAAGCAAAAGAAGGAAGAAATAAGAAGAGAAGGAAGAAAAGTAGGGAAAGAAGAAATCAGAAGGAGCACTGTAGCATCGGTTTAAGTCATCTGATTTACAAATCAGACGGTTAATTTGAGTTTAATTCATATTCATATACATTGAGTTCTTTAGATTTTTGTGATCTACACTGCCATATTTTTGCACTTTGATCTTGTTATTATTGCAAATCTTTTTACTTTGAATTGTGATCTCCATTTCTAAATACCAAATTTGCTCCCTATGTTCGACCTCGAACTTCAAATTCGAGTAATAAAACTATATGTGTTTTGAAAGCTTTTTCGGCTGTACTACAATGCAATACTTTTAAAATCCGATTCAGCATCCCAAACATTTTGGCACCACCTTTTTGTGGATGTTTAAGGGAGAAGATTCAAAGAAAGACAGCCGCACATCAAACACGCCAGGGCAGGTAATTTCTGATTACTTTCTCTTAAGTCCCTCATTCTGAAAAGAAAAAAAGGATAAAATCAATTAGGGCTACTTGCTTTACATTCTTAGCTAATTCATCAAATTGCCTAATTTGATTTCAACAAAAAAATTTGATTTGTTCACCCATTTAAGGTAACTAAGGCTACCACATTCTTGTTTGAGCCTTAGATACCACATTTGGCAAACTAAATTGGTTTAAGATTAAGGATTTCAATTTAGGGTTTTAGAGACACACTCTCATAAGCAAGGAAGCAACTCTCCAAAAAGATGTGTGCCTAAGCCTTGGTTGAAGTGATTTATTCAAGCAAACCCTAAAATTCAGGCTCTTAATCAAACTTGAATCCTAAAAGAAGGGACCCAAAACTTCTCAAAGGACAAATAGGTGAAGTTGACCCACCTTGTTGGGTCAACCAACCTTGAAATTAGGTCACTTTTTACACTCAATACATCTAAAGTTCAAGTGAAATCTTAAGCACCCTTGCTATTAATTAAAACTGGTAGACTTAAGAGGTCAAGTCCCCATTCTAGTATACCTAGAACATCAGTGACAAGGGAGGTCGGGTGAGGGAAACCCTGTAACTCGTGGGGGTGCTCTACTGTGTAGGGGTCTTTGCGGGACTTTCCCTCTCTGGCTGCCCAAGTATTTCTTAGGTGGACGGCTTTTTGATTGAGGGGTATCATCCACACCAAACCTTTATAGTCATCCAAAGTTTTTGGGTGTATTGATTGGGTCAATCACAATCTACTCTCATCCAGGCCATCGGTGCTTGTTCAGTAGGAGGTCCTTAAGACCATCCTTGAGGCCTCCTTTAGTCATTCACTCCTGTCAAGGCCAAGCCTCGACTTCCGTGTTTGTGCAGCAACCCCATCACATAGACATCTCCTCTGATTCATCTGAATCCAATTCTCCTTCTTCCATCATCATGGCACAACCTACAGAAGAAGAGAATAACCTTGAGAACCAACTTCAATGCCTTAATGATTTATTCCAAGCCTTTGTAAATCCACCGCAGCATCCTATGATGTGAGATCACTACAATCCCACTGCAGTGGCAATCGAACCTCGAGTCCAAATCCTATCTGGAGGTCCTGATTTTGAACTCAAGCCCAACATGATTCATGCTATTTTAAAATTTCATGGGCTCAATTCCGAGGATCCTTTCAAGCACATCAAACAACTTAAGCATATGGCCCAGACCTTCGAGTCAGATGTCCAAAATTGAGATATTCTTCTCATGAAGATGTTCTCCTCTTTCATGGACAAAGTAGCTCACTAGTATCAGACTCAAACATGTCTAATCAACACATGGGTTGAACTACAAATGAAAAAGTTCTTTCCAATTGGTCGGACGAATGCCTTATGACACCAGATCACACACTTCACACAATAGCCTGGAGAGCCACTTCATGAAGCATGAGACCATTTCCTAGATCTCATGCGAAAGTGCCCCCATCACAAAGTTCCTAAATGAGAACAAGTCCAATCTTTTTACCAGGGACTCCGTGAAGATATCCGCTTATTCATCATTGCAACTTGTAGAGGAAATATCATGGGTCAACACGAAGACATTGTGTGGGAGATTCTCGAAAATATGTGCGAGAACTCCATCAAAAATGACTCCATGGGCTTATTCGACCAGACGAATGCCCGCACATCGACGAATCCAAGGGGAGCACACAAGACGTAGGGCCTGTTCGCATCCGTCGACTTGGAATTAATGGCCAGTCGTTTGGACATGGTCTCTATCATCGAGAAGAAGATGGATGAGCTAACTCAACATCTGCAACGAGCCACCTCTACGCAAAACCCATTCGCACGGCTGCCCTCTGAGAGGGAAGCTGTGCATAAAATCTATCATTGATCTTCTTAGGGGATGGACTCATATCCACCCCCGTCTAACTCTAGGATAGGAGGAAACTCCGATCTTGCTTACTATAGTTGGGGGAACTCTGAACCCTCGTACTCTGATTTTTCTGAGGTTCCTCAGACCTGCGAGGACCTCAACGCCATCTAGAATGACCCATTCTCTAACACCTATAACCCTGGATGGCAGAATCATCCAAATTTCCTATGGATGGGAAATAATCAGAATCAGAGACCACCATGTCAACCCCGTCCACAAGCTCCTCGTCCATATCATCCGCCTCAGCCTCGGCCCAACCCCACCTATCAATCTGGGCCAACTCAGATAGATCAAATGACTCTCATCCTTTAGACTCTGGCTGACATTTAGAAGACGAATGTGGCTATGCAAAAACAACACAAAGACGAGATCACAGAGGTTCACAATCAACTTGCCTAGATGGTGAATTCCTGCCAACCTAGCACACTCCCTTCGCAACCTCTACCGAATCCTAATAACGTGCTGAACCAGAGGCGCGTTATGAACCCGAATCCAAGCCAAGCCCACATGATTTATCAAGCCCCTTTTGCTCCATCACCTGACAGGATGGAAGCTTCAACATCATACTCGAGATTTCAACAGCAGCCACCTATTTTACCGACACCGAACCAGAACCAGGCAGGACTAAATTCATTAACAACCCGTAGTGGCAAAGCAACACAAGACCCACCTTACCCAAGCTACTTTCAGCCTAGTAGTAACCCAAACCCTAGGATAGTTATCCAAGATACCCCTATCCCTGATCAAAAACTTGGACATATTCTAGAGGAACCATCCAAGGTTCCATTCCCGAGGCCTTGACCAAGGGAAAGAGGATAAACAAACCCATGGCACCCGAGGAGGATCTGGTCAAGCACTTTGAACGGGTCCATATAAACATCCCTTTGATGGATGTGATCCGTCACGTACTGGCTTACGCACGATTCCTGAAAGACGTGTGTACACCTAAGCGTAAGCTGCGAACCAAAAGTGGGAGCCCAATCGCATTGTCAGAGCAAGCCAGCTTTGTAATTTTGAGTAAACTCCAACCTAAGGCAAAAGACCCAGGTACTCCCCTAATTTCCTGTGCAATTGGTGATACCCAATTTGATAGACCTTTGTTGGATCTAGGAGCCTCCATAAACCTAATACCTACATCCCCACTTGACCATCTTGAGGAATCTGAGCTAAAACCAACAGAGGTGACATTACAGTTGGCTGATCGATCTATCAAGTCACCTAAACGAGTTCTGGAGGATGTCATTGCTAGGGTTCAGGATTTCTATTTCCCGATGGACTTTGTAGCCTTGGATATGGATGATCCAGAGAACCCCAGGGTTACACCAATTATACTAGGGAGACCCTCTTTGGCCACTGCTAGGGCCAACATAAATTGTGAGGAGGGCCAAATTGAACTAAAATTTGGGAACCAAGCATTAAAGATTGATATCTTTAAGGCCCAACAAGGGATTAATTGCAGTGTTATAGAACAGATATGTGATATTAAGGCTGTGGTTGACGATCCATATATTGAGGAAAACCTGACTACTTCTAATCAACCACAAGAGGATCAAAACCAGCAATCAGAGAAGTCCAAACTTGACTTAGACACACCCATAACTCCTTCCATTGCCCCTGACACACACCCTGAACCACTTACTGCTGCTGAAAACCCTATCTTGGAACTCAAGCCTCTTCTCGATCATCTAAAGTACGTCTTTTTAGGTTCCAATTAAACGTTTCCTATGATTATCAACTCCAGACTCACACTTGATTAGGAATCCCGTCTGATTACTATTCTCCAGCAACATCGAAGAACCATTGGATGGACTCTTGATGATTTGACTAGCATTAGCCCCTCTTACTGTACACACCGCATCTATACTGAAAAGGGCACACGACCTTCCCGTGAAATGCAGAGACGTTTGAATCCTAATCTACAGGAGGTCATGAAAAAGGAGATCATCAAGTGGTTAGATGTTGGGTTCATCTACCCAATCTCTGACAGTCGGTGGGTGAGTCCAATCCAGGTTGTGCCTAAGAAGGCAGGACTCACCGTGATCATGACAGAAACTGGAGAAATCATACCGACCCGTGTGGCGAATTCATGGAGAGTTTGCATTGATTACAGAAGACTCAATACCTCCACAAAGAAGGATCATTTCCTACTACCATTTATTGATCAGATCCTCGAGAAACTAGTAGGAAATAGGTTCTTTTGCTTTTTGGACGGGTACTCCAGTTATAACCAGGTGGCAATCCATCCTGAGGACCAAGAAAAGACTATTTTGACATACCCCTTTGGGACGTACGCGTTCCGAAGGATGCCATTCGGTCACTGCAATGCACCCACTACTTTTTAGTGGTGCATGCTTGCCATATTCTTAGATATGGTAGGTGATTATTTGGATGTCATCATGGATGACTTTTCAGTATTTGGAGAATCATTTGACAATTGCCTCCTGCACTTGGTCTTGATCATCAGGCGATGCATTAACGTGAATCTTGTTCTTTCTTGGGAAAAGAGCCATTTCATGGTGCCTGAAGGAATTGTCTTGGGACATCTCATATCAGAAAAAGCCATCCAGGTCGATCGAGCCAAAGTGAATTTGACTCCAAACTCCCTATGCCCAGCTCAATCAAGGGCATCCGATCTTTCTTGGGGCACATCGATTTTTACTGCCGATTCATTCCTGATTTGTCAAAGATTGCCCACCCCCTGACCACTCTACTATCTAAGGATCCTTTCAAAGATCAAGCCAAGGTGAATCTCCAATGAATGCACTCAAGCATTTGAAATTCTCGGTGATCGAGTTACCCAAGCTCCGATCCTATAGTCCCCTGATTGGTCTCAACCCTTTGAGATCATGTGCGATGCATCTAATTTTTGACGGGAAACCCGTGGTCATCTACTATGCTAGCAGGACACTTGACGAGGCTTAGCGTAACCACACAGTTACAGAGGAAGAGCTGTTGGCCATAGTATTTGCCCTAGAAAAGTTCAGATCGTATCTTCTAGGTTCCCGTGCTATCATTTACTCTGATCACACAGCTGTGAGGCACCTCCTTGCAAAGAAGGATGCGAAACCTCGATTAATCCGCTGGATCTTGCTGTTGCAAGAATTTGACCTTGAGATTCGCAACAAAGTGGGAAAAGAGAATGTGGTAGCTGATCACTTGTCCCGCCTTCCTTCTGATATTATCGACCCTTCTGAACCCATTACGAAACATTTTCCTGATGAGCACCTCCTGACTATCAGTATAAGGCTTCCATGGTTTGCTGATATAGTAAACTACCTGGCATCACATCAGATCCTGTCCAATTGGCCGAAGGCCAAGAAGGATAAATTTCTTTCCGATGCCAAGTATTACTTCTAGGAAGATCCACATCTTTTCCGCATCGGTGCTGATCAAATCATTCGACGATGTGTCGCTAGAGTGGAAATTTAGGACATATTGTCCTTCTACCCTGACCAGGTACGCGGTGGACACTTCTCAGGTCATAAAACCACAGCGAAAGTCCTCCAGTGCATCTTCTATTGATCCACGATTTTCAAAGACACATATAATCACTTTAGGGCATGCACTCATTGCCAGACCTTAGGCAACATGAGCCATCATGATATGATGCCCTTACAGCCGATTCTCATATGCGAAATCTTCAACATTTGGGGGATTGATTTTATGGGACCCTTTCCTATTTCAGACGGCTTCGAGTACATTCTACTCGCTGTTGACTACGTGTCCAAATGGATCGAAGCCATTCTAACCCGAACCAATGATCATAAGGTGGTTATCAAATTCATTCATCAGAACATCTTTTCGAGGTTCGGGATTCCAAGTGCTATAATCTCTGATGGAGGGACCCATTTCACTAATGCTCAATTCAGGTCACTGATGACCAAATACGGGTATCACACCGAATCTCTACTCCTTATCACCCCCAAACTAATGGTCAAGCTGAGCTATCCAATCGGAAGATCAAAAAAATTTTCTAGGTTACTGTTCGACCTGACAGGAAAGACTGGTCATCCTGACTTTTGGAAGCTTTGTAGGCTTATAGGACCACCCACAAAACCTAATTAGGTATGTCTCCCTTCAGATTGGTGTACGGGAAGGCATGTCTCCTCCCTGTCGAATTTGAGCACAAAGTCTATTGGGCAGTATGGACCTGCAACCTAGATCTTTCTAAGGCAGAAAGCTTCAAATGAGCGAGATCGATGAATTATGCCACGATGCGTATGAGAACTCACAAATTTATAAAGAGTGGGTTAAGGCCTTTCACAACAAGCACATATCCAGAAAGATCTTTCACCCTTGTGAAAAAGTCCTACTCTTTGATGCTAAGCTTAAACTGTTCACAGGAAAACTCAGATCAAAATGGATCGAACCTTATCTCGTCCGACAAATCTTTGGAAATGGAGCCATTGAGATCAGCCCACTCAGCCACGACTCAGAACCTTTTTTCATGAATGGTCAGAGACTCAAACTGTTCATTGACCTTACAAATACAAATTTGGCTGAGACATCCTTTACCCTTCATTCTCCCTGAGGTCATTACGCCCAGCCGATGGCGTAAAACTCAGCGCTTAACGACAGGAAACCAGTCATTTTTAAAAAACCTGAAACCTTTCTTGACATTCCTCCGTTGAATTCATATTGTACTTTAGGGTTCATCCATTAGAGCAGCCGACCCCACCTCAGGTACCCGTACCCGAGCTTGAAATCATCCGCAAAAGTCATCTCGACTTGTTCGCCCACCCAAAGCCAGTTCTAATGAATGATCTAAGCTGAACTCGAACCCACCTAATTTACAATGATGACATTGCAAATCATAGGCATGGGGGGTGTGAAAGTGCAAAACACTGTGAAAATCATCTCACACGAAAAGGTTTCATCAAAAAAATCACATATCCCAAAAATACAAAAAAATGAAAAATTCTTGAAAAAGAACAAAAAATTCTGAGTGGACAGAAAATTTTGAGGCCATACAGATCTTGAGGAGAAAAAGGGGAAAAGTGAAAATGTCAAAAAAGATCACAACTTGAAAAGAAAAAGAAAAGAGATAGTCATTAGTAAGAAATTAAGGAATAAATTGAGTTCTAGACCATATCAAGAAAAAGAAAATGAAAGGAAAAAGTGCTAATGAAAGACAAAAGAGATTAGTAGGAATGCTGATCATAGGCCTCTTGGGCTGCACTCCAAGGCTTAAAAATTCAAATATTTACTAAGATCTGGATAGTCCTTAAGAGGTTGGGGAAAATGCGAAGCTTAAGTATTAGGTCTAAGGCTTAGGGAGTATTCGACCTCGTTAACTAACCTCTAGTTTGCTGCACTCGATAACCTAAGCACCTCAATCCACACACAGTCTGGTTCAGTGCGCATAAGTATCAAAATCATGCAAATGCGTTTAAATTGTTTTGAAAAAGTCACCTAGATTAGGAGCGGCTGATCAACACAAGTTGATTTAGACGAGTTCTCGACACGAAGAGGCAGGAAATTCCCCTCGAAGATGTGCAATAGCATATTGTCTCCTCAGTGCTTGTCTCCTAGGATATCTACATATCCTACCAGGGGTATGTAAGCACCCTGTGCTGGTTCAGATGCCATGGGTGGGATTATCATGAGATGTCGATTGCTAGGGTTTGGATTTAGCTATAGAATGCCTTGGGTGGGATTATCTCGAAGTCTCGAAAGCCAAGGTTCTGGGGGTTCCAATGGGCGGTGTTATCCCGAAGCATTGATTGCCAGGGACCCTTCGAGGATTGATGATAGGGACTAGGAATCCGATACAGACCGTGTTGTGAAGCCAATCCAAAGTTAGAAATAAAAAAAAAATAGAGATAAAACTCTCCAAACAAAGAAAATTCATCTGTCTCTATCTTACAAAAATGCACTGCAAACTGAACCAAGGCTAAAATATGTTATAAGCATGGGTGCTTTAACCGCGGAGTCCAACGAACCTTAGGATAGTTCCTATGGGCCTTAAAAACCTTCATGGAAAACTAAGGTTAGAGTTGGTCAGGTCCAGATCTTGGTTGGTACTTGAGTTCCTCTAGGCCTACTATCGGCATTCTAACCTCCACAGAAGAAAGCACACATCACAATTTTGAGCATCAAAAAGATTACATGGTCTGGAATCAAAGTTAAAACCTTAAAATTTTGCTAAGGGACTAGCAAAAGCTAGGCTTGGGGGTATGATGGGAACACCATCATGAGCCCTAACTAGCTCATTTTCACCCAACGAAAAGAATAAATGCTCCTACATAACCAATTGAGGGTCCTAATTCACTACATAACCATTCTGAGAGAAAAATAGCAAACAAGGGGTAAAACTGTAATTTTACCAATATAGTACAACAACGGGTTTTCTCAAGGTCTAAACAAAGGTAAAAGGGTCATAATAAGATAATAAGTGGGTTGAATCAAATAGAAAAGAGTTTATGTGTACCCTGTGAATTAAATGACTTCTTGAAACCCTAAAATAGACCCACTTGATTAACTAAGGTTCTGGTCAGGATAAAATTCACCTAAATCCTTTAAAAATCATATAAAAATATTCTCTATGGTTTAGAACTTTCAATTTCGCCATTGGAACCCATCTTGACCTAGAATGGGGTCTCAGACAGATATTTGCCCTAAATTAGCCTTTTGCATAAATTTCCCAATCAAACGTGGTCAAACCAAAAGTACAACTTCACCACTGGATTCCTTAGGTCCAAATTAGGTTTGTACCAAAATTTGGACCCAAGTTGAGTTTGCCTTGACCTATTTTGCAAAAAGGTCCAGCCCAATTACATTTGTACCCCTATCATTCAAAAACCCTTACAAAGGTCTCCCTAGCTTCTTCATCGTCTTCTCAATTACGTCCCTTCGCCATTATAGCAGAGGAATCCTACTCTAGAGAGCTTTAGAAGGTGGTTTCTTCCTGATTGCTTAGAGAATCCGCTTCAAAATTGGAAGGGAGATTCTCTGAGAAAATCCCTCCAATGTGAATCCAGTTTGATGCCCTAATTTCTTCCCAATCTCTCATGCGAACGCATGAGAGATTTGGGTCATTTTTGAGTTTCCTTCTCTGGCTAGCATACCTTGCTTGGAAGCTTGGCTTCCAAGCACAAATCCCCCTCCAGAGATCTATTTAAGAAGCCCCAGATCCAACCACATTCCCCAAGCTTGAATTTGACCGGAAACCCCCTCAAATTCTTCTCTCCTCCTCTGGCTAATTTGCTCATCAAGCTCCGACGACCTTCCCTGCTCTCCCTCGTCACCTGACCACAATACCAGTGGCAAGCTTTTCCTCCTTGCTTTCATCCGCGTCGCGCAGCACCCACCGACGCCCTTGCCCCCCTTCATCCTCTCCGACCATCTCTCTCTAAGCGCCTTTGTCTCCGGCGTCGGCAGTACGCGTTCGATGCCATCCTCGTCTCCCCTTCATCCACTATCATCCCAGATAAGTTCCCTTTCTCCTCTACATTCCTCTCCACCCTTTATTCTTCCAAATCGACCACTACCGACCCTTATCACCCTCATCTCCTTCATCTCCGGCCACCACTTCCGGTGAGGCCGCTCCACCTCCAAAGGCCATCCCATCCCTCGCCAACAAGCCAATAAGCTTTCCCTCACTTCACTGAACATTTCCCCCCACTTCACACACAACTCCACTCACTCACGCACCTCACTGAACACACCCACACCTTCGCACACAGTGTGCCCCAAGCATGCTCGCACAGGCGTCCCCACACCACACCAACAACCGCATCACATTTACCATGCCTCGATGACACTTCCTAAGTGATTTCACATGGCCGCTTGACAATCTTGGTGATTTTAGGTAGCAGGCTCCATCCGCCATTAGTGACCAAGCTTGAAGCAAGCTTGAGGTCGCTCCAGGCTTCGCCAGCTCCAGGCCCTTGTCCCAGATTGCGCAGAAGACTCTGATGCACGAATCCAGACTATCAATTGGAGTCAAAGGCCATAGTAGTTGCTACAATTGGAGGCCTTGTCTCTGCCGTAGGCGCACGCGAAGAAAGGTGGACAGATAGTCCCACCTCGGATACGAGAGAGTGCGTGCACCAGAATAAATTGAAAGTGTTATCATCTTATCGCCTCAGTTACCATGGGGTGAGGTCCCACTCACCCTTCACCGGCCTCATCCGTGACCTTACCTCCGTGGACCTGGATGGACCCGACCCAAGTGCACTCCTCGCCCACCACCATACGCCAGTGGGCCTGGTCCCGGGTACGGACCCGACCCAATTACCAGTATATGTGTGGCTCTAGGAGAGAAAAACCTAAGAGAGAAAGAGAGGAGAGTGTGCGTGGGTAGGGGTAGGTTTTGCTGCTGGCTGAAGAGAAGGAGAAGCTAAGCTAAAGAAGAAAGAGAAGCTAAGAGCCACGGCAAAGAAGCGTAGAGAAGGAAGAAGCTGAAGGAAGAAGAAGGAGAAGCTAAGGAAGAAGGAAGAAAAAGGCCAAAGAAAAAGAGAAAGAAGAGGAGTAGAAGCAGAAGAAGGAAGAAATAAGAAGAGAAGAGAAGCAGAGAAAGAAGAAATTAGAAGGATCACTGTAGCATAAGTTTAAGTCGTCTGATTTACAAATCAAACGTCCAATTTTTGTTTAATTCATATTCATATACATTGAGTTCTTTAGTATTTTGTGATCTACATTGCCATATTTTTGCACTTTGATCATGTTATTATTGCAAATCCTTTTACTTTGAATTGTGATCTTGATTTCTAAATGCCAAATTTGCTCCATGTATTCAACCTTGAACTTCAAATTCGAGTAATAAAATTATATCTATTTTGAATGCTTTTTCAGCTATACAACAACGCAATACTTTTAAAACTCGATTCAGTGTCCTAAACAGTCATTAAACATTGATTCTAAGCAACTTAAGTGTAAAGATCACGCAATATGCATGCAATGCTCCCAAGGCCATTATAATATGTCATTATTGCACAAGTATCCTCAAAATTAACTCTAATAGATAATATTAACACTTATAATTTTAGAGTCATCATACCCCCATACCCACCCCTTGCTAGTCCCTAGCAAGGTTTAACCTAAATGCTATTTACAACTAAAATTAGGAATTGATTACTTAGGTAAAAGTTGCTTGTCAACAGGAAAAAAATTCTACTAAGAACCTAACTTGCTGAGGCTCAACAGTGTCCTGGTTGCTTACCAAAATGCCGACCGCCCGAGCCCTCACCTTATTCTATATAGAAGCAATTATATATTTTTTTCTTATTCATCTTTTCTATGGTTTTGGATTTTTGGAGTTGAGGATTTCGGGGTAACTTTCTACAACTACCCAACCCACCAAAAGGTTGGAAAGGACTCTTAGTACTAAGCATCTTGTTATGAAAGTGATAGACTCACTCAACAGTAATTTAGATCGAAATTTGGGTTTATACTCCCCTAGGTGACACAAAAGAGAAAATGTTGCCTAAAGGTGTATCTATCTGACCAGTAGCTTTCTCCCTACTTTTTATTTTTGTGGGGTCAACACAAGGGAAAACCCAGTGTATATCTCCTCGAATTATGCTACTTCCCTACTTCATCCTTAAGTGTTTTGGAATTCTTATGTAGTTTATGACCTGAGATTTGGACAACCGGCCAATGGGCTGTTACCTGCGACAACTTGCCAGCCATACTCGTGCGGTGAAGTGTGGCTTATTTCTTTTTTTCTTTTCTCCTTTTTTTTCTTTTTTCTTAAGTATGTGGCTTTCCTGATCTAAGATTTACCTTAAGGCATTAGTGAAAGAGAATGGTCCTATGGCTGGGCTCTGGACAACAGGCCAATGGGCTATTACCTATGACAACTTGCTAGCCATACCACCCTAGAAGGTTCATTAGCTACCCAATTTCCGTTAGAACTGCCAATGAGTGAGTCGGTACAAAACGTGTGTAGATGCTTAGACTAAAAATCCCCCCAAATCAGAGGGTGGGTTGATAAGTCGTATACTTATCACCCAACTTTATTGACCAGATTAAAATAAATTATAGTGGCGAGGACTCGATATTAAGTCCACATTTTATTGGACACCCAGACTGATTAAGTCCAAAGACGTGAAAGGTCTACACATTGAGGTCCCTAATGTATCATTTCCTAAAGTTGACAAGCTTCTAATACCTAAGTTTTCTTTTCCTATTTTTTTTTATTTTGGTATAAAGAGAAATTAGTTCAAGCTGACAATTTTGTGCTTAGATCATAAGAATTATCACCCCCTGATGCCTATGTTGGAAAATGTCCTCATTGGAAAATAAATATATGCAAGAGGGTAAGGAACGAAATTACCTGAGTTTCAAAAGTTAATCTGGTCTGCTTGAATCCTCTGGGTTGCCTCCCAGGAAGCGCTGAGTTTATTGCCTCCAGCTTGGCGAAGTTCTAGTTCAACCCTCAATGAGGGTTACAACTTCCTTCGGGGGACTTTGGGCAAGAAAGTGTTTCAATCTTTGGCCATTAACAGTAAAGGTTTGCCTAGTCTTGGGATTAGCAATTTCTACTACCCCGTTGGGATAAGGTCTAACCACTTGATACGATCCCATCCACTTAGATCTTAGTTTCCCGAGAGAAAGCTTAAGTCTTGTATTGAATAACCAAACTTGCTGACTCGACTCGAAGGTTTTCCTATTGATGATAACATCATCATTAGCCATATCTAGCTTCAATTAATCATAATCAACAGATAAATGCTCCTACATAACTGCCAGAAGACCGTAATTCATTGCATATCCTTTCTAAGAGAAATGCAATAAAATAGGGGTAAATCAGTAGTTTTAACAAAATATCCTAAATTCAAAACAACCATAGGGTTTCTCAGGGGTTAATTAATGGTCAAATGATCATAAATGTCTAATAAGTGGGTTCATGCAGATAGAAACGGGTTTTCACATGTTTCAAGAATTAATGAACATCTAAAACCCTAAAAAAAGACTCGCTTAATTCACTTGGTTTCGATCAGGATAAAATTCACCTAAACCTTCTAAAAATAATAGAAAAATATTCTCTAAGGTTTGGTACCTTCGATTTAACCATTGGAATCCAATTTGACTTAAAACAGAGTCTAAGATAGATAATTGCCTAATTTGGGTTTCTACGTAAATTACCTAGTCAAACTTGGTCAAAAACTAAATCTAACTTCACCATCAGGTTCCTTGGGTCCAATTAGGTTTGTCCCAAAATTTGGGCTCAATCAGAGATCACCTTGACCTAGTTTGCACTTTAGTCCAAACAGACTCTTTATCACATAATGGCCCCTAACTTTTGAAATCCTTGCAAATACCCCCCTAACATCATTGTATTCTTCACACGCTGGTCCCTGCTACCATGGCCATGTGAACCCACCAAGGGCCAACCTTCAATCATGGTTTTCTCCCTGATTTCATGGAGAAACTCTTCCAAAATTGGAAGCAAGACTCCTGAGGAGATCCCTTTCCATCTAAGCTCATGATCTTCCTAAATTGTCCAAGAGTTCATGCAAACTCTTGGAAATTCTAAACCTATTTCCTGATTTGTGAAGCTTTCAAGCTTGTCTCCAAGCTTAAAGCTTGACCCTATGGCTTATAAAAGGACCCCCAATGCATGCCATACCTCCTGAGCTTGGTTTGTAGGTCAGTTCCCTCTTCTTCCCTTCCCCCAGACCTTCTTCTCCACCAATTCCGACGACCTCTTCAACTACCTTCCTCGTCCGCCTTCACAGACCATAGTGGGTGGATTCCTCTTCCATGACTTCTTCTGCATTTCGCAATATCGATGAACGCTTCCTACCTTGTCTTCCTCGCTGCTCCTTCATCACCAGATGCTTCACCTTCCACAGCACCGGCCAAACCACAACCGACGCTATCCTACCCCCTTCGTCCCATTAGATTAGGTAGTTAGGTTAGTTAGATCTTTAGTCTAATTTCTACCACTCAAAACCCAAAACTACCCCTCGATGCACACAGACACTGACATCTTCCTCCGCTCCAGCCACATCTCCGGCGAGGTTATTGATAAACGCCAGTTTATCATCATTCTTATGCAATTAAACAAACCTAGCTCTTAGGATTTTACTCCGCAAATGGGTTTTTGGGATGCATTTAGGCATAAATTAGGTTAGGCATGCATTGCATTTTTTTATTATCTTTTTAATATGTTTTTGTGAGTGTTAGGGATGTACAGATATATAGATCCCTAAAACCCTAGCACTCAAGAAGGCAAATGGTGAAGAAGAAGCCCAGACTAGCTGGAACTCAGCTTGATCCAGCTCACCACAGCTGGAACCTAGCTCACTTGAACCAGGGTTAGCTCATCCCAGCTCCATTCAACTAATCTCAGCTGAATGGCAGCTCAAGAGAGTTCATCTTAGCTCACCCTAGCTTAAGTCAGCTCAGATCCAGCTACATCCAGGTCCACTCAACTTCGGCCAGCTGAAGAAGAACTCATCCCAGCTTAGGAAGCTCAAGTCCAGCTCCCTGGGACTCAGCTTAGCTCAACTCAGTTGAGCTAAGCTACCTTAGCTGCCTCAACCAGCTTGATCCTCCCCAGGAGCACCAAACCTAGCTCAGCTCAGCTCATTATGGTAGAAGCTAGATAACTTTAGCTTGGCTTAGCAGCTATCAAAGAAGTAGCAAGCTAAGCCAGCTAGAGTAGCTCCATGCCAGCCTCTTCAGCAGCAGCAAGCTCCAGTTTCAGCTCCAGACTTCTCCTCAGCTCCTCCCTCCAAACTCTAGCTCCAACACCTTCTCCTCTACTCCATCGTTAGCTAAGTTATCTTAGCTTAGCTTAGCTTATCTAGCAACCAGCTCCTTGGCCAACCGCCACCTTCAATTTAACCCAAGCTAGCTCCACCAACTTAAGCCCTACCTAAGCTAGCTACCCTACTCATTTTGGCGCCACTTCTTCACCACCTTTCACCCCTCAACTAACCACCAAAAGACACCAAAAGTTGGCACCAAAAACTACCCCTAACCACCTCTCTTTTTGGCGCCAACTTTCAGCCCTTCATCCACCCTACACCAACCCACATAACCCATCCTAGCCATCCACATACCCCCCCTTCTAGAACCCTAAGGTGGCGCCACCTAATGGTCTTCTAGAAGGCCCATTTTGGCACCAATTCTAAAGGGCACCAAAGCCTTAACTACCCCCCTAGGTGTCCCTTAAGGTGGCGCCAATTGACCTTGGCCATTGGATCCTCAACCACCTCCATCTCTTCATCTTAGACCTCCATTCCAAGAGTCACCTTAGCCCCCTTCCTATTCTATAAAAACCCACCACCTACCACCATTTGGGGGCATCCTCCATTAGTGCATTTCTCTACCTATACCCACCTACACCTACGGCCAAGAAGAAGGAGTAGAGAAGGAGATTAAAGGGGCACATCACCAGCCCTTTTGGTGCCTTCTTCTCCCCACTCTCTTCAACTTGGGCCACGCCAAGGAGGAGGACTCTTCCACTATAAGGAGGATGGCCAGGCAAAGGAGAAGGACCTAGGGTGGACATCCACCCTTGGAGAGAAGCTTAGGGCACGCCCCCTTAGGGCTTGCCTTGGAGGACATCACCTTGGCGGAGCACAGCAAGGAAGGAGTTGGAGGACTCTTTTCAAGATTGGGAGCTACCAACCTTGGAGCAAGAAGCCCTCTTCTTCACCATCTATCTAGAGGATTTGTGTTTGCTTTTCTTTATTTCAATTTTTCTAGTAGTAGAAGCATTCCTCTACTAGGCCTTTTTGTAAAATAGTTTTTCATTAATCTAGTTGCCTTCTTTGAAATTTCTTATTTGCATTTCTACTTGCTTTGTTTTTAGCATTCTTCACTCCATCTCCCTAATTATTTAGGCCTCCACTTGCCTAGAGTGAGCTTAGGCAGAGGCTCTACTTTCCACTTAGTAGTATTGGAATTTGAAGTGTAAATCACTTTCCCGCCACCATTTCGCATGTTGTCTTAATTCAAAAACAAAAAAAAATGATATATTAAAAAATACCAAAAAGAAATTTGACATTTGTATTCCAAGCAAGAGAATCAATTTTGCAAACATTTGGCCTCCTTGGACAACCCTAGATACTCCCCTATCTTGGAATATAAATTTAAGAGTTAATCGATTTTGCACGTTACAACGACCTAATTAACAAACCGCGTAAAATCGCTGTCACTTTTTGGCACCGTTGCCAGGGAGGCACGGCTTTGCATTAGTTAATTTTCTCTTGCTTGAAGTGGATCTCATCCCCTTCTCTTTCTTTCTTTTGTGCGTGCAGGAATTACAGCGGGAAGGCGGGAATCTGGAAGCGAGAGCTCAAAGATCCTTTTCTTCCCGTGAAACTTAGGTTGGTTCTCCTTTCTTGTCACATTTAGGCTAAAAGACTACCAAAAAAATTATTAAACTTGGCTTTCAGGGCCCTAAACACTTTAATTAACTGGAATGGTGACACCACTCCATTGCAAGTATTGGTGTTCTATTTTTCGGGTCCAGATTTCTGACTGGACTTGAAAAATCTATTCCTAACAACACAGGCCTCCTAAAATCATAACATTTCATACAGTGATTTCCAATTAAGTTAGGAACATCTTTTCCAAATTTCATACCAATTGGATTTGTATTTAATTTTTAAAAATTCATGGACTGCAGAAGGGTCACACCCTCTAATCTTCCTATTTTGCTACTATCTGCGAACTTTTAGAATTTTTATACTCATCCAATTTTTGTAAAATTTAGGTTGTTAGAATCCTTGCAAAATTTCACACATCATATAAAATCACAAAAATTTTCTGAGGTCAGTGGTAATACTGAAAAGTCCAAAATATCCATAGATATCATTTCTGGACTTTAACACCAGTACAATTAAAAATTCAAAATAATTATCAAACAAATTCCTAAAATCTTAAAAAAATATTTTTTGGAATCATTGTTTGATTTTCTTCAAAGTAGTAGTGTTGTTTGACCTGTTTGGACCACTACTTAATATAGAAAGCCTAAAATTAATTCATTGGTGGTAATTTTCTGTCTTAAGGATAATTGACTTAAGATTTCTTTCTTTCTTTTTAAAGACTCACATTAAAGGAAATTAACCATCACCAACACAACTTGTCTTTCCTTTGATTGTGAAATTTCAAACTTGTTTTAAAATTTAAAGAGAAAAACCCTAAAACACATTTAATTAAATCAAATCCTAAAATACAAAAATACAAAAAAATTGTGTGACAACTTGATTTTCATTGGAGCCACTCTCCAATTCTTGCACACACACCAAAAAAATCAAAATAACAGGGCAACAATCCAATAAATGCCCTCCACATTCCGTGTACACTATAGCATCCTAGACCTAATTAAAACTTGTAGCAACTTGACCCCTACGGCTTCATCATCTTAGGCTTGCTATCTAGGTCTTAAGTTTTCTTTAGTTAGTACCAATTCTGTCATCTATATCTAGTGTTCAGGCTGAGGGGCCATGTCAAATGACCAGGAGCGGGTTTGTACAAGCACCTGGGGTTTTCCCTGGGAAATGTTTGGGCCCAAACCTCCCCTTAAGCAACTTGGCTAGATTTGTTGATAGAACGGGTATTCACTATTGACTACTTATTTCCTACATAGACCAAGTCTTAGGTTATTATTAGGGAGTCGCATTTAAGTTAGGTCTAGTTTTGTTTGTTTGAATTGCACACTTTCTATCATCTCTTTCTCTTCTCCTCCCCTCCCATTCTTCCATTTTATGCATGGGCGACGGTCTCAAAATCCGCACTTGGAATGACCATTTGATTTCGCCCCCCATGCAAAAAGACCACTTTTTCTGTCTTCTTCTCCTAAAAATTGGAAACACAACAAAATAGGTCCACTGACCCTTCCACTTCCACCTCTAACCCCACCACTAACCCTAATTCTAACCCTTCTACCCAAAACCCACCCACCATTAACTTCCCACACTTGGAGCTCCCTAATCTTGAGTTGCCCCAAACACAACATCAAGACCCCCTACCTAATCTTTTAAAATTGATGGCCGAGCAGATTAATAAATTAAATTCCAATCAACAAACATTGACTAGGAACATTCAAAACCTAGCCAATCCAAGGCCACACCCACCACCCCGTCAGCAGCCTGTTGTTCCTCTAAAAGATTTCTATGATCCGTCTTATTATGAGGAACGACCAGGGGTGGTCATACCAGAGGGCGACTTTGAGATCAATCCTGTTGTCTTAAACCTAATTAAACACTTTCATGGCCTTCCTAGGGAAGACCCTTTCATCCACCTTGAAGAGCTAACTCTTCTTACACAGACAACCCGTTCCCGAAATGTGCAAGAAGACATATGGCTGATGCGGCTTTTTCCATTATCTCTTAAAGATAAGTCCGCTTATTGGTTCAGGACCATTGGCCGACCCATCACAACTTGGCCTCAGCTCAAGAGTGCCTTCCTCAAGAAATTCTTTCCCATAGGTCGTACCAATTCCTTGCGAAGATCTATTATGACCTTTCACCAAAAATCTGGTGAGACTTTCCATGATTCTTGGGAAAGATTTCAAGAACTTTTAAGAAGTTGCCCGCACCACGAGATTCTTTTATGGCAGCTCGTGCAAATCTTCTATCATGGATTAGAAGATCAAATCCGACATTTTGTTGACGCCTCGTGTGGCAGCAACTTCTTAAATAAAGATGCTGAAAGTGCCTACAACCTGTTTGAAGAAATGAGTGAAAACTCATTTAATCAAGCTTCCATGAACACATTTTGCAAAACCCAAAACCCGCAGTTCGGTGTTCATGAAATAGTCACTCAATCTATCCCTGTCACCCAAGACGATCTTCAATTGATCGATGCATATTAATCAAAAGAAAATAGAGGAAAGACTAGCCACATCAACCCAAGCTCCACACCCACATCTAACCCAACCTAACTTTCCACGAAGAGAAAATTTGCACAATCTCAACACTACTACTGCTGATTATTCTGAGGTTGCCCATGATTCACTGGGGAATTACAACTATCCAGATCTTAACACCACTCAAAATATTTTTGCCATCCAGGAGCCCTTTAAAAATTCTTCCAATTGGAAAAATTACCCGAACTACTCCTGGAATAATCAAGTTTCTTCCCAACCATATCATTTTAATGGGTATGGGCCGAATCCAATCTTCCATCCTGGGCTATCTCAACAAGATATCAACGCCCAGATGATGCGAACCCTGCAGGATATGCAAACAAAAATGACGGAAGTAACCCGCACCATCACAAATCTGAACAATCAGATTGGGGTTACTCCCATGCAAAGACCTACAGGACATCTTCCGTCCCAACCCATGCCCAACCCTAATCACCAAGGGAACCATTATATGGGCAGAACTCCACACTATCCGAATCAGCCTCCTCCTAATCCACCACCTCAGCAGCCGCCCAGGTTTCCGCAATCACAGGCCCCCCCACCTCCAAATAATAATTCGACTGCACATGCAATTACTTTGAGGAGTGGGAAAACCACCACTGACCCCGGGCCTTCACACAAAACTGGTGAAATACCTGTGCAAATTGACTCCCCACCTCCCCATCAGGAAGAAAAAGAAATACGAAAATCTCAAGACAAGATTCCTATCCCTTTCCCACAAGCTCTCTACCCCACCACCAACAAAAAGAAGAAATCTGAGCCCACTACAGAAGAACTCATGGATCTATTTGGGCAAGTTCATATCAATATTCCTCTCCTAGATGCCATCAAATATATACCTACCTATGCCAAATTTTTGAAGGAGATTTGTACTCCTAAAAGGCAGGCCAAAAATCTAGGATAAGTGCATCTTTCGAAGACAGTGAGCTCTATCATACAGAGTAAGCTGCCTCCTAAGATGAAAGATCCGGGGGTACCTTTAATTTCTATAATTATTGATGATACTACCTTTAATTGCGCCCTCCTTGATCTTGGTGCCTTAGTTAATATTATTCCCATAAATTTATTCGAAGAATTTCAGATCGGTGAATTAAAACCCGTCAAGGTTACCCTGCAATTAGCCGACCGATCTACAATCAAACCTCGTGGGATTATCGAGGATGTTTTGGTCAAGGTCTAGAATTGTGTCTTCCCTGCAGACTTTCTGGTTCTTGACATTGAGGTACCTGAATCATTACTGGACTCCCCAATAATCCTTGGATGCCCTTTTTTGGCCACTGCAAAGGCAAATATCAATTGCCACACAGGCAAAATGGATATCACTTGTGCAGGCCAAACTCTCACTTTAGATATTTTCAATTCTTCCAGGAGATTCCATGATGATAATTTTATTGAGGACTCAGATACTGAAATTTCCAATATGGTGGAGACAACGTTAATAGATACCCTTACCGACCATAATTTTTTTGAGGACTCTGATTCAGAATCAGTGGTCGACGAAATTTGTGATCTGGAGACTTGTCTTGACCCCAAATTTATTCCTGATACACCCCCTAAGCACCCTAACCCACCCACTATTCGCGCACCTAATTTTTCCACACTAACTTCACCCAATCCTCACCATTCCTTCCCCAACTCCTTTCTTACGGACTTGCCACCAACCCCGCCCGAGTTTGGCATCCAACCTGATTTAAAACCATGGCCAGACTCGGGCACCACTTATCATTTTCCATCCAACTTTGATCCCAATATTGCTTCTAATCAATTTTCTAGGGATCTAGAAGAAGACATCCTTTTTGCGGGCATCCAAGTGTCCAATTATTTACATGATTTTACATCTTCCGTGCATACCTTCACGCCCGGCTGAATGGAGTAAAAGATAGCACTGGATGGGAGGTAACCCACCATTTTTTCTTGCTTTCCTTTTTTCTTCTTTTTCCAGGTTTTGTTCATCCTAAACCCGACCGTTCTTCACTAAGGTGATCCCTTTTCCCTCCTAATGCATGAGGACATGGCATATCTTAAGCATGGGGGGGTGTTTTTAAATTTGACGATCGATTTAGGATTTTCAAAACCTAAAAACATGCATTTTTCATTAATTTATTTCCTGCTTGCATACCAAAAAAAAATATGTTGAAAACTTTTTGAGGAAAAATTTTTGAAATCGGGACTAAGGTTGAAAAACTCACTTTTGGTACAATGGGATTTAATCTTTAACAAACTAGGGATAAGGATGCGGATCTAATCATCAGAATTTCAAGGTCTATTTTAGACTAGATCAGATATCCTTCTCTAAAATTCCACCTGAACTCATGATAGTTCAGGTGACTTGATCCTATTTTGTAATGTGGAAAGTATTTGACTTAGTTTCTGATTCAAAAACTTGCATGTCTTAAGAAATTTCTTGTGTCACTCTTCACACACAAGCCAACACTTAAAAATAACTAAAAATTTGAAACTCCCTTGTTTGGACTTAGTAAAAGTCTGAAGCAGATCATTGGTTTGAGTTCCCACCACCGAGAAGGAGGAAAATGCCTCCATTGAGGACGCGATGTCAATATGTTACTGCCTCGGTGCTACTCCATATCTATATTTCATATCTTTAGATGGAGCATTAAAGTGCATTTTAGCAGCTCAACTGTCTTGGACGGTGCTCTACCTATAGTGTCGGAGCAAGAGCTTGAGTTTGCTTGGAGCACCCCTTAACACCTCATTGTGTTTTGGGGTTGTGAGCTCCTGGGTGGTGTCATGGACAGTGCTATCCCGAAGTACTGGCGCCAGAGCCCCCCTCGAGGAATGGTAACGGGAATGATGATCCCGACACATCTATTGTAAGACTAAGCTAAAAATAAGCATCGAGGAGAAAAAAAAAGTAATAATAAATAAATTAACACTCCCTTATAAATGTTGGCTTTTCACAAGCACAGACAAAAGATTTTAAAGGATTCTGCAAGTTGCGAATCAGATTCATGAGCCAAAAAAATCCTAAAAATAAAAATTTCAAGTCATCTGAATTAACAAGGGGTTAATTTGTGAATTTTTTGGAGGATATATTGATCCCGTTCTGTCTAATGGTTGGATCCAAAAATAAATCCTGATGTTTATCTTCAACAAATCCCATACCTCCTGTGTTTTAATCTACCAAGGTCCCTTAATCTCTTTTTCTCCTCAAAAGTCAAAAAAATTAGATTTCCCAAAAATTTCATTTTTCAAAAAAATTGAAGTTTCGCTAAGAGACTACCAAAAGTTAAGCATGGGGGTGTGATAAACTCCAGTTTATCACCATTCTTATGCATTTAAACAAACCTAGCTCTTAGGATTTTACTCCGCAAACGGGTTTTTGGGCTGCATTTAGGCATAAATTAGGTTAGGCATGCATTGCATTTTTTTATTATCTTTTTAATATGTTTTTGTTAGTGTTAGGGATGTACAGATATACATATCCCTAAAACCCTAGCACTCAAGAAGGCAAATGGTGAAGGAGAAGCCTAGACTAACTGGAACTCAGCTTGATCCAGCTCACCACAGTTGGAACCTAGCTCACTTGAACTAGGGTTAGCTCATCCCAGCTCCATTCAACTAATCTTAGCTGAATGGCAGCTCAAGAGAGTTCATCTTAGCTCACCCTAGCTCAAGTCAGCTCAGATCCAACTCAACTTAGCTGAGTCTAGCTCATCTCAGCTCCCACTAGTCCACAGGGAGCTCTAGCTAGCTTAGCTGAGTTGACAGGAGTTCACCCCAGCTCAGATCCAGCTACATCCATCTCCACTCAACTTCGGCCAGCTGAAGAAGAACTCATCCCAGCTCAGGAAGCTCAAGTCCAGCTCCCTGGGACTCAGCTTAGCTCAACTCAGTTGAGCTAAGCAACCTTAGCTGCCTCAACCAGCTTGATCCTCCCTGGGAGCACCAGACCTAGCTCTCTGATGAGAGCCTCATCATGAGCCATAACTAGCTCATTTGACCCAATAAAGAGAATAAAAGCTCCTACATAACCTAGTAGAAGCCCTAAATGAAGGAATAAGTATTCTGGAAAGAAAACATGAGATAAAGGTTAAAACTGCAATTTTAAAATTGCAGTAAATAAACAAGATTTCTCATAGACAAAACATAGTTCAAATGGTCTAAATGAAATAAAAAGTGGGTTGAATCAATCAGAAATGGGTTCATGTGCAATTTAGGAATTAAATGACATTTGGTAACCCTAAAACAGACCCGCTTAAATCAACAAGGTTTCGGTCAAGATAAAAATCAAGTAAACCCTCTAAAAATCATGGAAAAATATCCCCTAGGGTTTATAACACTCAATTTGGCCTTGTGAACCCAGTTTGACCTAGATTAGGGTCCTAGCTCATTAATTGACCTAATTTGGGTTTTTATGAAAATGTTTAGTCAAACGTGGTCAAACCTAAAATCCAACTTCACTATTGGATTCCTTAGGTCCAAATTAGGTTTGTACCAAAATTTGGACCTAAGGTGAGGTCATCTTGACCTACTTTGCAATTCAGTACACCCAAATCACAATTTGGTCCCTATCTTTTGAAAATCATCACAGAGAGCCCCCTAACTTCCTCGCCACCTTTGCAATCAGGTCCTTCCACCATTATTGGGGCAGAATCCTGCTCCGGCATGGATTAGAGAGGGAATGCTCTCTGATTCCTCCGAGATCCCCTCCCAGAAATGGAAG
Organism: Thalassia testudinum; assembly: GCA_037157565.1. NCBI lineage: Eukaryota > Viridiplantae > Streptophyta > Magnoliopsida > Alismatales > Hydrocharitaceae > Thalassia > Thalassia testudinum. The sequence continues at coordinate 30,575,396 of JAZHRO010000061.1, read as the reverse complement.
TGAGATTCTCAGAGGAATTCCCTTCCATCTAAGGCCAGTCTTAATCCCTAGTGTGAACCCAATCTCTTGTGCGAATGCACGAGAGATGTGGGTATCTACCCACTTTCCTTCTCCGGTGAGCCGTAGGAGACAGATACGTGCCCTCCAAGCTCTGAACACACGGCCAAATGCCTATAAAAGAACCCCCAAACCCGGCCGCTCATTTTCAGCTTGACTTTGCCGGACTTCCACCTCAAATTCTTCTCCTTCTTCTCCGACCAAGGGTTCAGCGAGCTCTGGTGAGCCCCCCTTCCCTTCCTTCTCTCTCTGCCACAAAACAAGTGACAGAGTCATCTTCCTAATTCTCCTCCGCATCGCGCAACACCCGCGCACGCCGCTTCAGCCCCGTCGTCGCCACCGTCCTCCCCCACTGGACATCTTCTTCTCCGGCGACAGTCGATACGGCCGTCCGCCTCTCCACCCCTTTCATCCCTTTAAGTAGGTTAAAATCATTCCCCTCTATCCCCTCTTTCATTTCCTCACTGTATTTCACTCAATCGACCCCTCGACCGCTGCCATCCACCGTCACCTTCCTCATCTCCGGCCAACCTCCGGCGAGGCACTCCCATCGCTCCGCAGCCCCACACGCCTCGCCGACCATCACATAACCTCCGCCTCACCTCATTGAGTATCCTCCACCCGTCTATAGACCGGCTACGCCTACCCAACGATCCCCCGAATTCACCCATCCATCCGGCCACAGGGCGACCTAGGCACGCACGCCTAGGCTGCCCTGCGGCCTGCCACCTTGCCCTTCACCTTCGCCGTGACAAGGCGAAGGTCCCCTGGTGATTTGATTAGGCCGAGAGGCTCGTTTCATGTCTGACAGTTCTCAAGCCCTGCCGCCATTGACGGCTACTCGAAGAAGCTCCAAGCTTGCTCTAGGCTTCAGGACCGCAAGGCTTCAGGTGCAACTCACTCGGGGAAGCACTGCGAAGCTATCTGACCAAGCAAGAGACGCTGCGACGTCCGCAGCTGTGGCAATTGCAGGAAGGATTTCTGCGGGCGCGCACGCGAGAAGGCAGCAACCAATAGTCCCACATCGGTAACCTACAAAGCACTAGCATGCTTTATATTATTTTTGTGATATCGTTTTATCGCCTCCAGTCACACTTGGGGTGAGGTCCTGCACCCCATCACACGCCCCGTCCGCGGTTTCACCTCACGAACCCGGCGTATCCGACCCGATACACCACCTGCGCACACCTCGCGTACCATACAAGCCGGTACACCTGGTCCCGGGTACGCGCAACCTGACCCGTTAACCTGGCTCTGGGAGAGCTACCTGTGCGTGGTTTGCAGAGAGAGAGAGACACGCGCGGGTAGAGGGAGGGATAGGTTTTGCTTCCCCTTGTGTGCAGGCGAGCGAAGCACCGAAGAAGAAGCTGACACTTAGCCGCAGGGAGGAGAAACAAGAAGAAACTCTGAAGAAGAGGCTGAGCAAGGCAGAAGAAGAAGAAAGGCTGCAGAGAAGAAGTATAGCAGAGCCAAGGCAGAAGAAACCTTCGCAGAAGAAACTGCAAAAAAAGAAGAAGAGAGGCCAAGACAGAAACCAAAGAAGAAGACCCGTTGAAACAAAGAAGAAGAAGGCAGAAGAGAAAGAAGCAAAGGCAGAAGAGAGACTGCAGAGAGAGAGAAATATCAGAAGAAGAAGAATAATAATCAAAGGAGGAGGAAAATACTTTTAAGACGTCTGATCTTGTGATCAGACGTCCAATTTTACTTTTGCCTGGATTACTTTTTAAATGCATTTGAATTAAACTTTTAAGTAAATTAGAGTGTTCAATTACATTTGAGATTAGTAGTAAATTCCGATTGCTCCCTGTGTTCGACCTCGGATACTCCGATTTTCGATTAATAAAAACTTTTATTTGTTGACGACGCTTGATCACCTATACTACGATGCAATAACTGTTAAAACACGATTGAGCCAGTCGCTTCAACAAAATGGTGTCGTTGCCGAGGAGCAACGCGCAATTTATCACTAGTCTCTACATTCTTTTTATCATATTGAACACTAACTTGCCCTACTTTGCTTTGTTGTGATCTTGCAGGTATTTCACGAGAAAATTCCTCCCGCAAGTCAACCACTCCAGGGTAGGTAATTTCTTTTCTTCCTTAAACCATTCCCTAAATCCTGAAAAGACAAAAGGAAGAAAATCAATTTAGGAATCAATTGCCTTCTTTATATAGTAATCACCATCTTTAAGGCAAACGTTTCCTAATTTTGCGAAAAATTTTTCAAATGCTCTCGAAGTTGGAGTGATTTTTTTAGATTCTATCCCATAAATTCATGTGCCTAATAGAAATAACGCTTAATCTCTATGGAAAACACACTTCTTGCTTTCAAGTCCAAAGAGAATTTCTGTGAAAAAGAAAAAAGGATTGGAAATAGAACCAAATTAGGGTTTCTACAGTAGAATCTTGGAGTGTTAGTCACACATGCCTGCATAAAATGAAATAAACCTTCCCGCATCAGTGTGTCACCCAAGACCTTAATTGAAGAGATCTAAACAAGACAAACCCTAAGAAAAATTGAGTTCTAAAATCACTTGAATCTTAAAATTTTTAGACCTAATAACCTGGGAGTCAAATCAGGGTGATCTCTAGGCTCCAAACCTAGAATCATTCTGCCATCTATAGGACAGGTCAGGTGAAGTTGACCCCTTAGGTCAACCAACCTCTAAATTAGGTCACAATATCAAAACATCTAATGTTCAAGTGAGAACCCTAAAGCACCTTTGAAATAAAAGTGGTAGACTTAAGAGGTCAAGGTCCCCATTCTGGTCTACCTGGAATCTCAGTGACAAGAGAGGTCGGGTGGGGGAAACCCTGTAACCTGTGGGGACACTCTACCGTGTAGGGGTCTTTGCGGGACTCTCCCTCTTTGGCTGCCCAGGTAATTCTCAGGTGGATGACTTTCTGATCCAGGGGTACCATCCGCCCCGAACCTCCATAGTCATCCAAACATCTTTAGGTGTCTTGATTGGGTCAAAAACACCTCCAGTCCCTCATCTTTTCTCTTTAGAGCACACACACATTTTTAGTGGGACTCGTTATTCAGATCTTGATTCCACCACCTGATCCAAATTTGCAGCCAAACCACTTAGGACTACCATTCAAGAAACCTGAATATCAGAGATCCATGAGAAATAAAATGATTGAGGATGCCCTAAAATTCTATGAGAAAGAAGAAACCTCAACACCAGCAGGAAACATTCAGGTTGATGTCCCAACAACCACAACCTTTATCATAACTTGTGCCCAAGTACTATTAGTAGAAGCCACAAAAGGATCAACCCGTGACTTGATCATTACTGCATACATTGAGATAGAAAAACTGCACAATCTTGAATACCTTCAATGTATGACAAATCCTCGACTTTGGAAGCAACACCAAGATAGTCTTGAAAAATGGGAAGAGATAATGAGATTAGTAAAACAAGTTATTTACGAGAAGTACCCGTATATACCACAAACAGAGGATGAACCATCTTGGGACAACATCGAGGATAAATATGATCTCGGGTTTGAGGCACAAAATGGTTGTGGATTCCCAACCCAGATAGAATACAATGTGCCGGATATTGAAGAAGGTAACATCGAGGATAAATATGATCTCGGGTTTGAGGCACAAAATGGTTGTGGATTCCCAACCCAAATAGAATACAATGTGCCGGATATTGAAGAAGGTTGGGAATGTCCAAATGTAGGAAAATACCATGATGAGCCCATTCTAGAAATCCAAAACTCCTGCAAGTATGAGAGTAGAACTGAACCTCTCGAGGGTGTAAATTCCGTCCCTTACTCTGATAAGGTAACCCTCGAAGGTTATTCAGACCTAGATTCTAGTAATTCAACCCACATCCGAAGCCTAGAATCTAGATCTGAGATCTATTTTGAAGATTTCAAGGCCCCATATGAAAAAGATCAATCTTTCAATGAAGAATATGATTTTGGGCCTCTATTTGATGAATATCCCTCGCCAACATCCTTAGAGGAACTAATCGATTTTTTGGAAGTCACGCCAATCTACGATACAGAAATCGAGGAGTTGGATGAGTGGGGTTTCGATTGGGTCTGCCCTACTAACTTTGAACCTGAGCCTCTACCAAATAGGGACATCTTGTCAAGCTCAGAATTAACATTTAGGCTAGAACCCAATCAGGTTGCTGATACAGAATACGATGGTGGAACTCATGATCCTGAATCTTATTCATATTGTGATTTTCGCAAACTCTCCGACGATCTCGAATCTGACCAGAACATCGGAGAAAATCTGCTTCCTGATTATAACAAGCCAATTTTCTTTGAAGCCACCTGCTCCACATATACAGAACCAATCAAAACCCGTTCTCTACCCCAACCAGCAACCGGACTCAATTTCTATTCCGATTCACCTCTCACTGAGCCGTTTGCAGATGATTCAACTCCATATCTATATCGGGTATCGGGCATTGATCAAACCGAAAAACAGGAGCCAACATTCTGTGATCACCCCTGTAGAGATTCCACACCTTACATTGATTATTTTTCGGAACCCTACTTTGACCAGGTTGATTTGACTCAGCCTAAACCCGAGTTTTCACTTCCACATTCATTTGAACTTCACTACATATGGTGGGTTCCGCATTTGTTAATCTACATCTATCAACCCACCAAACTCATTGGGTTTGGGCTGCATCATCAGCCTACTGATCTCAACAAGCACCTGGTTGGACCAACCAGGCTCTTAATCAAGGTGCTTGTTTTACAAAATTCTGTTGATTTGACCACTCCCTCTCCACCCCATTTCCCGCTTGGCTGAAGGCATTGAATTTAGCGCTTAACGGGAGGCAACCCGTCATCCCAAAAATAGAGACCCATCTGATTATCCGTCTGTACTCCACATCCATTGCACCTTTAGTTCAGCCTTAGACAGTTGATCCCACCTTTGGTACACGTATCAGAGCTTGAAATCATCCGCATCAGTCATTTTCGACCCATTCACCCACCCTATGTATCCTGTTCTAAGTCCCTGACCTCAACACTATTTCACACCCTCCGTTTACAATGAGGACATTGCAAAACTTAGGCATGGGGGGGTGATAAAGTGCATACATACAGAACCAAGAAAAAATCAGAAGGATTCTCACACACAAAAAATTCACATATGTCAAAAACACAAAAAAATTGAAAAATTATGAAAAAGAACAAAAAAAAATGGGAGAGGGAGGAAATTTTGTGAGCCACATAAACATAAAGAGGAGAAAAAGAGCAAAAATGACAAAAAGGAGCACAAAATGAGAAAGAAAAAGAGATAGTCATTGGTGAAAGATTAAGGAATTAATTGAAGTTCTAGACCAGATCAAGAAAAGAAATAAAAGAAAAGTGCTAAGGAGACATAACAAGAGATTAGTGGGAACGCTGGTCTTAGGCCTCTTGGACTAGATTCGTTAGCTTAAAAATTCACGTATCCGCTAAAATCTGGATAATCCTCAAGAGGTTGAGGAAAATGCGAAGCTTAAGTATTAGGTCTAAGGCTTAAGAAGTATTTGGCCTTGTTAACTGACCTCCGGTTTGTGGGATTCGGTAACCTAAGCACCCTAAATTCACACACAGTCTGGTTCAGTGCGCATAAATATCCAAACCACGCAAAAGCGTTTAATGTTTTGAAAAAGTCACCTAGATTATGAGCGGCCAATCAACACAAGTTGATTGGACGAGTTCCCAGCGTGGAGAGGCGGGAAATTCCCCCCGAAGATGCGTAACAACATATCATCTCCTTGGTGCTTGTCTCTTGGGATATTTAAATATCCTACTGGGGGCATGAAGCACTCTGCTGGTTCAAAATCCATGGGCGGCATTATCACGAAATGTCGATCGCCAGGGTCTGAATTAAGCCACGGAACACCATGGGCGGGATTATCTCGAAATCTCGAAAGCCAGGGTTCTGGGGGTTGCCATGGCGGGATTATCTCGAAATCTCGAAAGCCAGGGACCCTTGAGGATTGATGATGGGGATGAGGAATCCAATACAGACCGTGTTGAGAAGCTAATCCGAAGCTAGAAATAAAAAGAAAAGAGAGAGAAAACCTCTCCAAACAAATAAATCCTCTATCTCTCTTACAAAAACGCACTGCAAACTGAACTTAGGCTAAGAATGTCTCAAGCACGGGTGCTTTAACCGCGGAATCCAATAAACCCTAGGTTAGTTTCTGTGGGCCTTAGAAACCTTTGCAGAGGATTGAGGCTAAAGCAGGTCAGGTCCGGAGTTTGGTTGGTACTTGAATACCTCTAGGCCTATTGTCGGCATTCCGACCTAATCACAAAAGAAAAGGAGAAGCACTTATCATGATTGTTGAAAGACACTCAGGGTCTAGAATGGAAGTTAAAACTTTGAAATTTTGCTAAGGGACTAGCAAAAGCTAGGCGTGGGGGTATGATGAGAGCCTCATCATGAGCCATAACTAGCTCATTGTGATCCAATAAAGAGAATAAAAGCTCCTACATAACCTAGTAGAAGCCCTAAATGAAGGAATAAATATTCTGGGAAGAAAACATGAGATAAAGGTTAAAACTGTAATTTTACCATTGCAGTACATAAACGAGATTTCTCAGAGACAAAACATAGGTCAAATGGTCTAAATGAAATAAAAAGTGGGTTGAATCAATCAGAAATGGGTTCATGTGCAATCTAGGAATTAAATGACATTTGGTAACCCAAAAAATAGACCCGCTTAAATCAACAAGGTTTCGATCAGGATAAAAATCAAGTAAACCCTCTAAAAATCATGGAAAAATATCACCTAGGGTTTAGAATACTCAATTTGGCCTTATGAACCCAGTTTGACCTAGATTAGGGTCCTAGCTCATTAATTGACCTAATTTGGGTTTTTATGTAAAATGTTTAGTCAAACGTGGTCAAACCTAAAATCCAACTTCACTATTGGATTCCTTAGGTCCAAATTAGGTTTTTACCAAAATTTAGACCTAAGGGGAGGTCATGTTGACCTACTTTGCAATTCAGTACACCCAAATCATAATTTGGTCCCTATCTTTTGAAAATCATTGCAGAGAGCCCCCTAACTTCCTCGCCACCTTTGCAATCAGGTCCTTCCACCATTATTGTGGTAGAATCCTGCTCGGGCGAGGATTAGAGAGGGAATACTCTCTGATTCCTCCGAGATCCCCTCCTAGAAATGGAAGGGAGATTCTCAGAGGAATTCCCTTCCATCTAAGGCCAGTCTTGATCCCTGGTGTGAACCCAATCTCTCATGCGAACGCACAAGAGATGTGGGTATCTACCCACTTTCCTTGTCCGGCGAGCCATCGAAGACGGATACATGCCCTCCAAGCTCTGAACACACGGCCCAATGCCTATAAAAGAACCCCCAAACTTGGCCGCTCATTTTCAGCTTGACTTGGCCGAACTTCCACCTCAAATTCTTCTCCTTCTCTGGCAAAGGGTCCAGTGAGCTCCGGCAAGCCCCCCTTCCCTTCCTCTTCGCTCTGCCACAAAACCAGTGACAGAGTCATCTTCCTAATTCTCCTCTGCGTCGCGCAACACCCGCGCACGCTGCTTCAGCCCCGTCGTCGTCGCCGTCCTCCCCCACTGGACATATTCTTCTCCGGCAACAGTCGATACGGCCGTCCGCCTCTCCGCCCCTTTCGTCCCTTTAAGTAGGTTAAAATCATTCCCCTCTATCCCCTCTTTCATTTCCTCACTGTATTTCACTCAATCGACCCCTCGACCGCCGCCGTCCACCGTCACCTTCCTCATCTCCGACCACCCTCCGGCGAGGCGCTCCCATCGCTCCGTAGCCCCACACACCTCGCCGACCATCACATAACCTCCGCCTCACCACACTGAGTATCCTCCATCCATCTATAGACCCGCTACGCCTACCCAACGGTCCCCCGAACTCACCCATTCATCCGACCACAGGGCGACCTAGGCACGCACGCCTAGGCCGCCCCGCGACCTGCCACCTTGCCCTTCACCTTTGGCATGACAAGGCAAAGGTCCCCTGGTGATCTGATTAGGCTGAGAGGCTCATTTCATGTCTGACTGTTCTCAAGCCCCTGTCGCCATTGACGGCGACTCAAAGAAGCTCCAAGCTAACTCCAGGCTTCAGGACCGCAAGGCTTCAGGTGCAGCTCACTCGGGGAAGCACTGCGAAGCTATCTGACCAAGTAAGAGACGCTGCGACGTCCGCAGCTGTGGCAATTGCAGGAAGGATTTCTGCGGGCGCACGCTCGAGAAGGCAGCAACTAATAGTCCCACATCGGTAACTTACAAAGCACTGGCATGCTTTATATTGTTTTTGTGATATCGTTTTATCGCCTCCAGTCACACTTGGGGTGAGGTCCCGCGCCCCATCACATGCCCCGTCCGCGGTTTCACCTCGCGGACCCAACGTATCCGACCCGATACACCACCCGCACACACCTCGCATACCATACAAGCCGGTATGCCTGGTCCCGGGTACGCGCAACCTGACCTATTAGCCCGACTCTGGGAGAGCTACCTGTGAGAGGTTTGCAGAGAGAGAGAGACATGCGCAGGTAGAGGGAGGGATAGGTTTTGCTTCCCCTTGTGTGCAGGCGAGCGAAGCGCCGAAGAAGAAGCTGACACTTAGCCGCAGGGAGGAGAAACAAGAAGAAACTCTGAAGAAGAGGCTGAGCAAGGTAGAAGAAGAAAGGCTGCAGAGAAGAAGTACAGCAGAGCCAAGGCAGAAGAAACCTTCGCAGAAGAGACTGCAGAAAAAGAAGAAGAGAGGCCAAGACAGAAACCAAAGAAGAAGACCCGTTGAAACGAAGAAGAAGAAGGCAGAAGAGAAAGAAGCAAAGGCAGAAGAGAGACTGCAGAGAGAGAGAAATATCAGAAGAAGAAGAAGAATAATCAAAGGAGGAAAATACTTTTAAGACGTCTGATCTTGTGATCAGACGTCCAATTTTACTTTTGCCTGGATTACTTTTTAAATGCATTTGAATTAAACTTTTGAGTAAATTAGAGTGTTCGATTACATTTGAGATTAGTAGTAAATTCTGATTGCTCCCTGTGTTCGACCTCGGATACTCCGGTTTTCGAGTAATAAAAACTTTTATTTGTTGACGACGCTTGATCACCTATACTACGACGCAATAACTGTTAAGACACGATCGAGCCAGTCACTTCAACACTCACCTCAGCTCATTATGGTAGAAGCTAGCTAACTTTAGCTTGGCTTAGCAGCTAGCAAAGAACTAGCAAGCTAAGCCAGCTAGAGTAGCTCCATGCCAACCTCTTCAGCAGCAGCCAGCTCCAGTTTCAGCTCCAGACTTCTCCTCCTCAGCTCCTCCCTCCAAACTCTAGCTCCAACACCTTCTCCTCTACTCCTCCTTTAGCTAAGTTAGCTTAGCTTAGCTTAGCTTAGCTAGCAACCAGCTCCTTGGCCAACCGCCACCTTCAATTTAACCCAAGCTAGCTCCACCAACTTAAGCCCTACCTAAGCTAGCTACCCTACTCATTTTGCCGCCACTTCTTCACCACCTTTCACCCCTCAACTAACCACCAAAAGACACCAAAAGTTGGTGCCAAAAACTACCCCTAACCACCTCTCCTTTTGGTGCCAACTTTCAGCACTTCATCCACCCTACACCTACCCACATAACCCATCCTAGCCATCCACATACCCCCCCTTCTAGACAACTAAGGTGGCGCCACCTAATGGTCTTCTAGAAGGCCCATTTTGGCGCCAATTCTAGGCACCAAAGCCTTAACTACCCCCCTAGGTGTCCCTTAAGGTGGCACCAATTGACCTTGGCCATTGGATCCTCAACCACCTCCATCTCTTCATCTTAGCCCTCCATTCCAAGAGTCACCTTAGCCCCCTTCCTATTCTATAAAAACCCACCACCTACCACCATTTGGGGGCATCCTCCATTAGTGCATTTCTCTACCTATACCCACCTACACCTACGGCCAAGAAGAAGGAGTAGAGAAGGAGATTAAAGGGGCACATCACCAGCCCTTTTGGTGCCTTCTTCTCCCCACTCTCTTCAACTTGGGTCACGCCAAGGAGGAGGACTCTTCCACTTCAAGGAGGATAGCCAGGCAAAGGAGAAGGACCTAGGGTGGACGTCCACCCTTGGAGAGAAGCTTAGGGCACGCCCCCTTAGGGCTTGCCTTGGAGGACATCACCTTGGTGGAGCGCAGCAAGGAAGGAGTTGGAGGACTCTTTTCAAGATTGGGAGCTACCAACCTTGGAGCAAGAAACCCTCTTCTTCACCATCTATCTAGAGGATTTGTGTTTGCTTTTCTTTATTTCAATTTTTCTAGTAGTAGAAGCATTCCTCTACTAGGCCTTTTTGTAAAACACTTTTTCATTAATCTAGTTGCCTTCTTTGAAATTTCTTATTTGCATTTCTACTTGCTTTGTTTTTAGCATTCTTCACTCCCTCTCCCTAATTATTCTAGGCCTCCACTTGCCTAGAGTGATCTTAGGGAGAGGCTCTACTTTCCACTTAGAAGTAGTATTTGAATTTGAAGTGTAAATCACTTTCTCGCCACCATTTTGCATGTTGTCTTAATTCAAAAACAAAAAAAAATGATATATTAAAAAATACCAAAAAGAAAGTTGACATTTGTATTCCAAGCAAGAGAATCAATTTTGCAAACATTTGGCCTCCTTGGACGACCCTAGATACTCCCCTATCTAGGAATATAAATTTAAGAGTTGATCGATTTTGCGTGTTACAACGACCTAATTAATAAACCACGTAAAATCGCTATCAGTTATCCGCTCGCTACACCCGTCCACACACCTTGCCAACACCTCCACAACCTTCGCTACAACACCATGAACAAAACCCATCTACCTATTCACCACTCCACTCACCCAAACCATCCATCAACCAACCCATCTTTGTGCCTCTGTCCCTAACTTCGTCCGACCACTCCACGCACTCCCACACCTCATGGACACTGCCATCATCTTCCATGTCCTCTGATGACACTATTAAACCATTTAACGAGGTTTTTAAAGCTCATGTTTGTGTTTCAAGTTCCTCATTGGTCTCCGCTGCCACGCCTTATCTCTAACGTCGTTCCTTATGTTCTAAGCCTCATGAGCTCCAGACGCAATTCCCAGGCAGTGCGGAATCAACCCATGACCACTCCCAGTTCAATTAAAGACCACATCACCTACAACTGCGACAATTGGAAAGACTTCCTTGTTGCAGCCGCACACGAAGGAAGGGCAACTATAGTCCCACATCGTTGGATTTGGAAGCACCAAAACCGCATAAAGTGAATTTGTGCTCTGGGCTTATCACCTCAGAACACTTAGGGGTGAGTTCCCCACTCACCCACGCACTCTACCTGACCCACCTAAGCCCTCTCACTCCTCGGCTACGACACTCACGCACGTAGCCCTGGACCCAGTTACACATACCCGTACACCTGATTACCCATATATTTGAGAGTAGAGGAGAGGAGGAAGGAAGGTAAGGAAGAGAAGGGGAGGGGAGGGTTTTGCTCCTATGTGTGTTGGCCAACACTTAGCTGTGAGAAAGGACCTGTGCCCTCTCTGAAGAAAGAAGAGAAGGCTGTGAAGAAAGGGGGAATAAGGAAGGGCGTTAAAGGATAAAGAGAATAAAGGTAGAAGAAGAGAAAGGAAAGAAAGAAGAGAAAAAGAACAATAGAAGATTGAAGACACCGTAGCAGGCGACATTTAAGTCATATGAGCTACCTACCAGATGTCTGATTATTGTTCATTCATTTCGTATTCATTGAGCAATTGATATATATGTGCTTATACTAGTAATTGGTGAACTAAATCACCATTATTTTGTTCTAAGTATCTTTTTGTCATAGTTAACTCCTGATATACTCATGTCATACATTGAATATCAATTTTCAATAGTTATCATTCATTGAATATCTTTATTATGCTTCATTCATTGTGCTCATTTATATTTTAATCGAGATTAGCACGTGAATTCCATATTTGCTCCCTGTGTTCAACCTCGAACTTCATTTAGATATTCGAGTTATAAATTTTATTTGTTGAAGAGCAATTTCGACTATACTGCAACACAATGATTTTAAAACTCCGATTTCGCTCCATCAATATTTTGGTGCTGTTGCCGGGTAGCAACGCACAATTCACCATTATTCTTTGTTTCATCTCATTATATCTGAGCACTAACTTGTCCTATTTGATTTCTTGTTATCTTGTGAGGTACACCACGAGACTATCTTTCACACAAATCAGCCACTCCCAAGGCAGGCTGATTTCCCTAATCCCCTAATCCTTGGAAGAGAGAAAAGGAAACAAATTAATTAGGAACTACCTGCCTTATTTTATTAGTAATCATCATTAAAGAGGCGAAGTTTTCCTGATTTGCAAAATTTTCCTATCTGATTGAAGCTTGAAGTGATTCTGATTAGAAAATCCTTACCTTGATTGCATGTACCTATTAGGGACTACGCTTAATTTCTAAATCTCATTGGGCTAACACACTTCTTGCTTGAAGCCCAAGGCGAACATTTTTAGATTAAATTGGACTTGAAATAGAGCTAACTAGGGTTATACTCTAGGGTTTTGAAGTGTTAGTTCACATTTGCCTCCATTAAAGAGAATAAACCCTCCCGCATTTGTGTCCTACCCAAGACCCTGTTTGAAAAGATCTAATCAAGAAGAACCCTCAAAATTAAGCTCTTATTTCACTTGAACCTTAAAAATTGTTGACCTAATAACCTAAGAGTCAATTCAGGATGATTTTAGGGTCTTGACCTTGATTTAATTCTGCCATTTTTATAGTAGGTCAGGTGAAGTTGACCTACATTGTAGGCCAACCAACCTCCCAATTAGGTTGCAATCAAGACAACTTCTAATCAAGTGAAACTCAAGGCACTAATTAGAAATAAAATTGGTAGACTTAAGGTCTTAAGTTTGTACATTCCGACCTACTTGGAACCGCAGTGACAAGGAAGGTTAGGTGAGGGAAACCTTGTAACCTATGGGGCCGCTCTACCGTGTAGGTGTCTTTGTGGGGCACTCTCTTCCTGGCTCCCCAGGTATTTCTCAGGTGTGTGGATTTCTTATTTAGAGGTATCATCCACCTCAAAACTGCTTTAGCCATACAAAAATCTTTGGGTTCCTTGATTGGGTCCAAATAATATCCAGTCCCTCATCTTTTCTCTAGAGCACATACACAGGAAGGTTATTAGTTTTTTAACCAAAGAGACCTCATTAGATCTTCTTGGGAATTTCTTTCAGATCTAATCAGTTCCATTCTGAACCTAAGTTTGATTCTAAATCTTGATTCCACCACCTGATTTGAAAATGCAACCTAGCAATCTAGGAAGACTGTTTATGAAACCTGAGTCTCAAATGAGAATGAAAGAAAAGATGATTGAGAATGCTTATAGTCACCACGCTGAATATTTTAATTGGGACATTCAAGAAAAATTGAAGAAAACAATGGACCACATTTTGAACCGTATAGAGATGATATGGATACGACTAAACCATGGTTCAACTCGATCTCTTAGTAGAACACATTGAATTGGTGAAATTACACAATGATTGTCTACAATATTGGTCAAATACTTCAGTTTCAGAAGAACTCCATAATTTTTTGGAAAAATGGGGAGAATTGCTGAATAGGTTATATAGATCCATTGATAAAAAATACCCTTCAGAAGTTAAGATGACATCTTGGAGTAATTCCAGTGAACTACGTAATTTCCCAAATCCCGCATTTGATGATCATAGTTGTTATGGACCCCCAACCCAAATGAATTCAAATTCAAACTTCATAACAATTGACATACCTGATCCTGATGAGGCTTGGGAGGATCCAATTGCAGGTGTTCCCGATTCTGAACCAGCCCTAGGAAACTAGGAAGCTGGTCCATCAAGCTTAGATTTCCCCGACACCTGTGCTGATGAGCTTAAAACATAACTTCTCAAGAATGTAAATCCTGAGCCTTATCCTGTTATGGTGATTCTTGAGAATGATTCTGACATCCCAATGGAGCCTAGCCTAGATTCTAGTGATCCAATCCTTACCCTTAACATAGAATCTGGATTCGAGCCTATTTAGATAATCATGAGGCCCAAAATGATGAGAGTCAGATTTTGAATTTGAATTATGATTCTGGGCCTGTATTTGATGAATACACCTCTCCAACCTCCTTAGAGACACTTATTGATTTTTCGAAAATCACGCCAATCTATTATACAAAAATCATGGAGTTGGAAGAGTTGAGAATTGATTGGGTCTACCCTAGGAGCCAAGAACCTGAGCCCATGCCTAATAAGGACACCATTTTAAGCTTCGAATATGAAATTAGGATAGATCTAAGTTAGGTTGCTGATTCCACACATCTTGATTCTCTCTGTGGTGGAACTCTCGATCCAGAATCATATTCAGAAACTTATTCTCGCAAATTCTCCGATGATTTCAAATCCTACTCTGATTTCAGAGATCCTTTATTTCCAGACAACTATGAACCAATCTACGACCTCAACATCCATGACCCATTCTTTCGACTTTGACTCTGAGGGCCCTAATCCTGAGATTAGTGATTCAAAATCAGGTTCCATTGAGATAGAATCATTCCTTTTTTATCTTCAAGAATGAGAAACAGCAAGTGCCAAGAGTATCTACAATCCAGAGTTTGAATCTTTTCTTGACCCAGATTTTCATTATCCTATAAGCACTCTTCTGGCATTTACCTTTGATTTTGATGGCCATTATGAGGACTCTCTAGATGAACTTGATGAGTCCAATTTATTAGACTACTAATTGCACTTAAGAACACTTAAGTTGGAAATTGAACTACATTTCGAGCACGCATTATACTAAGATATTAATTAAACTTGAATTTTGTCATTCCTATATTTTTAACCCAATGCATATGCTTCATTGATCATTTATTGACATATTACTTATATATATTTTTTTACGTGCAAGTATTTTCAAATTTGACAAAGGAAAGATCAAAGTTGAAATGCTCAGCTGAAACAACCTCCTTATTTCTCTCAACTGCAGGATTTTTTGTCTAAAAAAAAGAACGGCTATGCCTGGGCAATGGGGGGGGATTATCTCTATCTCTTCCCCTTTAGGGCTCTCATGGAGGATCCTCTCCCTTCCTCTCCACCATGAAGCAAAGCCTGCACTGTGGGCCTCTCATCGCTCTCACCGATCGCCAACCAGAATGCATGCGCCCCCTCATCGCGTGCAGCCACGCCCGTGCATGAAGCAACTGCTCCTTACACAGCAGCCCCACCGCGTGCACCCTCCTAGCATGCGCAAGCACCCACCCAGTGACAGCCTGTGCGAGTGCTCCCTCAAGGCCAAAAGCCACATGCCCTTGTGCGCTCATGTCTAGCCAGCACGCGGTCGGCCTCTTCATCTTCCTCTTCTTGTCTACTTCTCCCTTGTTTCCGCAAGAGACAAAAACTTGCAACCACCTACCCCTCACGGCCACGCCTCTCACCAGCCATGCCCTTGCTTGAAGCAGCAGCTCCACGCGCAGCCGCACCCTCGTGCACGCATAACACCTCCACGCGCAGCAACCAACTGCGTACGGCTGCTGTCCCTACTACCCTTCTCCGCTACCATTGGCCATCCGGCTGACCGCCTTCGGCCATCTCGCACCTCACCACCATCGTCTACGAGATCCTCTCCTCCGGTGGAACTCCTCCACCCAAGAAAGCTATCGACAATGCCTCCTCCAATGTGTAGCAAAGAGAGAGGAAATTTCCCCTATTTTTGCACCTATTAAAATTTACATTTGCATGCCATTGGAAGTTGTGGGATTTTAAGTGTTTGATTATTATATTCTATAAAATTTGCAAGTGTGCACTTATATTTTCACATATTTGATTGGTTCCTGTTATACATATCATTTCACATTGAAATTTGATTCATATTTGCATGCAATTAAGAAGTACATCCTCTACTACTACACTTGCGTCATTTACAGATTTTGGAAGCTTGAGCTCTGATGTGAAATTTACATAAATAGTCCATAACTTTTCATAAAATCGCAAGTACATTCAGAGCAACATATCCATTGATTCATTTGACGAATATTTCTGCAAACATGATTGTTGCTTATCTGTGACATATTGTAGTTGTTCCTCCCTGTGGATTCGATCTGACTTTTCGTGGTTAGCTTTACTGATAAATTCTTTTGATTTGGGATTTTTCCACCACGTGATTTCACTGTGACGATATATTTTTTTGACATCATTATTCTGCAAGCGAAATAAATCCCAACCAAATGGCGCCGTTGCCAGGGAGGCAACAGACGCAACAAATTAACCAAACTCTATTTCTAATTATTCTGAGTTGCGCATTTATCTGATCATTCCTTATCTTTTCTATTCAAGGTACATCTATTTGCAGGAAACAAATGCAACGGGCATGCACGACAGAGGTGATATTCTTGGTGGACCTTGACGCCACCTAAAGGGCAACAATAGGAGCACGTGGGCCTTGATCCCACGCACGTGGAGGAAGGATCGACAACTAGAGACATTTTATTTCTTTTGCTTATTTTAGATTTAGATTAGTTTAGATAGACATTAGAACTTAATTTCTATCTTGTGGATCCGTGTTGGGCATTTTTGGGAACGTGTTCCCAGTGCTTTTATTGCTTATCGCTCTTGTACGAGGGAGTCTATTTTCGAGAGCGTGTTCCCATTTTATTTAGATTATAGGATTATTCGAATTGTTTGAACTGCATGTTGGTTAGTTACTTAGATTAGGTTTGTTTGCTTATTATGATTTAAAAAAAAAAAAAGAATATTTGAACTACCTGCTAGAAGCTGCATATCTATAGGGCAACCATCTAGGATTGAATGAGCAGCATCTAGCTTTTCTTTTTGCATTGCAAGCATCCTGCATTGAAGAGAGCTGGAGTAAGGTACGTCTTTTCTTTTGCATCAGTTATCTACACACTCATTGCATTTGGACATAATTAAAAAAGACCATTTAAGCTAATTTGAAATAATTAATCAAGTGGTCACATTGCTTCTTGAAAAGAAAGAAAAATATACAGGAAGTGTTTGAATAACTTGACCGCGATTTTCAAAAGAAAAATCACTTTTCACAATGTGATGCAAACGTCTTGCACTGAGCACTCACTATAGGCACTGCACTAGGACCTTAAGGTTATAGGCATCGATCTCTTTATTGGTGCAAACCCTCCTATCTCACTTTGTGACGGTAGTTTTAACTTTTGCCTGAGTGACTTGATACTCTAAGGAGGGGGACACTCCTTAAAGGAATTCAAGGGTAGTTAAGAGGCACTGCTGACACAATGCCTCAAAGGAACGGTTCGCCCTACTTGCATCCCTGGGTTCCATCCTTGGAGTACCTTTTTACTTGAGCATTAGAGAATATCATCGCAACAAGGTGTAGTCTTTAGGGCACTCGAAGGTCAATTTAGGGTGCGTAATTGCTTGACAACTTGATTGATCACCCAAAATGGACCAAAAGTAACCTCAAACTTCTTAACAGTCATTGACCAAAAATTTCAAGTGCCTCATTTCTCTTATGCTACTTAAGTTGGAATGAAGAAACACTGCCTTGACTATATTTGGCCAAGATGAAGAGTTGGAAGAGGACTTAAAGAACTTTAAATCAACAAAAGACCTCTTGCCTTGTGTTTGCTTGGTGTGTGCATGATAGTGCTCTCTAGGAAGTTTCTATTTTTAATCCATCTAAGTCCTAAGATAGTTAAACCATTTAATTGAAAGAAATGGATTATCCTTACTCCTATCATTTTAACCAGGATCCCATGCCCCGAGCATATCCATTCTTTGATGGGTACATTGACAATTCATGGGATCATTTATATTCTATCCTGGAAGTACTGGCCTAATAGCACCCCCTTTTGAGCAGAGCCTAGGGGTGGGAATTTCCAACCCTGGAATCCCCACTACTATACAAACACCCAACCCTCCCACCCTTCATGATTTTCCTTATCAAGGTTGGACCGATACCCCTGGGTAACCAGAGCCTGCGATTGACTATCCTCCCTAATCTGATAGTAGTTGCCTCTCCTCTTTTTTGATAGAAATGCAAAAATAACAAAAAGAAATGATGGAGTCTATGGGAGAGATGTTAAGGAATAGTCAACAATTAAACAAAGTAATTAGATAGCTTAGCTACTCTCTTACTAGTGGTTATGATCCCTACCTGTATAACTGTGATCATGAAAATAGTTCTAAGGAAACCAATGATGATAGGGATCCAATTTTGAGTAGTTATCACTTAGACTCTCCCCATGAGACATGGCCACTAGAGGAGAACGATCGTACTGATTATCCACCCAAGCTATATTGGAGTCAAAAAAAGGGAAGATGATACCTCTTGAGGACCTCAACCCTAATGACAGTATTTTCCTTACCCCTAATAACCTCGGTCAAGGTTGTATTGTCCATATCACTTCTCCTATTAATTATCTGGTGAAACCCCATTCTACCCTTAGTGAGCCTAATCCTGACCCTCCACTTAGGGAATCAACACCTACGATTTAGCATTCTAAGGATTTAAATGCACCCAATGAAGGTGACCCTAAGGGAATGGAGGATGAATTAGATGAATTTTGATCTCAGGGATATAAAAAGTCTATTTTAGGGGGTAAGGATGACCCAATGGAGGAACCCAGACTGAAAATCTAAAGTGAATCACTGGGGGATTAATTGTTATTTGAGGACTTACCCCCAAAGGATATAAATAATCTAGTGAAATCCAGATTCCTCCCTTCTTTTGAGAGTCATCCTCCACAAAACCAAGAGATGATATTGGAGGAGGACAAACACAATAGTGAGAAGCCTAGGGGAGACTCTCAACAACAAAACATGTCAATTGAGGATTTCTGCCTCGAGAAGAACAAAGAACTGAGTGATATAGGCTTACTCCAAAACATTAAGATGGATCCTCCTTCAGAAATAATTGATGATACTAATGAATCACATATACACCCCGACAAAAACTCGAGTGAACCAAAAGAATTCGAGGATGAGCTTAATGATAATGATTCTGTTGCTTTGACCCTGCCATTAAAGGAATTTAAATTGGAGTCCACCATTGCTTCACATATACTGGAAGGTGAAAATATGACTTCGATCATTAATGATAGGCAGGGTGACATGAATTTTTCTGCAATAATTGTTTGGGAGAATACATAATATAAATTGTTGTTGGAAATTGACTTGACACCGACTAAGCTCTCCTTGAACTTAACCATTACCGCCCAACACCACAAACAACCCTTCCACTCCCTAACTGATCCTTGGCTCAGGTCTCTGCTCACTTACATTCTTTCTAGGGAGCATATTAGGCTAGTACATCCTTGGGTAGAATGGCAAGTGTGGATTGATGCTTGTACTTTTAGTCTCGCCATTCAAGGGTTTGAAATAATTATGTTTATATCTTTTAAAACCCTTCCTGCTTTGGATGATCCTTGTTATCCTCCACTTATTCCATTTTGGGAGGTCCCTTCTCATGTTCATTTTATTATTCCTAGACCTCCCTAGGTAGCCTACGAGATTTCTCTGTTTCATATCTTCTGGTGAGCATTTGGAATCACACTACATCATCAGCTCACCAACATCTGTGGCTACATGTTTTCTAGGCCCGCGCTTTTATGTATATTTTTAGGGCCTAGCTTTCTCTGTCTGGAACCAGACTTACAAGTTCCCTATAAGTCTGGCTGTTGACAGAAAATGCAGTGCTGGGAGGCAACCCAGCATTCAAAATAACACCATCATTAGGTGATTTCCTTTCTTTCTCCCTCTGTTTTAATTTTACAATGACATTGTAGGATTTAGGCATGAGGGGGTGCATTTTCTATTTTAGGAAGTATTCATGCATTTATGTTAGCACATATATATAAAAAAATTCTTTTCTTGAGGTGAATTGGTTAGTCCCTAGCAAAACATATTTGTAATGGAGGTGTCATTAAAGTTTTTTCCTAAATTATTTTTTAAGTTTAGAATCCAGTACATTTACTTCACTTGCACGTAGGCTGGGTAATGGATCTTTGTAGAAAATCAATAAGCATTTTTAGTCTACTGAACCCTTGAATAGTTAATAGGGAGTCAGACATACTATCTTCTATTAGATCCACCTCATATTTGTGAGAGGAAAGTAGAGAGATTACTGGTGCGCTAAGTCTAGTGTAAGGGCTCTTAAGTTATGGACAATTAGATGATGATACCTCAGAGTTAGGCATAGTTTTCACTCTCTGTTCCAATGTGCGAATATTGTGTGAATTCCTGAGAGTCACCAAATAAGGCAGATACACAGAGATTGAGTCTTAATAAAACTATGACTTTGGTGGATGGTTACGACTGTCCTTCAAGGAATCCTTAGCTGAAGGAGGGTAATAGTGTCAAAGGTCAGAAATACACTTGTCCTATCCATTCTTTCCCAGTGTCGAGATTAGGCACTTCCACCAAATAAGCCACAGAATATCCTCTTGACCATCATCATCCCTAATACTGCATCATAAATAAAAGTCTATGTCGTGTTATGTTGATTTATAAAGAAAGAAAAAGAAAAAACAAAAAGAAAAAAAAAGAAAGAAAAGAAAAAGAAGAAGAAGAAGAAACATTTATATTTAGAAAAAAAAACAAAATAAAAAAAAGAGAAAAGAAAAAGAAAAGAGTTCAAGTTTATAGTTTTATCTTCGTGATGATGTTTCTGAGGCAACAAAAACACCCATCGCGATCCACCAAATATGACCAATACCTACCTTTCAGTATTTCTGATCACCTGAATACTTGCTGAGGACTCTAACTTAGTTGTAGAGTTATTAGGACTTTAGTTGAAGTGTGAACGCCATGTGAGGACACCAAATAGTGAGTACATTTACTAAATCTGGTCAGATTTGTAATCTCAGAAAGAAATAAAGGAAAAGAGTGAGCATAAAGGAATATCAAGAGAGCACAGTTGTTTAGCCTCTCTCTGAGTTGACTTGTTTAATAGTCTAGAGATGTAGAGTCTACAGTACTAGACTACGTGTAAAACTAGATGAGTGTGAGCCACCAAATATTAATCCATTCAACTCAATTTCTCCTACCTAATCCAAAAAGCTGGGGTCAAAGTACAGATTATTTTCTACCTTATCCCCGAGGGAAGAAGTTGCCTATCCTAATAGAAGTTTTACTAAAGGTTAAGTACGAAATGCAAATGTAAGTTGGTTATTTTCACTTGGATCCATTACCTAGGCTACTATCACTTCACATTTGTCTAGATCTCTAAACTTTTGAAATAATAAAAGAAACCATTTTGGTTACTTCCATTATTTTTCACTTTTTGCTAGGGACTAGGAAAACTTAGGCATGGGGTTATTTGATGAGTCCAATTTATTGGACTACTAATTGCACTTAAGAACACTCAAGTTGGGAATTGAACTACATTTCGAGTGCGCATTATACTAAGATATTAATTAAACTCAAAACATTCTTGTATTTTTAACCCAGTGCATATGCTTCGTTGATCATTTATTGGCATATTACTTATATATATTTTTTTATGTGCAAATATCTTCAAATTTGACAAAGGAAAGATCAAAGTTGAAATGCTCGTTTGAAACAACCTCCTCCCCTTTTCTCTCAACTGTAGGATTTTTTGTTTAAAAAAAAAGAACGGCCACGCCCGGGCCTTGGGGGGGGATTATTTCTATCTCTTCCCCTTCGGGGGTCTCATGGAGGATCCTCAACATTCCTATCTACCGTGAAGCAGAGCCTACACTGTGGCCCTCTCATCGCTCTCACTGCTCGCTAGCTAAATCATGAGCGTGCCCCCTCACCACGTGCAGCCACGCCCGTCCGCAAAGCAGCTGCTCCTCGCACATCAGCCCCACCGCGTGCACCCTCCTAGCATGCACGTGAACCAACCTAGCGATAGCCTATGCATGTGCTCCCTCAAGGCCAGAAGCTGTGCGCCCTTGTGCACGCACATCCAGCCAACACGAGGTCGACCTCTTCGTCTTCCTCTTCATGTCTACTTCTCCTCCCCTATTTCCGCAAGAGACCCAAACTTGCAGCCACCTACTTCTTGACAGCCATGCCTCTCGCCAGCCACGCCCACATTTAGCTATGCCCTCACGCAAAGCAGTAGCTCCACGCACAGTCGCGCCCTCGTGCACGCGCAACACCTCCGCACGCAGCAACCACCCCCGTATGGCTGCAGTCCTTGCCGCCCCTCTCTACTGCCACCTGCCATCCGGCCGGTTGCCACCGGCCATCTCCTGCCTCACCACCATCGTCTACAAGATCCTCTCCTCCAGTGGAACTCCTCCACCCAAGCAAGCTGCCAGCGATGCCTCCTCCAATGTGTGGCAAAGAAAGAGGAAATTTCCCCTGTTTCTGGACCTATTAAAATTTTCATTTGCATGCCATTGGAAGTTGTAGGATTTTAATTGTTTGATTATTATATTCTAGTGAATTTGTAAGCATGCACTTATATTTCCACATATTTGAT
Source organism: Thalassia testudinum (assembly GCA_037157565.1). Classification (NCBI taxonomy): domain Eukaryota; kingdom Viridiplantae; phylum Streptophyta; class Magnoliopsida; order Alismatales; family Hydrocharitaceae; genus Thalassia; species Thalassia testudinum. The sequence continues at coordinate 30,552,875 of JAZHRO010000061.1, read as the reverse complement.
TAGTTCCTATTATACATATCATTTCACATTGAAATTTGATTCATATTTCCATGCAATTAAGAAGTACATCCTCTGCCACTACACTTTTGTCATTTACAGATTTTGGAAGCTTGAGCTCTGATGTGAAATTTACATAAATAGTCCATAACTTTTCATAAAATCACAAGTACATTTTGAGCAGCATATCCATTGATTCATTTGACGAATATTTCTGCAAACATGATTGTTGTTTATCTGTGATTTATTGTAGTTGTTCCTCCCTATGGATTCAACCTGACCTTTCGTGGTTAGTTTTACTGATAAATACTTTTGATCTGGGATTTTTCTACCATGTGATTTCACTGCAATGATATATTTTTCTAACATCATTATTCTGCAAGCAAACCAAATCCTGACCAAAACCTACTTTTGAATCCTTTCTAGAGGAGCCCTCAACACACATAGTTCTCAAGAAAGCCACCTCTTCAAATTCGCATACATAACCTTCCCAGATCCTTTTCCAACCCTAACCTGCAATCGAAATAAATTTCTACTCTGATTCTCCTCTCTATGATCTGGTTGCATATGATTCTTCTCCACATTTTGATCAGGTTTTGGACTTTGATCAGACTACTAATCACGTCCCATCCTTCTCTAATCACCCTTGTAGCGTTCCTACATCCTCCATAGACTCTTTTGCATTAGAGGATCCCTACTCTAATCAGGCTGAATCGAATCAGCCAAACCCTAAATTTTCATTTCCACATCCATTTGAGCTTCAAAGTATCTGGTGGGTTCTGCATCTACTGAACCACATCCATCAACCCACCAGATTGATTGGGTTTGGGCTGGATCATCAGCCTATTGATCTGAATAAGCACTTGGTTGGACCAACCAAGCTTTTGATCAAGGTGCTTGTTCTACAAAATTCTTCTGATTTGACCACTCCTCCATGACCACCTTCTACTCGATTGAAGGCATTGAATTGAGTGCTTAACGGGAGGCAATATGTCATTCCAAAAACTTGAGACCCTTCTGATAATCTTTTTGAGCTCCACATCTACTACACTCTGAGTTTAGCTTTAGAACAGTTGGATCCACCTTTGGTACTCATACCAGAGCTTGACATTGTCCGTAACAATCACCCCGACCCATTCACCCACCCTTTGAACCTATTCTAATCCTTGAACCCAACTGATTTCATACCCTCCAATTTACAATGAGGACATTGCAAAACTTAGGCATGGTGGGTGTTAAAGGGCAAACACATAAAAATTCAAGTTTCTGAGGAGTTCTCACAAAAATAATACATATCCAAAAAGCCAAAAAGTTAAAAAAAATGAAAAAGAACAAAAAAATGAAAAGGGGAGGAAATTTTGAGAGACTAATTGCATATCACTTTTTAGGAGGAAAAGAGGAGGTGATTTAAATGTCAAAAAGGAGCTAAATTTGAAACAAAACGAAAAGATAGTCATTAGTAAATGATTACGGAATCTACTTAAGTTATAAACCCAATCAAAAGAAAAAAAAATTAAGTCCTAGAATAATAGAAAGACGTGGAGATTAGTATGAGTGCTGATCTTAGGCCTCTTAAGCTTGTTTTAGGTTTAAAAATTCACATATTCATTAGGATCTGGATATTCTTCAAGAAGTTAAGGAAAATGTGAAGCTTATGTATTAAGTCTAAGGCTTATGGATTATTATACCTCATTAACTGACCTCTGATTTGCAGGACTTGGTAACCTAAGCACCCTAATCCACACACAAGTTTGGTTCAGTGCACTTAATAATCAAAATCATGTAAAAGTGTCTATTCTGTTATGAAAAAGCTACCAAGATTAGGTGTGGCTTATCAACACAAGTTGATTTGGATGAGTTTCTAGCATGGAGAGGTGGGAAATCCCCCTCAAAGATGCACAATAACATCTCATCTCCTCGGTGCTTGTCTCTAAGGATATCTAAATATCCTACCGAGGGCACATAAGCACCATGTGCTGGTTTAGATGCCATGGGAGGCATTATCACGAAATGTCAATTGCCAGGGTCTGGATTTAGCTACAAAACGCCATGGGTGGCACTGTCCTGAAGTGTCGAAAGTCAAGGTTCTGGGGGTTGCCATGGGTGGTGCTATCTCGAAGCATCCATTGCGAGGGACCCTGCGAGGATTGATGGTGGGGACAAGGAATCCTATATAGAATGTGTTTTTGAGCCAATCCGAAGTTAGGAAAATAATCAAGAAAAAGAGAGAAAACTCTCTAAAAATGCAAAAATTCTTCTATCCCTCTCTCTTACAAAAATGCACTACAAACAAAACCAGGACTAACCATGTTACAAGCACGAGTGCTTTAACTACTAGGTTCAACAAACCATTGGATAGTTTCTGTGGGCCTTAGAAACCTTCACAGAAGACTGAGGCTAAAGTTGGTCAGGTTTGGATCTTAGTTGGTACTTGAGTACCTCTAAGCCTACTATTAGCATTCTAACCTAATTTCTAAAGAGAAGAACAAATCAAGACTTTGAACATCAAGGCGTGGTCTAGAATTAAAGTTAGTTCCACAAGATTTTGCTAAGGGACTAGCGAAAGTTAGGCATAGGGGTATGATGATAACATCATCATCAGCCATATCTAGCTTTAATTAGTCATAATCAATAGATAAATGCTCCTGCATAATTGCCAGAAGATCGAAATTGATTGTATATTCTTTCTGAGAGAAATGCATTAAAATAGGGATAAATCAGTAGTTCTAAAAGTATGAAGAACAATCATGGGGTTTCATAGGGGTTAATTAAAGGTCAAATGGTCATAAATGTCTAATAAGTGAGTTCATGCAGATAAAAAGGGATTTTCATGTGTTTCAAGAATTAATGGAATCTAAAACCCTAAAAATTGACCTGCTTAATTCACATAGGTTTCGATCAAGATAAAATTCACCTAAACCTTCTAAAAATCATAGAAAAATATTCTCTAAGGTTTGGTACCTTTGATTTGACCATTGGAACCCAATTTAACCCAAAATAGAGTCTCAGATAGACAATTACCCTAATTTGGATTTCTATGCAAATTACCCTGTCAAACTTTGTCAAAACCTAAATCCGAATTCACCATCAAATTCTTTGGGTCAAAATTAGATTTTTACCAAAATTTGGGCCCAATCAAATATCACCTTGACCTAGTTTGCAGTTCAATCCAAACACTCTTTTTATCACAGAATGGCCCCTAACTTTTGAAATCCTTGCAAATACCCCCTAATCTCATTGTCTTGTTCACATGCAGGTCCTTGCTACCATGGCCATGTGAACCCACCAAGAGCCGACCTTCAATCAGGGTTTTCTCCTTGATTTCACGAAGAAACTCTTCCAAAATTGGAAGGGAGATGATCAGATTTTACGCGGTTTGTAAAATACGTCGTTGGAGCACGCAAAATCGATCAACTCTTAAATTTATAAACCTAGATAGTGGGGTATCTAGGGTCATCCAAGGAGGCCAAATTGTTTGCAAATCAAATCCCTTACTGAAAAATCGATCTCAACTTTCTTTTTAGTCTTTTTCAATATATCATTCTTTTGAGTTTTAAAATAACGAAGGAAAACATGAGTTCTTGGCGGGAAAGTAAATAAAAACTACGATCACTAAGATAACACCTAAGTGACAAATAATTCCTCTCCCTAAGCTCACTCTAGGCACGTGGAGGCCTAGAGTAATTAGGGAGAGGGAGTGAAGAGTGCTAGAATCACAGTAATTAAAATGAAACTAAAAAGAAATTTCTAAGAAGGCAAATAGATTAATGAGAAAGTGTTTTACAGAAAAACCTAGTAGATGAATGCTTCTACTACTAGATAATTGCAACAAATAAAATAAAACACAAATCCTCCGGAATTGTTGGTGAAGAGGGGAAGCTCCTTGCTCCAAGCTTAGGGGCTCGTAGGCTTGAAAAGGGCTCCTCCTTCTCCTTCGTTGAGATGCTCCTCCAAGGGGCACATGCACCACCCTTACTTCTCCTTGCCTAGCCATCCTCCTGGTGGTGAAGATCCTCCTCCTTCTTAGCATGGCACAAAGGGAAGGAATGGGGAGAAGAAGGCACCAAGGGGGCGGGTGATGTGCCCCATTAATCTTCTTCTCTACTCCTTCTTGACCAAAGGTTTAGGTGGAAGTAAGGTGGAAATTATCCAATGGGAGGATGATGAAAATGGTGGTAGGTGATGGGCTTTTATAGAGGTGGAAGGTGGTGGTTATGGTGGAGATGAAGTGTAGGGCTAGGATGCCTTTTAGGAGGTGGTTAGGTGATCTTATGGTAGAGAATGGTTGGCGCCAAGTGGGGAGAAGTGAAGGTGGTACTTATGTTGGTGGAGAGGAACCTAAAGGTGGCGCCAACCATGAGAGGTGCCTTGGTTTTGGTGACACCATGAAGGCTTCTAGAAGGGGCCTAATTAGGAGCCTAATTCCCCACACCTAATTGCTACCCAACCTAACCTAATTTCCCTATATAATGTCTAGCCACCACACCTTAATTTCTAACCTTATTGACTAGTTATTATTGGCTAAACTTAGCTCAATTTTCTACCCAACCTAGTCCTAAACCCTAACCCAACAAATCTTATTTGGCCATCCCTTTTATCCTCCAATAAATACTATTTTGGATGGTCCAAATACACCATGATTTATCCACCACTAGATCTAAATCCTAGAGCCCTAAATTGCCTACCTAAATCCCTATCTTAAAACCTAAAACCAAATTATATTCCTAATCCTAAACTTAATCTCAAAATTTGTAACAGCATGACACAACTTTAGTATTTTGGCCATAACTTTCTCATTTTAAATCCAAATTGAGTGATTCAAGTTGCGTTGGAAATCTGGTTTTGAGGGTTCCAAATTTGATTTTTTGTGAAACTTAAAATTTGAAATAAGAAAAGGCCAAAAGTTCGATAGAACCACAGCCATCCATTATCCTTTCAAAGACATCCTAGCCCTCCATCAATTTCAATAACTCCTAATCTATTCTATCCACCTATTCCTTCGTCCTACCCCTTAATTCCTAGACTCCTAACCCTAGCCCTTTATTTTGGTGATCCAAGGAAACTTGGATCAACCAATCACAAGCCTTCCTGACCTCTATATAAACACCCTATCCACCCCCTTAGGATCATTCCTTTCTACTTCCAAAAAGATCCACCAACTAGAATTAGTCCTCTACTTCATCTTCCTCCCCTCGGTGCTCTTTACGGGTGCACCTTCACATCCACGTCTACTTCGTCGCTACGGACTTCACGTTCGAAGCCCTTACTCTGCATTTCTCTTACTCTAATTCTAGTTGTAATTTCCTCTTTATAGAAGCACTCTACCAGTTCCATATGTGCAAAACTCTTAATACATTCAATAAAGTTCTAGTAGTTACTTTTCAACTTATCTTCTAGTTTTAGTCTTCCTAGTTCTAGTATTTAATTAAGTTGCATGTTCTAGATATCATTCTCCTTGATATTTAATCTGCTTAGTTTTAGATCTAGTTTGGAAAAGCGATTTTTAATCTATTTGCCTCCCTGCAAATGACTCATATTCCATTTTGAAAACATCAACTTCGTATTTTTCGAGTTCGATTGAAATAAATTTAAGAGTTTCTAATGCGATTATACTATGAAGAAAGCGTACTTTACGCAATCACATCCGCATTCAAAATAGGTACACTACCCTCAGGTTAAAGTAGTGTGGTTGTATTAAGGTTGTACCACCCTCGGTTTAAGTGGTATGGTTAGTGGATTTAATCTACTCGATAGATCGAAAAATCTTAAGTCAGGAAGACTTAGGTGGTGGTTTTTACCCATGGGATTTCCACCTAAAAATTTGTTCTCTTGTGGTGAATGCTTGTTGTGAGATTGTTTTATTTCCGCATATATTTTATCCTATACTATTCACCCCTCTCTAGTGCACCTACACATGACACAACTACTATGCAACAAACTATAGTACGACCATGAAACAATAAGATCCCTCATTTCCATAAACAGTCAGGTAAATAACAAGTAAATGACGTTCATCTACTTTTTTTGTTTAATATGAAGGTTTTCTTTGTTATGATTTCTTTATCAATGTATTAGCGTAAGAGACGAAAGACCACTAACAACTAAAATTGCGTTAAGAAACGGACCCCATTACATGCCTTTACTTCGTACATATGTTGTAACGTTGATCGGTAGGCAATGGTATTATTTTATATACATGTGTGCTGATGAATAACGCTCTAGAAGAAATTTTTAGAAATTCAGCAAAGTACCCCTTTAAAATAAACCTGACACAACACTATCTCATGCACCAGAACTGCACAATGTGAATACGATGCATCTCATAGGAGTTTGCACCAAATAAGATAATGTTCCAGAGAAAGTTACCAACACAATGTGACTTCATAATATTCACTTAGCTATGATGCTGCATAACTGCTTTATCAATAGCTGAACATGATCATCCTAAGGAGGTCATTTTGGAGGAATGGATTATCTTCAAGGACATTGTTGCATTTGTCATCAACCTGCGAGTCATTTGTTTAATTTGCTTAATGGATTATGAAAACTTAGAAGGAACGAGCAAGGGCAGGGCAAATATATGAGTATACCTCATCCCATTGCTAATCTCCTCCTAATAGAATTAAGACATGGGTTTCATTCTCCCAATGCCAGTCGCTTTCATTTACACAATCGTTGATGAACCCAAAGATCTCCCTCATGAGCCTTCTCCAAATATTGGATAACATAAGAACATGAGTTAACCCATGACCTTGATAGAAGAGGTCATGTTGGACTAGTTGCCATAATTTCCAAACGAACTCCCCCTCCACATACATTTGATAAACGCCAGTTTATCATCATTCTTATGCATTAAAACAAGCCTAGCTCTTAGGATTTTGATCCGCAAATGGGTTTTTGGGTTGCATTTAGGCATAAATTAGGTTAGGAATGCATTGCATTTGTTATTTTATTTTTGATGTGTTTATTGGAGTGTTACGGATTGTTTAATGATTGCTGAATCGGTATTTAAGAATATCGCGTTGTAATATAGTCGAAAAAAGCGTTCAAAACAAATACAATTTTATTACTCGAATTTTAAAGTCCAAGATCGAACACAGGGAGCAAATTGGTGTTTTAGAAATCAAGATCATAATTAAAAGAATGTGCAATAATATCAAATATCACATTGCAACAATATTAGAGTAATTGGCAATGTAGATCAAAAATACTCAAGAATTCAATATAAATAAAAAATTGGATGTCTATCTATTTCTTCTCTCTCTGATTCTCTTCTCTTTCTGATTTTTCCTTTGCGAGCTATCTTTCTTTCTCTGTTTTCTCCTTCCTTCTTCTTCTTTCTCTTCCTTCAGCTTCTTCCTTCTTTTGCTTCTGCTCCTTTTCTTTGTCTTCTCTTCCCTTGTTCTTCTTCTTATTTTGCCTTTGCGAACTTTCTACCTTTTTGCCTTCCTCCTTCCTTTGCCTTTCTCTTTTTCTTACTTTCTCTGCCTTGCCTTCAACTTCTTCTTCTTTGGCTTTCTTCTTTCTCTCTCTCTGCCAGCTGCCTTCTCTCTTCCTTTGCCTTAGCTTCTACATCCTTGCCTTCTCCTTCCTCTTCTTCAGCTTTGCTTCTCCTCCTCTTCAGCCTGCAGAGCAAAGCCTACCCCCTACCTGCGCACACTCTTCTCTCTTTTCTCTCTTTGGTTTTGCTCTCCCAGAGCCACATGTTTCTCGGGTAATCAGGTCGGGTACGTACCCGAGACTAGGCCCACCGGCGTGGAGTGGTGCACGAGGTGTGCAAGTCGGGTTGGGTCAAGACCAGATCTGCGGAGCGTGGTGGTGGACGAGGCCAATTCGGGTTGGTTTGGGTGAGAGGGACCTCACCTCGTGATTCGGAGGCGATAAGCCATTGGCAAGAATTCAATTTATGCGGGTGCTACGCCTCTTCCAGTTTCGAGGTGGGACTATCTTCCCACCTTCTTCGCGCGCGCCCGCAGCAAAGGTGCTCTCGTCGATTGCAGCATCTGCGACTGTCCTTGACTTCAATTGATAGTCTGGAGTTGTGTGCGAGGGTGCTCCACGCAATTTGGGACACGGGCCTGGAGCTGGCGAAGCCTGGAGCAACTACAAGCTTGCTTCAAGCTTTGCTGTAATGGTGGATGAACGCCTGTACCTGAAATCACCACAACGGCCTTGCGGCCACGTCAGAACATTCAGCAAGCTTTTCCAAGGCACAGTGAGTGTGCAGCAGGGGTTGACGTGGCGTGGGAATGCCTATGTGAGCGTGCCTAAGGCACACTGTGTGCGTATGTGTGGGTGTGGTTAGGGGTGTGTTTGGGTGAGTGGCCGAGTGAATAGAGCGAGGGGTTGTGATCAAAGAGTCAAGCTGAAACTTATGGACTTGTCGGTGAGGAGGGGTGGTCTGTGGTGGTGGAGTGATCTCGCCGAAGTTGATGGCCGGAGGTGAAGGAGATGATGGTGGTGGAGTGCAGCAGTAGTCGATTGAGGGAAATAAAGAGGGTAGAAGAATGTAGAGGGTGAAGGGGACTTATCTAGGAGGTTAAGAGACGAAAGGGAGACGGAGATGGCGTCTGGCACATATTGCCAACGCCGAAGACGAAGGTGCTTAGAGAAGGATGGTTGATGAGGATGAAGGGGAGACAGGGGCATCGGCGGGTGCTGTGCGACGCAGACGAATGTGAGGAAGAAGAACCTACCACCGGTATTGTGGTCAGGTGATGGAGGAGATCCGGGAAGGTCGCCGGAGCTTGATGAGCAAGTCGACCAGAGGAGGAGAGAAGAAATTGAGGGGATTTCCGATCGATTTCAAGCTTAATGGAGTCGGGGCGAACTGGGCTCCTTCAAATAGAGCCCTGGAGGTCGGTTTTGTGCTTGAAAGCCAAGCTTCCAAGCAAGGCAGGGTTTCCGAAGTTGGCAACTCGAAAGAGACCCAAATCTCTCATTCATTCGCATGAGAGATTGGGAAAGAATCTTGGATCATGGTTGGGTTCAGATTGGAGGGATTTTCTCAGAGAATCTCCATTCCAATTTTGAAGGGGATTCTCTAAGAAATCAGGGAGAAATCACCTTCTAAAGCTTGCCGGAGTAGGATTCCTTCGCTATAATGGTGGAGGGACCTAATTGTAAATAATGATGAAGAAGATAGGGGGCCTTTTGCAAAGGTTTTTGAAAGATAGGGGTACAAATGTAATCAGGTTGGACCTATTTGCAAAATGGGTCAAGATGAGTTCCCCTTAGGTCCAAATTTTGGTACAAACCTAATTTGGACATAAGGAATGCAATGGTGAAGTTGGATTTTGGGTTTTATCATGTTTAACTGGGCAATTTATGCAAAAACCTAATTTAGGGCAAATATATGTTTGAGACCCCATTCTAGGTTAAAATGGGTTAAAATGGCCAAATTGAAAGTTCTAAACCCTAGAGAATATTTTTCTATGATTTTCAGAGGGTTTAGGTGAATTTTATCCTGACCAGAACCTTGCTTAATCAAGTAGGTCTGTTTTAGGGTCATTTAATTCCCAAAACTCACACGAACCGTTTTCTGTCTGATCCAACCCACTTTTTATCTTGTTAAGACCTTTTGACCTGTGTTTAGCTCTTGAGAAAACCCGTTGTTGTACTACAATGGTAAAATTGCAGTTTTACCCCTTATTTCTTGCTTTTCCCTCAGAAAGGTTATTCAGTGAATTATAACCTCTAATTGGTTATGTAGGAGCTTTTATTCTCTTCTTTGGGTCAAAATGAGCTAGTTAGGGCTCATGATGGTGTTCCCATCAAACCCCCATGCCTAGCTTTTGCTAGTCCCTTAGCAAAATTTTAAGGTTTTAACTTTGATTCTAGACCATGAGTTTCTTGATGTTCAAAATCATGATGTGTGCTTTTTTCTGTAGATTAGGTTAGAATGCCAATAGTAGGCCTAGAGGTACTCAAGTACCAACCAAGATCCAGACCTGACCAGCTCTAGCCTCAGTCCGTTGTGAAGGTTTTTAAGGCCCACAGGAACTATCCTAAGGTTCATTGAACTCTGCGGTTAAAGCACCCATGCTTGTAACATATTTTAGCCTCGGTTCAGTTTGCAGTGCATTTTTGTAAGAGAGAGACAGAGGCATTTTCTTTGTTTGGAGAGTTTTCTCTCTCTCTCTTTTTTTATTTCTAGCTTCGGATTGGCTTCTCAACACGATCTGTATCAGATTCCTAGTCCCCATCATCAATCCTCTAAGGGTCCCTGGCAATCGATGCTTTGTGATAGCACCGCCCATGGCAACCCCCAGAACCCTAGCTTTCAAGATTTTGAGATAATCCCGCCCATGGCGTTCTGTAGCTAAATCCAGACCCTAACAATCGACATTTCATGATAATGCCGCCCATGGCATCTGAAGCAGCGCAGGGAGCTTACATGCCCCCGGTAGGATATGTAGATATCCTAGGAGACAAGCACCGATGAGATGATATGTTATTACGCATCTTCAAGGAGAATTTCCTGCCTCTCCGTACCAGGAACTCGTCCAAATCAACTTGTGTTGATCAGTCGCTTCTAATCTAGGCGACTTTTTCAAAACAATTTAAATGCATTTGCGTGATTTTGATACTTATGCACACTAAACCAGACTGTGTGTGGATTGGGGTGCTTAGGTTACTGAGTCCCGCAAGCTAGAGGTCAGTTAACGAGGCTGAATACTCCCTAAGCCTTAGACCTAATACTTAAGCTTCGCATTTTCCCCAACCTCTTGAGGACTATCCAGATCTTAGCGGATACTTGAATTTTTAAGCCTAGGAGTGTAGCCCAAGAGGCCTAAGATCAGCGTTCCTACTAATCTCTTATGTGTTTCATTAGCACTTCTTTTCTTTCATTTTCTTTTTCTTGATATGGTCTAGAACTCAGTTAATCCCTTAATTTCTTACTAATGATTATCTCTTTTCTTTTTCTTTTCAACTTGTGCTCCTTTTTGATATTGTTCACTTTTCCCCCTTTTCTCCTCAAGATTTGTATGGCCTCAAAATCTTCTCTCCCCTCATAATTTTTTTTTGTTCTTTTTCAAGAATTTTTTCATTTTTTTGATATTTTTTTGATATGTGATTTTTTTGATGAAACGTTTTCTTGTGAGGTGATTTTCACGGTGTTTTGCACTTTCATTCCCCCCATGTCTACGATTTGCAATGTCCCCATTGTAAATTAGGTGGGTTCGAGTTCATCTTAGATCATTCATTAGAACAGGTTCTAGGTGGGCGAACGGGTCAAGGTGATTGTTGCAGACGATTTCAAACTCAAGTACGGGTACCTGAGGTGGGGTCGGCTGTTCTAATGGATGAACCCTAAAGTGCAATATGAATTCAACATAGGAAAGTTAAGAAAGGTTTCGGATTTTTCAAAAATGACGGGTTGCCTCCCGTTAAGCGCTGAGTTTTACGCCATTGGCTGGGTGTAATGAGCTCAGGGAGAATAGAGGTAAAGGATGTCTCAGCCAAATTTGTATCGGTAGGGTCAATGAACGGCTTGAGTCTCTGACCGTTCACGATGAAAGGTTCTGAATCGTGGCTGAGTGGACTGATCTCGATGGCTCCATTTCCAAAGATTCGTCGGATGAGGTAAGGTCCGATTCATTTTGATCTGAGTTTTTCTGGGAATAGCTTAAGTTTGGCATCAAAGAGTAGGACTTTTTGACCAGGGCGAAAGATCTTTCTGGATATGTGCTTGTCGTGAAAGACCTTAACCCGCTCTTTGTAAATTCGTGAGTTCTCATACGCATCGTGGCTTAATTCATCGATCTCGCTCATTTGGAGCTTTCTGTGAGTTCCTGCCTTAGAAAGATCTAGGTTGCAGGTCCGTACTACCCAATAGGCTTTATGCTCCAATTCGAGACGGGGAGGTGACATGCCTTCCCGTACACCAATCTGAAGGGAGACATACCTAATTGGGTTTTGCAAGCGATCCTATAAGCCCACAAAGCTTTCGGAAGTCGGGATGACCAGTCTTTCCTGTCAGGTCAAACAGTAACCTGAAGGATTTTCTTGATCTCCCGATTTGATAGCTCAGCTAGACCATTAGTTTGGAGGTGGTAAGGAGTAGAGATTCGGTGTGACACCCCGTATTTGGTCATCAGTGACCTGAATTGAGCATTAGTGAAATGGGTCCCACCATCAGAGATTATAGCATGTGGAATCTCGAACCATGAAAAGATGTTTTGTTGAATGAATTTGATAACCACCTTATGATCATTGGTTCGGGTCGGAATGGCTTCGATCCATTTGGACACGTAGTCAACAGCGAGTAGAATGTACTCGAAGTCGTCCAAAACAGGAAAGGGTCTCATAAAATCAATCCCCCATATGTCAAAGATTTCGCATACAAGAATCGATTGTAAGGGCATCATATCACAGTGGCTCATGTTGCCTAAGGTCTGGCAACGAGTGCAAGCCCTACAGTGATTGTATGCGTCTTTGAAAATCGTGGGCCAATAGAAGCTGCATTGGAGGACTTTCACTATGGTTTTATGACCTAAGAAGTGTCCACTGCATGCCTGGTCATGGCAGAAGGACAAGATGTCCTGGATTTCTGCTCCCACGACACATCGTCGAATGATTTGATCAGCACCGATGTGGAAATGATACGAGTCTTCCCAGAAGTAATACTTGGCATCGGAAAGTAATTTGTCCTTCTTGGCTTTCGGCTAATCGGACCGGATCTGATGTGATGCCAGGTAGTTTACTATATTAGCAGACCACGGAAGCCCTACACTGATAGTTAGGAGATGCTCATTGGGAAAATATTCCGTAATGGGTCCGAATGGGTCGATAATATCAGAAGGAAGGCGGGACAAGTGATCAGCTACCATGTTCTATTTTCCCACTTTGTCGTGAATCTCGAGGTCAAACTCTTGCAACAGCAAGATCCAGTGGATTAATCGAGGTTTCGCGTCCTTCTTTGCAAGGAGATGCCTCACAACTATGTGATCAGAGTAAATGATAACACGGGACCCCAGAAGATACGATCTGAACTTTTTCAAGGCAAATACTACAGCTAGCAGCTCTTTCTCAGTACCTGTGTAGCTACGCTGAGCCTCGTCAAGTGTCTTGCTAGCATAGTAGATGACCATAGGTTTCCCGTCAATTCTTTGCCCAAGTACCGCTCCTACAGCGAGATCAGATGCATCGCACATGATCTCAAAGGGTTGAGACCAATCAAGGGACTATAGGATCAGAGCTTGGGTAACTCGATCACGGAGGATTTCAAATGCTTGAGTGCATTCCTTAAAGATTTCGAAAGGAACATCCTTAGATAGTAGAGTGGTCAGGGGGCACGCGATCTTTGAGAAATCAGGAATGAATTGACGAAAAAAAATTGACGTGCCTCAGAAAAGATCGGATTTCCTTGATCGAGCTAGGCATAGGGAGTTTGGAAATCAGATTCACCTTGGCTCGATCGACCTGGATGCCTTTTTTTGACATGAGATGTACTAGGACAATTCCTTCAGGCACACCATGAAATGGCTCTTTTCCCAGGAAAGAACCAGATCCACATCAATACACCGCCTGAGGATCTGGACCAAGTGCAGGAGGTAATTGTCAAATGATTCTCCAAATACTGAAAAGTCATCCATGAAGACTTCCAAATAATCACCTACCATATCTGAGAATATGGCAAGCATGCACCACTGAAAAGTAGTGGGTGCATTGCGGAGACCGAATGGCATCCTTCAAAACGCGTACGTCCCGAAGGGGCAGGTGAAAGTGGTCTTTTCTTGGTCCTCAAGATGGATTGCCACCTAGTTATACTGGAGTACCCATCCAAAAAGCAGAAGAACCTATTTCCCGCTAGTTTCTCGAGGATCTGATCAATAAATGGTAGTGGAAAATGATCCTTCTTTGTGGAGGTATTGAGTTTTCTGTAATTAATGCAGACTCTCCACAAATTTACCACACGGGACGGTATGATTTCTCCGATTTCAGTCATGATCACAGTGAGTCTTGCATTCTTAGGCACAACCTGGATTGGACTCACCCACTGACTATCGAAGATTGGGTAGATGATTCCTACATCTAACTACTTAATGATCTTTTTCACGACCTCCTGCAGATTAGGATTCAGACGTCTCTGCATTTCACGGGAAGGTCGTGTGCCCTCTTTAGTGTAGATACGGTGTGTGCAGTAAGAGGGGTTGATGCCAATCAAATCATCGAGAGTCCATCCAATGACTCTTCGATGTTGCTGGAGAATAGTAATCAGGCGGGATTCCTGATCAGGTGTGAGTCTGGAGTTGATAATCACAAAAAATGTCTAATTGGATCCCAAAAAGACATAATTCAGATGATCAGGAAGAGGCTTGTGTTCCAAAACAGGGTTATCTGCAGCAGCGGATGGTTCAGGGTGTGTATCAGTAGCAAGGGAAGGAGTTATGGGTGTGTCTAAGTCAAGTTCGAACTCCTCTGATTGCGGGTTTTGATCCTCTTGTGGTTGATCAGAAGTAGTTAGGTTTTCCTCAATATACAGATCATCAACCATAGCCTTGATGTCACATATTTGTTCTATAACACCATAGTTAATCCCTTCTTGGGCCTTAATGATGTCAATCTTTAATGTTTGGTTCCCGAATTTCAGTTCAATTTGGCCCTCCTCACAATTTATGTTGGCCCTAGTAGTGGCCAAAAAGGGTCTCCCTTGTATAATTGGTGTATCCCTCGGGTTTTCTAGGGCATCCATATCCAAGACTACAAAGTCCACCGAGAAATAGAAATCCCAAACCCTAATAATGACATCCTCAAGAACTCCTTTAGGTGACTTAATAGATCGATCAGCCAACTGTAATGTCACCTCTGTCGGTTTAAGCTCAGATTCCTCAAGATGGTCAAGTAGGGATGTAGGTATTAGGTTTATGGAGGCTCCTAGGTCCAATAAAGCTCTATCAAACTGGGTATCACCAATTGTATAGGAAATCAGGGGAGTACCTGGGTCTTTTGCCTTAGGTGGGAGTTTGCTCAAAATTACAAAGCTGGCTTGCTCTGACAGTATGATTGGACTCCCACTTTTGATTTGCAGCTTACGCTTAGGTGTACACACGTCTTTCAGAAATCGTGCGTAAGCCAATACGTGGCGGATTGCATCCATCAAGGGGATGTTTATCTGGACCTGTTCAAAGAGATTGACCAGGTCCTCCTCAGGTGCCACGAGTTTGGTTGTCCTCTTTCCCTTAGTCAAGGCCTCGGGAAATGGAACCTTGGATGGTTCCTCTAGAATAGGTTCAGGTTCTTGATTTGGGACTGGGGTGTCCTGGATAACTATCCTAGGGTTTGGGTTACTACCAGGCTGAAAGTGGCTTGGGTAAGGTGGGTCTTGTGTTGTTTTGCCACTACGGGTTGTTACTAAATTCAGTCCTGCTGGTTCTGGTTTGGTGTCAGTAAAATAGGTGGTTGCTGCTGAAATCCCTAATATGATGTCGAAGCTTCCATCCCATCGGGTGATGGAACAGAAGGAGCCTGATAAATCATGTGGGCTTGCCCTGGATTTGGGTTCATAACGCGCCTCCGGTTTAGCATGTTATTCGGATTCGGTAGAAGTTGCGAAGGGAGTGTGCCAGGTTGGCAAAAATTCGCCATCTGGGCAAATTGATTGCGAACCTTTGTGATCTCATCTTTGTGCTATTTTTGCATAGTCGCATTCGTCTTCTGAATGTCAACCAGAGCCTGAAGGATGAGAGTCATTTGATCTGTCTGAGTTGGCCCAGATTGATAGGTAGGGTTGGGACGAGGCTGAGGCAGCTGAAATGGACGAGGAGCTTGTGATGGGGTTGATATGGTGGTCTTTGATTCTGATTATTTCCCACCCACAAGAAATTGGATGATTCCCCCATCCAGGGTTATAGGTATTAGAGAATGGGTCATTCTGGATGGCGTTGAGGTCCTCGCAGGTTTGAGGAACCTCAGAAAAGTCAGAGTACGAGGGTTCAGAGTTCCCCCAACTAGAGTAGGCAGGATCGGAGTTTCCTCTGGTCCTAGAGTCAGACGGGGGTGGATATGGGTCCATCCCTTAAGAAGATCGGTGATAGATGTTATGCACAGCTTCCCTCCTACAGGGCGGCTGTGCAAACGGGTTTTGCGCAGAGGTGGCTCGCTGCAAATGTAGAGTTAGCTTATCCACCTTCTTCTCAATGATAGAGACCTTGTCCAAGCAATTGGCCATCAATTCCAAGTCGACGGATGCGGACAGGCCCTGCGTCTCATGTGCTTCCCTTGGATTCGTCAATGCGCGGGCATTCGTCCAGTCGAATAAGCCCATGGAGTCATTATTGATGGAGTTCTCGCACATATTTTCGAGAATCTCCCACACAGTGTCTTCGTGTTGACCCATGATATTTCCTCCGCAGGTTGCATTGATGAATAAGCGGATATCTTCACGGAGTCCATGGTAAAAATACTAGACTTATTCTCATTTAGGAACTTCATGATGGGGGCACTTTCGCATAAGATCCAGGAAACAGTCCCATGCTTCATGAAGTGGTTCTCCAGGCTGCTGGGTGAAGTGTGTGATCTGGTGTCGTAAGGCATTCGTCCGACCAATCGGGAAGAACTTTTTCAAAAACTCAGATTGTAATTCAACCCATGTGTTGATTGGACGCGTTTGAGTCTGATACCAGTGAGCTGCTTTGTCCATGAGAGAGGAGAACATCTTTATGAGAAGAATATCCTGATTTTGGACATCTGACTCGAAGGTCTGGGCCAGATGTTTGAGTTGTTTGATGTGCTGGAGGGGATCCTCGAAATTAAGCCCATGAAACTTTGGAATAGCACGAATCATGTTGAGCTTGAGTTCTAAATCAAGACCTCCAGTTGGGATTTTGACTCGAGATTTGATTGCCACCGCAGCAGGATTGTAATGATCTCACATCATAGGACGCTGCGGTGGGTTTACAAAGGCCTAGAATAAATCATTAAGGCACTGGAGTTGGTTCTTAAGGTTATTCTCTTCTACGGGTTGTGCCATGATGATGGAAGAAGGAGAATTGGGTTCAGATGAATCAGAGGAGATGTCTATGTGGTGGGGTTGCTGCACAAACACGGAAGTCGAGGCCTGGCCTCGACAGGAGTGAATCACTAAAGGAGGCCTCAAGGATGGTCTTAAGGACCTCCTACCGAACATGCACCGATGGTCTGGATGAGAGTAGAATGTGATGAACCCAATCAAGACACCTAAAAAATTTAGATGACTATAGAGGTTCGAGGCAGATGATACCCCTTAGTTAGAAAGCCGTCCACCTGATAAATACCTGAGCAGCCAGAGAGGGAGAGTCCTGCAAAGACCCCTACACGGTAGAGCGCCCCCACGAGTTACAGGGTTTCCCCCACCCAACCTCTCTTGTCACTGATGTTTCAGGTAGACCAGAATGGGGACTTAACCTCTTAAGTCTACCAGTTTTATTAAAGAGCAAGGGTGCTTAAGATTTCCACTTGAACTTTAGATGTATTAAGTGTAAAAAGTGACCTAATTTCAATTTCAAAAAAAAAAAGTGACCTAATTTCAAAGTTGGTTGACCCAACAAAGTGGGTCAACTTCACCATTTGTCCTTTGAGAAGTTTTAGGTCTCTTCTTTTAGGATTCAAGTGAGATTAAGGGCCTGAATTTTAGAGTTTTCTTGAATAAATCTCTTCAACCAAGGCTTAGGCACACCTCTTTTTGGAAAGTTAATTCTTGCTTATGAAGGTGTGTCTCTAAAACCCTAAATTGAAATCCTTAATTTGACTCTAACCTTAGTCCAATATAGTTTGTCCAATGTGGTATCTAGGGCTCAATCAAGAAAGTGGTAGCCCTAGTTACCTTAAATTGGTGCACAAATCAGTTTTGTTTGTTGAAATCAAATCAGGCAACTTGGTGAATTAGCTAGAAATGGAAAGCAAGTAGCCCTTAATTGATTTTATCTTTTTTTCCCTTTTCAGAATGAGGAGCTTAAGAAGTAAATAGAAATTACCTGTCCCTGGCGTGTTTGATGTGCAGGTGTCTTTCATTGAATCTTCTCCCCTGAAACAACCACAACAAAAAGAGATATAGCAAGTTAGTACCAAATCAGCAATTGTAATCAAGAATTCTAAATCGCCCATTGCTCCCCGGCAACAGTGCTAAAATGTTTAATGATCGCTGAATCGGTATTTAAGAATATTACGTTGTAATATAGCCGAAAAAGCATTCAAAATAAATACAATTTTATTACTCGAATTTTGAAATCCGAGGTCGAACACAGGGAGCAAATTGGTGTTTTAGAAATCAACATCACAATTAAAAGAATATTCAATAATATCAAATATCACAGTGCAACAATATAAGAGTAATTGGCAATGTAGACCAAAAATACTCAAGAATTCAATATAAATAAAAAAATTGGATGTCTATGCTATTTCTTCTCTCTCTGATTCTCTTCTCTTCTCCTTCTGATTTTTTCTTGCGAGCTATCTTTCTTTCTCTGTTTTCTCCTTCCTTCTTCTTCTTTCTCTTCCTTCAGCTTCTTCCTTCTTCTGCTTCTGCTCCTTTTCTTTGTCTTCTCTTCCCTTGTTCTTCTTCTTATTTTACTTTTGCAAACTTTCTACCTTTTTGCCTTCCTCCTTCCTTTGCCTTTCTCTTTTTCCTGCTTTCTCTGCCTTGCCTTCAGCTTCTTCTTCTTTGACTTTCTTCTTTCTCTCTCTCTTTGCCAGCTGCCTTCTCTCTTCCTTTACCTTAGCTTCTGTGTCCTTGTCTTCTCCTTCCTCTTCTTCAGTTTTGCTTCTTCTCCTCTTCAGCCTGCAGAGCAAAACCTACCCCCTACCCACGTGCACTCTCCTCTCTTTTCTCTCTTAGGTTTTGCTCTCCTAGAGCCACACGTTTCTTGAGTAATCAGGTCGGGTACGTACCCAGGACCAGGCCCACCGGCGTGCAATGGTGGGCGAGGTGTGCAAGTCGGATCGGGTCAAGACCAGGTCCGTAGAGCGTGGTCGCGGATGAGGCCGGTTCGGGTCGATTCAGGTGAGAGGGACCTCACCCCGTGATTCAGAGGCGATAAGCCACTGGCGAGAATTCAATTTATGCAGGTGCTGCGCCTCTTCCAGTTTCGAGGTGGGACTATCTTCCCACCTTCTTCGCGCGTGCTTGCAGCAGAGGTGCTCTTGTCGATTGCAACAACTGCAGCTGTCCTTGACTTGAATTGACTGCCTAGAGTTGTGCGCGAGGGTGCTCCGTGCAATCTGGGACACGAGCCTGGAGCTGGCGAAGCCTAGAGCAACTATAAGCTTACTTCAAGCTTTGCTCTAATGGCGAATGAACGCCTGTACCTGAAATCACCACAATGGCCTCGTGGCCATGTCAAAACGTTCAGGAAGCTTCGCTAAGGCACGATGAGTGTGCAGCGGTGGTCAACGTGGCATGGGAACTCTTGTGTGAGCGTGCCTTGGGCACACTGTGTGCTTATGTGTGGGTGTGGTCGGGGGTGTGTTTGTGTGAGTGGCGAAGTGAATGGAGCGAGGGGCTGTGGTTAGGGAGTCGAGGCAGAGCTTATGGACTTGTCGGCGAGGAGGGGGGTGGTCTGTGGTGGTGGAGCGATCTCGCCGGAGTTGGTGGCCGAAGGTGAAGGAGATGATGGTGGTGGAATGCGGCAGTAGTCGATTGAGGGAAATAAAGAGGGTAGAAGAATGTAGAGGGTGAAGGGGACTTATCTAGGAGGTGAAGAGACGAAAGGGAGACGGAGATGGCGTCTGACGCGTATTGCCGATGCCAGAGAAGGATGGTCGGCGAGGATGAAGGGGAGACAGGGGCATCGGCGGGTGCTGTGCGACGCGGACAAACGTGAGGAAGAAGAGCCTGCCACTGATATTGTGGTCAAGTGACGGAGGAGATCAGGGAAGGTCGCCGGAGCTTGATGAGCGAGTTGGCTGGAGGAGGAGAGAAGAAATTGAGGGGATTTCCAATCGATTTCAAGCTTAGAGGAGTCGAGGCGAACTGGGCTCCTTTAAATAGAGCCCTGGAGGTCGGTTTTGTGCTTGGAAGCTTGGGTCACGGGAGTTGGCAACTCGAAAGAGACCCAAATCTCTCATGCATTCGCATGAGAGATTGGGAAAGAATCTTGGATCATGGATGGGTTCAGATTGGAGGAATTTTCTCAGAGAATCTCCCTTCCAATTTTGAAGGGGATTCTCTGAGAAATCAAGGAGAAATCACCTTCTAAAGCTCACCGAAGTAGGATTCCTCTGCTTTAACGGTGGAGGGACCTAATTGCAAAGAATGATGAAGAAGCTAAGGGGCTTTTGCAAAGGTTTTTGAAAGATAGGGGTACAAATGTAATCAGGTTGGACCTATTTGCAAAGTGAGTCAAGATGAGTTCCCCTTAAGTCTAAATTTTGGTAAAAACCAAATTTGAACCTAAGGAATCCAATGGTACAGTTGGATTTTGGGTTTGACCACGTTTGACTGGGCAATTTATGTAAAAATCCTATTTAGGGCAAATATATGTTTGAGACCCCATTCTAGGTCAAAATGGGCTACAATGGCCAAATTGAAAGTTCTAAATCTTATAAAATATTTTTATATGATTTTTAGAGGGTTTAGGTGAATTTTATCCTGACCAAAACCTTGTTTAATCAAGTTGGTCTATTTTAGGGTCATTTAATTCCCAGAACTCACATGAATCCTTTTTTGTCTGATCCAACCCACTTTTTATCTTGTTAAGACCTTTTGACCTGTGTTTAGCCCTTGAGAAAATCAGTTGTTGTACTGCAATGGTAAAATTGCATTTTTATCCCTTGTTTCTTACTTTTCTCTCAGAAAGGTTATTCAGTGAATTATGACCACCAGTTGATTATGTAGGAGTTTTTATTCTCTTCTTTGGGTCAAAATGAGCTAGTTAGGACTCATGATGGTGTTCCCATCTGGGATAAGCAGAGAGTCAGACCCCCAGAACCCTAGCACTCGGGAAGGCAACTAATGAAGAGGAAGCTCAATCAGGCTAGGACTCAGCTAATTCCAGCTCTTCATGACTGGATACCAGCTCCCTTGGACTAGGGTTAGCTTCATTCAGCTCCATTCAGCTCATCTTAGTTGAATGGTAGCTCAAGAGAGCTCATCTTAGCTCACCCTAGCTCAGGTCAGCTCAAATCCCGCTCAACTCAACTGAGTCTAGCTCATCTCAGCTCCTACCAGTTCACTGGGAGCTCTAGCTAGCTCAACTGAGTTGACTTGAGTCCACCTCAACTCAAGCTCAGCTCACCTCAACTCAAGCTCAACTTACCTCAACTTCAACCAGCTCACAATAGCTAAACTCTAAGCTAGTTGAGCTACTACTTGTCAACAAGTAGCTTAGCTAGCTCTAGAGTTCTCATCAAAGACAATTTCAGCTCAACCTAGCTCCAGCTAGGTTAGGGCCAGCTCAACTGAGCTCAACTACCCAAGCTTGGCTACTTGCATAAGAACTAAGTAGCTAAGCTCAGTAGTTGAGCTCCCCTTGAAGTTGCCTCAGAAGCCCCAGCTCCAAACTACCTGATACCAACTCCAAAATACTCTTCTTTAGCTCTCCTCGATGAAACCCTAGCTCCTTCAGCTCTACTCTACAAGCTAAGCTAGCTTAGCTAGCTTAGCTAAACTCTACTCCACCAAAAACCTCCATAGCTGTCCACTCTTCAACCCTTAACCCTAACCCAACCTATCCTTGGTGCCAACCCACACCAACCACCACCACTCACACCCTTTCAAGTTGGCGCCAAAAAACACCACATGCACCCCTTCCTTTTGGCGCCAACTTCCCCTTAAATCCTAACCCTACACATCACCACCTAAAGCCATCCCTACCACCCACCTAACCCCTTCTAGAAACCTACACTTGATGCCAAACCTAACCCCCCATAACTACCCTAAACCCTACCCTAGTTGGCGCCAAAAATCACCCCCTACATCCCTTCATTTGGCGCCAACACCTCCTCCCATCTACACCCTACATATTACCCCCCAACCTATCCTAACCCTCCATCTAGTGATGCCACCTAAACCCCCCCTTAACCCACCTAAAGTGGCACCAAGTCCCTTAACTCCACCATAACTACCACCTCAAGCAACCCTCCTCTTTGGCGCCACCCTATATCTACCCTCCATCCCATAACCACCACCCAACAACACCATCCTAACCCTACACATAACCTACACGCCACCTAACTCTACCACCTTAAATCCTAACCCTAGTCCTCTCTTAGGGTTTGTGGCAAACACCTTACACCCTCCCATTTTGGCGCCAACCATTATCAACCCTAGGATCCCTTAACTACCTCCAACAAGCCATCCTAACCCTCCATCCATTAACTACCCTTAACCCCCTACCATTCCTATATAAACCCCCTACCACCACCATTAAAACTCAACCTTGGCTACATTTTTTTCTACCCATATTTCCACCTACATAGAAGGTCAAGAGAACAAGAAGAAGATTAAGGGGATACTCTGTCCCCTTGGTGCCTTCCCCTCTTCTCTTCTCTCTTGTGCCCACGCCAGCCAAGGAAGGAAGCCAGGCATTGGAGGATAACCTAGGGTACACGCCTACCCTAGGAAGAGGAGAATTTGAGGGTGGTACACTACCACCCTTGGAGGAGGAATTAAAGGTGGTCCACGCCACCATCAAGAGGAGTTCTTGGAGTGGAAGCCACCCCCTCTAGGAAGGTGAAGACACGCCCATCTAGGGTTTGCCTTTGGAGGACATCTAGGAAGGAGGGGCCCTTTCCAAGCCTAGGAGCCACTGAGCCTGGAGCAAGGAGCTTCCCCTCTTCACCATCATTTCAGGAGAATTTATGTTTCTTTTATTATTTGTTATATTTATCCTAGTAGTAGAAGCATTCCTTTACTAGGATTTCTGTAAAACACTCTTTCTCAATTAAAAGTTGCTTTCTTTTTAATATAGCTTTTGTCGCAAGTCTTTTGCTGTTTTGTCGCATTATTTCTAGTGCACAAACACTCTTTCTTTCTAATTACCCTAGGCCTCCACGTGCCTAGGGTGAGCTTAGAAAGAATTAACTCTTGTCACATAGATATTATCCATTAGGGTTAGTCTTTCTCAACAAAACTTTAGTGTTCCTGTTATTTCAAAAATCTAAAAAAAAATCATATATATATATAAAACCAAAAAGAAAGTTGAGTCCCCTTTAAAGCAAGAGATTTGATTTAGCAATCAATTTTGCCTCCTTGGATGACCCTAGATACCCCACTATCCAGGTTATAAATTTTAAAAGCGAATCCGTTTTTGTGTGTTGCAACGACTTAAAACCCTAATTTAACAAACCATGCAAAAATGCGATCACTTTTTAGCACTTTTGCCGGGGAGGCACGCTTTGCTTTTATCACTTTTCTCTTGCTTTAAGTGAATCTCATCCTCTTCTCTTTCTTTTCCCTTGTGTGTGCAAGTATCGTAGGAAGGAAGCGGGAATTTGGAAGCAAGAGCTCAAAAGTTCCTTTTCTTCCCATAATTTCAGGTTGGTTCTCCTTTTTATGTCACATTTATCCTTAAAAACTACCAAAAAAATATTAAACTTGTCTTTCAGGATCTTAAATCTCTTAATTAAGTGGAGTGGTGCAATTTAAAACTCATTGTTTGCTTGTTTGCACCATTAAACACCACTCCAATTCAAGTGTTGGTGTTCTATTTTTTAGGTCCAGATTTCTATTAGGACTTGAAAAATCAATTCCCGACACCATAGACCTCCTAAAATCATAAAATTTCACCCAGTGATTCCAAATCAAGTTAGGAACATCTATTCTAAATTTTAGACTAATTAGATTTGTGCTTATTTTTTTAAAATTCGTGGACTGCAGAGGGGTCACACCCTCTAATCTTCCTATTTTTCTAATGTCCGTAAATTTTTAAAATTTTTATACTCATCCAATTTTTGTGAAATTTAACTTTCTGGAATTCTTGTGAAATTCTACACATCATATAAAATCACCAAAATTTTCTGAGGTTGTTGGTGGTACAAAAGATTCAAAATACCCACAGGTATCATTTCTGGACTTTGACACTAGTACGAAGAAAATTTCAAACCAAATATGAAACAAATTCCTAAAATCTTTAAAAAATATTTTCTAGAATCCTTGTTTGATTTTACATAAATTAGTCATGTTGTTTGATCTATTTGGACCACTACTTAATACAGAAAGCCTAAAAAGATCCATTGGTAGTTAAATTTCTGTCCTAGGATCAATTGGATTAGGGTTTCTTTTTCATTTGTAGAAACAAACCACTAAAAGGAAATTGATCTCAACCCATACAACTTGATTTCCTCTTGTTTGTGGAATCTCAAAACTTGTTTGAAGTCTTAAGAAAAGAAGCCATAAAACACATTAATTTAAAGCAAATCCTAAAAGACAGAAATACTTAAATTGTGTGACAACTTATTTGAAATTGGAACCACTTTCCAATTCCTACACACACACAAAAAAATTGAAATAATAGGGCAATAACCCAATCAATGGCCTCCACATTCTGTATGCACTTTAGTATTGTAGACCTAATTAAAATCTGTAGCAACTTGACCCTAAGTTTTAATCAACTTAGGCTTGTATCTAGGCCTTAAGTTCTCTTTAGTTAATATTAATTCTGTCATCTATATCCGGTGTTCAGGCTGAGGGGTCGTGTCAAATGACCAGGCACGGGTTTGTACAAGCACCTGGGATTTTCTTGAGAAATGCTTGGGCCCAAACCTCCCCTTAAACAACTTGGCTAGATTTGTTGACAGAACGGGTATTCACTAGTGATTACTTATTTCCTAGGTAAACCAAGTCTTAGGTTATTTTTAGGGAGTTACATTTAAGTTAGGTTTAGAATTTTGATTGCTTGTGTGCACATTTTCTCTCACCCCCATCTCTTCTCCTCCCCTCCAATTCTTCCAAAAAAAGGTCCCAAAAACCACATCATGAGGGACCATCTAATTTTCCCCCCCGCACCAGAAAATCTTTGTCTTCTCCTTCCTCTTATAAAAATATGAAAAACCCGGGAAACCGACAAAAAAATTCTGCTTCCGCTTCTAACCCGTCAGCCTACCCACAAGCTGACTTCCCCATCCCTAACCTCCCTCATCTAGAGCAACAAGAAATTCCTGCAGGGCCAGGTGGCCCTCAAATCCAAACTCAAAGTACAAACCCCTTTGCCTTTATGGTCAACCATTTGGTTCGGCTACAACAAAATCAAGAGAATTTGGCTAGGACTGTGATGAACCAAGCCAACCAAGGGCAAAACCCACCACCCCGCCAGCAGCCTGTCATTCCTCTTAAAGATTTCTATGATCCTTCCAACTATGAGGAAAGACCCGGGGTGGTCATACCACAAGGGGATTTTGAGATCAAACCAGCCATTCTGAACCTGATCAAGCATTTCCATGGTCTTCCAAGAGAGGACCCTTTTTGTCATCTTGAGGAATTAACTGTCCTCACTCAAGCCACTTGTTCCTGCAATGTGCACGAAGACGTGTGGTTGATGAGACTTTTTCCTCTCTCTTTAAAAGATAAAGCTTCACACTCGTTTAGAACAGTTGGGCACCCAATAACCACCTAAACCCAATTAAAGAGCGCTTTTCTAAAAGAAATGTTTCCGATCGATCAAATAAATGCTTTAAGAAGATCCATAAGGACCTTTCAACAAAAAATTGGTGAACACCTCCATGAAGCCTGGGAAAGATTCCAAGAACTTTTAA
This sequence comes from Thalassia testudinum, assembly GCA_037157565.1. Lineage (NCBI taxonomy): Eukaryota > Viridiplantae > Streptophyta > Magnoliopsida > Alismatales > Hydrocharitaceae > Thalassia > Thalassia testudinum. Next base: position 30,527,207 of record JAZHRO010000061.1, on the reverse strand, counting down.
GAAGTTGTCCCCACCATGAAATTCCGCAATGGCAGTTAGTGCAGATCTTCTATCATGGATTAGAAGATCAATTGAAGTGATTTGTGGATGCCTCATGTGGGGGTCAATTTCCTTAATAAAGATGCCGAGAGTGTCTATCTCCTCTTTGAAGAAATGAGTGAAAACTCATTTAATATGACTTCAATGGATACTTTTGGTAGAACTCAAAACCCCAGACACGGAGTCAATGAAATTGACTCCAAATCCACCTCTGTTCCAGTCACTTAGGATGATCTATATATGTTAGCTCAACGACTGAACCAGATGCAAATTCACCAGAAAAAAAATGGAAGAAAAGCTCACAAACAAACAAGCTCCACACCTTAATTCTCCACACTTTAACTCTCCACACACTAACACTCCACAACTTCTTCGAAGAAAAAATCTGCATAATATTGATGTCACACCTGCTGGTCAGCAATTTCCAGTTGATTTTCCACAAGATTTGACTGGGAATTTTGATTATTTGAATCAGAATATTCTTGATCCCACCATGGAAAATATTTATGCTCTCCAGGAGCAATTTAGAAACCCCTCCAGCACTTATAATCAGAACTAGAGGACCAACCCGAATCACTCCTAGAAAAACCCGAACCCAATTCCATTTCCTAAACAAAATCATTTTGGGAATTATGGGCAACCTGCATATCAACATGGACCATCCCAGGAAGATATTAATACTCAGGTCATGAAAACTCTGCAAGATATGCAGAATCAAATGACAGAAGTAACCCGCATGATTACCAACTTCCAACACCAAGTTAAGGTTACTCCTGATCATCGACCTGCTGGGAATTTACCTTCCCAACCCATGCCCAACCCGAATAATCAACGGAATCAATTCCAAGGTGGATATCCTAGCCAACCCATTCAACCAGCATCTCAGCATCCCTCGGGTTTCAATAACAATCAGGTTTCCCATCCTCATCCAAGAAACAACTAGATTCCAAATGCAGTTACTTTGAGGAATAGGAAAACCACTCAAGACCCCATGCCTGTTAAAGAAACTCATTTCAATGAAAACTAGATCAACTCTTCCCCATCTTCCTCTAACACTGTTCAGGAACCTAATAATGCAAAACAGGGAAACCCTACACCATTTCCACAAGCCCTCCATTCTTCACAAAATAAGAAAAAGAAGAAATCTGAGCCCACTGATAAGGAATTGATGGATTTATTTGGGCAAGTTGAAATTAACATCCCTCTCCTAGATGCCATAAAACTGCCTATGCAAAATTTCTAAAGAATTTGTGTACCCCAAAAAGGCAGCCCAGAAATTTAGGAAAGGTGATCTTTCCCGAGACAATTAGCTCAGTTGTGCAGAGCCAATTGCCTCTTAAGAGAAAAGATACAGGCGCTCCCCTAATTCAAGTAATCATTAATGATACTTTTTTTGATCGCACCTTATTGGATCTCGGTGCCTCAATTAATCTTATCCCCACAATTGTTTTTGAGGAATTTAAGATCGAAGAATTAAAGCCTGTTGAGGTCACTCTTCAATTAGCAGATCGATTTACAATTAAACCAAGGGGAATTGTTAAGGATGTCCTTGTCCAGGTCAAAAATTGTCTATTTGCAGTAGACTTCTTAGTCCTGGACATAGAGGTACTGGAAGCTTTAAAGTTTGCCCCTATAATTCTTGGAAGACCATTCTTAGCCACCGCCCGCACAAATATTGATTGTGATTCTGGTAAAATGAAGATCATGTGTGGCGGTGAATCTGTAACCCTAGATATTTTCCAAGCTTCTAGGAGGTTCCAATAAGTGATAGATAGTCCTTCAGTACAGTGAAAGGAACTTATTTGTGTTTGCGTAACCACAATCCACTACATATCAACCTTCCAACACATACAAGATATTCCTATCCAATGCCCACCGCAGTATAGCCATGTCACTACCAGATCCCTCATGCCCAACAACAACAGTGGTGAATCGCAAATCGAAGTTAACGACAGCCATCACATTTTGTGAAAGTTGAAGGTGCTTGTTATGGTACCTCGCCTCATTGCACCTAGGTACACAAGCCCAGACATGACAACCATCAATTGCACTAATGACACCCTACATTGTCATCAATTTTATGCATAAGTACTTTAACAACGTGAAGATGAACATTCACAGGGAGTACGAATGCATTATCCTGATGTACCTCGAAGTAAGGATAGAATCGACGATCGTCAACAATCTCATCTGGAGTTTGAGCATCTGGAGGTCAAACCAAGATGTGCTCAATAGATAAGACCATGTCAAGAATCGTATGGAAGTTCTTGCTTATTGTCTCACCAGAATGTTGGAACCGCTCTTAACAATCACGGTTCAATGCAAAGTGGCGTACAGCGTATAAGAATATGCAGACCTATTCAACTGGACTCACGTGGGTCATCTCTTGAAGACCACCATGCTATTCAAGTATTTCAATGAATGCTTTCAAAGGATCCAGATGCATGCAAAAAATTCTGTACGAGCAGATCTCATTTCACTGGAACATCTACGCTATCCATGAGCCTACAGACTTGAGGACATTCATCCTCAGACTGACCATCGTCATATAATAGTCTGGAAACAAAGTTTAGGTTCAATGTTTCGATAGACGTCTGTAGCTCCCAATTACTTTGTTCTCGACGATAATCCATGACTAACTCAATACATATTGAAAACAACTACAAACGGTGAAAACAACTACAAACAGACAAAGTAATCATCTGAGAACTTGCTTGCAATTTCAGATCATAGAATAACAATGATACTGGCAAGAATATAGCAAGGACTCATGTGAAAATACCATAGTACAACGAGAAAATAGTTACCTACAACATAAGAAACTTAACGTCTACAGAATATAAGTAGCATAGGAGAAACAAAGCATAAACAATGACATCATAAACCAAACACCAAATACAATGAAGCAATTCTCTAGTAAACCCATAGGTCAATCCCTAAGAAATTCGTCAATCCATTCGTCCAACAATTCATCGGGATTCTTTACCACTTCGAGGAACAGGAATCTCGTAGAAGGATCTTTGAACAAGCAGTCACCTTTGCAAACTTCCGAGGTGGGAGATTCGGTCGGGTGTAACGCAAAGCGATAACTGCCTCCTCTATATGCCCCAGAGGGTCGATCGACCAAGAACGATTCTGTTCAACAAGCTCATTTGTGGCATTCAAAACCATGCGACCAATTTCTAACACCTCTACGCTACTTCTCGTCCCCCTTGACCTCTTTGAGGAACTCCTACTGTGTGAGGAATTTGCATCACACTTAGTCGACGACGATGTGCATGGAATGTCCTCGTCGCTATCATCATCAATGCCATGCACGACATCTTTTCTCTTCTCTTACTTAGATTAAGGGCCAACACCACTTCCTCCACCTGAACGACATGGGTAATTTGGTGCGTGCCCTCTCGACCTATCAGTACTAACCATCTTCCTGCTTCCCACAGCATTATCACTAATCGCCATGTCATCACCCCTAATCTCATGCATCTCATCATAGAAAATGAAAGGGTTATTGCGAAACTTCTTGTACTTCTTGTCCAACTGCAATCATAACATGTACAACTTGCCCATCGAACATTGCAAACATTACAATGGAGATGTCGTAGGAAAGTGCTCACCTTGTCCCAAGCACCTGTGTATGGTGGGACAGGTTGCTTCATCTCCATATCCCAACGCCATCCACTCTTCTGAAGCAACTGAGTGAACACAGAATACTATGTCTTCAATGTCTTCTGCTTGTTTTGGAATTGGTCACTATTCAATGTCATTCCAAACCTTGCATTAAACAAATCAACAATTCAAGTCCATCCCTGTATGCTGGAAGCAGCCCCTAAATAGTAGCCTCATCTGCAGCCCTTCAATTCCTTCATGATTTCCAGCAAGTCGAGCATGTATTCATCTCCCCAAGTGAAACAATGACATTGACCCTCAATGGGATCATGTAAGTCTCTAGTTTGTTGGTAAGTACCCTAATTTCCCAAATATGGTGTCTGCGAGTAGTCGTTGTATCCCGTAGTGTAATTTTGTTGAGAATTGTACACGTTATATTGAGAGGATGCATACTCATCTCCATGAACTCCAAAACCAAATGGGTTATTATTGAGATCCATATCATTGTGACATTAAGCGGACAATTAGACTAATGGAAAGAAAATGACAAACATAAAGTGGAACATTTTACTTGGATATCCTGCTTCCAATGAGGAAAGTGGCTAAAGGGTACACTCTTACTTAACGCTGGCCTTCCTAGGTGGGTACAACATTACTACATACTAGTGCGGAGAGAATTGCTTAAGTTGAACATATTCTGTTCAATTGAAAATATCTACAAAATTGTTATAAGCAAGGCGAATCATATGTAATATGGTCATCCCTTACCCCAATCATGGCGTTCAACAGTATGCCTTTTCATGCTTCCTTCTCCTCTGATTAGATATGTACGTATAATCTTTCAAATTGTAAGGTTGAGAAATTTTAGTTCATTTTTACGTTTGTGTGTACATTCGCTTTGTGTGTATAATTGTATGCTATGCTTATTAATTTGCTCCTTCATAAGATGGGTTGGCAACTTCTAAAAAGGGGAAGCATGGGTGACAAACCTATGCAAGCTTGTGGATAGGTGGTGGTGCTGGGCAAACCCTTCCTCGCATCTTCCTTTATAATCATTCCATCCAACTAGTTTACATGCATGCGGTCCAACAAGTGCAACATGCAAGTCTTATATATGATTGGCATTTTCTTGTGTGAGATTTTCTTCATTATCCTTCATATTAGGGTCAACTATGCAAAGCAAATGGGGCCCTACTTGGTGAACCATGTGATCACCATTGTTTACTTTATTTAAACTTTCCTCGATAGGAGATTATTACTCCCTAATATGATTAGGTTCCTAACATTCTCATAGGTCTTTACATGCTTAGATGTTACCTAACTAGTAAATAAATATTTCAAAAGAGGGTTCCTCACCACCAAAGATAAGGAAAAACAAGAAATGAAGCTTTTCATTGTCCTTGCTAATTGGAGACAATCTCCTTTACTTTCAAGAGTTTGTAATGTAGGTACGTTTCCTTTACTTTCCTCTATGTTGTACTTTTTTATTGATATGTGAGAATCATCTTTTAGAAATACGCATCAGAGTATAGGACAAAAATCGTGACAACACTTAAATTTATAAAACTCGAAATCAGGAAATTGAGACTGAGGTTGTTCGTAGAGGGCAAATTGGCAATTCAATCCCTAATAATAATAATGAGAGGAGATATGCAAATATATTCAAAATGATGCTTAATGTATATATCAAAATAATATAGCAATAAAAACCAGGAATGAGAGTGCAAAAATATTTGATTAAAATTGTGGTTTGAACCACCAATTTCACCTAATAATCAAGTTCTAATTAACTCAAATAATTCAACAGTACTTCCAACCAAATCTCTATGCAATTGCCAAATAAATCAGCAATAGCACCAAATCAGAATCAACTCAATGCCTCAAATGACAAGGCATATATTTAGATTCCTTAACCTCAAGGCACAAAGTCACAGTAGTAAGCTCAAGGCACAAGCAGAATCCTCTTACGCACAAGGGCCTCGCAGCGTCTAAGTGTTGAGAGAGGAGAGAAGGGGCACGATTCCTGAGGCATCAAAAACCCCCTCCTCCCTCTCTGAATTTCCTTGCTTAGAACCAAGTCGGACCCGGATAACCAGGTAAACGAATCCAGCCTAGACCCGCCGACGTGCATGGCAACCGAGGGCACGTGAGTGAGTGCGTGTGAGCACGTGCGTTGGGGTGTGTGTGTGAGTGGGGACCTCACCCCTATGCTCTCGGAGGTGATAAGCAGTGGATATGAATTCATCCTATACGCCTCAGCATGTCACTTCTGTCTCGAGGTGGGACTAATCCCACTCTTGTTCTTCGCAGCTACAGAGTGTGAACTGTAGCCGAATCCCTTAAAGAATTGAGGTCGTGGCTGATGCTCCTTTTCTTGATTGAAGACCTGGGCAACAACAATAAAAGATTCCGCATCCAGTGAGGTTAGCAACCGGATGGATGGTGGCTAGAGTAGTGCTACCAAGGTCGAAGAAGACGAAGGCAGCGACAATGCTCTAGAAAGAACCTAAAAAAGAGAATATGGCCTTACAGCCTTGTCAGAAGCGCTCACAAGCTTCGCTGGTCATCGACGAGTGCAGTGGTGGTCGTGGATTGGTGATTGGAGGTGTGTGGTGGCCGGCCTGAGTCGGAGAGGGTGGCGGGGAAGTGAGATGGTCAGCCGGACGTCTCAGAGGTTAATAACTCAAATTATGATAGGGCTTTTAACCGTGAGGTGGTGCGAAGTGTTTTGGATGTGGTGGTGGTGTGTGGTGCAAGCACTAGCTCGCCGGAGTTCATGCCAGTCGTGGGGAAGACTAAGGTGGTACGGGCGATATTCAATGTGAACCTAAGATCTAAGGGGGTAGAAAGAGTCAGGGGAGTGAGAGGAAGTGTTTGAGGGACTTAAAGAGAAGCAAGAAGGTAAGATGCGTCCGACGTTGATCGGTCGAACGCGAAGAAGACGAGAAGTACAGTGAGGTGTCAGCGAGGAAGAAGAGGTGGACGGCAGGCGAACTTTGGCTGGTTGTGGTCGCGAAGAAGTGAGGAAGCCAGAGGGCCATCCAATTTGATGGTTGGACGGCCAGAGGAGGAAGACAAAGGAGGTTGCCGAAGCCAAAGCAAGGTTGGCTGAAGAGGAGGAAGAGAGAGGATTCTCAGCTCAAAACTTGGCTAAGGAGCACAGTCCTGGTATGAGGGTCTTATATAGAGCTTCAAAACAAGATCTAAACGAAGGAAGAGGCTTGATTGAGCATCTTTCAGGAATCAATAAATCCTACAAATTTTGTGCATTCACACGATCTCCTTGCTATGAATCAGGGTCCAAGATCCTGATGAAAATGACCTCCATCATATGAACACCAATCCCACCAAATTTAGTAGGATTTGGTGCTAATTTGATGAGGTTTCACGTTGGCAAAAGGTCAGTGTTGTAGAGCTGACTAATCAATGGTGGCAACGGCTAAAACATGAATTAGACAAGAAACCTAGGGGGGTAAATGCAAAAATTTTGAAAGTTAAGGGATTTTTGGTAAGAAATAGAGATCTTAGGGACTGAATTATAAACTAAGTCAAGATGAATTCTGATTTGGCCCAAATTTTGGTACCAACATAATTTGGACCCAAGAAATCTGATGGTAAATTTGGATTTGAGTTTTGACCATGTTTAACTAGGCAATTTGCATAAAAGCCCAAATTAGGGCAAAATCCCATCTAAAGCTCTATCCAAAGTCAAAATGAGTTCAGATGGTCAAACCAAATGTACCAAACCTCTTGGAATATTTTTATATGAATTTTAAGAGGTTTATATGAATTTTATCCTAACCAGAACCTCTTCAATTTAAGCAGGTCTGAAATTAGGATTTTGTATGCTGTTATGATTCTCAAAATGCGCAAAATCCTATTTCTATCAACATTGACCTACTTTTTAGACTTTAGAGCTCATTTGACCTTAATTTAATCCTTGAGTGATCCCGTGGTTAATCTATGTTTGTGATATACAGTTAAAATTACAGAATTAACCCTGATTTCCCATTCTTCTCTCAAATCAAAATAATACGAAATTACAACCCTCAGATGAATATGTAGGAGCTTTTATTAATCATACCTGACTAAAAGTGACTAGTTAGGGCCTATGATGGTGTTCCCATCATTTTATAATTTCATATTTTACACCTACTCAACTGCTAGGCTTGATTAGCACATCGGTTGCATTGACACGGATTAGGACCCAGGATAAGCTTCTATAAACTGACTTCATGGAGGAAAATGCTCAACCTCGAGCGAGTGTAGCCTATGTGTCGAACATGAAGACAATCCATCCAATTCCTCATATGATCAGTTTTTATCTCACAGTTACCCAAATATTGCATAATGTATGTATATTAGAAGCAATACAGGCTAGAACATATTACATTATTTTCTCAAGATGTCATGTTCAACTGGACTCAAGTTCTATCAATAGCTATGAGAACAATTTATTTTTCCATTTTTTTCCCTTTAATTCACCTCATATATCTATCTATCTCAAAGGAAAAATTACTAAAATGGCTTGTACTTGTTCTTCGTTAACTTGATTACTACGACAGTTGTGATATTTTGAAAAGATTTAGCTCTATTTTCAATAACATGTGTGACATATCTCATTTCTTATCTCCATACTAGATAACATCTTTGTAATAACAATAAACATGAGGTCATTATATCACTTTCAATGGGACTAAATAAGTGAAATAGACGACATTAATATGTAGTGATAAAACCAATAAAACACTTAATTAATTCCAATTGCACGGTTAAGTTATGGTGCTTAGTGATGCATTGGTCTTGCTTAATTTCGTGAATACGTTCTTTTAAAATTACTATTATTTTCATGCTATTTATTTCGTGATTTATGATGTTCCTCTATATGGACAAGGGTGGCTACATTGTCAACATCCTATTTGGTACCTTACACTGTTCCTAATATATGTTCAACGACACAGCAACGATTATGCAAGGCATGAAGAAATCAAATATAAACAATCACGATAAATATCTACACAGCACTTGCTTTACTAGAAAGGTGGTTGCCATAAGGAATTCAAAAAATTTCAAAACAAAATTGTTGAAAGGAAACCATTTAACAATGGCATAATAATGACTATATCATTAATGCAAACCCCACAAATCAGAGATTTTTTTCAGAAGTATCACCAATGTAAACAAGAAAGAATATATGAACCATTCCACAAAGATAGAAGGTTTATCAAAGCAGATATATGACAAAACCCTGACTATATAAGGCATGAAAATAACTGCGAATTTAAAGACGTTTCCTCTCACAAATGCATTCCATAGCATTGTACTGCTACTAAGAAGCTCAACAGGTGGGCACCTCTGTCAAGCTCCTATTGGCTTCCTTCTTCCTCCTCCAATTGAGTCATGGAGGTAATTTTACATCTGAGGAGTGGGCTCATCATCTTCTTTTTCCTCCATCCCATGTTTCTTGATGTATTCATCATGTCCCCCTAAAATTTTAAGTCATCTATCAATAAATAAATATATTTATTTATTTATTTATTTATTTAGATCCTCCATGGTAAAAGTTGATTTAAGATATAGTATCCCTCCTAGGTAGCATTAAACATATATTTCATCTTCAAGCATTTTAGAACACCGTGGGTATGCTTCCTTATATTTGATCAACACACAATATTTTGATGTCATGTATTTTCCAACAAGTTTGTAGGCCTAGGCTATTTATCAGATGGTGGATTACTGCTGCTCTGTGTGCATTTGACCATCTATGAATTTTCCCTCTCATTTTGTTCTTTTTGTTTCATCTGATGAAGTTAAAGTTCATCTCCAAATCGAAAAGGTGATTTTGAGTTTACTTGTTACAGACATAGGTCATCAATAAACAAACAACACGGTCATCAGGGAAAGAAGATCCACAGACAAACGAAAAACATGAACAGAAATAACAATCCTTGAACATCCACGGCACAGTAGTGTCTTACATGGCCAAACATGCATTCCAACACAATAACATCACAAAACAACATCAACCAAACAACACCAACTACAGATTAGAGACATAGGGGGATTGTGCTATACCTACTTTTCGCCTTGGGTTCATGACAGCTACAACATTCAAATGAAGAACGAAGGACATAGAGAAACTCTATGGCGGCGACCCAGAAGAGGACGGACTTGAGGAAGTTCGCCTCCTTCCGTGGTCGACATCGACGACAGTGGTGGAAGCAAGTTAACAGAGGGCTCACTCTCACGATTAAAGGGAGGGTTGTAGGATACTCATGACTCCTCCATCGCCTATGATGATTATAAAGAGGTGCCTGGAGGATTAAATGGAAGGGAAAGTGGCCTTTGAACTGCTGGATAAAAACGAAGGCCACAATAATGTGGTCAACAACACTATCGCAACTCCTTAGAACATAGAAACCATGAAAGGAGGAGCATTCCCATCCTTCACGCATCGCCTTTTCCATCTTGGCTTCTTCCGCTACATGCTTTAGATCTTTGCGCTTTGATGGAGGATGAGGTCTGGCAGCAAATGCCTTCCCCATTTGGAATTGTGGAACAACGGCCAAGATCGTGACTAGCTACTTTTCTCTGTCAGGACCAGAGGTGTCGATTGCCTGAACCTCCATGCAATCTTTCCCTGTGTTGATGACAGCGTTCCAAAGAGGGGGAGACTTCCCTTCGCAGGCAACCGTTGAGTTTATGTTCAATCCATTGGAAGATGCAGACACGAAAGCATTAAAGGCACCTCGTGTGCCAACCAACCCAGACACATTCTAACAATGCCTCTGACCTCACATGAAATGCTGCGAAACCCTCTTAATAACCCGCTCCTCAACCCCACTAACCCAAAAAACTCCTCTAACACTACTACCAAATGGGGCCATATAGTGAGTCATGCATTCCTTGTGAAAGCACCACTAATGAACTATCCATCAAATTTCAAATTTTTCAAAGTGCGGACAAGGCATCCATCTTTCTCGAAAGTCCAACTCCTGAAGGTTGTCATTTCTACATTGGAAAAAGTTTTGACAATGACTAACAACTCATAGTAAATTTTAAATGGGAAAATAGTATGAAATTAGTGGGACTTTTCATTTAGGAAAAATATCGAACATGCAACATAGTAACAATGGAAAATAATTCCTTGTTCTCACAAAAAAGGACATTTTTATTACAACAACTTCTTTCTCCTAATTTGAACTATGACATCCAATTATTCATATAGTCGTTATCCGTCGTAAGCTTCTCCGTAAAATCAACCTTCTTCTTTAAAGCTTCTATTTCTTGTTCATAAGCATGTAACTACCACGCCATTTTCATCATCTTGCTTTTCTCCTCTTGGTGCTCACAACAAACATCATAATACATGTAGGACATTAATGTTAACTCCACCTTTTGGGATTTCAACGTTGTCTTCAACTCAAGAGGGAACTTTTGAAATCCGCATCCTTAAAATGAAAACGTCAAGGCATGCTTTTGCTGAAAACTTTAATAGAATGATACCAATATGGAAGTTACGTCGTACGCTGTTCCCGTAAGGATATTTGTAATACAATCTGTCTAACATAGTGTCTACTCTTATTTTTTCCTCAAACACAAGTTCCGACAAGTGTGCACAACCACATTTCCTTTCATGTGATGTTAATCCTCGTAAGGTAGATGTTCCTGTGAGCTAAGAACTTAAGGATAGTAATGCGAATATTAGGAATGAAAAAAAATACTAGAAGGTAAATTCTATAATTGGTCAAGAGAAGTTGTGATCAAAGGGTACGTCATAGACATAACTAAGGCATCCTAAATGTTCAAAAAATTACAAAGAGTACAACTCTATAGAAGATTTTCTTAAATTACAAGTCTTGCATATAACATATTCACTTGTCGTATTTGATGCATTTGATGTGAGACACCAATCCATCAACTATGGTGTCAACCTTTCCTTTGAAGTCCAACTCGGACTTCAGCCGTTTGACCTTTGCGTATGCACTTCACAACTCTGCTTGCTTGGTAAAGTCAAAACTTGCCTCCAGCTTTGCATATAATAGGACCATGAAGTTACACTCCACCTTCAATGTATGAAAGTTAGGGAAGTTCCCTTGCGTCGGCTTTTTGTAATTTCATCCTTAGATTGAAATGAAGTGCAATACATTATCTTAATTCAATCCATAATATTATGATGAAGGGATTGGTTTACAGACTTACTTCGTCCCCCTGATGACAGACATAAGACAAACAGTCTAGTGGATCCTTATTTGCAAGGTTGTCCAGTTCAAAAACAAGCTTGCACAGTTCCCAACATAGGCATTCTTGTTTGTGATACCAATCCCCCCCATCATAAGGAGCTGTCATGAAATTTCATGATAACACATGAAGTAATGGAAAGTGACAATTAGCAACAATTATTTAGTATCGTAATTCATGATAGGCACGACTTCAAATATTACCAAAACTTAGTGGGAGTCCAGCACATTTCCCATGAATTACATTGACAGCCACATATATCAGGAACTACTACACGATAACAACAAATCAGGAGTACAAAAAGTGACAAACAATGCACCATGCACATACATCATTATTTTACATTTCTCCTTTGTAACTCCTTCCACATGAAATTTTCTATTGACTCCCTAATCTGCTGTCCCTTCGAACATCTGGCTGACTTAAAGTCACAGATGGCTCATGGGTTGTGTCTCTACGGTTATCTATCTTAGGAGGTGGTTGTCGCTCTTTGGTCAAATCTATGCACGATGTCGCTTCCAAATTTTTGTTGTAAAATTCATCATATCCCTTATCTCTCAACAAGAAGTTGTGAATCACGCAACATGCAACAACTACATCTCGATGGACCTCAACAGAGTAGGAGGGGTAGTTCAAGAAAAAAAATCTCTTTTCTAAAACACCAAAACGCCTTTCAATGAAATTCTTAATCTTCGCATACCGGTGGTTGAATAGCTCCTTTTTATTGAGATAACGTTGAATGTTGCATTGAAGTTCTACTCAGTGATATGATAACTAACATTTCTATACGGTAGAAGAAATTGATGGGTATTAGCATACCCTCAATCCCTAAGATACGCTTGACCCGATGGTACTGGAATCTTGTCATCTTGCATTCCCATCAAAGTACCATCATGTTTACAGCAGATCCTTCCCAACCACTAACAAGGAATTCTATGGAGAGTTCCAATGATGTAATACACATTACATTTAGTGAACATAAATCATGTCTGTTTCGATAACTCCTAGCTTCTGTAAGGTTGACACATAACTCAATATGTGTTCCATCTATAGCTCTAATCACATCCTACAAGGATTGGATCCTAGAGTTCAAGATGTTCATTGTAAAGCAACAAAACTAGTGTTTATTGATGTAAAGCAACTAACCTTGAAATAAGGATTAAAGGTCTCTATTTCTCCTTATCATGCTCGAAACTGATGATAACGTCATCATCAGCCATATCTATCTTTAATTAGTCACAATCAATAGATAAATGCTCCTACATAACCGCCAAAGAGCCATAATTCACTGCATATCCTTTCTGAGAGATAACCATTAAAATAGGGTTAATCCTACAGTTTTAACAGAATATCCTAAATGCAGAGTAATCACGGGGTTTCTCAGGGGTTAATTAAAGGTCAAATGTTCATAAATGTCTAATAAGTGGGTTCATGCATACAGAAACGGGTTTTCACGTATTTCAAGAATTAAGGGACATCTGAAATCCTAAAAAAGATCCGCTTAGTTAACTGAGGTTCTGGTCAGGATAAAATTCACCTAAACTTTCTATAAATCATAGAAAAATATTCTATATGGTTTGGTATCCTTACTTTGACTATTGGAACCCATTTTGACCTAAAATAGAGTCTCAGATAAATAATTGCCCTAATTTAGGTTTCTACGCAAATTACCTAGTTAAACTTGGTCAAAACCAAAATACAACTTCACCATTAGATTTCTTGGATCCAAATTAGGTTTTTACCAAAATTTGGACTCAATCAGAGATCATCTTGACCTAGTTCACATTTTGGTCCAATATGATCCTTTTTCTCTCAAATGGCCCCTCGGCTTTCAAAATATATTGCAAAGACCCCCTAACTTTGTAATCACCTTCACATCTTGGTCCTTGCCACCATTAGGAGTAGTTTCAGCTCACCGTTGAGATTTGAGCAAGGATTTTTTGTTCGATTCTCAATCAAGCAATCCCAAATTTGAAACAGAGATTCTTTGAGGAATTCTCTTCCAAATGAATCCAGCCTTGGATCCAAATTATTTCCCAATCTCATGCGAACACATGAAATATTCAAGTATCATTTTGTGTGCAAAGCTCTCAAGCTTGAAAGCTTCTTTTCAAGCTTGAAACAACCCGTAAGGCCTATAAAAAGATCCTTCATGCATTTCCTTACCTCCTTAGCTCAGTTTGGTCTCATTTCTTCACCAAAAGCTCCTTCCTCCGACCAGCTCCGGCGAGCCCTCTTCCCTGACTTCTTCGCCCTCTGCCACATACCATAGGCAAAGGGAAACAACTCCCCTCCTTCGTCCGCTTCTCGCAACACCGGTGAAGAGATCTCCGACCCTTTCGTTCCTCGTTGCCCTCTCACTGGAGAAGTTCTCTTCCACGGCGTCGGCCAATCAAAGCCGATGCCCTCCTACCCTTTCGACCCTTAATTAGGTTCTCAAATTCCTCCTCTACCTCTGTAGGTTAGATTAGACCTCTTTAATCTTTATTTCAAACACCACTCTGCCTTCCACGCTATCGTCCTCCTCCACTTCGGAGAAGCTCCGACAATGCCTCCCACACTCCACAGACCACCAAACCACTCTGTTTCACTTCCAGAAGCTCCACCTCAACTCACCCTTCAAATGCCCTAACTTTACTGGGCTTCTCGACCACCCAAAAGCCCCATCGAACACCTCCATACACTCCGACCTATTTCTCCTTCGCCAATCATTTTCGACCACCCTCGCAGCACGCCACCGCCACCAACACTTTCGTCGCATTCGCACGAAGCTCCTGAGCGCTTCTGACATGACCCCTAGACCATTTTCATTGTTTCAGGTGTTTACCCCTTCGCCGCCATTAACGAAGAAGCTTTAAGCAAGCTGGAGCTATGTTCTTGTCACAGCAGCTCCAGGTGAGACTTCCAGGCAACGCGGATTCATCCCAAAAGGCGATCCAGGCCTCCAATTGGGAGCATCGAGTGCTCCTTCAACTTCAATTGGAAGCCACTTCAGCAACTGCTCGTACGTGAAGCAGTGGAATTTAGTCCCACATCGTGGGAATTGGAAGCGATGCAGCCAAATAAAGTGATTTTGTGTTTAGAGTTGTTTGCCTCAAGACACTTGGGGGTGAGGTCCCCACCTACACCCGCACACGACCCGACCCGCCCCGCCTACTACCCACTGTCGATAGCCATGGACCCGATTACTGTTCATACCCAAATACCCGTTAAGCTTGGGTCTGAGAGAGAGGAGGAAGGAAAGAAAGAGAGAGAGCGAGGGAGGGGAGGGTTTTGATCCTCTGTGCAAATGTGTGACACTTAGTTGCTGAGAAGGAGAAGACCCTGTGAAGAAGAAGGAAGGGCTTTGAAGATGGAAAGAAGAGAAGGCTTTGAGAAGAGAAGAAAGGAAGAGAGGAGTCATACCAGATAAGAAGAGGAAGAGATTGAAGGAAGGAGAGAAGAAGAAGAAAGAAAAAGAAGAAGAAGAAGAAAGCCTAAAGATCAGAAAGAAACACTGTAGCAGGCGACAGTTAAGTCGTCTAACTTGAGAGCCAGACGTCTGATTACTGTTCATTTATTTGATTCATTTGAGTAATTGATATACGCTTAATTTAGACTAATAATTAGTTATTCAAATGACCATTATTTTGTCTTAGACATCTTTTTGCCTCATTAAACTCTTGCAATACTCATGTTCATATTAAATATCATTTGAGTAGATTGTTATCCATTGAAATATCTTATTGTGCTCATTTATATTTTAATTAAAGATTAGCGCGTGAATGCAATACTTGCTCCTTGTGTTTGACCTCGGACTTCATTTCTAGAATTTGAGTAATAAATTTTATTTGTTGTGAGAACTATTTAGATCTTACTACAGTGAAGCATCTTAAACTCCTTGATAGATCCCTATCAACATTTTGGCGCCATTGCCGGGGAGCAACGTGCAATTCACCGCTATTCATTATTTTATTTGATTATATCTGAGCACTAAGTTGCCATGTTTGTTTCTTGTGATTTTGAGAGGTACTTCAGAAGGCGAACTTCAGCGCAATTCAACCACTCCAAGGCAGGTAACTTTTCTGTTCTTCCCTAATCAACCTCTTAATCTTGGGAAGATAAAAAGGAAACAATCAATTAGGAACTACCTACCTTATTTTTATAGTAATCATCATTTAAAAGGTAAGTTTTCTTTATTTACGAAAAAATCAATATTTGATTGAAGCCTAAGATGATTCTAGTTAGACATTCCCCATCCTGATTTCCTGTACCTATTAGGGACTACGCTTAATTTCTAAATCACTTTAGGCTAACATACTTCTTGCTTGAAGCCCAAGGTGAACATTTTAAGATCAAATTGGACTTGAATAGAGCCAATTAGGGTTTGAAGTGTTAGTACACATTTGCTTGCATTAAAGAAAATTAACCCTCCGCATTAATGTGCTACCTAAGCCCCTGTTTGGAAGGATCTAATCAAGAACCCTAAAAATCAGGCTCTAAATCTCACTTGAACCTTAAAAATCTTGAACCTAATAACCTGAGAGTTAATTCAGGGTGATTTCTAGGTCTTGACCAAGATTCCATTCTCCATCTTTTAGGATAGGTCAGGTGAAGTTGGTCTACTTTGTGGGCCAACCAACCTCCAAATTAGGCCATAAGTCAAATCAACTTCTAATCAAGTGAAATTCAAGGCACAAATTAGGCTAAAATTGGTAGACTTAATGTCTTAAGTTCGTACATTCCGATCAACTTGGAACCACAATGAAAAGGAAGGTCAGGTGGAGGAAACCCTGTAACCCGTGGGGACACTCTATCGTGTAGGGGTCTTTGCAGGGCTCTCCCTTCTTGGCTGCCTAAGTATTTCTTAGGTGTGCGGATTTCTGATTTAGAGGTATTGATGAGAAGCTCATCATGGTCTCTAATTACCCCTAATTAACTAGTTCTCCTAGTTAATTAGCTAGGAATATGTAAATACATAGGTTAATTATTAAATAACGGATAAAATATTAAAGGACCTTAAAATAAGTTTAAAATGCTATATTATTATCCAATTAATATTATTAATAATTTAATTAATAAATGAACTCGAAATATTATCAATAATTTATCTAATTAATGTGTTAACTAACTTAAGTATAATTTATACCTAAGTACGTAATAACTTAAGTAACCTTAATTAAATAAATTAAGCTAAAAAGGTCAAAAAAATGTAAATCCAAGATTTAAATATAATAATTGTCTCATTTATAATCATATATAAAAAGTTGAAAAAAATTTAAATTTAAATAAACCTTGAAAACCTTAGTTTACATTTTTAGTCCTTAAGTTTTATTTCAATCAAGTCCTTATTCTTCACCTAGGTCCTTAGTTTTCATTACAGGTAAGTCCCTGAAAACTTCTTCTTCTTCTTCATTCCTTCTTCAGTCTCTTCGACGGCTGACGACAGGAGGTGCATACATCTGCCGATCACCGCAAATCTGATGTCCTCCCTTCCCTTCCCTTCCAAGCTCCTGGAGCTTGTGCTCACCATCCTCTTTTCATCCATCGATCTAGATGAAGCTGCAATCCTATTTTAGGCTTGAAGTTAACCTCACTGGCGTCGGAGAAGACGTCGGTGGTTACTTCACTCCTAGATCTTTCTCCGTCCAGATACATCCTCCTCCTCAGCCACCGCAACCTATAAATACCCCTCCACCCCCTCAATTTCAGGCAGTTAGCTCCTTTCCCTCTTCTCCCACTGAACTAGCAGATAGGCTATTCACTCCAAAATCTGGCGACCTTCCTCCGCTTCCTCCATCTTCCTCCGTTCATCTTCACTTGCTCTGGATCTCCACCGACGTCTGATGTGTCTTTTGATGCACGGCCGATGCTGGATTTCCTCTGCTACGCTTCGCCTACACCCGCCGGACTTCTTTCTCCACCCCTCTGATTTCCTCCTCCGTTAAGGACCTTCAATGGAGATCTTCTGCCCCCTTCATCCAGGTAACAATAGGATTAGGTTAAGGTTAGAGTAGTGTATCTTAGTTAAGTAGACTAGGTAGTTAGTTAGGTTTAAATTTTCAAATTGTATGCCATCTTCCTTACCTTCGGTGAGCTCTTTGAGCTCATCTGAGCCACTCTTTTATCCATTTTTCGCACCATTCACCTTCCTCACTTCATTATGATTTCATAGCACTTCTTTCCCTCACTGTTAACAGCTGATCTGCCTAAGTCACCCCACTTGCACCGGCAACCTCCACTATCCATGGTGGAGGTCTCTGAGATTAAAACACACGCACTGGGGTCCTCCATCATCTCTTCATAACTTAAGGGCCCCTATCTTCACTTACATTTGAGTAATAATCACCTATATAACAAACGCCTAAATTTCATAGACCCTCTTGAGCTTGCTGTCAATGGCCGCTCAGGAGGAGTTCCTCTAGCTAATTAACCAACTGTACATCGTCGCCACCACCTACTGGCTTGTTCTCTCCACTCAATTGAGTGAGAGAACATGTCCTAAGTTCAAGTGAACTCAGATTATGATCAATGCCAATTCATTGCATATCTTTTAGTTTAATCGTTAATTGAATGAATTAATGAGTTCTTGAGGTTCCTTGTGACCTCAGGAGACCTTTCAGATCTTCCTTGGCCTGTTTTGACAACTTTTACACTTATATAGCCTTTTTCTGGACTCACCGGAGCTCCGGCGAGCTCCGGTGAGTCAAAAACACTCTTCAGCCTAAGGAACTTCTTGAGAAGCTCTAGATTGTTTATTTGAGGACTAGGGATTCTATTTTGATGGTTAATTTGGTGATTTGGAGTCTGGAGCTAGATATAAACTGTTGTCTTCCCCAACTCCGGCAGAGTTGGAGAGGTCTCCTTTAGGATTTAGGATGTTTTAAGAAGTTCAGAAGCAAGATTGAGGCTTATAGAATTCATCTTAATCCTCTGATCTCTTACAGAAGCTGCGATCTGTACTGCCGAACAAACCACCTTAGAACTGCAGGCGACAAGTCTAAAAGCTTAATTTTTTTATCAAAACTTAGTTTTAATTATCTGAGCACATTCTTGAGGTTGTTCAGAGCTGATATAGAGCTTTAATTTGATCTAAAAAGGTCTGGTTCAGAAAGTCAAATCTCTAGGCTCAGCGGTCAACAATAGGTCTGATCTGTTGATTTATGATTTAGTTAGAGGAATTGACGAGTTCAAATTATTCTTGGGATGATTTTAGATAGATCAAATTCAATTTGGATGAATTTTGATCAATATTGTAGGAGAATTAGACCGGTGTGCAGTTTGGGTTATTTTTGAACACAAACTGATGTCAGTGCGTTTCTAATGAAATTGAAATGAAAAATCTGTTTAGATAGATCCTTGACAACCTTTAGAGGTTATTTTTTTTTTTGAAACAAAGCTTTAGAGGTTGTTTAAATTGATCAAAGTGATCTTTAGCTTTCTGTTGGGCTAAACGGAATAAAAAATGGAGCTCTAAAGCTCAAGTTTCTTTGCTTTCCTAAAGCTCTTTAGAGTCTTTTCCCTTCCTCAATAGGTGAGGAAACATCTACTGAACTGTTCAGAACCTCATCTGAGGTCAAAGAACTGCACTGCAGGTACTTTGACCTAAAGAAGATGCACTGCAAGCCAGAATGGCCATGGTGATCCTTCTTTTTCGCTCTTCAAATCAAAGAGCAAGACCTTCCCTGAGTATCAAATTGATACTGCAAACATGTAGAGCATCCTTAGAGCTTTCCAGCGAGCTTTTACTTGCTCGATTTGGAGCTCTAAGCCGGCCAGAGTCTTCAATTGAATCCTGGCCTGGAAGGGAACAATATAGTCCCACATCGGCTAAATAGGAACGTGCACCTGGGAATAAAATGAAAAGGCACATAGGCTTTATTGGTCATCAGCACTAGGCGCACAATGAGCATATATGTGTGTGTGGGTGCGTGCGATGCACGTGCCCGGGTGTGTGTGAGCTTGTGGGCGTGCAAGCGTAGGCCCGTGAGCAGGCGTGTGCATGTGGGCTTGGGAGGTCGTGGGCCTGAGAGGCTGGAGACTATGCTGAACCGAAAATAAACCAAATCTAATACAAATTAAGCTCGGACCCAGTAGGGTCTGGTCCCACCCTGAGAGGGGTATTGTGTATCCCTGACCAGTCTGAGCCGTCAACCATAAAACCAAATTTTTGGTTCAGATCCTAGGTTCAATTCGATTCGATTCGGGTCAGTTGCACAGCCGAAGGGTGAAGAAAAGAAGAAGAGAAGAGCTCGTAGGGCTGAATAGAATAAAAAGAAAAAAAAACAAAGGAAAGGTAAACAGGCAGAAAATGATATGAGGAAAGAAAGAAAGAAAGAGAAGAAGAGATGTTGAAAGAAGAAGCTTGCTCGAGACAGAAAGGTAAAGAGAAAGGAAAAGAGAGAGAGAGAAAAGGTAGAATAAGAAAGAATGAAAGAAAGAATGAAGGCTGAAGATAGAGAAGAAAGAATGATGCTGTTGATAGTTTAAAATCCATTTTTTTTAAAACATCAAATTTTTTGTACTTTACTCTAATACAATTCCTTTTGAGCATAAATGATGTAATAAGGCACATATTCATTTGAATTTCTTCTTTTCTTGCCTTAATCTCTTGTAAATAAGAAGAAATTAAAGAAATAAACATGTTTACTTGCTTGTAGTAACAAATCATATGTGTAAATATGTTTTTCTTATGGAATTTTGCATGTCTTTCAATTGGAAATCCTTATGCAAGATTCATATTCTTAAAGTAAATTTAATTACAATTCTCATTAATTAAATAAGTAGCTTAGGATTTAATGGTGAATTTAAGTTAAGTTATGCCTCCCAGTGAACGACCTGGACTCAACCAGTTAAAAAGAACTAAAATCTAAAATGTTAGGTTAACTTGACCCTATACTACTCAATTGACATAAATTCAAGTTAACCTAAGTTATTTTCTTTTGCACATAATTAAGCATAATTAACTTAATTAACTATGTTGAGAAAATTAACAACCAGGTATCATCTGCCTCGAAACAGCCTTAGTCATCCAAAAATCTTTAGGTGCCTTGATTGGGTCCAAATAATATCCAGTCCCTCATCCTTTCTCTAGAGCACATACACAGGAAGGTCATTAGGTTTTTAACCTAAGAGACCTCATTAGATCTTCTTGGGGATCTCTTCCTGATCTAATCAGTTCCAATCTGAACCTGAGTTTGATTCTACATCTTGACTCCACCACTTGATTCAAAAATGCAGCCTGACATGTTGGGAAAAGTGATTAGAAAACCGATGTCCAAAATGACCATCAAAGACAAAACAGTTGAGGATGCTTATAAACACCATGAGGAATAATTTAACAGGGACATTCAGGATAAATACAAGAAAACAATGGACCATATTTTGAACCGTATGGAGATAATTTGGATACGAATAAACCACGGTTAAACCTGGGATGATCTCTTAGCAAAACACATTGAATTGGTGAAATTACACAACAACAATTGTCTGCAATATTGGTCAAATCCTTCAGTTCCGGAAGAACTCCAGATTTTTTTAGAACAATGGGGAGAATTGCTAAATAGGTTATATAGATCCATTGATCAAAAATACCCGTCAGAAGTTAATAAGACATCTTGGAGTAATTATAGTGATCTACGTAATTTCCCAAATCCCGGGTTTGAAGATCATAGTTGTTGTGGACCCCCAACCCAAGTGAATTCAGATTCAAATTTCATAACAATTGACATTTCTAATCTTGATGAGGGTTGGGAGGATCCAATTGCAGGTGTTCCCAATTCTGAACCGGCCCTAGGAAATCCGGAAGCTGGTCCATCGAGATTAGATTTCCCTGACACCCATAATGACGAGCTTAAAACAGAACCTCTCGAAAGTGTAAATCCCAAGCCATATCCTGTTAAGGTAACTCTCGAGAGTAATTCTGACATCCCAATAGAGCCCAACCTAGATTCTAATGATCCAATCCTTACCCTTAACCTAGAATTTGGATTCAAGCCTATTTAGCATAATTATGAGGCTCAATGTGATGAGAATCAAATTTTAAATCTAGAATACGATTCTGGGCCTGTATTTGATGAATACACCTCTCCAACCTCCTCTGAGACACAAATTGATTTCTTGGAAGTTATGCCAATTCAGAAATCGAGGGGTTGGAAGAGCTGGGACTCGATTGGGTCTATCCTAGGAGCCAAGAACCAAAGCCTATACCTACTAGATACCTTGTTGAGCTAGGAATCTGAAATTAAGTTAGATCCAAGTCAGGTTGCTGATTCTACATATCTTGATCCTTTCTGTGGTGGAACTCTCGATCCAGAATCAGATTCAGAAACTTATTCTCGCAAATTCTACAATGATTTCGAATGCTACTCTGATTTCAAAGAACATTTATTTCCTGACGAGTATGAACCAATTACGACCTCAGCATCCATGACCCATTTTTCGACTCTGACTCTGAGGTTCCTGATCCTGAAATCATTGATTCAAAATCAGGTTCCACTGAGATGGAATCATTCCTTTTTCATCTTCAGGAATCAAAAATAGTAAGTGCCAAGAATGTCTGCAATCTAGAGTTCGAATCTTTTCTTTACTCAGATTTTTATGATCCTATAATCACCCTTCAAGCATTTACCTTTAATTTTGATGGCCATTATGAGGACTCTCTAGATGAACCTACTTTTGAATCCTTTCTAGAGGAGCAATCAACTCACATAGTTCTCAAAGAAGCCACCTCTTCTTACCCTCAGATTCGATCCCAACCCTGACCCACCACCGGAATCAATTTCTACTCTGATTCTCCTCTCGATGATCCAGTCGCACATGATTCTTCTCCATCTTTTGATTGGGATTCGAATATCAATCAGACAACAAATCACGTCCTACCCTTCCCTGATCACTCTCGTAGGGATCTCACATCCTCCACAAATCCATTTTCTTTCGAGGATCCCTACTCTGACCAGGCTGATTCAACCTAGCCAAATCCTAGATTTTCATTTCCACATCTTTTTGAGCTTCAAAATACCTGGTGGGTTCCGTATCTCTTGATCCACATCCCTCAACCCACCAGTCTGATTGGGTTTGGGCTGCATCATTAGCCTATTGATCTAAACAAGCACCTGGTTGGACCAACCAGGCTTTTGATCAAGGTGCTTGTTTTACAAATTCTTCTGATTTGACCACTACTTCTCCATGACCACCTTCTGTTCGGCTAAAGGCATTGAATTTAGCGCTTGACAGGAGGTAACCCGTCATTCCAAAAACCTGAGACCATTCTGATCATCCTTTTAAGCTTCACGTCTACTGCACTTAAAGTTCAGTGTTAGAACAGCCGACTCCACCTTTGGTACTCGTACCATATATTGAAATTGTTCGCAACAGTCACCCCGACCAGTTCACCCACCCATTGACCCTGTTCTAATCCTTGAACCCAACTGATTTCATACCCTCCGATTTACAATGAGGACATTGCAAAACTTAGGCATGGGGGGGTGTTAAAGTGCAAACACATTGAAATTAAAGTTCTACGGGGTTCTCACAAAAAATAACATATTCAAAAAATCAAAAAAAAAAAGAAAAAGAACAAACAATGGAGAAAGGGGAGGAAATTTTGAGAGATTAATTGCATATAATTTTTTAGGAGAAAGAGAGGAGGTGATTTAAATGTCAAAAAGGGGCAACAATTTGAAACAAAAAGTGATAGTTATTAGTAAATGATTATAGAATCTACCTAAGTTCTAGACCAAATTAAAAGAAAAAAAAATTAAGTCCTGAAATAATAGACAGACAAAGAGATTAATATGAGTGCTGATCTTAGGCCTCTTGGGCTTGTTTTAGACTTAAAAATTCACGTATCCGTTAAGATCCAGATAGTCCTCAAGAGGTTGAGGAAAATGCGAAGCTTATGTATTAAGTCTAAGGCTTAAGGATCCTTCAGCCTAGTTAATTGACCTCTGGTTTGCGGGACTCAATAACCAAAGCACCCTAATCGACACACAAGTCTGATTCAGTGTGCTTAATCAATCAAAATCTCGCAAAAGCGTTTATTCTATTCCAAAAAAGCTACTTAGATTAGGAGCGACTTATAAATACAAGTTGATTTAGATGAATTCCCGACGTAGAGAGGTGGGAAATTCCCCTCGAAGATGCGCAATAACATACCGTCTCCTCGGTGCTTGTCTCCTAGGATATCAAAATATACTACCAGAGGCATGTAAGCACCTTGTGCTGATTCAGGTGCCATGGGTGGGATTATCCCGAAATGTCGATCGCCAGGGCCTGAATTTAGCTACAGAATGCCATGGGCGGCACTTTCTCAAAGTGTCCAAAGCCAGGGTTCTGGGGGTTGTCATGGGCAATGCTATCTCGAAGCATCGATTGCCAAGGACCTTGCAAGGATTGATGGTGGGGACAAGGAATCCAATACAGATCATGTTTTTGAGTCAATCCAAAGCTAGAAATAAAGAAAAGAAAAAGAGAGAAAACTCTCCAAAAATACAAAAATTCTTCTATCTCTCTCTCTTACAAAAAATGCACTGCAAACTAAACCTAGACTACCCATGTTACAAGCACGGGTGCTTTAACCGGTGGGTTCAACGAACCTTAGGATAGTTTCTGTGGGCCTCAGAAACCTTCACGGCAGACTAAGGCTAAAACTGGTCAAGTCTGGATCCTGGTGGGTACTTGAGTCCCTCTAGGCCTATCATTAGCATTCTGACCTAATTTCTAAAAAGGATATTAAATCAGGACTCTGTACTTCAATAGCATGGTCTAGAACTCTAGTTCTCTTCATAAGATTTTACTGAGGGACTAACAAAAGTTATGCATTGGGGGTATGATAATAATGTCATCATTAGCCATATCTAGCTTTAATTTGTCAAAATCCATTGATAAATGCTCCTACATAACCGCCAGAAGACTGTAATTCAATACATATTCATTCTGAGAGATAAACAGCAAAACAGGGGTAAATCTGTAGTTTTAGCATAATATCCTAAATGCAGAACAATCACAGGGTTTCCCAGGGATTAATTAAAGGTCAAATATTCATAAATGTCTGATAAGTGGGTTCATGCAGATAGAAATGGGTTTTCGCATGTTTTGAGAATTAATGGGCATTTGAAACCTTAAAAATAAACCCGCTTAATTAACTAAGGTTCTGGTCAAGATAAAATTCATCTAAACCTTTTAAAAATCATATAAAAATATTCTCTATGGTTTGGTATCCTTGATTTGACCATTGGAACCCATTTTGACCTAAAACTGAGTCTCAGATAGACAATTGCTGTAATTTGGGTTTCTACGTAAATTACCCAGTAAAACTTGGTCAAAACCTAAATCTGACTTCACCATCAGATTTCTTGGGTCTAAATTAGTTATGTACCATAATTTGGGCCCAATCAGAGATCATCTTGACCAAGTTTGCATTTTGGTCTAGTCTGACTCTTTTCTCTCATACACATGCCCCTAACTTTCGAATTCTTTGCAAAGACCCTCCTAAATTCTTCATCTTCTTTGCAAAAAGGTTTCTGCTGCCATTGGAACCTTCTATCCATACATGGAAGGTTTCAATTTGAGTTATCTCCCTGGATCTGCGGCGAATCTCTTCCAAAATTGGAAGGGAGACTCCTGAGGAGATCCCCTTCCATCTGAGCTCTTCCATGACCTTCCTGAATCATCCAAGAGTTCATGAGAACTCTTGGAAAGCCTAAACCTATTCCATGATTTTCAAAGCTCTCAAGCTTGGTTTCCAAGCTTAAAGCTCGACCCAATGGCCTATAAAAGACCCCATCGACTACCTTACCTCCTTAGCAAGGTTTGGGGCCAAAAACCCCTTCAAATCCCTACCTCCAGCCCCTCTCCAACCGAGCTCTGGTGAGATTCTTCGAACTCCTTCCAGCCATTAGACGGTCAAATCAAGTGGCCCATTATCTTCCTCACCTTCCTCTGTCTCTCGCCAGCCAAAGCGAAGGCTCCCAGACCTCTTTCCTCCTTGTAGTGCCCCATCAGAGGCTCACCTTCCACGGTGCCGACCAATCAAAGTCGGCACCTCTCCTTCCCTTTCGACCCTTAATTAGGTTCTCAAATTCCTCCTCTACCTCTGTAGGTTAGATTAGACATCTTTAATCTTTATTTCAAACATCACTCCGCCTTCCACGTCGTTGTCTTCCTCCACTCCGGCGAAGATTCAGCAACGCCTCCATCACTCCACAAACCACCAAACCACTCTATTCCACTTCCAGAAGCTGCACCTCAACTCATCCTTCAAAAGCCCTAACTTTATTGGGCTTCTCGACCACCCAAAAGCCCCACCGAACACCTCCATACACTCTGACCTATTTCGCCTTTGCTAGTCATTTCCGACCACCCTCACAGCATGCCATCGCCACCAACACTTTCGTCGCATTCGCGCAAAGCTCCTAAGCACTTGTGATGTGACCCCTAGACCATTTTCATTATTTCAGGTGTTCTCCTCTTTGCAACCATTAATGAAGAAGCTTCAAGCAAGCTGGAGCTGTGTTCTTGTCATAGTAGCTCCAGGTGAGACTTCCAGGCAACGCGGATTCATCCCAAGAAGCGATCCAGGCCTCCAATTGGGAGCATCGAGCGCTCCTTCAACTTCAATTGGAAGCCACTCCAGCAACTACTCCTACATGAAGAAGCCGTGGGATTTAGTCCCACATCGTGGTAATTGGAAGCACTGCAGCCAAATAAAGTGATTTTGTGTTTAGAGCTGTTTGCCTGAAGAAACTTGGGGGTGAGGTCCCCGCCTACACCCGCACATGACCCGACCCACCTACTATACACTCCTTAGCTACTACCCACTACCAATAGCCCTGGACCCGGTTACTGTTCATACCCGAATACCTGTTAAGCTTGGGTCTAAGAGAGAGAAGGAAGGAGAGAGAGAGAGAGCAAGGGAGGGGAGGGTTTTGATCCTCTGTGCAGATGTGCGACACTTAGTCGCTGCGAAGGAGAAGACCCTATGAAGAAGAAGGAAGGGCTTTGAAGAAGGAAAGAAGAAAAGGCTTTGAGAAGGGAAGAAAGGAAGAGAGGAGCCATGCCAGAGAAGAAGAGGAGACTAAAGGAAGGAGAGAAGAAGAAGAAAGCAGAAGAAGAAGAAGAAGAAGAAGAAGAAAGCCTAAAGATCAAAAAGAAACACTGTAGCAGGCAACAGTTAAGTTGTCTGCCTTAAGAGCTAGATGCCTGATCACTATTCATTTATTTGATTCATTTGAGTAATTGATATGTGCTTAATTTAGACTAATAATTGGTGATTTAAATCACCATCATTTTGTCTTAAACATCTTTTTGCCTCATTAAACTCTTGCAATACTCATGTTCTTATTGAATATCATTTGAGTAGATTGTTATTCATTGAAATATCTTATTGTGCTCATTTATATTTTAATTAAAGATTAGCGCATGAATGCAATACTTGCTCCCTGTGTTCGACCTCGGACTTCATTTTTAGAATTCGAGTAATAAATTTTATTTTTTGTGAGAACTATTTAGGAGATTTTACTACAACGAAGTATCGTAAACTCCTTGATAGATCCCTATCAACAAAGGCACTGTAGCAAGGCAACATTTTAGTCGTCTGATCCAAGGAGCCGACGTCTGATAACCATCTGAGTAGCATTGTGGATTTATTTACCTTCGTGGACATATAAATGGTTCTAGTTACTGTTTGTTTATTTGATATTATTGAGTAATTGATATGTGCTTAAGACTAATAATTGGTTATTCAAATCACTATTATTTTGTCTTAGATCTCTTTTTGTTCTTTTAAACTCTTGATATACTCATGTTATGCATTGAATATCAATTTTGAGTAGAGATCATTCATTGAATATCATTATTGGCTTGATTTCCTGTGCTTGTTTATATTTTAATTAAGATTAGCGCGTGAATTCCAATTTGCTCCTTGTGTTCGACCTCGAACTTCATTTAAGATATTCGAGTTATAAATTATATTTGTTGAAAGAGCTATTTAGGAGATTTTATTACAACGAAGCATATTTAAACTCCCCAATAGCCCTGTCAACAGGAACTACTACAAAATCATTGGGTAATCTAATGAATTCAAATTGAAGCTTCTTTAGAGGCCAAGGAACATCCTTATAGTATTTACTTATAGTTCTAAAAGATCATTCAAATCGCCCTTAAATGTTATGATTTGTAGCCCCTTGCCGAGCACCATACAAAAAGATTGTAAGGGCCTCATTCAGATGCATCTCCTTAGTGGGTTTCAAAAATTTTCCTTCGAGTAACATATCTCGTAACTTGATAACTTGGGAGTTCTCCATTCGAAACATTTCCAGTGACCACTGATAGTGTCCTTCTAGGACTCTATTGACCCATACTAATCCCTTTAAATCTCCGATGTGCTTTGGTACACGTGGAACATGTGTACTACATTGGATTTTATCAACAACGAGTTTCTTCGAACATAAGCTCTACAATTGCATCTCCCAACACATCACTATCAACAGAACGTTTACCAGGTTTCATCTATTAGGAAGTTCCAGAATGAAGAATATGAGAGAGTAAGTCTTTCATTATAGATAGGTTTCATACATCCATAAGTAATTAAGAAAGACAACATCTTTATGAAGGCAACATAATACTTCCATAATTGGCACAACATTGAACATTACAATCCCTAAACATAAAGCACCATCCTAACATACATAATTACACCAATCTTGATAGGTAAAACACAGCGTGACCATGTCCAGAAGAAAATAAGACACTAGCAATCGAAGTCAGATATCTCCATTTATCACCATCTTCACCAATTACACCATATCCTCTGCACTACCACGCAGGAACACCCTCATGATACCTCTAAAAGATAGATCTAAAAAGCAAGCAAGCATCCTCGCTTTTAAAGCCACTAACAAGTTAGGTAGTAACAACGAGATTTTCGCTTAACAAGATGATAATAAAAATGTGTCGTTGTTGTATTTTATGTAGTGGAGATCTTGTATCAAAAATTCATTATATCTAATTACAATGGATTAGGTCGTTTCTATGGGGAGGAACAAACCAATTTATCTCGCCAATTTTTCAAAATATGATAGTTAGATATTTTCCCACAATTATACTATATCATGCAATGTATGTGAGGCCAATAGATTGTAGAGAAATGAAATCAGATAATATAGCAAGAACTCAAGGGGATAGCTTCAAATTCATTCAATATATATTAACTATAAAAATCCATTCAAAAGAATATCTTGGCAATGGCACATAAATGTAAATAGAAATGCAACCAAGAATAGATCATTTGCTGCGGGTTATCATGCGTGACGAGGAGGGAGTTGCCGACATTGTGGTCACACATGGAGGATCTCCGAAGTGTGGGCTATGCGTTGGTGGTGCTGTCTCAGTGCAAGGAGGTCGGAGGCGACGGAGGATGCCGGCGATCTTGGGCAGCCGTATGGGGGCACTGGCTAGTCAGCACATGGAAAGGGGTTGCTAGTGGGCGGCGAGGGCACTTGTGGGGTCGCGGTGATCTGAGATGGAGTGTCGTCGAGGTTGGAGGTCGAAGGAGATGGCGTGGGTATTGCTACGTGTGATGGAGGTTTGGGTTCTTTTGTGAAGTTGCAAGGGAAAGGATTAGGTGAAGAAGAAGAAGAAAAATGAACGAGAAGAAAAAGAGGAGGCAATGGTGGGAACGGCTAAGGGCGTGGGTTCACGAGCGGGTGAGGGCGACTACTGTGGTGAACGAGTGAGGGCAGCTACGGCAACTAGGGGGTGGAAGTGGTGATGGTGATCTGCGACGAGGGGGGATTTTCAGTGGAGAAGGTGAAGGTGGTGATGGTGAAAGGTAAGCGATGATGGTGGTGGTGATGCTCTCTGTCACAGAGCACCATAAGTTGAGGGCAGGCCAAAATGGCGCAGGGTCGACGTAGTGTGCTTAAAGCCATGGTGCACACTACAGCCATGGTGTTTGTTCTGTGTGCACAATCCAGGTCCGAGGAAGAAGATGATGACTGCCCCTTGCGCACGGGCCTCTTTTATAGAAATCCTCGTTGACTCCCTCGCTCTGTGTTGTTCCGAAGTCTTCTCCAATGACCTGAAGATATTGATGCAGTGGTCACAAACCTCGGGGGGAGGAGGGGGAAATTGTTGTGAGACTCTCGGTTGATGGTGGAGAGTAGTGGTGACGCGTGAATATTTAGGGGATATACCTGCATATAGAAATATGTGATTAATTTCTCTCTCTAATAAGATAAATTAACACCTAATTCTTCATAATTACATTCTAAGGAAATATATGTAAAATATACTTAGGCTAATTAAATGTCCAATACATTGGACTTATCAAATACCCACATGCCTAAGTTTTGCTAGTCCCGAGAAAAAATGAAAACTGATGGAAGTGAACAAAAGATTCCTTCTTTCCTTACTCCAAAAATTTATAAATCCAGACATATATGAAAATGATAGTAGCTTAGGTAATTGATCCAGATGAAAAGCCAACTTACATTTAAAGTTCGTACTTAACCCTTGGTAAAGATTTTATTAGGATAGGCAACTACTTCTCTTGGGGATAAAGCAGAAAATCATCTGTGATTTGACCCCAGCTTTCTAGCTTAGGTAGAAGATATCTGAGTCAAATGGATTACTATTTGGTGGCTCATACTCATCTAGTGCTTTATGTAGTCTAGTACTGTACACTCTGAATCTCTGGACTTTCAAATGAGTCAAGCCAGAGAGAGGCTAAACAAGGTTGTGCTCTCTTAATGTTCCTTTGCGCTCACTCTATATATATATATATTTTTTTTTTCTGAGATCACATATCTCACCAGATTCTGTAAATGTACTCAATGTTTGGTGGCCTCACATGGCATTCACACTTCAATTATAGTCCTAATAACTCTACAACTAAGTTAGAAGTTCTCAGCCAATATTGGGGTGATCAGAAATACTGAAAAGTATGTATGTCTCATATTTGGTGGATCACAAATGGTGTTTTTGTTGCCTCAATGAAATCGATACGAAGATAAAGCTATAAACTTGAACTTTTTTCTTTTTTCTTCTTTGTTTTTCTTTTTTTCTTCTTTTTCTATATATATATGTATGTATATTTATATTCTCTCTCTGTTTGTTTTGTTTTCTTTTTTTTCTTCTAAGATAACAACATGATGCAAACTTTATTCATGAAGCATTATTAGGGATGATGATGTTTGAGAGAATATTGTGTGACTTATTTGGTGGAAGTGCCTACTCTTAGCATCGGGAAGGAATGGATAGGACAAGTGTATTTCTGACCTTTGACACTACTACCCTCCTTCAGCCGAGGACCCTATGAAGGACGGTCATAACCATCCACCATAGTCATAGTATCTGCCTTATTTGGTGGCTCTCAGGAATTCACACAATGTTCGCACGCAAGAACAGAGAGCGAAAACTATGCCTAACTCTAAGGTATCATCATCTAATTATTTAGAACTTAAGAGTCCTTTCACTAGACTTAGCGCACAAATAGTCTCTCTACTTTCTCCTCACAAATATTAGGTGGATCTAATAGAAGATAGTTGATCTCAAAAATACGTGTTTTGTTAGAAGCGGGTTTCTAATGTCGTTGTAATGCGTATCTTTGAAATTAACTTTTACAACTTGTAAAACCTAGATAGTGGGGTATATAGGGTCGTCCAAGGAGGCGGGAATGCACTTTTTAAGATTCTTGCTTGACAAAATAGAAATCAACTTTCTTTTTACGTTTTTAAATATAAGATTTTTTATGTTTTTGAAATAATGGGAAATTACAAAATCAAAAGCGGGAAATAGCTACACCTAATTGCTAATGCTAGTATCTAAGTGACAAAAATGGCCTCTCTCTAAGCTTACCCTAGGTACGTGGAGACCTAGGGTAATTAGAGAGAGGGAGTGAAAAGTGCTAGAAACAACAATTAGTAAAAGATGCAACAAAATGGAAAGAAGGCAACTTTATAAATGGAGAGGAATTCTTGTAGAGGAATGCTTCTACTACAAAATGAAGGAAAAAAAAAATAAAACAAAGATCCTCCTGATGATGGTGGTGAAGAGGAGAGAGTCCTTGCTCCAAGCTCAGTTGCTCCTGGGCTTGAAAAGGTTCTCTCCAACTCCTTCCTTGAATAGCTCCTCCAGAATGATGCCTTCCTTGGCAATCCTAAAGGGGGGGTGTGCCCTTGCTCCTCCAAAGGTGGATGATCTCCACCCACAGTTCTCCTCCTAGGGTGGCATGCACCACCCTCAAGACCTCCTCCTAAGGTCTTTCTTGCCTAGTTGCTCCTTTGGCTAGTGGTGGCACAAGAGAGAAGGGAAGAGGGGAAGGCACCAAGGGGATAGAGTATCCCTTGAATCTTCTTCTTCTCCTTCTTCTCTTGGCCATGAATATGGTGGCTATAGGTGGAGAATATCAAGCCAAAGGATGAAGGAAATGGTGGTGGTTATAGGTCTTTTTATAGAGCAAAAGGGATGGAGGTTAGTGTTGACTATGGTTAAGCGAAGAGTGGTGTTATGGATGGCTAGGATATGGAAGTTGGTGGATGGATGGTGGATTAGGGTTGGCGTGGAGGTAGAAGGGTGCATGAGGTGGTAGTTATGGTGGGTGGAGTAGAATTGGCGCCAAGTCTAAGTGGGTTAGAGTTAAGGGTTGGTTGATGTGTTGTATGGCTAGGATTAGGTTATAAGGTGGTAGTTAGGAGATGAGTGACTAGGGCAAGTTGGCACCAAATTAAGGGATGTGTGGAGGTTTGGTTAAGGGATTTGGCTCCAACTTTAGATGGGTTTAGGTGGGTTACGTGGCATGGAATTTATGGAGGGCTAGGATGGTTCCATGTGGTGGTGGTTGTGGGATCAAGGGTAGATATAAATGGCGCCAAGGTGAAGGGGTGTGGGTGGTGTTTTGGCACCATTTATATGGAGGTTAGGAGGTGGTTAAGGTGATGTTAGGTGGCACCAAGTATAGGTTTCTAGAAGGGGGTTAGGTGTAGGGTTAGGATGGCTAGGTAGCTTACGTGTAAGGTGGAGATAAGGGGGATTGTTGGAGGGAAGGAGTTGGTGCCAACTTCTTGGTGGCTTTTAGAGGTGGTGGTGTGAAGAGATGTGGGGTTGGTGGTTGGCACCAAAAAGGGAAGGGAGTGGAGGTGTTTCTAGGTGGAGCTAGTAGTTAAGTTGAGGTGGAGTCAGGTTAGGATTTAATGTAGGAGGTGAACGGCCATGGAGGGGGAGCTAGTTTTGTGTGGAGCTAAGCTAGCTTAGCTAGTAGAGAATGAGTAGGATGGAGCTAGGGTTTAGGAGAGAGGAGCTGAGGAAAAATTATTTGGAGCTGGAATGAAGCTGCATTGGAGCTGGAATGCTGAAGAGGCCTTCATAAAGAGTCAACTACTCAGCTTAGCTAGCTAGTTCTTATGCTAGCAGCTAAGCTTGGGTTGTTGAGCTAAATTAAGCTAGTTTCAACTTAACTAAAGCTAGGTTGGGTTGTAACTGCCTGTGATGGGAACTCCCAAGCTAGCTTAGCTACTAGTTGACAAGTAGTAGCTAAGCTGTAGGGAGTTCAGCTACCATGAGTTAAGTGGAGCTAGGGAGAGCTAGACTTGAGCTGAGGTGGACTCCTGTCAACTTGATTGAGCTAGTTAGAGCTCCCAGTGAACTGGTTGGAGCTTAGATGAGCTAGACTCAACTAAGTTGAGCTGGATTTGAGCAGACTTGAGATAAGTTGAGCTAAGATGAGCTGCCCTGAGCTGCCACTCAGCTAAGATGAGTTGAATGGAGCTAAATGGAGCTAACCCTAACCCAAGTGAGCTTGTATCCAGCTATGATGAGCTAAAATTAGTTGAGTCCCAGCTGGAATGAGCTTTCTCTTCACCAGTTGCCTTCATGAGTGCTAGCTAGGGTTTTAGGGATCTGTTTATCTATTTGTCCCTAACACTTAAACAAACATATTAAAAATACAATAAAATATACAATGCATGCCTAACCTAATTGATGCCTAAATGCAGCCCAAAAACCCATTTGCAGAGTAAAAAACCTAAGAGCTAGACCTATTTTAGGTCATAAGAATGATGATAAACTGGCATTTATTAATAGTTTGCCTGACTACCTACTAACTGTTCAAGGATTCAGCAGACTAAAAATGTTTATTGGTTTTCTTCAAATATCCATTACCCAGTTTACGTGCAAGTGAAGTAAATGTACTAGATTCTAAACTTAAGAAACAATTTAAGAAGAAAATCTTCAATGACACCTCCTTAATAAAGAGATTTTGCTAGGGGCTAACCAAATCAACTCAAGAAAATAAAAGAGATTTTTTTTTTTGACTAATGCACCTCACAATTCATGGCCACAAGGATGTACTCATATCCAAAGGACACAGGAAAGGGACCCATGAAGTCGATGCCCCAAATATCAAAGATATCAATGAGGATAATAGGTTTCTGAGGCATCTCATCCCTTTTTCCGATGGTTCCTGTCTGCTGGCAACGTAAACATGCACCCACATATGTATGTGCATCTCTGAATAATGTGAGCCACCAAAAGCCAGACTGAAGAACCTTATGGGCAGTCTTTTTCCCACTAAAATGCCCTCCATAATGGAGGTCATGGAAGAAACTCAAAACACTCTATTGTTCTTTGTCAGGGACGCAATAGCGGAATAACTAGTCAGGGCCTATTCTAAAAAGCTCGGGTTCCTCTCAGTGATAAAATTTAGCGTTGGCAAGAAACCTGTCTCGCTTTTGCTTGTCCCAAGTACTGGAGGTTATGCCCGTGACCAAATAGTTCACTATATTAGTGAACCAAGGAGTTTTGGCCTCCACAGTCATCAGAGACTCATCAGGAAAAGCCTCTTGGATATCGCCAGCAGGGGTTGATGCCTCAATAGGGATCCTGGATAGATGATTTGCTACCACATTTTCAACTCCTTTCTTATCTTTAATTTCTAGGTCAAAATCCTGGAGTAGCAGAATCCAACGAATCAAATGAGCTTTGGTGTCCTTCGCAAGAAGGTGCTTTAAAGTAGAATGATCGGTGAAGACCACAACCTTGGATCCCAATAAATAAGATCAAAACTTTTCCAAAGAAAATACAACAATAAGAAGTTCATTTTCAGTGACCATGTAGTTTTGCTGAGGATCCGTAAGGGTCTTGCTGGCATAATGCAAAACATGAGGTTTGTCATCAACCCTTTGACCTAAGATCGCTCCCACTGCGAAATCAGAAGCATCGCACATCAGCTCAAACGGGAGGGCCCAATCTGGTGCTTGGAGAATCAACGCGGTAATAAGGGCTTTCTTAAAAACTTGGAAAGCCTCAGCACATCTGTCATCAAAATCGAAGGAAACATCCTTCGCTAACAGGTCGCAAAGTGGCTTAAAGATTTTACTGAAATCTCTAATGAAACTCCTATAGAATCCAACATGGCCAAGAAAGGATCTAACTTGACGAACTTTTGTGGGTGATGGAAGTTTAGAGATGGATTCAATTTTGGCTTTATCCACCTCTAATCCTCTCTCAGAGACTACATGCTCCAAAATAATGCCTTGCAGGACCATAAAGTGTCTCTTCTCCCAGCAAAGTGTTCGACGCGTAATTCACATTTTAAAAGATTATTCAGTTGTAGTATAACGTGAAAACACATCGACAAATAAATTTATAAAACTCCGGTGAGTACCAGGTCGTTCGTAGGGAGGCAATCTCGATTTTTAACAGAAGCTTTTCAATAAACTAGTTCTGATAGTATTTATATATGTATATATGTATAAAGAGGTATCAGATATCCATAAGATCAAATTTAATTGCATTGATAAAAAGTTTTTCACAATAGAAATTACTATGCAAAAAGTAGAGATAGATAGAGAGAAAGAGAGAGAGAGAGAGAGAGAAGAAAGTGGCAGAGAAACGATGCCGCTTGTGGGATGCTTGTGTGAGATGCGACAACACCTCAAATCTAGAGCACCGGGACGGAGTTGCAGAGGGATGGAGAATTATAAAGAAGATGGTAGAAGAGATCTAGAGTTGATGGGAGAGAGATGCTTCAACTAGGGGGCCCTAGGTCTTCTTTTATAGTTTTGATGGAGAGCAAAAAGGATATTTGAGGCCTTAATCTTGTGTAACTCTTATTTAATCAGATCCGTTGATCGGGAGATCAACAGATCTGATTTGACCTTAAAATACCTTCATTTGTGCCTAAAACACTCAGATTCACTCTGGTGGCGACACGTGGCAATCGCCGCGTCGTCAATCTTCGATCGCGCGGCTCTGATTCCTCCTCACACACGAACTTATCTTCTTCACACACTGCTCGCCTTCAAAACCTGCCTCAACGTCAACCGTCCGATCGTACATGCTCACACCTTGCTACGTTTGTTTGAAAAGCGAATGGGATCGCACGTTAAACGTGCATCCGATCGTGCATTCGACCGCGGTGTGCCCTTGCTTCTCCACATGGACTCGATCGTTGCCTTCCACTCCCCATCTGACGGCTTGATTTAATCCACGCCCATCGTCGCACGGATTGTGGCTCGAACAGGCGTCTCTAGATCTCGCGCGCAAGCCAATGCACTACACAAACCTTTTGTTATATATACTTGTTTGTTTCTATTTATGCTTATCCAATCTGGGCGGCCGACATGGCGCGCTCGTGGCCATTGGATGGAGATCCAACGACCCACAGCGTGCAATTAGGCCTTCCTAGATGGGGCGATGGTGAGGGGGTGGTTGTGATGATGCCACGTGGCACCATCATGGCTGTCTATCTTCTTTTCTTTGTATCTGGTGATGTACACCTCCGATTGGGTTGATTTTTGCGCTGTTGGACTGCAATCGTTGATCTGGATTCATCCATGAGATTAAATTCTTCATCTGAGGCTCGGATCTTTGTCCTTTGGCTCCATGATATCCGTTCTTCTATGGATTGCATAAGGTGCCCTAGTTGTCTAATCGAGACGATTTCAGAAGCGTTGGACTCTCGTCGTCATTCTGATCAAATCTGCTCGATCTGATCTGACATCCACGGCTTCAAATCATCTGCAATTAAAATCATCTCTCGTTTAGGTCATAAAATGATGATATTATCCATATGACTAATAAACTAGCTATTATGCAAATTACGATGCCTATGCATGCATTATTCCTAAGTTATGCTAGAATATAGCTTAATTTAGGTGATTTAAGTTGCATGATTGCTGTGCAATCACTAAGCACCAGCTTTGCCTCTTTGCAATGGGTTAAGACTTTATCAAGGTGAGAAAGGCATAGGTCAAACCACGAGCCATAAATGGAGAAATCATCCATGAAGATCTCTACAAACTCGTCGATTATGTTAGAAAAGATAGCCATCAGACATCGTTGGAATGTAGCAAGAGCATTACATAACTCGAATGGCATTTGGCAGAATGCAAATGTACAATACGGACTCGTGAAGGTGGTACACTCCTGATCGTTAGGGAAGACGGCTATCTGATTATACCAAAAGTACTCATCAGGAAACAAAAGTACTTGTTCCCCGCTAGTCGTTCCAAAATCTGATCGATAAATGGCAAGGGGAAAGGTTTTTCTAGGTAGCCATATTCAGACATCGATAATCAATGTAAACCCTCCAACCAGTTGAGGGTCTAGCAGTCACCCACTCTCCTTGATCATTTTCTTCCACAGTGATTCCTGTCTTTTTGGGCACCACATGTATTGGGCTAACCCATTTACTGTCTGAAATGGGATAGATAATTCCTACATCCAGCCATTTCCTTTTTGATAACCTCCCACATATTGGGTTTGAGCCTTCTCTGCAGGTCTCGAAAGGGTTTCACAGACTCCTCTGAGTATATATGATGCATGCAGAGGGAGGGGTCAACACCCTTAATATCAGCTATCGACCAAGCAATAGCTCCCTTGTGCCTTTGTAAACGCTCAAGCAAAGCTCCCTCCTGCAATTCAGATAGTGCAGACGAGATAATAACGAGGAGCGTGTCATTAGGACCAAGGAAAGCATACTTCAATGTGCTCAGGAGGGGTTTAAGCTCCAACTCAGGAGCCATATGGATTGAGGGCAAAAGTTGAGATGACCTCGCCTCAGGTAGAGAATTTACTTTCAGGGTTCAGGGTAGCGACAGAGACTCTATGTGTACTCCCAGCAACTCTTCCAATTCGGGCATATCCCCTTCATTCTCTTCAATACTTGGAGGATGGTCCTTAGATATGACCATTTGAAGCGGATCTTTACATAAGAGTGCTAGAGTAGTCTCTTCCATGATTTCATCAACCACCTCAATCTGAGAACACTCTTCAAATCTGGATTGCTTGTAGGTATCAAAAACATTCAACCGGATCTTCTTGTTCCTAAAGCCCATTATAAGTGCCCCTGATCTACAATTGATAGAGGCGTTGGCTATTGCCAAGAAGGGGCGTCCCAAAATAATGGACGGTTTGCTGGGCATATTAGATGGGTCAGTATTTAGCACGAGAAAGTCAACAGGGAAGAAGAAGTCCACTCTCACCAGGACATCTTCCAGTAATCCATGTAGTGTCTTACGTGATATGTCTGTGACTTGGAGGATAACTGGACTAGGCTTTAAATCGCCCCCTCCCAAAAGGTCATAGACAGAGCTCGATAAAATGTTCAATCCCGCACCCAGATCGAGCAAAGCCTTGTCAATGTGTTGGTTACCTATAACCACTGAAATATACCGGGCCCCTGGGTCTTTCATCTTGGGAGTTGTTCCATGTTGGAGCACCGAGCTAACATGGTTAGGCAGGATGACCTTAGGTTGGACCTGTCTCCTAGATCGGCCCTTCTGGGCACACAGGTCCTCCAGAAACATGTTGATGTGGACTTGCCTGAAAGTGTCCATAATCTCATCCGTCCCACCCTTAGCTCCAGATGAGCCAACAGAAGATTCTCAAGGAGCGGATAGGGGCTCAGGATAGGGCACCCTCTGCTTCTGGGTAGAGGGGTCTTCATGTCGGGAAAGGGGGGGCAAAATGACGACATCCTCTGGGTGGGTGATTTCAAGTGAGGGAGAGTAGTGTGGCTCTTCCTCGGTAAGGGTGGAAGTCGGGTTTGGTGTAGGAGGTGAATTCTGAGAGATGATCGTAGGATTGCTATCAAGTTTGTCAATTTTCTTTCCACTCCTCAGCACGGTCACAGCTTGAGCGTGCTCCCCAAACATGACCCCCTTGCCCCTTGGGTTCTCCTCAGAAGAGCAAAGCAACTTCCCCAGATCTTGCTGCCTAACTGCCTTAGTAAGATGACCAATTTGGGATTGCATATTAGTGATCATCTTATTATGAGATTAGATGACCATATTTTGATGCTCTTGCATCGCCTTCATCAAGGATTTTAGTTCATCCATCTCAGAAGGCTTATTCTGAGGAGGGTTAGTATAGGACGGCTAGCATACGGGTTAGGGAGGTTGGGGTTTTGCATTTACTAAGTTAGACTGTTTATCACACTAAATCAGGTTTAAAAAGTGTTGCGTTGTAGTACAGCCGAAATAGCGTTTAAAACAAATACAATTTTATTACTTGAAAAGCGTTTCCGAGGTCAAACACAGGGAGCAAATGGAATTCACACACAAATCTCAACAATTATAGCAAATTGAACACATAATATTACTCAAAAACTAATTAGGAATGTAGAGCATGAATATAAGAAGAGTAAAAAGAAATTTAGATAAAATAATGGAGAGTATATGAAAATCAGACGTCTGATTTTGCAATTAGACATCTTAAAACACTTGTGCTACAGTTCTCCTCTTTTTCTTCTTCTGATTTCTCTTCTTCCTTTGGCTTCTTCTTTCCTTAGCATTCTCTGCCTTTCTTCTTATTCTTCTTCTTTGCCTTCTACCTTTGGCTTCTTCTTTCCTTAACTTTCTTTGTCTTTCTTCTTCTTCTTCTCTGCCTTCTGCCTTTTGCCTTCTCTTCTTCTTCAGCTTCTTCCTTCTTCTCTATCTTCTCCTTCCTTCTTTCTCTTTGCTTTGGCTTTCTTCTTCTTCTTTGCTTTGCCTCAAGCCCTGCGGTCCTCCTCTCCTTCTTCCTTCAGCCCTGCTGTGCCCTCTGAATCCGACTAAGTGTCAAGCCAAACTCTCCAGAGCAAAACCCCCCTAACCCCGCGTAGCTCCCCTCTCTCCTTCTCTCTTTTCTATTTTAGAACTGCTCTAAACGGTCGGGTAATCAGACCCAACGCAGACCCGGGTCCAGGCTCACCAGCGTGTGTGGTGAGCCAGTGTAAGGTCAGGTCGGGTAGTTGGGTCGGTCAGGTCCGGTATTAGGTATCGCGGACAAGTCCGGTGAAGGGGGGGAGGAGGACCTCACCCTTAGTGCTGTAGGTGAAGAGCCTCTGGCACTTTTACAATTTATGCGCACGTAGGTGCCTTTCCACTTCTGAGGTGGGACTAAATGTCCCACCTTCCTTTTGCGCACCGTAGCAGCAGATGAGGTTTCCAATTGGCGAGGCTGCCGAGGTTGAAGCCTTTGCTTGATGGCTCAGATGCATGCGGGCTTCGATTGCGCACAGCCTGGGGGTCTCTCCTAGAGCAAAGCAAGTCCTGGAGCAACAGCAGCAAGCTCGAAGCTTTAGCAGCAATAGCGACCGTTGTCTTGCTACCTGAAATCAAGAACAAGGGCCTTATGGCCGCATCAGAACATTCAGTATTGTCGTCGTGGCACGGCAAATGTAACGGTGACCTTGGCGTTGAGCGAGGGTGGCTGTGGTGGCGTGCCTAGGGCACACTGTGTGCGAGTGAGTGGGTGTGTTCTGTGAGGTGTTTGGGTGAGTGGCGCGGTGAGTGGAGTGAGGGAAAGTGATCAGGGAGATGAGGCGGAGGTCGTGGGCTTGTCGGTGAGGTGGATGGAGGTGTGTAGCGATGGGAGCACCTCGCCGAAGGTATTGCTGGAGGTGGAGGAGGTAACGGTGGTCAGTGGCGACGGTGGTTGATTTTAGGAAATAGAGAGAGGGAAAGAAAGTGTGGGAAAGAGGGAGTCTAAAAATCAACTTCTAAGGGACGAAAGGGAATGGAATCCCATGCCGGTATGATTGCCGGATGTGGGGAAGATGAAGACCCTGTAGATGAGGCAGCGGCCAAGACGGGGCAGAGGCGACATCGGCTGGTATTGCACAACACAGAAGATGGAGAGGGAGATAACCTCGCCATAGGTATTGTGGTTGGGCAACGAAAGAGTGAGAAAAAGGCCACCAGAGCTTGCAGAGAGTTGTGGCAGACGAGGGATAGAGGAATGGAGGGGGAATCCAACCCAATTTCAAGCTGAGTTCATTAGACCCTGGGGAGTCTTTAAATAGGTCTCTGAGGAGGGTTTTGTGCTTGGAAGTGTTAAGACCCATGCTGTTTGAGCCTTTTAAGATGTCTGGACTGTGGGTCAGACGTTTGAGCAGATGTCTGGATACCTTCCTAGACATCTGGAAATTGAAAATTTTGAGTACGAGCTCGCGTCTACGCGCGTGCTGCATGCAAACAGTACACTCCTCTCATTTTCCTTCTCTCTCCTTCCGCCCCAACGAAACCCTAAACCTACACCCTTATATAAAGCCCACTCCTCTCCCTCGTTCCACCCCCACTTCCCAGCCACCTTCCTCCTTCCCTCCAACGAGAGCAGTAGAGCAGTGAGAGCGCGGGAGTGGCGTGAGAAGGAGAGGAGCAACGTGAAAGGGAGAGAGGTTAGCTTGCGAGCTCGCGTGGGAGCTCACCGATGAGCTCACGGCTGGAGCGGGCCGTGTGCAAGGCGGAGGAGTGCATTGGAGAGGTCCTCCCTGACACTACTGCAGCCGGAGCAGCAGGCGAGAGGGTGCGGCGTGGCCACGCGCGACACGAGAGGGCGGAAGCAGGTTCTGGTTCTGGGTTTTTCCCAGAATCAGATGTCTGGATTGCGTGTAGGGTTCGGTTTGGGAAGGCGCGGGACATGCCCTTCCACGCAATTCGGACGTCTGGGCGACATACCAGACGACGAGAAGCGCTTCCAGACGTCCGAAGAGGTGGTCGAACATCTGAAACTGGGTCCAGATGGTCCAGCGGAGTTCCTAGACGTCTGAGGAGTGGTGCAGGACTTGAGGTATGGCACTGGACACTTTTAAGACGTCTGGAAGTCGTTCCAAATGTCTGATTTGAGTCAGAAACACTGTTTTTGACCTGTTTAGGGTCCGTTTGAGGCCCGATTTCCGCAATTAAGATACCGATGTTTCCCGTATGAATTCCTCTACTTGTTAGAAGACTTTCTATACTATTCTGAGTATTCTCTTGTGATTGATCCTTGTGATAGGGCTGGTTTCTGTTGCGGGTTCGGGGCTTGCCGAGGCACGTGAGCCTGCCGTTCATGCCCCCACTACTCCTAGGTTTACTAGTAGAGTGGCTTCCCCTTAATTTATTTAAAACCTAATGCATGTGTGGAATGAATGATTAGAACCTAGGATATGGCATGAATCCTAGGACTAGAAATCCTGGAATGTCTGTATTGAATGAATGGATTGCAGTCTTGAATGAGTAGATAGAATGATAACAATTGCCTGTAAATGAATAACAGTTGCTTGCGAATTATGTAGTACTTGTGCTAGTTAACTGTTGAATGTAATTTTCATGTCGCACACGTGAAATGACATAATATGAGCTGCATGTATATAATTTGGAAATGGAAAGGTGAATGTTGGAATCACGAGCTATCTGTGAATAACCTAAATATGGAAATATGAACGACGGAATTACAAATTGCATGTGTATAACCTGAGAATGGAAATAGAAATGATGAAACCTGGTATGGAATGGCCTAAGGATATGAGCATGAACCCTACGGGGAATTAGGAGTAGAGCTCCTGGAAATAAATGGAAATAAATGTGAGTGGGGAAGTGAGCTGGCCCTTGAGTACG
Organism: Thalassia testudinum; assembly: GCA_037157565.1. NCBI lineage: Eukaryota > Viridiplantae > Streptophyta > Magnoliopsida > Alismatales > Hydrocharitaceae > Thalassia > Thalassia testudinum. The sequence goes on along the minus strand of JAZHRO010000061.1, from coordinate 30,484,479 downwards.
GAGTACCAAGGAGAGCGATTGTCCCCCTGTTTAGTGCAGAGCGGAGCTAGCCGCCCTTGGGTTGGAACCCAGGGTTAGGATTGGCCACTCTGTACCGACTTCTTGGCCCTCGTGTACACTGTACCGGGGAGAGCTACTAGTGTAGGGAGAGAGCTAGCCACCCCACGGGGCCCAGGGTTCAGCTAGCCGCCCTACACCGACTTGTGAGGCCCACTGGGCAAACCAGGGTAGTCAAGTGAAGGTGCGCGGACTATGGAGGGGCGAGACCCCTGTTTGGTTCTTAGGGGCTAGACCCCAGTTACTGAGAGGGCTACGCCCTATACTGGTTCCGTGCTGTGCTTTGGGCGCACCCGCTAATGGAAACGATTGACTGCGTGCCAGTGCAGGGTAGCTACTCGTGCGCTTATCACACGTGTCGTAGTCACCGTTACGTCAGTCTATGACCTTGGGGTGGTTGACTAGGCGTAGGACCACCACGGGGGACTCTCCCGGCCAAGAGAGCACCACGTGCGACTTCTACTCTTCGGAAAAGACTGCAATCAAGATCGTTCCCACGAGGAACATTCGAGATCAAGAAAGAGACCTGATAAATAAACCAAGTGGTGAAAGAAAGAAAGAAATTGGAAAACAACAGGTACCTGTCCACCTTTACTGCTTTAGTTAGTTGGTTGCCCTTCTACTCAGCATTCGCTGACGTTTTGTACTCATAACCCCTTTTCACGTCCAGGTGTTGAGCAGCCAGAGCCCACAGCTGCAGAGGGTACTAGGCCCAGTAGAGCCCAGTAGTTGTAGCTTCTTGTTGTACTCCTTTTCAATTGTAGTGAGTAGTTCTTGCACCTCTGTACTCTGACATTCTGAATTTTATATTCTTGTACCTGTTTACTTCCTACTGTTGTGGTGGTGTGTACTGTAGTAGTTTTACTTCTTTACTACTGTACTTTTGTTGCTGTTAGTTGCTTAGCATGGTGAATGTGGCTTACTTTCCTGCTTTTTGGATACTTTCTTGTTGGACGACTGGATCTTGGGATTAGTCGAGTCGGTCCAGTCTCGCGTCCTGTAGGAATTCGGGAACCGGGTCGTGACAACATGGTATCAGATTAAGGTCAGCCCGAGAAGTGAACCAACTAGCTTGAGAATAACCAATTCACGTGCTTGTAACTAGAGTAACCACCACAACGTACATTTTGACATATGTTCTAAGGTTCTTTTGCTGAATGTTAGTTAGAATTGATGTCTTCCTGTTATGTTGTTCACGTCTCCTTGCAGGAGATGCCTCGACGTGGAGTCATAGAGGCAGGCCGCGGACGCGACTGAGGAGGGGTTGGAGGGGCGGACGTGTTGAGCCCGACGTCTCAGTGGACTAGCCACTACTTCCGGGCATTCAGGCCCAGGACCTCGCCAAGCTGATACGGGAGATTGTGCTAGAGGAGCTCCACCCGCCTCCACGGGTGCCTCTCCCTGGGGACGTGGAGGGGGAGTCCTCTATGGGACTACGAGACAGACGCAGCGCTGGACGTGGGGGAGGGGGTGGCCCTCCACCACCCCCACTGTCCTCTGACACTTCCGAGCACGAGCCCTCCTTGCTTCAAGGCGTACCAGTTTCCCACTTCAACGCCATTACGAGCTTTTCGGATAGTTCCAAAAACTGAAGCCCCCCTCCTTAAAGGGGGATGAGGACCCGACCGAGGCAGAGGACTGGCTCGAGCAGATCGAGAAGGTGTTTGACACCCTTCGCCCCCTACGGAGAGGAGGCACGCGACTCCCGCAGGAGAGCCGTCACGCTTTGTGGGGCAGTTAGTGGCCTTTGGGGGCCCCCGACAGGGGCCAGCTGCCAGCACTGGACCCCCGCCCAACCGTCAACAGGGATCTACCAAGGGCGGGAGTCGAGTTCCCCTTTGCTACCAATGTGGCCAGCCGGGCCACATCAGGAGGGATTGCCCGTCTAGGGCTGGAGGTCAGCAGATGCTCCCTGCACCGAGAGTTGGAGGACGAGCAGGAGGCTGTGGTTCCTAGGCGCGTGGGGGAGGACAGCAGTCGAGGGGAGGGTACCGGCCAGCGGTGACCCATCCTACACAGAGTGTGGCTGCTTCTTCTGCACCTAGAGTTGAGGTGCGTATTAATGCCCTGACGCACGGAGACGCCAGAGCTTCAGGTTCAGTGGTGGCAGGTATGGTTACAGTTTCCAGCAAACTAGTTTACACACTTTTTGATTCTAGCGCCACTCACTCGTTGTTGCTGCTAGTTTTTTTGTCAATTTGGGACAGGACTATGTGTTGTCAGAGGATCCATTTGTGATTAGAGGTCCGGGTGGCCAGCTGTTTGTAGCTTAGGAGGTTTACACAGGCTGTGAGGTCAGTGTTAGGGGACACAGCCTCCCTGCTGATATGATTGTGATATCGATGGAGGACTTTGGCGTGATTCTGTGGATGGACTGGTTGTCCGCTTACCACACTTTGGTGGACTATTTTGAGAGGAAGATCGTCTTCTCCATACCGGGGATGCCTTCTTTTGAGTTTCACGGACAGCTGGTGGACGGAGGCTTCAGGTGCATTTCTGCACTTTGAGCGGCGAGACTTTTGGGCCAAGGGTGTGAGGGCTTTCTGGCTTGTGTAGTGGAAATCCCAGCTCCATGGCAGACTTTCAGAGTATCCCGGTATTCAAAGAGTACCCTGAAGTGTTTCCGGAGGAGCTGCCAGGACTACCGCCTGAGTGTGAGATTGAGTTCGAGATCTTACTGGTAGCGGGGACCAGCCCCATTTCTACAGCACCTTACAGGATGGCACCACTTGAGCTGCGAGAGCTCAAGTCCCAGTTGCAAGACCTTCTGGAGAAGGGCTTTGTGAGGCCCAGTGCATCTCCATGGGGAGCCCCGGTATTATTTGTGAAGAAGAAGGATGGTACCCTACACCTTTGTGTGGACTACAGACAGCTGAATAGGGTCACCATCAAGAACAGGTATCCGTTTTCGAGGATTGATGATCTGTTTGACCAATTGCGAGGTGCCACGTTTTCTCCAAGATAGACTTGAGGTCTAGCTACCACCAGTTGAGGATCAAGGAGACCGACGTCTCCAAGACAGCTTTCCACACCCGGTACGGACACTGCGAGTTTTTGGTCATGTTGTTTGGGCTGACCAATGCCCCCGCTGCTTTCATGGATTTAATGAACCGGGTGTTCAGACCATATCTGGATCAGTTCGTGGTGGTATTTATTGATGATGTGCTCATCTACTCTTGGGATCAGGCGCAGCATGGACAGCACTTGCGGATGGTTTTGGACACATTGAGACGATGTAGGCCGTATGCCAAATACAGCAAGTGCGAGTTCTGGTTGAGGCAGGTGACCTTTCTAGGTCATGTGATTTCAGGGGATGGCTTGGCTGTGGACCCAGCCAAGGTAGAGGCCGTGCTTAAGTAGGAGAGACCACGTACAATGACAGAGATCCGCAGCTTCTTGGGACTGGCAGGCTACTACCGGTGATTTATCAGGGGTTTCTCGCATATTGCACGTCCTATGACACAGTTGACCCCGAAGGATGTGTCCTTTTCTTGGACAAACGCTTGTGAGGCGTGCTTTCAGGAGTTGAAGGAGAGGCTGACTTCGGCTCCTATGCTTACCATTCCGGACAGCAGTGGCGGGTTCGTTGTGTACACGGATGCCTCTTTGCAAGGGTTAGGGGGTGTGCTCATGCAACGGGGCCACGTTGTCGCTTACGCTTCGTGGCAACTGAAGCCCCATGAGCATAGCTACCCTACCCACAACCTAGAGCTGGCAACTGTCGTCTTCGCGTTGAAGACTTGGAGACACTACCTGTACGGTGAGACCTTTGAGATATTCACGGATCATAAGAGCCTCAGGTACTTGTTTGATCAGAAGGAACTCAACATGAGACAGAGACATTGGCTAGAGCTCCTGAAGGACTATGACTGCAGCATTTCCTACCATCCGGGGAAGGCCAACATGGTGGCTGACGCCTTGAGCCGAAAGGCGCCCGCCCACTTGGCTAGTTTATAGGCACAGAGTTGTAGACTCATGGAGGAGATGGGCAGTTGGTGACCCCTTAAGTTACTGGGGCACTGTGGGGCAGTGACTGTGACACGACAAATGAGGCCAGAGCTGATAGATCGCATCATCACAAGACAGATGGCAGACCCGTACCTGCAGTCATTGCGTGACAGAGTACTGTCAGGGGACCCTGGAGACTTCTCCTTTACTGACGAGGTGCTGTGCATGAGGGGACGGTTGTGCATTCCCAGGGACAAGCAGTTGTTGAGAGAGCTCCTAACTTAGGCACACGGTTCCAGGTTCACCAGACATTCCAAGAACACAAAGATGTATCATAATCTGAGACATGACTTTTGGTGGAGGGGAATGAAGCGGGATGTAGGTGAGTTCGTATAGCAGTGTTTGGTGTGCCAGCAGGTGAAGGCTGAGCATCAGAGGCCTGCAGGGCCGTTGCAGCCACTTCCAGTGCCAGAGTGGAATTGAGAGAGCATCACCATGGACTTGGTAGTGGGCTTGCCCGTTACCCAGCGAGGACACGACGCAGTCTCGGTGATTGTAGATAGATTGACGAAGACGGCACGTTTCTTGCCGATCCGAGTCACCTTAGGACCAGCACAGTTAGCAGAGAGGTATATTCGTGACATGGTACATCTGCACAAAGTTCCACATGAGATTGTATCCGACCGGGATACTAACGTGCGTGTGGGCGCGTGTGTTTAAAAGAGTCATTATAGCTTGCGCACGCAACATCTGTTTTAAAATGAAGAAACGGATGTGAGTCCGAGTGTCGATCTCAGGGAGGCATGAAAATTGGATTTTTCTTGTCACTTATTGTCACGAAAATCGTGGGGTTTTGCTTGCGAAAAGGCGCAGGTGAAAAGAGAGTGAGATAGGGAGAAAGAGAGAGAGAGAGAGAGTAGGGTTAGAATTTCTTCATTCACAGCATGCAATTCGAACATAAAAGAGAGTAGGCAATTGAATAGAAAACAACTTCATTTAACATGCAACTTTAGTTCACAATTACAACACTAGATAAATGCTTGAACATAAGTAAAGGAAAGCTTAAGATAAAGAGGGAAAGAGAGAGAGAGAGAAGACAGTGAGGCAGCCACGGCAATGGAGGGGGGCTCCGTCGGTGACTCGTCATCTCCGGCGATTACAAAGAGGGCTAATGGTAGCTAGGAGGGGGCAGAACACATTCAAGTGGAGTGAATGCTCTCCATGGGTGGTTGGAAGTCGTTTAAATAGGAAGAAGGGCTTTCCAAATGAAGAAGGGGTTTTAGCGACGTCCAGGACGTTGCTAAAACCCTTCCCAAAACGTCGGTGAAGGCCCCTGCCCACCAGTCGCCCACGGGGCGTCTGTGCTTCTTCACGCCTGATCCGTGTGTGCGCATCGTAAGCCATCCGATATAAGATCGGACGGCTGAGCTTTCGCGTAAGGTGCAGGTGAAGATCGCGTTGAGGTGCGTGCGTCAGCCGCGTCATCACGCGTGTCTGGTCTAGGCACATCTGTGGGTGCCACGTCTCGCAATCACGCCCGTCTGCTCACTGATCGACGGTCCAATTTTGCCCACATGAGCCTTCGCCTTCGATTTGCTGCACGATGCGTTTCGAACTCGCGCCCCTGGTTGCGAAGTTGAGGCGCCGACCGCTGTGCTGTCGCAGCGAGCGTCAGTCGCACGGGCGTTCTCGGCTGTTCGATCGAAGATCGATGGCTAACATTTGTCCTCCAGGTGAAGGTGGAAGCGGGAAGCGGTGGAGATGCGGTGATCGGGTGCCATGTGGCGCGCTGTGGGCCGTTGATTATCAGATCAACAGCCAGGACTTCTTGGGCCCATTGCAGGAGCTCTGGATGTCGGATTTGGCCGATTTTGAGTCTGTTGGACTCCGTTCGTCACTCTGAATCCATCCGTGCAGTCCGATTGCCCATCTGAGGCCTGTTTTGATAATTTCTCATACAAATGGCCATTAATACTATTTTATAAGCAATCTTGACGTATGATGCATGCAATGCTCCCATGATGTGTTATCTGTGCATTTTATTCTTAAGATGGACCCCATTTAGCAGAATTATCACCCCAAGATGCAGTGTTATCATACCCCCATGCTTACTCCTTGCTAGTCCCTAGCAAGTTTTATTCTAGCTTTTATTTCCAGTCAGAATTTAAGAAGTAACTACTTAAACACTTCGTCACTCGTCAATAGAAGGAAATATACTAAGATATTAATCTACAAAGACTAAGCAGTGCCTGGGTGCCTGCCAAAATATGAATCGCCTGAGTCCTTGTTTTAATGTATGTAAATTTTTTTTTTCTTATTTTTAGATTTTTTTGGAATTAAGAGTGTGTTGGTAACTTTTTACAGCTACCCAACCCACCCAAAACTCAGACAAAACTCTAAGTGCTAAGCATCTTGGTGTGAAGATTGTGACAGACTCACACAAAGGTAATTTAGACAGACTTCGGGTTTCTACGCCCCTAGGTGACCGAAAGAGGAAGTGTTTTGCCTGAAGGTGTATTTGTTCGATCGGTAGCTTTCTCCCTACGTTTGTTTTAATTGGGGTCAACACAAGGATTTTTCCAATGTATATCTCCCCAGCTTGCTCTACTTCCCCACTTCTTCCTTAAGTGTTTTGGTTCTTTTTGTGCAATTACTGAGCTGGGCTCTGGACAACCGACCAATGGGTTGTTACTCATGATCACTTGCCAGCCATACTCATGCGATGAAGTGTGGTTTATTTTGTTTTCTTTTTTCTCCTTTTTTTTATTTGGTAGGTTGCTTCCCCGATCTCAAATTTACCTAGAGGCAATGAAGAAAAAGTGGTCACGTGGCTGGGCTCTGGACAACCTGCCAATGGGCTGTTACCCACGACAACTTGCCAGCCATACCAACCTAGAGAGTTCATTAGCTACCCAATTTCTGTCAGAATCTCCAAGGAGTGAGTTTATGCAAAAATGTGTGCAGATGCTTAGACTCAAAGTCTTTCTGAGTTAGAGGGTGAGTTGATAAGTCGTATACTTATCACCTTATTTAGTTAGTGGATTAGAGTGGCTTAAGGTTGCAAGGATTTGAAGCTAAATCCATATTTTAACGGACACCAGGGCTGATTAAGCCTGAAGGCCTGAAAAGTCCAAGTGTTCAAGTTCCTTCCGTATTATTTCCCACTATTGACAAATTTCTAATGCCTAAGTTTATTCCTAAATTCAATTTTTTTTTTTAATTTTATTCTATTCAGACTAATTAAATGAGCTCAGGATCATGCAAGTTAACACCCCCCCATGCTTAAGTTGGACAATGTCCTCATTGACAAATACATGGATGCAACAGGGGTTCGAAAAGATATTACCTGAGTGACGTAGAATACCTGATCAATCTGAATCTTCTAGGTTGCCTCCCAGGAAGCGCTGAGTTTAACGCCTCCAGCTGGGCGATGCTTCGTGTCATCCTCAATGAGGGTGACACTCTCCTTTGGGGGAACCTGGGTAAGGAAGTGTTTCAATCTTTGTCCATTAACTGTAAAAGTATGCCCAGTGTTCGGATCGACGATTTCAACCGCCCCATTGGAGTGGGGCTTGACCACCTTAAATGGTCCTGTCCACTTGGACCTGAGCTTCCTTCGAAAGAGTTTTAGGCGGCCATCGAAAAGCCAGACTTGCTGATTAGGCTCAAAGGTCTTTCTATGGATGAGTCGGTCGTGAAAGGATTTCATTTTCTCCTTATACAGTCGACTGTTCTCAAAGGCGTCCCAACGAATTTCTTCGAGCTCAGAGAGTTGGAGAGTCCTTTGCACACTGGCTAACTGGGAATCCATGTTACACTGCTTGATAGCCCAATAAGCCCGGTGTTCCAATTCGATAGGAAGGCGGCAGGCTTTGCCAAAGACCAAGTGATAAGGCGACATGCCTATCGGGATCTTGAAAGCAGTCCTGTATGCCCACAGGGCATCATCCAGTTGTGTGGACCAGTCCTTCCTATCAAGTCTTACAATCTTCTGTAAAATGTTCTTGATTTGTCTATTTGAGACCTCAGTCTACCCATTTGTTTACGGATGATACAGGGTAGCGATGCGGTGGTTAACCCCGTATTTTCTAAGTAGGGCACGGAATTGGGAGTGAATAAAATGACTTCCGCCATCACTAATCATGGCCTTTGGTATTCCAAACCGGGAAAAGATGTTCTGCTTAACAAAGTCCATGACAGTTTTGTGATCGCATCGGCGGGTGGCGACGGCTTCAATCCATTTAGAAACATAGTCTACCGAGACTAGGATGTACTCAAAGCCATTGGATGGCGGAAAGGGGCCCATAAAATCAATACCCTAAACGTCGAAGATCTCGACAATCAAAATGGGCTGGAGGGGCATCATATCTTTTCTGGTCATGGTCCCCAGTGTTTGGCAGTGCGAGCAAGTCTTGGCAAAGTTGTGTGCATCCTTAAATAGGGAAGGCCAATAAAATCCGGACTGCAGAACCTTCGTAGCCATTTTCTTTCCTGAGAAGTGGCCACCACAAGCTTGGTCATGACAAAAAGATAGCACACTTTGAACTTCGTCCTCCGGGATACACCTCCTGATGATCTGGTCGGCACAAAGGCAGAGCAGCATGGGATCATCCCAGAAGTAGTGCTTGGCTTCGGCCAAGAACCTATCCTGTTGCTGTCTGGACCAACTGTGCGGGGTCTGTCCCACAACCAAGTAGTTGACATAGTCAACATACCAAGGCAGTTTCTTGTCTTGCACAGCCAGAATGTGTTCATCGGGGAATGTGTCAGATAAAGGCAGGGAGGGTCCAATGTGGTCTGGGTGAAGTCTGGATAAGTGGTCAGCCACCACATTCTTTGATCCGGCTTTGTCACGGATTTCCAGGTCAAATTTCTGCAAGAGCAGGATCCATCTGATGAGCCTGGGTTTCGCGTCCTTCTTAGCCAACAGGTGTCGGATGGCTAAATGGTCAGTATAGATGGTCACATGGGATCCCAGCAGGTAAGGTCGGAACTTCTCAAGTCCGAAAACTACAACGAGCAATTCTTTCTCTGTGACCGTATAATTTCATTAGGCTTCGTCCAACATCTTGCTCGCGTAGTAGATCACCTTGGGTTCCTTATCTTGTCTTTGTCCCAGGATAGCGCCTATGGAAAAATCTGATGCATCAGACATAATCTCAAAGTCCTGGAACCAATCCAGGGGCTGAAGTACAGGTGCTGTGGAAACTAAGTCCCGGAGGGTGTGATAAGCCCAGATGGAATCAGAGGTCATGTGGAATATGGCGTCGTTGGCCAGAAGGTCGGTTAAGTGTTTGGAAAGCTTGGAGAAGTCTTCGATGAACCTTCAGTAGAAGCCAACATGTCCTAGGAATGAACGGATCTGCCGGACCGAGCTAGCTGGAGGAAGTTTGGAAATCAAATCAACCTTAGCCTGATCCACCTCAATACCCCTATGTGATACGATGTGACTGAGGATGATTCCTTCTTAAATCATGAAATGGCTCTTCTCCCAACTTAACACCAAATTAACCTCGATACATCATTTTAGGATTTTCTCCAAGTTGCACAAACAATGGTCGAATGAATTCCCAAATACAAAGAAATCATCCATAAAGACCTCCAAGTATTCACCCACCTTTTCTGAAAAAATGGCAAGCATGCAACGCTGAAAGGTAGCAGGTGCATTGCATAACCTGAATGGCATTCAACAAAATGCAAACGTGCCGTACGGGCAAGTGAATGTGGTCTTCTCTTGATCTTCAGGAGCAATTGCGACTTGGTTATATCCTGAATATTCATCCAGGAAGGAAAAATACTTTTGCCCTACCAATCTTTCAAGGATCTGGTCAATGAATGGCAAGGGGAAATGATCTTTCTTGGTTGCTTCATTGAGCTTCCTGTAATCAATACACACCCGCCTGGCGGTGGTGGTGCGGGTGGGGATGGTTTCGCCATGCTCATTGGTAACAACGGTGAACCCGACTTTCTTTGGAACCACTTGAGTGGGGCTCACCTAGGGGCTATCAAAGATGGGAAAGATGATGTCGGCGTCAAGCCACTTGATAATTTCTTTATTAACGACCTCCCACATGTTTGGGTTTAACCGTCTCTGCATCTGGTGGGAGGGACGTGCCCCGTCTTCCAGGTAAATCTTATGAGTGCAATAGGCGGGGCTAATTCCTCTCAAGTCTGAAATGGTCCATCCAATGGCGGCCCGATGTTCTGAAAGGGTCGCGGTCAACCTGAGTTCCTGATCCTGGGTTAGATGAGAGTTAATGATCACAGGGAAGGTCTGGTTAGGTCCCAGGAAGACATACTTGAGATTCTCAGGTAGTGGCTTTAGTTCGGGTGCAGGTGGAACAACAGTCGAAGGGAAAGGGAAAGGCAGGAGTTGATCAACATCAATTTCCTCAAATGGTGTTGTTTGATGGTTATCAGCCCTACAAAGGTCTATGGGCAACGATGGTGTTGGGTCAGCTAGTCATTACAGGATTGGTGGTCTGAGACAGAACTATGGGTGAGGCATTCCTCGACCAAAGGTTCCACAGGATCATGTTCCTCAACACAATTGCAATCAAAAGACTTAGTTTCCCGGAAAATATCCAGCTGCATTTTCTTGTCTCCGAAGGCGATTTCCATACATCCCGTGTCACAATCGATGTTTGCCTTAGCCGTAGCTAAGAAAGGTCTGCCTAAGATTATGGGTGTGTTCTGTAGTTTTTCAGGAACTTCCATGTCGAGCACCAAGAAGTCAACTGGAAAATAGAAGTCCTTGACCCGCACAATCACGTCCTTGACAACCCCCTTCGGGGTCTTCACAGATCTATCAGCCAGCTAGATGGTAATAGGTGTGGGTGTCAACTCTCCAAAACCAAATTGGTGGTATAGGGTTGTTGGAATCAGATTGATGGAAGCACCTAAGTTCAGGAGCGCTCTATCAAATGTCATGTCCCTGATATTGAAGGATATTAGGGTTGCTCCTGGGTCAGTTCTCTTGAGTGGAAGGTTGCTTGATATTACGGAACTTGCTTGCTCGGAGAGCACAACCTTCCTAGGTGCTTGAGGTCTTGGCTTACGTTTGGGTGTACAGGCATCCTTTAAAAACTTGGCGCAAGCCGGGATGTGCTTAACGACTTCAAGGAGCGGAATATTAATCTGTACCTTCTTAAAGATTTCCAAAAGCTCCTCAGTTTCTACAACACTTTTCTTCTTCTTGATTGTCTCCAAGGCCTCAGGGTAGGGTGTCTGAATATGGATAGGATCTATTTCTGGGTCCTTGGGTTTTTCTAATGCCTCTTCTGAGTCGGGTATTTCAGCTGGTGAAGTCTCAGGAAGAGTCGGCCATTTGGGATCCTGGGTTTTGGTGTCGTTTCTCAAGGTTACCGCATTCGCAGAGGCATTGGGACCATGGGTTGATCCTTGAGAAGAAGAGGACGAAGAAGCACCGAACCCAAGGGGTGTTTGTGGGGCTGGCTGGACCATGTGAACTTGCCCGGGATTGCCCTGGAACCCTTGCAGATTGGGGCCTCTATTAATCATGTTTCACAGGTTTGGTTGTGGCTGGGAAGGTAGGGATCCTTGTAGTTTACAGTCCAAAAGTTGGCTTAACTATCCCTTTACTAAGGCCATTTCCTCCTGATGTTTCTAGTTCATTTAAGCAATCATCTTTATTAAGGTGTCCATTTGGTTCTGCGGGGGAGGGGCCGCCCTGTTCTGATTGTATGGGGGTCTAACAGGTGGTCCTTGCTGATAGGGGGCAAGTTTGGCTGCTGGTTTGGCCTGGGCTGGTTCTAGAATTAAGGTGGTTTCTGGTTTGTCCAACCAAAGTTGGGATGATTACGCCAACCAGTGTTGTAAGTGTTGGAGAAAGGGTCAGGTTTAGCATAACCTTGGACAGCCTGTACATCTTCAAGGATAGCAGATGTCGAAGGGGAGGGAAGAGAGTAATCAAGGGTTGAGGGAGCAAAGGTCCCTCCTTGGAACGTGGTCAGGGGTTGTTCCAGGTTCAATTGGCTCAAGGGCTGGACCAGGTCAACATTGTGAGCTCCCTTTGCTAGGGAGAAGGTCTGTAATGGGTTCCTGGTCTGGTTCAGTAGCTCACCAATCTTTTTATCCACCAATTCCACTCGATCTAATTTCTTTGCAATGATGTCCATGTCAACCATTCCAGAATTTACTTGTACCTCATAAATCCCTCCACAAGGTTGACTGGATCGGTTAAACTGGGTCATGGAGGCATTGTTGAGCGAATTTTCACTCATAGACTCAAAGAGCTCAAACACGCTCTCCTCGTCTTTGTTCAGGAAGTTCCCCCCGCATGAGGCATCGACGAAGTTCCATAGGTTGCTATCCAGACCGTGGTAGAAGATTTGGGCCAATTGCCACCTTGGTACTTCGTGGTATGGGCATTTCCTCAAGAGTTCATTAAATCTTAACCACGCCTCATGAAACTATTCCCCACCCTGGAGTGTAAAGGTAGTAATGGCTCTTCTGAGGGCATTGGTCTTTCCTATGGGGAAGAATTTCTTTAGAAATGCATGCCTCAATTCTTCCCAGGTGGTAATCGGTCTACCTAGGGTTCTAAGCCAGTGAGATGCCTTGTCTCTCAGTGAGAAGGGGAACATCTTAATCAGAACAATGTCAAGGCTAATGTTCCTAGGTTTCACAGTTCGTGCTATCCGATCAAGATCCTCTAGGTGCTGGAAGGGGTCCTTATTTGAGCTTCCATGGAAGTGGCTCTGAATCAGACTCAAGACATTTGGTTTTAGCTCAAAATCATCTCCCCCTTCGGGGATCCTAAGGTGTGGCTCAACTCGAATAGCGGAAGGATTGTAGAAGTCGCAGAGGGGCCTAGGTTGGTCATGGAATGGTGGTAGATCAGGTGACGGTTGCCCTTGTGGGCCTTGGAAAGGTGGTGGTGGTTGCCCTTGTGGGTTCTGCAACCGGTGTATGGCATGCATGATAGTGTGGATCTGTTGCTGCTGAAGCCGGTGGTTTACGTTAATTTGGGATTGGATGATGGCCATTGTGTCTGGTGGGGGTTGGTCCTCAACCTCATCTACCCTAGGTTCAGCCATGTTTCTAGCAGAATCAAGTCGCCTGGATTCCCGTCCCAAAACAAACAACTCGGGATGCAGTGAGCGTCTCCCATGCATACACTAGTGAAGAATAAGAGGGGATGCAGAGAGCGACAGATGCGAGAAGTGTGTGTTCAACCAAGCAAATAGGTTTAGTCCTTATGGTGTATTCATTAAGGGACTTAGAAATTTCCAAAAGGGTGATTAAGTTCGTAAGCACTGGACTCCCCTTCCCAGAGCTAATCTAGCCAGGTTGATTATGAGGGGATTGCAGGGAAGGTTCTTCCTTTGGCTTGCGCCACCAGTTCCATAGACCTCACAACCGCAATCGTTTGACACTGCCCCGTAGCCTAGTCACCAGATTCTACTAAGGGAATGAAAGCCAAGTGCCCAGCGAACAAAACCTCGCCTCTCAAGACTTAACCCGGTCCTGCCTAGGGCACATCTACTCTATTTTAAAGGGCTAGGATAGTGCTTGCGCTAAGGTTATGCAATGAGGTGTTGATTGGGGTAGTGCCTCTTAATTTTCCGATTTCAGTGTGTGTGCTCTTATCAAAACATGGTTTTCAAGGAAGGATTTTTTTTTTTTAAGATGTGGTGTCTTTTAATGTTTCATCCTTACTTTTGTGTTTTTTTAGGATTGACATGTTTTAATATTTTCAGACAAGTTTCAGTGGGCACGTCAAGTTTTGCACACAATTCGGAGAAAGTTGATTTCCTTTTGTTGTGTAGAGGCTCTAAAACCCTAATGTACTCATCCTAATGATCATGCAGCTTCTATTAGATGAGTTTTTTTTAGGGTTGAGTGGTGCGGCCCAAGTCAATTCAATGTGGCTTCGCAAACACCACTCAAAAAGAGAAAAGAACACTCCAAGAATTTATTCAGAATGTTAGAGTGTATATTTTTTTTGTTGGGTGATGTATTAAGGATGTGGGTCAGGCAATCATACACCACGCCAATTTCTTTTCAGTTTTACAATTTTTTTAAATTTTTAAGCAAGCAACCAACCATGAGTGAAGAAATACTCACGACCGGTCCTTGTTGCGCCTACTCCCTTGTTACCGTCATGAGTTGCGCCGCTTCGCCGTCCAAGCATCGAATTCCTGCAACCATCAAGTAGAAGGAGACAAGGCGTTAGACGATATGAGCATGGATGTAAAATGGAAGTGACAAAACAAATCTATTGCCTCCCCGGCAATGGTGCCAAAAACTAACGTGCACGTGGGTGCGTGTGTTTAGAAGAGTCATTATAGCTTACGCTCACAACGTCAATTCTAAAATGAAGAAACGGATGTGAGTCCGAGTGTCGATCTCAAGGAGGCATGAAAATTGGATTTTTCTTGTCACTTATTGTCACGAAAATTGCAAGGTTTTGCTTGCGAAAAGGCGCGGGTGAAAAGCGAGTGAGATAGGGAGAAAGAGAGAGAGAGAGAGAGTAGGGTTAGAATTTCTTCATTCATAGCATGCAATTCGAATATAAAAGAGAGCAGGAAATTGAATAGAAAACAACTTCATTTAACATGCAACTTTAGTTCATAATTACAACACTAAATAAATGCTTGAACATAAGTAAAGGAAAGCTTAAGATAAAGAGGGAAAGAGAGAGAGAGAAGACGGCGAGGCAGTCACGGCGGTGGAGGGGGGCTCCGTCGGTGGCTCGTCGTCTCCGATGATTACAAAGAGGGCTAATGGTAGCTAGGAGGGGGTAGAACACTTGCAAGTGGAGTGAATGGTCCCCATGGGTGGTTGGAAGGGGTTTAAATAGGAAGAAGGGCTTTCCAAATGAAGAAGGGGTTTTAGCAACATCCGGGACGTCGCTAAAGCCCTTCCCAAAACGTCGGTGAAGGCCCCTGTCCACCGGTTGCTCGCGAGGTGCCTGTGCTTCTTCACGCCTGATCTGCATGCGCGCGTCGTAAGCTGTTCGATCACTGGGCTTCCGCGCGGGGCGCTGGTGCGAATCATGCTGAGGTGCACGCGTCAGCCGCGTCATCACGTGCGTCTGGTCAAGGCGCATCTGCGGGAGCCATGTCTCGCAAACGCACTCATCCGCTCGCCGATCTACAGCCCAATTTCGCCCGCGTGCGCCTTCACCTTCGATTTGCTACGTGGTGCGTTTCGAACACGCACCCCTGGTTGCGAGGTTGAGGCACCGACCGCTGCGCTATCGCAACAGATTGTCACGACGAGCGTCGGGCGTGCGGCCGTTCTCGGCCATTCGATCGAAGATCGATGGCTGAGATTCGTCCACCGGGTGAAGGTGGAAGCGGGCAGCGATGGAGATGCGGTGATCGGGCGCCACGTGGCGCGCTGTGGGCCATTGATCATCAAATCAATGGCCAAGACTTCTTGGGCCCATTGCAGGAGCTTCGGATGTCGGAATTGGCCGATTTCGAGTCCGCTGGACTCCGTTCGTTGCTCTGAATCCATCCGTGCAGTTCGATTTCTCATCAGAGGCCTTTTTTGACAAGTGCTCATACAAATGGCCATTAATACTATTTTATAAGAAATCTTCACGTATGATGCATACAATGCTCCCATGATGTGTTATCTGTGCATTTTGTTCTTAAGATGGACCCCATTTAACAGAATTATCACCCCAAGATGTAGTGTTATCAGATACTCATTTTACGTCCCAGTTTTGGGCTGAGTTTCAGTAGGCTTTGGGGACACGGTTGAGATTCAGTTCGGCATACCACCCCCAGACGGACGGACAGTCAGAGCGCACGATACAGATGCTTGAGGACCTTTTGTGTGCTTGTGTACTTGACTGGAGGGGCTCTTGGGAGGAGCACTTGCCCCTGGCAGAATTTGCATATAATAATAGCCATCACTCGAGCATTGGCATGGCACCCTACGAGGTTCTGTACGGACGGAGGTGTACTGCACCCTTGAGCTGGGTCGAGGTGGGGACCAAGTGGGAGGTTGGCCCCAAGCTGATCCGGCAAAGTCAAGAGGTGATTGAGCAGATTCATAGACGGCTCCGCACTATCAGGAGCAGATAGAAAAGCTATGTCGATCAGAAGCGTAGAGAGGTGCAGTTTGAGGTTGGGGATCACGTCTTTCTTCACGTTTCACCCATGAAAGGCCTGCAGTGTTTTGGGGTGACAGGGAAGCTCGCGCCGAGGTTTGTGGGGCCCTTTCAGGTCCTGGAGTGGGTTGGACCGGTTGCTTACAGGCTTACCCTTCCTCCTTAGCTTTCTGGTGTGCACAACGTGTTCCACGTGTCCAACCTCAGGAAGTACGTCACCGATCCCAGTCACATTCTGAGCCACAAGAGTATCGAGATGGGTGACGACCTGACCCACCCCGAACGACCAGTGCAAATACTAGACAGAGCCGTCCGGAGTCTGAGACGAAAGCAGGTACCCCTGGTGAAGGTCTTGTGGAGGAGCCAGAGGTATGAGGAGGCTACCTGGGAGCCTGAGGAGGCGAAGCGAGAGCGGTACCCGAAGCTCTTTGAGGGTACATCTTTTCGGACCGGCTTCGGTCCTCTTTGAGTTTGTTATGAGTATGTTCTCTTTCCGCACCTTAGTTAGCTCAAGTTTCAGGGACAAAACTTCCTTTGAGTTTGTTATGATGTTAAGACCCATGCTGTTTGAGCCTTCTAAGACATCTGGACTGTGGTCAGACATCTGGTCTGACTTCTGGACACCTTCCCAGATGTCTGGAAATCAAAAATTTTGAGTACGAGCTTGCGTCTGCGCGTGTGCTGCGTGCAAACAGTACACTCCTCTCATTTTCCTTCTTCTCTCTCCTTCCGCCCCGACGAAACCCTAAACCCACACCCTTATATAAATCCTACTCCTCTCCCTCGTTCCACCCCCACTTCCCAGCCACCTTCCTCCTTCCCTCCAGCGAGAGCAGCAGAGCGATGAGAGCGCGGGAGTGGCACGAGAAGGAGAGGAGGAGCAACGTGAGAGGGAGAGAGGTTAGCTTGCGAGCTCGCAAGGGAGCTTGCCGGTGAGCTCACGGCCGGAGCGGCGTGTGTGCAAGGCGGAGGAGTGCGTCGGGGAGGTCCTCCCTGACACTGCTGCAGCCGGAGCAGCAGGCGAGAGGGTGCGGCGTAGCCACGCGCGGCACGAGAGGGCGGAAGCAGGTTTTGGTTCTGGGTTTTTCCTAGAATCAGACGTCTGGATCGACGTCCAGACGACGTAGCTGACGTTTGGAGGAGGTTCCAGACGACTGAGAAGTAGACCTCGCAAAGGTACATCTTCTTTACGGATACGGCCACGCAGGCCACTCCGCCGAGGCACTGTTGCATGCCTTTTTGAGGAGATTTGGTGGATTACGTGCAGGGTTTGGTTCGGGAAGGCACAGGACACGCCCTCCCATGCAATTCGGACGTCTGGGCGACATTCCAGACGACGGGAAGCACTTCCAGATGTCCGAAGAGGTGGTCGAACGTCTGGAACTGGGTCCAGATGGTCCAGCGGAGTTCCTAGACGTCTGAGGAGTGGCACAGGACTTGAGGTATGGCACTGGACACTTTTAAGACGTCTGGAAGTTGTTCCAGATGTCTGATTTGAGTCAGAAACACTGTTTTTGACCCATTTAGGGTTCGTTTGAGGCCCGATTACCGCAATTGAGATACCGATGTTTCCCGTATGAATTCCTCTACTTGTTAGAAGACTTTCTATACTGTTCTGAGTATTCTCTTGTGATTGATCCTTGTGATAGGACTGGTTTCTGTTGCTAGTTCGGGGCTTGCTGAGGCACATGATCTACCGTTCAAGCCCCCATTACTCCTGGGTTTACTGGTAGAGTGGCTTCCCCTTAATTTATTTAAAACCTAATGCATGTGTGGAATGAATGATTAGAACCTAGGATATGGCATGAATCCTAGGACTAGAAATCCTGGAATGTCTGTATTGAATGAATGGATTACAGTCTTGAATGAGTAGATAGAATGATAACAATTGCCTGTAAATGAATAACAGTTGCCTGGGAATTATGTAGTACTTGTGCTAGTTAACTGTTGAATGTAATTTTCCTGTCACACACGTGAAATGACATAATATGAGCTGCATGTATATAATTTGGAAATGAAAGGTGAATGTTGGAATCACGAGCTATCTGTGAATAACCTAAATATGGAAATATGAACGACAGAATTACAAATTGCATGTGTATAACCTGAGAATGGAAATAGAAATGATGAAACCTGGTATGGAATGGCCTGAGGATATGAGCATGAACCCTATGGGGAATTAAGAGTGGAGCTCCTGGAAATAAATGGAAATGGAACTGGAAATGTGAGTGGGGAAGTGAGCTGGCCCTTGAATACGGAGTACCAAGGAGAGCGACTGTCCCCCTATTTAGTGCAGAGCGGAGCTAGTCGCCCTTGGATTGGGACCCAGGGTTAGGATTGGCCACTCTGTACCGACTTCTTGGCCCTCGTGTACACTGTACCGGGGAGAGCTACTAGTGTAGGGAGATAGCTAGCAACCCCACGGGGCCCGAGGTTCAGCTAGCCGCCCTACACCGACTTATGAGGCCCACTGGGCAAACCAAGGTAGTCAGGCGAGGGAGCGCGGACTATGGAGGGGCGAGACCCCAATTTGGTTCTTAGGGGCTAGACCCCAGTTACTGAGAGGGATACGCCCTATACTGGTTCTGTGCTGTGCTTTGGGCGCACCCGCTAATGGAAACGATTGACCGTTTGCCAGTGCGGGGTAGCTACCTATGCACTTATCACACATGTCGTAGTCACCATTATGTCAGTCTGTGACCTTGGGGTGGTTGGCTAGGTGTAGGACCACCACGGGGGATTCTCCCGGCCAAGAGAGCACCACGTGCGACTTCTACTCTTCGGAAAAGACTGCAATCAAGATCATTCCCACGAGGAACATTCGAGATCAAGAAAGAGACCTGATAAATAAACCAAGTGGTGAAAGAAAGAATAATTAGTTAAAGAAAGAAAGAAATTGGAAAATAACAGGTACCTGTCCACCTTTACTGCTTTAGTTAGTTGGTTGCCACTCTACTCAGCATTCACTGACGTTTTGTACTCATAACCCCTTTTCAGGTCCAGGTGTTGAGCAGCCATAGCCCACGGCTGCAGAGGGTGCTGGGCCCAGTAGAGCTTAGTAGTTGTAGCTTCTTGTTGTACTCCTTTTCAGTTGTAGTGAGTAGTTCTTGCACCTCTCTACTCTGACATTTTGTATTTTATATTCTTGTACCTGTTTACTTCCTACTGTTGTGGTTGTGTGTACTGTAGTAGTTTTACTTCTTTACTGCTGTACTTTTGTTACTGTTAGTTGCTTAGCATGGTGAATGTGGTTTACTTTCCTGCTTTTTGGTTACTTTGTCATTGGACGACTGGGTCTTGGGATCGGTCAACTCGATCCGATCTCGTGTCCTGTAGGGATTCGGGAATCGGGTTGTAACAGGAAGCCAAGCTTCCAAGCAAGAAGAACTTGCCGAGGATGGAAACTGTTAAGGGACCCAAATCTCTCATGCATTCGCATGAGAGATTGGGAAAGAATCAGGGATCAAAGATGGGTTCAGATTGGAGGGAATTACTCAGAGAATCTCCCTTCCAATTTTGGAAGGGATTCTCCAAGTAAACAAGGAGAAATCTCCTTTCAAATCTTGCTAGAGTAGGATTCCTCTGCTATAATGGCGGAGGGAACTATTTGTGAAAACAATGAAGAAGCTAGGGGGCTAATTGCAAGGGTTTTTGAAAGTTAGTGGTAGAAATGTAATCAGACAGGACCTTTTTGCAAATTAGGTCAAGATGAGTTCCCCTTAAGTAAAAATTTTGGTATAAACTTAATTTAGAACTAAGGAATCTAATGATGAAGTTGGATTTTGTGTTTGACCACGTTTGACTAGGAAATTTATGCAAAAACCTAAATTAGGGTAAATATCTATCTGAGACCCCATTCAAGGTCAAGATGGATTCTAATAGCCAAATTTAAGGTACTAAACCCTAGAGAATATTTTTCTATGATTTTCAGAGGGTTTAAGTGAATTTTATCCTGACCAAAACCTTAGTTGATCAAGTGGGTCTGTTCTTAGGGTTGCAAGAAGTCATTTAATTCATAGAACATACACAAACCCTTTTCTATCAAATCCAACCCACTTGTTATCTTGTTAAGATCATTTAGCCTTTGTTCAGCCCTTGAGAAAACCCGTGGTTGTACTATATTGGTAAAATTACAGTTTTAACCATAGTTTCATGTTTCACTCTCAGAATGGTTGTGCAGTGAATTATGACCTTCAGTTGGTTATGTAGGAGCATTTATTCTCTTCACTGGGTCAAAATGAACTAGTTAGGGCTCATGATGGTGTTCCCATCATAGACGCATCACCTTGCATCCATGGAAAATTTGGATGGTTTCGCCACCCCAGATTATACGTATTGGAATAGGGATTATTACAAAGAGGTGGTCAGAAACCTTGGGATGCATTCAGGTTGGCCTGAATTAACTTAGGGAATTGATTTGCCATATGGCACTCCGCAGTGGCGTGCTAGTGCTTTGGCAAATGGAGCATTCACTTGAAGCCTGAAAGATAGAGGCTACTTGTATGTTCATGCCAGGGTTTGCTAAGAGCCTATCAAAATTTTTGTTCAACAATTGAATCTGATAAGCCAAATCCTAAGTAGCCCCGACTTCATGGGCCTCTATCTTCCTCTGCAAGATTGATGGTTTTCTTTCTTGATAGGCAGAGGACATATGTATGAAATTATCACGTAATGGTCCAATTAATGCCCAGGCTTCATCCTCAATTTTGGTCATGAAGTTTCTTGCACAGACTGCATGGATGGTTTGCCTATGACTTTCAGATAATCCGTTGTATAAACTCTTGACCAATTTCCATCTTGGCACCTGATGGTGGGCGCATAACTTAAGGAGGTCATTGAAGCACTCCCATGTTTCGTGAAATTGCTCCCCTTACTATTGAGTAAAACCCATAATTTCTCTTCTATAATGATTGGACTTACTCATAGGAAAGTACTTTTTCAAGAATTCTCCCTTAAGGGTAACCCAATCATTTACCCTTGCATCGAGGGTATGATACCAATGCTTGGCCTAATCCTTTAGGGTGAAAGGAAATAGATTTCTCATCAAGGCTTCATCAGTAAAGCCTGGAGCTTCACCGTGGAACAGACCTCGGTGAATTCCTCAAGATGCCTGTAGGGCTCCTCCCTAGCAGTACCATAGAAAGCGGGGAGCAAAGATATGGTGCTGCTCTTGATCTAATAAGGATTATCCACTTTAGGTCTCCGGATAGGTAGGGCTTGGTGAGTTGTAGGGAGAAATAGTCTCTTAAGGTTCTCTGATTTTCACCAACCCTAATCTCTTCTTCAGGTCTTTCTTCTGCCATTCTTCTTCTTTCTTGGTTGGCTTTTCAAATAATTCTCTTAGGTTCTGGGTTGAAAACAAGACTCCTTCTAAGAGAGCGCCTACCAAGCATACACTAAGCAAACACATGACAACAGGCCTTTTGTTGAATTAAAGTACTTTAACTCCTCTTCCAACTTTCTAGCTTGGCCAAATAGAGTCAAGGCAGTGTTTCTCCATTCCTACGTAAGTGGTATACAGAAATGAGGCACTTGAGATTCCTGGTCAATGTCTGTTAAGGAGGTTGAGGTTTCTTTTAGTTCTTTTGGGTGACCAATCAAGTTGTCAATCAATTACGGACCCTAAATTTACCTTCGAGTGCCCTAAAGGCGTACACCTTGTTACAATGATATTCACAAATGCTTAAGCTAAAAGTTACTTTAAGGGATGCAAATAGGGCAAACCCTTCCTTTGAGGCGAAGTGTTAGCGGTGCCTCTTAACTACCCTTGAATTCCTTTAAGGGGTGTCCCCCTCCTTAAAGTATCAAATCACTTGAGCAAAAGTTAGGGTTTGCACCGGTAAAAAGATCGATGCCTTTAGCCTTAAGGATCCAAGACTTAGTGTAGTGCCTACAGTGCATGCTCAGTGCAGGAAGTGTGCATCACATCATGAAAAAATAATTTTTCTTTTGAAAATCACAATCAAGTTATTCAAACACTTCCTGTATATTTTACCTCTCTTTCAAGAAGTAATGTGACCACTTGATTTAATCTCTTCAAGTCAATTTAAGTGGTCTTCTTTAATTATGTTCAAATGCAATGCGTGTGTAGATAACTGATGCAGAAAGATAGAAAATATGTACCTTGCTCTAGCACTCCACGATGCAGAAAAGCACGCAATGCAAGAAGAAAAATCAAGATGCTGGTCAAACACTCCTAAATGATTGACATATGGATATGCAACTTCTATCAGGCAGCTCGGATGTTTTTTTTTTAAAATGAGCAATAAAGACAAACTAACTACCACAGACAGAATAATCCTAGAATCTAAGGAATTGGGGACACTCCCACAAAAACAAGCCCCAGATTACAAGGGCAAGAAAGCAAATGATTAGACTAAATCCTAAAGAGTCTACTCTAAAATGTTAAATCAAAAATCTAAGAGGCAGAATCCTCCTAAATGTTCCTCAGTGTGCCTTCACGTGTGTGGGATTAAGGCTCATAGGCTCCTATTATTGTCCTTCAAGTGGCGTCAAGGTCCACTAAAACGAGCATCCACTGCGTATTCCTCCGCCACAAGAATGTACCTCACATAGAAGAATAGAGAATAGTCAGATAAATGTGCACCTCAAAATAATTAGAAATAAACCAAGTGAACCTATTGCGTCCATTGCCTCCTAGGCAACAGCGCCATTTGATCAGGAGTTTTCACTTGTTAGAATGATAGCAAGGAAATATGTCATCTGAAGTGAGCCGGACGCGTTTGTCTAAATAGGTCATTGTAGCTTACATTCACAACGTCGATTTTAAATGTAGAGACGGATTGAGTCCGAGTGTCGAACACAGGGAGGCGTGAAATTGGCTTTTTCTATCACTTAGTTGTCACAGAAATGGTGGGTTTCGCTTACGCACGAGAAAACGTGGGAGAGAAAAGAGAGTACGAGAGAGAGAGAGAGAGAGTAGGGTTAGAGTCTTTTGATCATAGCATTCATGCGAATCAAGATAAGAAAAACCCTATCAAAAGAGAGAGGCAATAGCTATATAAGAAACAACATCATTTAACATGCAACCTGAATTTTACAGATACAACAATAGTTAAATGCTTAAACAAAAGTAAAGTAAAACTAGAGTAAAGGGAGAGAGAGAGAGGACAAGGCGAGGTGGCCACGGCGATGGAGGAGGGCTTCGTCGGAGGCTCGTCAACTCCGGCGAGTACAAAATGTGCTAAGGGAGGCTAGGAATGGGGTAGAAGGATTGCAAGTGTATTCAATGCCCCTACATGGGAAGTTGGAGGGGGTTTATATAGGAAGAAGGGGTTTCTAAATTAAGTAGGGGCCATAGCGACGTCCAGGATGTCGCTAAAACCACCCTAGAAATGTCGGTGAAGGCCCCTGCCTGCCAGTCTTCCGTGCATGCCTTTCTTCCTCTCGCACGCCGCACCAGCGATCAGCATGCCCTCTCTGTGCACCATCTGATCAAAGATCAGACGATTGAGACTTCGCGTGAGCGCATGCTAAGGATCACGCCTCATCCCGCCTGGGAGCATCCGCGTGCATCCGTGGGTGCCACGTAGCACTATCTCCGCCATCCGCGCGCTCATCGACAATTCAATTTCTCTTGCGTGTACCTTCGCCTCGAATTCGATTCGCGATGCGGTTCGATCCTGCGTCGGATGCGCGGGGAAGGAGTGTCGACCGTTGCACTGCATTCTATGGATAGTCATAGATAAGGATTTGCGCTTGGCTACCGCCGACCATTGGATGAAGATCCAACGGTCGGATCTTCGTGTTGGATCTCGGCGATGGTAGAGAGCGAGGGTGATGCAGTGGCTTATCAGCCGTCTGATAAATGATCGGACGGCAAAATGCTTCGCACGATGAGGCCGTGGCGCGCTGCGTGGGGGAGGGTGACGTGGCAGCTTGTGGGCCGTTGATCTTATGATCAACGGCCAGAACTTCTTGGGCTAGTTGTAGGAGCTCCGGATGTCGGATTTGGTCGATTTTGAGTCCATTGGACTCCGTTCGTCGTTCTGAATCCATCCGTGCTGTTCGATCACTCATCCGAGGCCTATTTAGACATGAACTTGTATAAATAGCCATTAACATTGATTTATAAGTAATCTCAATGTGCAATGCATGTAATGCTCCCATGCCCATTTATAATGTGTTATTTGTGCATGTTACCCTTAAGATAAACCTCGATTGATAGAATTATCGCCACAAAATGTAGAGTTATCATCGTCATAGTGCATAATGTGGTGGAAAATCCTCAATAAAAAATAACTAAGAAAATACTGAAATTAAACCACAAAATCAGGTCATATCATAGGGAGGCACAAAATAATAAATGCATAAATTATCTCACATCCATAATTGCAATTGTCTAAAAATATCATTCACTTAATAGTTCCTCAAATAAAATCAAGCCAAACCCCTCTTTAATTAGGCATAAGTTGCACAGATTCACTGAAATTTCATTTTAAACGAAAGATGAGGGGATTTACACAAATTCACCATATTATTAAAATAATAAAAAATGAAATGTGGCAATGGCAAGAAGTGTAATTTTTAATTGAACCCAAAACAGAGGATTTGTTCCTCTCTACCGTGTGTATGCATGAGGTTGTGGCGGAAGGCGAGGAGCTCACAGAAGGTTGGCGTTGTCGAAAGCTACACGTCTATGTTGACGGCAGGAACAGAGGCGACCAGAGCTGCCACCGGCAACGAGGAGGAGCAGCGGCGGTGGTGTCCTATTACTGCTGATGGAGCACGCAGATGGCACGGATGAAGGTGTAGGCATGCACGTGGTGTCGAGGAGAGGTCAATGACATCAATGAAGTGGAGTGTAGTGGCCGGATGAGGTGGCTGCATGGAGGGGGATGGCCGGCAACTTTGGGTTCTTCTTGGAGAAGATGAACAATACGTAAAGGTGGCAAAGTGTCAAGGAAGTTGGCTGGTCGGGCGTTGAGCGTACATGTGCATGCGAGGGTTGCCAGAGGTGGCTGGAGGTTGGTGGTGTGTGCAAAGTGTCGTTGATGGTCGAGGTGATGGTGGATGTTGTTGGGTTGGTGCAAGTGCTACTGAAGAAGAAGAGGAGAAGATCGGGCATGTGCATGCGTGGTCGAGGGGAAGGCCACGTGCAAGGGCTGCTACACGTGTGAGTGGGCTGTAAGCGATGGGTTCGGTTGGAGAAGATGGGTAGCTTTGGGTTCCTTTGGTAGAAGACGATGAATAGTGGTTGGGTTTTGGTGGTGGTGATGGGGGGAATTTTCAGTGCAAATTGAAGAAGATGGTGGCCAATTGTGGGAACCACTAATGATGGGCCTGAACGTCAATGATGGATTGGAGAAGGCGATGGCATGTGCACACTATCATTGTATGCATGAGAGGAGATGGAAGCGAGGTCAGAGCACACGGTGGTTCACTATGTTCACCAAATCCACAGTGTAAGCCTTCTCCACATGGCGGTAGGGAAGATGTTGGATGAAGATGTGCTGCTTGACGTCCGGTCGACTCCTCCCTTTCCTCGATTCTTCTCTCTTTTTACCTTCTCATCCGAAACTTCTTCCCTTAGTTTACTGCATCAGTTAGGGGATTTTTGAATCCCCTTCAAAAACAACCATCGCCGCACAAGGAAAGTTGATTGGGTTGCGCAACAAAAATGGCGAGGGCCAGTGAAGATTTTCCTGCATAAAAAACATGTAATTAAATATAAAGTGGATACGTAGAAATATACGAAGGATAAAATTTATTTTCACTTAGATCCTCGCAATCAGAAATAAGGAATAATATAATTATGATGTACTTAGGCCTATATTTAGTTGAATAAATTGAACTCATCAGTAGTCTCCTCAATGATTTCATCAACAACCTCAATCTGAGAACAGTCTTCAAATTCGAATAGCTTGTAGGTATAAAAAACATTCAACCGGATCTTCTTGTTCCCAAAGCTCATTTTAAGTACCCTTGATCTACAATTGATAGAGGCATTGGCTATGGCCAAGAAGGGGCATCTCAGAATAATGGATGGTTTGGTGGGTGTTGTACGAGCTATCGAGGAGTTTTAAGGAGTAATCATTGTAGCAAAGCCTCAAAACCTTGAAAATAATTAAATTTATAACTCAAAATCGTAAGAGTCCAAGGTCGATCACAGAGAGCAAATATAAAATTCACATGTTAATCTTTATTCAAAATCAATGAGCACAATAAATTAAGCATTAAAATAGATATTCAATGAATCAAATACTCAGAAATATATTCAATAAAAAGCAATAGTATCTCAAACTTTCATTAGGATAAAAAGAAATAGAAATCCTAAAATAAATGGTGATTTAAATCACCATATATGTTCTCATTTTAAGCATATCCCAACCATTAGATTATTTCAAATGAATGCACAGTGGTCGTGAACCATTCAAGTTCCAAGTATCAAATACCAATGCCTTATCAGATGAAGGCTTTCTCTTTAAGACGACTTAACTGCACAAGGCAAAGCAAATATCTAAGGCAAAGGCTCCTTAAGAGCCCTTCTCTTTTTTTGTTCTTTGTCTTCTTCACAAGCCTTCCCTTTCTTCTCAGTGCCTTCTCATCCTTCTTCAAAAGTTTCCTTCCAAGCCTTTCCTTCTTTTGCACAGGGCACGACCTTCTCTTTAGACGCTAAGGGTCGTACAAGGGCACAAGGGAAGCATAGCAAAACCCACCCCCCTCCCCATCACAAATCTCCTCTCTCTCTCTCCACAGACTCGGGCTTAGTCGGGTAACCGGTCAGGTTATCGAGTTTAGAACAGTGTCCAGGCCTGCGAGCATGAGTCGCAGGCGAGGAGTGAGCGTAGGCAGGTATACAGGTTGGTGGGTGTGCGTGGGGATGAGGGACCCAACCCCTTGTGTGCTGGGCAATAAGGCTAAAGCACAAAACAGTCTTATATGCTATCAAGCGCCCTTCATCTCATGATGTGGCACTAAAAAGGCCACCCTTCCTTCGTGTGTAGCTTCAGCAGATGGAGCTGTCTAATTGTAGGTGATGGTGGCTTTGCATCTTCAATTGGAGTTGCAGCTGGATACGCAAGCACAATCCGCGTCATCTGGAAGTCCAATTAGACCTTGAGCTCGTTGGAGGACTGCAAGCAGGGCCGAAGATGATGGCGACGATGGCGGTTGAACGGCGAGTACTTGAAACTCAAAGAACGGCCTTGTGACCACATCAAATCTTCTCAAAAGCTTTGCCTAAGGACAGTGAAGGTGATGGCGATGTCTACTTGGCGTGGGCGTGTGTGTGGAGGGCATACGAAGTCAAAGATGGAGTTGTTAAGGTAGGGTGGTGATTGGAGTGTTTGGGTGGATGAAGGATGAAATTGGTAGAAGGCTTTTGAAGTGGGGAGTACGGCAATGCTTATGAGAGTCGTGGAGTGGCGAATGATGCGATGTAGCGAGCTCACAACCTTGCTGGAGCTTAGCCAGAGCGGAAGAAGACGAAGGGGGAGAGACGTGGTCATCGGTCGATTTGGGAAAAGTAAGAGATAGGGAGGTTTAGGAGGAGAAGGGGGAGAAGTCTGACCTTATTATAGGATGAAGAGGAGAGGATTCCCACACTGGTGTGATGGCCGGACATGGGGAAGATGAACTCTCCGTTGAGGGAGACGGCGGTGAGGAAAGGGGGAGGTTGCCCTCACTGTGGCTGGCGAGATGTAGAAGATGATGAGGAAGAAGGACATTCCAATTTGGCTGTTGGCCATTCGTAGGATGATGGGGAGGGGAGGCTGCCGGAGCCTATGTCGAAGGAGGCCGGAGATAGAGAAAGAAGAGGGTTTTTGACCCTGTACCTAGCTAAGGAAGAATGGAATTGCGTCATGGGTCCTTTTATAGGCCTTAGGGGATGTTTCTAAGCAAGGAAAGAACCTTTCAAGCCTCGATAGTTTCGCACACATAGGATACCCGAATCTTCCATGCATTCGCATGAGAGATTGAAAAGGAATCAGGGTCCATGGCCGGGTTCATTTAGAAGGGAATTCCTCAAGGAATCTCCAGTTCAAATTTAGAAGAGTTTGAGAATCGAGCAAGAAATCCTCGCTTGAATCTTGATGGTGAAGCTTCTGTTCACACTAATGGCGACGGGGACCTAACTACCAAGTCGACGAGAAACCTAGGGACCTGACTGCAAGGATTTCAAAAGTAGGGTTGTGTATGAGAGAGAAAGAGTCAGACTAGACTAAAATGCAAACTAGGTCAAGATGAACTCTGATTGAGCCCAAATTTTGGTACAAACCTAATTCTGACCTAAGGAATCTAATGGTAAGTCAAATTTCAGTTTTGACCAAGTTTGACTATGCAATTTGCGTAGAAACCCAAATTAGGGAAGAATTATGTTTGTGACTCTGTTTAAAGTTAAAATGGGTTCCAAAGGTCAAATCAAGGATACCAAACCTCATGGAATATTTTTCTATAAATTTTAGAAGGTTTAGATGGACTTTATCCTGACCAAAACCTCTATTATTTAAGCGGATCTGAAATTAGGGTTTCGGGTGCTGAATCAATTCTCTAAGTGTGTAAAACCATATTTCTATCTGCATTGACCCTCTTATTAGTCATTAATGAACATTTGACCTTCAGTTATCCCCTAGGAAACTTGTGATTATTTTTCTTTTATGATATGATGTTAAAACTGTAAAATTAACCCTGATTTAATGTATTCATCTCACAATGGATATTCAGTGAGTTACGGCTCTCAGGTGATTATGTAGGAGCTTTTGTCAATTGATTCTAATTCATTAAAGCTAGTTATGACCCATGATGATATTATCATCAGTGGGCTTATTATATGGGTTAGTATCTAGCATGAGAAAGTCAATAGGGAAGAAGTCATCCACTCTCACTAGGACATCTTCCAGCAATCCCCGTGGTGTCTTAAGCGATCTGTCTATGACTTGGAGGATGACTGGATTAGGCTTTAAATCGCCTCCTCCCAAAAGGTCATAGACAGAGCTTGGTAAAATATTCACCCTCACGCCCAGATTGAGCAGAGCCTTGTCAATGTGTTGGTTACTTATAACCACTGAAATATACCGGGCCCCTAGGTCTTTCATCTTGGGAGTTATTCCATGTTGAAGCATCGAGCTAACATGGTCAGGCAGGATGACCTTAGCTTGGACCTGTCTCCTGGATCGATGCTTCTGGGTACACAAGTTCTTCAGAAACTTGGCATAGGACGGCATTTGTTTAATAGCATCCAATAAAGGCAAGTTGATGTGCACTTGCCTGAAAGTGTCCATAATCTCATCCGTCCTACCCTTGGCTCCAGATGAGCCAACAGAAGATTCCCTAGGAGTGGATAGGCGCTCAGGATAGGGCACCCTCGGCTTCTGGATAGAGGGGTCATCATGTTGAGAAAGGGGGGGCGAAATGATGATATCCTCTGGGTGGGTGATTTCAAGCGAGGGAAAGCAGTATGGCACTTCCTCAGTGAGGTTGGAAGTCAGGTTTGGTGTAGGAGAGGAATTCTGAGAAGTGACTGTAGGAGTGCTATCAGGTTTGTCGATTTTCTTTCCACTCCTCAGCACGGTCACAGCTTGAGCATGCTCCCTGAACATGACCCCCTTACCCTTTAGATTCTCCTCAGAAGAGCTAGGCAACTTCCTCGGATCTCACTACCTAACTGCCTCAGTAAGATGACCAATTTGGGATTGCATATTAGTGATCATCTTACTCTGAGATTGGATGACCATATTTTGATGCCCTTGCATCGCTTTCATCATGGATTTTAGTTCATCTATCTCAGAAGGCTTATTCTGAGGAGGGTTAGTATAGGATGGCTGGTGTACAGGTTGGGGAGGTTAGGGTTTTGCATTCCCTAAGTTAGAAGCATCACCTTGCTTCCATGAAAAGTTTGGATGGTTCCGTCACCCCAGATTATAAGTATTGGAATAAGGATTATTACGAAGAGGTGGTTGGAAACCTTGGACTGCGTTCAGGTTGGCCTGAATTAACTTAGGGAATTGATTTGCCATGTACCACTCCGCAGTGGTGTGCGTAGTTCTTTGGAAAATGGAGAATTCACTTGAAGCCTGAAAGATAGAGGCTGCTTGCGGTTCATGTCAGGGTTTGCTAAAAGCCTATCAAAATTTTTGTCAAACAATTGAATCTGATAAGCCAAATCCCGAGTAGCCCCGGCTTCATGGGCCTCAATCTTCCTCTGTAAGATTGATGGTTTTCTTTCTTGATAGGCAGAGGACATATGTACAGAGATATTACTTAATGTTTCAAATAATGCCCAGGCTTCATCCTCAATTTTGGCCATGAAGGTTCCTGCACAGGCTGCATTGATGGCTTGTCTATGCCTTTCAGATAATCCGTTGTAGAACCTCTCGACCAATTGCCAGCTTGGAACCTGATGGTGGGGGCATAACCAAAGGACGTCATTGAAGCGCTCCCATGTTTCATGAAATTGCTCCCCTTCCTATTGAGTAAAACCCATAATCTCTCTTCTGTAATGATTGGTCTTACTCATAGCAAAGTACTTTTTCAAGAATTCTCCCTTATGGGTAGCCCAATCATTTACCCTTGCATCGAGGGTATGATACCAGTGCTTGGCCGTATCCTTTAGGGAGAAGGGAAATAGAGTTCTCATCAGGGCTTCATCAGTAAAGCCAGGAGCTTCACAGTGGAACAGACCTCGGTGAATTCTTCAAGATGCCTGTAGGGATCCTCCCTAGTAGTACCATAGAAAGTGGGGAGCAAAGATATGGTGTTGCTCTTGATCTCATAAGGTTTATCCACTCCAGGTCTTTGGATAGGTAGGGCTTGGTTAGTTATAGGGAGGAAATAGTCTCTCAAGGTTCTTTGGTTTTCACAAACCCTAATCTCTTCTTCAGGTCTTTCTTCTGCCATTTTTCTTTTTTCTTGGTTGGCTTTCCTAATAATTCTCTCAGGCTCCAGGTTGAAAACAAGACTCCTTCTAAGAGAGCGCCTAAGGAGCATGCACAAAGAAAACATAAGGCAACAGGTCTTTTGTTGATTTAAGGTACTTTAAGTCCTCTTCCAACTTTCTAGCTTGGCCAAATAGAGTTAAGGCAGTGTTTCTCCGTTCCCACGTAAGTGGTATAAGAGAAATGAGGCACTTGAAATTCCTGGTTAATGTTTGTTAAGGAGGTTGAGGTTTCTTTTAGTTCTTTTGGGTGACCAATCAAGTTGTCAATCAATTACGTACCCTAAATTGACCCTCGAGTGTCCTAAAGATATGCACCTTGTTGCAATGATATTCTCAAATGCTCAAGTAAAAAGGTACTCCGAGGATGGAACCAAGGGATGCAAGTAGGGCGAACCCATTTTTAGAGGCCATGCGTTAGCGATGCATCTTAACTACCATTGAATTCCTTTAAGGGGTGTCCCCCTCCCTAGAGTATCAAATCACTCGGGCAAAAGTTAATACTACCATCACAAAGCGAGATAGGAGGGTTTGCACCAATAAAGAGATCGATGCCTATAGCCTTAAGGATCCAAGTCCTAGTGCAGTGCCTACAATGCGTGCTCGATGCAGGAAGTGTGCATCATACCATGAAAAATAATTTTACTTTTGAAAATCGTACTCAAGTTATTCAAACACTTCTCGTATATTTTACCTTTCTTTCAAGAAGTAATGTGACCACTTGATTAATCTTCTCAAGTCATTTTAAGTGATCTTCTTTAATTATGTCCAAACGCAATGCGTGTTCAAATAACTGATGCAAAAAGATAGAAAATACGTACCTTGCTCCAACACTCTATGATGTCGAAATGCATGCAATGCAATAAGAAAAATCTAGATGCTACTCAAGCACTCCTAGATGATCGACCTATGGATATGCAGCTTCTATCAGGCAACTCAGATTTTTTTTTTTTATAAATGCACAATCAAAAGAAACTAACTAGCATAGACAGAATAATCCTAGAATCTAAAGAATTAGAGACTCCCCTGAAAACAAGCCCCTGATTACAAGGGCGAGAAAACAAAAGATTAGACTAAATCCTAAAGAGTCTACCCTAAAAATGCTAAATCAAAAATCTAAGAGGCAGAATGCTCCTAGATGTTCCTCCGTGCATCTTCACATGTGTGGGATCAAGGCCCACAGGCTCCTATTGCTGTCCTTCAAGTGGCATCAAGGTCTACTAAAACGAGCATCCATTGCGTGCTCTGTTTACTGAGTTTTTAGGAGTTTTTAGTGTTGCATCGTTGTAACAAAATCTCCTAAATAGCTCAATCAATAAATAAAATTTATAACTCGAAATCAAGAAATGAAGTCTGAGGTCGAACATAGGGAGTAAATATGGAATCCACGCACCAATCTTCAATTGTATATAAATGGGCACAAAAAATTAAGCACAATAATGATATTCAATGAATAATAACTACTCAAATCTGATATTCAATGGCAACCATGAGTACTTCAAGAGTTTAACATGACAAAAAGAATTCTAAGATAAAATAATGGTGATTTAGATCACCAATTATTAGCCTTAATTAAGCATATGTATCGGATCTCAATTATATCAAATAAATGAATAGTAGCTTGAATGCTACAGTAATCAGACGACAGTTTCCCAAATCAAATGACTTAAATGACCAAGGCTCTCAAAGCCTTCTTCATTGTTTCTTTGTTTCTTCTGCTTTCCTTCCTTCTCTTGTCTTCTCCTGCTTCAGACCTTCTCTTCTCGAGCCTTCTCCTTCTTTTTTCCTTCTTCCTTCAGCCCTTCTCCTTTCTTCACAAGCACAAGGGAACAATTCCCTCAGCGACTAAGTGTTGAGCCTTCTCTCTGAAGAGCAAAACCCCCCTCCCCCGCTCTCTCTCTATTTCCTCTCATCTTCCTCAGAAGACCGAGCAACCAATCAGGTAATCAAGTTAAGCAGTATCTGGTCCATGGCTACCAACGTGGGTGGTAGTCGAGGAGTGAGACTTAAGCAGGTAGTGAGTAAGTGAGTGTAATGGGGACTCGACCCCCGTGACTTGTGCAAATAAGCCTAATCATAAATCTAATTTATCCGTAGCTACGCTCTCTTCTCCCATCGATGTGGGACTAAACCCACTGCTCCTCTTCGCGTGCGTGCAGTTGCTGGAGGTCGATCTAATTGAAGGTGCTTACTGTTGCTAGGAAGCCAATTGGAGACGCAGATGATGTCGTGAAGTGAAACCGCATCTCCTAATGCTGGAGGCAGATGGTTTGGCTGCTAGAGGACTGTAAACGAAGGCGGAGATGGAGGCGGTGGCGGATTACGATAGCGAGAACCTGAAACACTGAATAAGGCCTCACGGCCACATTAGAATATCTCAGGA
This sequence comes from Thalassia testudinum, assembly GCA_037157565.1. Taxonomy (NCBI): domain Eukaryota; kingdom Viridiplantae; phylum Streptophyta; class Magnoliopsida; order Alismatales; family Hydrocharitaceae; genus Thalassia; species Thalassia testudinum. The sequence continues at coordinate 30,451,107 of JAZHRO010000061.1, read as the reverse complement.
GCTCCACCAGGTGTTGGCAAATGTGGTGGTGGTGGTCTCGTGGCTTGTGAGTGTGTGTGGCGGTGTGTTAGAGTCAGAGGAGGAGCGTGAAGGTAGGTGAGTTTGGTGGGTGGTTTGGGTGGGTGAAAAGGCGAAATAGGAGAAGGCTTTTGGTCGTAGTGGTATGGTGGGGGTTGTGGACTTGGTGGCGAGTTGTTTGGTGAATTGTGGAGGTGGGGCGGACTTGTCGGAGGTGCGATCGAAGATGGAGACGAATGTGGTGTGCGGTGGTGGTGTAGGTCAAATTGAATGATAAATGAGATAAAAAGAAAGTAGAGAGAGGAAGGAATCGAACTAATCCTAAACTAATGGTCAAAAAGGGAGAGAGGTCCTTGCTAGTGGTAAGTCGAACTTGGAGGAGATGAAGTCTCCGATGGGCAAAGCGGCGGCGACGACGAGGGGAGGTAGGCGATGCTCGCTGGTATTGCGATGCACGAAGGAGGCTGAGGATGGAGCCGCCGCCTATTGTATGTGGCAGATGGTGAAGAAGGTGATCGAAGAGGGTCGCCGGAGTTGGTGGAGATGGAGGTCGGGGAGAAGGAAAGAAGGGGGTATCCGGCCTCCAAACCATGCTAAGGATGTAAAGTTGTGCACGGCCTGGCTTTATAGAGCTTCAGGGAGAGCTCTGGATCAAGAAAGAAGGATTTCCATGGCTTGGGATCAAGGAAATAGAACCCATGATTCTCGTGCATTTGCACGAGCAATCTATGGGAATTTAGAACTCCAAAATGATCCCAGATGATTCGTCTATGTGTGAACATCAATCCTACTAATTTTGGTAGGATCTGCTTGTCATTTGAGTAGGATTTAGGTCGGTCAATACTTGTGTGGAGGTCGGGTTTGACCTCAATGGCAGTAGGGACCTATTGGTGAAGAAGATAATGAAGTTAGGGGGGTCCTTGTAATGTTTTTTGAAAGCTAGGGTGTATGTGTGAGAAAAAGAATTAGACTGGACTGAATTACAAACTAGGTCGAAACAAACTCTGATTGGGCCCAAATTTTGGTACAAACCTAATTTGGACCCAAGGAATCTGATGGTGAAGTTAGATTTTAGTTTTGACCAAGTTTGACTAAGTAATTTGCGTAGAAACCTAAATTAAGGCAACTGTCCGTTTGAGACTCTGTTTTAGGTCAAAATGGGTTCCAATGGTCAAATCAAGGATACCAAACCTTATAGAATATTTTTCTATAACTTTTAAAAGGTTTAGGTGAATCTTATCCTAACCAGAACCTTAGTTAATTAAGTAGGTCTGAAATTAGGGTTTCGAATGTCCATTAATCTTTGAAATGCGTGAAAACCCATTTTTGTCTATGTGGATCCTCTTATTCGACATTTATGACCATTTGACTTTTAATTAACCCCTTGAAAAACCCTTTATTGCTCTACATTTAAGATATTTTGTTAAAACTATTGATTTACCCCTGATTTAATGTATTTCTCTCAAAAGAATAATTAGTGAATTATGGCTCTTCAGGGGTTATGTAGGAGCATTTGTCTGTTGATTATAACTAATTAAAGCTAGTTATGGCTGATGATGATGTTATCATCATACTCCTTCTCCTCAAGAATGTACCTCGCACAGAAAAATAATAGATCAATGGATGTATAATCTCAATTAGAACTCAATGCAGACAAAAAAAATACTTGCGAGTTTAACAATGAGATTTTTGCTTAACAAGATGATAATAAAAATGTGTCATTGTTGTATTTTATGTGGTGGAAATCTCATATCAAAAATTCAATAAATCTAACCACAATGGATTGGATCGTTTCCACAGGGAGGAACATGTCAATTTATCTCGCCATTTTTTCCAAACATGATAGTCAGATATTTGCTTACAATCATAGTATATCATGCAATGTATATAAGGCTAATACATTGTAGAGAAATGAAATCAGATAATATAGAAAGAACTCAAGGGGCTGGTTGCAAATTCATTCAATATATAATAACTATAAAAATCCATTCAAAAGAATTTATTGGCAATGGCACATAAATGTAAATAGAAATGCAACCAAGAATAGAGCATTTGCTGCGGGTGATTGTGCGTGAGGAGGAGGGTGTTGCCGATGTTGTGGTCGCTGATTGCACCTCAAAACAAGCCTGTAATAATGCCTTCTTGTGCTATTTCCTAGCATTAGCTATGCATATTAGGATCCTATAGTCGCATTTGTAAAAACACTTGCATTCATGCATTTAATTAAGAGGAGGGAAGATTGAAATAAATGGCTTCATAATTTACATTTTTTCTCAAGTGCCTCTTTGCAAAAAGTCCACTCTCTATTTTTTATTTCCTCTTTCTTTCTTTTCTCTTCCCGCGGTTCTTCTTCCCGCGGCTGCATGCACTCCACGCCATGTTGCAGCTGCACGTCCTGCCAACGCCACTCCCTGCTGTCCTTCCCGCACCATTCCCTGCGGTGGCCATCTCCCCCATTCCCTGCATGCTGCATGGCCACGCTCTCCTCCTCTATTTAAAGTCGTAGCCTCTTCCTCGTGACACGGAGGCTGCTGCACCAAGCAAGAACCCGCAAGCTCCACCACCTTCCTCTCCACCGTTCTCCCCTCCCATACGCCAGCCCTCCTTCGAGGAGACACCCGGCGAGCAGAACCCACTGTGGTGCACACCACCACAGTGGGAGCACCATTGCCCAGCTCTTCAACGAGCCGGTGGGTGTGGTGTTTTCTTTTCTTTTCGTTTTCATCTCCACGCCATTGCTGCCGCTCCAAGCTCCGAAGCTTGAAGCAGCAGCAGCCCCCGCCTCCTTTGCGACCTTCCCCGCAGGCGCTCAGCCCTTCGCGCACGCCTGCAGGGCCTCCTCCGCTCCGTTCTCTGTTCTGTCGCCTCCGCCGTGCACCCGCAACCAACCGCTGCACTCACTGCAGCGGCTGGCCAGGCCCTCTCGCCGTCCCCTGCCAGCCCCCGCACCCCTCCGCGACCACCTGCAGACCTCCTCCGTGTTCGCTTCCCCGCGCCATTGCCCGCTCTCCGCCCTCACGTTGGCCTGCAGAAGCCTCGCGTCCTCTCGCGTCCTCTCTCTCTCGCTCTCTTCGGCGCACTCTCTTCTGCGCTCTCTCTCCCGCTCTCTCTCTCTCTCTTTCTCTATCTTTTTCACTCACTCACAGCACACTACACCAACGCACACACACATCTTCACCGACACTTACACACACCCACACCCACATAAACACTAGTATAAATATATATATATATATATATACATATACATATATACTTATATATATATATACATATCTATATACATATATATATACATATATATATCCATATAGTATTATATACATATATACGTATATATATATACATATATAGCTATATACATATATACATACATATATATATATTTTCACATTATTTGCCATATGCTGTATTGCGGGAATATCTGCACCAGTTGCTGATATTCTTCGATACACGCGTACAAAAAGTGTGGATCCATACATCATCCATCATCCATCCACACTCCACGCGGCACCTAGTCGTGTTGGTTGCGTCTCTTTAGACGACGACCAACTCAACACAGTGCTACACTCCATCGCCGCCTCCACCCCAACTCCTTTATATATATATAATATATACATATTATATTTACTTTATTTTTGTTTGCTTTTCTGTTAGTAAAAAGATAAAAAATATATATATAAAAGAAAAGATAATTTTTGACTTGCAGGTACCCTGTCTTACGAATAGCAAGACTCGTTTTGGAACTCTGTTTTGGCTAAAAGCCAAGGACACAATTTTGAGGGTGTGCCTCAAGGACAAGGATTACCAGAAAAAAATCAAAATAAGAAAAACATCAAAAACATAATAAACGAACGGAAGAGACGCGTTTTATGAAAAGCGTAGAAACTTGACTTGAACCTCACTTCCCTGAATTCGACCCTGGGCCTAAAAGTGACAAGATAAAATCAAGTAGGCCAGGTTAAAAATTTTGTAAAGAGATGGTTAAGTCTGAATTAGGTTAACCACTATATATATTTCAACGATAAAATCTCCATATTAACAACCTATACGGTCGAGCCATCAGTCGCACGTGGAGGATTTCCGGAGCATAGGCTAGGCATTGGTGGTGCTGGCTCGACGCAAGGAGGTCGAAGGTGGCGGAGGACGTCGGCGATCTTGGGTGGCCATGTGGGGGCACCGGCTGGTTAGCGTGTGGAAAGGGGTCACCGGTGGGCGGCGAGGGCGCTTGTTAGATCACGATGATCTGAGATGGAGCACCGTCGAGGTTGGAGGTCGAAGGAGATGGCGTGGGTATTACTGCATGCGGTGGAAGTTTGGGTTCTTTTATGAAGTTGCAGGGGAAGGGATTGGGTGAAGAAGAAAAACGAAGGAGAAGAAGAAAAGGAGGGGGCAGTGGTGGGAACGACTGAGGGCGTGGGTTCGCGAGCAGGTGAGGGCGACTGCTGTGGTGAACGGGTGAGGACGGTTGCGGCGGCTAAGGGTTGGCAGTGGTGATGGTGGTCTGTGACAAGGGGGGATTTTCGGTGGAGAAGGTTGATGATAACGTCTTCATCTGGCATAACTAACTTTAATTAGTCATAATCCATTGATAAATGCTCCTACATAATCGCCAAAAGACCCATAACTCACTGCATATTCATTCTAAGAGAAATGCAATAAAATAAGGTTAAATATGGAGTTTTAAAAAAATATCCTAAATGCAGAGCAATCACAGGGTTTCCCTGAGGTTAAATGAAGGTCAAATGGTCATAAATGTCTAATAAGTGGGTTCATGCAAACAGAAATGGGTTTTCATGCATTTCGAGAATTAATGGACATCAAAACCCTAAAAATAGACCCACTTAATTAACTGAGGTTCTGGTCAAGATAAAATTCACCTAAAACTTCTAAAAATCATAGAAAAATATTCCATAAGGTTTGGTATCCTTCCATTTCGCCGCCTTCGTTCTTCGTGTTCTAGGCCACGCAAGCCCTAGGTTCCACCTTCAGGCGCTGCGGACAAGGCCCAGGTCAAGCTCCAGGTCATCAATTGCTGCTGAGGGAGCCCTCATCGACCTCAATTAGACGCAACAGCCGTAGCAACCTCATAGCAAATGCTTCAAGAAAGGGGGACTTGTTAGTCCCACATCGTAGAGAGAAAAGCCCCTTGAGTGGCATACATGTGTTTTCTGCATAGGGCTTATTGCCTCTAGACACATGGGGGTCAGGTCCCCAGCACCTTACTCGCTCACCGTACCCACCTAAGCCCCTCACTCCTCGGCTACTACCCACGTCGATAGCCCTGGACCCAATATTGCATGATCCGAGTACCCGATTAGCCTGGGTTTGAGAGAAGAGGAGAGGAAGGAAAGAAAGAAAGAAAGAGGAGGGTTTTTCTCTCTGAAGTATACCCTGTGCGACACTTAGTCACTGTAGAGCATTGTGTTCCCCTTGTGCGTTAGGAGGAAAGGAAGAAAAGAAGAAAGAAGGCACTGGTTATGAAGGAGAAGAGAAGAGGAAAGGCTAAAGGAAGAAAGGAGCTGAAGAGAAGAAGAGGAAAAGAAGAAGCTCTCTAGGGAGTACTGTAGCAAGCAATGTTTAGGTCATCTAATCCAAGGAGACGACGTCTGATTGGCTCTGACATTATGCGTTGCTAGCGTGGAATTATGGTTTAAGTGGTTTAGGCCACTGTGCAATTATTTGATTCATTGAGTAATTAGTATATATATGTGTTAGGCTAATAAATGGTGATCTAAATCACCATTATTTTGCCTTAAGCTTTCTTTTTGTCATATTTAACTCTTGTAGTACTCATGTTTTACATTGAATATCAGTTTTGAGTAAAGATTATTCATTAAATATCATTATCGGCTTGATTTCTTGTGCTCATTTATATTTTAATTAAGATTAACGTGTGAATTCCAATTTGCTCCCTGTGTTCGACCTCGGACTTCATTTTTAGATATTCGAGTTATAAATATTATTTGTTGATTGAGCTATTTAGGAGATTTTTACTACAATGAAGTATATTTAAACTCCTATCTGGCCCTATCAACATTTTGGCATCGTTGTCGGGGAGCAACGCGCAATTCACCGCTATTCTTGTTTTCTATTTGGTTATATATGAGCAATAACTTGTCCTATATGTTTTCTTGTGATTTTGCGAGGTACATCATGTAGAGATCTTCCACGCAAAACAACCACTCCAGGGGGAGGTAATTTCTGTTCTTTCCTAATCAACCTTCTAATCTTGGGAAGATAAAAAAAAGGGAAACAAATCAATTAGGAACTACATGCCTTACTTTCTAGTAATTATCATTAAAGAGGCAAGTTTCCTGATTTGCAAATTTTTTTCTTTTTTTCATATCTGATTGAAGCCTGAGAAGATTCTGTTTAGAGATTCCCTACCCAAATTTCCCGTACCTATTAGGGACTACACTTAATTTCTAAATCACCTTAGGCTAACACACTTCTTACTTGAAGCCCAAGGTGAACATTTTAAGATCAAATTGGACTTGGAAGAGAGCCAATTAGGGTTTTCAACATTAGGGTTTGAAGTGCTATCTCACCTTTTGCCTGCCTTAAAGAGAATAAACCTTCCCACATTTGTGTGCTACCCATACCCTTGTTTGAAAAGATCTAATCAAGAAAAACCCTAAAAACCAGGCTCTAATTTCACTTGAACTTTAAAAGTTGTGGACCAATAAACTTGAGAGTCAATTCAGGGTGATTTTTGGGTCTCGACCTAGATTTCATTCTCCATCTTTTAGGGTAGGTTAGGTGAAGTTGACCTACATTGTAGGCCAACCAACCTCCAAATTAGGTCACACAATGTCTAAACAAGTGAAATTCAAGGCACTAATTAGGCTAAAAATTGGTAGACTTAAGGTCTCAAGTTCGTACATTCCGGTCTACTTGGAACCGCAGTGACAAGGAAGGTCAGGTGGGGGAAACCCTATAACCCATGGGGATGCTCTACTGCGTAAGGGTCTTTGCAGAGCTCTCCCTTCCTAACTGCCCAAGTAATTCTCAGGTATGCGAATTTCTGATTCAGAGGTATCATCCGCCTCGAAACAACCTTAGTCATCCAAAAATCTTTGGGTGCCTTGATTGGGTCCAATTCATATCCAGTCCCACATCTTTTCTCTAAAGCACACACACAGGAAGGTCCTTAGGTTTTTAACCTAAGAGACCTCATTAGATCTTCTCAAGGATTTCTAATCTGATCTGATCAGCTTCAATTTGAACCTAAGTTTGATTCTACATCTTGATTCCACCACCTGATTTGAAAATGCAACCTGGCAATTTAGGAAAACCAATTAGGAAACCTGAACCCCGAATAAAAGACAAAGTGATTGAGGCTACCCTTAAATATTTTGAAGATTATCCAACCAGCATGATTCAGGTTAATGTCCCAGAAACAACAAAATTCATTATGAATCGTGTTAGTCTACTACTTACTCAATTAAGAAATGGTTCAACCCAAGAGACCCTCATACCAGAATTCAATGAAGTTTGCGAATTACATAGAATAGAGGGTTTACATTGCTTTGTAAATCCATTACTCTGGGAGATACACCAAGATACCATTGAGCAACGTGTAGATATTCTAAATCTATTACGAGAAACCATTTATGAGACATCTTGGAGTGATTCTAAAGCCTCTCCAGAACCTGGGTTAGACTCTCAAGGTTGTTGTGGACCCCCAACCCAAATGAATTCAGATTCAAACTTCATAACAATTGGCATACCTGATCTTGATGAGGGTTGGGAGGATCCAATTACAGGTGTTCTTGATTCTGAACCAGCCTTAGAAAGCCTTGAAAAGACACCTATACGGTAGAGCGTCCCCACAAGTTACAAGGTTTCCCCCATCCGACCTTCCTTGTCACTGCGGTTCCAAGTAGACTAGAATATATGGACTTAAGATCTTAAGTTTGCTAATTTTAGCCTAATTTGTGCCTTGAATTTCACTTGATTTAGAAGTTGATTTGACTTGTGACCTAATTTGGAAGTTGGTTGGCCTACAATGTAGGTCAACTTCACCTGACCTGCCCTAAAGATGGCAGAATGAAATCTAGGTCAAGACCTAGGAATCATCCTGAATTGACTCTCAGGTTATTAGGTCCAAGATTTTAGGGTTCAAGTGAAATTAGAGCCTGATTTTAGGGTTCTATTTGATTAGATCTTTTCAAACAAGGGCTTGGGTAGCATACAAATGCGGGAGGGTTTATTCTCTTTATGCAGGAAAATGTGTACTAACACTTCAAACCCTAATGTTGAAACCCTACTTTGCTCTATTCCAAGCCCAATTTGATCTTCAATTGTTCACCTTAGGCTTCAAACAAGAAGTGTGTTAGCCCAAGGTGATTTTAGAAATTAAGCATAGTCCCTAATGGGTACAGGCAATTTGGGTAGGGAATTCTAAATAGAATCGCTTCAAGCTTAAATCAGATATGAAAATGCAAATCAGGAAACTTTCCACTTTAATGATAATTACTATGAAAATAAGGCAAATGAATCCTAATTGGTTATGTTTCCTTTTCTCTCTTCCAAGGATTAGGAGATTAGAGAAGAAGAGAGATTACCTGCCCTGGGTGTGGCTATTTTGCACGGAAGATAGCCTCGTGATATACCTCGCAAAATCACAAGAAATAAACAAGGGCAAGTTAGTGCTCAGATATAATTAGATAAAAACAAGAATGGCGGTGAATTGCACGTTGCTCCTCGGCAGCGGTGCCAAAATGTTGATAAGGTTTCGAGGAGACAAAATATGCATTCGTTGTAGTACCCTCTAAATAGCTCTTCAACAAATAATATTTATAACTCGAATATCTAAATTTGAAGTCCAAGGTCGAACATAGGGAGCAAATAGGAATTCACACGCTAATCTCAATTAAAATATAAATGAGCACAATAAATGAAGCACTATAAGATATTTAGTAAATATTAATCTATCACATTAAGTATTTAATGAAGATCAATGTATCTAGAGACAAAAGGATACCTAGAACAAAATAATTGGTGATTTAGATCACCAATTATTAGCCTAAGCACATGTATATCAATTACTCAATATTGTCAAATAAATGAACAGTGATCAAGCATCTGATTTGAGAATCAGACGACCTAACTGTGCCTGTTATAGTGCTTCTCAAGCTTCTGTTCTTCTTCAGGCACAACTCTCTTCTTTTCTCTTCTACCTTGCTTTCCTTGGCATCTTCTTCTCTTCTACCTTCTCTGTACGAGCCCTCTCCTTCTTCCTTCTGCTCACAGCGACTAAGTGTCGACACTCTCTCTGAAGAGCAAAACCCACCCTCCCCTGCTCTCTCTTTCTCTTTCCTTCCTCCTCTCCTCTTTCTCTCAGATAGCCGGGTAATCGAGTATTCGGATATGCGTAACCCGGGTCTAGGGCTGCAAGCGTGGGTCACAGCCGAGGAGGGATAGGGGCTTAGGTTAAGCAGGTATGCAGGTAAGGTGCTAGGGACCCAACCCCCGTGTACTGGGCGCTAAGGCCATATCACAAAAACCCTTTATGCGGGTTCACTCGCTCCTAATCCCACGATGTGGGACTATCTTCCGTCCCTTATTCATGCATCAACTGCTGTGAGGAGAGACGTCCAGTTGATGGCGAAGGAGCGGCTAACGCTCCTAATTGAGCACCTGGGTAGATGCCTTGAACGATTCCATGCAACCTAGAGGTGACACCTAGAGCAGGTGCCTTAAGAGCATGCTTTGAGCTTGCTCGAAGCAGCTTCAGTAATGGCGGCAATGGGCGAAAACCTGAAGACATGAGCACGACCTTTCAGCTCCATTAAACAAGCTCATAAGCATCGCAAGGGAGTGACGAGGGCATTGGTGGTGGTGGCATGCTACAAGGGTGGTCAAAGATGGCTGGCGAGGGTGGAATAGGTCGCGTAAAGTGGGTGGAATGGCAAATAAGTAGAGGGGTTTTGATTGTGGTGATGTGGCAAAGGTTGTGGGGTATGTGGCAAGGCAGTTGGTGGCTTGTGGCATGAGATGAGCCTCGCAAGAGTGGTGGCTGGAGATGAGAACGAAGGTGGCATTGATAACATTACATTTTGTGGCGATAATTCTATCAATCGGGGTTTATCTTAAGGGTAACTTGCACAAATAACGCATCATAAATGAGCATGGGAGTGTTGCATGCATTGCACATTGAGATTGCTTATAAATCAATGTTAATGGCCATTTGTACAAGTTCATGTCAAAACAGGCCTCAGATGAGCGATCGGACCGCACGGATGGATTCAAAACGACGAAGGGAGTCCAACTGACTCAAAATCTACCAATCCGACATCCGAAGCTCCCGCAACTAGCCCAAGAAGTTCTGACCGTTGATCTGATGATCAATGACCACAAAGCTACCACGTGGCGTGAGATTGGCGTGTACAAGCCACCACCCCGCCTCCTCCCTCATCCGCAGGATGAATCTTAGCCGTTCGATCTTCGATCAGACGGCCGAGAACGCGCAATCCTCGCCCACACGCATTCCTCACCACACGCCTTCGCAGCCTCACCATCAAATCCTGACCGTTGGATTTTCATCCAACGGTCGACACGCCCCGTGCTCGACCTTGTCACTGCGATAAAACTGAGGCACGCAGCACAGCGGTCCACGCCTAGCCCTCACGCTGAGAGGCGAGGGTTCGAATCGCACCGCGCCTTACTCCACAACCCTACGCATGTCGCGGCTAAATCAAACCACCTGATCAGCAGCGAACGACACAGATGGAGGCCATGCGGCACAACGGATGCACACGGATGCGCTCGGGCGAGATGATGCACGATCCTCAATGCGCGCGCCCATGCAACTCTCAACCGTTCGATCTTCGATCGGACAGCTCACAGCGTGATCACGCAGATCGTGGGAGAAGAAGCACACGCGCCTATGAGGAATCGACGAGAGGAGGGGCTTCACTGACATTTCTGGCATGGGTTTAGAGACGTTCTGGACGTCGCTAAAGCCCCTACTTAATTTAGAAACCCCTTTTTCCTATATAAACCCCCTCCAACTACCCATGTAAAGGCATTGAATACGCTTGCAATTCTTCTACCCCACTCCTAGCTTCCCTTAGCACACTTTGTACTCGCTGAACTTGATGAGCCATCGACAGAGCCCTCCTCCACCGTCGTGGCCGCCTCGCCGTCTCCCCCCCCTCTCTCTCTCCCTTCACTCTAGCTTTACTTTACTTTTGTTTAAGCATTTAGCTATTGTTGTATCTGTAAAACTCAACTTGCATGTTAAATGATGTTGTTTCTTATATAGCTATTGCTTATCTCTTTTTACTGGATTTTTCTTATCTTGATTTGCATGAATGCTGTGATCAAAAGACTCTAACCCTACTCTCTCTTTCTCTCTTACTCTCTTTTCTCTCACGCGATTTCTCATGCGCAAGTAAAGCCTGCCATTTCCGTGACAACTAAGTGACAGAAAAAGCCAATTTCACGCCTCCCTGTCTTCGACACTCGAACTCACATCCGTTTCTATATTTAAAATCGACGTTGTGAACGCGAGTTACAACGACCTATTTAGAAAAACACATCTAGTTCACGTCAGTTTTTGGCTCCGTTGCCGGGGAGGCAACGGATTTATTTTGTCGCTTTCATTTTGCATCCATACTCACATCATCTAACCCATTTCTCCCTCTACTTGATTGAATGTAGGAACTCAATGCCTGGGCAGCAAAGGAGCACGACTCGTGACGGTGGAGATGGAGTGAACGCAGCAAAGACCGGTTGTGAGTATAGCTCTACCTGTGGTTGTTTGCTTGCCTAAAAAAAATTAAATCAGAGAAAAAATCAGCGTGGCAAATGATTGCTTGAACAACATCCTAAACTCATCACCCAACAAAAAAAAATACACTCTAACATTCTTAAAGACAATCTCTTTGGAGTGTTCTTTTTCTTTTTGAGTGATGTTTACGAAGCCACCATGACATGACTTGGGCCGCATCACTCACCTTAAAATCGACTCACCTGGTAGATTTCATGAACAGTAGGGTGAGAACATTAGGGTTATTTTCTAGGGCCTCCTCACTCTAAAGGAAATTCACTCTCATCTGCTGTGTGTAAAACTTGGCATGCCCACTTAAAACTTGTTTGAAAACACTAAGGCACTTCAACCCTAAAAGACATTAAAGTAAGGATAAACGTTAAAAGACATTACATCTTAAATCCTTACTTGAAAATCATGTATTGTTAGGTGCACACACATTTGAATCAGATAACTAAGAGGCACCACCCCAATCAATGCCTCATCACATGTCTTGAGCACAAGCACAGACCTAAGCCCTCATTAAAATAGAGTAGATGTGCCCTAGGCAGGATTGGTTTAAGTCTCAAAAGGCATGATTTCGGTTGCTAGGCACTTGGCCTTCATTCATTTCGTAAAATCTGGTGAACAAGCTGCGGGGAAGTGTTAAACAACTACGATTGTGGGATCTATGGAATTGGCAATTCAAGCCAAAGGAAGAAGCTTCCCCACAATTCCCTCGTAATCAACCTGGCCTTGGGAAGGGCGGTTACGTGCCTATAGACTTGATCGTTCCTTTTGAGATTTCTAAGTCCCCTAAGGAATACACTATAAGGATTAGTCTTGTCTGCTTGTTTAAGCACACACGCTTCTCGCATCTATTTCTCTCCATATCCCTCCCCGTTCTTCTCTAGTGTATGCACGGGAGACGATCACTTCATCCCGAGCAGTTTGTTTTGGGACGGGAAACCTGGGGGAGACTTGATCTTGCTAGAGATATGGTTGAACCTAGAGTACATGAGGTTGAGGACCAACCTCCACCAGATACGATGGCCATCATTCAGGCCTAGATTAATGCAAACCACTAGCTTCAACAACAGCAAATCCACACTATCATGCAAGCCATACACCGGTTGCAGAACCCGCAGGGGCAACCACCGTCACCTTTGCAGAACCGGCAGGGGCAACCACCACCTGATCCATCATAATTCCAGAACCAACCTAGGCCCCTCCATCACTTTTACGATCCGTTTGCTATTCGGATTGAACCACATCTTAGGGTCCCTGAAGGGAGAGATGATTTTGAGCTAAAACCTAATGTTCTAAGCCTAATTCAAAGTCACTTCCATGGGAGCTCAAATGAGGACCCCTTCCAACACCTAGAGGATCTTGACCGAATCGCCCAGACTGTCAAGCCCAAGAATATCAGCTTAGACATTGTTTTGATTAAGATGTTCCCCTTCTCACTGAGAGGCAAAGCATCTCACTGGCTTAGAACTTTAGGAAGACTTATCTCCATCTGGGAAGAACTGAGGCATTCATTCTTAAAGAAATTCTTCCCTATAGGAAAGACCAATGCCCTCAAAAGAGCCATTACCACCTTTACACTCCAGGGTGGGGAACAATTCTATGAGGCGTGGGAGAGATTTAATGAATTGTTGAAGAAATGCCCACACCATGAGGTTCCAAGGTGGCAATTGACCCAGATCTTCTACCACGGTCTGGACAGCAACCTTCGGAACTTTGTCGATACCTCATGCAGAAGAAACTTTCTGAACAAAGACGAGGAAAGCACGTTTGAGCTTTTCGAGTCTATGAGAGAAAATTCGCTCAACAATGCCTCCATGACCCAATTTAGTCGATCCAGTCAACCCCGTGGTGGGATCTATGAGGTACACGCAAATTCTGGAATGGTTGACATGGATATTATTGCCAAGAAGTTGGATCGAGTGGAATTGGCAGACAAGAAGATAGATGAACTATTGATCCAAACTAGGAACCCGCTACAGACTCTCTCCCTAGCAAAGGGAGCTCACAATGTCGACCTAGTTCAGCCACTAAGCCAGATGCACCTAGAACAACCTCTGACCATGTTTCAGGGAGGGACCTTTGCTCCCTCAACCCCTAATTATTCTCTTCCCTCGGCACCTTCTATCTTTGAAGATGTTCAGGCTATCCAAGGTTATTCCAAACCTGACCCATTCTTCAACACCTACAACACCAAATGACGTAATCACCCAAACTTCGCTTGGACGAACCAGAAATCGAATTAATTTCAGAACCAACCCAGGCCAAACCATCAACCAAACTCAACCTCCTATCAGCAAGGTCCACCAGTTATACCCCCTATAATCTGAATAGGGCGGCCCCTCCCCCACAAAACCAAATGGACACCATGATGAAAATGATGGCTGACATGAACCAGAAACACCAGAAGGAAATGGCATTAGTGAAGGGACAGTTGAGCCAGCTGTTGGATTGTAAACAACAGGGATCCCTTCCTTCTCAACCACAGCTGAACCCGCGAAACGTGATTAACAGAGGCCCCAATTCGCAAGGGTTCCAAGGCAATTCCGAGCAGGCCCACATGGTCCAACTTGCCCCACAAACACCCCCTCAGTTTGGTACTTCTTCTTCCTCTTCTTCTCAAGGATCAACCCATGGTCCCAATGCCTCTGCAAATGTGGTGACCTTGAGAAACGGCACTAAAACCCAGGATCCCAAGTGGCCGACTCCTCCCATGACCTTACTCCCTGAGATACCCCACTCTGAAGACGAGTAGGAAACACCCAAGGACCTGGAGACTAACCCAGTTCAAATCCAGACACCGTACCCCGAGGCCTTGGAGAAGATGAAGAGAAAGAAAGCGGTTGTGGAAAATGAGGAGCTTTTGGAAATTTTCAGATTAATATCCCACTCCTTAAGGCAGTCAAGCACATTCCGGCTTATGCTAAGTTCCTAAAGGATGCCTGTACGTCGAAGCATAAGCCATGACCCCAAGTGCCTAGGAAGGTTGTGCTCTCAAAGCAAGTGAGTTCCGTGATATCGAGCAACCTTCCGCTCAAACGAACTGACCCAGGAGCACCCCTACTATCTTGTAATATCAGGGACATGACATTTGATAGAGCTCTCCTGGACTTAGGTGCTTCTATCAATCTGATCCCAACAACCCTATATCACCAATTCGGATTCGGAGAATTGACGCCCACACCTATGACCATCCAATTGGCTAATCGATCTGTGAAGACCCCGAAGGGGGTTGTTGAGGACGTAACTGTTCGGGTCAAGGACTTCTACTTCCCAGTTGACTTCTTGGTGCTCAACATGGAAGTCCCCGAACAGCTACAAAACACACCCATCACCCTGGGCAGACCTTTCTTAGCTATGGCTAAGGCGAACATTGATTGTGACACGAGATGAATGGAAATCGCCTTCGGAGATAGGAAGATACAGTGGGATATCTTCAAGGTGACTAAGTCTTTCAATTATGATTGGATTGAGGAGCACAATCCCGTGGAGCCTTTGGTTGAGAAATGCCTCACCCTTAGTTCTGTATCAGACCATCAGACCCAACCCTATGACAACTATTCTAGCCTATCCCTATCTGTGCACGCTAACCTCTGTAGAGCTGATTACTATCAGCAACCACCGTTCGAGAAGATTGATGCTAATCAACTCTCGCCTTTCCCCTACCCATCGAGTGTTGTTCCACCCACACTCGAGCTGAAGCTACTACCCGGAAATCTAAAGTACATCTTCCTTGGACCTGACCAGACCTTCCCGGTGATTATCAACACCCATCTAACCAAAGATCAGGAACTTAGGTTGACCGCAACCCTATCAGAACATCAAGCAGCCATTGGATGGACCATCTCAGATTTGCGAGGAATTAGCCCCACCTATTGCACCCACAAGATCTATCTGGAAGATGGGGCTCAACCTTCCCGTCAGATGCAGAGACAATTAAACCCGAATATGCTGGAGGTCGTTAAAAAGGAAATCATCAAGTGGCTTGACGCTGACATCATCTACCCAATCTCCGATAGCCCCTGGGTGAGCCCCACTCAAGTGGTCCCTAAGAAAGCCGGGCTCACCATTGTCACCAATGAGCATGGCAAATCCATCCCTACCCGCACCACCACTGCATGGCGAGCGTGCATTGATTATAGGAAGCTCAATGAGGCGACCAAGAGAGATCATTTCCCTTTGCCATTCATTGACCAGATTCTTGAACGATTAGTAAGGCAAAAATATTTTTGCTTCCTAGATGGATACTTAGGATACAACCAAGTCGCAATTGCTCCCGAAGATCAAGAGAAGACCACATTCACTTGACCGTATGGCACATTCGCGTTCCGTCGTATGCCATTCGGGTTATGCAACTCACTCTCTACCTTTCAACGTTGCATGCTAGACATCTTTTCAGAGATGGTGGGTGAATATCTGGAGGTCTTTATGGATGATTTCTCAATGTTTGGGAACTCATTCGACTATTGTTTGAGCAACTTGGAGAAAATCCTAAAGCGATGTATCGAGGTTAACTTTGTTTTGAGTTGGGAAAAAGGTCATTTCATGGTTCAAGAAGGGATTGTCCTTGGGCACATCGTATCGCATAGGGGCATTGAAGTGGATCGAGTTAAGGTTGATTTGATTTCCAAACTTCCACCACCTAGCTCGGTAAGGCAAATCCGATCTTTTCCTAAGACACATTGGTTTCTATCGAAGGTTCATTAAAGACTTCTCCAAACTCTCTAAATCCATGACTGACCTTTTGGCCAACAACACCCTGTTTCACATGACACCTGATTGCATCTAGGCTTACAACACCCTTAGGGAATCAGTCTCCACCGCACTTGTGTTACAGGCCCAAGACTAGTCCAAGGATTTTGAAATTATGTGTGATGCATCAGACTTTGCCATCAACGCAGTCATGGGACAGAGACAACAAAAGAAACCCATGGTGATCTATTACGCGAGCAAGACGCTGGATGAAGCCCAATGAAACTATACAACCACAGAGAAAGAGCTGCTTGTCGTAGTTTTTGGACTCGAAAAGTTCTGATCTTACCTCCTAGGATCCCACGTGACCATTTATACAGACCACTCGGCCATCCGGCATTTGTTGGCCAAAAAGGACACTAAACACAGGCTCATCAGATGGATCCTACTCTTGCAGGAATTTGACCTGGCAATTCGCGACAAAGTTGGGTCCAAGAATGTCATGGCCAATCACCTGTCCAGACTCCACCCGGACCACATTGGGCCTTCCTTGCCCTTGACTGATACCTTTCCTGATGAACAACTTCTGGCTATGCACGAAAGGAAACTACCCTAGTATGCCGACTTTGTCAACTATCTGGTAGTAGGACAGACCTCGCACAGCTGGTCCAAACAGCAATGGGATAAGTTCTTGGCTGAAGCCAAGCATTATTTCTGGGATGATCACATTATGTTTCGCCTCTGTAGCGACCAAATTATCAGGAGGTGTATTCCGGAGGAAGAAGTTCTAAGTGTGTTATCCTTTTGTCATGACTAAGCATGTGGTGGCCACTTTTCGAGGAAGAAGACGGCTACAAAGGTTTTGCAGTCTGGATTTTACTAGCCTTCCTTATTCAAGGACGCACACAACTTTGAGAAGACTTGCTCTCACTGCCAGACTTTAGGGACCATGACCAGAAAAGACATGATGCCCCTCCAGCCCATTTTGATTGTCGAGATCTTCGACGTTTGGGGCATCGATTTCATGGGCCCCTTCCCACCATCCAACGACTTTGAGTACATCTTAGTCTCAGTAGACTATGTCTCAAAATGGATTGAAGTCGTCGCCACTCGCAAATGTGACCATAAGTCTGTCATGGATTTTGTTAAGCAAAACATATTTTCTTGATTTGGAATACCAAGGCCATGATCAGTGATGGTGGAAGTCACTTTATCCACGCCCAGTTCCATGCCCCACTCAGAAAATATGAGGTTACTCACCACATTGCCACCTCGTATCATCCGCAAGCCAATGGGCAGACTGAGGTCTTTAATAGGCAGATTAAGAATATTCTGCAAAAGATTGTGAGACCTGACAGGAAGGATTGGTTCACACGACTGGATGATGCCCTGTGGGCATACATGACTGCTTTTAACACCCCTATAGAAATGTCGTCATATCGCCTGGTCCTTGGCAAAGCTTGCCACCTTCCGATCGAATTGGAACACTGGGCTGTTAAGCAGTGTAACATGAACTCTCAATTAGCTGGTGCACAGAGGATGCTCCAACTCTTCGAGCTCGAGGAAATTCGTCGGGATGCATTTGAGAACAGTCGATTTTACAAGGAAAAGATGAAAGCCGTCCACGACTGACTCATCCATAGAAAGACCTTCGAGCCTAACCAGCAAGTCTGGCTTTTTGATGCCTGACTTAAACTTTTTCCCAAGAAACTCAGATCCAAGTGGACAGGACCATATCTGGTGGTCAAACTTTTTCCAATGGGGTAGTTGAAATTGCAGATTAGAACACTGGGCACACCTTCACGGTAAACGGTCAGAGATTAAAGCATTTCCTTGCCCAGGTTCCCTCAAAGGAGGTTGTCACCCTCATCGAGGGTTGACACGAAGCATTGCCCAGCTGGAGGCATTAAACTCAGCGCTTCCTGGGAGGCAACCTAGAAGATTCAGATTGATCAAGTACACGGCATCACTTAGGTGACTTCGTTCTGAACCCCCTTTGCATCCATTTATTAGTCAATGAGGACATTGTCCAACTTAAGTATGGGGAGGGGGGGTAATTTGCATGTTCTGAGTTCATTTTATCAGCCTGAATAGAATAAAAAAATGATGAATTTAGGAAGAAAAACTTAGGCATTAGGAACTTGCCAGCAGTAAGAAATAATACGAAAAGAACCTGAACACTTAGACTTTTTAGGCCTTCAGGCTCAATCAGACCTGGTGTCCGTTAAGAAAAGGATTTAGCCTCGAACCCTCGCAACCTTAATTTACTGTAATTCACCAATAAAGTAGGGTGATAAGTATACGACCTATCAACCCGCCCTCTAACTCGGAGGGACTTCTAGTTTAAGCATCTGCACACATTTTCGCACCGACTCACTTCTCGGAGATTCTAATAGAAATTGGGTAGCTAATGAACCTTCTAGGATGGTATGGCTGACAAGTTATCGTGGGTAACAGCTCATTGGCCGGTTATCCAGAGCCCAGCCACAGGACCACTTTCTTTTTATTACCTCTAGGTAAATCTGAGATCAGGGAAGCAACCTACTAAACAACAAAAGAAAAAGAAAAGAGAAAGAGAAAAAATGGGAGAAATAGAAAAAAATATAGAGAAAGAAGAAAAAGAAGAAAAAAAAAAGCCACACTTCACCGCACGAGTATGACTGACAAGTGGTCGTGAGTAACAGCCCATTGGCCGGTTGTCCAGAACCCAGCTCACTAAATGCACAAAAAGTCTAAAACACCTAAGGAAGTAGGGAAGTAGAACAATCTGGGGAGATATACACTAGAAATACCCTTATGTTAACCCCAAATAAAATAAAAATAGGAAGAAAGCTACCAATTGAACAGATACACCTTCTGGCACGCACTTCCTTTTTCGGTCACCTAGGGGCGTAGAAACCAAAAGTCTGTTCTAATTACCATTGAGTGAGTCTATCACAATATTCACACCAAGATTCTTATCACTAAGAGTCTTTTTCGAGTTATGGGTGGGTTGGGTAGCCGTAAAAAGTTACCGACACACTCTCAACTCCAAAAAAGTTCAAAAAAATAAGAAAAGATGAAATATATATATGTATATATGCTTTAAGCGAGGATTTGGGCGATTCATATTTTAGCAAACACTCGTGTGCTATTTAGTCTCTATAGCCATGCTCTTAGTATATTTCCTCCTGTTGACAAGTAACAAAATGCCTAAGAAATCAATTCCTGAATTCTGACTGAGAATAATGGCTGGAATACCTTGCTAGGGACTAGTAAGGAATGAGAATGGGGGTATGATAACTCTACATTTTGTGGCGATAATTATATCAATCGGGGTTTATCTTAAGGGTAACATGCACAAATAACACATCATAAATGAGCATGGGAGCATTACATGCATTGCATATTGAGATTGCTTATAAATCAATGTTAATGGTCATTTGTACAAGTTCATGTCAAAATAGGCCTCAGATAAGCGATCGGACTGCATGGATGGATTCAAAACAATGAAGGGAGTCCAACGGACTCAAAATCGACCAAATCCGACATCCGGAGCTCCCACAACTAGCCCAAGAAGTTCTGACCGTTGATTTGATGATCAATGGCCATAAAGTTCCCACGTGGCGCGAGATTAGCACGTACAAGCCACCGCCCCGTTTCCTCCTTCGTCCACAGGATGAATCTCAGCCGTTCGATCTTCGATCAGACGGTCGAGAACGCACAACCCTCGCCCGCACGCATTCCTCACCGTGCGCCTTCGTAGCCTCACCATCAGATCCTGACCGTTGGATTTTTATCCAACAATCGACATGCCCCATGCTCGACCTCGTCGCTGGGATAAAATCGAGGCACGTAGCACAGCAGTCCACGCCTAGCCCTCGCATTGAGAGGCGAGGGTTCGAATCACGCCGCGCCTTACTCCACGACCCTACACACGTCGCGGCTAAATCAAGCCACCTGATCAGCAGCGAACAACGCAGATGGAGGCCACGCGGCACAATGAATGCACGCGGATGCGCCCAAGCGAGATGATGCGCGATCCTCAACACGCGCACCCACGCAACTCTCAACCGTCTGATCTTCGATTGGACGACTCACAACGCAATCACGTAGATCGTGGGAGAAGAAGCACGCACGCCTACGACAGACCAACGGGAGGAGGGGCTTCACTGACTTTTCTGGCATTGGTTTAGCGACGTCCTGGACGTCGCTAAAGCCCCTACTTAATTTAGAAACCCCTTCTTCCTATATAAACCTCCTCCAACTACCCATGTAAAGGCATTGAATACACTTGCAATTCTTCTACCCCATTCCTAGCTTCCCTTAGCGCACTTTGTACTCGCCGGAGTTGACGAGCCACCGACAGAGCCCTCCTCCACCGCTGTAGCTGCCTCGTCGTCTCCCCTCTCTCTCTCTCCCTCTACTCTAGCTTTACTTACTTTTGTTTAAGCATTTAGTTATTGTTGTATCTATAAAACTTAAGTTGCATGTTAAATGATGTTGTTTCTTATATAGCTATTGCCTCTCTCTTTTTACCGGGTTTTTCTTATCTTAATTTGCATGAATGCTGTGATTAAAAGACTCTAACCCTACTCTCTCTCTCACTCTCTTTTCTCTCTCGCGATTTCTCGTGAGCAAGTAAAGCCCGCCATTTCCGTGACAACTAAGTGACAGAAAAAGCCAATTTCACGCCTCCCTGTGTTTGACACTCGGACTCAGAACCGTTTCTACATTTAAAACCGATGTTGCAAACACGAGCTACAATGACCTATTTAGACAAACATGTCCGGCTCACGTCAGGAGTGCGTTAAGTTGAGGGGTTATTTTTGGGTTTTGAAGATGGGATATTAACCTAAGATCTAAAATGAACCAATCTACTTGCTCTAATTAGACGAATAGGGAAGGGTCCACATCGGCTTTGGCAGGCCGGCGACGAAGAAGATGAACTCTCCTGAGAGGAATGGCGGCGAAGAAAGGTTGGAGACAACAAGGCTTTGACTAGCCACCATCGTAGGAAGGAGGGAAGGATAGCTGTGCCTCCAATTTGATGGTTAGGGCCGTGGACGAAGGAGAATGAAAAGGACCGCAGGAGCTTGGTCGAAGAGGAGCCAGAGGTAGGGTTTAGAAGAGGTTTTTGGCTGCAAACCTAGCTTAGGAGGTAAGGCATGCATTGGGGGTCCTTTTATAGGCCATAGGAGGTCCTTCCAAGCTTGGGTCTTACATACATGTAGGATACCCATATCACCCATGTGTTCACATGGGAGATTAGGAAAGAATTAGGGCCCAAGATTGGGTCTGATTGAAAGAGAATTCCTCAAGGAATCTCTAATTCAAATTTAGGATTGATTGATTGAAAAATGAGTGAGAAAATCTCGCTCGAATCTCGCTGGTGAGTTGCAGTTATTCTTAATGGCGGCAGGGACCTGGATATGAAGAAGATGAAGTTAGGGGGTTTTTGTAAGGACTTCAAAAGTTAAGGGGCTCTTTGTAAGGAAAGGAGTCAAAACAAGATTAAAATGCAAACTTGGTCAAGATGATCTCTGATTGGGCCCAAATTTTGGTAAAAACCTAATTTGGACCCAAGAAATCTGATGAAGTCAGATTTCAGTTATGACTACGTTTGATTGGGAAAATTTTTTATAAAATATTTTGAAGTCAAACTTAGTCAAAACCAAAATCCGACTTCACCATCAGTTTCCTTGGATCCAAATTAGGTTTGTACCAAAATTTAGGCTCAATCAGAGATCATTTTGACCTAGTTTGCATTTTGGGATAATCAGACTCTTTCTCTCTCACTTAAACCCCTAGCTTTCAAAATCTATTGCAAGGACCCCCTAACTTTGTCATCTTCTTCACCAACAGGTCCTTGCCGCCATGACTGTGTGAATGCATCAAGTAGCCGACCTTCAATTAGGAAGATCTCCCTGATTTCACACCTAAATCCTTCCAAAATTGGAAGGGAGACTCCTGAGAAAATCCTCTACGATCTAAACGTAATCCTAGACCGTTATTCTTTCCCAAAAGATCATGCGAATCATTTGAAGTCAAGGGTTTCCCTTTTGTGCGTAATCCCAAGCTTCCAAGCTTGGTTTCTTGGAAAGGCTCCCCTGATGGCTATAAATGGATCCCTGAGGACAAACCATCCTCCTTAGCTTGGTTTGGCTGCATTTCTTCAACAAAGTTTCCTTCCTCCGACCTCCTCCATCCAACTCCGGTGAACCCTCTTCCCTGACTTCTTCACCCTCTACCACATACCATAGGCAGAGGGAAACAACTCCCCTCCTTCGTCCGCTCCTCGCAACACCGACAAAGAGCTCTCAGACCCTCTCTTTCCTCGTCACCCTCTCACCAAAGAAGTTCTCTTCCACGACGTCGGCTAATCACAGTCGGCGCCCTCCTATTCTTTCGCCCGATAACAATAGGCTCTCTTCCTTCCTTTTCCACTCTACTTTCTTTCCCCTTCTTTAAAACCTAGTTTCAACCACCGACGCCGCCATTCACCCTTTCTCTTCTGCACGTCCAGCATACCTCTAGCGTGTCCTACCTAATGCTCCACAACACCAAACGCCACCACTCCACCTCCAAAACCGCCACCTCATCCATCCACACAAAACCCCTCATTCAATTCCTCCAAATACCCCCTACAATGCCCCACCGAACACACCCATTGCCGCACTCCGTCCCCGACTCCGTCCGGCCACCATATGCCCTAACACGCCACGAAACTGCGACCAACACCTTTGTCGTGCTTTGGCGAAGCTCCTGAGGTTATTTAATGTGGCCGTGAGGCCGTTCTTTTGCTTTTAGGTGTTCACCAGTCCATCACCATCTCCACCATTGTTGCCACCTTCATTCTTCGCTTTCCCGGCCACGCAAGCCCCAGGTTCCACCTCTAGGCACTGCGGACAAGGCCCAGGTCAAGCTCCAGGTCATCAATTACTGCTGAGGGAGCCTTCATCGACCTCAATCAAACGCAACAGCCACAACAACCTCATTGTGAATGCGTGAAGAAAGGGGGACTTGTCAGTCCCACATTGTAGAGAGAAAAGCCTCTTAAGTGGCATAAATGTGTTTTCTACATGGGGCTTATTTTCTCTAGAAACATGGGAACATGGGGGTCGGGTCCCCTACACCTTACCCGCTCACCGTACCCACCTAAGCCCCTCACCCCTCGGCTGCTACCCACGCCGGTAGCCCTGGACCTGATATTTCATGATTCGAGTATCCGATTAGCCCGAGTTTGAGAGAAGAGGAGAGGAAGGAAAGAAAGAGAGAGCAGGGGGAGGGTTTTGCTCTCTGAAGTATACCCAGTGCGACACTTAGCCGTTGCATAGCATTGTGTTCCCCTTGTGCATTAGGAAGAAAGGAAGAAAAGAAGAAAGAAGGCACTGGTTGTGAAGGAGAAGAGAAGAGGAAAGGCTGAAGGAAGAAAGAAGAAGGAGATGGAGAGAAGAGGAAAGGAAGAAGCTCTCTAAGGAGTACTGTAGCAAGCAGTGTTTAGGTCGTCTAATCCAAGGAGCCGACATCTGATTGGCTCTGACACTGTGCACTGCTGGCATGGAATTATGGTTTAAGTGGTTCAGGCCACTGTGCAATTATTGGATTCATTGAGTAATTAGTATATATATGTGTTAGGCTAATAATTGGTGATCTAAATCACCATTATTTTGCCTTAAGCTTTCTTTTTGTCATATTTAACTCTTGTAGTACTCATGTTTTACATTGAATATCAATTTTGAGTAAAGATTATTCATTGAATATCATTATTGGCTTGATTTCTTATGCTCATTTATATTTTAATTAAGATTAGCGCGTGAATTCCAATTTGCTCCCTGTGTTCGACCTCGGACTTCATTTCTAGATATTTGAGTTATAAATATTGTTTGTTGATTGAGCTATTTAGGAGATTTTTACTACAACGAAGCATATTTAAACTCCTATCTGGCCCTATCAACAAAGGTGAAGGTGGTGATGGTAAGGGGTAGGCGATGATGGTGGTGGTGATGTTCTCTGTCATAGAGCACCACAAGTTGAGGGCAAGCCACAGTGGCGTAGGGTCGACGTAGTGCTCTTCAAGCCATGGTGCACTCTACGACCATGGTGTTTGTTCTGTGTGCACAGTCCAGGTCCGAGGAAGAAGATGATGACCCCCTCCCTTGTGCACGGGCCTCTTTTATAGAAATCCTCGCCGACTCCCTTACTCTGTATTGTTCCGAAGTCTTCTCCGATGACCTGAAGATATTGATGTAGCAGTCGCAAACCTCGGGGGGAGGAGGGGGAAATTGGTGCGAGGCTCTTGGTTGACGGTGGAGAGTAGTGGTGATGCGTGAATACTTAGGGGATATGCCTACATATAGAAATATGTAATAAATTATATCTCTCTAATAAGATAAATTGACACCTAATTCTTCATAATTACATTCTAAGGAAATGTATGTAAAATATACTTAGGCTAATTAAACTTTCAATACATTGGACTTATCAGGTAGCATTGTCGTTAGCCCAAGAACACAGTTATCGATCTCTTCTCTTTCAAACTCATGGAGTTGCTTGCTCTTGCTAAATGTGAGGAACTCGTCCATCATTGTCGTTACCTTATCCACCCCTTCCAAAGTCGAGGCCTTACTGTGAAGACGCTTTCCACTGCTCCTCGATGTGTACTCCAATGGTTTCGATGTTGTTCTCGCTGGCGATGATCTCCCTGTAACATTTACACCCCCTTCAACATCCTGGGGTATCCTACACTCCATGAGTGCTTCTTGTGTGGGGTTGTAGTTTCTCAAGGTGGGAGCTTGTGAGGACATGCATTGTCGTGTTCTCACTGATAGAGAAATCCATCTGAGAGAGATTGACATGACCATCACCTTCAAATTCACCGAATTCTCCAACGTCTGAATGCTTAAGACTGGATGTTGCATTAACTCCCCTGGTAGTCACATACTAGCAATTACTTCCAATTCCTTGTAGCAAGGAAGCATCTTCCCACATAATTTCTTCAAATGCTCTGGAAGCTGCATATATTTGTGATGTATTATAAACAACACAAAGTCATAGTGAAGTATTACAATTTTAATTGGAAATTCACTAACCTCATCCCATGCACTCACATCATAAGGGATTGGACATTTCTTACGATCATCCTAACGCCCAACCACTTTTGTTGGTCAATGTAATGAAAGCGTTGTACTCCTTTAGATTCTTGAAGTGATTCTACAATTACTCCTTTATATAAGACAAACCAATCTTCGAGTTGAACTCTTGAACTATCACAAGCCACCCAGTTCTAGTAGATGACTTGTTAATGAAATTGTTATCATAGTGGTCGCTGAGAAGCCTTATCAATAACTTGTCCTGGTTACTCGTCCAATTGCTAATTCGTAAACCTCCCCCTTTGCGAACTTGTTGGACACCCTTTCCATAATTGTTCCCATCTCCATTCATCCTACAAGTGGAATTACAAAAAGGTTGCCCAATGGAGTTGGGAAAGAAGCCTAATTATCTCTTACAAAGTTGTACTAATCCCCCAACAAATGTTAAGTTTATACCTTTGTGTGGATAAATTTTTGCCCACATCAAGATTGTCATCATCTTGCATCTCCAACAAAAGGATCATTATGCAATTGCAATGATCATTTTGACAAGATATTTTTCTTCATTTTCAAACCTCCTCTTCCTTTCAGGATACACACAATAGCTAACTCGACCATATGCGTCAACAATTTCTCATCTTCAAAATTCAGGTGGAAAGTCCATAAACACTCCAACTAGACATAATTTATGGTGATTAACTCTAACATATTGTACTTTACATGGCAGAAACGACTGTATTTTGATTACACAAACTATTCTATGTTCAAAATGAACAAAACCTTAGGTAGTCATTCTTTCACCTCTCATGGAAAAAAGAAAATTTAACCCAACAAAATCAAAACACATAGCTTCAATCATGTTAGGAATTGCAATCCAATTTCGGCACCCAATCTCACAAAAACAAACATAACTATCTTAAAATGCCTCCTTCCTAGTTAATTGTATTATTGCCTACAAAAGGATGATCTACTAATGATTAATGGCCTTAATGGCACCGACTAAAAATGAAGGTAAAGACTACTTGAGATGGGGAACCCCAAATCAAAGCATGTGGTCAGTTGTTCGTGCATCAATTTCAAATTTTTTTGGTGTAATGTAGAATGATTGATTAAGAAATTTTTTTGGGAATTGATCATATTGCTTCTCCTGTAAGGATTCATAGTCTTGGATTTTTCTATTTGGAATCATGTAACACACAAATTAAGCCAATATGCTTCTCGAATACAACTAGGGAGGTGCAAAATCGTTGTTCTCACAAAGGAGAGGAGCCAAATACATTCTAATATGTGTAATTATGTTCAAGTTATGATATCTGTTACAGACTATGGTTTTGTGCATGGTTCTAGATATGTTGACAGTGAGAGTTGTGTATCATTCATGCATTGTTTCAATCATTATAATGATGTCATTTTATGATACAATCCTTGTAAAAGTTTATGTTATATCAGTTCCATATTGTTTGTTATCTAAACCCTAAATTGGAATATACATCAATTCACAATGGTTGAGAGAGTGCTTCAGACAAGAAATAATGAATGGAATACATACGATATGTTCCTAAGTCTTTGTTATCTCAAGTGGATTATATACAACCCCTTAGCAATTCAAAGGGTGCTTCAGACAAGAATTACTGAATGCAATACAAACAATAGGATATATGTTGAAATTGAAAAATTGAAATGACTCATGAAATTTCATGTGATTTCATGAAAATGACTCAATCAAAAAGATTGAAACTCAATCCTAGAAACTCAACCAAATCCACCCTACATGCAAAGATTTTGAAGCCTTCTTAAGGTTCTGGCTTGAACCAGTTCATGGTGTGGTGGCTTATCTAAGGTTCAAATTAAGGTTAGAATCACCTAGGTTGTTTCACCTTATCCATAGGCTTTTATCCCACTATAGTAGTATTAAGCCACCTATCTAATTGGGAGTGGTTGTGGATTGTTTTTTACCATTCCCTTCCTCTGGAAACCTATTAGTGCCAATTGGAGCCCACCACTGGTTTGAATTGATTTCATGGAGGCTTTGCAACAGGATATTAATTAGACCATGTGGGTAATCCTAGTTGATTGACTTAGTGAGGTTGGTGTCAAATTTCAGTAGCTTTTGGTTGTACCATTAACATAATGAACATGGGCCATTTCTAAAGAGGACAAGGAACAAATAAGTTGGTTACTGACTTCTCGAGTATTCAACTAATAACCTCTTTCTCATTGGCTGCACAGACAGTCAATTTATTTTCCACAAACATTGCACTCCACTTCTCCAAACTTCACTTGTTCAATTCCTTTTTCTAATTTGTTTTTTGTTTGACAATGCATATTTTTTGTTAGCTCCAATTGTCACATCATCCACTAGTTGATATTGTTGCACTTTTGATGATTTTGGCTTATGTGAGACTATGGTTAAGAATTTTTGTCAATGCTTTCTTGAAACTTTAAAATGCAGCCTTTGTTATTGTTGTTTTCTATGATATCTAATGTCCAAAAATAAATTATTTTGACTTCATGATGTAATACTTGACAATTTGCTATAAGATTGGTGGCAAAACTAAGGACAATTGTGATTCTTAGATTTTCAGCTAAATGTTAGCTAAACTTGCCTGGGAATTTACTTAAGCTTTCATTCTCAACTTTTTCCAACTAAAGTAGCTCATTGGTTGTCATTTTAAAACCAATTCCTTTCCTTGAGGTCCTATGGTGTGTTTGGATATGGCTTGCTGGAGATTTTGCTCAATGGTGGAATCATATTTTCAAAAATTCTTCCAATCCAAAAAATTACCCTTTTTAGATTTGTTTTGGGGTTTGATTATAAAGCTTTTAGAATCCAAGATCTAAAGTGGCTTGTTGGTTGTCATTTTAAAACGGATTCCTTTCCTTGAGGTCCTATGGTACGTGTGTTTGGATATGTCTTGCTAGAGATTCTGCTCATGGTGAAATCATATTTTTAAAATTTGTTTTCAATCCAAAAAATTACCCTTTTAGATTTGTTTTGGGATTTGATTGTAAGGCTTTTAGAATCCAAGATCAAGGAGGTTAGCATTTCCAGGGAAGTTGGCTATTTTGAGGAGGTTTAATTTCTAGTCTTGAAGTGGCTAATGTAGTATATCCTTAACCTTCCAATAGCACCAACATCTAAAGGAGATATCCACCTTTGGTCCAAAGGTAGGACAAAGAAAGCATTGGGCTGGGCTGCTAACCCCATGATATTGGGACCTATTCAGAAATCTGTAATGCTAGCATCCTTGCTGCCTGCCAACTCATGTAGGTGCAAGTATAAATGTACAAGCAACCTTGTTGATGAGCAATTTCCCTTCCAAAATAAGAAAATCTCTTCCCAAGCTAGGTAAAGGTACAAAGAATGAATCACTCTTGAGACAAAGACTAACAACACTCAGATTGAAGGTAGATTTTTGGGTTTATGGAGTGTTTGGCCTAGATTTTCTATTTGATCTTACCCAAGTGTTGCACCCTAAACTAGACATTTCCTTATTCCTAAACCAAAGATTTCCTTATTTCAGAGAGATGTGGAATAAGTTTATCCAACCACTTACTCATCGATATGATACATTACAAAATGTGAAGAATTTAATGTGATCTAAAGTACTTAAATCAATATCGTAACTACATCTAAAATTATGTTTTCAAATTTATTCCTTGATACAACCTTAATCCATGTTGGGATATTAGGATATCTTATACTATCCAAATACGAAAAACACAAGTTATTTTTTTTCCATGCTTATTTTGAGTTTCTAAGTCCAACATCCATACAATAGAATCATGGAGAACCTTGAAATAAGGCTTCTGTAATAGGTTTGTGATTACGTAGATATTCAAGCCATAGATAGAATTGCATCAAGATAGATATTCAGAACATTGAACATAGATATGCAAAATACCGAATACAACTATGCAAAATACCAAACACACCTATGCAAAATAAGTAATCAATTATTGAAACATAAGACATATGTTCACAGAAGACAGATAGTCAACAGGCTGAACACAACTATTCAAAACAAGTAATCCATTATCTAAACACAAGACGGATATACAAAACAAAAGACAAATGTTCACTCATCAATTATCGAAATCTCATTCATGTGATTATACTCATGTTATTATTTAGAAAAAATCTCATAACTTCTTACCTCAATCGATTCAACCTAAGAGAAATTTACCCACAAGGCCTAACTCTAGCAACCCACCCTAGGATCAATAGTGAGAGGGAGGCTTCACCATGATTAACAAACAAGTAAATTGTTAGATGAGGGGAAAATAACCTCAAACCTAATAAACAATGAAGAAATGAAGAAAAACCCACCTGAGTAGGTTTGAAGCTGGTGTGGAGAAGAGGGACAGCAGGGATAACCCCTTTTATAGAGGTTGGGGGAATCGAAAGCCATGAATGCATTCAACAACTAAAAACAAATCAATTGTGTGAATGAATAAAAGTAATATTAGAATGTGCATTCATGAGATGTATCAGCTGGGTTCACAGATTTGTAAAAGCTGCTGAAGCAAGAACACCTCAGAACAAGGCATGTAACAAAAGGAGGGATTTTGGTAAAGAAAGCAAGGTAGTAATGGCCACCTACTGACCTTTCATTGCGGAAATAATACACATCGACACCTACGTTCTCCCCTCCGAAGAAGGAGAGGTCATACCTGCAACCTCATATGGCACCAAAGGTGTACAGAGGGTGCATAAAAGTTTGCCTCCATTGTGCTAACAACTGTCATTCAAAATGACGAAGCACAACTAGGGTTTGTAGAAATTATTGCAAAAGCAAAGTGAGGAAAGGGGGCATCTTCGGGAGAAATAACTCGCAAGAGGGCAGGCAGAAGAGGGAGAAAATGAGGGTCAGGAACAAGGGTTAGCTCAACCTTTGAGGCAATTGGT
The DNA here is from genome assembly GCA_037157565.1 of Thalassia testudinum. Classification (NCBI taxonomy): domain Eukaryota; kingdom Viridiplantae; phylum Streptophyta; class Magnoliopsida; order Alismatales; family Hydrocharitaceae; genus Thalassia; species Thalassia testudinum. Next base: position 30,420,632 of record JAZHRO010000061.1, on the reverse strand, counting down.
GGGGTTGGATTGACCCATGAGGTAAGCAGGGGATAACCCTCAAGAGGACTAGTTTACAAACAGGGATAACCACTCAAAAAGAGGGCTTATCCCTGTTTGTAAACTAGTCCTCAAGGACCTTTATGATGCTTTTGCAATGAGATCGAATTGGCAGCTTCTTGTACATTAAGACTCCATTTGGTCAGATTGAATGAGCTGCAAATACTTTGGGAAGGAGGACTTTTGGTATCATAGTCCTCTCCCTTGAAACTTTAATCAACACCTTTTGGACCACTAGCCATTAGCTGCAAAGGGCATATCCCAGAGTAACAATGGATGGCTTTGGAACTTTAAACCCCTAAAAAGATCTTCCTCTCCTCTATTTGAGATCTCATGATGTAGTGATTCGAGGAGGTTTATTGTTAGGACATGGTTTTAGCATTGTGCACTACCTTGACGTTTTCTTATTGTCTCTATTAGGAGTCTTTAACAAACTCCCTAAATTGAACCGATTGTGAGGGGAGACATATGTGAACTCTAACTTATGCTTGTTGTATGGGTAGGCGTAGGAGTTATACACCCATTTGAATGTGATAATTCTAGTAACATTTAGGAATGTAGACTCAAAGAAGGCTTTTGCCTTCTAGGGTTCACATGCTGCTAAATGCTCTTGAGGAAGTTAGATTCACCCAAAGGAAATCTCTTATTGGGGCACTCATTAAGCAAGCTTTGGTTGTCAATTTTAGTCGATTTAAAAGGCATAGAATAGCATTTGCACCGAGGGTGTTAAGCCTTGTATGATGTGGATTTTTTATCAACTTAAGGCTGATGCTTGTGTTTCTTTGATGCTGTTGGAGTATGATGTGTTTTCTCTATTAAGAATTGAAGTTCTATTTAATTGAGGCTTTTCTTAGTATCTTTTATTTGGTGTAAGGAACCACATATGTATCATAGTAATGCGATTTTGTCTTTGGGCCATTGACATTCTTATCTTAAGGAGTTAGCTTATCACTATTTTTATATTTATTGTGTAATTTAATAGCAAATTTATTTATTTCTAAAAAAAATAAAACTATATACTTATAAGGTGGACGTAATTGATTTTTTCACTTATAATTCACTCAAACTAGAACACATCTATATTTTAAACCATTGTAAAATAACACAACATAACCCATTTAATTTCACACATACAGTAAGGAGTTAGCTCATCACAATTTTTATATTTATTATGCAATTTAATAGTAAATTTATTTATTCCTGAAAAAATAAAAGAACTATATGTAATTCCCTATGGGAGGGGTGAGATATGTGTGACATAATATGAAATGCGGAATAAAAATATAACAATCTCACAAATAACACAAGCGCACAATTACACAAGTATTTTTAGGTGGAAACCCAAATTAGGTAAAAACCATCACCTAATCATCTCGAGTTAGAATTTCCTGATCGACCTAGTCGATCAAATCCGCTAAACAAGTCACTTCAACGAGGGTGACTTAACTTCTTACAACCACACTACTTTTAACGAGGGTAGTGTACCTCAAAATCCTTCTCTTCACGAGAAGGATTTTGTCTCGCGAAGGAGACGGGAATTTGCAACGTAAATACCCAACACAATTACAAAGAAAAATTACAACACAACCTATAGAGCCAACAAAGATTAACCTAACTACTATAGGTAAAGAAACTTCCCTTTGATGAAAGGAGTGCGTCAGCATGACGACGCGGGTGCGTGAACCACGCAGGGGCACCTTGTCGCTCTCATAATCTTGGAGGGAGAGCGGGTGCGCAACTGGATTCAAGCTCTCTAGATGTGGAACAAAAGCTTAGAGAGCTAAAACTTCTTATAGATGATCTTTTACTTCTTTTTGACACAAGAGATGTGAAAATGGTATTCAAGGTGTCTCTTTGCAAGGAAAGGGTCCTCTATTTATAGAGGGCCTAGAAAGGCTTTGGAGGCCCTTAGAAAGCTTCCATGGCTGTTGGGGTTGAACCCAAGGCAAAACATGCCATAATCAGAATCAATTATGATTTTGACAGGGTCATCGGATGTCTAGTCTAGGTATCAGACGTGTGGAAAATTTGTTTAAGACGTCTGGGAACAAAGTTAGACATTTGATTCTAGGCAGGTTTCCTTCCTAACTTGGTTCAGACCTAAATAGGGTTCTAGTGTATAGCCGTAAGACGACGTACAAGATGTCTGACACTAGGTTTGGACGTCTAGAAACCTGTGGGAATGGATTTCCCAAGGTAGGTTAATGACTAAAATATCTTACAAAGTGATTTTGGGTCAATCGAGGCAAAACAGTCACATATCAAACGTCTGGGATCCTCTACGGACGTCTGATATAAGCCTAACGGTCATAACCCTCTGTAACGACCCGGTTCCCGAGTCCCTACGAGACACGAGAACCGGACCGACTCGACTAATCCCAAGACCTAGTCGTCTAACGAGAAAGTAACCAAAAGAGCAGTAAAATAAACCACATTCAACATGAATATAACTAACAGTAAGGAAGTACAGCAGTAAGGAAAGAAACTACTACAGTAGATACCACCACAACAGTAGAACAACATTTATCATATAACAAGAACTGCAGGTAAAGAAAGTACAGCGGAAACAAGAACTACTCACTATAACAGAAACAAAAGAGGTACAAAAGACTGTGGTAAACTCTACTGGACCCTACTCAGCCCAGCGTCCTCTGCAGCCGCTGACCCTGGTTGCTCAACACCTGGTCCTGAAAAAGGTAACGAGTGTAACACGTCAGCAAAACGCTGAGTAGAGTGGCAAACTAACTAAAGACAACAGTAGAGTGTACAGTAGCTGTTATGTTCTATTACTTCTTTTATTCACATCTTTCAATTTTCTCACTATTTCATTTATTTCTCAGATCCTTTACTTGATCTCGAATGTCCTCGTGGGAACGATCTTGATTGCAGTCTTTTCCAAAAGTAGAAGTAGCACGTGGTGCTCTCCTGGCCGGGAGAGTCCCCCATGGTGATCCTACCCTCAGTCAACCACCCCAAGGTCACTGACAGACGTAACGGTGACTACGGCACGTGTGATAAACGCACAGGTAGCTAGCCCGCACTGGCACGCGGTCAGTCGTTTCCGTTAACGGGTGCGCCCAAAGCATAGCACGGAACCAGGGCAGAGCCCTCTCAGTAATAGGGGTCCAACCCCTCCACAGTGACCAAACCAGGGCCTTGCCCCTCCACAGTCCGCGCACCCTCGCCTGACTACCCTGGTTTGCCCTAGTGGGCCTAACAAGTCGGTGAAGGAGGCTAGCAGAACCTCGGGGCCCGTGGGGTAGCTAGTACTCTCCCAACACTACTAGCTCTCCTCGGTACTACGTACACGAGGGCCAACAAGTCGGTACAGAGTGGCCAGTCCTAACCCCGGGTCCCTGGGGCGGCTAGCTCCGCTCTGCACTAAACAGGGGGACAGTCGCTCTCCTTGGTACTCCGTACTCAAGGGCCAGCTCACTTCCCCAAAACTATTCCATTCACCTTCCAGGAGTTCTACTCCTACTTCCCCGTAGGGTTCCATCCTTTTTACTCAAACATCCAGGTTTCACTTTCCAGTTTCACATTCTTACAATCCATGTTCTCAACCACGTTATCTATTCACAACAGGCAGCTGTTAATTCAATTTACAGGCAGCTTTATGTTCCTTTCCATTTTTCCAAGACTGCAGTATTATACATTCCACTAGTTTTTCCATCCTACGATTCATGCCACATCCTAGGATCTAGCATACAACTAGTTTTCCAGCCCTAGGATTCATGCATCACCTAGGAGCTATCATTCCATGCATTTCTCATTCCTAGGATTCATGCAATGTCCTAGATTCTAGTTATGGTTCCATACTTTAACAGATTTTAATAATAAACTTAAGCCACTCTACCAGGTACAACGGGAGTAATGGGGGCGTGATCGGGAATCCCGCGTGCCTCCGCGACTCCCAAGACTGCAACTGAACGAGGTCCTATCACAAGGATCAAACACAAGGAGTGTCTCAAAATAGTGTATAGCTACTGTAGACGGGTAGAGGAATTAATTCTGAAAATAACGCAACTCGAATCGCGGAAAACGGAACCTGAACGAGCCCTAAACGGGTCGAAAAAGACGATACTGTGCAAAATCAGACGTCTGGAACTTCTTCCAGACGTCTTAAAAAGTGGATCAGAGAATTACCTGTTCAGCGTGGTTTCCCAGACGTCCAGAAGTTTGCGGGAACGTCTGGCCTAGCTCCTAGACGTTCGATGGTCACCCCGGACGTCTGGAGGTCACTCAAGCCGTCTGGTACAACTTCCAGACGTCTGATTCGCAAAGGATGGCGAATCAGCGAGCCTGCGCACAGCCAACTCCCTCCCTCAGTACGGTCAGTCGACAGGAAGGAAGAAGAAAGCGGAATACTAACCTTTCAGATGTCTGTATGATCTACCAGACGTTGTCCTCGCCGTCTGCCTATCAACCCAGACGTCCGATTCTGGAAATTTTTCCAGAACAGGGCTCCACCCGGCTTCCGCTCGCGACGCCGCCCGCGTCGCACCTCGCGCTCCTGCTGCTCAGACTGCAGTAGGTCCCTCTCCGCGTCGTTCCGCGCCCCCTGCGCCCTCCGCCGGCCGGCCAAGTCGCTCCGGCGAGCTCGCCCTCCCGGCAGAGCTCCGCCCTCGCACGCCGCACCTCCTCCGCGCTCACTGCGGCCGCCGCTGCAACCCTCGGGCTCACTCGCTCTCGCGCACAGGAAGGAGAAGAGGAAGGGGATGGTGGAGACGACAGGAGGGAGGCGTGCCCTTTTTAAGGCCGCGCGGAGAGGAGAGAGAAGGATTCGCGGCAGGGGTATCTGCAGCCGCAGGAGGGAGGAAAGGCGAATATGCGGTCTGCGTGCGCAGGCGCGCAGACGACTCGCGTGTGTCGAAAATAACGGATTTCCAGACGTCTGGAAACTATCCCAGACGTCTGGGACACATCCCAGACGTCTTAAAAGACGTCTGGGGCACGCGTTCGTAACACCCTCAACGTTCAGTTTGGTAGCCAACGTTCTACTAATTGGACGTCTGGCACAACCATCAGATGTCTTCTAAGACGTCTGGGCTAATGTCTGGTCATTTGATTTCATCAGATAGAACCTACGAAGTCTAGCCTAAGTCATTGGATGTTTGAGTCAACAGTCAAATGTCTTAAAAGTTACTATCAGACGTCTGATTTCCAGATTAGACATCTGATTAGGCTAACAGAATCCTGTTTTTATTTTCTAAGTTCTCTACAGAAAACCTAAGTATCCTAGGGTTTGTGCAAGTGTTCCTACGACTACTTTGAGGCTCTTTAACATATATCTAAACACAAAGAATAAAGAGCAAAATAATTACAAAAGAATACATGAAAAGAGAATCTATCCTATTATTCTCTTCACGCTTTCGCTCCTCGCAAAGCTCCTTCTTCTCCATCAAGCTCCTCCGATCCGTCATGGATGTGAGCTCGAATTCTGTCTAAACATGTTTCCATTTGCAATTTGATCTGAAAACTAAGACTAAAAAACAAATGTTAAATAATACGTGTTTTGTTATCATCAAAATAAATAATTGTGGTACTCTAACACCAATACTATATAATTATAAAGTGAACCTAACTAACTTTTTATCCTTATAATTTATTTCAAGGTTCGAAATGCCGATTTAGACGTCGTGCCGATAAAATTGTAGGTATGCATTTCGTGGGCATGCATAAAGCATGCCGTGGAAATGCCCATTTTTCGATGGCAGGTTTCGACAGCCCGAAAAAATGACATTTCGAGGCATGCCGAGGGCATGTCGATGCATGCCAACAGAAATGATTAAAATTTGAAAGACAACTTGTTAAATGAACAAAAAATAATTGTTATTTAAGCCTATATGACAAAACATGTGTGTGTCCCCCCGAAGATTTTCCTCTAATTCCTTTTCAGATTCCTGCAGCTCTAATTCCCAACGCAGGCCTTCCCCGCTCAACAGATGGTCGACATGATACTGGTTTCGTCGACAACTTCTGACGTGCTAGCAAAACCCTCGACATACCGACGATTTGCCTGTAAATCGACACTATCTTTGTGTCGGCATGACCTTCCTTCAAAAATTCCGTTATCGATGATATATCGTCGACGTTTAAATCAATAATTTACTTAAATAAGGAAAAATCTATATTTTAAATCATTGTAAATTAACGCGACCTAGCCTATTCAATTTCACACAAGCAACTCACTCCAACCAAGTTGCAAATTTATTACGAGACTGGTGTGGGCATTTTTCAAACATACTCGGCGCAGGTCGGCCACTCACCGTGTTCTTCTTCCGCCACTCCTCGCCGCGGTCTCTCATTCTCTCTCTCTGCCCACAACTCCTTCAACCCCAAGTAACCGCCTGTCCGTCCGCAATATCCTCCTCCCTCACCTTCTTTCTCACTTCACCCTCTTCATCTCGTCAACCTTCTTCTCCTCCTCTTCTTGCACTCACTCCCCCTTCACTCCTCAGGGCTTTTGGCCATTTCTAGGGTTCCCCCATCCCATCCTCGGTCGTCGTCGTCCTTTCGCAGCCATGGAGGCTAATCCTTGGAGCGTATTGTCGTCAGTGTCGAGGCGCCGTCAGTCCTCCCATCAATCGAGATTCGGTGCGGGATGTTGTTTTCCTGCAGGAGCTGATTCATACCTTACTATTGTTTCGGATCCGCGTGGTCATGATTTTTTTCTTCTTTTTTTGGGTCTTGTCGAATTGGGCGTGTAGACGCGTACCTTGGATTCGACGAGGTTGATGCAGGCGAGGACGATCTGCGCGTGGAGTTTGGATGCCCCTTCTGCCCTGAAGATTTCGATATCTTTGGTCTCTGTTGCCATATCGATGAAGAGCACCCGGAGGAAGCCAAGAATGGGGTATGGCCTCCCCCCACCCTCCGCCCCCTTTTTTTATTCGTTTGACCTTCTTGTGGAGTATTGGTGAAAGATACCATTTTTGTTGTGTTCCGCCTTCGAATTACTTAGAAAGATAGCTCCTCTCTTCTCTCTTCTGCATTTTTCCATGCTCTCTAGTATGTTTTGTTTGGTGGAGTTGCCCAAACACACTCCTAAATTGAAGCCGGTTATTTTGGCCAGTATTGTTCGTTGCTGGTGGTTCTTTTTTGTGATGCTCATCTCTTTTTTGCTTTTCTGATCAAACTGAGGCTTAATGGCTGACGATTCGATGTGAAGACCTTGGGTGAATTTTGGTGGAGTTGCATTTAAATCCAACTTATCAAGCAGGATGGTTGAAGGATGTGAAATCTGATAATGCCCTCATACACATGAAACATGCATAGACAAAATTACCCTTTCAAACCATGTATGTATTTTCATACACAAGCATTCGTGATTTAAGCCATAGGTGTGAGGGCAACAAATATACTTATCCATGCTTGAAGGTCAGCCATAAATTCACTCCTATGAACATATTAGTAGGGTGATGGATAATGCATACGGTTGGCATGTATACTTAATTAAGGCTTTGCCTGTTTTCATAATTGTATTTATGGTATCACTGAGAGTATTGGGAATGATGCAACATTTGAGGCCTACCTACCAGGCTACCATTATGTTTATGTAAAATGGGATCCCATGTGATGCTAAAGAGAATGTTATTAGGGACTACTCTCCTCTGCTGGGATGCAAGAAAAGCAGATGATGGGGTCTTTCAGCTCTAACTTCACTTGGATGAATATTTCAGGGGGCCACTTGAATTTGGAATGAGGAATAAATGGTTAGTTTGAGTGTATCAGGTAATAGGATCTTGTGAAGCATATTTGGTACTTTGTACTGTGTGTTTTGGTAAATAAAGTGAACTCATCACTATTCCCATTTGGTGCTATTAAAGGGATAAGGATAAGGGAGATTTATGGTGGCTTAAGTTGGTTGGAAATTGTGTAATACCTGAGTAGTCTGCACTTGTGTTTCCTAGTTTCATATGAGGAATTTTGTGCAGAAAGTGGGTCTTTCTTCAGTATTCAACTCAAGGACTGATGTATGCCATTTAAGTATATTTTCTATTTATAACTTTTAAAATTAGGAGAGCATTTTTAGTTCCACAATCCATCTACTTTCCTAGGCTTTTTCTAGGCTGTTTTCATTCATTGTTAAAGTACAATTGAAGACAATTTAAAAAAATTGTACAACTATATTAGGATAAGGACTGCCCTTAATGGGAATATACATGAAAACTGGTAAAGGGAACACATCCTTCCAACATTGTTCATGTAAGTTAACAGTCTAGTGGAGCTACTTGGTATCAAAGTTAACAATTGAAATTAGTGGAGCTTCTGATTGCTTCCTTACTAGAGAACATTTTTATCAAAATGAATCTGTCAAAAATTATACCACAAACTGACAAATGAAATATACCATCCACTAGTTGTTCACATAAATGCCATAAAGTTCAAGTAAATTAAACAATCTTAAGAGACTCTGCTGGAGCAACATGGTAATAAATCTGAAGTATACCTGTGGAATGAGTAACAACTAGAATTTGATAAAAATCTCGAGTCTTGATTGCTTCTTTCAATGAAATATTTTGTACGCATCGGTCTTACCTGCTTGAAAAACTGCTGCATCTCATAAAGATCTTGATAATGATGAATTGTAACTGCCATCCTCTGCCATGTTTTGTAATTTATGTAGATATGATATCTATTCACAAATATCTTAATGAGACCTGTCAAGGAAACAAAAACTCTTAATTAGTAAGGGGTAAAGAAATTATTTTGCTAAAGTAGATAGTAATTAATGCAACATATTAAGCATACATAGATCGCTCAGTCACTGAAGTTGATTGGGTATGCAACATATTAAGTATATTATATCTCACCCTCTCACTGAAGTTGATTGGGTAATAGAGGTCTTACCTTCATGCTAAGTCAGCAAATTACCTTCACTCTAATATGGAACACATTTTTTTTTGAGAGGCTAGTATGCAACACAGGGAACCTATGTCAAAAAGGGGAAGCAGCTAGCCAAAACATCAATTGAATGAAAGGAAAAAAGCTGAACCAAGCATCTGAACTTTTTCCATGTGAACTTTTTCCATGTATCAAACTGGTTAGCTGCAACGTGTATGCTAACATTCTATGCATGAAGTAGAGCTAAGGAAATGGCTTTGTATGGAGTAAAGAGGAGGTCATGGGGTGAGGTGGATCCACGGTCCACCGACTGGATATCTGGATCATTCCTGATGTAAGTTAAAGATTGAAGATGGAAATAGGGGATTCCATGACAATGGGGATATAAATTGGCCATTGAAAAATTACACGAGAAACTATACAAGCTCATCCAAAAAGTATGAACATTTTTTCTCCTAATTGACCAAACAGAATAAATTAGTGAATAAATCTAATTAAAAATGATTGACTAAAATGGATAATACCATTACTGTAGATGGAGCTCTCCCTTGAAGTCACGATTGAGAAGCATTCTAGCCGATGCATCAAAGTTGTATATCAAACACGTCATACAGTTTTATCCCCTTATTTTTTACAAAGATAACTCCTCTGACAGACAGCATTGATAAGAATTATAACTTGAAGGAATTGAAATATTTAATTGTTGTATTAACGACAATGACAACAACAACAAAGCCTTTTCCTTAGAATATTCCAATAAGTTTTAGCGAATTTTTATTAGGCGTCTAGTGTGATGTATGGCTAAATGAATCTTACCTGAAAATAGATCATATTGAGAGTTGTTGGGAGGTGGATGATGGCTGTGTTATAAGATGTAGCTTGTTTATGACTTGTGTGTATCCTAGCCTTAGTAGAACATTTTCTTATGTCTTTTAGCATGGGAGCTGTGTCTTGGTCCAAGTTTTAATTGTCATTTTGCAATTGACACTTTAAAGCACACATGTCCAATCAAGGTGGTTTTTCAGTGCCATCGTGAGCTTTGGCATAAGCCTTGATGTATAAGCCTCGATCTAAAAGAAAAAAATCAAAGGAACAAAAGAACATACATTTCTTTTTATAAGCAAAAAATATAAACACTTCATCTCATGTCATAACTTTTTTTTTTTTTTTATGAAAACAAAGGATGCCTACCGGAGGTCAGGAGTCATCCACTCTATTTCATTAAAAGTAAAAGTTAGAAAATACCTACAGGTGGTAGTTTTTTTGATTATAGATGATATTTTTTTTAATGAGAAAAAAGGATGATGATATTAGTGATCATCCTTTTCATTAAACATTAAATAGGGCAAAGTGCATGAATTATTTGCATAGAAGCCCACAACCCCCAAGGACATTCCCCATCCTTACATACATTCTCAAGGAACAACCTTTCCCTTTGAAAACCATCCTATCGCTTTATACTCTGATTGCACATACCATTGTAAATGGGTCTACCTTCTCTCTTTTTATGATAAATGGACCCCTTTGCAAACATGCCCAGGACTTCTCTTGTGAAGAGAAATCCATCATTGATTATTGATGGATCTTGGTCAACAACCTCTTCCGATGATCTTAATCTTTAAGGGCATCACAATCTTCCATGAAAGGTTCAATTCCTTTGTGATGACTAGGAACAAGAGAGAGATGAGCAAGAGGGAGTGAGCAAGGGAAAGGGAGAGAGATGGTGAGAGCATGCGGGAGGCCCTTGATCGAGGTAGAGTGTGCAAGGGAGATGTTTGCCGTAGGAAAGGAGGCTGAAGGCTCGGGAGGATTGCTCCCATTGTTGGACCACGTGTGGTGGAGTCGTTTGTTTGTGCGACAGAGGATTATGGCTGGCAGGTGGGGCAATGGAGATGAAGATGTAGTGGTGGCCATCGTCGCCATTGCAAGCTTTGTTGCTTCTAGTATTTAAAGGAGGGTACATCTTGCATGTGTTTGTAGGGACGACTTGTGTTGCCGAGAGTGCTTCGTTGTAGGGCATAAGGCGGTGGAATGTCCCTTGCGTGCGAGTGACCATAATTGTGAGTACCTTGCACGTAGAGTATTCTTTGATTCTAAGAAGGCTTTGTAGGGTTCCTTGATTGGTCAAGAGGCCTCTCTCTTTAGAGTAATACGGTTCCTCTAAGCCTTTGCGAAGGGTGCTTCGATTTTTCACCTTGTCAATTATTGACTACCTCCTTATACTGAAGAGCTTTGATACCATCGTACTTTTGATTGGGATGATTTCATGCCTTGAAGGAGGCAACTTGATCTCTTGGTCAAAAGAGCCACTCCTATCCATCTTCATCGAGCATACATCGCCTACTGTGGCTTTGGCTATCCTAGCAGTGTCTGCGATGTTGGATGTGGAGCCTTGATTGGCGATGGAGTAAGGGCAGGATGCGAACTTTCAATCAAATTCGAATTTGAAAGTGGAACGATTACATGAGTTTTAGGGAGGCCAATCGATGCATGATTCTTGAGAGTTGTTTGTCGGGCAAATTTGGAAGGAGAGTCATGTATGATTTTAGTGGCGGTCTCTTTGTTGGGTCTATTTATTGTAGGCCCTACCTTGCCTTCCCTATGATGTCGTACAAGGGTGACTCGACCTTGACCTTCTTGGATCTCCCAGAGTTGTCACTTGGTTGTTGATTCAATCTCTGGTTTGACTGTGAGTCCATCCTCAAACTCTTTGCCACTGACCCACTCCCGAGAGGTATTGAAGCAGCATAGGTGACCAAGCTGGTGGAGCTTTATGCATCGGAGTAGTATTGCTACTAGCCACTCTTGGATCTCCTCGCTTTTGACTAGTTGGCCTTGCTCGACCCCTTAGCTTTTGCGTTGCAACCCCGATGGATTCGGTTGCTTAAGGCAGTAACCTTGGCCTTTGCTTCGATGCAGACCCAACCAGCTTACTAGCCTTGATGGCTTCACTCGACTTCTAGTTCTCTGAGTTGGCCCCAATGGTTTCAATGGACTTGATTGTTGGAGCTAGCAACCCACTACTCGTCAACCCACACTGTTGATCGCTTTCTCAAGGTTGCAACCTTGATGACCTCGATAGCTTTCAAGCCACTGACCTGGCCGGTAGTGGTTGATGCCCCTGTGGTAGGTGCAGTGGCTCCCTTGCTGGTTTGTATGCAGTACCTGGGTGATGTCAGCATTGAGAATGACCCGTATGCTGGTCGTGACCTTCCTTTGCAAGTTTTTTTTTCACATTTTTTCGTGGAACATGAGCTTGTCTATTGATAAAGACTGGTCCTTTCCCCTTTATTGACAGGTCGTAATTTGGGTGTGGGTTCTCAAGCACGTCGTGCCCTTGTTGCTCTAGCCACTAGTTACCCGTCGAAAGAGCTTTTGGCCAAAGCTAGGATTGCTGAAGTCGTAGGTACTTGTCCTGTTTCGTCGTGTTTGCATTGCTCGCGAACAGCCACGTAGGGCAAATGTTGGCGGGAGGGTTGCTCATCTCCTTAGATGAAGATACTTACTTGGAACATCTGCAGTCTAAGGGATTAGGAGAAAAGGGTAATCCTCTCATGGTATATTATGGAGTGGAGAATGGACATCTTACTTCTCCAAGAGACTAAGCTGGAGTAGTGTGATTCTTGCACCTGGTTTAGGATCGAGAGTTGCAGACTCAATGATTTTGCTGCACTTGATCCCAGCAATAGGTTTGGGGGGCTAGCAATTGGCTGGAGTAGGGACATTTTCACTCTCTCTGGGGTTAAGAGACAATCTTTCTCTATGGCCATTGACCTATAGAGAAGTGATGGCTGCTTCTACAGGATCATCATCATTTATGGTTCTTGTGCTTTGGAGTACAAGCTAGCATTTTTGGAGGAGCTCTCGCAGTTAGTCACGAAGGATGCCTGGCATATTGTAGGTAACTACAATGCTACATTTTCATATAAGGATAGACTTAAGAGTGGTTAGGGTAGAGATAAATGAGCTGATGCTTCTGTGGATTAGATGTCTGCAGTTGGGGTAGTGGAACTGGAGGTCTTGAGTTGTAGATACTCTTAAAGAAACTCTGATGATGGTGGCCACAAGCCCTCTTTAGACAAATACTTTAGGTCGATCATTTTTTGTGAGAGATTTCCACTTGGTCAGGTTAGGGCCTTGTTGAGACCTTTCTTAGACCACCCCCTTTGGAGTGGGACTCTAGTGAGGACCTATTTTAACTTTGAGAGATCTTGGCTGCTAGAGGATGTATTTTGCGTCTAGGTGGAGGGCTAGTTGCGTGAGTGCCAACCAGAGGGTTCACCCTTGTCTATCTTTCACTAGAGGATTCTTTTCCTTAGAGACAAGTTGTGTGAGTTCAGGAAGGAGCTCAGGGAGGTCAGATGTTGGGTTAGAGAGGAGTTGTTGGCTGGTAACTCCAGGATTGACAAGTTGGAGGACTCTTGCGACCTTTCCATGCATGAGATTGTGGAAAGGAAGGAGCTTTGTATTCGCATCTAGGTGGAGGACAAGAATGAGGTTGAGTGGAAACAAAGATCCAACCAAGATGGCTAAAGGAGGGTGATTCCACCAGGTTCATCTACTCCTATGCGAATGGAAGGAGGAGGATCTGGATAGAGTCTGTTTTAGATCAGCATGGACAACACACTGGTAGATAACAGGTGGGTTGGGCCTTTGTTGGTTTCTATTGCAGCCTCTTTTGCTAAAGAGATGTGAAAACTTGGCACCTTGGAGGATATAGACCTAAGAGAATTGGTTAGGCTGAGGTAGACTCCTTTTCCCATCCTTTTATTGAGGATGAGGTGTGGTAGGTCCTTTGCTTGTAGGTCCTTTGCTTGTTGAAGTAAGAGGGAACTTTTGGTTCGAATGGCTTTTCGATTTTCTTTCGTAAGTAGTTTTGGTAGCTCCTTAAAGGTGACATCATGGCAATTTTCGACCATTTGACAACTGTAGGAGACTTGACCAAGGTCAACTACTTCTTCCTCTTTCTCCTCCCAAAGGGAGAAGTGACGGAGAGTGTGGGTGACTACAGGCTGATCACCTATTCCAACTCCATTTACTTGTTGGTTGCCAAGACTTTAGCATGTCTCTTAGGGACTATTCTGGATCAAGCTTACCAGGCCTGTGTAGTCGACCTTCATCCAGGGGCATTTGATCATGGAGAACTATGTAGTGGTCTTGGAAATCCTTTTAACATGGAAGTAGGATGAGATTGAGGCTTTCTGCTAGAAGATTCATTTCCTCGAGGCCTACGATAGTTTGGATTGGAGCTTTATGTGGTCCTCTGTGCAATTGTGTGGCTTTTCGCAGACCTGGATTTGGTGGAGGTAGGCTAGCATCACCTCGATTGCTTGCTTAGCTTTGATCAACGGCAAGCCCGAGAGAGGTTAGGTAAGCTTGAGGAGAGGAGTAAGACAGGGTTGTCCTTTGGCCCCCATGCTCTTTGTACTTGTCGTGGATTTCCTTGCTGATGCTTGTTATGTCCTTTATGATGTTAGACTTCTGAGTGACTTTGGCTCCAGTAGTGGGTGTATAGTAGTCCCTCTTCTTCAGTATGTGGATGATACCATCTTCTTTGAAGGCTCCATGTTTGAGGCCAGGATTGCAAGTCTCCTTGAGGCATTCGAGGAGGCGTTGTTTGAGAGTGAATCTACAAAAGTTCGATTTTCTGCCTTTTGGGATGTTCGTTGAGTCAATTATGCAATGTGGAGATATCTTGGGGGTACAACGATTGTCGACTCTGATAAAGTACCTGGGCTTTCCACTTACATCGAGTTGCATCACTGTTAGAGATTGTACTCCTATTATGGAGAGGCTGGAGTGGTGACTACAGGGCTGGGTTGCTAGGCTTCTTTCTAGAGGTGGTAGACTGGTCTTATTCAACTTGATCCTCTTGGTGCTACCACTGTACTATCTCTTGATTTTGAAGATTCTAGCCAAGGTTTTTAATGTCGATTTCAATGCCGTTTGTATAAACTTCTAAGTACACATTTCGGAGGCATGTTGAAGGTATGCGGTGGAAACACCCATATTTTGACGATAGATTTCAACAAATTTGATGCCCCAAAAATAGTCCATTTAGGAGGCATGTCGACAAAAATGGCATCTCATCTTTTTTCCCATCCTCTCACCTCATCTCCTTCCCCACTATAATCCACCCCCTCACTCCACCACCAACAGACCCTTCACCTTGAACCTTCTCCCTTCTCCGTGTGACCCAACAGAGACCTACTGCCGTTTCTCCCTCTTCCTTGCAAGGCACAAACCACAGTGCTACCACCATCAAAGTAACCAAACCCACCACCCTGACCACTGTAGCGGTAGGAAGTAACTACACCTACATGCAGGAGCAGAGTTGCAACCAATAGGTAGTAGCATGCCTCGAAACGGTCATGTCGACCAACATATCATCAAATTTGTCAACATATTGCTGACTCCCTTGTATTTAAATATCCCTTCCATGTCGATATGGTCCTCTGCTCAAAACCTTCCATTTCGCTGGCACGTCGATGACATCTTAATCACTACTATTAGAATAATTAGGATTGTATTGAATTCATATAATTGTGTTAGAAAAACTTAATAACTACTTAAACATTAATCCTGTCAAAAAAATATTTAAACACTGGATGAGGGTGGATGCACGTGGAATCTCAGCTTCTTAAGTGGAAGATCTCACGGCTGCTTTCTCGGAGGATGAGGTTAGGGAGGTTGTGTGGGGGCTTAATGCATATGGGTGCCCGCGGTCGGATGGCTTCCAGTTCACTTCTACAGAGAATTCTGGTCACTCGTCAAGTGGGAAGTGATGTTGGTGGTTTGAGGAATTTGTGAAAGGAAATAAGGGCTTTGAGAGGCTCAATAAATTGTATCTTTTCTTGTTGCCGAAGAGGGATGGAGTAGAGGCGATTGAAGATTTCAAGTTGATTGTGCCTTCTAATGCAATCTATCTGAAAGTGGTGAAGGTCTTAATAAATAGACTAAGGGGTGTGTTACGAGATGTGATCTCTGAGGTGCAAATGATGTTTGTGTTGGGGAGGGGTATTTTTGATGGCTTTGTGGTGGTTCTGGAGGCCCTGGCAACATGGAAGAGAAAACAGACAAAGGCTTTCCATTGGAAGGTGGATTTCAGTAAGGCTTATGACTTAGTGCAGTGGTCGTTTTCGTGGGCTAGCTTAGCCAAGAGGGGTTTTCTACAAAGGTGGATTGATTGGGTGAAGAGGTGTGTTATCACGACATCGTTCTTGATACTCATTAATGTTGGTGCTAGAGCACCACGATCATTTGTTTTAATGATAAAAAAACACGTGTTATTTAATATTTGCACTTGGAGTCTTAGATTTCAGGTCAATTGCAAATGGAGACGTGATTAGACGGAGTTCGAGCTTGCATCCAGTACGGATTGGAAGAGCTTGATGGAGAACAGAAGAGATTCGCGAGGAGCGATAGATTGAAGATGGAAGGACAAGAAGAATATGATAGAATTTTGTTTAATCCTTTCATGTACTTTTATCTTTATTTGCTTGCTCTTTTTATTTCCTTAGAACATCATGTTAAAGAGCCTCAAAGTACTCTAACAGTAGTCCTAGGAACACCCACACAACCCTAGGATACTTAGATTTTCTGTAGAAAACTTAGAAAACCAATATAGGGTTCAAATAGAATTTTCAGACGTCTAATTCCCAAATCAGATGTCTGATAATTTGTTTTAAGACGTCTGACTGTTGATTCAGACGTCTGATAACATTTAGGCTGGACTTGGTAGTTCTGTCTGATGAAATCAGACATCCAGACCTTAATCCAGACGTCTGATGATTTTGCCAGACGTCCAATTAGTGGACCGTTGGCTGGCTTAGTGTTGAGCGAGAATCTACGCTAACGTGTTTGGTTTTTGGAAAAACCCGTCGTTGTAGTTCGAAAGCGAAGGATTCGTGTTCAACAAATAAAATTTATACCGAAATAAGAATTCCGGGTCGAACACAGGGAGGCGAACATTTGATTTAAAAACTCTGCGTTTCTTTTTATTTTGTCACAAAGAAATTCAATTTAAACTATCTAAGTATCTACAACAAATAAAAGAGAGAGAGGGAGTAAGAGAGAGCGAAGGAATACTATACATGGAAATCAAAATGAGATGTAGAATAGACAAGGAATTTATCATAAAAGAGTTCTTTCATTACAACTAGAAAACATAAAACAATTACTCTAGAAAGCATTAAAAGAATGGAGGGAGAAATGTCCTCCTCAACGATCGCTCGGAGGACGAATAGACTACTCTAGAAAGCAGTAAATCTATACTAGAAAGCAGTAAAAAGAATAGGGAGAGAGAAATCCTCCTCGACGGTCGCTTGGAGGACGAGCCGGACGGGACGACGCCTGGACGAAGGAGAACGAAGCGGGACGAAGGAGGACGAAGCAGAAGAACGGGAACGAAGCAGCACGCCGTCGTCGTCGCGGGATCCACTTCCGAAGGGGGACGAAAATTTGGACTTTATCTCGCGAGAAGCATCCCGGGTGTGGGACAAGCTTCTCTTGAGCTTTGGAGAGGTAGAGAGGAGAAGGAAGGGATGAAAATTTCGTATGGAGGGGGTCTCCTTTTATAGTTGCAAGGAGTGGGGGCAAAATGGACATTATATCTTCAAAATAATAAATAAGGGGTCTTTAGTGACGGATAAAACCGTCGCTAAAGCCCCGCCGTCGCCGTCGCCGCCGCGCCACGCGCGCCCGCTCGGCTGGCCTGCGCGCGTAACGCAGACGCACGTCCGCGTCGTCTCAGCCATCCGATCGCGAGATCGGACGGCTTAGATCGCGTCCGCGCCCGCTGCGTAGCGCGTCGCCCGCGTGCGATCGCGCGCCCACCAGAGCGTCCAATTGCGCGTCGGCGCTATCGGGCGCGCGCGGCCGTTGGATCTTCATCCGACGCTCGTGCGCGCCCGCTCGCCCGCGCCTTCGATCCCCTCTCCGCGGCTCGAACCCGCGACCTCTGCTTCGCCCGCAGCTGCGTCGCCGCTGCGCTACGCGGGCGAAATGGTCGCGCGGACGTTTTTAAACGCGCGCGACCGCAGCCGTTGGATCGAGATCCAACGGCGGAGAGGAGACGGTGCGCAGTCTTCACAGGACCCCCGCGGCCGATTGGGCGGCTGGGATGGCGCCACGTGGCGCTATCTTGGCCGTCCATCTTCTGGAAGTTGTAGATGGTGCCACGGATGTCGGATTGACTCGATTTTTGTGTCGTTCGGCTGCGATCGTCGATCCGAATTCATCCGTGTGGTCGGATTTTCCATCTGAAGTGCGGATTTACACCATCCTGGCCCTTGATCTTCTAGGGTTCCCCGGTGTCTATCTGATGCTACGGATGCCTGATTAGGGCGATCTTGGAGTCGTTGAACTCCAATCGTCGCCCTGATCATATCCATACGGTTGGATCTTTGATCCGAGGCCCCGATAAAATATTTGCCCTGTCCAAGCACATAAAAGGAGACAATTTACCTCCATTTTATTCAAACTACTCTAAATGCAAGATGATGCATGTAATGCAATATTTATATCATGAAATGCAATCTTATGCTTAAGAACATGCATAAATAGACATTTTAAGTAGTGTAAATGTGTTTACATCACTTAGCAAACACTACATAATATGACCGTTAAAGCCTTATCAGACGTCCATAGGACTTTCCAGACATCTGATAATTGATCGTTTTGCCTCGACTGACCTGAAAATCTCTTTTCAGAGATTTTCTAGCCGTTGCAAATCCATTCCGTAGGAAAAGTACGTTTCCAGACGTCCAGACATAGTGCCAGACGTCCTGTATGTCGTCTGATGGACTTGCACTGGAACCCTGTTTAGATCTGATTCAAGTCAGGAAGAGACCCGCCCAAAATCAAACGTCTGACCTTATTTTCAGACGTCTTAAAGTGGTCTTCCAGATGTCTGATGCCAGAATTAGACGTCTGATTACCCTGTCAATGCAATCATTGTTCCTGATTTCGACCTGATTCACTTGGGCTTTGCATCCAACGGCTATGGAAGCTTTTCCAAGCCTTCCAAAGCCTTCCTAAGGCCTCTATAAATAGAGGGGAGCCTTTACACACCTAGATACACAAGATACACATCTTGCAATACACTTTCAAACCATTTTGTGTCTCTCTTGCTCTCTAAGCTCTAGTTCTACATTTAGAGAGCATCAAGCTGTTTTGCGCACCTGCTCTCCCGCCATAGTTCACGAGAACAACGTTGTGCCATCGCGTGGGTCACGCACCCGTGCCATCGACTCGACGCGCTCTTTGCAAAGGGGAGTTTCTTAATTCCTATAGAAGCTTATGTTTAAAATTACTTTGTTGGCTCTATAGGATTATTTGTTATTTGGTTGGGTATTCGCTTTGCGAATTCCCGTCTCCTTCGTGGGACAAAATCCTTCTCGTGAAGAGAAGGGGTTGAGGAACGTTACCCTCACACTTGTAGCATGGTTGTAATTGAGGTTGAATCACCCTCGTTCAAAGTGATTCGTTTAGTGGATTTGATCAACTTGGTTGATCGGAAAATCCTAACTCGAGAGGGTTAGGTGGTGGTTTTCACCCAGTTTGGGTTTTCACCTAAAAATTATTGTGTACATTGTGTGTTTGTTTATTTTGTGAGATTGGTATTTTTTCAATTCCGCATTTTTTACGTCACACTGATCTCACCCCCTCCAAGTAGGGAATTGCAATTAATGGAAATCCAACCGGGGGATGGGTGCATCCTAGGAGGAGTGTCCGGCAGGGATGTCCACTGATCCCTTTGTTTGTTCTGGCAGTTGATGCCTTGGTGAAGGCTGCGACGCGGGCATGTTCAGGTGGTGTCTTTAGAGGTTTTTCACAGGTGGTGATGTTTAGATTGCGATCCTTTAGTATGCAGATGACACTCCTTTTGGTGGAGGGCTCTTCCAGGGAGGTGACACGTCTGCACGCTTTGCTGAAGTTGTTCTGTGAGGTGTCTGGGTTGCGGATTAATTATGGGAAGTTCAGCTTTGTACCTTTTAACTTTTCAGAAGAGGAAGCATGTACGTCTAGTGGGTTGCTTCAGATGAGGGTTGGCGATTTTCCGTTGCTTTAGTTGGGCCTCCCTTTGACGGTTGGATGCTTGAGATTTCAAGATTGGATGCCCTTGCTTGAGGGGATGGAGGGGAGATTGGCGAGGTAGGCATCCATGCTGTTATCTAGGGGGAAGATTGACATTGGTCAAAGTTGTGCTATCTTCTATGTTGAGCTACTTTCTCTTGGTGTTCAGGATGCCGAAGAAGGTAGAGAAGATCACTGGTTTAATGCAGGATTTCTTTTGGATGAATTGTGGGGGTGCAGGGAAAGGTGCCTGGTTGGTGGCATAGGAGGAGGTGTGTCGTCCGGTGAAGGAAGGAGGCTTGGGAGTTTGAGATGTGGGGTGCATGAATATGAGCCTGTTGACGAAGTGGATTGCCAGATTGTTGTGGGGGGATCTGGACTTGGTTGGAAGGGTTATGTAGATGTGTTATGGATCCTTTCTGTCTTGGCCGACTTTGGGGTCGCTTGTGGCTAGGGCCTCCTTATTTTTCAAGGGGTTGGCGTCTGTAGCCCCGCTAGTGCGCAGCTTCTTCTCCCCTCTCTTGGGGACGAGAGTCTTTTAGATTTTGGATGGATGATTGGATGGGCGTTGGTCCTTTGTGTGACATATTCCTTGCTCTCTATGCTAGGGCTACCCGTAGGGACGTGACAATGAGGGGCTGTTGGGATGGTGCGTGGTGCTCGGCTTTTCGGGGGGTGTTCTCTGATCAACAGTTGGCGAAGTGGGAGGATATCTAGCAGTGCTTGCTAGGGTGGGAACCAGAGGATGGGGTGGACGATTTCCATTGGGAGGGTGATTTCTCGGTAAGGAAGGCATATACCAGGTTACGGGGACCCACATAAACGATAGATGTCGACCTTCTCCGAGATTGCAGGATCATCTGGTTGGCGAATTGCCCGTTGAAGGTGAAGATGTTTGGGTGGTTGCTCTGAAGAGAAAGACTTGTCACGAAGGCTTGGCAGGTAAGGTGGGCATCGACGGATGATAGGACATAGTCACTTTGTGCCGGGGGTGAGGAGGATGTTGAGCATTTGTTTTTTAAGTGTAATTTTGTGGGGCAGGTTTGGAGGAGGTTGGGGATAGATTGGATTGATTATGATAGTTTGCGTGGTTTCTAGGCATCTTTCAGGAGGGGTGGGTGGGAGGCAAGGGAGGCCTAATGCTTTTAGGTCGAAGTTAGACAAGGCCAAGATGTTGGCTACACTTTGGGGTATCTACTTGGGGATAAATGGAGTGATTTTAAGGGGCAAAATCCTTACGTGGAAAACTTTGTACATTCCATCTCTTTTTAGGTGGTGTTTTGGGAGAACTCTTTGTAATGGGTTGTATGTAATATGTATCTTGTTATTGAATGAATTTGGGTGGTTATCATTTGAATAACCACCCTTTCTCCTTTAAAAAAAAAATTCTATGATCCAACAATCTAACTCTATGAAACACATAGATCATACAATCATAGTAATTAATCTACCATAGACTCATGGATCTGCAAATGTAATCATTAAAACCCACAACAAGATCTAAATTTAATGATTGTAATTTGAATATAGCTTAGAGAATAAGAAATATCACTATTTAACTTTGGGAAACCTAAATTACTTTAAAGATCTAATAAATATAGAGAGAAAATACTTGCAAGAGTTCTTATCACTTTAATAAGCATGCAACAATAGTAATGGGCAGAAATGGGTTATTGGGTCACTTATGTCAACCGAAAAATGATAATAGCCTAAGAATCATATCCAGTACCATCCATTTCGTTGATATCATCAATATATTATTTTGTTCAAAAAAATTAATATATTATTTTGATATTTGGCAAAATATCGATGATACTCTTGCATTTTGACATTACATGTATTCGATATGACCTCACATAAGAAAAATGCTGTTTCACTTGCATGTTGTGGGCATGCCGTGGCCATTTAGAACATTAATTCTAGCGGTGGTCTTTAGGAGGATTGACATGATATGGAGGAGATTTTTGTGGTCATCCTATTTGGGTGACAGATATATCCCCTTATGGCTTGGGAGGAGGTCTGCACCCCTAGAGAGATGGGTAGCTGGGAGTCTTGGATCTGCAATTGATGAATGATTCTCTATTAGCGAAGTGGATTCTTTAGATTATGCACCTCAACAGTTGTTTTGGAAGTAGATCTTATGTGAGTCATACGGGGACACCATTGATTGGGATGAGAGAAGCTCTAGCAGAGGAGCTTCCTTTTTTTGGCGAGGCCTGCAGAAGACACTTAGGAGGGTCTGGCCTCACTATAGGGTGGTCCTTGGTGATGGCTCTTGCTTCAGATTTTGGTGTTATGATTGATCTCTTGTGGGGATCCTTTTGGAGATCTATCCCTGATTTGCAACGTTCTCAACATCCCCCTTGGCATTAGTAGCATGCTCTTTCTTAAACAATTCTTAGTCCTACCTGCTGTTGGAGTAACTTTCGAAGGCATGCCTTGAGGAGCTTACTATGCTTCTTCAGATAGTTTATGGCTTACGTCCAGGCTCGGGACATGATGGTTGGCTATGGAAGTATGGTTCTTTCTCAATAAGGAAGGCATACTTGCGCTTCTTGGAGGATTTCCTTGGTTATGATTAGGATCTTGATTTTGACTCCATGATCTCCATAATGCACCTACCTTTGAAGGTGAAGATCTTTACGTGGCTTCTTAGGAGGAGATGCCTAGTTACTTGGTCCTACAGGTGCCATTAGACACCGAACATTGACGAATCCTATATCTTCTTTGGTGGAGTACTGGAGGACACTGAGCACATTTTCTTTACTTGCTTCTTTGCGAATGAGTGTTGGTCCTTTTCAGGCCTTGCACTCATTCGGTATGTCTTGGAGCACTCCTTCTGGCAGATCTTTCATTCCCCCCCTTGTTGACATGGGGCCTATTGGGAGTGTTATTACTCTCATTTGGTGCATTTAGATGGAGTGCAATGACACTGGCTTTAGAGGAGAGCATTTTTCTATTGAGAGTGTTATTTATATTTTTATCATTGTAACACTTGAAGCTTTTTATCACCCCCTCTAATGAATTTTTAGGGAGTTAACATTCCTTGTTAACCACCCTTCCCCTTTGAAAAAAAAAGGTTTAATGTGTTTATTTTGATGGATTTAGAAATGTGCATTTTGGAGGTATGTCAAAGAAATTGTGGAAAATCGATGCAATGATTTTGATGCCCCTAAAATAGAGGCATATTGGAGTATGTCTAAGTATGTTGATGAAATCTAAAAAAAATGAGAAAATTGCTGAAAAAAGAGAACTTTTTATAGATGTAAGATTCTAATACTTAATATGTACTTAATTAACCTTTCTTTTACAATAACTTTGCCGGTTATGGTTTTGTATAATTTTGATATCATGGTCCATAATAAACCATTTCAACAATTTTAATGTCAGCTAAGCATAGAATACCGAGTTGGGTCACTCATATTTCACAACTGCACATAGTTTCATTCATAAGAACTAAATAGTACCTGTCTAAGAGAGGTGTACTAAAGCAAAGCATCTTACTTATGTTTTCTTAATTTCTAAGGGCCTTCTTGTATTTTACTGACATCTTTATATATTGAGATGGAGGGTTACGAAATAAAGTATCTTGCTCATTTTTTTCAACCTGGTATTAGAATGGTAGTCTTAGGTTGGTGTTCGGTACACTCCTTGATTCTCATACCTCGAAAAAAAAATTCCTAAGCCTAGCTTGGAGCAGAGGTCCACGTAGTTGCCACCACCTCCACCGACACTTCGGTCGATCGATAGCCTCATTTGCGATTGGTGATAACCACACCTGGCTACCACCGGTCAAATTTCTCTTCATCGGCAGAGCAAGTTGTGGGAGGGGGGCTTGATCACCACCTATACATGATCAGATCTACCTCTTCTTTGCTTATCACTTGTCATGCGACTTGGGAGGCATCTAGCGGTGTCACTATGACCTCTTAGGAAGCCTAGTAGCACCACTAAGACCTGTCAAGGCCTTAACGTGCTGTTGCCATCATCACTTGGGGTTTTGTGGGCCTCAATGTTGCCGTCAGGGCTAGAGTAGCATCGAGTGCTATAGCTGCTAGTCGAATCTTCTCCCAAGTATCACTCGGGGGAGGTTTGGTGACTGCCAAGCGTGCCTCGGGTTTGGCTTACAATAGTTGATTTGTCGAATACAAAGAGTTGGTGATTGCATCTCCTAACTCTTGAAGGTCTGAATCTCAATTTTATTGTTTTGAATTTATTTGAGGTTTGCCTGAAGACACAATGGCATTTGAGAGCTCTTCGGAGGTGACATTGGAGCATATGTGTGGAGGCCTATAAGAGCCCCTTCTTTGGTCTTATGGTGAAGCTTGATAAGACCAATTATGTCAGATGGTCACAGATCTTCCTTATGACTATGGAGGGTCATGACAAGGAACACACGCTACTTAAGCCATAACTAATGGAGAAGAGGCAAAAATGCCACATGAAAGAAAGACAATGTTATGGTCCATGCATGGATTATGAACTTTGTTATCCCTAGGATAGGGGATGAGATCATGTACTTTAGGATTGCCAACGAGATGTGGGATAGTTTGAGTGATATCTACTTACATGAGATGAATTCTAGTTGAGTCTTGAAGATCTACAATGAGATGGTGCACCTTAAACAAGGTCACACTTTTTTTCAATATTACTTGACACTTAAGGCACTTTTTGAGAAGTATAATGCATGTCACCCAATTTGTACCTGTAATATGTAGAGGGTGTATCGCAAGGAAGCCGTTGTCCTGCAATTCTTGGCTAGGTTGGGATCTGAGTATACAATTGCTCACTCTTAGATCTTACTCTGGTAGAGCTTCTTAGTCTTGAGGATGCATACAGCTGATTGTAATCAACCGTTGTGTGATTACTTCAAGTCCAGGATATTATACATCAGATTACTTGTCCTCATACATCTCAGTAGAAGTGAAGGCATTGTCATCTCTTGGATGTTACCAGAACTCTGCTGATTCACAATAGTGTGCCCTCTCTTCACTAGGGTGATGCGATTTTGATAGCCTGTTATCTCCTCAACTGCATGTCCTCCTGTGCTCTACATGAGTGAATTTCGTAATAGATTCTTTATCCTGATGGGAACTTGTTTCATGTGCCACCCTATATCTTTGGGTGTCACCCTTATCCACCTTTCTACTCTGGGTTGTGACAAGCTCGCCCCTTGGTCCGCTAAGTGTGTCTTCTTGGGGTACTCCCATACCCAAAAGGGATATCGTTGCCATATTCCCATTTAGTAGGGTTATTACATCAGTGCTGATGTGACCTTCCACAAGTCTGTACCTTTTCCACTACTGGGGGACGTGTTCATGATATTCCTAATGCGACACTTATGCTTGTTCCTCCTACCCCTTTGGAGGCTATTCTTATTGTTGAGTCAGTCAGGTTCTGTGGTCCTCCTCTCATATACATTCTTTGCCCCTCCCCTTCTGAGCTAGCACCAAACCCTCCTTAGGTGAGCACAGAGGTTTTATAGTCTGATGATGTTATGCCTAGTGATGCTCTACGTGCTTAGCAGATGGAGATGATAGTGCTCCACATCTAGTGCTCTCTTCTGATACTCAACCACCGTTGTCCACAAATCTGGATTTGCCCTTTGAAGTATGGAAGGTTCCCAGGAGTTGTACCAGGCATCCTCTTTCTAACTTGGTCTCCACAGCATGCCTTGGGGTGTCCTACAAACAGTTCTGCAGTGCTGTATCGGCTACCAAACTACATTTAAGCTCTTCATAGAAAAGAGGTCAATCACCATTGGTATTACCTGGGAGATCCCCTTCTAGAAGACTGATGCCCCCTTGATGGGAAGTAGTCTGCTCTTCCAATCCAGCTTCCTGCGATAGCATGCTTTCATAACCAAAGAGAAAAGGTTCCTTCTTGACACATGATACGCTAGATTCACCTTGCCATACTCTTACTACCCACACCATCCTCTTTCAGAAGAATCTCTTCCTCATCTTGTCCAAGTTTGATGTGACCTTCAGTGGAACCATAGAGATAGATAGCTGAGAGATGGGGATAAATGAAAGAACTGATTTCAAAATGACATTTCGAGGCACGCCGAGGGCATGCCGATGCATGCCGACAGTAATGACAGAAATAATTAAAATTTGAAAGACAACTAAATCAAAATGTTAGAAACATATTTACAGGTTATTTGAGCCTATATGACAAAAAATCAATGTGTGTGTGACTGTTAGAAACATATTTACAGGTTATTTGAGCCTATATGACAAAAAATCAACGTGTGTGCGTGTGCGTGCACGCTCGCTCGGCCTTTTCAGATTTCCAGCGCTCAGCCAATTCCCCCCGCTCAGCCTTTTCACATTCCCAGTGCTCCAATTCCTCGGCCAATTCCCCCCCTCAGCCTTTTCAAATCCCCAGCGCTTGGCCAATTCCCACCGCTCCAATTCCCAGCGCCGCTCAGCCAGACGGTCGGCATGCCGCTGTTTCGTCAGCAACTGTCGGCATACCGGCGAAATCCTCGGCATGCCGACGGTTTTCCTGCAAATCGACACTATCTTTGTGTCGACATGTCCTCTTACCGACAGCATGCCGTCGTCATCTAAATCACTGATTTCAAAGGATCAGCCTGCCCTTTTGCAAAAGACAAGGAAGAAAAGACCAACCCGCTGTCCATTGACAAGAGCTGGGAGTTCTACCCATCCAATCTCTTCTCCACCCTATTAATGACACACTGTCAATCCTATATTTGAAGAGTTCTATCGAGAAAGGAAGACCCAAATAGTGTTATTTGGGAGCAAATCTCTGGGAGTCTGTAAAGTAGTAGCAAACCTCTATGACTTATCTTCCTTTGTACGACGTAAAATGAAGGATGGCTTGTCACCCCTCACCTTTAAATTGGAAAAATCAGCGAAAGGGTCCAAAAGGATAGAGACACTTTGCAGCACCAATTGATTTTTACTACAAAGAACATAGTGCTGTTATTGTATTGTAGCATAGGGATGATGTTTTGTTGATCCAGAGGTCTAAAACTTTTGAAGAGTCCTCTGTCACAAGCTGCAAACGTACATGTGGCCAACACATCCACTACCAATACAAACAAAAGATGAACAAGTGGGCAACCCTGTTTAACAATCTTTGTTGAATTTGACCAAATTTCAGTCTCTCATTAATCGACATTGACAAAGAATTTGTTATGTTGCATCTTTTTACCTAGGTAATGTGTGAAGACGGAAAGCCCCGGTTGGTTAGCTAACTCCAAAACAGTCCAATCCAGTCAGTCATATTCTCTGGCTAAATCCTCCTTCCACATAAATCCTTTTGTCCTATTTTCTTCCAATAGGAAATCACCTCAGTGGCTAGCAAACAACTATTAGTTAGAAGACACCCGTTGATAAAAGTAGACCAAGCAGGATGCACTAAATCCTCCGTCACATCTCTTAGCCCGTTGGCAAGGATCTCCACGAAGATCAAATAGGTTGCTTGTGAGAGTGATATAGGCTTGTATTCTTCATTTTTGTTTGTTGCCTCCTTCTTGGCGAACAGGAGGGGCTTATTCATTGTCTCAATCCTGCAATTTCCTCTTTGGAACTCCTCCAAAACCTTCATCACATCTTGGCCTAGAGCAATGATGCATGGAAATCGCTTAGGATAAGAACTCATTATAGTGTGAACTCTGTGATCAATTTACATTTATAGAAATTGAACTCAAAATATTTTGAAATAAATCATGGCGAGTTCTAGTCATTGACACGGAGGCAATTGTAGTTTAATTAACTTTCGAAATGCTCTTTTATTATGTATATATTTTGGTATTTTATATTTTCTAATTTTTTTTGGTAGTTTTCAATAAGGAGCAATATGTGAAAAGAGACTACGATCTAGATCTAACTTCAGGAAGCAAGATCTATCTACAAGTGTCAAAACTAAACAAAGCCATCAACATAAGTAGAAATAAATGAGATGAAATAAAACTTTTCATTGATTGAAAGAAAGTTGATTACAAATGATAGCAATAAAAGCAACTACAACTACGACAGAAATAAAGTAGAAGAATCGTTGGAGTGCTAGAGCGGGTGCAGAAGCCACTGAGTGGTGGTGGTAGAAGCTCCACCCAATCTTCTTGCCCTTGAAGAGGTAGGAAGTAGGAAATGGAAACCTAAGGGAATATCTAGGCTAATGGGAATGGAGGAATGGTTAACCGAAGGGACGACCATTAATGGAGCTAGGGTTTTCTACTTAGGAAGGCTTATGAAGGTGGTGAAAGAAAGTGATGGAGATGATGGAGAGGAAGAGATATATCCTAAGTGTTGGGAGGGTAGGTCTTTTTATAGAGTGTAAGGCCTAATGTGATTGGCTAATGGTGTGTTGCTTAGGATCAAGGATTTAGGCCTTAGGATTATATATAAAGGGTTAGAATTGGGTTTGGTTGATCAGCTAATGTTGGTTTTCTATGGTTTAAACCTAGCCTTAGGATTGAATTTAGATGGTAAAGATCCTAAGGGGTGGCTAAGTGAGTGGATTAAAGGCTCTTAGATGTGTGATGGATGGTGAGGATGGAGTGAGATGAGGTGGTGTGAGGTTTGGCTATATTTAAGATGTTAATTTAAGCTCTTGAATGGATGTTGTAAGGTAGAGATGGGGTGGGCATTATTACTAAAATTTGGTGGGTGATTAGTGGCCCTTAAATGAAGGATGAAGGGCTATGTAGAGTTGTCTAAATAGGGTTTAAGACAAGGTTATATACAGAATAGGTTGTCTTAGGTCTAAGGTGGAGGGCAAATGGAGAGTCGCTACATGTCCCTTGTCTTTTCTTTCATCCTTGTCTTGTCTTTGCTTTAAGCTCACGGGTATTTCTACAATTAAAACACATCAATTAGTTCTTTAAAAAAAAAACCATCAAGTAGTGATATAAAAACACTTATTAATCTAAACATGTATGCATGAAGTAGTTACATGAAATGCAACAATATAAACAAATGAATATGCTAAGGTTTAAGCAAGATTAGGCATTTTATATCCATTAATTGCACATTTACCGAGCAAACTAGAACTCATAAGAAAAGGATTGAAAACTATTTGGGACAGGGGCTCCTTCTTCATGTAGTTGAAATATAGCCTCTTTGGCCTCTAGATTTGTAAACAGATGCATAAACAACTTACAATGCTCCTTTACTTGTCCATCTCCATCTTCCTTTAGGTCTGCTGAAGGTAAAAACATATAAATGTTTAGCTACTCATGCCTTAATTATACGGAAGTTATCTTTTTAGGAGTCTAGTTGTATATTGAGGGTTGGGGAAGAATTTATGATAAGCTATCTTTTAACGCGTAAAAGAGTTAGTTTGAAACACGTCGTTGTAGTTGCGTAAAAAATTTGCTATTAGATAAATTTTACCGAAATTCAAAGTGAGTCCCGAATTGAATATGGGGAGGCTACGTTGATTTTAAATCTGTAATTATATTTTTTTTGTATTTCTTTTATAAATGAAACATTCACAATGGTAGCTAAACTACTTGCGATATAAACAAGAGAGAGAAAGAGAGAGAAAATAACTTTTATAACTAATATAATGTCTATTACAACTATTTGCTACAACTACAAAGTTGAAAAATCTATTCTAGAAAGTGATAAAAAGATAAGGGATGAGAAGTTATCCTTCTCGACGGCTACTTGGAGGATGAGTCAGACGGACAATGCTTGGAAGGAGAGCGAAGACGGATGACAGAGGGTGAATCTGGAAGAACTGGGGATGAGGCAGGACGATGTCGCGAAATCTGCTTCCGAAACGGGGGCGAGAGGACGGCTGGTACAAGCATCATGAAAGGAGGGTGAGAAGTGGAAAATTTTGATTTTTAACTCTAGCGGAGCTTTCCATAGCTTGGGAGCACTAGAGTGAGTTTAGAACTTGAGTTCTTAGTTCTTAGAGAGGTTGAGAGAAGAGGGGATGAAAAATGTGGGGTGTAGGGTCCTTTATATAATTGAGGTACAAGGGCAAAAATGTCCTTTAAATATTTAAAATTAAATGCAAGGCCTTTAGTGACGTGCATGTCACTGTAGATAAGCGTTAGTGAAGGTGTGCGTGAAATGTGGACCGCACGATCGTGATTCCACGCTCCTCAAGTGACCCCGTCGCCGCCTTCTCGCCTTCATCCGTTGAGCGGATCGTCGAATCAAGATTGTCTGATCTTCATCGTGCGGTCTAGATCATGCCTCCGCCACTTCCTCTTCATCGGTTAAGAGGCGACGCGGCCACCCTTCAAGCCGATTGAAGGGTCGAGATTTCACGCCCACCTGCACTTCAGATCGCGCGCTTGGTGCGTTAAATCGTGCGTTTGGATGTGCGTGCGATCGTGCGTGTACATCCGACACTCAAGGTTGTGCCACGTCGTTGCCTGAAGTGTTGTTCATCCAACGAGCGAATTTCACCTGCGCTCACCTTCAGCAGATTAAATCCGCTTCTCATGGTTCGAACGCGCGCCTCACTTTCTGCGTAGTGCCTTCAACCACTGTGTTGAGGGGTTGCTTTGGTTGCGTTTGCAAATTTCAATCCACGCGCTCTCAGGCGTTAGATGAAAATCCAATGGTTGAGATTGAGGGGCATGGATGAAAAGGAAGGTCGACGACTGTGGGTAGCTTGGATGGCGTCACGTGACGTCATTTGGGCCATCCATTTTCCAATGCTTGTAGATGGTGACACAGATGTCGGATTGAGTTGATTTTCATACCGTTAGGCTATGATCGTCGATTCGAGCTCATTTGTGCAGTTGTATTTATCATATAAGGTATAGATTTACACCACCTTGCCCCTTGACTTTTGATCTTCATCGGTCTGCATTTGATGTTACGGAAATCCGATCGGGGCGATCTTGGAGGTATTGAACTTCGATTGTTATCTTGATCAGATTCGTACGGTTGGATCTTCAATCTGAGGCCCAAAATGATATCGTCGATCCCTTGCCACAAAAGAGGAAATTACTATGCAATTTGTACAAATTAACCTAAATGCATGATGATGCATGTTATGCAATATTTATAATGCATGTTGCTTCTATGATACTAGGAATATGTATAAATAGATATTTTAGGCTAATTAGATGTGTGCACATGACACCCCCATGCCTATCCTTTGCTAGTCCCTAACAAAATTATATGCTATTTATAAATAAAATTAGGATTGAATTACTTAGGTAATAATTATTTCTCAACACTAGGAAATTTCTACTAAAGACTTGAACCACAGATATTTAACAGTGCCTAAGTGTCTGCCAAAATGCAGGCTGCCCAAGCCCTTGCCTTATTCAAAAGCAAATACTTTTTTTTTCTTCTTTTCTATTTTTTTTGGATTTTTAAGTTTAGAGTTTCGGGGCAGCTTTTTACGGCTACCCAACCCACCTAAGACTCGAAAAGAACTCAAAGTTCTAAACATCTTTTTATGTGAATGTGATAGACTCACTGATCGGCAATCAGAATGGACTTCAGGTTTCTATGGCCCTAAGTGATCTTGAAAAGAAATTTTGCCTAAAAGGTATATCTATTCAACCGGTAGCTTTTTTTCTACTTTTTATTTTTATGGGGTCAACACAAGGGAGAACCCAGTGCATATCTCCCTGACTTATTCTACTTCCCTGCTTTTTCCTTAGTGTTTAGGAATCATTTGTGCATTCTTGTGAGTTGGGCTCTGGACAATTAGTTAATAGGCTGTTATCCACGGTAATTTACCAGCCATACTCGTACAGTGAAGTGTGACTTATTTATTTTTTCTTTTCTTTTTCTTATCATTTTTTTTCTTTTTTTTGGGTATTTGCCTTTTTTTTTCTAAGTAAGTGGCTTCCTTGATATAAGATTTACCTAAAGGCAGCAGAAAGAGAATGGTCGTATGGTTGGGCTCTGGACAACCGGCCAATAGGCTGTTATTCATGACAACTTGCCAGCCATATCACCTTAGAAGGTTCATTAGCTATCAAATTTTCGTTAAAATCATTGAAAAGTGAGTTAGTGCAAATAGTGTGTAGATGCTTAGACTATAAGTCTCATCAAATCAGAGGGCAGGTTGATAAGTCATGTACTTATCATTCCAATTTATTTAATCAATTAGAAATGAATTCAGAATGGCAATGACTCGAGAAATAAGTCCACATTTTAGTAGACATCCGGGCTGATTAAGCCCTAAGACCTAAATGGTCTAAGTGTTCAGGTCCTATTGTATCATTTTTTAAGGTTGAAAAACTCTAATGCTGAAGTTCCTTTTGTCTAATTCAAAGTTTTTTTAAATAAAGAGAAATAAAGGAAAATTACAACAAAAAATAATGACTTAGAAATAAATTCACCTCCTCATGTCTAGCTTATCCAATGTCCTCATTGAAAATAAAAGGCATGGGAAAAGGGCAGAATGAAGAAAATATCACCTGGATTCTGTGATGCTCTAGTCTGCTCTAAATCAGACTGTACAAATGTTGAGTTTAGTGCATCAGTTAGGCAAGGTCCAGCCAAAGAAGTCAGATCAAGGTCAAAGCAACCTTGTCTGAGATGGGTTTTGGGATAACGTGGTCAACATAAGGTTTTAGATGTCCGTTGACCTTGAAATAGTTACCCGTCTTTGGGTCAGAAATCTCAACGGCCCCGTTTGGGAATATCCAATCAATGATGAATAGGCCGTTCCATTTCGACCTAAGCTTATCGGGAAAGAGCTTAAGTCAAGAATCAAATAGCCCAACCTTTTGGTTCGGTTCAAAGCTCTTGCATGAAATCAGCTGGTCATGAAGAGCTTTGGTCCTAGCCTTAAAGATCTTGGCATTCTCACAAGCGTCATTTCTAAGATTTTCCAACTCAGATAGTTGGAGTTTCCTGGTCTTTCCGACTAAACTAAGATCAAAATTGCATTTCTTAATTACCCAGAATGGCTGGTGTTCAATCTCTAGGGGTAAGTGGCATGCCTTACCATACACCAGATGAAACGGTGACATGCCGATAGGCATCTTGTACACCGTATGATTAGCCTAAAGAGCATCATCAAGTTTTTGAGTTCAGTCTTTTCTATCAGGCCTATCCATTTTTTGCAAGATGTTCTTGATTTCCTGATTGGAGATCTCGGCCTGTCCGTTCGTCTGGGGGTGGTAAGGTGTGAAAATTCTATGATTCACCTCGCATTTTGTCAAGAAATTGCGGAACTAGGCATTGGTGAAATGAGTATCACCGTTGCTGATGATAGCCCTCGGAATCTCGAACCGGCTGAATATATTTTTTTTGACAAAATCGATGACCACCTTGTGATCATTGGTTTGGGCAGGAATAACCTCAATCCACTTGGACACGTAGTCAACAGCTATGAGAATGTACTGGTGTCTAAATGAAGGGTCCCATGAAATTTATGCCCCAAATGTTGAAGATTTTGACGGGAAGAATTGGGTTTAGAGGCATCATATCTCTCTTGGCTATGCTCCCGAGTGCCTGGCATCGGGAACTTGATCTCGAGAACTCTTGGGTATCCTTGAATAAAGATGGCTAATAAAATCCAGATTGCAGAATCTTTGCGGCCGTCTTTTTCCTAAGAAATGTTCACCACACGCAGATGCATGACAGAACTCAAGTATGCTTTGGAACTCATTTTCTGGGACACATCGGCGAATAATTTGATTAGAGCCGATGTGATACAGTTCAGGGTCATCCCAAAAGTAATATTTGGCCTCGAATATAGGTTTATTGTGCTGTGGCTTGGTTCAATTTGGAGGGATCTAACCAACGGCCAAATAATTCATCATGTCAACAAACCAAGGGGTTTGGACACTCGAAGCTATAAGAATAGTCTCGTCCGAGAAAGTGTTGGTAATCAGAATATTCGGACGAGGAGAATCAATTAGGATTCTCGAAAGATGATTCGCCACTACATTTTGTGCCCCAGATTTGTCTTTAATTTCAAGATGGAATTCTTGAAGTCAAAGAATCCATCGAATGAGTCGGGGTTTGGCATCCTTTTTGACTAAGGGATGGCTCAAGGCCGAGTGGTTTGTATAGATGATAGCATGAGATCCTAAAAGATAAGCTCTGAATTTTTCCAACGCAAATACAACTAGCGATTCCTTTTCTGTAACAGTATAGTTCCTCTGAGCCTCATCTAGAGTTTTGCCAGCGTAATAAATGACAGAGGGCTTTCTGTCAATCTTCTGACCCAAAACGACTTTGACCGCGTAATTAGAAACGTTGGTTATGATCTCAAATGGGGCTGTCAAGACTAGTAGTTGCAACATCGGAGCACAAGTGACTGCCATTTTGAGTAAATCAAATACCTTGTAGCATGATTCATCAAAATTGAACGACGTGTCTTTGGCCAGAAGGTTGCTTAAAGGTCGAGCAACTTTAGAAAAGTCATCGATGAACTTCCTATAAAAACCCACATGACCAAGGAATGTTCGGATTTGTTTAATAGATGTGGGTGGAGGAAGTTTGGAGATAGCATCCACCTTAGCTCGATCAACTTCAATTCCCCGATCAGAGACTACATGACCCAAGACAATGCCTTCTTGTGTCATGAAGTGACTCTTCTCCCAGCAAGGACCAACCGTATATTGATGCATCTCTTAAGGATCAATTCTAGGTTAGCCAAGCAAGACTTACATGAATATCTGAAAATGGAGAAATTGTTTATGAATACTTCCATACAATCTCCCACCATGTCTGAGAAGATGGCTAGCATGCACCTTTAAAAAGTCGTAGATGTATTCCAAAACCTAAATGGCATTTTACGTTATGCAAAGGTTCCGTAGGGACAGGTGAAAGTTGTCTTTTCCTGGTTGTCGGGATGGATAGGAACTTGGTTATATCTCGAATAACCATCCAGGAAACATAAATACTTTTGCTCGGCTAACTTTTCAAGAATTTGGTCGATGAAGGGCAAAGGGGAATGATCATTTTTCGTGGTTGTGTTCAGCTTCCTGTAATCAATACTGAATCTCCATGAGGAAGCTGAATGAGTCGTGATAGATTCTCTTTTCTCGTTAGTTACAATGGTAATCCCAGCTTTCTTGGGAACAATTTGCACGGGATCTGAGATCGGTATATGATTTTTACGTCAAGCCACTTGATTATTTCTTTCTTGACCACTTCTCGCATATTGGGGTTTAGTCTCTCCATCTGGCGAGAAGGGCAAGATCCATTCTCTATAAAAGTCTGATGATTGCAATAAGATGACTCAATCCTACTAAGGTCATGGATGGTCCAACCAATTGCCTCTTTATGTGCCTTTAGGACCTTAATCAATTTTGATTTTTGCTCCTTAGTCAATTTTGCACTAATAATCACATGAAGCGTCTTCTTATGTCCTAGAAATTCATACTTTAAATTTTCGGGCAATGGTTTCAGCTCAAGTTAGGGTGGGTTCAGGATAGAGGGTAAGGAGGATGCTGATGAAGATTCATGACGGTCCAGTGGAAGAGGTTGGAAGTGAACAAAATCAGCAACTTCTTCAGGGTGTGGTGGGTTTGCCATGGAGGGTTGCAGGTTAAGCTCGTTAGTGCTAGTAGAATCATCGAGCACATTGATCGCCATACAAGTCTCAACGTTGAAATCAGAATCCTTGAGTTCATTAATATATCAATAATCCTCAAATTTGTTAATTGCCTTGGAAATATCAAGTTTCAATCTTTTGTCCTCAAAGGCGATCTTCATACTACTGCTTTTACAGCTGATATTGGCCTTAGCGGTAGTCGAGAACGGACGTCCTAGAATGATGGGCGTGTTCCTCAAGTCTTCAGGTACATCCATTTTAAGGACAAGGAAATCTACAGGAAAATAGAAGTCAACCTTGATAATAACATCATCAACAACGCCTTTCGGGTTAGTGATTGAACGGTTCGCTAATTGCAGCGTTACTGAGGTCGACTTGAGTTCACCTAATTCGAACTTTTCATACAGGGAAGTTGGAATTAGGTTTATGGATGGGCCTAGATCCAAGAGTGCCCGGTCAAAGGTGTAATCCTCAGTAACACATGAAATCAAAGATGCACCTGGATCTCTCTTTTCCTGAGGGAGGCGATGTAGGATAACAGAACTAGCTTGCTTGGAGAGTATCACCTTCCTCGGGGTAGATTTTCTTGGCTTACGCTTCTGAGTACATAAATCCTTTAAGAATTTAGCATAAGCCAGAATATGCTTAATAGTATCGAGGAGCAGGATATTGATTTCGACATTCTTGAATATATTGAGCTCCTCATTGCTATCAACGTGCTTCTTCTTCCTGGATTTTAATAAGGCTTTGAGAAATAGGGCATGAGTAAAATCATTGGATTTGGGGTCCTGAGCCTTGGTATCTTTAATTTTCTCCTTTCCTTTCTCAAGCTCACCAAGGTTTGATTGACTGGAAGATGGTAGTTTAGGATCCTAGGTTTGCCTTCCACTCCTCAAGGTAACAGAGTTTGCAGAAGCATACGAGTTTGGATCTTGGGGAGGGTTAGGAAAGATCGGAGGGACTTGGTTAACCAGATATCCAGGATTGGATGAACAAGTAGGACCCTGGTCAACCACCTGAGCATGTGCGTATGGGTCCCTCTAATTCTCGTACCCTTGGGCTCGATTGCCCTGATTTTTTATGTTACGAGGGTTGGGTACGGGTTGAGATGGCAGAGATCCGGACTGATTTGTATTAGCAATGAGCTTAGATTGCAAGTTGTCCAACGAGGTTTTCATTTGTTGCATGAGCTGGAGCATGGATCCTTGCATTTCCATCATCTGACGGTTCAAATCAGCCTGTCCTGTAGGTTGACGGGCATTCCATGTTGGTTGATTGACTTGATTAGAGGGTAGCTGAGTGTATACGTGACCCTGACCGATTGGTCTTTGCGGTGCATAATTGTTGGGTCGGATTTGGGTTTGCTGCCCTAGGTTTTTCCAAGAGAAGTTAGGGTGGTTCCTCCAACTCAAATTATATGAATTAGATTGTGGGTTGGACCTAACATTTTCTTGTACAGCATACACATCCTTATAAGGTGAGGATGGCGGAAAAGGAGAAAGATCAGAGAAACTGGGATCAAAGGGCCTAGTTTGGAACCTGAGGGGTTCCGAGTAATGTTGGCTCACAGGTTGAGCCTCTTCCAATTGATTTACGAACTCTCGTCTAGTAGGAGCTCGTAAAGAATGGAATCTCGAACTCTAGGATTAAGTGGATCTAGAAGTATTTGCAGAGTTTCCAGCAATTTATTCTTCTATTCTTTTCGCAACCAGGTCTACTTTATCAAGTTTATTGCAAATCAATTCCATATTGAATGAATGAGAGTCGACCTCATTAACATTCGATTTGAGTTGCTGGGACCAATTGAAAGTGTCAATGGAGGCATGATTGATAGAATTCTTACTCATTTCCTCAAACAAATCATGCGCACTATTTGCATCCTTATAGAGGAAATTGCCTCCGCAAGAAGTGTCCACATGATTACGGTGTTGCTCAGTCAACCTGTGATAAAAGATTTGTATGACTTGCCATTTCGACATCTTGTGGTGTGGACACTTCCGCAACAGATCACGGAATCGCTCCTAAGCACCATGAAGCAGTTCCCCCGGCCGCTGGACGAAAGTAGTAATCTCCTGTCGCAATGCATTGGTATGCCCAATTGGGAAGAATTTATTTAGGAAGGCTGATTTAAGATCATTCCATGTAGCTATCGACCTTTCAATAGTCAGATACCAATGTGCGACCTTGCCCCTGAGGCTTAGTTTGGTAAGGGGGATAACCTATCAAAATAGGGGTTAACCTTGCTTGGTGGGAATGATAATTTGACCTGGGTTAAGAGGACTTTACTTGGGATAAGTTATTCTAGGGTTGTTGTGGGATAAGCTCTTTTTGTGGGTTATCCCATGTGTTTTCACAGGTTAACCTAGAAACTTTCCAAACAGTCATAGGTTAACCCACCAGGATAACTTTTATGACTTCCAAACAAAAATGGAGGATAACCCATTTGCAAAAAAAATTATTCCATGAAATTTATCCCTCCATCCAAACTAGCCCTGAGAGAGTAGGGGAAAAGCCTCATGATCATCTGCTCGTCCACGTTTCGTGCTTTGGTGGTTTGGACCAAAGTGGTCAAGTCCTCCAAATGCTGAAACGAGTCTTTAGAGCTAAGCCTATGACAATGTTTGATCAGGCTTACAACCTAGGACTTAATTTGCATGTCTCTCGTTGGAATCTAGACATCGGGACGTTCTCCATAATTCGAGGATAATAAAAATTCTTCAAGGGCTGAGCATCCTGACCATTCATTTGCTGGAACCATTCTTGCATTTGTTGCAATTGTTCCATCTCCCTTAGCAACATCTCGTGCTGATTCTGAGGAGGTGGTTGATCAGCCATGGGATCTATTTGATTAAAATTCAACCTATGCCTCCTTAAATGGTCTAATGGTCCTTCCAAACGGGGATTCAATGACCTCCTTCCGAGCATAAATTAGGAAGGGGTCGGAAGGACTGAAGAATAAAATCCTGCAGCACAACAATACAAGCTTGTCTTTAAGTTGGGTAGTTTAAGAACCTAGGCTCCAAGATACATTCAAACCACAACACGAATTAGTATTGCCTTTAATCCAGAAGCTGGTTAAGTTGGGCTGGTGAAACAGGGGAGCGTGTCCTGAAGGTCGCTAATTATGCCAAACCCCTTCCAGCTTAAGTCGTTTGACAATCAGGCCCTCTAACTTAACACCTTCTGGAGAAAGTAGACGTCACAAATTCGCATCACAGTATGAAAAATACCCTGAAATAGACTAATCAGTCCTAAAGCCAATGTCTACTCAGTTTTAAATTAGGCTTAGGATAGTAGTACTTTTGGAATATGATGGGCTCTTAAAATAGGTTCTGTCCTTAATGATTGAAACGTGTGGGTGCACAACTAGGGTTTTCAAGCAAGATTATTTGGATGAGTGGATTTTAGAGTTCAAATCTTGCTTAAGTAGCTTTTAGGATTTGAATTAAGGTTGATTCAATCATGCTAAGGAGGCACACCAGGACTTACAAACACGGGTGCAGATTCTTTCCTTTAAAATCAAAATAAGATGGAGTGCCTGACGTTAATATTAACCTTAATGAGCAAGCTACTTGAGTTGTTTTTAAATGAAGTGTTGCGGCCCAAACAACTCAAGCAATTAGCCTTTATGCACCACTGAATTAGGCACATAAGTGGTTGCCTAACCTGATCTCTACTCGATTGTGTTGATGAGTGTATCGGTTCCAAAAATCGGGTTACTGGTTGAGTGAGAAAAATCAGAAGATGTTGTGTACCTCTGTGGGTTTATGTGATGTGTATGGTAAGAAAATCCCACAATCAGATAAGATTTTTTTTATAAGCGGAGGGTGAGGTGGGTGGAATAAGATGGAGTGCCTGACGTTAATATTAACCTTAATGAGCAAGCTACTTGAGTTGTTTTTAAATGAAGTGTTGCGGCCCAAACAACTCAAGCAATTAGCCTTTATGCACCACTGAATTAGGCACATAAGTGGTTGCCTAACCTGATCTCTACTCGATTGTGTTGATGAGTGTATCGGTTCCAAAAATCGGGTTACTG
Organism: Thalassia testudinum; assembly: GCA_037157565.1. Taxonomy (NCBI): domain Eukaryota; kingdom Viridiplantae; phylum Streptophyta; class Magnoliopsida; order Alismatales; family Hydrocharitaceae; genus Thalassia; species Thalassia testudinum. The sequence goes on along the minus strand of JAZHRO010000061.1, from coordinate 30,381,160 downwards.
GTTGAGTGAGAAAAATCAGAAGATGTTGTGTACCTCTGTGGGTTTATGTGATGTGTATGGTAAGAAAATCCCACAATCAGATAAGATTTTTTTTATAAGCGGAGGGTGAGGTGGGTGGAGGTGGTAAGCAAACAACCAAACTAAGCCTAGAGTTTATGAGAGTACTTAGGTTAATTAGGGTTTGAATTAAGGTGATGAAATGAAATTTATGGAGAGGGAAAGAATGGGGGAATACTTACAGTGGTCTTTAATAGATTCCTTGTTGAGGTATGTTGAGTTATGTTTCTACTGTAAGGGATGTTTTGTTATTTTTATTTTAGTACTGGGTTTATTATGTAACTTTTTCCTCACCTATATAGAGGTGTAGGGACTTCTTGGTAAACTAAGGATGTTCATTTTCTTCAACTTGGTATCAGAGCCAACTTGAGAACTCCATCAAAAGAACCCTAACCCCCAGCGTCAGGCCCCGTTCTCTCTACCACCGCCGTTGCTGGTAGCAACGACCACCAGCATCGCCAGCCACAGCAGCAACAGGTAGCTCGCCGTCGACAGGAGCAGTAGGTAGCCGTGCCGCTGGCAGCAGTAGCAGGTAGCCCATCGCTCGCTGTTGCAGGCTGCCGCCTAGGCCACCTTGAACTGCCGTCCAGGCCCCAGCCGCTGATTTTTGTGCTCCCTCCTGTTGTTGGTGTTTGGCAGCAGAGAGAGGACACATCTCTGACTTTTTGTCTGATTGGAAGACCTTTGGATCATAGTTGGAGTGTTAAAGCCAAGGGTCTTCCAGAAAGGTGATTTGATGGTATTTTCAGATCTTATCTATTAGATTTGGGGTGTGTATTTCCCTTTGATGCATGTTTTTGGGGTGTGTAGTCCCCTTGAGTATTGACCGCGGGTGAGCGTGGATTTTTTGGGGTGTATTCCCTATTTTCTGTCAATTTTCAAATCTGAAGTGTGAAGAAATTAAGGGGTGTGTACCCTTTCTGTGGCACATTAACTTCGTTTGTGGCAGTGTGTTTCAGTGAACATGGCAGTGGCTTAGTCAAAGATTGTGCTAGGAACCGTCGTGGGTGATACTCCAACCACAGGTGTGACGTGGTTGATTGATTCAGGTGCTTCTAATCATTTATCTAGGAATCTACAGTGGTTTGGACAGATTCAACTTGTCTTTTGAGGTCGTATAGTACAGGTGGTTGATGGGTGACTTGCTCCTATTAGTGATCAGGGGGAAATTAATGTTGCCCCTTCTATGTAGCTTAATCATGTCCAGTTTGTTTCAGATTTATCCATGAACTTGCTCCATGTTAGTGAAATCATTAAGCAGATGAATTGCTGTGTCATCTTTGATGAGCATGGATGTATTTTCTAGGATAGAATGACAGGGAAGACTATTGGTAGTGGATATGGAGTTTACTAACTTCAGCAGGGTCCCATGGCTGCAGCATGTTGGGTTAGTACTACATCTGGGAGTGCTTTACAGTGGCATAGACGGTTGGGCCATCCTTTTTTGGAAAAATTACGCAGGCTTATTCCTCATGTATCTCCAACTACACAACTTTTCTGCGATGTATGTCAACTTGGGAAGCACCACAGATCTTCCTTTCCAGCTGCTATAGGACCACGTTCGACTTCGTGTTTTCAATTATTGCATCTTGACGTTTGGGGTCCCAGTAGGACTCCTGATAGAGCAGGATATCGGTACTATTTGATCGTGGTTGATAATTTTTCCAGATTGACCTGGCTATTTCACATGAAGAATAAGTTTGAAGTGGGTCCATTGATTGAGAAGTTTGTGTTGATGAAAAATTAGTTTGATGTTTGCATTAAGACTCTCAGGTCTGATAATGTACTGGAGTTTTATACTCGTCGGCTGGCAGAATTCTATGGCTTACATGGCATAATTCATTAGACCTCTTGTCCTCACACCTCTTAGCAAAACGGAGTCGCATAAAGGAAGTACAGACATATCCTTGATATGGCTAGAGCGCTTCTTATCCATAACAGTGTGTCACAGAACTATTGAGGAGATGTAGTTCTTATAGTTTGCTACCTTATTAATAGATTGCCCTCCTCAATCATTTACCAGCAGATACTGTGGCAACTGCTTTATTCAAATGATAAGCTTTTTGATTTTCCACCCAAGATATTTGGGTGCGTGGCTTTTGTACATCTCTTTGGACCTAGGCACGATAAATTAGCACCTAGAGCAATCAAGTGTGCGTTTTATGGCTATTCTTGTACTCAGAAGGGGTATTGATGTTTTGATCTCCTACACCAGAGACATTATATCAGTGCAGATGTCACCTTTCATGAAACAAGTGCAGAGTGTGCCGGAGTGTGCACCTGTACTAGTTGCTCCTATACCATTTGGTATATTCATAGATACTAGTAGTCTTTCTCGGACTCCTGAGCCACCTACTAGCACATTCAAGCCAGTACCAGTGGATGAAGGGACTTTCAAGGGTCACACTTATCAGTTGCTAGTTGTGTATAGAGCAAAGCCCCTTCCATCTATTCCACAGACTCCTCAGGTTAATGTTAATAACCTAGAGGTGGTTTCTACTCAGGAGCATTCTTCATATGCAATGTCAGGAGATGTAAAGGGTGAGAGTGTGTCACCTGTGGATGGTTTTCCAGGTCCTGATTCCATGAGTAGTGATAAGGATATTCTTATTGCTATCAGGAAGGCTCCAAGATCTTGTGCCCAGTATTGTGTTGCTGGTAGTGTTGTTTCTGTTTATTCTCTAAGTTCGGAGTTTCGTGCATTCATAGTTGTATCCAGTGCTGAGTTACCTACCTCGTACCAGCAGGCTTTACTACATCCACACTGGAATGCAGCTATGGAGATGTCTGCGCTTACTACCAGAGGTACCTGGGAGCTGTCACCTTTACTGTCTGGCGCACACCTTGTTGGAGTCAGATGGGTCTTTATCTTGAAATACAACTTGGATGGGTCTATTTCAAGGTATAAAGCCCGCTTAGTGGCCAAAGAATTCACCCAGACCTATGGGGTGGATTTCTTTGACATGTTCTCCCCTGTTGCACGACTTTCGACTGTTTGCATCCTTATCTTTGTTGTAGCTCATTATGGATGGTAGTTACATCAGTTGGATGTCAAAAATGCATTTCTGTATGGAGACTTGGAGGAAGAGATATATATGCAGCAACCACATGATTTTGAGGTTCAGGGGGAGTGTGTATGCAGGCTTCGTAAGGCCATTTATGGTCTTAAGTAGAGCCCCCGAGCCTGATTCTAGCGCTTGTCTGAGGCATTGTCTGTTATTAGGATGCAGAAATCATTATCGGATCATTCACTATTTGTGAGAAAGGCCAGTAGGGTTATAGTGGCTTTACTTATGTATGTAGACGATCTTATTCTTACAGGTGATGATGCAGAACGCATATCTCAGATGGAGTACTTGGCACACCAGTTTGCCATGAAAAATCTTGGGAAGTTGAGATATTTTTTAGCCATTGAGTTTGCTACAAGTAAGCAAGGGACAATTATGTCGTAGAGGAAATATGCCTTTGATATTCTTCAGGATATAGGCATGTTAGGATCCAAAGATGCAAATATTTTTATGGATCCTAAATTCATCTTTTTGAGGATAATGTAAAGCTAAAAGATAAGAAAGCATATCGACAACTAGTGGGGAAGCTGTTATATCTTACTATCAGTAGACCATATATTAGCCTTGCTGTAGGTAAGGTGAGTCAGTTCTTAGATAAGCCCACTGAGGTTCATTGGCAGGCTGTGATGTAGGTGTTGAGGTACATCAAGGGATGTCCAGGTGGATGCATTTTTTTTAGAGAAAGGCACCTATGTCTGTTGTTGCATACTCAGATGCAGATTATACAGGTGATGTTGGTGACAGGTGGTTTACTACTGGTTTCTCTACCTTTGTTACTGGGAACCTGGTAACTTAAAGGAGCAAGAAATAAAGTGTTGTTTTACGCTCTAGTGTCGATTCTGAGTACAGGGTCATGGCACATACTGCAGCTGAGATGATATGGATTAGATCGTTGTTACGAGATCTTCATGTTATTGTTTAGGAGCCTATGGAGATGCATTATGACAACCGGGCTGCCACCTACATTGCAAACAATCCTATGTTCCATGAGAGAACAAAACATGTGGAAGTGGATTGCCATTACACCAGGAGTTTGATTCAACAGGGTCTGCTTCGTAATACTTGTCTTGCCTCCTCAGACCAGACTGCTGACATGTTTACCAAGCTGTTGTCTCGCCCTCAGTTTGAGAAGTGTAGAAATAAGCTGAGCATGATGGATATATATGCTCCAACTTGAGGGGAAGTGTTGAGTTATGTTTCTATTGTAAGGGATGTTTTGTTATTTTTATTTTAGTAGTGGGTTTATGATGTAACTTTTCCCTCACCTATATAGAGGTGTAGGGACTTCTTGGTAAAGGATGTTCATTTCCTTCAACTGGGTACCTGCAAGACGATAGAAGAAATAAAAGAGATGTTAGATATCAAATTAGTGTGCAGAATGCAGAAAATAATTGAGATCTGCTGCCTCTTCGGCAATGGCGTCAAAATGATAAGTTAGATTTTAACACGTAAAAGATTAGTTTGAAACACTTCATTGTAGTTGTGTAAAAATTTTGCTGTTAGATAAATTTTACCGAAACTCAAAGTTAGTCCTAGTTTGAACACGGGGATGCTATGCTGATTCTAAATCTGTAATTATATTTTTGTGTATTTTTTTTGTAAATGAAACATTCACAATGATAGCTAAACTACTTATGATATAAACAATAGAAAGGGAGAGAACAACTTTTATAACTAATATAATGTCTATGACAACTATTTGCTACAACTATAAAGCTGAAAAATCTATTCTAGAAAGCGATAAAAGGATATGAGATGAGAAGTTATTCCTCCTTGACGACTGCTTGGAGGATGAGTCGGACGGATGACGCCTGGAAGGAGAGCAAAGATGAGGGATGGAGGGCGAATATGGAAGAACCGGGGATGAGGCAGGACGTCGACGTCGCGAGATCGGCTTCCAGAACGGGGGCGCGAGGACGGTTGGCGTGAGCTCCGCGAAAGGGGGTGAGAAGTGAAAAATTTTGATTTTTAATTCCAACGAAGCTTCCCGTAACTTGGGAGCGCTAGAGCGAGTTTAGAACTTGAGTTCTTAGCTCTTAGAGAGGTTGAGAGAAGGAAGGGACGAAAAATGTGGGGCGTAGGGTCCTTTTTATAGTTGAGGTACAAGGGCAAAGAGGTCCTTTAAAGTCTTTAAAATTAAATGCAAGGCCTTTAGTGACACATGCACGTCGTTGTAGATAAGCGTCGGTGAAGGTGCGCGTGAAACGTGGATCACGCGATCATGATCCCACGCTCCTCAAGCGGCTGCGTCACCGCCTTCTCGCCTTCATTCGTTGAGCGGATCGTCAAATCAAGACCGCTCGATATTCATCGTGCGGCCCAGATCACGCCTTCGTCGCTTCCTCTTCATCGGTCAAGAGGTGATGTAACCACCCTCCGAGCCGTTGGATCAAGATCGAATGGTCGAGATCTTACACCTATCTGTGCTTTAGATCACGCACTTGGCTTGTTAGATCCAGCACTCAAGGTTGTGCCATGTCACTGCCTTAGCTGCTGTTCATCGTGTATCCAACGGGCGAATTTCACCCGCGCTCACCTTCAGCGAATTAAATTCGCTCCTTGCGGTTTGAATGCGTGCCTTGCTCTTTGCGTAGTGCCTTCAACCACTGTGCTGAGGGGGCGTTTTGGTTGCATTTGCGAATTTTCGTCCACGTGCTCTCAACCATTGGATGGAAATCCAACTGTTGAGATTGAGAGGCGCGGATGAAGAAGGCCGGTGGTTGTGGGCGGCTTTGATGGCACCACGTGGTGTCATTTGGGCCATCCATTTTTAATGCTTGTAAATGGTGACACGGATGTCAGATTTGGTCGATTTTTACATCGTTAGGCTGCGATTGTCGATCCGAACCCATTTATGTGGTTGGACTTGTCATCTGAGGTACGATTTACACCACCTTATCCCTCAACCTTTGATCTACCTCGGATTGCATCTGATGCTACGGAAATCCGATCGGGGCAATCTCAAAAGCGTTGAACTCAGATTGTTGCCTTGATCAGATTCGTACAGTTGAATCTTCAAATCTGAGGTCAGAAATGATATCGACCTGACCACAAAAAAGGTAAATTACTATATAATTTGTACAAATTAACCTAAATGCATAATGATGCATGTTATGCAATATTTATAATGCTTGATGCTTCTATTACACTAGGAACATGCATAAATAGACATTCTAGGCTAATTAGATGTGTGCACATCAATTTACACTACTATTGATTCATTAATGGTATTTGAAGATTACCTCGGAAGGCAATGATAGACTCTAGGAAGAAGGTGAGAAGGAGGCGTAATGGCGTGAGAAGTGAAGCGTTGGAGTCTTTGGCAGAGTTAGATAGAAAGGAGTTGGGTGAACTTGATGCAGTAGGGCAGAGTGAGAGGCTGTGGTGTAGAACATGATTAAAGAAGGGGACTTCATGAGTGAGATTGACTAGAGACAAAAATCCAGGTAGTTATGGCTTCGGAAAGGCGAGTCCACGAAGTTTTTTCACTTGTCTACTAGTGCTAGGAGGATGAACTTGATCACGTCTATTCGTGTTGATGATGTGACCCTTTCTCAGAGGCAACAAATTTGTAGGGCTTATCAAATTTTACTAGGAGATAGCTGTAGGATAGATGGAGACGAGGTTCCTCTGAGTTGGGCAGGTTGGATGAGGTGACGAAGATGGATATGCTTAGACCTATTTTTAGTAAGGAGGTGCTGGAGGCAGTTTGTGGTTCGAAGGCGTAAGGCTTGCTGGGTCTGGATGGGTTGCCTATCTGTTCTTTAGGGAATTTTGGGATGTGGTGGGGGAGGGCATTTTGGTTGTGGTAAGGGAGGTTTTCCAGGAGAATCATGGCTTTGAGAGACTTCCTCTTCCTACTTCCAAAGAAGAATAGGATAGATATTATCGATGACTTCTAGCCTATTGCATTGTCGAATGTGATCTATTTGATTGTAGCAAAGACTTTTGCGAATTATTTCCTGTTTGTACTGCCTTTATTGTTGTCTTTGGTGCAGTCTGATTTTATCTTTGGGAGATCCATCATGGATTCAGTCGGAGAAAATAATCCGTCTTATTCCTTGAGGAAACCTTTCATCTCTTTATATAGAGAGGTATCGGGTAAATTACATTAAAAGTCCATCAGGGAAATACAAATAATAAAACAGTCTAAACTTAAAGGAAAAGATAACTAGAGTGCTATGGCAACACTCCTCTTTAAGCTGGAGCATATATATTAATGATGCTCAGCTTGGAACATGTCAAATGAAGATCTAGGAAAAGGCTTCGTGAATATATTTGCAATCTGATCCTCAGAAGCAATCGAAGTAGTGTAAATAATCCCATGCTGTATCAGGTCTCTGGTGTAATGGCAATCAACCTCAACAGGCTTCGTATGTTTATGGAACATTGGGTTGTTTGCAATATAAGTAGCAGTGCGATTATTACACCTCATCTCCATTGGTTCTTCCACCTAGACATGTAGGTCCTGCAACACTGATCTGACCCAGACCATCTCTGTAGCTGTCTGTGCGATACTCTAATTTTGGACTTGACCTGGATACCATCTGCTGTTTCTTGCTCTTCCAGGTCACAAGATTGCTTGCCACATAAGTACAGAAGTCAGTTGTTGAGTTTCTATCTGCCATGCAACTTGCATAGTCGGTATCAGAAGAGGCAACAATATACACAGATGCGCCCTTCTGAAGTAGAATACCTATGCCAGGTGCTTTCTTCACGTATTTAAGCACTTGCATAGCAGCATCCCAGTGTTCATTGGTTGGTTTGTCCATGAGCTGCCTGAGTTTTCCCACTGCAAGGGAGAGATCATGATGTGTAATAGTGAGATATAGTAGCTTATCAACCAACTGCCTATAAGATCTGCTGTCTATAGGCAGAGAGTTTGGATCATAGAGATGTCCTTTGGAATCCATAGGTATATTAGTAGGCTTAGATCCTAGTATCCCCGTCTCTTACAGCACATCAAGGGCATATTTGCGTTGACTGAGGACAATACCTTCTTTGCTGCGTGCCACTTCAATGCCTAAGAAATATGAGTTCACCCAGATCCTTCATTACAAAGGCTTTAGCCAACTTCTTCACCTCAGCTATCCCAACAGTGTCATTCCCAGTAAGGATGAGATCATCAACACAGACAAAGAGTGCCACAACTCCCTTGGAGCTCTTCCTGACAAAGAGTGAATGATCAACAGATGACCTCACAAGCCCCATGGTTTGAACCTCCTTTGACACTCTTTGGAACTAAGTCCTCGGGCTCTGTTTCAGGCCATAAATGGCCTTCTTTAGTCTACATATAGACTCCCCTTGAGTCTCAAATCTTGGAGGTTGTTGCATATAAACCTCCTACTGAAGATCTCTATACAGAAATGCATTTTTCATATCTAGCTGATGAAGAGGTCAGTCATAGTGAGTAGCAACAGACAACAGAATGCGTGCATTAGGAAGCTGTGCTATAGGTGAGAAGTTTCAAAGAAATCTATCTCATATGTCTGGGTAAATCCCTTTGCTACAAATCTCGCTTTATAGCAAGATATAGTGTCATCTGGGTTGTACTTGAGAGTAAAGACCTATTGACACCGTACCGTCTTGGCGTGACTAGGCAGAGTAGTCAATTCCCACATTTCTCTAGAATGTAAATTAGCCATTTCATCCTTTATGGGCTAATGCTATTTTGGATCCAGATGACTTGCTGATGGAAAGTGGGAAGCTATGTCGCAAAGAGAGCAGCTGTGAACATAGTAAATGATTTCCCAAGGTTGTTAGTAGACATTGCTCTTGCAGTATGGCAGTGAGCACAACTGCGGGCGGCCTTCCGAACAGCAATCGGAAGATCAAGGTCCTCTTCTATAGGCTCAGGAATAATATGAGGTGTAGCCTGCTTCTTAATAGGAGAAGTAGGCTTGTCAGAAGAACTTGCACAATCACCACTAGGATAGCTCATGGTAGTGTCAACACATACCTGATTAAGGGAGGAGACATGTGGCTGAGGTGGTGGGGGGTGTGTTTTTGCCGCCATATATGCTGTCTGTATGTAACAGGTAACCTGTATACATGAGTAATCTTTGCCTCCTGCCTCGTAGGAGTCTTTGTAGTAGTGGTATCCTTACTGTGTGTAATAGGAATCTGCTCCAAAGGAATCAATGGTATAGGCATAGGGACTGAGCCTCCCTTAAACATCAACTAATGACCATCTGTAGAGAAGTATAGAACGGGCTCGTGGAAAGTGACATCAGCAGTCACATAATGTTTCTTGCCTCGTGGGTCATAACATCTGTATCCTTTTTGCATGCTACTGTATCCCAGAAAGATATTTCACTGCCCTCAGAGCAAGCTTATCTCTACTAGGTACTAAAACATGAACAAAGGTTACACAGCCAAAAACAAGTGGTAGCACAGTAAACAATTGCTTCTCTGGATGAAGGACTTGCCATGGAAACTGTTCCTGAATAGTTGAGTTGGGCAACCTATTAATCAAATAGTATGTAGTTAACACTGCATCTCTCTACTAAACCTGTGACACATTATGTTGAATAAGTAATTTCTGGACACATCTAATACATAACAGTATTTCCTCTCAACTACTCCATCTACTGCGAAGTATGGGGGCATGATGTTTGGTGAACAATCCCAAGAGATCTGTAAAAGGATTCTAATTTTACTATATAGAATCCTGAGGCATTATTAGATTGTAGAATTCTCACAATGGTAGAAAATTAAGTCTTTATTTATAAAATAAATGTCTCAATCACAATGATTTATTCTTTAATATAAATAATCATGACATCCAAAAAAAATCATCAACAATAAGAAATAAAATCTATGACCAAGTCTGACACGTTACTAGGATCCCATACATTCATATGCAATAAATAAAAAACCGTAGCAGAACTCTGAGAAGAATTAGAAGGAAAACTAGCTTTGTAATGCTTTCCTAACTGACACATCACACAAAATCTCAGTGGTAGGCGATATACGAGGAATGACACGTCGTAGCCTATCTAGTGAAGGGTACTCAAGACGATAATGCCATCGAAGAGCTGTATTAACACTAAAAGCGATCTCGCCCTGACACAACAGCAAAAGGAGTATGGATTAGGCGATACACGCCTCTCTCCTCATGTCCGCCACCAATTGTCTTCCCTGTTTGCCCTGAAAAATACAACCTAACTTATCAAAAAGAGCGTGACAGTGCAAGTCTTTTGTGATTCTTATAACTGACAAAAGATTAATTGGAAATCAGGAACATAAAGAACATTAGGTAGAATCAGTGTAGGAGTTACTGCCACATCTCCTTTACCATGTACTTTGCACTGCCTACCATATGCTACTTGAATAGATCTACTAGAGGAAACAACCTGAGCCTGCCTAAAACTTGTTTGATCACCACTGAGATGCTGGGAGGTTCCTGAGTCTACCAACCACAAGGCATTGTCAGAAATACCACTACCAGAGATACGAGCATAAGCTATACCTGAGGAGGCTAAGGCAACAGTTTTAGTTGCAGTAGCAGCCTCCTAGGGCAACTGGGTGAGACGTTGGACAACATCATAGTTAGCACGTGACACCATGTCGCTTGCCTCCTCATAAGAGAAAGTTTGGTTGGCCATAGGAGGTCTACCATGCTTTGATCATTAGGAGGCCTTTGAGTGACTAACCTTGCCACAATGCGAGCATATGGTGCTTGGTCTGCCAGTCGTGCTTCAACCACCATGTCCTCTCCCCCTGGTAGATGGAGCACTACGTCCATTATGTGTAGTAGCCACTGAGACAAGGGTTGGTCCAACATCTGACAGGGGTGGTTTAACAACCACCCTACTCACCCGACTATATGCTTCAAGTGATGGAAGCTCAGCAAGAGTTAGGATCTGGGACCTTGCAGCCTTATAATTTGGATCAAGTCCATCCAGAAACTGAAGGACTGCGTACTCCTTGTGCGCCCTCTGAGTGGCACATGTGCAGACAAGACGGCAAGCATTATACTTCTCTAGGAGCCTCTTCAAAGAAGCATAATATTGGGATAGTGACTGGTCCTCTTGCTTCAGATCACCAATGGTATGGTAGATCTTAAACACCTCGCTGAAATTCTTCTTTTGAGAATATGCAAGGTTTTAAAAAACATGAGGTGGTACCGAGGCAGTTTACCTTCATCGAGGCGAGGCGTAAACCTCGAGGTGGTTGAGGCGTAAGGTTCAGGATTTGCATAAAAAATATAGAAAAATGAGATGATATATACTTGTTAAGTGCTAATAAGGAAATAATAATATAAATAACACACTTTCATCATATATTAAAATGAAGGTACACGAGAGATCCATATAAAAAACTCAAAAGAACTAAAATAGATTGTAGACTCTAGTCTCCTCCTCCTTGAACATCGTCAAGCTCATCAATTCTCTTGCTAGGGTTGGTTGCATCATCGTAAGAGTCATCCATAAACTTTATCCTAGCCTTATCCTCTATGTCTTCCTCAGTATCTCTATCACTCTCTTGAAACTCTTCCTCAATGTCAACAATAACTTTGCTTAAAAGATAAGTCATTTTAAACAATCTCTCTTAGAACCTTAGTTTGTAAATTTAAACATTATAGTTTAACAAAATATAAAATTATATACTACTTTTATCCTTGTCTTTTCTCTTTTGCCTCTTTCTTCTGCTTCCTCCTACTTGTGTTCCTCCCTCTGCTCCTACATCCTGCTTAAGATCAATAGGATTCTCTTTTAGAGCTATAGTTGCGTCAAGCTCTTCATAAGCATTAATCTCTGTTTCACAAAGTTGTAACTCAGTAATCCACTCATCATCTGAGTCCACTTCCTTTAAGCATAGAGGATCATCCGTTGTCTTCTTCACCTCTTTGTGTTTCAATTTCAAATTGAACATACAGTAAATTAAGTCATTGAGTTTATCTTGCCTCAGTCTGTTCCTTCTCTTAGTATGGACCTACTCAATTAAAAGTTCACCATTTAATTATTTATAATCATAGCCTAATTATTATATATTAGGCTTCCCATTTCCTTGGCCGTCTTGTAGTACATGATCCCATATCTAATCTGAGGCTCCTCAGAATTCATGATCCAGGCGCGAACCATTGCATTATCTTTCTTCCATGTGGCATTTTGCCCTGTCTTGTCTTGCGGCTCCAACTTCATCAAGATGTGGTCCTTATCGTGTTCCTCTATAGTCATGAGGAATGTTTGAAATCATCTAACATAGTTGGTCTCATTCAGCTTGGCGATAGGAACAAAGAAGGGAGTTTTGTAACTCTCGATGTCTGTAGTGGTAACTGATGACACTTCTGAAGAGCTTGAAGAGGCCATCGTGTCTTAGGATTACCACAACAAGCCACGAACACGATCTGAAACCAATATTCAGATATGAAAAATTCTGAAATTAGAGACAAAGTGATCTCTTGATCATGAAATCTAAGATCGAGAGATCTTAGATGTTATACCAAGAGTCACAAGCATCTCTTAGGTCGAGACTTAGTGCATGTTAGGGTATGGAAAAAGCCTTAACAATGCCCCTAAGAGGAGCCACTCCCCCTTGCCGATGAGAATCAGCGGCCACCGACCACCACCACTTGTAGCAGCAGCGGCACCCCCTGCTGTCACAACAGGGGCTGGGAACGATGGAAGGTGGAGCAAGAGGGTGGTGCCTTGTTGGGTGGACGTTGCCTTGTTAAGGGTGGTGCCACTCTACCGGGAGGTCCGCTGCTGCTGCACTGGGAACAGTGGCTCGGCTAGGAAGGGTTGACGGTCCTACAGGCTGAGCGGCGGCGACAACCTAGCAGAGAGAGAGAGAGAGAGAGAGAGAGGTTTAGGGTTAGGGTGGAGGGGTTTTGGTGGCTAGTATGGGTGGGATACCGGAGTGTCGATCTAGGATCGTTGCTCTAATACCAAGTTAGAGAAAATAAACAGTTTTATTCCTCAAGGAAATCCTACCTCTTTATATAGAGGTATTGGGTAAATTACATAATAAGTCCAACAGAAAAAAGAAATAATAAAATAGTTCAAACTTAAAGGAAAAGATAACTAGAGTGCTTTGCCAACAGATTCTTTTATGTTCGCTAAGGAGATGATGGCAACCTGGAATTGGTTTGTTATGTCTGTTTTCATGTAGGTGGATTTTTTGAAAGCCTACGATTCTATCTCTTGGACCTATTTATGAGAGATTCTGAGGAGGGGGGATTTTTTGAGGTTTGGGTCAAACTCATAAGGCGATGTACCATGGCAACTTCTTTCTTAGTGCTTATTAATGGGAGATCCTTTGGGACTTGGATGTAGCCACAGGGTGGGGTTAGGTAGGGATGTCCTCTGGTGCCTTTGTTTATCAATGTGGCAGTTGACACCCTGTTCTTTTTGGCCTATAGGGGATGCGGGGTGGGGCTTTTCTATGGTTTCACACTTGTGATGGTTCGTCGCTCACTTTGCTATTACAATATGTAGATGACACAATATTTTTTACACAGGACAGTGGTCGCCAAGTTGAGCATAGTGGACAATTGGTTTGATTGTTTGGGGACGTCTGTGGTTTGTCGGTTAATGGGCAAAAGTCAGCCTTCATTCCCTTTCATTTGGATAAGAGCACAAAGGAGAGTATCTCTCACATCGTTGACACGCCAGCTGATAGGTTGCTAGTTATGTACTTAGGTTTACCCCTGAAGGGGAAGCTTTCGTAATGTCAGACTAGTGGCTTGTGGAGGAGAGGATAGCCAGGAGGTTGAATGGTTGGAGTGGAAAATCGTTAGAGGTAGCAGGGTTGTTTTGGTTAAGGCAGTGTTGTCGGCAATTCTGGTGTCCTACCTTTCTTTGTTCAGACCTTTAAAGAAAATCTTGGCAAAACTGGAGGTGGCATGCAAAGATTCTTTTGGAAGGGGCTTGACCATCAATGCCGTTTCTTACAACTTGTTCATTGGAAGGAGATATGTAGGTCGAGGAAAAAGGGTGGATTGGGTGTAAGGCAGCTTGATGAGTTTAATGTTGCGCTTCTTACGAAGTGGGTGGTGAGATTTGTAGCAGGAGGAGATGGGCTCCTGCATAAACCGTTGTGAGATTCTTATGGGTCTATGTTGATGTTGATTTTAGGCATTCTTGGTCTGTGCGGCCGTCAACTTTTTGGGATTCTATTAAGCCTTTCTTTGTGCTTGGCATGTCTTCTGGTTTCTTTGGGTTGAGACTTGGTGGAGGATGTTCCTTCCATTTTTGGAAGGATGATTTGATGGGGAACAACAATTTCCAGTCTTTATTGCTGTGCTTCTTTGGATTGGCTTGGGACAAAGATGATCTTGTTTCGAATGTGTAGGACAGTACATCTAGATCGTGGTCTCCAATCTTCCAACTTGGTCTTTCTGATGCATCCATGGAAGGGTTGCAGGGGTTGCTAGAGTTATTTCATGGGATTTCTATTGGCGAAGAGCCTTTGGATGGTTGTATGTAGAAGGATGGTGTTCTCTTAGTGGCCAAGGCTTATAAGAAGCAGACGTAGGAGATGGGGCTGGTATATTTGGTTTGGGAGGATTACTCTCTGGTTTGGAGGTTACCTGTTTCTTTAAATGTTAAATTCTTTATCTTGTTGTTCTGGTGACGAGAGATTTTCGATCTAGATGGGTGCTTATGAGGATTTGGATTTCATCTATTCTATGGCCGTAGTGCAACTCGTTTTCGGAGGTCTAGGCGAGATGTGATATACGATGGGCTGATATGTTTTCCTTTGCAGCTTGGTGGGATTTTTTCTACACTTTGGTGCATGTAGATACGGTGGGATGGGTAAAGGTTGTGGTACTGATGTGGTTGATTTGCTTGTAGCGTAATGATTCCATTTTTAGGAGGGAAAGTGCATGTGTTGAAAATGTTGTAAGGTAGGTGTGTTGTTGCGTTGGTAGTTGGCTGAATAACCTGTAAATCCGTTCCATATTTTCTGATAAAATGATATTCTGGATGATTTGAGGCATCCTTTTGTTGCCATCTCCTATCAAGGGGATTGCACCCTTGGAGATGGCTCTACTCTAATAGGAGGATTAGGGCTATCTGTATATGGTATAACCACTTCACCCCAAGGGGTGGTGGTTAACTCTACTTCAACTAACCCTCCTATTGTCGGGTGCATGCTGAGGCATGCTAGTTGAAGGACGCATGCTGAGGCATGCTAGTCGTTTCACTCGTGCTACCCGGCCATGGTAGCACTCAATCAACTCCTTTATTGGCTCTTAACTCAAATAAGGAATGTCGACAACTATCATTTTTTCTCTCAAAAAAAAATCAGTTAACAAAATGAGCACCTTTGGAATAAAAATAAAATCGCTAGGTTGAGAGTTTAACAACCTTTGTCAACCTCCCTCTTCCTTTTCAAAGAAAAAAAATCACTAAGCAAGGGTTAACAAAGCATACCAAATGAAATTAGGTGGTTGAACTATTTACTACTAACACAATTATAGTGTAATCGCTTTATGAATCATAATCAATCAGGCTGTGGTCAATTGATTAGTCCATTGCTTTGATAACTGAGAATAACCATTTCCTATTTTGTTTATGGTAACGATATTGACACCTTAGTTTCCCCTTTTGTTGCTTCCTTATTTGGTTCATTTAATTCCCTATACACAGGGGATATTATCATAGTGGTTAAGATGGAATAAAGTTGAACATCTCATCATCATATTCCATATGGTATCAAAGCTGTTAATGGCTTCTCCTCCATTATGATGGCAACTATTAAAGTTTCATCTACCATCACGCTCCGGTAGAATATCATCTAGCTTTCCTCTTGCCTCAGCATCATTGTTTGGGTGCAACCTTAAAAAAAAAGAAATCATTGTTTGGCTGCATTCTAGCACCATCTCCTTTCCAAGTTTGCAGCTTGTCATCATTTTTGTGTAATTTGGCAGCACCTCCTCTCTTCAAGTAGCTTGTTACAGTATGGATGCATATAAGCACCACGTCTTGCCCCAGTGAGTAGCTTGTCATTGTTTAGGTGCATATCGACTTCCTCTCCATGTGAGCAACTTGTTTCTATTGCTTATCACTTTGACATCTCAACCTCTCACCATCGCCAAGATATATCACCTCCTTAACAAATCGACTCCATCTCTCACCACTTGACATAACACCAGATGGATTTCAGCATTTCCATGCTTTTATCACATTGTCAAACTCAAGTTGGCTTCTACACCATCTTCCGTTTGAGGGGGGATGGTAGGAAAAGAAATGTTCTCTTATTGATTTTCTATAACCATTTCCTACCTTGTCTATGGTAATGATAGTCACCTTACTTTTCCTTTTTATTTCTTTCTTATTTGGTTCATTTAATTCTCTCTATATATAGGATATTATGGTAGTAAAAATGATAGAAGAAAGTTGAATATCTCTTCTTTATTTTTTTGAAAAGCTATATCTTCTTTATTCTTTATTTTATATTTTTTTATCGCTTCTTTATTCTTATAATGACAGAGAATCTATCTGATGTAGTTACAAGATAATTAAATAATTAGTGCCAGACACTTGACTAGCATATTATGTAAAATCTATTATGCTCCTAACGGTGTCATAGAATTAATTTATTTTGTAAATTATCTCAATTTTACTTCTTTCAAAGTAATTATGTAATTTTAGTAGCATTGCGACAGAGCTCTATGCCTTGGTTCTACCTCACACCTCATTGACACTCTGGAATCTCATGTCTTGGATTTGATTGAGGCTTAAGTGTCAAAGGTTAAATTCTTGCATCTCACCTTGAGGTTCACACCTTGAGTACCTTGAGGCTCATTTTTTAAAATCATGTTGCAATCACTTAGAAGGGTAGTTTACTTGCACAATGATTGCCATATTTTCCAACTAGTATGGGTTTGATTGTAGCACTCTACTTCCAATGCTAGGGACCTAATGGTGCTTAGTGTTCCAACTGAACACCTGTTAGTTTTGGTCCACACAAGGAACATTATTCTTTTTATCAAATATGTTGGTTCAATTCTTGCATCTCACCTTGAGGCTCGCACCTTGAGTGCCTTGAGGCTCATTTTTTAAAATCACATTGCAACCACTTGAAGCATGTTTACTTGCACAATGATTGCTATATTTTTCAAATATGTGTTTGATTGTAGGACTCTCCTTCCACTTCTAGGGACCTAATGGTGTTTAGTGTTCCAAGTGAACACTTGCTAGTTTTGGTCCACACAAGGAATATCATTCTTTTTATCAAATATGTGCGATGAAATCATGTCCTCAGGATTAGAATGAAGATCTCTCATCAATTCGTTTACCTTTCATTCTTCAGGAATTAGAAAGATTCCTTTCGTTTATTTTCCAACTAATTTATTTCCATCATTTATTCTTTGTTTCTTTTGTTCTCTTCAAATTCCCTACCAACTTCCCTTTATATCTTTCTTTTTAATCCTACAATGAATACGATGAAATTGCCCTTTACATTTAAGACAAAGTACTACAAGAGGTTTCCTTCATAGGTATTACAGCTGCATGTGCTAAAGTGTTAGGCCCAGAGGAATGCACAATAAATAACTATATAATGTAGGAGGGGAGATATTCTGGAGGGGTGAATATGCAAGTGAGAATGAGGGTGAGTGATGGTGGGTGGTGGGTTGTCGATGGAGTAGAGGATGGAGAGTTGAAAAGATGAATCTCTAAACATGGTGATATGGTAAGGGATGCTCATGGATGGTGTTCTTAGGTGGTAGGAGGTGCCTTGAGCGAGTTCACCTGTTAGGGATCCCACCAAATGCTTGCTTGGAGGGCCTTGGCCACTGTTACACAATATGTCCTTGGGGTTCCTTTTAGAGACCTTGGGACTCAAAATAGCAGCTTGCACGTATGGAGCCTCCATCATTGGATGACCATCCTGAGGTACTTTGGTTTGAAGATTTACATAAATTACATAGAGTTCTATAACTCTTGCCTCTTAGGGAATGCCTTTTGCATATCCATATGGTTTGAGATGTCTCGACTATGGTTGTTAAGGCGGTCAGAAATAGCACTTGGTTCATCTGTTCATTTTCAATCTTGGAAGGTTCATGTTACACACAGAGGTGAACTGATTAAGATGGTGTGCTTGATTCCCTGCCTCACCCACTTGCAAAGGTCTCTCATTTTGGAATTACTTTGAGACTTAGTTACTTGAAGGTCATCTAGGCCTTGGTCACCTTGTTTGGTTGCTTGTGAAGTTGTGTTAACTTGAGAGTTGAAGGACATTTATTTCCGATGGAAACTTTGGTTGAGGTGGCATGAATCAATGAGATTCCACGTGTAGTGTTCTTAGGAAAGGGCTCTTTGTCTGTGGTTGTTTCAATTTGGAGGAGCTTGTTGGATCCCAAGTCAATGATGGATCGTCATTGCACTTTAGTGGCCCGAAGGGGTGGTTGGAGCCAAGAAGATGGGAGCATTCTTGTAATCTGCCTCTATGAATTTTGAAAATGTGAAATCTTTGATGCTTTTTTGGAAGTTGAAGCATTAGATTGTGAATATCATGGTTGGCAACTGAAGTTGTCTCCAGAAAGGTCATCAGCAGGGCAGGAATGTTGTAGGTACCTTATCAAATACCATTTTGGGTGTTGACATTGTTGATACCCTGCAGTTTCTGCCCCCACTGCTGTTGTCTTTGAGTCTGCTTCTCTTTGAGCCTGCTTTGTCTGAAGTCAGATCTGGAGGATTCAAACACATAGTTGAGTTCGTATTTTAGGGCAGAGGGGCTCATTTTTGGATTTTGATTGTGATTTGAGGTTCATAGGCTTTGTTTAGGCCTTGATTCTGCCATGGATGGAGGTTTGGTTTTGATGGCTGCGAAGGATCGTCAGTCGAGGTTGAGGCTTTGGAAGGAACCTCAAACTAGTGGCAACATTGCTGTAGTACTGTATGTCAAGTCACTGAACCTGCGTGGATGTCACTTCTGAGATTGAAGGGGTGTGGAGCTTGTGGCTTCCTCTGAGAATGATATTGGTTCTTCCAATGCATTGGGATTAGTTTGTGAGGACTGTGCAGGATCTGTTGCTAGCTATGCTGGAGGCACAGAAATCTTGGATAAGGAGCCTCTTGGTGATGCTTAAAGGCAAGACTTGGCAAGGTCAATGGGTTTCTTTTCCACTTACCTGGCACGCAGGGCAATATTGACTTGAGGGTAGGGTGCGGATGATGTTCTGAGTGCTGGAATGTCTGAGGCCTCAGTGATAGGTTGCAGAGGGACTCGAAGGGCCAATGCTCAACGGGCTGGGATGTGGATTTTGATTTAATTGAGGATACTAAAGTGGACTCCAGGTATTCTTTCAATGTTATTCTATGGATCAACTGCTAAAGCAATCATGTTTCAGTAGCATGTTCTTATTTTTTATTCTCTTTTTTCCCCATAATAAGGGTCATAGAATGCATTCATGTTGTTTGCTTGTCATAAAATTTTAAGGGGCAACCTGTGCTCCATATTCTAAGCTAGAATGTGCTCCTATCAACTGCTTGAAGAATTTTGTACTAAAAATATTCAAGTGAAATAGTATCATAGTTAATGTGGGCAGGCTCAGCTCAAGCTCAACGCACATATCCCTTTCGAAAAAAAAGCTCGACCCACATTTTTTGGCTGGGCTTGGGACCTTCAAGGAAAAAATTTTATGGAACTTGGCCCATTGAAAGCCATAAGAATTTTTGGGCTTGAGGATGGGCCTTCTATGGCTTGCAATGGCCCGACCCAAGGACAACTGAGCAAAAATAAGCTCTATGTCAGATGATGGGGACCATCCATCTCGATACCAATGCATCTTCCATTGTCCTCAAGTTTTTAACACTTAAGCCAACATTATCCCTGGCCACCAATGGAATTGCTTTTCTGGATGCATCGAAATTGGTCCTGAAGAACTCCATCATCAACTTCTCTAACCTTCCTTCCACCTTGTTTGACAGGTGCTACTTATCAGATTGCTTTTTCGCATGAGGGGTCTGTCAACTAATTCGATTTTAAGTAGCTTTATTTCTTGTTCCATGCTCAATAGGGTCGGCAGAACAAGGAAGTTTGTTATGGTAAGGTGTGGATTTTAGAAGATCTTCGTCCCTTTACTATTTTTCCTCTTTTCTTTTTGAACTGTTCTTGGATTGTCACTTAAGCTGAGTATTCATCCCAAGAGGTTTATTAATATGTAAATAAATTAATATACTGATTCCCATCTTTTGACTACATTTTATGAACATGTTGAAAAGACACTGGTTACATACACAATAAACATAAGCCTATGAACCCCCTCTCAAGGTACTCTGACCATCACATGGACTTTGGACTTATTCTAAACTTTATGGCAATGGATGGAGGGAAATTCCTTTCCTCAAAAGTTCTAATAAAACCTTTTGAGGTATTTACGCTTTACTTATTTCTTATTGCTTGGAACATGGCTCTTATGTGATTGGTGGCTTATTCTGGTCAAACAGGATTATAAGGGATAAGATGGAGAACTTATTCCTCCAAATTGGAGGAGCAAAGTTGGTCCTCCTTTTCCATTTATTGTTAAAAAAATTATACCTTGTTTCTCGAATCACCCAAAAAAAGTCCTCCCAAAGTCCCAAGGGGTTGTTCTTTCTTGCTTATGTGACTGTCTCTAGAAATTGTCTCTTCAGCTTCCAGTCAGCTTCTTGTCAGAAATCAGCTAAAGAAGCATGAATGATGTTATATTCGTTTTTTTTGAAAGAGATATTTGATTTTTTTTGAAAGGGCCTTTATATTCAGCAAAGAATATGTGACTTCATTTATATTCAGTTTGGTCCAAGATTTCTCAGCATGTCTTTTCTTGGCTTGATCTGGTCTGCCTGTGGTTTGAACCACCAACCCTGCTTGATTTTGTTCAAGGGGGATCCTTTGGATTGTTAAAATGGGGAGAAAAGATGAGAACAGATACTCCACTTGACCTTAGCCAAAGGGCTGAGAAAGAGAAAGGAAATGAAATGATGAGGATTTGGATAGAAAACACTTGGAGCATCATATCTTCTTTCATTTCGATTGCCTACTGATGCAATTCGACAAGTATGGGATAGAGGAGGAGAAATGAAGTAGAGCTTATGAGAGATTATTCTTCTCTACTTGAAGGTTACTGGTCTTAAGATGTTGTATTCTATTGCTTTTTTGAGGTGCTTGCAGCTTTAGCTGCTTGACCTCCTATTCGTACTTTGATGTGGCCAGTCTACTATTGCTTCAAGTCGATGAAACCTTGCCCTAGCCATAGGGTTTTATGCTGCTTGGGATTGTTTCCTGTATTTTGCTTGGATCATCTCATACACTGCTTGAAATCATCTCCAACTACTACTTGAGTTCATCGCCTTATTACACTTGGTATTGCCTCCTGCATTCCTTGTGATCATCTCCTACTTATCTACCTGATTGGCTTGGTGCTCATTCTATTCTAGCTTGTTTGCCTACTGTCACTTAGAAGATGTGTTGTGTGAGGGTGTTTCAAGCTCTTTTATACTATACAACAAGATGAACTAGATATGCTTTAGCTTGAGAGGGAGTGTTGAGAATCAACAACAACTAAGCCTTTTCCCACACTAAGTTGGGTCGGCTATATGGATTCTTTGCCTCCACACAGATCGATTTTCAGCTATTTCAGGATTTAAATTAAAGTAATTGAGGTTGTACTTAATAGTTTCCTTCCAACACTTATTTGATCTTCCTCGCCCCCTCTTAGCAGGTTCAGCCTCCAACTTCTCGCATCTCCTAACTAGAGCATCTAGTGGCCTTGTTTGTAAATGTCTAAACCACTTTAGATGTGCCTCTCTCAATTTATTCTCTATCGGTGCCACCCTAACCTTTTTTCTAATAATCTCATTTGAAATATAGTCCTTTCTTGTGTTGAGAATAATATACTTAAATTGGATGAATCATTAAATCTTCTAATACTAGGTCATGCTTTGTTTGCCTTGTGATCATCTCCTTATCTACCTGATTGGCTTGGTGGTCATTCTATTCTGGCTTGTTTGCCTACTCCCACTTAGAAGATGTGTTGTGTGTGGGTGTTTCAAGCTCTTTTATACTATACAACAAGATGAAGCTTGATATGCTCCGGCTTGAGAGGTAGTGTTGAGAATAATATACTTAAATTGGATGGATCATTAAATCTTCTATAAAGATCCATTTAATACCAGGTCATGCTTTGTTTCACACCACTAATTGAGGGAATTGCAAGAGTGGCCATTGGTCTAAATATACTGCTAGTTTTACTTAAGAAAAATCAATGCAATGGCCATTAGGGGGCTTTCTGATGGTTATCCTTTCTGTTGAAAAGAATTTTCTATGCAAACTGATCTCCCTGTTATGCTCTATTGTAATGATATGGAATAATTTTACTATTTTGATCATCAGAGAAAAGAGGTCTTGGGTTTGATCCCCCATCCCAACACAATTATTTTCTTTTCAAAGAAAAAAAAAAGATAATGGTTGTTTTTGTGAGCTTGTTGAAAAGGTGCAAGATATTTCATTAAGCTTGTTTGCAGTAAACTAATATGTGCAGGCTTTTCAGCATTATTCATCATTGTGTGCTTGATTTTTCTCTCCTTTAGGAAGGTTTAGCTTTAGGCTGCTTATTTTTTTGCAGATTTGTCCTGTTTGTGCTGACAGGGTTGGGGTGGACATGGTGAGCCACATAACGATGCAGCATGGAAATTATTTCAAGATATCCTTGAGTCCTAACTTCACAACTAATATATCAGAATCTTCGGCTGATATGTTTTCCTTTCTAGTAAATAGGAGTTGTAGTTTATATTTATGATCCAAGAGCTTTGTTCCACTACTGAGAGCAAATAAAAGCTAGTAATGCATTCTTTTTTAAAGCTGGTCTCTATGCAGTAAAAAATTAATCGTTGAATTCCTTAATCAGTCTCACATGCAGCGGAGGAGGAGATACAGGAAAAGTTCATCAAGTTCTCATTCAGCATTATCTTTACTAAAGAAGGAACTATGTGATGGGAACTTACACTCTCTTCTTGGAGGATCATCCTTTTTGGCTCCTGCGCTTGAAGCTGCTCCAGATCCTTTACTGTTTTCTTTTATCAACAATGTGCCTTCATCTGATTCAGCAAGTGATGTTAAATCACCATCATTAGAAGAGGAAAACCAGGAAAGCAAAAGCTTGGACAGGAAGGCCATTGAAAGGTGGAACATTTGCCCATATGTTGTTCTATTTATGTGTTATTGCATAGTCTTATATAGTGCAGAATAACGGTCCTAATCACTAGAATAATTTTCAAGTGCTTGCTTCTGTTGGTTAAATTTGTAGAACTTCCAAGGCAAAATCTTGTTAGGAAAATTTGTTGGTTAAATTTGTCACAATGGGGCTTGGTGCCTGATCTTCCGGGGAGACCTCTCAGATCAGAGGTGTGCAGAGTTTTAGATGTTGTTACAGGAGTTGGAAGGATGGGAACCAGAGGAGGGGGTGGACTCTTTTGCCTGGGAAGAGGGAGATTTCTTGGTGGC
Source organism: Thalassia testudinum (assembly GCA_037157565.1). Lineage (NCBI taxonomy): Eukaryota > Viridiplantae > Streptophyta > Magnoliopsida > Alismatales > Hydrocharitaceae > Thalassia > Thalassia testudinum. Next base: position 30,357,596 of record JAZHRO010000061.1, on the reverse strand, counting down.
TTAGGCTTTCCGTAGAGCGAGTTGTAGCGTGGCCAGCCTGAACGTTGAGCTCATGAGAGATTGCAGACTTCTCTCGGAGGCGGAATGCCTATTGAAGGTGAGAATTTTTGCATGGCTGTTGAGGAGGGGAAGGATTATGACGAAAAAGTGGAGATCGAGATGGGCTCAGATGGATGATGTGAGATGTCCCCTTTGTGATGGAGCGGAGGACATTCAACACCTCTTTTTCCAGTGTCCGTTTGTGATGCAGGTGTGGCTGAAGTTGGGGATCGATTGGATTGCCCATCGGGGTGTGCTTAGTTTTGGTCTTCTTTTCGTAGGGGGAATGCAGGTGACGGTTTGGTCTTGTTTAGATCCAAGAGGGATCGAGCTAAGGTTCTGGCTATCTTTTGGGGTGTGTGGTTGGGTAGGAATGGAATGATTTTCAGGGGTGAGAGACCCTATGTTGAGAATTTTTTCTGCTTCATTCAGTTGCACGTGGAGTTTTGGAGAGCTAGTTTGTAATCTCTGGTGTAACCTTTTTGATGGATTGAATTGAATGTGGGTGGTTATCGTTTGGATAATCACCCTTTCACTTTTCAGAAACAAAAATCTTGTTAGGAAGACAAAATCTCAAATATAGATGCATAACAGGTAAGTCCCTAAAACATTTGTTCTAAGTCAGCTTTGAATGGTACCAGTGATTTAAATGTCGACAGCATGCCGTCGGTATGTCGTCGACAAGGCTATTTTGGGGAGGGGGCCATGCCGAGATGATTAAAGTATCGATTTACAGGTGTGCCGATGGCATGTCGACGACTTCGAGGGCATGTTGAGGTATGCTGATGGTGGTGTCGAGTCTGATGCTGCTGGATGAAGGTGCTGCTGCCACAGGCCGATTTCTGGAATCCCAAGGGTATAGAACGTTGATATTGAGGAATGTAAGGATTTAAGGATACACATACGGTCATTATGAAATACCTTTATTGTTACACAATTATTATGTTTTGAAAATGATATCATTTTGATTATTTATGTGATTTTTTGCTGGCATGCTGTCGGCATGCCCTCGACATTTTCACGGTGTGCCCTCGGCATGCCCATCGGCATGGCCATCGAAAAACGGGCATTTCCACAGCATACCCTCAGCATACCCACGAAATGCATACTTAGAATTTTATCGGCATGGCGTTGAGATCGACATTTCGAACCTTGAATGGTACTACATGATGAACACGAGGACAGTGTCTTGAGATTGGTAAATTGTTTATAAAAAATGGCAATTTGGTGTTAGCGTGTGCACATTCTTTTGTATGAGGGGCTCTTGGTTATTATTTATTTCTTGTTGGTGTTATATCACAACTTTCCCGTATTTTCATAATATAAGAAGTGGTAGGGCGCAATAATAGAACTATCTCATTTCGAGGCTTTAGGTATCCCACCCCCAAGGCCTCCAAAATCCTAACCACCAAATCTCTCTCTCTCCTGCGTGCAGTGCCCCACATCCACACAACGGTGGTGGCGGTGATTGTGTGGTCCAGTGCATCCAGCGAGGCTTGGCGGCATTGGAGTAGGTGCAGCGACAGCCTGCAGTGCCTCCAGCGACGGCGTGCGTGGTCTATGGCGAGTCCAGCGACTGCGTAGTCGGTCGGCGACGCTCCTGTAGCATGCCTAACGGTGCCTCGGCTTGCATGCTTGTGATCAGTAGCGATCTTGAGGGGTTGTAGCCATGTACATCCCTCATCTCAGGGAGAGGGAGTCTAGGTCCCTTTGGGGCCATCTCGAATGTTCTCGCACCCGGGTTAGGCCAACGCTCGTCTAAGGGGGTTTTTGCTGAAGATGCAGATCTGAAATCATATTTTTTAGATATATCGATGTTTCTGTGATTGTAGAAGATTGATTGAGGCTTGCGGATTGCGAGGATGGCTTCAGACGATTAGTCTGAGGTGACATTGGACTCTTTTTCGAATGCTGGGGTACTCAAAAACCCGTTCTTCGGTCCCATCATCAAACTAGATGAGACCAACTACCCGCAGTGGTCCCAAACCTTTCTTATGACCGTCAGGAGTCATGGGAAAAGCCACGTCTTTACTAATCCGGAGCCTGCAAACAAAACTGGCATTAATGCCAACTGAGACAGCGACAATGTCATGGTCTGTACATGGCTTATATAGACTGTTATTCCCCGAATAGGAGATGAGATTATGTACCATTTAACAACGAAGGAGCTGTGTGAGTCTTTGCGTGAGACATACTCACACGCCAAGAACTTTGCACATGTTTTTTAGGTCTTTTACGACCTCTTTTACTTGCGTTAGGAGGGATGCACGTTGTCGCAGTACTATTTCCTCATGAAAGGAATGCTAGAGAGGCATCACTCCTATCTGCCGGGGTATGCATGTGAGTCCTGGAGGAGTTTCCGGAGATAGTTGGCAGTCTCCCTTTTCTTGGCAGGCCTTGGACTTGATTACACGGCAGCCAGAGATCAGATCCTTACCACTCCTAAGCTTCCTACTCTGGAGGAAGCCGACAACAGATTTAGCAGAGTAGCAGTGCACACCTCTGCTCCTAACTCTGCTGCTCAAACGTCTGCACTGGCTGCGATCCCTGGATGTGGCAGGGGCTCTTCCCTCTCTGCACGTGGTTGTGGACGTGAACGTTCTAGTACACATACTCGGTCTTCGTGTACCTACTATGCCAGGATGGTCCACTCTGAGGCTACATGCTGGCAAAAGTATGGTAGGCCACTTGTGGCCAATCAGGCAATCGAGGTTACTGATGGAATCCTTTCGAACACTGATGTTAGTTCTCTCAGTACCGAGATTGAGAATCTCCGGTAGCAGATTACTTAGTTGACTCAGGCATTCTCTTCTCAGCCTACAGACACTGCAGCCATTGCCTCCTCTTCTGAGGCACTTGCGATTGGTATGTTGTTTCTTCTGTCCTCTGGTGATTGGTTGATTGACTTTGGTGCATCCAAGCACCTGTGTGGCGACAGGGGATTCTTTTCTTAGCTAGCACTAGTGACACCAGCCAGGATTGTACAGGTGGCAGATGGGAGACGTTCGCCACTTGTTAGTAAGGGAGATGTCTTTATGTCATACTTTGTAATTGATAGATGTTTTCTTTGTACTTGATTTTTCATTGAGTTTGTTGCTTGTTAGCAGTATTACCAGAGATCTGAACTGCCGAGTTATATTTAATGTGTCTTCTTATGTCTTGCAGGACAAGCTCACTTGGAAGACGATTGGTGGAGGGCATGAGGAATGAGGGGTGTACTGTCTTAGCTATATTGTTGTTGCTGCTTCTACTACTCAGGGCCTTGTTTCTGTTGGATCTCCTCTCTAGTGGCATTACAACCTTGGCAATCTGCCTATTGATCGTCTCAGACGAGTTTTGTCGCACATACCCGTCATTATTACTCACTTATGATGCCTGTCAGCTGGGCAAGCACTACAGGGCTAGTTTTTCCACTTTTGTTTCAGTTTTCTTTGTTGTTATGTTTGATTTGATTCACATGTATATTTGGGGTCCTAGTCGTATTCCTGATCGACTTGGGAACATATATTATCTAGTGTTAGTGGATGATTTTTTTCATTTTTCTTGGCTATTTCTTTTGAAAAATAAGTCCGATGTAGGACATTGTTGAAAATTTTGTTAAGGAAATAAAAACTCAGCATTCACATTTTGTGAAGTGTTTTCAGTCTGATAATGCCTTAGAATTTTGTACCACTTGGTTGCATATTTCCTTTTATAGTTGTTGCATTATTCATGAGACCACATGTCCTCACATTTCTCAGTAGAATGGTGTTGCTGAGAGGAAACATTGCCACTTGATGTTGCTCGTACCTTGTTGATTCACCACTCGGTCCCCTTTCTTTACTAGGGTGATGTTGGTTTGACGGCTTATTTTCTAATCAATCGGATGCCTAATGCTGCTTTGTACAAGCGGATTCCTTTGCAGGTATCCCGATAGACCCTTGTTTCATGTTACCCCTCGAACTTTTGATTGTGTTGCTTTTGTTCATTTGTTGGGATCGGGTTGGGATAAACTAGCATTGAAAGCAGTTAAGTGTGCTTTCCTTGGATATACTCGGACATAAAAGGGGTATCGATGTTTTGATCTGACCACTTCTCGACATTTTATTTCAGCGGATGTTACCTTTCATGAGACAATACCCTTCTCCACATCTGCTGCTGAGCTACCTTTTGAGGGTGATATGGCTCCCATGCTATTTACACCTATTTGCTTTGGGAGTTTTCTTGAGATTCCCATTCCTATTGCACCACCACTACCACTTGCTATGCTATCCTTTTCTCGCCTGACTAAGCCATTTCAGAGTTATGTCTGTCCTCACACTATTTATCAGGGTTGCCTACCCTTGCCTTCACCATCGTATTCTTAGGTGAGTCCCTTAGACGTTGACGCTTGTTTGCCAAGATGTTGATTATAGGGATAGGACAGATGATGTGACAGGTGATCTAGACCTTCCAATGGTTGTTCAGAAGAAACCACGGACTTGTGCTACTTATCCCATGGTTGGGGCACTTGCTACTGACATCCTGGGTTTATAGGATTAACCTAGGTGTTGGCTACTACTTGGATCCCAACGACTCACTACGATACCATGCTTGATCGGAGATGGCTGGCAGCCATGGAGAACGAGATGACAGCTCTTAAGGGTCGTGGGACCTGGGAGCTCACTCCATTTCTAGATGGGGCTACGATTGTTGGTTGTCGATGGGTGTTCACTGTAAAGTTCAACCCAGGTAGAGGCATTGCCAGATACAAAGTACACCTCGTGGCAAAGGGGTTCACCCAAACCTATAGGGTGGACTTCTTTGACACCTCACCGGTTGCTAGACTTTCTACCGTACGGATGCTGGTTGCGGTGGTAGTCCATCTAGATTCGTCGGTTGAAGAAAATGAACCTCCTTAGTTTACCAAGTAATCCCTACACCTCTATATAGGTGAGGGAAAAGTTACATTATAAACCCACTACTAAAATAAAAATAACAAAACACCTCTTACAACAAAAACATAACTCATAGCTCAACACTCCCCTTCAAGCCGGAGCATATATATCCATCATACTTAGCTTGTTTCTACACTGCTCAAATTGAGGGTGAGACAACGGTTTGGTAAACATGTCCGCAGTCTGGTCTGAGAAGGCAAGACAAGTAATACGAAGCAGACCTTGTTGAATCAAACTCCTGGTGTAATGACAATCTACTTCCACATGTTTGGTTCTCTCATGGAACATAGGATTGTTTACAATATAGGTGGCAGCCTGGTTGTCACAATGCATCCCCATAGGTTTCTGAACGTTAACATGAAGATCTCGTAACAGAGACTTGATCCATATCATCTCAGTTGCAGTATGTGCCATGGCCTTGTACTCAGACTTAGCACTAGAACGTGAAACAACACTGTTTCTTGCTCCTCCAGGTTACCAAGTTCTCAGCTACAAAGGTACAGAAACCAGTAGTAGACCGCTTGTCACCAACATCACTTGCATAATCCGCATCTGAGTATGCAACAACAGACATAGGTGCCTTTCTCTGAAAAAGAATGCCTCTACATGGACATCCCTTGATGTACCTTAACACCTGCATCACAGCTTTCCAATGAACCTTAGTGGGCTCATTTAAGAACTGACTTAGCTTACCTACGGTAAGGCTAATATCTGGCTTAGTGATAGTTAGATATAACAGTTTCCCCACCAGTTTTCGATATGTCTTCTTATCTTTTAGCTTTACATTATTCTCAAAAAGATGAATTTTAGGATCTATAGAAATATTTCCATCTTTAGATCCTAGCATGCCGGTCTCCTAAAGAATATCAAGGGTATATTTCCTTTGCAACATAATTGTCCCTTGCTTACTTGTAGCAAACTCAATGCTTAAAAAAATCTCAGCTTCCTAAGATCTTTCATGACAAATTGGTGTGCCAAGTACTACATCTGAGATATACCCTCTGCATTATTACCTATAAGAATAAGATTGTCTACATACACAAGTAAAGCCATTGTACCCCTACTGGTCTTCCTCACAAATAGTGAATGATCCGATGAATATCTCTGCATACCAATAATAGACAACGCCTCAGGCGCTGGAACCAAGCTCGAGGGCTCTGCTTAAGACCATAAATGGCCTTATGAAGCCTGCACACACACTCCCCCTGAACCTCAAAGCCATGTGGCTGCTTCATACATATCTCTTCCTCCAAGTCTCCGTACAGAAATGTATTTTTGACATCCAGTTGATGTAACTGCCATCCATAATGAGTTGCAACAGAGATAAGAGTGTGAACAGTCGAGAGTCGTGTAACAGGGGAGAATGCGTCAAAGAAATCTATCCCATAGGTTTAGGTGAATTCTTTGGTCATTAGGTGAGCCTTATACCTTGAAATAGACCAATCTGGGTTGTATTTCAAGGCAAAGACCCATCTGGTTGCAATAAGGTGCACGCCAGACGGTAAAGATGACAGCTCCTAGGTACCTTTGGGAGTAAGTGCAGACATCTCCATAGTAGCATTCCAGTGTGGATGTAGCAGAGCCTGCTGGTACAAGGTAGGTAACTCAACACTGGATACAGCAGTTGTGAATGCAGGAAACTCCGAACTCAGAGAGTCAGCAGAAACAACACTCCCAGCAACACGATATTGGGCACAAGATTGTGGAGCCTTCTTAATAGTAATAGGAATATCCTCATCAGTACTCATGGAATCAGGACCTGGAGAACTATTCACAGGTGATAAACTCTCACCCTTTACATCTGTTGACACTGTATCTGAAAAAGCCTCTTGAGTAGAAACTGCCTTTAGGTTATCAACACTAACCTGAGGAGTCTGTAGAATAGATGGAGGGGGATTTGCCTTATACGCAACTGACAACTGATAGGTGTGACCCTTGAAGGTCCCTTCATCCGCTGGTACTGGCCTAAATGTGCTAGTAGATGGCTCAGTAGCTTGAGAAGGGCTACTAGTATCTGTGAATATACCAAATGGTATAGGAGCAACTGGTACAGGCACACACTTCGGCACACTCTGCACTTGCCTGGCAGCTACAGAAAAATTAGGTACAGCTTCATGAAAGGTGACATTTGCACTGATATAATGTCTCTGGTGTAGGGGATCAAAACACCGATACCCCTTATGAGTACAAGAGTAGCCAAGAAACACACTTGACTGCTCTTTGTGCTAATTTATCGTGCCCAGGTCCAAGGAGATGTACAAACGCGACCACCCAAATGTCTTAGGTGGAAGATCAAACAGCTCATTATTTAGATAAAGCACCTACCACGGTATCTGCTCGTGAATCACTGAGGGCAATCTATTAATAAGGTAGCAAGCTGTGAGAACTGCATCTCCCTAGTAGTTTTGTGGCACACTGTTATGGATAAGAAGAGCTCTGGTCATATCATGGATATGTCTGTGCTACCTCTCTGCAACTCCATTTTGCTGAGAGGTATGAGGACATGAGCTCTGATGAATTGTCATGTAAGCCATAAAATTCTGCCAGCCGACGAGTACAAAACTTCTTTGCATTATCAGATCTGAGAGTCTTGATGCAAACATCAAACTGATTTTTTATCAACACAAACTTCTCAGTGAACCCACTTCAGACTTATTCTTCATGAGAAATAGCCAGGACAATCGGGGTCCTATTGGGACCCCAAACATCAAGATGCATTAATTGAAAACACGAAGTCGAACGTGGTCCTGTAGCCACTGGAAAGGAAGATTTTTGGTGTTTCCCAAGTTGACATGCATCGCAGGAAAGTTGTCATTGGGGATACATAAGTAATAAGCCTACGTAATTTTTCCAAAGAAGGATGGCCCAACCGTCTATGCTACTGTAAAGCACTCCTAGATGTACTTACTCGACATGCTTGAGCCATGGGACCTTGCTGAAGTTGGTAAACTCCATATCCACTACCAATAGTCTTCCCTGTCATTTTATCCTGGAAGATACATCCACGCTCATCAAAGATGATATGGCAATTCATCTGCTTAATAATCTCACAGATAGAGAGCAAGTTCATGGATAAATCTGGAACAAACTGGATATGTTTAAGATGCATAGAAGGGGTAACATTAATTTTCCCCTGACCACTAATAGGAGCAAGTCGCCCATTAGCCACCTGTACTGTACGGCCTTGAGAGATAGGTTGAATCTGTCTAAAACACTGCAGGTTCCTGGATAAATGATTAGAAGTGCTTGAATCAATCAATCACGTCACACCAGTAGGAGTATTACCCACGGTGGTTCCTAGCGCTATCGCTGATTGAGACACTACCATATTTACTGAAACACACTGCCACAAACTAAGTTCAATGTGCCGCAGAAAAGGGTATACACCCCTGAATTTCTTCACAATCACAAGTTTAATGTGCCACAGAAAGGGTACACATCCCTGAATTTCTTCACACTTCAGATCTGAAAATTGACAGAAAATGGGGAATACACACCCCACTAAATATACCAACCAGGGAATACACCCAAAAAATCTTTGCTCACACGTGATCAATACTCAAAGGGAATATACTCCTCAAAAACATTAATTTCCCCTTGACCACTAATAGGAGCTAGTCGCCCATCAGCCACTTGTACTGTACGACCTCGAGAGACAGGTTGAATCTGTCCAAAACACTACAGATTCCCGGATAAATGATTAGAAGCGCCTGAATCAATCAACCACGTCACACCAGTAGTTGGAGTATCACTCACAGCGGTTCCTAGTGTAATCTTTGACTGAGACACTGCCACATTTTCTGAAACACACTGCCACAAACTAAGTTAAATGTGTCGCAGAAAAATGGTATACACCCCTCAATTTCTTTACAATCACAAACTAAGTTTAACATGCCACAGAAAGGGTACACACCCCTGAATTTCTTCACATTTCAGATCTGAAAATTGACAGAAAATGGGGAATACACACCCCAACAAATATACCAATCGGGGAATACATACCTGAAAAATCTCCGCTCACACACGGTCAATATTCAAGGGGAATATACACCCCAAAAACATGCATCAAAGGGGAATATACAGCCCAAAACAAATGGATACAAAGATCTGATTTGATTGTACCATCTAGGAAGATCTTTCAAACTCCTTTTCGGAAGATCTTCGCTCTAGAACTTCATCACCAACACGTGGAGGATCTTCCTAGACCTTGAAACAAAGGAGATAGGGATCTACAACCCTCTACTTACTGTCGGAATTGTCCAGTAGCAAGAGGAGGGCGGTGGAGAAGGGTAGGAGAGGCGACGCTGCCCCCTTTACCCTCTTATCGCTGCCAACGGCGGTGGCTGTGGGGGCAGGCGACTGTGTTGCTGCTGTTGGTAGTGGTGGTAGGTGGCTGTGCTGCTGTTGCTGTTGGCAGTGGTGGTGACGTTGGCTGGCAATAGTAGTGCTGTTGCTGGTCAGCGCTGCTGCCGGAGGTGGCTGTGGCGGTGACGGCGGGCTTGGTGGTAGGGTTAGGGTATTCTTGGTAGAGTTTTCAGCTTCGCTCTGATATCAAGTTGAAGAAAATGAACTTCCTTAGTTTACCAAGTAGTTCCTACACCTCTATATAGGTAAGGGAAAAGTTACACCATAAACTCACTACTAAAATAAAAATAACAAAATACCTCTTACAACAAAAACATAACTCATAGCTCAAAATGGTCCTTGCATCAGCTGGACGTGAAGAATGCATTCCTGTATGGTGATCTCTAAGAGGTGTATATGTAGCAACCACCTGGATTTGAGGTTCAGGGAGAGTATGTATATCGACTGCGGAAGACCATCTATGGCCTCAAGTAGAGTCCCAGAGGCAGAGCATGGTTCCAGAGGTTGTCTCAGGTTGTAGATGCAGCTGAATTCAGGAGGTCGATGACTGATTTCTCTCTTTTTGTTAGGACTGGACGAGGTGTTGTGGTGCTTCTTGTATATGTTGATAACTTAATTGTCATGGGAGATGATGTGCAGGGTGTAACTGAGATTAAGCATATTCTGGTAGAGCAATTTATTATGAAAGATCTAGCTGCTCTACGATACTTTCTTGGTATCGAGGTTGTCCGAAGCAAGAAGGGCGTAGTCCTGTCCCAGGGAAGGTATGCGTTGGATATCTTGTAGAAGGTGGGTGTGCTTGGGGCCAAAGAGGCCAACATTCCTATGGATCTCAAGATGTCACTTTATGATGATGATGCACAGTTGGTGGACAGCAGGCAGTACATGCATCTTGTGGGTAAACTGCTATATCTAACTATCACGAGGCCTGATATCTCCTTTGCGGTGGGGAGATTGAGTTCATGGCCAAGCCAACATGACAGCATTGGGATGCAGTATTGATGGTGCTTCAGTACATCAAGAAGGCTCCTGGAAAAGGTCTTCTCTTCTCCAAGGAGTCTTTTATGACCTTAGTTGGCTATTCTGATGTAGACTATACCAGATGTCATGTGGACCAAAAATCCACTACGGGGTTCTACATCTTTTTGGTAGAGAACCTGTTAACGTGGAGGAGTAAGAAGCAAGGCACAATTGCTAGGTCGAGTGTTGAGTCTGAGTACAGGGTCATGGCTCAGACGATTGCAGAGATGATGTGGATTAGGCCCCTACTTACTGATTTGAAGGCATAGTTTTCTAGTTCGAAGGAGATAAGGTGTGATAACAGTTACCTTCATTGCCACTAACCCTGATTTTCATCAAAGGATGAAGCATGTAGAGGTTGATTGCTATTATATCAGAGATATTATTAAGAAGGGGATGCTATATACAACACTAGTCATGTCTGAGAAGTAGATTGCAGATATTTTTACTAAGCCTTTAGTCAGGTCCTTGTTTGATTTATGTGTATCTAAGCTGAGCATGATGGATATCTATGCTCCAGCTTGATGGGGAATGTTAGTGTATGCACATTCTTTTGTATAAGGGGCTCTTGGTTATTATTTGTTTCTTGTTGGTGTTGTATCGAAACTTTCCCATCTCTTCATTATATAAGAGGTAGGGCGTAATAATAGAACTATATCATTTTGTCTAATTTCTGGTATTTTTTTTATTGAAAGAAATAATTGTGTAGATTGTTTGAATTTATAAGAGATTTTTACATCCGTGTCCTTAAAGATATACCTAATTACATCTATACCTTATAATACTTCATTATTACATCCATACCTCTATAAACTTGTGCCATTATTCATATACATCCCTCTGTTACATCTGACGATAAATGGAGGTAACTATGGTTAATAAGTAATCTCCACCATAGTTAACTAAAAAAAATTGAAATTTTTACATGCATGGCCTCCGAAACTTTCCTAAATATCCAAAAAATAAAATCTCTCCTAGAAGAGGGGAGATGATGCTAGGCAGGGAGGGGGGGTGGGTGGCAGTGGCTAGGAGGTGAGAGGTGGGGCAACGGTGGCTAGTGGAGGTGGGGTGATGACTACGGACGGGGAGGGGAGGGGAATGAAGGGGTAAGAGTGGCGGTAACTGGGGAGGAGAAAGGTGGTTGACCATGACTGGAGGATAGGTGGAAGAAGGAAGGAGAGTTGCCTTTGGCTACGATCTCAATGTTGCTGTTGCTCTTGTGGTCCTTTGACAAAGAGCTGTGATCCAATCTTGAGAGGAGGAAGAAAGTGAGAAGAGGAGGAAAAGAAAGAAGTGGAAAAAATGTGGATAGGGGTATTGATGTAATTTTGAAATATGGATAGGGGTACTAACGTAAGTTTTAAACTTTACACCGTTAATGTTAACGACCATTATGGAATATTTGAAGGAATATTCTCTGAATTCTAGCGGAGACTTAACTTGAATGTATAACTGGTATGAGATGCAAGTTTGTAGAGGTATGGATGTAACATCGAAGTATTGGAAGATATAGACATAATTAGATATGTTTCTAAGGACATAAATGTAAAAGATCCAATTTATAAATGGACAATGATATAATTCAAGTAGTTAAGAATAATAATTTAGGAACAATAATATACTTAAAGTTGGTGGCACTGGTGTTTGAAGATATGTGTAACAACTTAACTCTTAACTTAGTTATAGATGCTAGCAGGGTAGTGTCTTCTTCCACTACATGTGGCAAAATAGATAAATGCCTTTGAAGGCATATATGGCATGTAGAAGAATAATTGAAGTCCTTCAGAGACGGTTGAGAGAATTGTAGTGTTTAGTCCCATATAGTGTAGTGAGATTTTGTTGTGTGGTTGCCTATAAATAGGTGTGTACCTCTCACTCATTCTGTTGAGAAGAAATATAGAGACAAGCCTTATCGGGACTTCTCCCATGATTTTCTCGCTGTTCTTCGTGGGTGAGGTTTTCACGTAAACCCAAGCATTTCTATTCTTTTATGCTTTGATATTATCGCTTTCATATTATTTAGATTTGTCGACTTGGTATCAGAGCAGTTCGATTCTTGGGTTTATTATTTGAATTATTATCTTTTATCATTATTTTGTGCTTGGAGTTCCAATATCTTGATCTAAAGGAGAATCAAGGAGTATGTGGCAAGGTGATCTGCCCCTTGCTAGGGTTTTCGATTAGGGTTGCTCGAGGAGGATCTCCTCGGTGGAGTTTTTGCCAGGCTCATGCTGGAGACGATCGATGTGAGGTAGTGCAAGGAGTAGTAGGCGGTGATGTTGACACGTGGATCCCGCGAAGAGGTGTGAAGCAGCTGCACATTAAGAGGCCACGCGAGGTGGAGCAAAGGGTGTCGCAACGCTGTAGAGGGTTGCTCGAGGCGATCACTGGCAATACGCTGTTGTTGGCGACTGCGAGCGAGGCTGGGCTGTGCAGTAGCCCAAGCTGCAGTGTCCTGGCATGTTGGCGGCTGCAAAGGGTGCTGTTCATGGTGCCTGTGCAGGTTGTGGAGGCGGTGACGAAGGAGAAGACGATCTTGAAGGGGAGGTCGATGAGGCCCTGTTGGTAGCGCTGCTGGAAGATACGTCCGCATCATTGAAGAGGGAAATCTTCCTCTGAATACACGCCCTGTGCCTCGAAAGGCCCATACACGCCCATCACCACCAGCTTAGACCCATCTCTCTTCTTAACAAAACTGGCAGATAGCACGTCTCCTTAAGAAAAAAATCGTCCAATGTAAGGATCTCCTCCCTCCATCCTAGTGTCGCCACCCTGCCTACTGCATCCAACACCCTGAAGCCCTCCATCCAAGTGTCGCCAATATCCCTCACATTTTTGTCACATGTTGCCAGTTTCGTTTCCTATAGCAACACAACATCCGCTTTCCATTGTTTGATGTATCCTCCAGTGCTGCCCTTCTTGAGGGGTCATTGAGATCCTTGACATTCCAGGTTAGGACATCCAACATCCGACAAGGTTGACACCCTCCCTCGCGGATTGACAGAAGCTCTTCGCCTCCGCCACCTGTAGAACAATCTCTTCATCAACTAATGTGTCTGGTGAGGTTCGTGGATTCTCCTTCGCTTCTCGGTTACGGCCATCAACCACCTCCTGTGGTTGATTCCTAGCATGCACAGTTCTTTCGCCTCCTTAGTATTGCCATCACTTGGTGTACCAGAAGCCATCTCTCTGCATCACGTGTGGCCTCTATCTAGTTAGGGGGACCCTGTGCTCCGAGTCGAAACCTCGGCCTTTGCGAACCAAGTCAGGGTCCCCTCGCACTTCCAGCTACTAACCCTTAGTCGGAGAAGGGCCCTATAGCTGGGGGGGGGGGGGGGGGGGGCATTGCGTCCGCATTATGCTGCGGAGGGGTTGCCGTCGTTTGGTCAGGCTCCCTCTCTTGTGGAAAAGCTCCTTCCGCAAAATGAGCCCTGTTGCGAGGAGCCTCTTCTGTCAGGTCGCGATGCGTCGTGGGGGACCTCTCGGCGCTTGCCTCCAAAGTGCTCTCGCCATCAACTTTAGGGGCCATTTGAGGTGGGGTGCCCCCTACACGTGTCGCCTCCAAAATATTAATATGGCCCACCGAGGCCTACATAGTTAGGGGGTCCATGCCCCACAAAGAAGGGCTCAAAACCTCGTGAGATGGATCCCCACTCGATCTGGTCTCCGCTCCATCATAAAATGGCTCGACCTTCGACTTTACAATGCCTCCATAAATATCTGAGGCCTCACACGCTGCATTGACTTCCACATGCGGTTTCCCCAGCGAGGACACCACGTATGATGACGCATTCAAGGTTTCCTCGGCTGCAATCGTTGCTTCGTTCGCCCGAGGACAAACCGTGTCCACACATGGTGATCGTTTGCCCGACCTTCCATGCATGGCTTCATAACCAACACCTTGTCAACCGCACCCCTCATCATCGTCACTGAGGGCTCCACGTTAGCACCTTAACCCCTTGCCTTCCTCGCGGGCTGCTAAACCCTAGTGACCAGGTGGCCTCCTTTGCCATTGCTACCGCATCGCATCGCCTCCGTCATGTTGCCTTGCCCAACACTTTAGCGAAGGTGGCCACTCCTACCTTGGCTCACGTGGGCATGCAGGAGACCATCCAAGAAAAGGCCCCTTGCTGAAGAAGAATCCACTCCATCAATGGTATACCACACTTAGGCTCCACGATTGCTTCAATCGGGCCACCAAAGTTCTCCATTCCCTGACACCCCTTTAGACGAGTGAAGGGGGACACCACAACCTCCACTACCTCCGTCGTCCTTAGGCCCGAGGGGATTCCTTTGATTAGTAGCATGGAGACAGGGGCCTTCATAGGGGGTGACTTCGCAGACGCTTCGTCGTGGATGCATGGCAGCCTCCACCTCAAACACCTACCCTTCAATTGAAGCTCTGTGAAGAGCAATGCATCCTGTTTCGGTGCTAGAAGCCCCAACACAAAGGATACCACCCTTTGCGGTGCCATGGACCTCCACCGTCCTATCTGGGAATCGCAAATGTAGCACCTCAACCACATCCTTTGGTTGCACTTGCCCTTCAGTTACCACCCCCACTAGACCTGCATCGAGCAGGGTCCAACCTCGCGACATCCTTCGACCAAGGCGCGTCAACCTCCACAAGAGGCCCTCCTCGCTGGTGGTGGTGGAGGCACAGCGGCCTCTGTCCCACGCCCCCGAACCCGATCGAAGGACCCCCTTCGAAGGCACAATGCTCTGGTGACTGAGGCTATCGCATCTCCAGCACTGCATTGGCTCTCAACATTCCCTTCGCCAATGACCCACTCCACCACATCTAAAGCAACTTGCGTCGCTCACACGATTGCCACGACCATCACGGTCTACCTCTCAGCGCGAAGAATTCGGAGGCACCCCCTTTGGTCGGCCCCTCTGATTCTATTGAACTTGCTACTTATCTTTCATGCTTTATATACTTTTTGGTTATGTTATATTTCTGTCTGGTTCTCATATGTAATTCTTCTAACGCCTTTCTATATAAAGAGGTGTAGGGTTTCCTTTGAGAATAAGAATCTTCATTTCGCCCTACTTGGTATCAGAGCGGTGATTATAAGTCGATGCTTGGGTATCCCACCGAAACAAGCCCCCTACCCCCTCCACCAAAACCCTAAAGCTCTCCTTGTCGCTCGTTACCTCCCACCTTCATTGACGCACCTCCACACTGGCGAAGGGGCCTTCTAGCGATGGCAGGCGATGATGCCAAACCCACTACGCCAGTCTGTGGTGACGTTGTAGGGCAGTGCGCTCCTGCAGTGGCGCTGCGGGCGATCTAGAGCAGTGGCAGCGGCAGCGGTGGTGGTGCAGGATTGGGGTACAATCTAATCATGGGCATCACCGCTTGATACTGATTGGATAGCAGGACCACTGGTGGGTTCGTGCTCCAGTGCAGCAAGGAGAGTGGAAGTATCCCTCCATTTAGGGGCTACTAGTGGTGCCTACGGACCCTAGTAGACACCTACCAGTTGTTGGAGGGCTACCATGCATCTCTAACTTGATTTTCAAGCAATAGATGACTTGGTTTTCAGGTTAGATCACTTGCTATCATGATCAAGGTTGGTTCAATAGATTTGAAAATCGGATTTCAGATATGATTTTGGTGACTTCTTGGTGCTTGAGGTGTCATGGCTTCATCTACTGAGGTTGTGTCGAAGACAAGTTAGGAGAGCAGAAATTAGGAGAATCCGTTTTTTATCTCGTTCGTAAAGTTGGATGAGATCAGCTACACTCAATCTCAAACCTTTCTGATGACTGTTGAGGGTCACGACAAGGAGCATCTACTACTAGAGCCAGAGTCTTAGAGTAGACTGGGAAGAACACCTCATGGAAGAAAGACAATGCATTGGTGAGGGCTTAGATCATGAATGCTGTGTCGCCACAGATTGGAGACGACATATGTACTATAAAACAACTAAGATGTGGGATACGCTTCACGACACATTCTCATGAGAAGAATTCTAGCAAACTCTATCAGGTTTACAATTAGATGTTCTCCCTTAGACAGGAGGGACAGTCCTTGACACGGTATTATGTTGCTCTGAGGGGGTTTCTAGAGAAATACAATGCCTGTAGACTAGTGTGCACTTGTGGTACTCATCTGAAGTATTGCAAGGAGAGCAGTTTTTCACTCTCTTTGGATTGGGTCCAGAATATGATGCTGCACATTTTCAGATCTTGACACTGTCGGAGCTTCCGATACTTGAGGAGACTTACAGCTGATTGAGTCGGATTATTGTTGTAGCTCCTACTCCTGAGGTTACTGGACAAACCTCTGCATTAGCTGTTGGTGGAGGTCGAGGCATGAGAGGTGTTCCTCTACTTGTGGACGTGGTCGTGATAGAGGACAGACAGATAAACCACGACTCACATGCACCTTCTGTTGGATGATTGGTCACGTGGAGGCTTTATGCTAGTCTATGCATAGGAGACCTCCTGTTGCCAATCAGGTTGTTGCTTCTTCTGATATAGAATCTTACATAGTGTCACGTGTTGAGTATGATGCTGTGGTATAGAGGCTTGCTCAGAGTACTTAGGAGACTCTGTCTTCTTTAGATACTGCTGCTATTACCTCCTCAGGTATAGACTATTTTTGCTGTGTTTGACAGGTCTACTTGGTTGGTAGATTTGGGTGCATCCCAGCACTTGAGTAGCGATCATAGTGGCTTTTAGCACCTTTAGTCTGCGCATCCTGGTAGGATTGTTTAGGTAGCAAATGGGAGGCATGCTAGAGTTGATGGTTAGGGGGAGGTGTCAGTCACCTCGAGTATGAGATTGCCAAATATATTATTTGTTCCTGATTTCTCGATGAGTTTGTTATCTAGTAGTCAGATTACAAAAGATTTCAATTGCAGGGTGATTTTTGATGATATTGGTTGTGTTGCAGGATAAAGCTTATGGGAAAGATGATTGGTGGCGGACATGAAGAAGGGTATGTATTGCCTGTCTCAGATGCCGTTTGCTGCATAGTGCTGAGATGTGTGTTTTATTGCTGGGAGTACCTTACAGTGGCACAATCACCTTGGCCATCCTTCACTAGACAGGTTACGCAGTATCATGCCTTCGCCAGCCACCAAGATTCACTGTGATGCTTGTTAGATGGGAAAGCACCACATATCTACTTACTCTGCTAGTTCTACTCTTTCTGAGTCTGTTTAATTTGTTGCATTTAGATGTGTGGGGTTCTAGTCGTATTCTAGATCGACTGGGGCATAGATATTATTTGGTGATAGTGGATGATCGTTTCAGAATATCATAGTTATTTTTGTTAAAGAATAAGTCAAACGTTTGGTTTGTAATTGAGAACTTTATTATTGAAATAAACAATCAGTTTGCTTCCACTGTCAAGATTGTATGCACTGACAATGCATTAGAGTTCTGTACTACTCTTATGAAGAATTTTTATAGATCTCATGGAGTGGTTCGTTAAACCACATGCCCCCATATATCACAACAAAATGGGGTTGCTGAGTGGAAACACATGCATATTTTGGATGTGGCAAAGACTTTCGATACACCATAATGTGCCTTCGTAGTACTGGGGAGATGCGGTATTGACTGCATGTTAATTAACAGAATGCCTAGTTCTGTTATTTTTGAGCAGGTGCTCTGGCAGATATTATACCTTGATCGGGATTTGTTCCAGTTGTCACTTCAGACTTTTGGTTGTGTAGCCTTCGTTCATATTTTTAGGCCAGGAAGAGAAACAACCCCCAGAGCAGTTAAGTGTGTTTTTCTATGTTACAGTCACACCCAGAAAGGATACAGATGCTTTGATCCTCTACAAAAGAGGCATTTTGTCAGTGCCGACGTTACTTTCATAAGGTCATTCCATATTTTTTAGTTATTGGGAGACAATTGGCACTTGAGGTAGAGAAGGCTCCCATGCCCATTTCTTTAGTTCAGTTTAGGGATTTTCCTGCGATTCAGATAGCGTCACCAGATACTACAGTTACTAATACTACCCACTTTAGAGATCTTCCATTGATTTTTCAGAAATCGGTCACATATAGGCAGCATGCCCAACATACCTACCCCTCTTTAGCACCATCATGCTCCCTACAATGGGTATGTGTTGAGACTACTGACCATTGTGTATCTGGTGATAATTCTGCAGGTGTTATACCAGCCACTTCTGAGGCTATTCCTGGTATTGAGGGAGTATTATCATTTGAGTCTGAGTCTATTTTTGCTGATATGGATCTTCCGATTGCTAACCGGAAGGCTCCTGGGAGTTGTGCGCATTATCAGGTGGCATGCGTCGTTTCTTCTGATGGGTTGGTCACCCATTTGCCTTGTTTACAGATGCCATCACCTCTACACAGATACCAGCCACTTATTAGTAGGCTATGCTCGATCCGAAATGGCATCAGGCCATGGAGGATGAGATGGCTGCACTTCAGTCTCACCAAACATGGGAGCTTACTCCGTTACCACCTGGTGCACACACCATTGGCTGTCGATGAGTCTTTGCCGTGAAATACAATCCAGACGAATCTCTTTCTTGGTATAAGGCTGGACTTGTGACAAAGGGATTCACCCAAACTTATGGAGTGGTCTTTGACACCTTCTCTCCTGTGGCTTGCCTTCCTATGGTTAGGATTCTTATTTCTGTAGCTGCACATTTTGACTGGCCGTTATGTCAGCTGGATGTTAAGAATGCCTTCTTGTATGATGATCTACAAGAAGTGTATATGCAGTAGCCCCTGAGTTTTAAGGTTGAGGAGTGTGTGTGTAGGTTGAAAAATGTGATATATGGTCTTAAGCAGAGCTTGCAGGCTTGGTTGCAGAAGTTGTCAAAAGTTGTTGAAGATATGAGACTTATTCGCTTTACTTTTGACGATATCCTGTTTGTAAGGAAGACAAACAAGGGGATTATCGCTCTCCTTGTTTATGTAGATGATCTCATCATCACAGGTGATGATACCACTAGGATAGTTGAGGTCAAGTAGAAGCTGGTAGAGAAATTTGTTATGAAGGATCTGGGCTCATTGAGATACTTCTTGGGCATAGAAGTAGTAAGAGGGAAGAGTGGGATTGTCCTTAGTCAAAGGAAATACGCTCTTGATTTATTGCAGGAGACAGGGATGTTGGGCTCTAAGTCTGCCAACTTACGCATGGATCTGAAGATGCACTTGTATGACTCTGAGTCCAAGGCTGTAGAGAGCAGAGGCTATAGGAAGTTGATTGGGAAGTTGCTCTTATCTTACTATTACACATCTAGATATCTTACTTGCAATTGGCAAGCTTAGCCAGTTTATGGATAGATCGACCAAGCAGCACTGGGATGTTGCTTTGCAGGTGCTTAGGTACTTGAAACGAGCACTAGGATGTAGACTACTATTTAGGAGAAGCAGTTCTATGAGTATGGTAAGATACTCAGATGTAGACTATGCTGGATGTCTTTTTGACAGGAAATTCACTATTGGATTCTGTACTTATGTGGCTAGTAACTTGGTAACATGGTGAAGCAAGAAGCAAAGTGTGGTGTCTCGCTTGAGTGCAGAGTTAGAGTACAGAGCCATGGCATAGACGACAGCTGAACTTGTGTGGATTAGATCAGTCTTACTTGACTTACATGTTAAGGTTGAGCAACCCATGGAGATGAGATGCGACACCGAGCAACTACCTACATAGCAAACAATCCAATGTTTCATGGGCGTGCGAAACATGTAGAGATTGACTGTCATTATGCTAGATATCTGATTTAAAGGGGACTTCTCTTCACTTCATCAGTTGCCTCAAAGAACTAGACCGTAGATATGTTTTCTAAGCCTTCTGCTAGACCTGCTTTTGAGACTTGTTGTGACAAGCTGAAATGATAGATATCTATGCTCCAGCTTGAGGGGGAGTGCTGAACTCTCTACTTATCCTTCATGCTTTATATAATTTTTAGTTATTTTATATTTCTATTTGGTTCTCATATGTAATTCTCCCAACACCTTTTTTTATATAAAGAGATGTAGAGTTTTCTTTGAGAATAAGAATCTTCAATTCATCCTATTGACTCACCAGAGTCCAAGCCTCCTCCCTTCCATGGCCATCCTCGTGACCCTGTTCATCATCTTTCCCCTCGGTGCCATCTCCCACTCTCTCTCCTTTGTCTCTTATCTCTCCCCTCTTTCTTGATTTTTGTTTTATCCGGGGCCCATATGTTTTTTTTAGAGATTACATAGTAAAAGTTTCCAATACTTTAAATCCTTTCAATTATAAAGTGTAGCAGGAAGGGGAATTGTGTAACCTAGATGGTTATTGAATGGGGACAGGGAGGGGAAGGTGGGGGTGTTTTATAGGATTTTTATTTGGGTTTGCATGCCATATGCTGGTTGCTAACTTTAGTAGGCTGATGAATTGGCTGCTTGTCATCAGCTGTTTAATCGGACAAGTGGTTGATTAATTGGCTCAATTGACTCTAGGTGGATTAATCCACTGCCTAGACTGATTGTTATAACCATGTTAAATGATCATTTGATGTCACAGTGTGGATTATTCCATGTTAAATGTTCTGATCTTTTCATGCTAAATGTTAAAATTTTCATGTTAAGTGTTGGTTTTTTTGAAGAGCATGGTAACCAAAAATTTGATGTCTCCAGGTGGATTTTTCCATATTAAATGCCTCTCAGTTGAGTACTGTTGTTCCTGTTTTTACCGGATGTTGATTTTCATATGTACAAGTGTTATTCTTTTGAACACTTTTTTCCTCTCAAAGGGGAAAGAATATGCCAATGATTCCTTTGTTGCATAATTATACTTGATCTTTCCTAGTTTTCTTTTGGAATTATGTATCTTTAAGAAGTCAAGTTGAGTAGAATTATTCGATTGATGATTTGGATTTGATTGTTTGATCACCTAGACACACTAAGGTGGTTAGTTGGGTCCCTCAGTACAGATGAAAGAATTAGTGTCATGTTGGATATATTAATGACAAGTGTTGAAAATTCAATCCTCTAAAAAAAAGGCATTTAAGATTCAAATGGTTTAAATCGAGGGTTTCGATAAGTCATCAAGAACTATCATGACATGCAACTGTTGTCTTCATTCTAAGAAGAGATGACTATCTTTTTGAGAGATTGTTCCTTGATTGAAGTCCTTGATGCACATCCTCCGTATATGAATGTAGATTTGGGTTGTCACGTAGGTTGAGTCAATGAGTTGACTCGACGAAACGGAGATGTGAAAGTCATCTTCTCATTTTCATGGAGAAGGTGTATTTTTTGACTTGAAATAGATGTCTGTGCTTGAATATGCATGGTTGGTGGACTGATGGTCGATGTGCCTACTTTGGTGTGGATTGAAAAGTTGGTGTATAAGAGAGTACAGGAGACACATGAGGGATTGCACACATTTACTATTATAAGTGTACATAGTAGATTGAAAGACATGAGCTTGCTTTGTATATGTTGGGATGTACAAAATTTTATGCATGGTCGTATGTGTACTGATTAGACTCATATATGAAAGAGAAGAAAACAATCCTTTTAGAAAGGAGATGGCCTTTGTTTTTGTTTCAATGGTACAAGAGCATGGAACTATATAGCCCATGGTAGGATAGATAATAAATCTGGGATTTAATTCTTAAGGTTATATGTCTTTCAATGTGAATGATTCGTAGGTGTTTGGAATACTTGTGTATAGAAAAATGAGCATCTTATTATTTAGTTTTAACCTTAGGGCTCTCTTTATAGTTAAGAGACCTTAGGGCAAATTACACATATGCCCCTAAGCATAAACATAAATAGAACAAGGTAGAAAACAAAGAACAAGACGAGACTCACACTCCCTCTCAAGTTGAAGTATAAATGTTAATCATATGTAGTTTAGAAGAATATCTATTGAAGCTGGTCCGTTGGAGTGCCTTCATGAACGATTAGTAGCTTGGGCTTCTGAAGAAACATGGGTAGTTCGGATAGGCCCCTTTATACTTAGGTCTTTGCTATAGCGACAATCGACCTGTACATGTTTGGTGCGCTCATGGAAGGTAGGGTTATTTGCAATGAACGCAGTTGCTGTATTGTCACACTTTAGCTCCATGGGCTATGTAATTGGAATATCGAGATCTTGGAGAACAGATTTGATCCACATGAGTTCATTAGAAGCATGTGTAATGGCTCTGTACTCAGACTCAACACTGGATCGTGTCACCACAGTCTGCTTGTCGCGCTAGGTAACCAAGTCCCTCCTACAAAGGTAAAGAAGGCCGTAGTAGATTCTTGTCCTTGGCATCTATATATGCCATAATTCCAAGATTGCCAAAATGTGAAAACAAGAGTCCTTTTCCAGGTGCAGACTTGAGATACCTTAGGATCATCATAACTACATCCCAATGAACTTTCCTAGGTTTGTCCATAAACTAGCTCCCCTCGATAACTGCAAGAGATTTATCTGGTCATGTCACTGTTACATATAGTAGTTTTTCAACCAAAGTCCAGAACTTGTCGAGCATCCACGAACTCAGAATTATCATCATGCAGATGTATCGTGAGATCCTAAAAAGTGTGAAGGGGGTCTTGAATAAGATGCTATGTAGATGTGTGAAGAAAGGGGAAAGTAGCGAGTGGGGAAATGAAATGTTTGAGGCCTGGTTGTGGTGTGATATATATATAGGGAACAACTTAAGCTTAACTAAATAGATTATGGACTTTATCAGGATGCATTGAAGTCCAGTTTAATCTAATCCATTATTTTAATAGATTGGAAAATGTTGAATATAATCCGATATGGTGAAGGTGAAAATTTTGACCCGGTCCAACTTGATTGGGGATCAAATGTGGGTTTATCCAATCAGTGTGTGCCCCTGCTGCCACTTATCTCTTATTATTCGAGCAATATATGAATGTGGAACAAGGGGTAACCCCGTTATAACAATAAATATTACTTAATATACAAGAACAAGGGAGAAATCCCACTTATCAGTCGAACCATTTCCCATTTTTTCTCACACAATCCAATAGGTCCTGTTAAAAAAAAAGAAAAGAAATTCCAATAGGTCCTTTAGAATGTGGCATTTGGTGGGGTATTCTGTCTTCTGCGAGCAAGGAAAAGCACACCTATCCCTTGGTTGTAGTACTGGTACATCCACTTGTTCGTTATCCCTCAAATGCTTTTATCCTGCTATTAGAAGTGTAATTTTAGAGTTGACATAATTTTCTAAAGTTTTGTATGGAAATACCCAATATAAATGGTACTGACAATACATATCCTCCTAGCTTAATATACGTTACCAGAGTGACCAGCTAAAATACCATAGCCATTCTGCTGATGAAGTTTTTGTACAAAGTTGAGGACATGTTGCGCCAACCAAAATATGTACTCTGTAATTCTCTCCCATAACCTTTTTTCTTTCTTCCAGTCTGTTGCTACACTTCACAGCTGCTGTGGCGGCAACTCTGCGTTCCATTCTCATCACAAGGCCCCCTTTTGCAACTATGCATTAAGGTGTTTAGTCTAAGAGATGACAGGATATAATTTAGCCATGGACCTGTGACTCAGGTTTGTTGTAAAAGATAAAGGGCCTATTATCTTTGCTGTGGTAAATTGTTGCATTAAAAATAGTAAATATGTGCAGATAGTTTTTTTTTTTTAATTTCCTTGTTTCTGTTTGCATTTGTGTGATTGCAGCTACAGTAATGGTATTCAAACATGTCCCTCTTATTAGTTTGGATGTTTCACTATTCAGAATTGGGTTGATTCTATACTTTACTAAGAGAATAGTTGCACTTTATTCTACTGTATGCATTCCCTTATCTTCCAGTTACAAACTAGTGGAGACTGTGTTCTACTTACGTTAGCGTGTTGTGGCTCTTGCTGCTCATGCTAGTTGCCTATATGGCTGTCTATTATTTACTTTCTAGTTTCTGTATAATTGTATGAGTCTGACCAGTAAAACTTTCATTTCAGCATCGAACCAACTCTCTCTCTCGAGGATCAAGAGGAGAGAGCTCAGAGGTCTGCATTTATGCAGGAGCTCTTGTTGTCCACAATATTTGAAGATGCTTTGTAAGGTAAATCTTGCTTGATTCTGGAGAATGGCTATGTGGTTTCATGAGAAGGACCCTGGCTATGCACATGGTTCAGATGCTACAGAGCTATCTGCCTGTGAGCAAAGAGGTGGCCCCTCCTCAATTGGTGAATGCTAAGCATATATTTATATAGTTAGTCTCTAAAGCTGATATTGAGGGAATAAAGCACTCCATGTATATTTTTTATGTAATCTTGTTACCTGTGATTCTTTAAATAAAATCATTTATCACCTTAATAGTTAGTTTGTGCATATAGGAGTTCTATAATATTGTTCTATGCCAGTTCATCGGCAATTGTTTAATGTTTGTCTTGGCCAATTGAGGAGTTAGTACACTTAGATCCTCTGTGACCTGGATTAGCCCATGAAAAGGTTGCTTGGTTTGTTAAGGCAGCAATAGTTACGTATCCAATGTACTATGCGAGGTACCGATAATTTCTGGCTTGCTTCCCTTTGTCAATTGTGTCAATCGTTTAGTGACAATTATGCCCATGTACTCATTTTTGGATTATTGTTCTGTCATTTACAGTCGTGGTACACTTTTGAGCTGGTGTAAGAGCTATATCATCCTCTTGGCCTTTTTTTCCGATCAATTCCCCATTAGTTTGGTCACCTTGCAGTTATTTTCCTGTTTTCGGCTCCAAATCTGCTAATAACAAATGTTAGGGGCTTTTTACATAATTTCCCCAGTAAATCTTGCAATTACACATATGGCCTCAAAAATTTGTTCGAATCATGCTTTCGGAAATTGCTATATGCATCGCATATATCCTTTTTAGTTTCAGCCAATTTTTTGTCAAAATTGTTAAATACTGTAGTTTGGACTCTTTTTTTTTCCGTTTTTCTTTCCCTCCGCCGCCAAACAACCCTATCGTATCCCCCCTATTCCCTAGTATGATCCGTGCCTTTAGTTGTGTAATCCTTGCAAGAGGTTTTTATTTTTTTCACCTTTACATGAAAAAAGAGCATGCAAGGAATGGTCAGCGGGCAAATAATCACATGCTTGTATATGAACCCTGCGGAGG
Organism: Thalassia testudinum; assembly: GCA_037157565.1. Lineage (NCBI taxonomy): Eukaryota > Viridiplantae > Streptophyta > Magnoliopsida > Alismatales > Hydrocharitaceae > Thalassia > Thalassia testudinum. The sequence goes on along the minus strand of JAZHRO010000061.1, from coordinate 30,332,196 downwards.
AATTGGAGGTGGTAATAGCGGACGATGTTGGCAGCAAGGTTGCTACCAGATGAGGGTGTTGTATGATGTTCTGGTTTGATTTGACCTATGTTCAGGCCCCCATGCATTACCTGACCGGCACAATCTCTGCCGGTGACCATTCAGATCTCAAGACTGCTATTAGCCTTCCTTGCCTGGGACATGGTGGAGTGGTCTACAGGTTCTTCCCATGCTTTCCTTGGGGGTGTTGGAAACTTGCTGGGAACTTGATTTGTAACATCAAATCCATCTTGAGGTTAGATCTTGTTTATTTTTTGAATCCATCAATCTGCAGTCCCAGTCGTGATCTCCGAGCAACTTTCTTACATTTTTACTCTACTGCTAGGTATTTTGATCAAGTTGTCATATCCTGCTGAAGGTTCTGTTGTCATATCCTGCTGAAGGTTCTTACATTTTGAAGGGGCTAAAATGCAAAAGTAATTTTCATAATGTACAGAGATCCCCCTGATTAAAGGGAAATTAAGTTCACAATACAAATGCAATCTTAAAGTTAAATTAAAGCTTTGAACATGTGAGTTTATAACTTTATCGATAGACATTTGGTTTTGGAAAATGAGTTTTAATGGTGATTACACTTGAGAGACATTATATTGATAGAGAGCCGGGCCTTTGTAAGTGTAGAAGTAGAGGGAGATAGTGGGAGAAAGGGAGAGGGTGGATCTTGGAGGGGAGAAGCTTTCAGTGCAAACGTTGATGAAAAGGAATCATAAATGTTGGTTTTTTAAATTTGTAATTTATTTGTATAATGTTGGAATTAACTCATTTTAGGTTAGGTACAATAGCTTGAAGCATCTTATGTTTGTTGTATGTTCACGAGAATGTGACTGATAGAGAAAATGGTATTGGAAATGATAGAAAATTTTATAAGAATATGAAGATATCAAGTAATGAGGTGGCATTTGAGAAGTTAAAAGAAAAAATAATGAAAAGGGTTGATTTGAATCCTTTTTCTCATAATTTGCTTTATTTCGATGTAATGACTCACTCATTTTCTTTTTGAACTTCTTAAATTTCATGGCATTGCTTAAAATCCTTATATTTTTATTAAACTTTCTATCATACTCAACACCATTTTTTCCTTCAATCACATTTTTGTAACCAAACAAATACAAGATACGTCCCGTTGATGCGGATTTTACGCGATTTGTAAAATACATCATTGTAATGCATAAAATCAATCAACTCTTAAATTTATAAAATCTATATAGGGAAGTATCTAGGGTTGTTCAAGGAGTTAATTTATTTTCAAAAATGTCTCTTGCTTGGAAATGAAATTTACCTTTCCTTTTGGTCTTTTCAAATATATATTTTTTAAGGTTTTGAAATAATGGGAAACACGAGTTGTTGGCGGGAAAGTAAATAACTACGATCACTATTTTTCATATTTTCAGAATTAGGGTTAGTGGTGGGATTAGAGGTGGAAGTGGATGGGTTAGTGGACCTATTTTGTTGATTTTCCATATTTTTATAGGAAGACAGAAAAAGTGATCTTTTTGCGTAGGGGGTAAAATCAAATGGTCCTTCCAAGTATAGATTTTGAGACCATCGCCTGTGCATAAAGTGGAAGAACGGGAGGGGAGGAGAAGAGATAGAGATGAGAGAAGTGTGCACACAAGCAATCAAATTCTAGGCCTAACTCAATTGTGACTTCCTAAAAATTAACCTAAGACTTGTTCTACCTAGGAAATAAGTAATCAACAGTGAATATCCGTTTTGTCAATAAACCTAGCCAAGTTACTTAAGGAGAGGTTTGGGCCCAAGCATTTCCCAGGAAAATCCCCAGGTGCTTGTACAAACCTACGCTTGGTCATTTGACACGGCCCCTTAGCCTGACACCAAATATAGATGATAGAATTGGTATTAACTAGAGAAAATTTAAGACCTATATAGCAAGCCTAAGTTGATGAAACCTTAGGGGTCAAGTTTCTACGGATTTTAGTTAGGTCTAAGATATTATAATGCACACGGAATGTGGAGGGCGTTAATTGGGGTAATGTCCTGTTATTTCAATTTTTTTTTGTGTGAGAATTGGAAAGTCGTTCCAATTTCAAACAAGTTGTCACACAATTTTGTATTTTTATTTTTGAGGATTTTCTTTAAATTAATGCATTTTAGGGTTTCCTTTCTTAAGACTTCAAACAAGCTTTGAGATCCACAAACAAGAGGAAATCAAGCTGTATGGATGAAGATATGTTTCCTTTATGCTGTTTGTCTTTAAAAATGAAAAAGAAATCTTAATCCAATTAATCCTAGGACAGAAATTTACCTACCAATGGATATTTTTTAGGCTTTTTGTATTAAGTAGTGCTCCAAACAGATCAAACAATACCACTACTTTATGTAAAATCAAACAAAAATTTCAAAAAAGATTTTTTTAAGATTTTAGAAATTTATTTGATATTTTTAAAGTATTTTTCTTTGTGCGGGTGTAAAAGTTCAGAATTGATACCTGTGGGTATTTTGGACTTTTCAGTACCACCACCATTGTCAGAAAATTTTGATGATTCTATGAGATGTGTAGAATTTCACAAGGATTCCAGAAAGTTAAATTTCACAGAAATTAGGTGAGAATAAAAATCTTAAAATTTAACGGATAATAGCAAAATAAGAAGATTAGAGGGTGTGACCCCTCTGCAGTCCACAAATTTTTAAAAATTAAATACAAAGCCAATCAATCTGAAATTTGGAATGGATGCTCCCAACTTGATTTGGAATCATTGTGTGAAATTTCAAGATTTTAGGAGACCTATGGTGTTTGGAATTGATTTTTCAATTCCAGACAGAAGTCTGGACTCGAATAATAGAACACTAACACTTAAAATGGAGTGGTGTTTAATGGTGCAAACAAGCAAACAATGAGTTTTAAATTGCACTATTCCACTTAATTAAGTTTTTTAAGGTTCTAAAAGCCAAGTTTAGTATATTTTGAAGTCTTTTAATGCTTTATGTGACAAGATAAAGGGATCCACGGGAAGACAAGGGATTTGAGTTCTTTCCAAAATTCCTGCTTGCTTTCTGTAGTTCCTGCACATACGAGATAGAAGAAAAGAGAAGGGGATGAGATCTACTTCAAGCAAGAGAAAAGTGATAAAAGCAAAGCCATGCCTCCCTGACAATGGCGTCAAAAAGTGATGCGGATTTTAAGCAGTTTGTAAAATACATCGTTGTAACACATAAAATTGATCAACTCTTAAATTTATAAAACCTAGATAGGGAAGTATCTAGGGTCGTCCAAGGAGGCAATTTGTTTGCAAAAATATGTCTCTTGCTTGGAAATGAAATTCACCTTTCTTTTTGGTCTTTTCAAATATATATTTTTTAGGATTTTGAAATAAGGGGAAACACGAGTTGTTGGTGGGAAAGTAACAACTACGATCACTAAGCTGACACCTAAGTGACAAACAATTCCTCTCCCTAAGCTCACTATAGTCACGTGGAGGCCTAGAGTAATTAGGAAGAGGGAGCGAAGAGTGCTAGAATCACAACAATTAAAATGCAACTAAAAAGAAATTTCAAAGAGGGTAACTTGATTAATGAGAAAGTGTTGTACAAAAACCGTAGTAGAGGAAAGCTTCTACAACTAGAATTGTAAGTACAAAGTAAAGAAACACTAATCCTAAAAAAATGATGAAAGGGGAGGCTCCTTGTTTTAACCCTAGTAGCTCCCGGGCTTGAAAAGAAGTGGTCCAACTCTTTCTCCTTGAAAGTTCCGCCAAGTTGATGTCCTTCAAGGCAAACCCCAAGGTGAGCGTGCCTATGCTTCTCCTAAGGGTGGATGTGCACCACCCTTCTCCTCTAATGCTTGACTGTCCTTAGGGATGTAAGTTTTGATAAACCTGACCCGAACTCGACTCAACTCGACTCGAAAAGAATGGGTAAAACCTACCCCGAACTCGATCGGGTTCAGGTATGGGTTTCACCAGAAAAACCCGATCGAGTTCGAGTTCGGATATGGGTATGAGTCTATACCCATTTACCCTACCTAAATACCCGATAAAAATACCCATTTACCCATTATATTTAATTTCCCATGGTGGGACCCACGCAACTCAAATTCCCTCCATTTATTTGTGTTATTCTCAACACAATTTCTATCAGCCGCAATTGCATGCATTGAACTTCTCGTACATTACGTACTCTCCATGACTCCATTTATTACATTTCCATTTTCGAGGTGAGAACCCAAAGGTCCCAAACGGCATGGAGGAGTTGAGTCTTGAATCTTCAACTCTTGAGACCACAGGTCTGCAGCAGCCAGTAGCGCAGCTCGCGAGCAACCAGTTCGTGATTCATCTGTCACCACCCTCCCACCGACCAGCTCGCGAGCCCCCAAGTCCGGCCTTCACTAGTCACCACCCTCTCATCGACCAGCTCGCAACCCTCCCGCTGACCTGCTCGTGAGTCACGACTATCATCAGCGACCCTCCCTCTCGAGTCGAGATTGCCGGTGCTGCTCACAACCCTCCCTCGTGAGTCACGACGTGAGGACCCTCCTTCGTGGCCGCCGCTCACGACCCCCCTTACGGCCACCGCTCAGGACTCTCGACCTCCAACCTTGCCTCGCCGCTTGCGTCGATCTCGCAATCTCCAACCACACCCTGAGCTCGTGAGTCGCAACCTGTCCAACCTCGCACAATGGGGGCGATCCGACGACACTTCCTCCTTCCTCGGTCTCCCCTCCTTTGGCCCACTGTCGCCCCTCTTCCGCCTCCTCTCCTCCACTGTGGCGCATCCCCCTTGCAGGCTGCAGCTCGAAGCTCTTCATCGCAGATTCACAGATTTTTGCATGTCACTGTGATTTCACTTTTCCTTTTTTTTTTGTATGTTCATTTGGGAAAAAGGATTATCTCTCTTTGAGAAAGAAAACTTTGAGAAAGAAAAATTAATACCTGATTTGTACATAATTTACCAATAGTAGTAGGAACTCTTCTATATTTGATGTAAACTATGCAGGAATGTGCACCATTTTTTTTCTTGTTTGTTGCCAATTTATATATGCTTATATATGTTCAGTGTTTGTTGCCAATTTACATCTGCTTATATATATTCATTATTTGTACATGTTTTTATTTAATTTATATGATTTTTAAAATAGTGTAGAAAAAAAAGAATTAATATTAATATTTTTTTAAATGATGTAGAAATACAAACATGTCAGATGAACATCAAGAATGCAGCATGGAAAATGAAATCCAGGATGTCACATCCACTCCTATCGACTCAAATAATCCTGACAGCCCTACATCTAGCTCTCTTCAAGTTGAGACTAGAAAAAGGAAATTAACATCATGGGTTTGGGATCATTTTGAGAAAAAAGAAAATCGATGGTGCAGATAAGGTAGTTTGTTGGTATTGTTTTAAAAAATTATCGGGTGCTTCTCGTCATGGGACATCTCATTTAAGTGAGCATATTAAAAACTGCAAGAAGAAGATAAATAAGGATATCAGACAACTTCTATCTTCAAATCAGAAAAAATTGGATGCAAGCATCGGAATTCATTACTTTAATCAATTGAAATCTAGGAAGGATCTTGCACACATGATAATTTTACATGAATATCCTTTGAATATTGTACACCATTTTGGTTTTAAAAAATTTGTCTCTGGTCTTCAACCACTTGTTTAGATGGTTTCTCGTGCCACTATTGGAAGTGATATTTTGAAGATTTATGCGCAACAAAAGATCAAGATTATGGAAATTGTGCAAGAGAACAAAAGTCGAGTTGCAATTACTACTGATTTGTGGACCTCAAGTAACCAAAAGAGAGGATACATGGTTATAACGTGTCATTTTATAAATGAATTATAGATCTTGCAAAGCAAAATCTTGATGTAATATTTTATTACTTTTAATTCTTAATATTTTGACATACTTATTTTTAATTATTAATGTATATTTATTTTTTTAATATGTAGATTTGCTTACGTCCCTTGTCTTCACACATTAGAAGCTCTTTCAACTGTTTTGATGGAATGCTTGTTAGATTTTAACATAGATCGAAAGCTTTCTTGTATAACATTGGATAATTGTTCTACCAATGATGCATCAGTCGACATTTTACTGGAGATGCTTTCTATTGGTTCCCTATTGTTGAATGACACTTTACTTCACATGCGTTGTTGTGCGCATATTTTGAATTTGATTGTAAAAGATGGATTGGATATCATTGGAAGGGAGATTGAAAAAATTAGAGAAAGTGTTGTATTTTGGACAGCAACACCAAAAAGACAAGAAAAATTTGAAGAAAGTTGTAGACAATTACAGATCTCTTGTACTAAAAGGTTGTCTTTGGATTGTAAAACAAGATGGAATTCCACATTTTTAATGCTTTAGACAACTATAATTTATAAGGATGTATTTCACATATTGAAGCAAAGGGAACCTCAATATAAATGTTTGCCTAAAGATGAGTGGGATTTGGCTAAAGTTGTTTGTGTTAAATTGAAGATATTTTATAGTGCAACGGAATTATTTTCTGGAACCAAGTATCCCACAGCTAACCTTCTTTTTCCTAAGATTTGCGAGATTAAGGTGGCTCTCAATCATTGGTTGGAAGATTCAAGAGAAGTTGTTAGGAGCATGGCTAGCAAAATGATGGACAAATTTAACAAGTATTGGTCAATTGTTTGTGATTTCACTACTTTGGGGGTTATTCTGGATCCACGATTTAAGTTGAAGTTGTTAGAGTATTACTTTCCATTGATTTATGGAAATGATTCCCACAATCAGTTATGTAGAGTTCAAAACATGTGCTATGAGTTAGTGCTAGAATATCAATCTCAAATAAATTCAAAACATGATGCTACATGATGTGCTCAAGGCACTTTGTTTCTCTCTAATACTGAAGATGTATTTATTTTTGATGGTGATCAAGACCCCCTTTCCAACTTTGACAAATTTGTGAGTCAAGATTGTGAAAATGTTAGTATGAAGTCAGAGTTTGATTACTATCTTGAGGATGGCTTAATGCCGAGATCCTCTGAATTTGACATACTGATATGGTGGAAGACCAATGGCATGAAATTCCCAATTTTGCAATAAATTACTAAAGATATACTTGCTATCCCTGTCTCTACTGTTGCTTCAGAATCTGTATTTAGTACAAGTGGTCGGATTTTAAGTCCCCATCACAGTAGACTTTGTCCTTCAACATTGGAAGCATTAATGTGTTCCCAAAGTTGGCTGTGGAATGACATCTTAGGTACTAACACATTTTTTAAAATATTTTTTACTATTATTACTAAAAATAAATTGTTGTATATATTGATGTATCCAATTGTATTATAGGGATGAACATTGATATCGATGGATTACAAAATGTTGAGGAAGATGCAGATGAAGATCTTGGGGTAAATAGTTGATGATGTTTTGATTAAAAACCTAAGATGATTTATTACTAATTTTCTATACCATCTTATGGTACGTGTAATGTAAAAATCATGATTTACAGGAACAAACTCATAGGGATGATTAAGTGAAGACTCTACAATGGTGAATTAAGTTTCATCATAAAGGTAATTTTTTAACCAAGATAATATTCGTTAAAAATCTATTGTTATCCTTATAGTTATTTCTTTTTTGTTTATATAGGATGGAGATGTGCCTTGAGATGGATTTATCGTTAGTGTTCTTTTATGAAATTTTCTTTTAAGTAGCTGCATGAGTTATATTTTGTGAACATTCTCAATGAATGTAACTCTATTATAGTTGTGTTGGAACATCATTATATTTATTAATTTTTCTAACTTTTTTTGTTATATATGACATGTTACTACCTTTTTATTGGTGAAAAACCATATGTGTTTAATTTAAGTTATGAATGGATGATTATTATATCGTTTGAATTATTTTGTTGTTTATGCCCTTTGCGAGAACTTTCAGAGGTACACAAAAGATAAATTTTCCTCTCTTTTAAATTTCTATCTTGTATTTACTCAAATGTATTTGATATTTTAAACTTTTTACAACCTTGATATCAAAAGAAATGGAGGTATAATGTATTTGAATGAATTAAAACTCTAATTTGAGCATGATTATTTAATTATAAGATCAATTTATTAATGGATACTAGATGGGTAAATGGGTACCTGATGGGTAGATGGGTATGGGTATGGGTTTGGATTTTTCTACCTGATGGGTAAATGGGTAAGGTATGGATATATGTTTTGTAAATGGGTATGGGTATGGGTTTAACCAAACCTGACCCGAACCCAACCCATTTACATCCCTAGCTGTCCTCCCAGTGATGAAGATTCTCCTCCTTCTTGGCGTGACACAAGGAAGAAGAGAGAAGGGGAAGAAGGCACCAAGGGGGCGGGTAGGATGCCCCCTTAATCTTCTTCTCTTCTTCTCCTTCCTTGGCTGTAGGTTAGGGTGGATATGGGGTCGAAAATATACTAAGGGAGGATGATGAAAATGGTGGTGGGTGATGGGTTTTTATAGAGTGGGATGGAGGTAGTTGATGTGGCCTTTAGTGGAGGGCTAGGATGGCTTGATGGGAGGTGGTTAGGGATCCAATGGAGAGGGTTAAATGGCGTCAACCAAGGGGGTGTGAAGGGGGTTTGAAGGTGGCCTTTGGTGGTCGAGTATGGGGTGGAAGGGCACCTTGTTTTGGTGCCAACTTTGGCTTCTAGAAGGGGGTGTTCTTGGTGCCAAAAATCAAGGGTGGAGATGGGTTGGTTGGTGAAGTGTAGGGTGGTGATGAAGAGATGGGTTGGCGCCATTTTGGTGGTGGTTATGGGGGGTGTTTTGGTGCCAACTTTAGGTGGCTTTTGGAGGGAGGTGAGGGGTGAAAAGGTGGCTAGGGTTGGCACCAACTTAGGGGTGGATTAGGTTAGCTAGGTGGACTTATAGGTAGAGGTAGTTGGTAGAGCTAGTTAGGTGGGGTTTTAGGATAGTAATTGCCAAGGGAGCTGGAGCCTAGCTAGGCTAAGCTAAGCTAAGCTAGCTTAGCTAGTAGTGGAGTAGAGGAGTAGGCAATGGGAGCTAGGGTTTGAGGAGAGGAGCTAGGCAGAAGAAGTCTGGAGCTGAAATGGAGTTGGCAGCTATTGAAGAGGATGGCATGGGGCTACTTTAGCTGGCTTAGCTTGTTAGTTCTTTGCTAGCTATTAAGCCAAGCTAAAGTAAGTTGGCTTCTGCCACAAGGAGCTGAGGTGAGCTGGGTCTGGTGCTCCCGGGGAGGATCAAGCTGGTTGAGGAGCTAAGGTAGTTTAGCTCATTTGAGTTGAGCTAAGTTGAGTTCCCGAGAGCTGGACTTGAGCTTCCTGAGCTGAAATGAAGTCATCTTTAGCTGGCTGGAGTTGAGTGGAGCTGGATCAAGCTGGTCTTGAGCTGAGGTAAACTTCGGTCAACTCAACTGAGCTAGCTAGGGCTCCTTATAAACTAATGGGAACTGAGATGAGCTAGACTCAGCTAAGTTGAGCTGGATTTGAGCTGACTTGAGCTAGGGTGAGCTAAGATGAGCTCTCTTGAGCTTCCATTTAGTTGAGATGAGCTGAGTGAAGCTAGGATGAGTAACCCTAGTTTAGGTGAGCTGGATTCCAGCTTTAGTGAGCTGGATCAAGCTGAGTTCCAGCTGGCTTGAGCTTCTCCTTTACCAGTTGCCTTCCTGAGTGGTAGGGTTGTAGGGATCTGGCAATCTGCTTATCCAGTTGACAAAAATATATCAAAAACACAATAAAAAATGTAATGCATGCCTAACCTAATCAATGCCTAAATGCAACCCAAAAATCAATTTGCGGAGCAAAATCCTAGGAGATAGGTTTGTTCTAATGCATAAGAATGATGATAAACTGGCATTTATCACACCCCCATGCTTATCTTTTGTTAGTCTCTTAGCAAAAGTTTAATTTTTAAAAATAGAATTTTGGGGAAATCGAATTTTTTCGACTTTTGGGGAGAAAAAGATTATGGGACCTCGGTTGGTCTAAACACAGGAGGTACGGGATTTGTTAAAGATAAACATTATGATTTGTTTTCGGATCCAAAAATTAGACAAAAATGGGATCAATATATCCTCCAGACAATTCACAGATTAACCCCTTGTTAATTCAGATGACTTGAAATTTCTATATTTAGGATTTTTTTAGTTCTTGAATCTGATTTGCAACTTGTAATAACCTTTAAAACCTTGTGTCCGTGCTTATGAAAAACCAACATTTATAAGGGTGTGTTTTTGGTTTAAATTTTTTTTTTCTTCCCCCATGCTTATTTTTAGCTTAGTCTTATAACAGATGTGTTAGGATCATCATTCCTGTTACCAATCCTTAAGGGGGCTTTGGTGCCAGTACTTCGAGATAGCACTGTCTATGACACAACCCAGGAGCTCACAACCCCAAAACACAATGCGGTACAAAGGGGCGCTCCAAGCAAACTCAAGCTCCTGCTCTGACACTATAGGTAGATAGTAACGGGATTTTCAACCGCAGCTAATCTTTGTTCGTTTTAGTGCTTATTACAGTAATGTTGTTATAGTGTAAAATAAGACAGCTACGGTTGTCGTTACTATCAAAATTTACTCGGAAATAGTTTGGTTTCCCGAGGTCGAACTCGGGGAGCTACTAGAATTCTAGAAGTACAGAGTTTTCTTTATTACAAAAATAAGAGAGAGAGAGGGAGAGATAGATTTCAATTTTTGGCTTCTTCTTCTCTTCTTTCTCTCTTTGCTTGTCTTCTTCTTCTTCTCTTCTTTGGCTTTTCTTCAGCTGCAGTGTCTCTACGAGTCTTCTTTTTCCTGTTGCCTTCAATTCTTCTCCTGCTTGTCTTCTATTTCTTTTCTTCTTCAATTCTTCTTCTTTCTCTTTTCCTGCGCGAAGTCTTCTTTTTTTTTTCTTCTTCCTCTCTGCTTTATCTCCTTTGAAGCTTCATCCGTCGTCTGATACCGCAGTCAGACGACTTAAACGGTGGTCTGCTACAGTGCTTCCTTTTCTTCCTTCACTGCTTCTTCTTCTTCTTCTCTTCTTTGGCGAGCCTTCTTCTTCCTCTGCTTCTCTTCTTCTCCTTCCTGCGGCTAAGTGTTGAGTTTGCCTCCTTTGCGCCCTGTTCCTGCACAAGGCACAGCAAAACCTAGCCCTTCCCTCTACCCGCACGTCTCTCTCTCTCTGTAAACCGCTCACATGAAGCTCTCCCAGAGCCGGGTTAACGGGTCGGATAGCGTACCCGTGACCAGGCGCACTGGCGTGTGTATAGTGAGCGAGGTGTGCTCGATAGTGTCGGGTCGGATCCGCCAGGTTCGCGAGGTGAATCCGCGGACGAGGCGGGTGTGATGGGCGAGGGATCTCACCCCAGTGGATTCAGAGGCGATAAGGCTTATTCACAAAATCAATTTAAACAAGTGCAGCGCTTCGTGAACTTACGATGTGGGACTAATTGGTTGCTTCTCCTCGCGCGCGCCCGCAGGAAGACCTCAGCCTTGCTTCCGTAGCTGTAGCCTCGATTCCCTTCGCTTGCTAGCTGACTACCTTCACACAACTCGCCCGCCTTCGCAGCAACTGAAATCCTGGAGCCCCGGAGCTTGGAGCTCTGAAGAAGTGCTTCAATGTGGTGTCAATGGCGGTCGAGCCTCAGAACCTGTCAGACACGAATACGGCCTCTCGACCTAATCAAACTACTGGGGAACCTTCGCCGTGGCACGATGAAGGTGTTGAGCTGTGCGGCAGGCTACAGGGCGGCCTAGGCATGCGTGCCTAGGTCGTCTTGTGGCCGGAAAAGTGGGTGTGTTCGGTGGCGTGTTGAGTGAGTGTGGAGGGATTGTGGAGGGGAGGAGGGCGTTCAGTGTGATGAGGCGGAGCTTGTGGGACGGTTGGCGAGTTGTGTGGAGCTGCGGATTGACGGGGGCAACTCGCCGGAGAGTGGCCGGAGACGGGGAAGGTGATGGTGGTCAGGGTCAGTCGAGGGTTGATTTGAATGAAATAATGTGGGAAAAGAAAGAGGGGAAGATTGGGAGTAATTGTAACCTACTTGCAGGGACGAAGGGGGCCGGAGAGGCGGACAGCCGTATCGGCTGTCGCCGGAGAAGAAATACCCAGAGGGAGAGAGCGGCGGCGAGGAAGAGGGTACGGAGGCGCACGCTTGGTGCGGCGCGACGCGGGGAGATCAGGCGAAGGTGGCTCTGCTGCTGTATTGCAGTAGAGTGACGAGAAGGAGGAGGAGGAGTCGCCAGAGCTGGTGGGTTCTTGTCAGAGTGGAGAGAGAGGAAGGGTTGAGGGATTCTCCGTCAAGACCAAGCTGGGAGAAACGGCTGGCGACGCTGGTCTTTATAAAGGCAGTGGCGGAGGGGCGGACGCACGCTAGCGACATGCGTCCCTCACCGGAGTATGGTCGGAGATGAGACCCATACCTTCCGCGTGTTCGCACAGAAGGTGTGGGCGTCGTCAGGTGGCATGGCCGAGTCCCTGCGATAGCAGACATCGCAGGGAACTCCGCGTTCTCTTTGCAGGATGCCCCCCTCACCCTGCGCGGCGCCATGCTCTGCGCAAAGTCGCCGGAGCATGGTGCTGCACAGAGACTTGCAGGAGGGACCAAAATGCAAAGAATGAAGAGGAAATTAGGGGCCAAAATGCAAGGGTTTCGAAAGTTGTGAGTTAAAAAGTCAATGATGAGGACCAAATTGCAAAGTCGGTCAAGGAGGTCTCTTCTTAGGCTCAAGTTTTATACATGACTAAGTTGGACCTAAGGATTTTAATGGTGAATTTTGTTTCTAGGTCAGACCATGTTTGACCGGCCAATTTATGTAAAAAACCCAAATTAAATCATTAATTGGGCATGGTTCTCAATGTAGGTGAAAATGGATTTCTAAGGCTAAATTGAAGGTTCTAAGCCCTAGAGATTATTTTTCTATGAATTTTAGAGGGTTTAGTTGATTTTTACCTTACCTCGTATCATGTGAATTGAAGTGGGTTTGTTTTAGGGTTACAGAATGTCATTTAATTCCCTGGGGTTGCTGTAGCCCTTGTTGGATCAGATCATCCCACTTTCCTTCTTATTAGGTTAGTTTGACCTGTGTTTGGACCTTGAGTTACCTTGTTTGCAGATTGTGTTGGTGAAATTGCATTTTTACCCCTTATGACTTGTTTTCTTCTTAAACTCAGAATTTTCTGAGTTAAGCCTTTCTTTGAGTTATGTAGGAGATTTTTCTTGCATACCTAGGTTAGATTGTGCTAGTTAGGATTTATGATGAGCTTCTCATCAGTAGAGCACTGTCCAAGACACTTGAGCTGCAAAAATATACTTTAATGCTCCGTCTAAAGATATGCAATATGGATATAGAGCAGCGTCGAGGCTTTAACATGTTGACATTACGTCTTCAAAAGAGGCATTTTCCTCCTTCTCGGTGGTGGGAACTCAAACCAATGATCTGCTTTAGACTTTTACTAAGTTCAAACAAGGGGGCTTTTCTAATTTTTAGTTGTTTTTAGTTGTTTGTGTGTGAAATTTGACACAGAAAGTTTCGCATGAAATGCAAGTTTTTGAATCAGAAACTAAGTCAGATACTTTCCATATTACAAAAGAGGATCAAGTCACTTGAACTATTATGAGTTTAGGTGAAATTTTGGAGAAGGATATCTGATCTAGTCTAAAGAAAGACCTTGAAATTCTAATGATCAGATCCATATCCTCATCTCTAGTTTGTTAAAGATAAAATCTCATTGTACCAAAAGCGAATTGTCAACCTTAGTCCCAATTTGATATTTTTTCTCAAAAAGTTTTTAACATTTTTATTTTTTGGTTATGCATGCAAGAAATTAAAATGTCAAAAGAAAGTGCATGTTTTTAGGTTTTGAAAATCCTAAATTGATCGTCAAAATTTTAGAAACACCCCCCCATGCTTATGATATGCAATGTTCTCATGCATTAGGAGGGAAAAGGGATCACCTTAGTGAAGGGCAGTCAGGTTTAAGATGGTCAAAACCTGAATAAAGAAAGGAAAAAGGAAAGCAAGAAAATGATGGGTTACCTCCCATCCAGTGCTATCTTTTACGCCATTTAGTCGGGTGTGAAGGTATGCACGGAAGACGGAAAATCATGTAAATAGTTGGACAGTTGGATGCTCGCATAAAAGGCATCTTCTGGCCATGGTTTTAAATCGGGTTGAATGCTAAACTTGGGCGGGTATGGTGGCAGGTCCAATGGAAAGGGTTTGGGGGAAGAATGGTGAAGGGTGGGTGAAATTAGAGTGGAAGGGTGGGTTGAGAGAAGAGTGGGTGGGTTAGGGAAAGGATCAGGGGGATCATTTGGAATGGATTCTTGTTGAAGGCAAGTCTCCAAATCACAGATTTCGCAGACCATTGATTTTGAATCTGATTCCTTAAAAATATTATGGTCGGTAAGGGTATCTATCAACATTATCTCCTCCACCATATTTGAAATTTCAGTATCTGAGTCCTTAAAAAAGTTATCACCATGGAATTCTTGGAGGATTGAAAAATATCAAGAGTGATAGTTTGTCCTGCGTAGTTGATATCCCTTTTTCCTGTGTGTCAATTGATATTTGCCTTTACAGTGGCCAAAAAGGGTCGTCCAAGGATTATTAGGACATTCAATAAAGATTCGAGTACCTTAATGTCAAGGACCAGAAAGTCTGCAGGGAAGACACAATTCTGGACCTTGACCAAAACATCCTCAACAATCCCACGAGGTTTGATTGTAGATTAGTCGACTAATTGCAGGGTAACCTTGACGGGTTTTAATTCACCGATCTGAAACTCTTCAAATAAAATTGTGGAAATGATATTAAGTGAGGCCCAAGATCAAGGAGGGTGCGATCAAAGGTATTATCATCAATAATCATTGAAATTAATGGCGTCCCTGGATCTTTTATCTTAGGAGGCAGCTTGCTCTGTATGACAGAGCTTATTGTCTCGGAAAGATGTACCTGTCCTAGATTTTTGGCTTGCCTTTAAGGAGTACAGATCTCCTTAAAAAATTTGGCGTAGGTAGGTTTATATTTGATGGCATCTAGGAGAGGAATATTGATTTGAACTTGCCCAAATAGATCCATGAGTTTTTCTGTGGTGGGCTCAGATTTCTTTTTTCTGTTGGTGGTGGGGTAGAGAGCTTTTGGAAAAGGGATAGGAGTCGTGTCTTGAGATTTTTGTGTTTCTTTTTCTTCCTGATGGGGAGGTGGAGAGTCAATTTGCACAGGGATGGGGATGTCATCAGGTTTTTGTAAAGGCCCAGGATCAGGGGATGTCATTAGGTTTTTCCCACTCTTCAACGTAACTGTATGTGCAGTCGAATTATTATTTGGAGGAGGTGGGGGGGCCTGTGGTTTTGGAAACCTGGGAGGCTGCTGAGGTGGTGAATTAGTAGGAGGCTGATTTGGGTAGTGTGGATTTTTGCTCGGATATTGGTTCCTTTGGTGATTAGGGTTGGGCATGGGTTGGGAGGGTAGATGTCCTGTAGGTCTTTGAGTGGGAGTAATCTTGATCTGATTATTCAGATTTGTGATGGTGCGGGTTACTTCTGTCATCTTTGTCTGCATTTCCTGCAGGGTTCTCATCATCTAGGCATTGATGTCTTGTTGGGATGGCCCAGGATGAAAGGTCGGATTAGACCCATACCCATTAAATTGATTTGGTTGGGGAGGAACCTAATTATTCTAGGAGTAGTTCGGGTAATTCTTCCAATTGGAAGAATTTTTAAATGGCTCCTGGATGTTAGAAATATTTTGAGTGGGGTTAGGATTTGGATAGTTGTAATTCCCCAGTGAATCATAGACAACCTCAGAATACTGGTAATAATCAGCAGTAGTGTTGAGATTGTGTAAATTTTCTCTTCGTGGAAAGTTATGTTGGGTTAGATGTGGACTGTGTGGAGCTTGGTTTGCTGTGGCAAGTCTTTCCTCAATTTTCTTTTGATTAATGTGCATCTATTCGAGTTTTTGTGCAATCATTTGAAGATCATCTTGGGTTATAGGAATATATTGAGTGCCTACTTCATGAACACTGAACTGCGGGTTTGAAGTTCTGCAAAATGTGTTCATGGAAGCTTGATTAAATGAGTTTTCACTCATTTCTTCAAATAGGTCATAGGCACTCTCGACATCCTTATTCAAGAAATTGCCACCACACGAGGCATCGACGAAATGTTGGATTTGATCTTCTAATCTGTGATAGAAGATCTGCACGAGCTGCCATAAAGGAATCTCGTGGTGCAAGTAACTTCTTAGGAGATCTTGAAATCTTTCCCAAGAATCATGGAAAGTCTCACCAGATTTTTGTTGAAAGGTCATAATAGATCTTCGCAGGGAATTAATACGACCTAGGGGAAAGAATTTCTTGAGGAAAGCACTCTTGAGTTGAGGCCAAGTTGTGATGGGTCGACCAATGGTCCTGAACCAGTAAGCGACCTTATCTTTAAGAGATAATGGAAATAGCCGCATCAGTCATAGGTCTTCTTGCGCATTTCGAGAACGGGTTGTTTATGCAAGAAGAGTCAGCTCTTCAAGGTGGCTGAACGAGTCTTTCCTAGGAAGGCCATGGAAGTGTTTAATCAGGTTCAGAACCATCGACTTGATCTCGAAGTCCCCTTTTGGTATGACCACCCCTGGTCGTTCCTCATAATAAGAAGGATCATAAAAATCTTTTAGAGGAATAACAGGCTGTTGACGAGGTGGTAGGCTTGGCCTTGGTTATCTAGGTTTTGGATATTCCTAGTCAACGTTTGTTGATTGAAATTCAGTTGAGCAATCTGCTCGGCCATCATTGTTAAGAGATCAGGCGGGGGGGCTTGATGTTGTGATTGAGGCAATCAGCATTAGGGAGCTCCAAATGTGGAAAGTCAAATGTGGAGGGGTTTTGGGTGGATGGGTCATAATTAGGGTTAGTGGTGGGATTAGAGGTGGAAGTGGATGGGTTAGTGGACCTGTTTTGTTGATTTTCCATATTTTTAGAAGAAGACAGAAAAAGTGGTCTTTTTATGTGGGGGGTGAAATCAAGTGGTCCTTTCAAGTGCGGATTTTGAGACCATCGCCCGTGCATAAAGTGGAAGAATGGGAGGGGAGGAGAAGAGATAGAGATGAGAAAAGTATGCACATAAGCAATCAAATTCTAGACCTAACTCAATTGTGACTTCCTAAAAATTAACCTATGACTTGGTCTACCTAGGAAATAAGTAATCAATAGTGAATATCCGTTCTGTCAATAAACCTAGCCAAGTTGCTTAAGGAGAGGTTTTGGCCCAAGCATTTCCCAGGAAAATCCCCAGGTGCTTGTACAAACCCGCGCTTGGTCATTTGACATGGCCCCTCAGCCTGACACCAGATATAGATGATAGAATTGGTATTAACTAGAGAAAATTTAAGACCTATATAGCAAGCCTAAGTTGATGAAGCCTTAGGGGTCAAGTTGCTACGGATTTTAGTTAGGTCTAGGATATTATAGTGCACACGGAATGTGGAGGGTGTTAACTGGGATAATGTCCTGTTATTTTAATTTTTCTTTTGTGTGTGTAAGAATTAGAAAGTCGTTCCAATTTCAAACAAGTTGTCACATAATTTTATGTATTTTTGTCTTTTAGGATTTGCTTTAAATTAATGCATTTTAGGGTTTCCTTTCTTAAGACTTCAAACAAGCTTTGAGATCCACAAACAAGAGGAAATCGAGATGTATGGGTGAAGATATGCTTCCTTTATGCTGTTTGTCTTTAAAAATGAAAAAGAAATCCTAATCCAATTGATCCTAGGACAGAAATTTAACTACCAATGGATATTTTTTAGGCTTTTTGTATTAAGTAGTGGTCCAAACAGATCAAACAATACCACTACTCTATGTAAAACCAAACAAGAATTTCAGAAAAGATTTTTTTAAGATTTTAAAAATTTGTTTGATATTTTTAAAGTATTTTTCTTTGTGCTAGTGTAAAAGTCCAGAATTGATACCCGTGGATATTTTGGACTTTTCAGTACCACCATCATCAGAAAATTTTGATGATTTTATGAGATGTGTAGAATTTCACAAGGATTCCAGAAAGCTAAATTTCATAGAAATTGGATGAGAATAAAAATCTTAAAAATTCACGGACAGTAGCAAAATATGAAGATTAGAGGGTGTGACCCCTCTGTAGTCCAAAAATTTTAAAAATTAAATACAATGCTAATCATTCTGAAATTTGGAATGGATGTTCCCAACTTGATTTGGAATCATTTTGTGAAATTTCAAGATTTTAGGAGACCTGTGGTGTTTGGAATTGATTTTTCAATTCCAGACAGAAGTTTGGACCCGAAAAATAGAACACCAACACTTGAAATGGAGTGGTGTTTAATGGTGCAAACAAGCAAACAATGAGTTTTAAATTGCACCACTCCACTTAATTAAGTTGTTTAAGGTTCTGAAAGCCAAGTTTAGTATATTTTGAACCCTTTTAATGCTTTATGTGACAAGATAAAGTGATCCACAGGAAGACAAGGGATTTGAGTTCTTCTTTCCAGAATTCTCGCTTGCTTTCTGTAGTTCCTGCACGCACGAGATTGAAGAAAAGAGAAGGGGATGAGATCCACTTCAAGCAAGAGAAAAGTGATAAAAGCAAAGCCATGCCTCCCTGGCAATGGCGCCAAAAAGTGATGCGGATTTTACGCAGTTTGTAAAATACATCGTTGTAACACATAAAATCGATCAACTCTTAAATTTATAAAACCTAGATAGGGAAGTATCTAGGGTCGTCCAAGGAGGCAATTTATTTGCAAAAATATGTCTCTTGCTTGGAAATGAAATTCACCTTTCTTTTTGGTCTTTTCAAATATATATTTTTTAGGGTTTTGAAATAAGGGGAAACACAAGTTGTTGGTGGGAAAGTAACAACTACGATCACTAAGCTAACACCTAAGTGACAAACAATTCCTCTCCCTAAGCTCACTATAGTCACGTGGAGGCCTAGAGTAATTAGGGAGAGGGAGTGAAGAGTTCTAGAATCACAACAATTAAAATGCAACTAAAAAGAAATTTCAAAGAGGGTAACTTGATTAATGAGAAGGTGTTGTACAAAAACCCTAGTAGAGGAAAGCTTCTACAACTAGAATTGTAAGTACAAAGTAAAGAAACACTAATCATAAAAAAATGATGAAAAGGGGAGGCTCCTTGTTCCAAGCCTAGTAGCTCCCGGGCTTGAAAAGAAGTGGTCCAACTCTTTCTCCTTGAAAGCTCCGCCAAGTTGATGTCCTCCAAGGCAAACCCCAAGGTGGGCGTGCCTATGCTTCTCCTAAGGGTGGATGTTCACCACCCTTCTCCTCTAATGCCTGCCTGTCCTCCAAGTTATGAAGATCCTCCTCCTTCTTGGCATGACACAAGGAAGAAGCGAGAAGGGGAAGAAGGCACCAAGGGGGCAGGTAGAATGCCCCCTTAATCTTCTTCTCTTCTTCTCCTTCCTTAGCCATAGGTTAGGGTGGATATGGGGTGGAAAATATACTAAGGGAGGATGAAGAAAATGGTGATGGCTGATGGGATTTTATAGAGTGGGATGGAGGTAGTTGGCGTGGCCTTTAGTGGAGGGCTAGGATGGCTTGATGGGAGGTGGTTAGGGATCCAATGGAGAGGGTTAAATGGCATCAACCAAGGGGGTGTGAAGGGGGTTTGAAGGTGGCCTTTGGTGGTCGAGTATGGGGTGGAAGGGCACCTTGTTTTGGTGCCAACTTTGGCTTCTAGAAGGGGGTGTTCTTGGTGCCAAAAATCAAGGGTGGAGATGGGTTGGTTGGTGAAGTGTAGGGTGGTGATGAAGAGATGGGTTGGCGCCATTTTGGTGGTGGTTATGGGGGGTATTTTGGTGCCAACTTTAGGTGGCTTTTGGAGGGAGGTGAGGGGTGAAAAGGTGGCTAGGGTTGGCGCCAACTTAGGGGTGGAGTAGGTTAGCTAGGTGGACTTATAGGTAGAGGTAGTTGGTAGAGCTAGTTAGGTGGGGTTTTAGGATAGTAATTGCCAAGGGAGCTGGAGCCTAGCTAAGCTTAGCTAAGCTAAGCTAGATTAGCTAGTAATGGAGTAGAAGAGTAGGCAATGGGAGCTAGGGTTTGAGGAGAGGAGCTAGACAGAAGAAGTCTGGAGCTGAAATGGAGTTGGCAGCTGCTGAAGAGGATGGCATGGGGCTACTTTAGCTGGCTTAGCTTGTTAGTTCTTTGCTAGCTGCTAAGCCAAGCTAAAGTAAGCTGGCTTCTGCCACAAGGAGCTGAGGTGAGATGGGTCTGGTGCTCCTGGGAAGGATCAAGCTGGTTGAGGAAGCTAAGGTAGCTTAGCTCAACTGAGTTGAGCGAAGCTGAGTCCCCGGGAGCTGGACTTGAGCTTCCTGAGCTGAAATGAAGTCATCTTCAGCTGACTGGAGTTGAGTGGAGCTGGATCAAGCTGGTCCTGAGCTGAGGTGAACTTCAGTCAACTCAGTTGAGCTAGCTAGAGCTCCCTGTGAACTAATGGGAGCTGAGATGAGCTAGACTCAGCTAAGTTGGGCTGGATCTGAGCTGACTTGAGCTAGGGTGAGCTAAGATGAGCTCCTTTTAGCTGCCATTTAGTTGAGATGAGCTGAATGGAGCTACGATGAGCTAACCGCAGTTCAGGTGAGCTGGATTCCAGCTATGGTGAGCTTGATTAAACTGAGTTTCAACTGGTTTGAGCTTCTCCTTTGCCAGTTGCCTTCCTGAGTGCTAGGGTTCTAGGGATCTGGCAATCTGCTTATCCTTAACACTCACAAAAACATATCAAAAATACAATAAAAAATGTAATGCATGCCTAACCTAATTAATGCCTAAATGCAACCCAAAAACCCATTTGCGGAGAAAAATCCTAAGAGCTAGGTTTGTTCTAATGCATAAGAATGATGATAAATTGACGTTTATCGCCCGCCATTGTACCTAACTGGAAATGAGTTAATTCCAGCATTATACGCATATATCATCAATTTAAAAAAGCACCAAGATGATTATCATCTCAAACTCCAGAGGGTAACCATATCTTGTGTTGCAACTTCTACCATGCCAAATCTTGACCTCCTTGAAAGAAGTAGAGTATTCTACATGTATATGTATCTCTTCCTTTATCATTTAATAGGCAATAATCATCTCTTTATTTAAATGGAACCAATGGGTAGGACCATATAATTAATGGAATAGAGGAAGCTTATGAAAGATTGAAATAGAAACGTTCTAGTATACATGGTGGAAAAAAGGAAGAAGGCTTCCCTTACGTTGGATCATAGCCGTGAATGCTGGAAAAAGTGCCATCACAAGAGATTTTTCATCTTCCCCCATGGCTGACTCCCCTAATTCAACCATCCAAACCACCATAGCAGTGAATGTTGGAAAAAGTGCCATCACAAGACATTTTTCATCTTCCCCCATGTTTAACTCCCTTAATTCAACCATCCAAACCACCAGAAATCACCACTCCAAACACATCACCCAAAAAACTCCAACCTAGAAACCCCACATTGAACCCACAAAATAAGTTCAAACAGGCAAAAAAAAACCCTAAACCTAATAACTTGCTCTGGGAAGGACTTGTTGCTAGTCGCTGGGGGTAGAATGACCGGAGGCGCTTGATGGTGGAGAGGATGCAAGTGCTCCTCATCCAAGTTGTTGTTGCTTGGAGGGGAGGGAGTCGCTTGAAGGGCTAATGGAGGGGGCAGGGCAACCATTTAAAGGTCCCCCTAAAAATTACTCTACAGCAGTCATTTTTGCTATGACTAAAGCAACTTTTGAGGAGTTGACTTCAGTTAAAATGTCTCTCAAAGAGTCAAATTTTTTGGGTTAAAACAACCTTTCAAAGGTTGACTTTGGTGTTGCCTCGAGGGCATTAAATTTTCCCAAACTGTAATTAACTTTTAATATTTATTTTGCCACCTATACAATTTTTTTATGCTATAATTATCTTTCTAAGTGATAGATGTGCAATTAATGGATATTACATGCCTAGCTTGGTCATAGCATATTCATCTATTTATACTACTGCATTTCATGCACTTAGGTCATGCATACACATTTAGAATAACAATTGTTTTTATGACACTAATTGGTGTGTTTTTATTGTAGGAATAAAATGGAGCTCAAAGAAAAGACAAGAGAAGGAAGAAAGAAAAAGACAAAGGGACATGGCATCTCCACATCCTCCCTACATCCTATAAATCCTAAGACAACCTACTCTAAATCTAGCCTTGTCCTGAACCTCCTAATGACCATATCTAGCCATCTCCTAATCACCCTTCATCCTTCATCTAAGGGCCATTAAAACACCAACCTAAATTTAGTAAAGACACATGCTCCATCTCTACCTTACATACTCCATCCAAAGGCAAAGATTAACTTCCTATTTTTATCCAAATCTCACCTTGCTTGGTTAGCTATAGCCCTCTTCTAGAACCTATCTTGGTTGGCCAAGATAGCTTCCATCCTCACTCTTCCTTTGTCATCCTAGGGCCCTTGGTGATTGACCAAAAATCCACTCAATGCCACCATGTGGCTGACTCCCATATCCCTCCTAAAAGTCCACTTTGGCCGGCCAAAAATAGAACTTAATCTCCACCTTACATTCATCATCCAATGACCCTTGTTGTCCAACCAAAAACCTATCTCTATGGCCGTCCAACCTAGCTAGATCCACACCCTACATCTACCATCCAAGGGTCCATTTTAAACCTTGATTAATCGCATCTTTAACGCCACCTCATCCCACTCAATCCTCACCATACATCACACATCTAAGGGCCCTTAACCTCCATCATCTTCAGGTCACCTTTGGATCACCATCTACACCATCCAAATTCCATCCTAAGGCTAGGTTTAAACCTTAGAAAACCAACACTAGTTGATTAACCAAACCAAATCCTAACCGTTCATCCATGATCCTATGGCCTACATCCATGATCCTAGGCAACATTCCATTAGCCAATCACATTAGACCTAATACTCTATAAAAAAACCTACCCTCCCACCACTTGGGATCGTATCTTTTCCTCTCCATCTCTCTTCTTCTCCACTTCTTCCACCACTTTCATAAGCTTTCCTTAGTAGAAAACTTAGGTTCCTTCTCCACCTTAATGGCCATCCATTAGGTCCCTCCATAGCCACCTCCCTACCACCATAACCCTAACCCTAAGCCTTGCTCTACCTCCACTCCACCTTAGCTTAGGTTAGTACCTTAGATGTTCCCTTAGATTCCCTCTCTTAATTCCTTCCTACTGTCTCAAGGGCAAGAAGGTTGGGTGGAGCCTCTATCACCACCACCTAATGGATGTTGTTCACTCGAGATCAGGTTTTAAATCGTTGCGTTGTAGCATAGTCGAAATCTCATGAAAAACAGATAAAATTTATACTTGAAAAAGTTTGAGGTCGTTTGCTGGGAGCAAATAGGAATTCAATTCTCAAGATTGCAATTTAAACAATAAAGATGAGAAATTATAATAAGAAATTGACTCAGAATAATGTAGCAATAATATCAAGTGTCAAACTACAAAAAGAATGGAGTAAAATGGTGATTTGAATCACCAATTACTCCTTACAATAATATCAAATGAAACTCAATAGTTATGAATAAAATAAACTCAAGTCAGCTGTCTGATGGTAGGATCAGACGTCTTAAACGTCTGATTCTACAGTGCTCTGATTCTTCTTCTCTTCTTTCTTTCTCTGTTTGTGCGGCTCTTCTTCTTTTCTTCTTTCTTTTTCTGCTTTTGTTCCTCTTCTGCTTCTCTTTCTCTGCTTTATCTCTTCTTCTTTCTTTCTCTATTCTTCTTCTTCTTTTCCTCTTCTTTTCAAGCACAGGGGAAGGGCTCTTAGATTTGGCTAAGTGTTAGCCAACTTCCCAGAGAGCAAAACCCTCCCCTTCCCTGTGCAGACTCTCCTCTCTTTCTCTCCTTGGGTCACGCTCTCCCAAAGCCTCCAATAGTACCGGGTTTTCGAGTATTTGTACCTAGAGCGCACCCGGGTCCAGGGTTGCGGGCGTGGGTCGCAATCGAGGAGTGTACAGGGCTTAGGCGGATAGTCGGACTAGGCACCAGATCGGTGTGAGTAGTGTCACAGGCGAGGTAGTGGGGTGTGCAGGGGACCTCACCCCCCAAGTGACTTGAGGCAACAAGCCCCAATCACTTTTGCAATTTATGCAGTTGCAAGTTTTTGTGAACTTCCGAGGTGGGACTAAAGTCCCACCCTTCTTCGCATGTCTGCAGTTGTAGCTGTTGAAGGCTCAAATTGGTGCACTGTAGATGCTGATGGTCCTAGTCGAGGACCTGGGAGAGGTCCTGAGTTCACTCTGCGCGAACTAGGGCAGAGACCTAGAGCAGATGTGGTTGGAGAACTGAAGGCATGGTCGGTGCAGCTGAGGCGGTGGTGGAGCTCCGGTAGGTGTCCTGCAAGCATGAAAACGGCCTCACGACCACATCAAATATGCTCAGGAGGATTGCCTGAGGACAGTGAACGTGATGGTGGCATTGGTGGTGCGCAGGAGTGAGTGAAGAGGTCAGACGACCTTAAGATGTTAGTGCGGTGAGGGTGGAGTTCGGTGGAGTCATAGGGTGGTGAATAGGGTGAACTGGTAGAGGGAATTTGTGGAGTGGAGCATGGCGGAGCTAATGAGGGTGGTAGCGGCATGTTTCGAGCAGTGTGGCAGTGAGTAGGCGTTGTCGGAGCGTCGCCAAAGGCGGAGATGATGAAGTTGCGGAGGGCATTGGCTAGGTGAAAGCGGTGTGTTGGAGATGTTGGTGTGATGAGGAGAAGTTGAGGAGTTGGTTGAGAGTGGTAGCAGATGAAGGAGAGAGGAGATGGCGCCAGTTGCGGTATGACTGGCACTGGAGAAGGAAATTGCTCTGGTGGATAGGAAACAACGAGGAAGACAGCGAAGGGGGCGTCGACTGGTACGGCTCAACGCGGAAGAAGATGGGGGAGATTGCTCCACCACCGGTATTGCGAACGGAGGAAGAACGGAGGCAGGGAGGGTCGTCGAACGTCGAGGAGCAATTCGACCAAGAAAGAGGAGAGGAATTGGAGGTGTTCAAGGCTGAATTCAAGCGTGGGGAGAATGGTTTGATCTGGAGGTCTTTTTATAGGCCTTTAGAAGTGGTTTTGAGCTTGGGAAGCTTGGAAAACTTCATCGAAGTTAGAATTTTTATGGTACCCTAATCTCTCATGCGTTCGCATGAGAGATTGGGGAGGTTTTAGGGCATGGGAATTGGCTTAAAAGGAAGAGAATTCCTTGACAAACTTCCCTTTCAAATTTGAGAGGGATTCGTCAAAGAATCAAGGAGATCTTGCCAATTTTAGGTCATCAGAGTTTGTATGAATAGAATTAATGGCGGCAGGAACCTATTCATGAAAATGATGACAACGTTAGGGGCCTTTTTGTAAATATTTTGAAAGTTAAGGGCACAAATGTGATCAGACAGGACCAAATTATAAACTAAGTCAAGACAATCTTAGATTGGGTCCAAATTTTGGTACAAACCTAACTTGGACCTAAGAAATCCAATGGTGAGGTTGGATTTTGGTTTGATCACGTTTGATTGAGTAATTTATGCAAAAACTCAAATTAGGGAAAATGTCTGTCTGAGACTCTATTTTGGGTCAAGGCGAGTTCTGATGGTCAAATTGGAGGTTTCAAACCCTAGAGAATATTCTTCTATGAATTTTAAAGGGTTTAGGTGAATTTTATCCTGACCGGAACCTTAGTTAATTAAGCAGGTTTGTTTTTAGGGTTTTATAAGTCATTTAATTCTCAAAACACCTGAAAACCCTTTTCTGTCTATTTTAACCCATTTGTTAGACTTTTAGGACAATTTGACCCTTAATTAACCCTTGAGAAAACCCGTAGTTGTACTGCAATCATGATATGATGGTAAAATTGTAGTTTTAACCTTGGTTTCTTATCTTTCTCTTAAAATGATTATGCAATGAATTATAGTACTCTAGCGGTTATGTAGGAGTATTTACTGACTTAATCAGATCAAATTGAGCTAGTTATGGGTCATGATGGTGTTCCCATTTTACCCCCATGCCTAGCTTTTGCTAGTCCCTTAGCAAAATCTCAAGTAATCTAACTCAAATTCTAGACCACATGCCTTTTTTTATGCTTAGAATTCTGATGTGTACTTTCTTTTGTAGATTAGGTTAGAATACTGATAGTAGGCCTAGAGGAACTCAAGTACCAACCAAGATCCGGACCTGACCAGCTCTAGCCTCAGTTCGTCGCGAAGGTTTCTAAGGCCCATAAGAACTAACTTAAGGTTCGTTAAACTCTGCGGTTAAAGCACCCGTGCTTGTAACATGTTTCAGCCCAGGTTCAGTTTGTAGTATGTTTTTGTAAGAGAGAGACAGAGGAATTTTTTTTTTTGTTTTTGGAGAGTTTTCTCTCTCTTTTCTTTTTATTTCTATCTTCGGATTAACTTTACAACACGGTCTATATCGGATTCCTAGTTCCCACCATCAATCCTCACAGGGTTCTTGGCAATCGATGCTCTGAGATAGCACTGCCCATGGAAACCCCCAGAACCCTAGCTTTCGAGATTTCGAGATAATCTCGCCCATGACGTTCTGTAGCTAAATCCAGACCCTATCAATCAACATTTCGTGACAATGCTGCCCATGGCATCTGAACCAGCACAAGGTGCTTAGATGCCCCTGGTAGGATATTTAGATATCCTAGGAGACAAGCACCGAGGAGACGATATGTTATATTGCACATCTTCGAGGGGAGTTTTTCGCCTCTCTACATTAGGAACTCGTCTAAATCAACTTGTGTTGATTAGCCGCTCCTAATCTAGGTAACTTTTTCAGAACAGATTTAACACCTCTGCATGATTTTTATAATTAAGCGCACTGAACCAGACTGTGTGTGGATTGGGGTGCTTAGGTTACCGAGTCCCGCAAACCAGAGGTGAGTTAACGAGGTCGAATAATCCCTAAGCCTTAGACCTAATACTTAAGCTTCGCATTTCCCCAACCTCTTTAGGACTATCTAGATCTTAGAGGATACTTGAATTTTTAAGCCTAAAATCACAGCCCAAGAGGCCTAAGATTAGCGTTCATGCTAATCTCTTTTTCCCTTGGTACTTTTTGTCTTTCATTTTCTTTCTTTTTGATTTGGTTTAGAACTAAGTCAATTCCTTAATCTTTTACTAATGACTCTATTTTTTTTTCAAATTGTGCTCCTTTTTGACATTTTTATCACCTCCCTTTTTCTCTTAAAAAATGCTATGCAATTGATTCATTCAAAATTTTCTCCCTTCTCCATTTTTTTCTCTTTTTCAATTAATTAATTATTTAATAAATAAATAATAATAATATTATTTTTTGGAATATGTAATTTTTTTGATGAAATCCCTTTCTTGTGAAGTGATTTTCACAGCATTTTGCACTTTAATTCCCCCCCATGCTTACAATTTGCAATTTCCTCATTATAAATTAGGTGGGTTCGAGTTCAACTTAGATCGTACATTAGAACAGGTTTTGGGTGGGTGGACAGGTCAGGGTGACTGTTTTGGACGATTTCAAGTTTGGATACAGGTACCAGAGGTGGAGTCGACTACTCTAATGGATGAAACCTAAAGTGCAATATGAATTCAGCATAAGTTGTGTCAAGAAGGGTTTCAGGTTTTTCAAAAAGATGATGGGTTGCCTCCCGTTAAGCACTGAGTTTAATGCCATCAGCCTGGTGCAATGAGCTCAGGGAGAATGGAGATCAAAAGATACCTCAGCCCTGTTTGTATCGGTGATTTCAATGAATGGCTTAAGTTGCTGACCGTTCATGACAAAGGGTTCTGAATCAAGGCAAGGTTAGCTGATTTCAACGGCTCCATTTCTAAAGATTCGTGTGATAAGATATGGTCAAATCCATTTTGATCTGAGTTTTCCTAGAAACAATTTGAGTTTGGCATCAAAGAGTAGGACTTTTTGACCTGAGTGAAAGATCTTTCTGGATATGTGCTTGTCCTGAAAGGCCTTAACCCGCTCTTTGCAAATTCGCAAGTTCTCATACGCATCATTATGTAATTCATCGATCTTGCTCATTTGAAGCTTTCTGTGCGTTCCTGCCTTGGAAAGATCTAGATTACACTTCCGTACAACCCAATAGACTTTGTGCTCCAATTCGACGGGGTGGTGACATGCCTTCCCATACACCAATATGAAAGGAGACATACCCAATTGGGTTTTGTGGGTGGTCCTATAGGCCCACAAGGCTTCCGGAAGTCGGGACGACTAATCTTTCCTGTCAGGACGGACAGTGACCTGAAGGATTTTCTTGATCTCCTGATTCGATAGCTCAACTAGATCATTGGTTTGAGGGTGATAAGGAGTAGAGATTCGGTGTGACACCCCGTATTTGGTCATTAGTGATATGAATTGAGCATTTGTGAAATGGGTCCCTCCATCGGAGATAATGGCACGTGGAATCCCAAACTGAGAAAAGATGTTCTGATGAATGAATTTGATTACCGCCTTATGATCGTTGGTTCAGGTCGGAATGGCTTCGATCCATTTGGACACGTAGTCAACAGCGAGAAGAATGTACTCAAAGCCGTCCGAAATAGGGAAGGGTCCCATGAAATCAAACCCCCAGATGTCGAAGATTTCTCATGCGAGAATCGGTTGTAAAGGCATCATATCGTGGTGGCTCATGTTGCCCAAGGTTTAGCAATGAGTGCATGCCTTACAGTGATCGTATGCATCTTTGAAAATCGTGGGCCAATAAAGGCTACACTAGAGGACTTTTGCTGCGGTTTTATGTCCAAAAAAATGTCTGCCGCAGGCCAGGTCATGGTAGAAGGACAAAATGTCCTGCATTTCTGCTTCCAGGATGCACTGTCTGATGATCTGATCAGCACCGATGAGGAAGAGGTACGGGTCTTCCCAGATGTAGTACTTGGCATCGGAAGACAATTTATCCTTCTTGGACTTCGGCCAATCGGATAGGATCTGATGTGATGCTAGGTAGTTCACTAAATCAGCCAACCAAGGAAGTCTTGTACTAATAGTCAGGAGTTGCTCAACGGGAAAGTGTTCTGTGATGGGTCCAGAAGGGTCGATACTATCAGAAGGAAGGCAGGATAAGTGGTCAGCTACCACGTTCTGCTTTCTCGCTTTATCACGAATCTCGAGATCAAATTCGTGCAACAGCAAGATCTAGCGGATTAGTCGAGGTTTCGCATCCTTCTTCGCAAGGAGGTGCCTCACTGCAGTATGATCTAAGTATATAATAACCCGGGAACCCAAAAGATATGATCTGAATTTTTCCAGGGTAACTGTGTAGTTACGCTGAGCCTCGTCATGTGTTTTGCTAGCGTAGTAGATGACCACGGGTTTCCCATCTATTTTCTGGCCAAGTATCACACCTACAGCATAATCAGATGCATTGCACATGATCTCAAAGGGTTGAGACTAATCAGGGGACTGCAGGATAAGTGCTTGGGTAACTCGATCATGCATGATCTCAAATGCCTGGGTGCACTCCTTGGAGATTTCAAAGGGGACTGTTGAACGTTTACGAACCTACGCTAACGTGTTCGGTTTTGGAAAACCTGTCGTTGTAGTTCGAAAGCGAAGAATTCGTATTCAACAAATAAAATTTATACCGAAATTAAAATTCCGGGTCGAACACAGGGAGGCGGACGTTTGATTTAAAAACTACGCGTTTCCTTTTATTTGTTACAGAATAATTCAATTTAGAACTATCTAATTATTTACAATAAATAGAAGAGAGAGAGAGTAAGATAGAAAGAGAATATTACACAGTGAAATCAAAATGAGATGTAGAATAAACAAGAAATTTTTCATTGAAGAGATTGTTCATTACAACTAGAAAGCATAAAACAATTACTCTAGAAAGTGATAAATTTACTCTAGAAAGCATTAAAAGAATGGAGGGAGAAATGCCCTCCTCGACGGTTGCTTAGTGGACGAGTAGATTAATCTAGAAAGCAGTAAATCTATACTAGAAAGCGGTAAAAAGAATAGGGAGAGAGAAATCCTCCTCGATGATTGCTTGGAGGACGAGCTGGACGGGACGATGCCTGGACGAAGGAGAACGAAGCAGGACAAAGGAGGATGAAGCAGAAGAATGGGAACGGAGCAGCACGCCATCGTCGTCGCGGGATCCACTTTCGAAGGGGAACGAAAATTGAACTTTATCTCGCAAGAAGCATCCTGGGTGTGGGACAAGCTTCTTTTGAGCTTTGGAGGGGGAGAGAGGAGAAAGAAGGGATGAAAATTTTGTATGGAGGGGGTCTCCTTTTATAGTTGCAAGGAGTGGGGGCAAAATGGACATTACAACTTCAAAACAATAAATGAGGGGTCTTTAGTGACGGATAAAGCCGTCGCTAAAGCCCCCAACGTGGGCGTAGCCTCCGCGCACACGCGTGCCCGCTCGGCTGCCCGCGCGCATAACGCCTACGCACGTCCGCGAAATCTCAGCCGTCTGATCGCGAGATCGGACGGCTTAAGATGCATCTTCGCCCGCTACGCTGCGCGCCCGCCCGCATGCGATCGCGCGTTACGCGTGGGCGTCCAATCGCGCGTCGTGCTGATTGAGCGCGTGCGGCCGTTGGATCGCGATCGTGCGGTCGATCGGAGGTGCGCCACCGCTCCAATTTCAGTGTGGCGAGGCCCAAACGTGTGTCCCCGCTTCGCGTTAGAGCACTCGACCAACGCGCTGGGGTTGCGTTTATGTCAAGCGCCTGACTTCAGCGCGGGCGCGTCGCAGCCGTTGGATCTTAATCCAACGGCGGGGAAAGGCGGATGCGGAGACTGCTGAGATTGCGCGCGGCCGTTTGGGTGGCCGAGATGGCGCCACATGGCGCCATCTTGGCCGTCCATCTTTTGGAAGTTGTAGATGGTGCCACGGATGTCGGATTGACTCGATTTTTGTGTCGTTGGGCTGCGATCGTCGATCCGAATTCATCCGTGCGGTCAGATTTGTCATCTAAAGTGCAGATTTACACCATGCTGGCTCTTGATCTTCTAGGGTTCCCGGGTCACTATCTGATGCTACGGATGCCTGATTAGGGCCATCTTGGAGTCGTTGAACTCCAATCGTCGCCCTGATCACATCCATCCGATTGGATCTTTGATCCGAGGCCCCGATAAAATATTTTCCTGTCCAAGCACATAAAAGGAGACAATTAACCTCCATTTTATTCAAACTATTCTAAATGCAAGATGATGCATGTAATGCAATATTTATATCATGAAATGCAATCCTATGCTTAAGAACATGCATAAATAGACATCTTAAGTAGTGTAAATGTGTTTACATCAGGGACATCCTTAGATAGAAGATTAGTTAGGGGACACACAATTTTTGAGAAATCAGGAATGAATCGACAGTAAAAACCGATGTGCCCAAGGAAGGATCGGATGTCTTTGATCGAGCTAGGCATAGGGAGTTTGGAAATCATATTCACCTTGGGTCAATCAACCTGGCTGTCTTTTTCAGAGATGAGATGTCCAAGGACAATTCCCTCAGGTACCATGAAGTGGCTCTTTTCCCAGGAAAGAACCAAGTTCACGTCGATTCACTGCCTGAGGATTTGGACCGAGTGCAGGAGGCAATCATCAAATGATTCTCCAAATATTGAGAAATCGTCCATGAAGACTTCAAGGTATTCACCTACCATATCTGAAGCATGCACTGCTGAAAAGTAGTGGGTGTCTTGCAGAGACTGGACGGCATCCTTCGGAATGCATATGTTTCGAAGGGGCAGGTGAAGGTGGTCTTCTCTTAGTCCTTGGGATGGATTGCAACCTGATTATAACCGGAGTACCCATCCAAAAAGCAGAAGAATTGATTTCTCGCAAGTTTCTCGAGAATCTGATTAATGAACGATAGTGGGAAACGATCCTTCTTTTTGGAGGAATTGAGTCTTCTGTGATCAATGCAGACTCTTAACGAGTTTGCTATACGGATCGGTCTGGTTTCTCCAATTTCAGTCGTGATGACGGTGAGCCCTGCCTTCTTAGTCACAACTTGGATTGGACTCACCCACCGACTGTCGGAGATCGGGTAGATGATCCCTGCATCTAACCACTTGATGATCTTTCTCATGACATCCTGCATATTTGGATTTAGGCGTCTCTGCATATCACGGGATGGTCGTGAGCCCTCTTCAGTGTAGATGTGATGTGTGTAGTATGAAGGGCTGATACTAGTCAAATCATTGAGATTCCATCCAATGGCTCTCTGATGCTGCTGGAGAGCAGAAATCAGGTGTGTTTCCTGATTAGGTGTGAGTCGGGAGTTGATAATCACAGGAAACGTCTGATTGGAACCTAAAAAGACGTATTTGAGATGATCGGGAAGAGGCTTTAATTCCATAACTGGGTTATCAGCAGCAGCAGGTGGTTCAGGGTGGATGTCGGGAGCAAAGGAAGGAGCTATGGGTGTGTCTAGGTTAGGTTCAGACTCTTTAAATATGGGTTTTGATCTTCTTGTGGTTGATCAGAAATAGTTGGGTTTTCCTCGATACATAGGTCGTCAACCACAGGCTCGATATCACAAATTTGTTCTATAACTCCACAATTATTCCTTGTTTGGCATTAAAGATGTCGATCTTTAGTGTCTTGCTCCCAATTTTTAATTCAATTTGGCCCTCCTCGCAATTAATATTGGCCCTAGTGGTGGCTAGAAAGGGTCTCCCTAATACGATCAGTGTATTCTTCACATTCTCAGGAGCATCCATGTCTAAGACAATAAAATCCACTAGAAAATAGAAATCCTGTACCCTAACTATAACATCCTCGAGAATTCCTTTTGGTGACTTAATAGATCGGTTGGCTAGCTGCAAAGTCATTTCTGTCGGTTTAAGCTTAGATTCCTCGAAGTAGTCTATTAGGGATGTAGGTATCAAATTTATGGAAGCTCCTAAATCCAATAAAGCTTGGTCAAATTGTATATCATCGATTACACAGGAGATCAAAGGGGTGCCTGGGTCTTTTGCCTTAGGTTGGAGTTTTCTCAAAATGACAGAGCTGGCTTGCTCTGATAGTACAATCAGGTTCTTGCCTTTGGTTCGCGGCTTATGCTTAGGTGTACACACATGTTTCAGAAATCGTGCGTAAGCCAGTACGTGGTGTATCGCATCAATCAAGGGGATGTTTATATGGACCTACTCAAAGAGCTTAACCAGGTCCTCTTCAAGTGCCACGAGTTTGGCTGTCCTTTTTCCCTTGGTCAAGGCCTCGAGAAATGGAACCTTAGATGGTTCCTCTAGAATTGGCTCAGGCTCTTGATCTGGGACGAGTGTGTCCTGGATGACCAATCTAGGGTTAGGGTTTGCCTTACTAGGTTGGGAG
Source organism: Thalassia testudinum (assembly GCA_037157565.1). Classification (NCBI taxonomy): domain Eukaryota; kingdom Viridiplantae; phylum Streptophyta; class Magnoliopsida; order Alismatales; family Hydrocharitaceae; genus Thalassia; species Thalassia testudinum. Next base: position 30,298,912 of record JAZHRO010000061.1, on the reverse strand, counting down.
TGGCTTGGATAAGGTGGGTCCTGTGTTGCTTTGCCACTATGGGTAGTAACAGAATTCAGTCCTGCTTGGTTCTAGTTTGGTGTGGGCAAAAGAGGTGATTGCTGCTGGTAACCCGCATATGATGTCAAAGCCTCCATCCCATCGGGTGATGGAGTAGATGGGGCCTGATAGGCAAAGTGAGCTTGGCCCTGAGTCAGGTTCATAGAGTGCCTTTGGTTCAGCGTGTTATGTGGATTAGGTAGAGGTTGTGAAGGAAGTACACCAGGTTGGCGGGGATTTGCCATCTGGGCGAGTTGATTGCAAACCTCTGTGATTTCGTCTTTGTGCTATTTTTGCATAGCCTTATTCGTCTTCTGAATGTCAGCCAGAGTCTGAAGGATAAGAGTCATTTGATCTGCATGAGTTGGCCCAGATTGATAAGTTGGGTTGGGCCGAGGGTGAGGCAGCTGATATGGACGAGGAGCTTGTGGTCGAGGTTGATATTGAGGTCTCTGATTTTGATTATTCCCTGACCACGTGAAATTAGGATGATTATGCCATCCAGGGTTGTAGGTATTTGAGAATGGATCATTCTGAATGACGTTGAGGTCCTCGCAGGCTGAGGAGCCTCGGAGAAGTCAGAATACGAGGGTTCAGAGTTCCCCCAACTAGAATATGTGGGTCCAGAGTTTCCCCCAAAACCAAAATTAGGCAGGGGTGGATACGGGTCCATCCCTTGAGAAGATCGATGATAGATGTTATGCATAGCCTCCCTGCCAGAGGGCGGTTGCACGAACGGGTTTTGCGCAGAGGTGGCTCGCTGCAAGTGTTGAGTTAGCTCGTCCACCTTCTTCTCAATAATAGAGACCTTGTCCAGATGATTGGCCATCAGTTCCAAGTCGACGGAGGAGGATAGGCCTTGCGTCTCCTGTGCTCCCTTTGGGTTCGTCAATGCATGGGCATTCGTCAGGTCGAACATGCCCATGGATTTATTATTGATGGAGTTCTCACACATATTCCCAAGAATCTCCCACACGATGTCTTCGTGTTGAGCCATGATGTTTCCTCCGTAGTTCACATTGATGAATAATTGAATATCCTTACGGAGAACCTGGTAAAATGACTGGACTTGTTCCCATTTAGGAACTCCGTGGTGGGGGAACTTTTGCATGAGATCCAAAAAATGATCCCATGCCTCGTGAAGTGGTTCTCTTGCTTGCTACGTGAAATGCGTGATCTGGTGCCGAAAAGCAATTGTCCGACCAACAGGGAAGAACTTTCTTAGAAACTTAGATTGAAGTTCCGCCCAGGTGTTGATTAGATGCATTTGGGTTTGATACCAGTGAGCAACCTTATCCATGAGAGAGAAGGAAAACATTTTCATGAGTAAGACATCCCGATTTTGAGCTTCTAACTCGAAGGTCTAGGCCAGATGCTTGAGTTGCTTGATATGCTGGAAAGGGTCCTCAGAATTACGCCCATGGAATTTGGAAATGGCATGAATCATGTTGGGCTTGAGTTCAGTATCAGGACCTCCTGCGGGGATTTGTACTCGAGGTTCAATTGCCACTGCAGCGGGATTGTAGTGATCTTGCATCATAGGACGCTGTGGTGGGTTTACAAAGGCGTGGAATAGATCATTGAGGCACTGAAGCTAATTTTCAAGATTGTTTTCTTTTGCTGGTTGCTCCATGATGATGGATGAAGGTGAATTAGGTTCAGATGAATCAGAAGAGATATCGGTCGGGTTGGGTTGCTGCACAAACAAGGAGGTTGAGGCTTGGCCTCGACGGGAATGAGAAGCTAATGGAGGCCTCAAGGATGGTCTTAGAGACCTCCTCTAGAACATGCACCGATGGAGTAGATGAGAGGTAGAATGTGATGGACCCAATCAAGACACCCAAAAAAATTTTTTTGATGACTATAAAGGTTCGGGGCGGATGATACCCCTTAGTCAGAAAGTCGTCCACCTGAGAATTACTTGGGTAGCCAGAGAGGGAGAGTCCCGCAAAGACCCCCTACACGGTAGAGCGTCCCCACGAGTTATAGGGTTTCCCCCACCCGACCTCTCTTGTCACTGATGATCCTAGTTGACCAGAATGGGGACATGATTTCTTAAGTCTACTAGTTTTAATTAAGAGTAAGGGTGCTTATGAATTCACTTGAACTTTTAAGATGTTTTTGTGCAAAGTGACCTAATTTGAAGATTGGTTAACCCAACAAGGTGGGTCAACTTCACCTGTATTGTCCTTTTGAGAAATTTAGGTCCCTCTTTTAGTGTTCAAATGAATTTGAGAGCTTGATTTTAGGGTTTTCTTGTATAGATCAATTCAATCAAGGCTTTGGCACACATTATTTGGAAAGATCAATTCTTAATTAAGCACATGTGTCTCTAAAATCCTAAGCGGGAATCCTTAATTGGCTCTAATTTGGTCCAATTTAATTTGTCCAAATGTGGTACCTAGGGCTCAAATAAGAATGTGATAGCTCTAACTACCTTAAACATTAAGGAGGTGCACAAATCAGGGTTTGGATGTTGTCTAAATGGAATGTATCAAATCAGGCAACTTGATGATTAATCTAAGAATATAATGCAAGTAGCCCTAATTGATTTTTTATTTTTTAGCTTTTCAGAATTAGGGACTTAGAAGAAGGTAGATGGAATTTACCTACTCCTGGAGTGGTTGATGTGAGGCTGATCTTCTTTCAATGAGTCCCCCTGAAATAGATCACAATCAAAAGAGATGTAGCAAGTTAGTACCAAATATGATATTGCAATCAAGAGATCTAAATTACGTGTTGCTCCCTAGCAATGACGCCAAAATGTGGTTCGCTCGAGATCAAGTTTTAAATCATTGCGTTGCAGTATAGACGAAATCTCGCGATAAAATTTATACTCGAAAAAGTTCAAGGTCGTTCGCTGGGAGCAAATAGGAATTCAATTCTCAAGATTGCAATTTAAATAATAGAGATAAGAAATTATAATCAGAAATTGACTCAGAATAATGTACCAATAATATCAAGTGTCAAACTGCAAAAAAGAATGGAGTAAAATGGTGATTTGAATCACCAATTACTCCCTACAATAATATCAAATGAAACTCAATGGTTATGAATGAAATAAACTCAAATCAGCCGTCTGATGGTAGGATCAGACGTCTTAAATGTCTGATTCTACAGTGCCCTAATTCTTCTTCTCTTCTTCTTTCTTTCTCTATTTGTGTGGCTCTTATTCTTTTCCTCTTCTTTCTTTTTCTGCTTTTGTTCCTCTTCTGCTTCTCTTTCTCTGCTTTCTCTCTTCTTTCTTTCTCTGTTCTTCTTCTTTTCCTCTTCTTTTCAACCAAAGGGGAAGGGTTCTTAGATTTGGCTAAGTGTTAGCCAACTTCCCAGAGAGCAAAACCCTCCCCTACCCTGTGCAGTCTCTCTCTTTCTCTCCTTGGGTCACGCTCTCCCAGAGCCTCCAATAGTACCGGGTTATCGGGTATTCGGACCTAGAGCGCACCTAGGTCTAGAGCTACAGGCGTGGGTCGAAGCTGAGTGTACAAGGCTTAGGTGGATAGTCGGACTAGGTGCCAGACCCGTGTGAGTAGTGTCACGGGCGAGGTAGTGGGGTGTGCTGGGGACCTCACCCCCCAAGTGACTTGAGGCAACAAGCCCTAATCACTTTTGCAATTTATGCGGCCGCAAGTTTTTGTGAACTTGTGAGGTGGGACTAAAGTCCCAACCTTCTTCTCATGTCCGCAGCTGCAGCTGTTGAAGGCTTGAATTGACGCACTGTGGAGGTTGATGGTCCCAGTAGAGGACCTGGGAGAGGTCTTGTGTTCACTCCGCACGAACTAGAGTAGAGACTTGGAGCAGACGTGGTCAGAGGACTGAAGGTGTGGTCAGTGCAGCCGAGGCGGTGGCGGAGCTTCGGTAGGTGACCTGCAAGCACAAAAATGGCCTTATGGCCACATCAAATATGCTCAGGAGGATCACCTGAGGATGGTGAACGTGATGGTGGCCTTGGTGGTGCGCGAGAGTGAGTGAAGAGGTCAGACGACCTCAAGATGTCAGTGCGGTGAGGGTGGAGTTCGGTGGAGTTGTAGGGTGGCGAATAGGGTGAACTAGTAGAGGGATTTTGTGGAGTGGAGCACGGTGGAGATAATGAGGGTGGTAGCGGCATGTTTCGAGCGGTGTGGCTGTGAGTAGGCATCGCCGGAGTGTCGCCGGAGGTGGAGAAGATGAAGTTGCGGAGGGCATTGGCGAGGTCGAAGCGGTGTGTTGGAGATGTTAGCGTCATGAGGAGAAGTTGGGGAGTCGGTCGAGAGCGGTAGTGGACGAAGGAGAGAGGAGATGGCGCCAGTTGTGGTATGATCGGCTTCGGAGAAGGAAACTACTCCAGTGGATAGGAAACGACAAGGAAGATAGTGAAAGGGGTGTCGGCTGGTACGTCTTGACGCAGAAGAAGATGAGGGAGATAGCTCCGCCATCGGTATTGCGAACAGAGGAAGAACGGAGCAGGGAGGGCCGCCGGACATCGATGAGCAATTCGACCAAGAAAGAGGAGAGGAATTGGAGGTGTTCAAGGCCGAATTTGAGCGTGGGGAGAATGTTTGATCTGGAGGTCTTTTTATAGGCCTTTAGAAGTGGTTTTGGGCTTAGGAAGCTAGCTTCCCAAGCTTGGGAAGCTTCGTCAGGGTTAGAATTTTTAGGATACCCTAATCTCTCATGCATTCACATGAGAGATTGGGGAGGTTTTAGGGCGTGGGAATTGGCTTAAAAGGAAGGGAATTCCTTGACGAACTTCCCTTTCAAATCTAAGAGGGATTCGTCAAGGAATCGAAGACATCTTGCAAATTTTAGGTCGCCAGAGTTTGTATGAATAGGATTAATGGTGGTAGGGACCTATTCATGAAAATGATGACAAAGTTAGGGGCCTTTTTGTAAATATTTTGAAAGTTAAGGGCATAAATGTGATCAGACAGAACCAAGTTGTAAACTAGGTCAAGACAATCTTAGATTGGGTCCAAGTTTTGGTACAAACCTAATTTGGACCTAAGGAATCCAATGGTGAAGTTAGATTTTGGTTTTGACCACATTTGGCTGGTAATTTATGTAAAAACCTAAGTTAGGGCAAATGTCTGTCTGAGACTTTGTTTTGGGTCAAGATGGGTTTTGATGGTGAAATTGAAGGTTCCAAACCCTAGAGAATATTTTGCTATGAATTTTAGAGGGTTTAGGTGAATTTTATCTTGACCAGAACCTTAATTAAGCAGGTCTATTTTTAGGGTTTCATAAGTCATTTAACTCTTAAAACACGCGAAAATCCTTTTTTGTCTGTTCTAACCCACTTGTTAGCCTTTTAAGACCATTTGACCCTTAATTAACCCTTGAGAAAACCAGTAGTTGTACTGCATTCATGATATGTTGGTAAAATTATAGTTTTAACCCTGATTTCTTATCTTTCTCTCAGAATGATTATGCAATGAATTACTGTCCTTTGGCAGTTATGTAGGAGCATTTACTGACTTAATCGGATCAAATTGAGCTAGTTATGGCTTATGATGGTGTACCCATCAATTCTCTATCCACTCCATCACTCTGACAATTCTTCTACTTTATTATGTGTTTCTTACTTTATTTGTCTCTTAGTTGTAGTTCCTTTCTATTGCTATCATTTGTAATCAACTTTCTTTCAATTAAAGAAAGGTTTTATTTCATCTCATTTATGTCTACTTATGTTTCCTTGTTATTACTAGCTTTATTTATTGTGATGCTCATGGCTAGGCTTTTTGCTTTCGTACTTAGACTTTGATTATAGTCTTTCTCTTTACATATTGCTTATTCAAAACTACAAAAAAATGAAAAATATAAAAATACCAAAAATATAATAAACAAACATTTTAAAAGTTGCAAATTACTCGAACTCACCATAGTTTATTTCAAACTATTTTGAGTTTGATTTTTATAAATGTAAAATGATCACAGATTTCATGCTATAATGACGCATTTTTATCTCAAACGATTTGCAAATTACTAGGGAGTCCTCCAAAAAGATGTTCTATATAAATCACCAAAGTCTCTTCTAGAATCGCTTTACCAGAATCTCTTGTAGAGTAGCTTTGCCAGAATCTTCTCTAGAATATCCTCTCTAGAATAATATTAGAAGTAGCTCTCCTTAGAATAAAAAAACTTCCTCAAAAAACTATAACACGGGACTAGGAAGAGACAGAGGAACAGACTGGAGAGCTAGAGCTTTACCATAGAGCTCTTAGAGTTTGGATGCATGTTGTGTGTTGACTATTTCTTCACCTCCTCTATTTTAAAGTGCACCTCTCCTCTCAATTGGTTATCCTTACAATGGCTAAAAATCATGGGCAAACCCATCCTTTTCCAAAACTAGACATACATGTAAAAATAACCATAAAAGGTGACATCCTCAAGCAATTTCATATCTCCGAAACACTCTTCTAGTGGCTAGAAATCTATTTGTTCGACTAGTTGAGCAACATCTGATTGATTGAAACATTATTACTGACTGGTTGAAATTCGAATTCTTTCCAAATGTGGTTCTAATGGATAAAAGTCTGTTAAATGCCTTTCATACTTTCTCCTAACAATTTGATTTTAATTTAACTCACATCAAATTGATTTAATTGGTTATGAAGACATATTTTGTGATCCACTTAACTCAATTAAATGTGAAACTTATAAATCCTTGAATTAATTGCAAACTTAACTGAATCTTCTTGTCCTAGGTTGTGTTGAAAATCATATCTTGATAAGATGAAAATGAGTTTCAAGAATTCTAACCTATTTAATGTTTCCTTGTCCTTGTACATCTTCAAATCTTCATAATCAAAATGTGTTTAACCAAACTTCCAATTCATCAACTTGTACTTGCAATTCATCATCTTAAGCTTGCAATTCATCATTTTCTCACCTAAATATGTGGTCTTCATACACAACTTTTTTCATTCCTTAATTCTTCTCTAGTTCTTCACATGAGTTGTTAGCTTGATTTAAGGCTCATCCATCTTGTTCTCCATGTATCTAGCTGGCTCAACTAATCACTTTGACTCCTTCAGTAATTCATTTGTATGTCTTTGCAATACTCTTGCAACATATACTTCTTGCACATTGTTAATATCATTGTTAGTATAACCATATTTCGTTAACATCAAAACAATTTATTGTCCCTTTATCTCCCACCATTCTTCTTGAACATTCTGTGTTTCATATCATTTTGTAATCTCATTCTCCATTCTAGATATCTTTTTCCCATTACAAGCATTGGAAGGGTATCTGAGAAGTAATTTTTTCATCCCTTTATTCTACACATATACAAGTCTTTGTAATACTTGTTTCCTTTTTCTTGTGCCAATCACTTTGCACTTATACTTCCTCCCATTGCTTCCAAAAACAATAAGAAAAGATGTACAATTGGACCCATTTTGGAAAATCTTGGTCTCCAAATTTGATATGTAATGAAGATCTTCCTCTCCATGGGGGTTGTGTAAAGCAATCAATCTACCTACCCTTATTGTAGGTGCACTAGGGGTGAGGGGTGAATAGTGTGGACCTCTCCTTTGTTGACAAACACTAAGAGAAAATTCTTTCCACCAAATGACCAAAAGAAGAAAGTATCCAAGCTCTCTAAGCCTTATACTACACTTTCGAGAGCACCGAATCGCTCCGCAATCATGCTTACTCACTTTTATCTTTGGCAAGTTACTTTGCCTATAGTATCATAGTTTAAATTACACTTTATGGCTCTATAGGTTTCTTTGTATTTTATTTTTGGTTGGGTATTTGCTTGGCGAATTCCCATTTCCTTCGCAAGACAAAATTTTCTTTGTGGAGAAGAGGGTTTTGAGGTACATGACCCTTGTTAAGTAGTGTGTTGTATTGAGGTTGTACCACCCTTGGTTTAAGTGGTATGGTTAGTGGATTTGATCGACTTGGTCAATTGGGAAAATCCAAAGTCAGGAAGACAGGTGGTGGTTTTTACGTAGTTTGGATTTCCACCTAAAAATCCTTGTCTCATTGTAGTGAATGCTTGTGTGATTGATTTTATTTGCATCTATTTTTATTCCACACTATTCACCCCTCCCTCTAGTGCACCTACACTTATAATGTTCAATATTCTAGAGACAAGGGAGATAGGATGGCTTGGTGATCACATTTGGTTGACTTCCATGATAGGGGGTTTGTGTAGTGTCAAATTTGATTAGGGAACTAGAAAGAAAGGTTGGAGTTATGTGCCTTTGGCAAACCATTTAATTATGTAATAAGTAAATGAATTAAATATGTTGTCTTTAACAAGACCGAATTTTCTTAAAGCTCCTAAAGGGTCTACCCAAGGAAATTTGAGCCTGGGTCAACTTAAAGAATGGCCAAGATGACAAGCTAAGGCCAAGTTAGACAGAGGATATGAAGTGCTCACCCTTGGAATTTGCTCAAACATTTGAATAGCTTGGAAGATTCCAGCAGTAAGTCGAATTCTCCATTACCCAAATCAGTTGCCTTAAGCGTGAAGCTTTACTTCCAAGAAAGTCCCTCTTCGGCGAAGGACCATAATACTATTGTGAGATTTGTGCCACAACTAAGTGAATTTGCCAATGCAGCATGGAAAAGGAAACTTGTGTAGAGAAAGGTATGAGGAGGACCTGCCTCCAAGGGGAAGAAGTTGAGCCATGTAGTGTTGCCATCTTACATAGCACTAGACTGCAAAGGATGTCTATTAGCTCAACACTTCCACATCATTGCTTGGATAGGATAGCTTGTTTGTTGCAACTACCTTTGCTGAGCCAACAGCAAGCATGGCCACTGAGGTGGAAAATGACAAGGGAAGCACACTTTAGAGAGTCAAATCATCAACCAATCCTAGCTTGTATTTCAACACCTAACCAAGCCCATAGAATAGTGGTTTGCCATTTTCCTTTTTTTTCCAATGTAATTTGTGGGATACCATATATAAGGACCAACAAAATTGATTGTGTCACACCCCAAAACTCTAGTTCTTGAGAAAGTTGGGTTTATGAATGAGGTTTTAGTGATAACTTGAGCCTAGATAACTAGGGTTGCTTAGGTGGTTTTATTATAGGCTCAATTTTTTAAGCTTAAGTTACAACACACGAGAAAAGATATAATAAATAGAAAATTGAGAAAATCAATAGGCTGTATTCCAGAGGATAGAATCGAATAAAACAACATTCAAGAATTTTGAAACCTATACTTAGACTTGACCTCCCAATGAGTTTTGAAACCATAAAATAATATTTAGGAGATCTTGTGGGCAATCCAAAGTCCATCTATATAAGGATTAGCCAGAATAAAAGGCCTTAGATTAAGTATTGATTTAATTTGATTCTATTAATCATTTCTCATTTCTCCAATTGAGATATATGCATTAATAAATTAATCTGAGCATTAGTTCATAATACTCCAAATATGAGCAATCTTTAATTTATTAATTAGCCTCATTCCTAATCAAAATCACTAGGTTTTCATTACATAGCCTTAGTGAAGTGTGATGGCTATTAGATTATTAAAGCGATAGCCAACTCCTTGAGATATACCATATATTCCATATGTCCTACTGATGGGAACACCATCATAAGCCCTTACTAGCTCATTTTGACCCAATGAAGAGAATAAAAGCTCATACATAACCAACTGAAAGTCCTAATTCACTGCATAACCTTTCTAAGAGTGAAACAAGAAATTAGGGTTAAAATTATAATTTTACCAATGCAGTACAGCAACGGGTTTTCCTAAGGGCTAAACAAATGTCAAATGGTCTTAATAAGATAATAAGTTGGTTGGATTAGACAGAAAAGGGTTTGTGTGAGTTCTGTGAATTAAATAACTTCTTGAAACCCTAAAACAGACCACTTGATTAACCAAGGTTTTGGTCAGGATAAAATTCACTAAAATCCTCTAAAAATCATAGAAAAATATTCTCTAGGATTTAGAACCTTCAATTTGGCTATTGGAACCTATCTTGACCTAGAATGGGGTCTCAAACAGATATTTGGCCTAAATTAGGTTTTCGCATAAATTTCCCAATCGAATGTGGTCAAACCCAACATCCAACTTCACTATTGGATTCGTTAGGTCCAAATTAGGTTTGTACCAAAATTTTGACCCAAGTTGAGTTTTCCTTGACCTAGTTTGCAAAAAGGTCCAGCCTGATTACATTTGTATCCCTATCTTTCAAAAACCCTTAGAAACCGTCCCCTAACTTCATCATTTTCGCAATTAGGTCCCTCCGTTATTATAGCAGAGGAATCTTACTCCGGTGAGCTTTGGAAGGAGAGTTCTCCCTAATTGCTCAAAGGATCTCCTCCAAAATAGGAAGGGAGATTCTCTGAGAAAATCCCTCCAATCTGAACCCATCTTTGATCCTTGATTCTTTCCTAATCTCTCATGCGAACGCATGAGAGATATAGGTATCTCAATGGCTTCCAACTCCGGCGAGCCTTCCTTGCTTGGGAAGCTTGCTTCCGAAGCCCTAACCGACCTTCAGAGCTCTATTTAAAGGAGCCCAGACCCCTCCGATGACTCCACGCTTGAATTCGACCGCGAACACCCTTGATTCCTCTCTTCTCTTGACTGTCGTAGGTTCCTTGACTTCGGCAACCTCCCTTACCCCTCCTTGTCGTCTGAACGCCATCCTTACGATGGATTCCTCCTTGACTTCGTCTGCACCTCACCGTACCCGCAGGCATCTCCCTCTCATTGTCCTCGCCGATCTCCACTCACCAGAGCCACTCTTCGTCTTCGGCGTTGGCCACACCAGACCCGATGCCTCCACTCACCAGCGTCGTCTCTTCACCTTCCAGATAAGCTCCCTCTCCCCTCTACATTCTTTTCCACCCTTTATTCTTCAAAATCGACTCCTGTTAACCTCTATCACCTCTATCCCTTCCATCTCCGACCACCAACTCTGGCAAGGTCGCTTGACCTCCACAGGCCATCCCAACCCTCGTCGACAAGTCCATAAGCTTCCCTGCACTTCACTGATCCTTTCCCCACACTCCACTCACCGTGCCACTCACTCATGCACCTCCCCAACCACACCCACACCTTCACACACAGTGTGCCCTAGGCATGCACGCACAGGCACTGCCGAGCCACGCCAACACCCCCAGCATCTTCGCCATGCTCCAGCGACCCTCTCTGAACATTTTGACGTGGCCGTGAGGCCAATCTTGTGTTTTTAGGTTTGTTGCCCCTCTGCCATTGACAGGTGATCTTGAAGCAAGCTTACTACAGCTCTTGGTACGCCAAGCCCAGGTGTAGCTGTCCCAGGTGTGCGGAAGCCCCTCGCGTACACACTCAGGCCCTTAATTGGAGTCGAAGACCTCTGCTGCTGCTGCAATCATGAAGGCCATCTATGCAGGTGCACGCGAGGAAAAGGTGGGACATTTAGTCCCACCTCGAAAGTGAAGGCACGCCCGCACCTGCATAAGAGGAGAAAGTGACATAACTTTATCGCCTCAGATCCACGGGGTGAGGTCCCACTCACTTGACCCGGTCTCGTCCGCGCTCATGCCTCGTGGACCTGGCTTGACCCGATCCGACTATACACCTTGCCCACTACTGCACGCTGGTGGGTCTGGTCCTGGGTACGCACCCAACCCGAATACCCGACTGTCTGTGAGGATCTGGGAGAGCATATCCTAAGAGAGAAAAGAGAGGAGAGTTGCACGTGGGTAGGGGTAGGTTTTGCTACAGGTTCTTCAGGCCAACACTTAGCTGCAGCCAGAAGGAAGAAGAAGGAGAAGCTAAGGCAGACGAAAGGCAAAGGCAGAAGCTGAAGAAGAGGAGGCCAGAAGAAGAAGGTAGAAGAAGGAGAAGCTAAGGCAGAAGGAAGGCAGAGGTAGAAATAAGAAGAATCGTGAAGGCAAAGGAAGATAGAAGTCAAAGAAGAAGAAGAAGAAAGGAGAAGACAGAAGAAGAGAAAGAAAAGAAGAAATCACTTTAAGTCGTCCGATTAAGGAATCAGACGACAGATTTTAGTCTCCATTGCATATTTATATTGAATATATTGTAGGAGTATTTGGTGATCTACATCACCATCTTACTCCTATATTTTTGCACTCTGATACTGCTATTATTGCAATTTCTTTCAGTTTAAATTATGATATTGATTTCTAAATACCAATTTGCTCCCTGTGTTCGACCTTGGAATATATTCAAGTAATAAAATTATATCTATTTTGAACGCTTTTTCGGCTATACTACAATGCAATACTCTTAAACACCAATTCAACGCTCTCAACATTTTGGCGCTGTTGCCGGGGAGCGGCGGGAAATTTAGAATTCTTGATTACAATTTCTAATTTGATACTAACTTTCTATATCTCTTTTTGTTGTGGTTGTTTCAGGGGAGAAGATTCAAAGAAAAGACAGCTGCACATCAAACACGCCAGGGGCAGGAAATTTCTGATTACTTTCTTAAGCCCCCCATTTTGAAAAGGAAAAAAGGATAAAATCAATTAGGGCTACTTGCTTTACATTTTTAGCTAATTCATCAAGTTGTCTGATTTGATTTCAACAACAAAATTTGATTTGTGCACCCACTTAAGGAACTAGGGCTACCACTTTCTTGATTGAGCCCTAGATACCACATTTGGCAAATTAAATTGGACCAAAACTTGAGTCAATTATGGATTTCAATTTAGGGTTTTAGAGACACACTTTCATAAGCAAGAATCAACTCTCCAAAATGATGTGTGCCTAAGCCTTGGTTGAAGTGATTTATTCAAGCAAACCCTAAAATTCTGGCTCTTAATCTCACTTGAATTCTAAAAGAAGGGACCTAAAACTTCTCAAACGACAAATAGGTGAAGTTGACCCACCTTGTTGGGTCAACCAACCTTGAAATTAGGTTACTTTTTGCACTCAATACACCTAAAGTTCAAGTGAAATCTTAAGCACCCTTGTTCTTAAATAAAATTGGTAGACTTAAGAGGTCAAGTCCCCATTCTGGTCTACCTGGAACATTAGTGACAAGAGAGGTCGGGTGGGGGAAACCCTGTAACCCGTGGGGGCGCTCTACCGTGTAGGGGTCTTTGTGGGACTCTCCCTCTCTGGCTACCTAGGTATTTCTTAGATGGACGGCTTTCTGACAAAGGGGTATCGTCTGCCTCGATCCTCTATAGTCATCCAAATTTTTTCGGTGTCTTGATTGGATCCATCACATTCTACTCTCATCTAGACCATCAGTGCATGTTCAGTAGGAGGTCCTTAAGACCATCCTTGAGGCCTCCTTTAGTTATTCATTCCCGTCGAGGCCAGGCCTCGACTTCCGTGTTTGTGCAGCAACCCCATCACATGGACATCTCCTGATTCACCTGAATCAAATTCTCCTTCTTCCATCATCATGGCACAACCTGCAGAAGAAGAGAATAACCTTGAGAACCAACTCAGCACCTTAATGATTTATTCCAAGCCTTTGTGAATCCACAGTAGCGTCCTATGATGCAAGATCATTACAATCCCGCTGCGGTGGTGATCGAACCTCGAGTCCAAATCCCGGTTGAAGGTCCTGACTCTAAACTCAAGCCCAACATGATTCTTGCTATTCCAAAATTTCATGGGCTCAATTCCGAGGATCCTTTCCAGCACATCAAACAACTCAAGCATCTGGCCCAGACCTTCGGGTCAGATGTCCAAAATTGGGATATCCTTCTCATGAAGATGTTCGCCTTCTCTCTCATGGACAAAGCAGCTCACTGGTATCAGACTCAAACGCGTCCTATCAACACATGGGTTGAGGTACAATTCGAGTTTCTGAAAAAGTTCTTCCCAGTTGGTCGGACGAATGCTTTACGACACCAGATCACGCACTTCACAGGGCAGCCTTGAGAACCACTTCACGAAGCATGGGATCATTTTCTAGATCTCATGCGGAAGTGCCCCCATCACGGAGTTCCTAAATGGGAACAAGTCCAGTCTTTTTACTAGGGACTCCGTGAAGATATCCGTTTATTTGTCAATGCAACTTGTGGAGGAAATATCATGGGTCAACACGAAGACACTATGTGGGAGATTCTCGAGAATATGTGTGAGAACTCCATCAATAATGACTCCATGGCTTATTCGACCGAACGAATGGCCGCTCATTGACGAATCCAAGGGATGCACATGAGATGAAAGGCCTGTTCGCATCTGTCAACTTGGAATTGATGGCCAATCGTTTGGACAAGGTCTCTGTCATTGAGAAGAAGGTGGATGAGCTAACTCGACATCTGCAGCGAGCCACCTTTGCGCAAGACTCGTGCGCACAACCACCCTCTGGGAGGGAAGCTGTGCATAACATCTATCACCGATCTTCTCAAGGGATGGACCCGTATCCACCCCCGTCTAACTCTAGGACTGGAGGAAACTCCGATCCTGCATACTGTAGTTGGGGGAACTCTGAACCCTCGTACTCTGACTTTTCTGAGGTTCCTCAGACTTGCGAGGACCTCAACGCCATCCAGAATGACCCATTCTCTAATACCTATAACCCTAGATGGTGGAATCATCCCAATTTCCTGTGGATGGGAAATAATCAGAATCAAAGACCACCATATCAACCCCGTCCTCAAGCTCCTCGTCCATACCAGCCACCTCAGCCTCGGCCCAACCCCACCTATCATTCTAGTCCAACTCAGACAGATCAGATGACTCTCATCCTTCAGACTCTGGCTGGCATTCAAAAGATGAATGCGGCTATGCAGAAACAATACAAAGACGAGATCACATAGGTTCGCAATCAACTCTCCCAGATGGAAAATTCCCACCAACTTGGCACACTCCCCTCGCAACCTCTGCCAAATCCGAACAACGTGCCGAACCAGAGGAGCGTTATGAACCCAAATCCGGGCCAAGCCCACATGATGTATCAGGCCTGTTCTACTCCATCACCTGACGGCATGGAAGCTTCGACATCATACTCTGGATTTCAGCAGTAGCCACCTATTTTACCCACACCAAACTAGAACCAGGTAGGACTAAATTCAGTAACAACCCGTAGTGGCAAAACAACACAAGACCCACCTTACCCAAGCCACTTTCAGTCTGGTAGTGCTAACCCAAGCCCTAGGATAGTTATCTAGGATACCCCTGTCCCTGATCAAGAACCTGGACCTATTCTGGAGGAACCTTCTAAGGTTCCATTTCCCGGGGCCTTGACCAAGGGAAAGAGAACAACCAAACCCAAGGCACTTGAGGAGGATCTGGTGAAGCTCTTTGAACAGGTCCAGATAAACATCCCCTTGATGGATGCGATTCGCCACGTACTGGCTTATGCATGATTCCTGAAAGACATGTGTACACCTAAGCATAAGTTGCGAACCAAAAGTGGGAGCCCAATCGTATTGTTAGAGCAAGCCAGCTCTGTGATTTTGAGCAAACTCCCACCCAAGGCAAAAGACCCAGGCACTCCCCTGATTTCCTGTACAATTGGTGATATCCAATTTGATAGAGCATTATTGGATCAAGAGCCTTCATAAACCTGATTCCTACATCCCTACTTGACCATCTTGAGGAATCTGAGCACAAACCAACAGAGGTGACATTACAGTTGGCGGACTGATCTATTAAGTCACCTAAAGGAGTTCTTGAGGATGTCAATGTTAGGGTTCGGGATTTCTACTTCTCGGTGGACTTCGTAGTCCTAGATATGGATGCTCCAGAAATCTGCGGAACAAATCAATCATACTAGGGAGACCCTTTTTGGCCACTGCCAGGGCCAACATAAATTGTGAGGAGGGCCAATGATAAGTCCACTTTTGTGGACTATTATTTAGCCTAAGTACTATTTAATTATTTGTTCTTAGTTCTTAATTAATTAGGAGTTATATGGCAATTCACCTTGGCCTGCATTTAATTTTATGCTTCAATTTTACATTTAATAACATATGATATGATAATATAATTTATCTGACCAATGCAGGCTAGGTGAAGAGTCCAGACGTGCAATTTTGCGTCTATAAGATGTTTGGAGATCAATATGGACGTCTGGGAAATTGTCATCACAAGTTCCTATTTCTACATATTTTAAGATGGCTGATGATGAAGTCAGACATCTGATATAGAACAGCCAATGCTTACCCATCAGTTTCAACCACTCGTGATGTTCGCAAGTGGTTGGCGAAGTCGATGGCAGGCGGAACAGACGGGGGGATTTTTATAAAGAGGGAAAACTTGCGCACCAGAGAAGAAATCATCATCTTCGCTTCCCCTGGCAGGGACTTCTCCACCTCCATCACCGTGCAATAGGCATACACTGTGGACTTCAGCGTGCACCATGGTCTCTGCACACCTGCTCTTGCCTTCATCCTTTCAACTGTCACACGGTGACAGTGTGCGGCCACCACTACAGCAACCCGATCTACATCCCACTTCTTTTTCATCTTCATCCTCTTCTTCCTCCCCGCCAGCCAACAGTAAACATCCCCCACCGCACGCAGCCGCACCTGCGCACTAGCCTATGCGCATGCACAACCAGCCATGAGCTTGCTGCGTATCCGTCCACAGCCGCGCACCCACCCGCGCACCTCATCTCCTTCATCTTCGTCATCTTCTTCCTTCTCTCCCTTATCTTCCCGCCACCAGCAACCACCCCCATGAAAAGAACCCAAAGCCTCGCCAGCCACCTATGTTCACAGCAACCATCGCAGGCCACGTCCCTCACTGCCAGCATCACCAAAGTGCTTGCCTTGACCTCTGTCGACGACCCACGCTCGCGGTAGTGCCTCCTACAGCCCACGCACGCATGTTGGAAACTCGCAGTCGGCGAGCTTCTCCTCCACCGGTCGGCCACCTCTAACAATCTCCGTCGACACTGCGACCTCCATTGGATTGACCTCATCTTCGTCAGCCTCCCTCGCTCATCAGCAGTCGGCCGACCTTCCCTCTTCATGCGCGAGGAAGAGAGGAGAAATCCTCTATTTTTGATTGCATTAATATTTACGAATCATGCCATTGCTGGAAGCACTATTCATTTATTTATCTTATATAATATTTGGTTGAAATTGCATGGACATCCCTTGCTTAAATTTGAATTACATATGATTGATTTCTTCTTATGAATGACATACAACATGAGATATTGTTTATAGTAAATTGGTGTCACTAGGTAGGATATTAATATCAACATTGTTTGCTATTACCAAGGTCAATATTTAGAATATTATATTATGGTAATTTTGCATATAAACACCTACATTCCTGATTAATTATTTAGATTAAGAGTTTATGTGAGAAAGTGAGTTACAATAATTAGTATGTGCATCTGATGATATTCTTGAACAAATAAGACATTCAATAGGCTAATTCCTCCCTATGGAGACGACCTAACTATTTTCATGGCTAGATTTTGAGAATTAAATGTTTTGAAAAGCGATTTTCTACCACGCAACATATTATAACGACGCAACATTTTATGTCACAAATTTTATTCAAAACGAAGATCGCTTTTTCAGCCAAATTGAACTAAAATTTGGAAACTAGACATTGAAGATCGATATCTTTAAGGCCCAACAAGGGATTAATTGCGGAGTTATAGAACATATATGTGACATCAAGGCTGTGGTTGACGATTCGTATATTGAGGAAAACCTGACTACTTTTGATCAACCATAAGAGGATCAAAATCCGCAATCAGAGGAGTCCAAACTTGACCTAGACACACCCATAACTCCTTCCCTTGCTCATGACACACACTCTGAACTGCCCACTGCTGCTGATAACCCTATTTTGGAACTTAAGCCTCTTCCCAAGCATCTGAAGTACGTCTTTTTGGGTTCCAATCAGATGTTTCCTATGATTGTCACTTCTAGGCTCACACCTGATCAAGAATCTCGTCTTATTACTGTTCTCCAGCAACATCGAAGAGCCATTGGATGGACTCTCGATGATCTGACTGGCATCAGCCCCTCTTACAGCACACACCGCATCTATACTAAAGATGGCACACGACCTTCCCGTGAAATGTAGAGATGTCTGAATCCTAATCTACAAGAGGTCATGAAAAAGGAGATCATCAAGTGGTTAGATGCTGGGATCATCTACCCGATCTTCGACACTCGGTGGGTGAGTCCAATCCAGGTTGTGCCTAAGAAGGCAGGATTCACCGTGATCACGACTGAAACCTGAGAAATCATACTGGCCCGTGTGGCAAATTTGTGGAGAGTCTGCATTGATTATAGAAGACTCAATACCTCCACAAAGAAGGATCATTTTCCACTACCGTTTATTGATCAGATCCTCGAGAAACTAGTGGGAAATAGGTTGTTATGCTTTTTGAACAGGTACTCCGATTATAACCAGGTAGCAATCCATCCTGAGGACCAAGAAAAGACCACTTTCACTTGCCCCTTTGAGATGTACGTGTTCCAAAGGATGCTATTCAGTCTCTGCAACACACTCGCTACTTTTCAAGGTGCATGCTTACCATATTCTCAAATATGGTAGGTGATTATCTGGAAGTCTTCATGGATGACTTTTCAGTGTTTGGCGAATCATTTGACGATTGCCTCCTGTACTTGGTACGGATCCTCAGGTGGTGCATTGACGTGAATCTGGTTCTTTCCTGGGAAAAGAGCCATTTCATGGTGCTTGAAGGAATTGTCCTCGGACATCTTATATCAGAAAAAGGCATCCAGGTTGATCGAGCCAAGGTGAATCTGATTTTCAAACTTCCTATGCCTAGCTCAATCAAGGACATCTGACTTTTCCTGGGGCACGTCGATTTTTACCGTCGATTCATTCCTGATTTCTCGAAGATCACACGCCCCCTGACTATTTTACTTTCTAAGGATGTTCCTTTTGAAATCTCCAAGGAATTCACTCAAGCATTTGAGATCCTCTGTGGTCGAGTTACCCAAGCTCTGATCGTACAGTCCTCTGATTGGTCTCAACCCTTTGAGATCATGTGCGATGCTTCTCGTTTTGCTGTAGGAGTGGTACTTGGGCAGAAAATTGACGGGAAACCCATGGTCATCTACTACACTAGTAAGACACTTGACGAGGCTCAGCGTAACTACACAGTTACTGAGAAAGAGCTGCTAGCCACAGTATTTGCCCTGGAAAAATTCAGATCGTATCTTTTGGGTTCCCGTGTTATCATTTACTTTGATCACACAGCTGTGAGGCATCTCCTCGCAAAGAAGGATGCGAAACCTCCACTAATCCAATGGATCTTACTGTTGCAAGAATTTGACCTCGAGATTCACGATAAGGTGGGATAACAGAATGTGGTAGCTGATCACTTGTCCTGCCTTCCTTCTGATATTATCGACTCTTCCGGACCCATTGCGGAACATTTTCCTGATGAACACCTCCTGACTATCAGTACAGGGCTTCCATGGTTTGCTGATCAAGTAAACTACCTGGCATCACATAAGATCCCGTCCGGTTGGTCGAAGGCCAAGAAGGATAAATTGCTTTCCGATGCCAAGTATTACTTTTGTGAAGACCCGTATCTTTTCCGCATCAGTGCTGATCAAATCATTCGATGATGTGTCTCAAAAGTGGAAATTCAAGACATCTTGTCCTTCTGCCATGACCAGGCATGCAGTGGACACTTCTCTGGTCATAAAATCGTAGCGAAAATCCTCTAGTGCGGCTTCTATTGGCCCATGATGAGTCAATTTTCGCTTTTGAAAATGATGATTAAGAAGATTTATCGTTGTAATCTAAGTGGTGGAAAAACAACTAATCAAAACAATTAGAATTAAAATTAAACCACTCACAGTAGAGCGGGACGTGTCCACAGGGAGGCAATGGCCAATTTAAAGTCGCAATTAGGTAGAAATCATGTTCGCTGAAAAATTTGTCAAATCAAACAATGCCTATGTAGCTTTGAATGTAAACCTTAAATTTAAGGAGAAGTTAAAGGTTGTTGACGTAATTTTCATGTAGGAAAATTATACATGTGTAAGGGTATGCCATGTGCTTTTCACTTGCATGCATACTAAAATGTAATTCAAAATTAAATGTAATGCATGTAGATATGAATCAATAAGACTTAACAATTCTATAGAAGAATAAGCATAAAGCCATAAATTCACCACAATAAAATAAATAGTAAACCAAAAATCTTTTTCTTGGCAATGCCATGAAATGTAAACACTAATTCAACCAAAAACAGAGGTTTCTACCTCTCTCCTCCTCGCATACGAGAGAGAGGTTCTTCGGAGGAGCCCTTCTGGGATTAGGTTGGCCGGAGCGAGGGGTTCGTGGCGGTGGCGACGACAGGTTGCGCGGTGGCCAGAGCTGGCCGTATGGAGCTTCGGTGAAGGGTGGTTTTCGATGGTGGCTGCAGTTGCTGAGGAAGGTGGAGCGTCACTGCTCGCGTGGCCACGCACGAGTGCGCGCGGGCACTCGCGGGCAGAGCGAAGCTGCTGGAGGCATTCAAGCCGTGCGGTGAGGGTGCTGCTTCCGTGCGGCCGCAAAGGCACGCGCGATCATGCACAGGCATGCGCGGGGTGTGGCGCAAGCACTGGTGTGAGGGCGGTGTAGCTGCTGGAGCTACACACTGTAGGCAGCACGTTGGAGGCGCTGCGTGGGGACATGCGGCTGGGCTGGTGCCTGCTACTTGCAGCGGGTGTGGCGTGCGGTGAAGGTTGTAGCTGTTGCTGTTGGCGTTGAGGTGGAGGAGATGGTGATGGGTTTTGTGTGGGGGTAAATCTCTGAAGGTGGTTTATGGCGATGGTTGATGGCGGTGGTTGCGTGGCCTTCAGGCACAGGCTCGCGGTGGGTTGCACAAGCCACCGATGGCGTGGTGATCTGTCACCCTGCCTGCCTGCGGTGGAGTGGTCTTGTGCTCGCGGTGGGAGGTCGTTGGTGTGGAATGAAGAAGCTCTAGGCTCTGCACAGTGGTGGGCTGGAATGGTGGTGGCCTCCCTTCTGATGATGCGGTTGCCTTTCTTTTATGCTGTTGGAGAAGACACATCGGCAGACGTTCGCTGAAGGAGAGGTGAAATGACGGCATCGTGGGGCACGCGCTACTCTCCTGCATGCGATACCGGCAGCCGGTGGAGAGAAAAATGAATAAAATAAAGAAAAGAAATAAGGGGTTATTTATGTGCAAACCCTTAACTTCTATGTTAAATCCAAAACACTAAATGTAATGCAACCTATTTCAATGCATGATATTCTAAATAAATTCTAAATGATATTATCAATGCATGTAATGCATGAAATGCTTGAGATTTTTGTTATCCTATTTACATATTAATGTATGCTATATAAATGTACATGTTAGCTTAATGTCTAGGCATTAAAATACATAAATAGAGCACAAATATGGGCTCATCAAATGCCCCCATGCCTAGTTTTTGCTAGTCCCTAGCAAATTCAAGCAATAATCAGCACTTCAAGTGGACTAGCCAACCCAATCGGTCTTCCCTTAGAAACATGTTAAGTTCAAACTTTAGACCTAAGGTTCCCAAGTAGTGGCTAAATTACAAACTAGGTCGGCTAAGGATGAGTTGCAAGCATGGGTTTCTCAGATTTCTAACTCTACCCTAGGTTTTGTTGGTCCCAGAGATTAAAGCATTCGTGCATGTGCAATTGGTCTAATTTATTTGAGGTTGGTAGGTTTTTCTTATATATATATATTGTTTGTTTGATTCTTCTAACTCTAACCTTGGATCAACTATCAACACGGTCTGTGTCGAATTCATTGTGCCCATCACCGAACCTCGAAGGGTTCCTGGCTTTCGATGCATCGAGATAGCACCACCCATAGCGACCCCAAGAACTCCTGGCAATCGACACTTCGAGATAGTATCACCCATGGATTTCTAAAGCGAATTCAGGCTTGTGGCAATCGGCATTTTGAGATAGGGCCGCCCATGGTACTTGAACCACACAATGCGCTTATATGCCCCCAGTTGGATGGATATCCTAGGAGACAAGAGCCGAGGAGGTGACATGTTACCATCGCATCGTCAAGGTGAGTATGTGCTCCACTTCTCGTGCAGTAGGAACTCTTCCAATCAACCTGTGCTTTCAAGATTCTCCTAAGTTAGAACTAAGAGAACCAAAATTCTTCTACAAGAAAGGAATTAGGGTGATCACTATTTACACAAGACCAAGTGTGTGTAAATTGTGGATGCTTTGGTTACGAGGACCCGTAAACCAAAAGGTAGAAAAAGACACCAGATACTACCCAGCCTTTAACTCAATCCCTAGCTTTCCTTCCTCAACCTCTCGAGGAATGGTCTGCAACTTAACTCCTACTTGAGTTTTTAAGTCCACAAAGGACCCTAAAGGTCTAGAGCTAGTACTTCAACTTAGCTTCTAAAGTCAGACACCTAGAGTCAACATAGGCTAACCTAAAGTTCTGATCTGCCTAAGAATGTAGGGCTCAGCCAGTTAAGCGCAATAATGTAAAATGTTTTTTTCTTTTTTTTTTTAAGAAATGTATGCAATGCAGAATATTTAAGCTAAATGATTGAATGCACTATGTATAAATGCTATGTACAGATGCCTCAGGTCCCATCGCCCCATGCCTTGTTAAAATAATGTCTGCATTGAAAGTAGAATGACCAAGGGAAGATATTACCAGAGGTGGAAGCGAAAGGAGCTAAGGCTCCTTGAGAGTGACCTTGTCAACTTGCTGGCCATCTAAAGTTACGTGAGGTTTTAATCATTGGCCGTTAACGGTGAAGGGTGGTGCTGAAGAGGAAGGATTCTTGATCTCCACAGCCCCATGTGGAAATACTTTGGTGACAATATAAGGCCCTTCCCAACGTGATTTCAATTTTTCAGGAAACAACTTAAGGCTGGAATTGAAAAGCCAGACTTGTTGGTTAAGCTCAAAGGTCTTTCTAAGGATGTACTTGGCATGCAAGACCTTAGTTCTCTCTTTATAAGCTTGGGAGGTGTCATAAGCATCATTGCTCAGCTCCTCAAGCTCAGTCAACTCCATTAAACGTGCTTTACCAGCTTGCTCTAAATCCATGTTAACACGTCGGATAGACCAAAGTTCCCTATGTTGAAGTTCAACAGGTAAGTGGCATGCTTTCCTGTACATAATTTGGAAGGGAGACATACCTAAAGAAAGGGGTTTTGTAGGCCGTGAGATAAGCCCATAGAGTGTCATCGAGCTTTTGGGACCAGTCCTTCCTATCTGGCCTAACAGTCTTTTCTAAAATATTCCTGATCTCCCTATTCGACACTTCAACCCGGCCACTCGTCTGAGGATGGTAAGGGGTAGCAATCTTATGAGTTACTCGCAGACTCCTGAGTAGCCGATTGAAGTTATGGTTCCAGAAATAAGGTCCCCCATCACTTATAATCATCTTGGGGTAGCCAAAGCGAGATATGATATTGGCTTTCACAAATTTCAAGACCACAGAGTGGCCATTTGTGCGCGTAGGAATGGCCTCTATCCACTTGGAGACGTAATCCACTACCACCAAGATATATTCAAATCCATGGGACGAAGGGAAGGGACCCATGAAGTCTATCACCCAAACATCAAAAATGTCCACAAGTTGGATAAGGTGATGGGGCATCTCATTCCGCTTCTCAATCATTCCAGTCCGTTGACATCTGAGACTGGCCTTAGCAAAGTTATGGGAATCCTTAAATAAAGTAGGCCACCAAAAATCAGACTGGAGAACCTTAAAAGCAGTTTTCTTAGCACCAAAGTGTCCTCCACAATGAAGCTCATGGCAAAATCTCAACACACTTTGTTGCTCTTCTTTAGGCACACATCGTCTCCAAACTTGGTCTTGTCCAGTATGAAATAATTCTGGCTCTTCCCATTGAAAGAATCTAGCTTGGGAAATGAATCGCTTCCATTTTTGCGCATCCCAAGAGCTAGAGGTTTCTCTAGTGACCAAGTAGTTAACTGTATCCGCATAGCAGGGTGAAGTTGGTGTAACCGCCATAAGGGTTTCATCGGGAAATGTCTCGTAGATATCTCCAGATTGAGAGTCATCAAGGGGGAGGAGAGATAGGTGGTCAACCGCTACATTTTCCACTCCTTTCTTTTCACAAATCTCCAAGTCAAACTCTTAGAGGAGTAGAATCCATCTAATTAAATGTGGCTTAGAATCTTTCTTGGCAATGAGATGTTTCATTGCAGCATGATCAGTAAAAATGACCACCTTGGATCCAAAAAGGTAAGACCTAAACTTCTCCAGAGCAAAAACTATAGCAAGTAATTCCCTTTTAGTGACAGTGTAGTTTTGCTGTGGTTTAGTTAAAGTCTTGCTAGCATAATGCAGCACATATGGTTTTCCCTCAACCCTCTGTCCAAGAATGGCTCCCACAACACATGTGGTCTAGAAGTTTGTCCTTAGTGCTGTAGGTTGGTAGATTAAAGGTTTACTACTCTAAGTTTGATTAATGATGAATATCTGGCTAGTTTGCTTAAACTTAGATTGATAGAAATCAAATAAATAAACAAAGGATTAACTTAAGTTTATTGAGTTTTTGAGTTAAAATTTAATTTCCAACTCTTAGGTTTTATTTTCTTAAAACACTTTGAATTCTAAGTTTTTAAGGGTTAAGAATGGTTACAAAGAATAAGTGATTTTTGAGATTCTAATTTTTGATAAAATTCTTGTTAACTCTATTTTTAATAAAGTGTGTTTTGAAGATGTTTTGAATTTTAAGTCTAAGTAAGGAAACTTTCACAAAATGCTCTGTATATTAGTTATATATATTTATAAAAAAATAAAAAAAATTAATTCTGACCTAATCTTTCCTCTACTTGGTTCTTATTTATATTAATTTAAACCTAGGTGCTTTAAATCATCATATTTTTAGTTAATTTTGCTAGGAACTAGCAAAATTTTAGCTTGGAAATATGATGAGAAGCTCATCATGGTCTCTAATTACCCCTAATTAACTAGTCTTCTTAGTTAATTAGCTAGAAATATATAAATATATGGGTTAATTATTAAATAAGGGATAAATAATAAAGGACCATAAAATCAGTTAAAAATGCTATATTGTCATCCAACTAGTATTATTAATAATTTAATTAATAATTGGACTCGAAATATTATTAGTAATTTATCTAATTAACGTGTTAACTAGCTTAAGTACAATTTATACCTATGTATGTAATAACTTAAGTAACATCACTTAATTAAATAAATTAATCTAAAAAGGTCAAAAATGTCATTTCAAGGTCTAAATATAATAATTGCCTTATCTATAATCATATATAAAAAGTTGAAAAAGATTTAAATTAAAATAAACCTTGAAAACCTTAGTTTACATTTTAGTCCATATGTTTTATTTCAGTCAAGTACTTATTCTTTGCTTAGGTCCTCAACTTTTGTTACAAATAAATCCCTGAAACTTCTTCTTCTTCTTCTTTCCTTCTTCAGCCTTCTGGACGATTGACGATAGGAGGTGCTTCCACCATCTGATCACCGCATATCCGTTGCCATTCCTTCCTCTTCAAGCTCCTGGAGCTTGTGCTCACCATCTCCTTTTCATCCACCGGTCTGGATGAAGCTGTAATCCCATTTTAGGGTTGGAGATAACCTCACCGGTGTTGGAGAAGGCGCTGGTGGTTACTCCACTCCGAGCCTCTTCTCCGTCTAGATTCAACCTCCGTCTTAGTCGCCGCCACCTATAAATACCCCTCCACACCCTCGATTTTCACTAATTTAGCTCCCTTCCCTCTTCTTCACTGAGCTAACTGATAGGCTATTCTTTCCAAACTCCGGCGACCTTCCTCCGCTTCATTCATCTTCCTCCATTCATCTTTGATTGCTTTGGATCTCCGCCGAAGTCAGCCAAGTCTTCTAACGTAGTGTTGACTAGGAGCTCGTCTACTTCACTTCACAAATGCTTGCCGGACTTCTTCCTTCAACCCTCTGATTTCATCCTCTGTTAAGGACCATCGACAGAGATCTTCTACCTCCTTTGTCCAGGTAACAATAGGTTAGGTAAGTAGATTGGTTAGGATAGTTAGTTAGGTAGATTAGATAATTGGAATGTTAGTTTTTCATTCATCTTCTCCAGCTCCGGTGAGCTCCTTGAGCATGTCAGGAGCAATCTCTTGTCTTTTTAAGTCATCGATCACCTTCTTTAACCTTTCATGAACATTTCTATCATCTTTAATCACAGAATTGATCATCTATTCGCCTAAACCACCTCTACCTCCACCAACTGCTCTTGCTGTCCATGGCAGAAGTGGTTGAGTTTACTCCACCTTCACTGGGGCTCTCCACCATTTATCCATTACTTAAGGATCCTAATCCTCACTCTAATTTAAGTAATTACCAACTATAACTTAAATGCCCAATTTAATTTAATCTCCTGAGCTTGCTGTCAATGGCGGCTCAGGAGGATTTCAAATCATTAATTACCCATCTATAAACCATCGCAAATACCTTTTGACTTATTTTCTCCACTCAATTGAGTGGGAAAACAGGTCTTGAGTCTAATCAAACTCAAAACTTGTCTACTATGAATTCACTGCTTAATTTTCACTTTAAGGGATAATTGAAGGAATTAAGGTGTTCCTAAGGTTCCTTGTGACCTCAGGAAGCTTTTTAAATCATCAATGGCACAATTTCACATCATCTGTACATTTTTGCCTTTTTCTGGACTCACCGGTGCTCTGACGAGTCAAACGATTTGAAGTTCATTGATCATGTTGAAGAAGTTTATTTGGGGTTTTAATGTTTGGAGTTTTTGTTAGATCTTCATCTTCTCTAACTCCGGTAGAGTTGGAGATGTCTGATAGTTAGGGTTAAGTCTTATTTAAAAGGTCTAAAAGCATTAGTAACTTACCTTGAGACTATCCCAATGTGTTAATCACTGTGACAAACTTTGGTTTGTTCTGTCGAACAAACTCGTCTACAAGCACAGGCGATAGGCCTGGAACCCTAGGAATCTTAACTGAAACATCATTTTAAGGGTCTAAATCCATTCCTATGGTTAAAGAGAAGATGACTAAGGCTTTAATTTCATCTGAAATGGTTAAATTCAGAAAGTCAAAATTCAAGGCTTCATGGTCAACCTAAAGTCAGATTTATGGAATTTGGATTCAAACAGACAAATTGAAGAG
The DNA here is from genome assembly GCA_037157565.1 of Thalassia testudinum. Lineage (NCBI taxonomy): Eukaryota > Viridiplantae > Streptophyta > Magnoliopsida > Alismatales > Hydrocharitaceae > Thalassia > Thalassia testudinum. The sequence goes on along the minus strand of JAZHRO010000061.1, from coordinate 30,271,899 downwards.
TCTAATCTATTGCTGGGATGTTTGTAAATGATTTAGATGAAATTTGGATGAACTTTGATGGATTCTATGGTAGAAATTGATTTCTGTCAGTTTGGGTTATTTTTGAACCCAAACTGACGACAGTAGGTTTGTGATGAGATTTGGTGTCGGACCCGAATAGGTTGTTAATATGGTGATTTTATCGTTGAAGTGTGTATAGTGGTTAACCTAAATCGGACCTAACCATCTCTTTGCAAAATTTTTAACCTGGCCTACTTGATTTTATCTTGGTCACTTTTAGGCCTAGGGTCGAACTCAGGGAAGTGGGGTTACACGTTAAGTTTCTACACCTTTCCTACAACGAGTCTCTTCTGTTTGTTTATTGTGTTTTTGGTGTTTTTCTATTTAGATTTTTTTTTCGGGTAATCTTTGTCCTTGAGGCACACCCTCAAGAATGGGTCCTTGTCTTTGAGCCAAAACAGGGTTCCAAAACAGGTTTTGCTACTCGCAAGACGGATTACTTGCAAGTCAAAGATTATCTTTTCTCTTATATATATATATTTTTAATTTTTTTATGGGCATGCATGAGAAATAGAAATAAAGTAAATATAGTATAGATATATATGTATATACTATATATGTATAAAGGGGTGGGGGTGGAGGCGGCGATGGAGTGTAGCATGGTGTGGAGTCGGTCGTCGTCTAGAAAGACGCAACCAATAGGATGAGGTGCCATGTGGAGTGTAAGGTGGATGGCGAAAGATGAATGGGAACATGCTTTTTGTACACGTGTATCGGGGAATATCAGTAACTGGTGCAGATGTTCATGCGATACCACGTATGGTAAATAATGTGAAAATATATCTATATATGTATATATGTGGTTATAAATATATAGGTATATATATGTAGTTATATATGTATATATGTATGTATATATATATATATATAGGTATGTAAATATATATATTTAAGTATATGTATAGATCTATATATATATATATATGTATATATTTATATGTATATGTATGTATATGATACTATATAGATGTATATATATATGTGTGTATGTATATAGTGATATATGTATATATAGATATATGTAGATAAATATATATATATATATATGTATGTATGTATGTATGTATGTATATATAGTTATATATATATATGTATATATATGTATATATATATATATATATAAAATTAAATAAGTATATGAATATATGTAAATATATATGTATCTATCTATATATATATATATAAGTATATAGATATATGTATATATATATATATATATATATATATATATATATATATATATATATATATATATATATATATATATATATATGTATGCTAATACATAGTTATATAAATACTACTATATATATAGATATAAGTATATATATATACATATGTATATGTATATAAGTATCTGTATGTATGTATGTATACTAATACATAAGTATATAGGTACTAGTATATGTATAAATATAAGTATATATATATATATATATGTATATAAATATATGCATATATATATATCAATATATATATATGTATACGTATATATATATGTATGTAATAGTGTATAGGTGTGTGTGGAAGTGTGAGTGCATGTGTGTGTGAGCATCGGTAAAGAGAGAGTGAGAGAGTGTTGTGAGAGAGAGGGAGAGAAAGAGAGCACTGTTGGAGGTTTGGGCTGGAGCGGTTAAGGCATTTGAGCTTCAGGGCCGTCGTCTAATCCACGCGTGCTTGCGCAGGCGCGTATGCGTGTGGAGAGGCGCACGCTCGAGGGAGTAGCCGCACGCAGAGGAGGCCGCAGCGCACCGTGCTGCGTGGAGAGCAGGCATTGGTGCTCGCAGGTGCGTGCGGTGAAGGAAGCGGGTGAATGTAGGTGCTGGGAGAGGGTTGGCGCATGCAGACGTACGCGTGCGGGTGCGGGCGACGCGGGTGGAGACGTGCAGGCGGGCACGCGCACGGGCGAACAACGATAGCGGCGCGTCGGGTGACCAATAAATTGAGAAGCTCACCAGTCACCCCACTGTAGCCATAGTGGCGAGCTACGTAACCGGCTGCAGGTGGTGCTGTGTGTGTGGTTGGCTCGGCGCGTGCGGTGGAGTGGCTTCGGCTGGTGGCTTGTGGGCGGAAGGTTGCGATAGAGCGCGCGGAGAAGGCTGCTGTTGTGCACAGTGGAGGGTGAGGGCGACTTGTTGCTTGCGCGGAGGCTTGCGAGAGTTTGTAGGGGCATGCGGAGAGGCTTGGCCGGCCGCTGCAGTGACGCGCGGTGGCCGGTTGCGGGAGGAAGAGAGAGAGTGACAGAGCAAGGAAGCGGGAGGTGGTGATGCCTGCAGGCACGCGCGGAGGGCGAGGGCGGCTTGCAGGCTTGTGTGAAATGGGCTGGGGGGCTGCTGCTGCTGTCGCCGCGTTGCCGTTGTTGCTGGGGCTTTGAGCTTCAAGATTGAAGCCTGCGCTCCAATGGCTGAAGGTGGAGGAACGAAGAAAAAAAAACAGTGAAGAAGGCCACCATGCCCATCGGCTCTTTGAAGAGCTGGGTGGTGGTGGTTTCACGGTGGTGGGTGCTCACCACAGTGAAGACTCCTGTCCACTGGGTGTCTCCGAGGAGGGCCGGTGTATGGAGGGAGAGGGAGGAGAGGACGGTGGTTGGAGAAGAAGAAGCTGCAGTTTTTTTTTGGCTGGGGACCAGGTTGGTTTTGAAGGTAGAAGCCGTGGCTTTTTATAGAAGAAGAAAGCCATGCACAGCCATGCCCTGGCTGTGCATGGCTTGCGCATGGCTTTGGTAGGGAGAGCCAACCATAGGGAAGGGCTGGAGCAGGGAATGGCGCGAGGAGAAGAAGTTGCTCCATGCAGCCGCGGGAAGCATTTCAAAAATCAAGTGGAAAAAATAAAAAAGATGGTGGATTTTGCAAAGATGCACTTGAGGAAAAATGTAATTGCGAGGCCATTTTATTTCACTCTCCTCCCCTCTTAGCTAAATGCATGTCTGCGTGTATTTTTACAATGCAACTATGGAGACCTAATATGCATTGGTAATGCTAGGAAATAGCACACGACGGCACAATTGCGACCGTATTTTTGCGGTGCAATCATACCCCCATGCCTTTCTTTTGCTAGCCCTAGCAAAACATTTTTTTGTATTATATTTAGAAATGATCTTTAAGTTGAAGATTTCCTTCTGAGGCAATATAGGTGTGTTTATTGTTGGATATTGTGAGAACCAGTTGTAGAGAAGACTACTAGTACTTTAAGTCTCACATGACATAGATCATCTCTCGACTAACCAGAACTCTTGAAATTTGAAGCTTAAGTACGATTTCCAGGATCCAGGAGGTTTTTGCCATGCTTGAGAGCTCAAGAGATTATGGCTTGTGCTTAGTGAAGGATCAAGACTGACCAGATGAACATTAAGACTCAAGCCCAGGGTTTCACGAATTTTTAAGTAAAGGTTGATCCCAGTTTTAGCTCGTGTCTTCGAATTGACCCGGAAAACTCAACTCCCATTTTCTGACATTTGTGGCTCAGGGTATTTGCGTCCTTCCCTGAAGAACTTTTTGTAGGGAGAAGGCTTTACTAACATTTGCGGAATATACTGACTTATTTGAAACTTTTTTTTTTTTGAAACACGTGTCAGTATATCTCTTACAACATTATTTGGAGGAGCACACTTTTCTTTCTTTTTTGGTGGGAGAGTTTCTTTTTGGTGGAAAGGGTTTCTCCTAAACACAAGACTAACACCTGGGATAAAAAGTCTACCTGCAAGCACAGGTAAGGACTCCACCTTCCCTAATGAACACTAGGGTTGGATCTTATGTTCACCTGGTCTTTCTTTATATGTGTAGTGCGAACCAAGATTACTTAAGCTCTCAAGTAAAAGCAAACCAACGGATCCTGTACTGGTGTCTCAGGTACAAGAATACATCCTTAGTTAGGAGAGATTCCTATTTATCTTGCCAATGCTCAAGTGAATTAAGCCGAGCCTGAGAGAATCAAGCTTTTGTGGCCTAGAAAGTCTTCAAAACAGAGGTTGAATATCCATAAACACTTATTGTATTTTTGTTTCAACTTTTAAATCATTACTAAACACCATTTTTATTATATATATATTTTTTATTTTTCTTTTTCTTGCATATTTATAAATAGGTGGAAGCTGCATGATACCATAAAATACCCAGATCCTATGGATGCCTATCCACCCCCCCATGCCAAACAATGTTATGTCCTTATATGCATGCAGGGAAAGGTAGAGAAAGGACGGAAGATCGGGTAACGAGAGTTGAGGTGCAGGGTATACAGTAGGGTGGTAGGGTGGGTGGTTGGTGGGTGGTGAAGAGAAAAGTGAAGTGATTGTGATAGTGGTGTGAAAAGTGATGGTGGATGGTGAAAGGTCTGGCATTTCATGGGACGAGAGTGTCCTAGGCGGATCAAAGAACAAGTCGGGAAGAAGAAGTTGGCCCTCAGATTGGCCAAGAAGTGGGGCTTCTTGGATATATGGATCCAAAAGGGAATAGCCCCAGTGAGTAGGATGTGGGCTCAAGGTCCCAGTGTGGATTTGCAACTTCGCCTAACTTGGCGGAGAGAAAGGGCAATTCGGTCTTCAGGAGTGTGGACCGATGGTGAGTAGCCCGGATATGACTCAGACCACGAGGTATGGGAAGCGGAGAAAACCTCGTCAAAAGTATGGTCAGGAGAAGGTATGAGAATAGGGAGGGATAGGGGAACGTCACAATTTGTGTCAGTCAGTTAATCGTCAATGTTTTCAGGTAATTCGCAGCAGTCAGAGTAGGTCCCAATTGGTCCAATACACGCGCTGACAGCCATGTCCTCGTCAAACGTGTCATCCTCGATACAATCGCAATAAAAGTTCTTGGCTACCTTGAAGATGTTAAGCTTGACCTTTTCAGATCCAACGGCAATCTCAATACAGCTCAACTCACAGTCGATAAGGGCACGGGCTGTGACCAAGAAAGGTCGACCGAGGATGATTGGACAATCAGAAAGTGAGCTAGGAACTTCCATATCTAAAATGAGAAAGTCAACAGGAAAATAGAGACTGTTGACCCTAACCACCACGTCTTCCACCACACCTTTTGGGATTTTGGCAGAACGATCTGCCAACTGTAACGTGACAGGGGTGGGTTTTAGATTTCCCAAGGAGAATTTTTCGAGCATGATGGTTGGAATAAGATTTATGGAAGATCCTAGATCAAGTAGGGCACAGTTAAAACTGCAGCCTTGGATGCTACAGGAAATAAGTGGTGTGCCCGGGTCTTTCTGCTTCGGTGGTAGGTTTGATAGTATACCACAACTTGCATGAGGCGAGAGATCCACCGGATTCTTGGTTTTCTTTGACTATCGCCTGGGTGTTGTGTAGTCTTTGAAAAATCGGGCGACAGTAGGTATGTGATCGATAGCCTCGAGTAGGGGTACCTTGATTTCTACATCCCTAAACAAATTACGCAGGTTATCAAAGGCCTGTGTATCTTTCTTTTTGCCATTTGGCTCCCTCAGTAGAGCCTCAGGGAATGGGACTGATTCTGGCACCAATTTAGGTGTATCGTCCTCTTGCAAATGCGGTGCGCATCCCGAATGAGAGGGCGATGAAGAAGAAGACGGGCCAGGATCAGGTCAAGGCGGATCGATGGTCTGCTTACTGCTCCTCGTAGTGATAGAATTGGATGATGCGGGTCTAGTGGGATCATACGGCGGAGGAGGGTTCGCAATGGGGACATAAGAGTGCGGTGCTACAGCGGGATTAGCCTGAAATCCCGGTGGAGTGCTCAGAGCTTGCAGAATTTGATTAACCTGCCCCTGAGAAGGTCGTACCTGTGGTTGAGGACCACGGGGTACGAAGTTTTGCAGGTTTGGAATAGGTTGGGCGGGAAGAGTGCCCTGAGATCGAGTCGCCATGCGTACTTGACTGATCTCAGCATTCTGCTGTGCCAATTGGTGCTGAAGAGAGGTCATGTTCTCTTCATGGCGCTTTGACATATCCATCATCATTCACATCAATTTGTCAAGAGGACTTGATGCGTGTTCTACTTGCGGTACGCAAGGGCCTGATGGTGGATTCACCATAGGATTAGACTGGGCCCTTGGGATGACGGGTGCGGGCGGTCGCATTGGTCCACCCACGGGGTTTTGGTGCTGCGCGTTGTTGAACCATGCGAAGTTCGAATGATTGCACCATCCTGGGTTATATGTGGCAGAGAACGGGTTGTTCCCTAGGGCGCAAGCATCTTCTATGCCAGAAGACGCATCCGCATGAAAATAAGCATCCGAGCACACGGAGGCTTTGTCCTTCGTGTCAAAATACTGGCTCGCAGAAGCTAGTTCCACATGACTTACTGAGTCGCTCAGCGCAACACTCGGTAAGGAAGGTCTTACGAGGTTTCTCGGGCTAAGCCTGGTGTTGGAAGAATTTGGATTGTGATGAAGTGGTGAAGTGGGGGTGTTTGCCATAGAATGGGCGGGGTTGGCCAGAAGCTCGTCCAGCTTCTTTTGCACGACGGAGACTTCATCCAGTTTTTGTGTAATAAGGCTTAGATCAGTGGATGAATGGGAGGGTCCCGTGTCAACTTCGTGGACATTTTGAGGCTGGCTGGTACGATTAAAGGTGATAATGGAAGCATTGTTCATCGAGTTTTCACTCATATTTTCAAACAGTTCAAATGCTCCATTCTCATCTTTATTCATAAAGTTCCCTCCGTAGGAAGCGTCTGCAATCTGCTTCAAAGTCTCATTTAGCCCATAGTAGAAAATCTGGGCTATATGCCACTTAGGCAGACCGTGGTGCGGACACTTCTTGGGGAGGTTGTTATACCTCTCCCATGCCTCATGAAATTATTCGCCGTTTTGTTGCGTAAATGAAGTGATAGCACGGCGAAGCGCATTGGTTCACCCGATTAGGAAGAACTTCTTGAGAAACGCTGTTCGCATCTCTTCCCAAGAGTGGATGGTTCTCCCAAGGGTGCGTAACCACTGCGACACTTTATCCTGCAATGAAAATAGGAACATTTTCACGAGGACTATTGGTAACCCGACATTTCTTGGTTTGACCATTTCAGCTAGTCGGGTTAGGTCTTCCAAGTGGAGAAAAGGATCTTCACTTGCAAGACCATGGAAGTGAAAATTTCTTAGGCCAATTATGTTCGGTTTCAATTCAAAGTCGTCCCCGCCCATGGGGACCCGAATTTGTCCTATGGTCTCTATAGCAGCGGGATTCTAATATGAGATAAGAGACCTAGGCTCCTCCCGTTCAGGAGGGTTCTGCATTTCCTCCAATGTTTCCTGAATGGCTTCAATTCGTTCATTATACATTTCCATTTGGGCTTAGAGGCGGGTTATGGGATCTAAGGCTCCACCACTTGGTGGGTTTTGAGGGCGGTTTCCTCCCTTGGGATTTGGGGGTGGGCGTGCAGCCATGTTTGTGGAGGAGGACGTTTCAACTACTTTTCTAGATTTATCAGTCAATTCAATCAATTCAAGGTTTTGTGACCTCCTCCCAAACATGCACTACCACAGGTAGAATTGGGGAGATGAGAAGGGAAAAGAGATGAGAGAAATGATGCCGCAAAGGTACACTTGATGACAAATTAATTCAATCAAATTCCTAACCTCTACAGTGTGCCCTTATACTTAAAGATCTAAGTTACCTAGTATCACGAACTACGGAACCGAATGCGAGCACCGCGGAACCACCGGGCTAGATTGAAAGGCCGTTTGCCCCAGTCTTAGACACCCGATAGCATGTGGGAACCCTCACCAGCACGTAGACGCTACACGCAGGTAGTTAGACCTCCAATCCTTAGTAAGGGTCAAGTTACTACCAATTTTAGTTAGAGGTTTAGGGTCAAGTGCTTTTGGAATGTGAAGGGCGTTGCTTACGGGTAATGCCCAAGTGATTGATTTTCAGAGTGTGTAAAATAAGCATGCAATGGGGAAATCTCCCCGAATTGAAGTTTTAATTGGTGAATGGCTTTTGGAGTTTCAGCTTTAAGTAGTATGAATTTTAGGATTTCGCTGAAATACCAATTCAACCAATCTCCGAGTTTTTGAAAGAATACAAGTTTTCTGCTAAGCCCAACAAACCCTTCTTCAATGTCAGTTGGTTAATGCATGCTACAATGCAATGGGCTACCCTAATGGAGATTTCTATGTGTGGATGCATGAGTCAATTTTTTATTAGTGTGAAAGGGAGCCAAAGCACTTCAATTCAAGTGCTCCCAATCACCAGAAAGATTTCCACACACAAGGCTCAACCGGAAGATAAAGAAAATCAAATTGTTGAGGCATTCAGGATCGAATCTTAGGCAAGTTGAAAAGTCATGGTGGGGTTGGAATCAACTCAATTCCAAGTCTCCCCACCAAAAATGTGATCCCGAATTTGCAGGAAAATGAGGCAAAGAGGGGTGCAATCAATCTTTTTATATTTGCCTCATGGAATACTTCCCACGACGAGAAATTCAAGAATCAAGATTCTTGGATTTTTGCTATGCGAAGTAAGGTAGGAAATCCTGGGGCAGTGGGAGTGAAGGCAATCAATCAAACAAGTGAATTTTAATCCACTTGACCCAAGAGATCCCAAGAATTTTTCTACTTTTTTTTTTTAGTTTTTTAGTTTTTTTTTTATTAAGGTGACAAGTTAACCCTAGTTGGTAAGAAAAGAAGACCTACTTGTTCAGCAACGTGTGCGAAGCTCCAATGCGGTGTCGGCGTCTTCACGCTCTCGTTCCCACCTTGGATCTGCTTACGTCTTCGACTTCGTTTGCCTGCCTTCTCCTTGCACACCAAAAATAGAGATACCCGTGAAGAGAGAAGAAAAGAGAAAAAATTACAGGAATGGAGTAAAAACTTACTCGAAGGTGCACTTCCCCGGCAACGGCGCTAGAAAAGGTGTGGTGTCGGACTTGATTAGGTTGTTAATATGGTGATTTTATCGTTGAAGTGTGTACAGTGGTTAACCTAAATCGGACCTAACCATCCCTTTACAAAATTTTTAACCTGGCTTACTTGATTTTATCTTGGTCACTTTTAGGCCAAGGGTCGAACTCAGGGAAGTGGGGTTACACGTTAAGTTTCTACGCCTTTCCTACAACGAGTCTCTTCCATTAATTTATTGTGTTTTAGGTGTTTTTCTATTTAGATTTTTTTTTTGGTAATCTTTGTCCTTGAGGCACACCCTCAAGAATGGGTCCTTGGCTTTGAGCCAAAACAAGGCTCCAAAACGGGGCTTGCTACTCCCAAGATGAATTACTTGCAGGTCAAAGATTATCTTTTCTCTTTTATATATATTTTTTAATCTTTTTTATGGGCATGAAAGAGAAATAGAAATAAAGTAAATATAGTATAGATATATATGTATATACTATATATGTATAAAGGGGTGGGGGTGGAGGCGGCGATGGAGTGTAGCACGATGTCGAGTCGGTCGTCGTCTAGAAAGATGCAACCAACAGGACGAGGTGCCGCGTGGAGTGTAAGGTGAATGGCAAAAGATGAATACGAACATGCTTTTTGTACGCGTGTATCGGGAATATCAGCAACTGGTGCAGATATTCCCGCGATGCCACGTATGGTAAATAATGTGAAAATATATCTATATATGTATATATGTAAATATATCTATATGTATATATGTGGTTATAAATATATAGGTATATATATGTAGTTATATATGTATATATGTATGCATATATATATATAGGTATGTAAATATATATATATATAAGTATATGTATAGATAGATATATGTATAGATCTATATATATATATATCTATATATTTATATGTATATGTATGTATATGATACTATATAGATGTAAATATATATCTGTGTATGTATATAGTGATATATGTATATATAGATATATATATATATATATGTATGTATGTATGTATGTATGCATGTATATATAGTTATAGATATATATATGTATATATATGTATGTATATTTGTATATATATATATATATAAGTATATAAGTATATGTGTATATGTAAATATATATGTATCTATATATATATATATATAAGTATATAGATATCTGTATATATATATATATATATGTATGCTAATACTTAGTTATATAAATACTACTATATATATAGATATAAGTATATAAATATTTATATATGTATATGTATATAAGTATATGTATATATGTATGTATGTTTGTATACTAATACATAAGTATATAGGTACTATTATATGTATAAATATAAGTATATATATATGTATATATATATGTATATAAATATATGTATATATATATATCAATATATATATATGTATACGTATATATATATATGTATGTAATAGTGTATAGGTGTGTGTGTGTGTGGAAGTGTGAGTGCATGTGTGTGTGAGTGTCGGTAAAGAGAGAGTGAGAGAGTGTTGTGAGAGAGAGGGAGAGAAAGAGAGCGCTGCTGGAGGTGAAGGCTGGAGCGGTTAAGGCGTCTGAGCTTCAGGGTCGTCATCTGATCCATGCGTGCTTGCGTAGGCGTGTATGCGCGTGGAGAGGCACGTGCTCGAGGGAGTGGCCACATGCTGAGGAGGCCGCAGCGCACTGCACTGCGTGGAGAGTAGGCGCTGGCGCTAGTAGGTGCGCGTGGTGAAGGAAGCGAGAGAAGGCAGGCGCTGGGAGAGGGCTGGTGCACGCAGACGTACGCAGGCTGGTGCGAGCGATGCGGGCGGAGACGCGCGCACGGGCGATCGGCGGTAGCAGCGCATCGGGTGATTGGTAAAGTGAGAAGCTCACTTGTCACCCCACTGTAGCCACAATGTCGCGTAGACTGGCGTGAACAGTGGCTACAGTGGTCGGGCGAGCCGTGCAATCGGCAGCGGGCGGTGCTGTGAGTGTTGTTGGCTCGGTGCGCGTGGTGGAGTGGCTTCGACTGGTGGCTTGTGGGCCGAAGGTTGCGACAGAGCGCGCGGAGAAGGCTGCTGTCATGTGCGGTGGAGGGTGAGGGTGACCTGCTGCTTGCGCGGAGGCTTGCGGGGGTTGGCAGGGGCGTGCGGAGAGGCTTGGCCTGCCGCTGCAGTGACACACGGTGGCCGATTGCAGGCGAAAGAGAGAACGCGACAGAGTGAGGAAGTGGGAGGCGGTGATGCCTGCAGGTGCTCGCGGAGGGCGAGGGCGGCCTGCAGGCTTGCGCGGAATGGGATGGGCGGCTGCTGCTGCTGCTGTCGCCTTGCCACTGCTGCTGGGGCTTTGAGCTTCAAGCTTGAAGCCTGCGTTCCAATGGCTGAAGGTGGAGGAACGAAAAAAAAAAATAGTGAAGAAGGCCACCACGCCCATCGGCTCTTTGAAGAGCTGGGCGGTGGTGGTTTCACAGTGGTGGGTGCTCACCACAGTGAAGACTCCTGTCCACCGGGTGTCTCCGAGGAGGGCCGACGTATGGAGGGAGAGGGAGGAGAGGATGGTGTCCTGGAGAAGAAGAAGCTGCAGGTTTTTTTTTGGCTGGGGACCAGGTTGGTTTTGAAGGTAGAAGCCGTGGCTTTTTAGAGAAGAAGAAAGCCATTCACAGCCATGCCCTGGCTGTGCATGGCTTTGGCAGGGAGAGGCAGCCGTAGGGAAGTGCTGGAGCAGGGAATGGCGCGAGAAGTTGCTCCATGCAGCCGCGGGAAGCATTTCAAAAATCAAGTGGAAAAAATAAAAAAGATGGTGGATTTTGCAAAGATGCACTTGAGGACAAATGTAATCGCGAGGCCATTTTATTTCACTCTCCTCCCCTCTTAATTAAATGCATGTATGCGTGTATTTTTACAATGCAACTATGGAGACCTAATATGCAATGGTAATGCTAGGAAATAGCACAGGACGGCACAATTGCAGGCGTATTTTTGCGGTGCAATCAAGATTCAATTGGAAAATCTACCTAGATAGATTCTTAACAACCTCTAGAGGTTGTTTAATTTGATTAAATAGTACTTTAGCTGTCTGTAGGACCTTTTAGAACTTGAATTACAATTCTGAAGCTCTTTAGAGAAGCTTTTTAGCTTCTACTTCTTCTTGAAGCTCCTTAGAGCTCATTTCCTTCACCAATAGCCGCGGGATCACCTTTTGAACCTATTTAACACCTCATCTGGAGGTCAAAAGACCTTCTGCAGGATCTTAGAGCCAAAACTTCATTTCTGCAGCCAATATGGCCGTAACAACCCAGGTCTTTCGCCCTTCAAATCGAAGAGCTAAACCTTCCCTGAGTTTCAAATTGATACTCCAATCATGTAGATCAACCTTAAAGCTTTCCAACAAGCTTTCATTTGCTTGGAACGGAGCTCTGAGTTGGTTGGAATCATCATTTGAAGTTCGGACTGGGAGGGGGAAACATAGTTCCACATTGGTGAAATTGGAGTGGCCGCCTGGGTATAAAACTAATTTGTGATATAGTCCCTTCAGTCAACTGCGTAGTGCGTATGAAAGAAATCTGAGCATATGGGTGTGTGTGTGGGCGCGTGCGGTGTGCGTGCCCGGGTGTGTGTGCACCTGTGGGTGTGCGAGTGTGGGCTCGTGAGGGTATGTGCTTTGGCCTGGGAGGCCGTGAGCCGGATGGGCTTGAGACTATGCGAACCGGAAATAAATCAAACTAAATAAAAACCAGGCTTGGACCTAGTAGGGTCTGGTCTCATCCTGAGAGGGGTGCTGTGTATCCCTGACTGATCCAAGGTGCTAATCAAAAACCTAATTTTTGGGTTCAAAGGTTTAAACCAGTTCAGTTCAGAAGATCTGCAAGGGTTCAGAAAGAAAGAATGAAAAGGTTCAGAAGAAAAGGAGAAGAAGAAAAGGAAAGGAAGAGAAGGAGAAGAAAGGGAGAGCTCATAAGGAGAAGAAAGGTAGACAGGCATAAGGGCAAAAGAGAAAAATAACAGACAGAGAAGAAAGAAAGAAAAGAAAGAGAAGACATGTATAAGAGGAGCTCGAGAAACGTTAAGGAAAAAGATTAAGAAGAAGATTAAGAGATAAGTAAAGAGAAAAGAGAGAGAGATAAAAAGGAAAAGAAGAAGAGAAAGAAGAATAAGGCTGAAGACAAGAAGAAGAATAATTGTGTTTAATTTCTTGAAATTTATCAATTCCTTTTGAGCTTAATGTTGTAATAAGGCATATTTTCATTAGATTTACTTTCTCTTGCCTTAATCTCTTGTAAATAAAAGGAAATAAACATGTTTACTTGTTTGTTAAAGAAGATCATTTGAGTAAATGTGTTTTCTTATGGAATTTTGCATATTCTTTTAATTAGAAATCCTTAAGCAAAATTCATGTTCTTAAAGTAAATTTAATTATACTTTTCATAATGAGCTTAGATGGTGAATTCTAATTAAGTTATGCCTCCTAGCGAACAACCTAGACTCAACTAGTTAAAAGGAATAAAATCTAAAATGTTAGGTTAACTTGACCCTATATTTCTTAATTGACATAAATTCAAGTTGACCTAAGTTACTTTCTTTTGCACATAATTAAGCACAATTAACTTAATTAACTGTGTTGAGAAAGATAATCATCATCAGTAACACCCTGCAATCTCACCGTGGAACAGACCTCGGTGAATTCCTCCAGATGCCTGTAGGGATCCTCCCTATAAGTACCATAGAATGAGGGCAACAGAGATATGGTACTGCTCTTGATTTCATATGGATTATTCCCCCCAGGTCTTCTCAGTGTATGGCCAAGTTGATTTGTAGGGATAAAATAATCTCTCAAAGATCGTTGGTTTTCCACAATTCTATTCTCTCCTTCCTCGACCTTCTCTTTTCTCTCTTGGTTTGCTCTCCTAAGGATCCTTTCAGGTTCTAAATTAAACACAAGTTGTCTCCTCAAAGATCTCCTACCAGGCATACACAAACAAACACAATTCCAAAGGACTTTTATGTCTTTAATCAATTAAGGCCTTTGAGATTTAAGTCCAATTGTAGATGACAATACAAATTGTCCAAACAATTATGTGCCTATTGTCGACTTACGAAATGCCTTAATGAAGGCCTAATTGGAACCTACGTGCTCTACCCTAAAGTTCAAATGGCAAAGTACTCCAAGGACGGAAGATTGAGGGATGCAAGTAGGCCTGAGCCTTCCTTTGAAGCTGTGCTTTCGTGGTGCTTCTTAACTGCCCTCAAAAATCCGTGACAGAGTATCCCCCTCCTTGGAGTTACAAAACCTTTGAGCTTAAGTTTCAAGCACTTTGGTATCCAATGATAGGAGAGTTCTCTCCTAGTAGCTCAAAAACCTAGGAGTGTCTAAATGCGTGCTTAGTGTGTAGTCATGCACGTGTGCATTCACCGTAAAAGTTTGAATTTTTTGAACCTTACCACAATGTCTCAAATCAACTCCTTGGGTTTTATACGTTCCTCCTTTGAGTAGTCCTTTTTCAGAGAATGTGACCACTTGTTAAATTGTTTCAAGACAACTTATGTGGTCTTGGAATTAAGTCCAAAATGAAATGCGTGATCAGAATATGGATGCAAAGTAAGAGAATGCGCACCTTGCTTCCAGCAATCAACGATGCGAGAATGCACGCAATGCAGAGAAATAAATCTTGAGGCTGCTCATACAGACCTAAATGGTTCGTCCTAGGGGCAGGCAGCTTCTAGCAGGCAGCTCGTGTTTTGTTTGTTTGTTTTTTCTAAACTACTTATGCACAATCATGAAAAATAAAATCAATCCACAAAAGAAAGAAAAAAAAACAAGTCTAAAGAAATGGGAACAAACTCCCAAAAATTACCCAACACGAGCCTAAAACTAAATCGGGGAACAAACCCCTAAAAATGTACCCCAGAATACAAAGGCGAGAAAACAAACTAAAGTAAACCTAAAGAGTCTACACTAAATGCTGAATCAAAAGTCTAAGAGGAAGATCCTCCTAGATGGTCCTCCATGAGTTTCTATGCACGTGGGTCAAGATCGACAAGCTCCTATGATGATCTCGGAGGTGGCCGCAAGATCCACCAAGATGCGAAGCTTGGTTCCTCCTCCAAGTAGTGGAAACAAGGTCCACCACGGCGTTGCTGAGGCCGATGCGACAACTCGTGTGTACTATGCGTACCTCACACCAAATCAGATAAAACAGGTCAATATGCCTCAATTAAAAAGTGAACAAATAAATAGATAAATGCGAGTTTAACAAGCCTGTTGCTTCCTCGTCAACAGCACCATTTGACGAGTCGATTTTGCTTTCAAAAATGATGATTAAGAAGATTTATCGTTGTTTTTCCAAGTGGTGGAAAAATGACTAATCAAAACAATTAGAATTAAAATTAAACCACTCACAGGAGAGCGGGTCATGTCCACAATGAGGCAATGGCCAATTTAAACTCGCAATTAGGTAGAAATCAAGTTCGCGGAAAAATTCGTCAAATCAAATAATGCGTATGTAGCTCTGAATGTTGACCTTAAATTTTTGGAGAAGTTAAGGGTTGACGTAATTTTCACGTAAGAAAATTATCCATGTGCAAGGGTATGTCATGTACTTTTCACTTATATGCGTACTAAAATGTAATTCAAAATTAAATGTAACGCATGTAGAGATGAATCAATAAGACTTAACAATTCTATAGAAGAATAAGCATAAAGCCACAAATTCACCATAATAAAATAATAATAAACCAAAAATATTTTTTTGGCAATGGCATGAAATGTAAATACTAATTCAACCGAAGACAGAGGTTTCTATCTCTCTCCTCCTTGTGCATGGGAGAGAGGTTCGTTGGAGGAGCCCTTCTGGGATTAGGTTGGCCAGAGCGAGGGCTTCGCGGCGGTGGCAGGTTGCAAGGTGGCCGGAGTTGGTCGTACGGAGCTCTGGTGAAGCGTGGTTTCCGGCGGTGGTTGTTGTTGCTGAGGATGGAGGTGTGGCGCTGCTCGCGTGGGCACGCACGAGCACGTGCGGGCACTCGTGGGCAGAGCAAAGTTGCTGGAGGTGTGCAGGCTGTGCGGTGAGGGTGCTGCTTGCGTGCAGCTGCACAGGCACGTGCGGTCACGCACAGGCGTGCATGGGGTGTGGCGTAGGCACTGGTGTGAGGGCGGTGTAGCTGCTGGAGCTACACGTTGCAGGCAGCAAGCTAGAGGCGCTGTGCGAGGACACGCGGCTGGGCCGGTGCCTGCTGCCTGCTGCGGGAGTGGCGTGCGGTGAAGGTTGCAGCTGCTGTTGCTGGCGTTGAGGTGGAGATGGTGATGGGTTTTGTGCGGGGGAAAATCATTGAAGGTGGTTTGTGGCGGTGGTTGATGGTGGTGGTTGTGTGGCCTTCAGGCACAGGCTCGCGGTGGGTTGCACAAGCCACCGGTGGCATGGCGATCTGTCACCCCGCCTGCCCGCGGTGGAGTGGTCTTGTGCTCATGGTGGGAGGTCGTTAGTGTGGAATGAAGAAGCTCTAGGCTCTGTGCAGTGGTGGGTCGGAATGGTGGTGGCCTCCCTTCTGATGATGCGGTTGCCTTTCTTTTATGTTGTTGGAGAAGACACATCGGTAGACGTTCGCTGAAGGAGAGGTGAAAGGATGGCAATGTGGGGCATGTGCCACTCTCCTGCATGCGATACCGGCAGTCGTTGGAGAGAAAAATGAATAAAATAAAGAAAAGAAATAAGGGGTTATTTATGTGCAAACCCTTAACTTCTATGTTAAATCCAAAACACTAAATGTAATGCAACCTGTTTCAATGCATGATATTCTAAATAAATTCTAAATGATATTATCAATGCATGTAATGCATGAAATGCTTGAGGTTTATGTAATCCTATTTACATATTAATGTATGCTATATAAATGTACATGTTAGCTTAATGTCTTGCCATTAAAATACATAAATAGCCCACAAATATGGGCTCATCAAATGCCCCCATGCCTTGTTTTTGCTAGTCCCTAGCAAATTCAAGCAATAACCAGCACTTCAAGTGGACCAGCCAACCCAATCGGTCTTCCCTTAGAAACATGTTAAGTTCAAACTTTAGACCTAAGGTTCCCAAGTAGTTGCTAAATTACAAACTTGGTCGGCTAAGGATGAGTTGTAGGCATGGGTTTCTCTGATTTCTAACTCTACCCTAGGTTTTGTTGGTCTCAGAGATTAAAGCATCCTTGGTCTAATTTATTTGAGGTTGGTAGGTTTTTCTTATATATATATATTGTTTGTTTGATTCTTTTAACTCTAACCTTGGATCAACTATCAACACGATCTGTGTCGGATTCATTGTCCCCATCACCGAACCTCGAAGGGTGCTTGGCTTTCGATGCTTCGTCATAGCACCGCCCATAGCGACCCCAAGAACTCCTGGCAATCGACACTTCGAGATAGTATCGCCCATGGATTTCTAAAGCGAATTCAGGCTTATGGCAATCGGCACTTCGAGATAGGGCCACCCAAAGTACTTGAACCACACAGTGCGCTTATATGCCTCCACTAGGATGGATATCCTAGGTGACAAGTGCCAAGGAGGTGACATGTTATCATCGCATCCTCAAGGTGAGTATGTGCTCCACCTCTCGTGCGGCAGGAACTCTTCCAATCAACTTGTGCTTTCAAGCTTCTCCTAAGTTAGAACTAAGAGAACCAAAATTTTTCTGCATGAAAGGAATTAGGGTGATCACTATTTACACAAGACCAAGTGTGTGTAAATTGTGGATGCTTTGGTTACGAGGACCCGTAAACCAAAAGGTAGAAAAAGACACCAGATACTACCCAGCCTTTAACTCAATCCCTAGCTTTCCTTCCTCAACCTCTCGAGGAATGGTCTGCAACTTAACTCCTACTTGAGTTTTTAAGTCCACAAAGGACCCTAAAGGTCTAGAGCTAGTACTTCAACTTAGCTTCTAAAGTCAGACACCTAGAGTCAACATAGTCTAGCCTAAAGTTCTGATCTGCCTAAGAATGTAGGGCTCAGCCAGTTAAGCGCAATAATGTAAAATGTTTTTTTTTTTTTTTAACAAATGTATGCAATGCAGAATATTAAACTAAATGCATGAATGCACTATGTATAAATGCTATGTACAGATACCTCAGGTCTTATCCCCCCTTGCCTTGTTAAAACAATGTCCGCATTGAAAGTAGAATGACCAAGGGAAGATATTACCTAAGGTAGAAGAGAAAGGAGCTAAGGCTCCTCGAGAGTGATCTCGTCAACCAGCTGGCCATCCAAAGTTACATAAGGTTTTAATCATTGGCCGTTAACGGTGAAGGGTGGTGCTGAAGAGGAAGGATTCTTGATCTGCACTGCCCCATGTGGAAATACTTTGGTGACAATATAAGGCCCATCCCAACGTGATTTCAATTTTCTGGGAAACAACCTAACTCTGGAATTGAAAAGCCAGACTTATTGGTTGGGCTCAAAGGTCTTTCTAAGGATGTACTTGTCATGCAAGACCTTAGTTCTCTCTTTATAACCTTGGGAGGTGTCATATGCATCATTCTTCAGCTCCTTAAGCTCAGTCAACTCCAGTAAACGTGCTTTACCAACTTGCTCTAAATCCATGTTAACACTTCGGATAGCCCAAGGTGCCCTATGTTGAAGTTCAACGGGTAAGTGGCACGCTTTCCCGTACACAATCCGGAAGGGAGACATACCCAAAGGGATTTTGTAGGCTGTTCGATAAGCCCATAAAGCGTCATCGAGCTTTTGGGACTAGTCCTTCCTATCTAGCCTAAGAGTCTTTTCTAAAATATTCTTGATCTCCCTATTCGACACTTCAACCTGGCCACTGGCCTGAGGATGGTAAGTGGTAGCAATCTTGTGAGTTACTCGCAGACTCCTGAGTAGTCGATTGAAATGATGGTTCCAGAAATGAGGTCCCCCATCACTTATAATTGTCATGGGACAGCCAAAGTGAGATATGATATTGGCCTTCACAAATTTCAAGACCACAGAGTGGTCATTTGTGCACGTAGGGATGGCCTCTATCCACTTGGAGACGTAATCCACTACCAGCAAGATATATTCAAATCCATGGGATGAAGGGAAGGGACCCATGAAGTCTATCCCCCAAACATAAAAAATTTCCACAGGTTGGATAGGGTGTTGGGGCATCTCATTCCGCTTCCCAATTGTTCCAGTCCGTTGGCATCTGAGACAGGCCTTAACAAAGTTATGGGAATCCTTAAATAAAGTAAGCCACCAAAAATTAGACTGGAGAACCTTAAGAGTAGTTTTCTTAGCACCAAAGTGTCCTCCACAATGAAGCTCATGGCAAAATCTCAACACACTCTATTGCTCTTCTTCAGGCACACATCGTATCCAAACTTGGTCTTGTCCAATACGAAATAATTCTGGCTCTTCCTAATGAAAGAATCTAGCTTGGGAAATGAATCGCTTCCGTTTTTACACATCCGAAGAGCCAGGGGTTTCTCCAGTGACCAAGTAGTTAACTATATCCGCATACTAGGGTGAAGTTGGTGTAACCGCCATAAGGGTTTCATTGGGAAATGTCTCGCGGATGTCTCCAGATTGAGAGTCATTAAGGGGGAGGCGAGATAGGTGGTCAGCCACTATATTTTCTACTCCTTTCTTTTCACAAATCTCCAAGTCAGACTCTTGAAGGAGTAGAATCCATCTAATTAAATGTGACTTAGAGTCTTTCTTGGCAATGAGATGTTTCACTGCCGCATGATTAGTAGAAATGACCACCTTGGATCCAAAAAGATAAGACCTAAACTTCTCCAGAGCAAAAACTACAGCAAGTAATTCCCCTTTAGTGATAGTGTAGTTTTGCTGTGGTTCAATTAAAGTCTTGCTAGCATAATGCAGCACATGTGGTTTTCCCTCAACCCTTTGTCCAAGAACGACTCCCACAGCATAATCTGAAGCATCACACATCAGCTCTAATGGGAGTGTCCAATCAGGAGCTCGGAGAATAGGCACAGAGGTCAAGGCCTCCTTTAGCATATGAAAAGCCTCGGCACACTTTGAATCAAAATCAAAAGAAGATTCCTTCGCCAATAAGTTGCAAAGTGGCCTAGAAATTTTGCTGAAATTCTTAATGAATTGCCTATAAAAGCTAGCATGACCCAGAAAGGATCTAATCTGTTTGACATTCGTTGGCAATGGGAGTTTGGAAATAGAATCAACTTTAGCCTTATCTACTTCCAAGCCCCTTTCACACACAAAATGCCCAAGTACAATGCCTTTCTGTACCATGAAGTGGCTTTTCTCCCAGCTTAGGACTAAACTTGTCTCCTTACATCTCTTCAGCACATTCTCTAAGTGCTGGTGACTCTGGTCGAAAGACGAGGCGTAAATGGAGAAGCCATCCATAAAAACCTCGACGCACTCGTCAATCATGTCCGAGAAAATGGACATCATACACCACTGGAAAGTTGCAGGTGCATTACATAATCCAAACGGCATACGCCTGAATGCAAAAGTGCCGTAAGGACTCGTGAAAGTCATCTTCTCCTGGTCATCAGGGAAGACTGCAACCTGGTTGTACCCAGAATATCCATCAAGAAAGCAATAATAGTTATTCCTCGCCAATCTTTCTAGGATCTGATCAATAAAGGGCAAGGGAAAGTGATCCTTCTGGGTAGTGGTGTTCAATTTACGGTAGTCAATGTAGACCCTCCAACTACTTGAGGGTCTGGTCACCACTTGTTCACCCTGGTCATTTGTTTCTACAGTGAAGCCTGCCTTCTTTGGCACCACCTGTATTGGACTAACCCATTTGCTATCTACGATGGGATAAATGATCCCAGTGTCCAACCACTTCAGAATCTCCTTTTTAACCACTTCCCTCATGTTGGGGTTAAGACATCTCCGCATGTCTCAAAAGGGTTTGATGGAATCATCGGTATAAATGTGATGCATGCAGAGCATAGAGTTTATACCCTTAATATTAGCAATCGTCCAAGCTACGGCTTTCTTGTGCCTTGACAAACAGTCTAACAAGGCTCCCTCTTGCACTTCAGATAGTACAGACAAGATGATTACAGGGAGTGTATCATTTGGCCCAAGGAATACATACCTGAGAGAGTCAGGGAGGGATTTCAGTTTAAGGTTGGGGGCTTGTATGGTTAAGGGTTTCATAATAGAAGTCCCCATCTTAGGTAGCAGATCTACCTTAGGCAGGTACGACGGGGAGAGAGACTTAGTAGAAACTCCAAGCAATTCCTCAAGTTCTAGCACATCCCCTTCACATTCCTCCAGGAGATGGGAAGGCTCATTTAGCATGACATGCTGAAGGGGGTCATCACATAAAATTGTAGGAGTTGTCTCTTCAATCAAATCATCTATCACTTCAACTTGGGAACAATCCTCAAATCCAGCTTGTTTATAAGCATCAAACACATTAAGCCGAATTTTCCTGTTCCCAAAGCCCATTTTTAACGCCCTAGTGTGACAATTAATTGAAGCATTAGAAGTCGCAAGAAAAAGGTGGCCCAAGATGATGGAGGGCTTGGTTGGTTTGTTAGTAGGGTCAGTGTCCAGTACTAGAAAGTCAACGGGGAAAAAGAAATTCTCCACTCTTACGAGGACATCTTCCAGCAGGCCTCGTGGTGTCTTCAAAGAACAGTCTGCAACTTGGAGGATTACAGGGGAAGGCTTCAGATTGCCTCCTCCAAGTTGTTCATATACATAGCTCTGAAGGATGTTCACCTCCGCACCCAGATCAATCAGAGCCTTGTCTATTTGTAGGTCGCCAACGACCACTGAGATGTATGGGTCTCCTGGGTCCTTAAGTTTCGAGGGTGTCCCATGTTGTATAATTGAGCTAACAGAATTAGGCAAGACAACCTTTGATTGGACTTGTTTCCTTGATTGCCACTTTTTTGTGTAGAGGTCCTTAAGAAAGTGGGCATAGGACGAAATCTGCCTGATAGCATCAAGCAAGGGCAGGTTAATTTACACTTGTTCGAAAGTCTCCATGATTTCGTCCGTCCTATCTTTGGCTCCAGATGAGCCAATTGAAGTCTACCCAGAGTCAGATAAGCGCTCTTCAAAGGGTACTCTCGGTCTCTGGGTGGAAGGGTTGTCATGTCGGGTAAGTGGAGGAACGGAGACAACCTTTTCCGGTGAGGTGATTTCAAGCAGAGAAGAGTTGGGCGGCTCTTCTCCGGTGGGGGTGAAAGTCGGGGTGGATGGTTTTTCAGAAGGTGGGGCTATAGGGGCATCAGGTTTGGAAATTTCTTTCCCACTCCTCAGAATAGTCACCACCTGGGCTTTCTCCCTAAAGATAATCCCTTTTCCTTTAGGGTTCTCCTCAGATGAACTGGGAAGCTTCCCGGTCTCCCTTTTACTCATGGCCTCGACAAGGTGTCCAATTTGTGATTTCATCTCATTGATAGCCTTGTCATGAGATTGGATGATCATGCTTTGATTCTTCTACATTGCCTTCAGCATGGCTTTAAGCTCATCCATCTCAGAAGTCTTGGATGGTTGGGATGGTATAGGAGGTTGCTTATTGATCATTATCTTTCTCAACATAGTTAATTAAGTTAATTGTGCTTAATTATGTGCAGAAGAAAGTAACTTAGGTCAACTTGAATTTGTGTCCATTAAGTAGTATAGGGTCAAGTTAACCTAACATTTTAGATTTTATTTCTTTTAACTGGTTGAGTCTAGGTCGTTCACTGGGAGACATAACTTAATTCGAATTCACCATTAAGTCTAAGCTACTTATATAAAGTATAATTAAATTTATTTTAAGAACATGAATTTTGCTTAATGATTTCAAATTAAAAAAATATGCAAAATTCCATAAGAAAACACATTTACACAAATGATCTTCTTTAACAAGTAAATATGTTTACTTCTTTTTATTTCAAGTGATTAAGGCAAGAAAAAGTAATTCTAATGGAAATATGCCTTATTACAACATTAAGCTCAAAAGGAATGAATAATATGCAAGAAATTAAACCATGAATTTCTCCTTTGTCTTCAGCCTCTTTCTCTCTTCTTCTTTTACCTTTTTTTCTTTCTCTATTTTTTTTCCTTATTTCTTAATCTTCTTCTTAATCTTTTCCTTAATCTTTCTCGAGCTCTTTCTTATACAAGTCTTCTTTTCTTTCTTTCTTCTCTTCCTTACTCTGCCTTTTCTCTTTAGCCCTTGTCTGTTCAACCTTCCTTTATCTCTACGAGCTCTCACTTTCTTCTCCTTCTCTTCCTTTCCTTTGCTTCTTCTCCTCTTCTGAACCTTAGCATCCTTTCCTTCTGAGCCCTTGCAGACCTTCTGAACCGAACCGGTCTAACTATTTAAACCAAAAATTAGGTTTTTAATTGGCGGCTTGGACCGGTCAGGGATACACAGCACCCTTCTTAGGGTGGGACCAGACCATACTAAGTCCAGGCCTGGTTTTATTTAGTTTCAGTTTATTTCTGGTTCGCATAGTCTCGAGCCCATCCGGCTCACGACCTCCCAGGCCCATGCACACGCCCTCACGGGCCCACACTCGCATGTCCACAGGTGCACACACACCCGGGCACGAGCTCTACACGCACCCACACACACACCCAATGCTCAGTTTGTTTCCTTGCATCGTGCATTGTCGACTGAGAAGCCCTTATCACAAATTCATTTTATACCCATGTGGCCGCTCCAGTCTTACCAAGGTGGGACTAAGTTTCCCCCTCCCAGTCCAAACTTCAAATGTTGATTCCAGCCAGCTCAGAGCTCCGTTTCAAGCAAATAAAAGCTTGTTGGAAAGCTCCTTAGTTGTTCTACACGATTAAAGTATCAATTTGATACTCAGGGGAAGTTAAGCTCTTCGATTTGAAGGGCAAAGGTCCTGGGTTTACTACGTTCAAACTGGCCTGTAGAGTGGATTTTTGACTCTAAGGTCCACAGACTGGACTTTTGACTTCCAGATGAAGTGTTAAAGGGATTCAGGGGGTAATTTTGCGACTGTTAGTGGAGGAACTGAGCTCTAAGGAGCTTCAGGGAAGGTGCAGAAGCTAAAAGCTTCTCCAGGGAGTTTTAGAACTGTGATTCAAACTCTGAAAGGTCCTACAGACAACTAAAGACCTAATTAATCAATTCAAACAACCTCTAGAGGTTGTTGTGAATCCATCTGGGTAGATTTTCCATTAAAATCTCATCAAAAATCCACTGTCGTCAGTTTGGGTTCAAAAACAACCCAAATTGACAGAAATCAAATTCTACCATATAATCCTTTAGAGCTCATCCAAATCTTATCTAAATCATTCACAAACATCTCAGCAACAACTTGAACTCCTCAATTTGTCTATTTGAATCCAAAATCCAAGGATCAGACTTCAGTTTGAGCAATTAGCCTTGAATTTTGACTTTCTGAGTTTAGCCATTTCAAAGGGAATTAAAGCCTTAAACATCTTCTCTTTAACTTTTGGAACAGATTCAAACCCTTAGAAAGATGATTCAACTAAGGTTTCTAGGGTTCCAGGCCTGTCGCCTGAGCTTCTAAAGGAGTTTGTTCATTAGGATAAACCAAGGTTTGTTACAGTGATTGAATATGGAAATGGTCTCAGGGTAAGTCTCTAAAGCTTTTAGACCTTTTAAACAAGATTTAAACCTAACTGTCAAACATCTCCAACTCTGCCAGAGTTGGAGAAGATGAATACCTAACAGAAACTCTAGACACTAAAGCCTCAAAGAAACTACCTCAGCATGATCAGTGTACTTCAAATCATGGATCTGGAGCTTCACACTAGGTTTAATAGGCTGAAGAGCTCCGGCGAGTCAAAAAAAAGGAGAAACTGAACATATAATGTGAAATTGTGCCATTAATGATTCAAAAAGCTTCCTGAGGTCACAAGGAACCTCAAGAACAAATTAATTTCATCAAATGTTCATTAAAGTGAAGATTAAACAATGAATTCATTTTAGACAAGTTTTGAGTTGGATTAGGCTCAGGACTTATTTTCCCACTTAATTGAGTGGAGAAAACAAGTCAACAGGTATTTGCGATGATATATAGATGTATAATTAATGATTTAAACTTCTAAGCCGCCATTGACAGTGAGCTCAGGAGCTTAATTAAAATTGGGCGTTTAAGTTATAGGGGGCAATTACTTAAATTAAAGTGAGGATTAGAGCCCTTAGGTGATGAATAAATGGAGGACCCTAGTGGAGGTGGAAATAGGTCAACTACTACTACCATGGACAACAGCAGTAGTTGGTGGAGATGGACTTGGTTTAGTTGATTAGATGATCAATTGAGTAATTATGGATGATAGAAATGTTCATGGAAGGTGTGAGAAGGTGAAAGGTGACTTAAAAAGATGAAAGAATTTCTCCTGACAAGCTCAAGGAGCTCGCCGGAGCCGAGGAAGACGAATGCGAAATCTAGCATTACACTATCTAATCTACCTAACTAACTAACCTAACAAATCTACCTACCTAATCTACTATTACCTGGACGAAGGGGATAGGAGATTTGCGTCGATGGCTCATAACGGAGGAGGAAATCAGAGGGTTGGCGAAAGAGTCTGGCGGGTAGTTGTGAGGTGAAGTAGAGGCGCTCCTAGTCAGTACTTGTGTCAGAAGATTGGGTTGACGTCGACAGAGGTCCAGTGCTATCGAAGATGGATGGAGGAAGACGGATGAAGCGCAGGAAGGTCGCCGAAGTTTAGAGAGAATAGCCTATCGGGTTAGCTCAGTGAAGAAGAGGGAAGGGAGCTAACTTAGTGAAAATAGAGGGTATGGAGGGGTATATATAGGTGGCGGCGGCTGAGATGGAGGTGGAATCTGGACGGGGAAGCGGCTAGGAGTGGAGTAACCATCGGCATCTTCTCTGATGCCGGTGAGGTTATCTCCAGCCCTAAAATAGGATTATAGCTTCATCCAGACCAGTGGATGAAAAGGAGATGGTGAGCACAAGCTCCAGGAGCTTGAAGAAGAAGGAATGACATCGGATGAGCGGTGATCAGATGATGGACGCACCTCCTGTCGTCAGCTGTCCAGACTGTTGAATAAGGAAAGAAGAAGTTTCAGGGACTTGTTCGTAGTGAAAGGTGAGGACCTAAATAAAGAATAAGGACCCGATTGAAATAAAATATAAGGACTAAAATGTAAACTCAGGTTTTCAAGGTTTATTTTAATTTAAATCTTTTTCAACTTTTTATATATGATTATAAATAAGACAATTATTATATTTAGACCTTGAATTTACATTTTTGACCTTTCTAGCTTAATTTATTTAATTAAGTAATGTTACTTAAGTTATTACATACTTAGTTATATATTATACTTAAGCTAGTTAATCACATTAATTAAATGAATTATTGATAATATTTCGAGTCCAATTATTAATTAAATGATTAATAATACTAATTGGATGATAATATGGCATTTTAAACTTATTTTAAGGTCCTTTACTATTTATCCCTTATTTAATAATTAACCCATATATTTACATATTTCTAGCTAATTAACTAGGAAGACTAGTTAATTAGGGGTAATTAGAGACCATGATGAGCTTATCATCACTTATACTGTTGAGTTTGAAAGGGTTGGGGTCTATAATTCCCTGAATTAGAGACATTCCCTTGTCTCCACAAAAAATTAGGGTGGTTCCTCCATCCCTCGTTATAGGTGTTGGAAAAAGGGTCATTATGAGGTATGGGACGGAACCTTTGGGCGACATTCAGATCCGCCAATACAAAGTCAAGGAATTGAGAGGCCAAATGACAATCCACATTAGTGTGTGTATTGTCTTTGCAAATGGAGCATTCAGAAGCTTGGGAAGCAGAGGCATTTGGCGTGAATTGGCTAGGGTTTGACATAAGCCTTTCCATGTTTTGGTTCAACAATTGAATTTGGAAGGCCAAATTCTGAGTATCCCTAGCCTCATTTGCCTCAATCTTTCATTGCATAAGAGTGGGTTTCCTATCCAAATAGGCAGAATTTAGATGGATAGAATTCTCACTCAAAGTCTCAAAAAGATCCCAAGCCTCATCTTAAGTTTTTGTGAGAAAGGTTCTTACATAGGCACCATCCACTGTTTGCCTGTGCTTGTCATTTAATCCAGTGTAGAACCTTTCTACAAGCTACCATCTTGGCACTTGATGATGGGGACATAAGCGTAACAAATCTTTGAAGCGCTGCCATGCATCAAGAAATTGTTCTCCACTTTGTTGAGCAAAACCTATGATTTCCCTCCTGTAGTGATTAGTCTTGCTCATGGGGAAGTATTTTTTCAAAAACTCTCCCTTCAAGGCATCCCAAGTATCCACTCTACCATCTAGAGTGTGATACCAATGCTTTGCCTTATCCTTGAGGGAGAAAGGAAAGAGGGTTCGCATTTGGGTGTCATCAATAACATCTTGCAATCTCACTGTGGAACAGACCTCGGTGAATTCCTCCAGATGCCTGTAGGGGTCCTCCCTAGAAGTACCATAGAATGAGGGCAACAGAGATATGGTACTACTCTTGATTACATATGGATTATTCCCCCCAGGTCATCTTAGTGTATGGCTAGGTTGATTTGTAGGGATAAAAGAATCTCTCAAAGATCATTGGTTTTCCACAATTCTATTCTCTCCTTCCTCGGCTATCTCTTTTCTCTCTTAGTTGGCTCTCCTAAGGATCCTTTCAAGTTCTAAATTAAACACAAGTTGTCTCCTCAAAGATCGCCTACCAAGCATACACAAACAAACACGATTCCAAAGGACTTTTATGTCTTTAATCAATTAAGGCCATTGAGATTTAAGTCTAATTGTAGATGAAAATACAAATTTCCCAAACAATTACGTGCCTATTGTCAACCTACGAATTGCCTTAATGAAGACCTAATTGGAACTTAGGTGCTCTGCCCTAAAGTTCAAATGGTAAAGTACTCAAAGGACGGAACGTTGAGGGATGCAAGTAGGCTTGGGCCTTCCTTTGAAGCTGTGCTTTCGCGATGCTTCTTAACTACCCTCAAAAATATGTGACAGGGTATCCCCCTCCTTGGAGTTACAAAACCTTTGAGCTTAAGTTTCAAGCACTTTGGTATCCAATGATAGGAGAGTTCTTTCCTAGTAGCTCAAAAACCTAGGAGTGTCTAAATGCGTGCTTAGTGTGCAGTCATGCACGTGTGCATTCACCGTAAAAGTTTGAATTTGATTAGTCCTTTTTCAGAGAATGTGACCACTTGTTAAATTATTTCAAGACAACTTATGTGGTCTTGGAATTAAGTCCAAAATGCAATGCGTGATTAGAATATGGATGCAAAGTAAGAGAATGTGTACCTTGCTTCCAGCAATCAACGATGTGAGAATGCATGCAATGCAAAGAAATAAATCTAGAGGCTACTCATACAAACCTAAATGGTTCATCCTAGGGGCAGGCAGCTTCTAGCAGGAGGCTCGTGTTTTGTTTAATTTTTTTTTTTAAACTACTTATGCACAATCAAGAAAAATAAAATCAATCCACAAAAGAAAGAAAAAAAAATAGGTCTAAAGAAATGGAAACAAAATTGGGGAACATAGGCCTAAAATAAAATGCTCCCTAGAATACAAGGGCGAGAAAACAAACAACTAAACTAAACCTACAGAGTCTACTCTAAATGCTGAATCAGAATTCTAAGAGGAAGATCCTCCTAGATGGGCCTCCGTGTGTTTCTATACGTGTGGGTCAAGGCCCACAAGCTCCTATGATGATCTCCAAGATGGCCGCAAGATCCACCAAGATATGAAGCTTAGTTTCTCCTCCAAGTAGTGGAAACAAGGTCCACCACGGCGTTGCTGAGGTCGATGTGACAACTCGTGTGTAATATGCGTACCTCACACCAAATCAGATAAAACAGGTTAAATATGCCTCAATTAAAATGTGAACAAATAAATAGATAAATGCGAGTTTACCAAGCCTGTTGATTCCCCGGCAACGGCACCATTTGACAAGTCGATTTTTGCTTTTGAAAATGATGATTAAGAAGATTTATCGTTGTATTTCTAAGTGGTGGAAAAATGACTAATCAAAACAATTAGAATTAAAATTAAACTACTCACAGGAGAGCGGGTCATGTCCACAGGGAGGCAATGGACAATTTAAACTCGCAATTAGGTAGAAATCAAGTTCGTTGAAAAATTCGTCAAATCAAATAATGCCTAAGTAGCTTTGAATGTAAACCTTAAATATGGAGAAGTTAAGGGTTGTTGACATAATTTTCATGTAAGAAAATTATTAATGTGCAAGGGTATGCCATGTACTTTTCACTTGCATGCATGCTAAAATGTAATTCAAAATTAAATGTAATGCATGTAGAGATGAATCAATAAGACTTAACAATTCTCTAGAAGAATAAGCATAAAGCGACAAATTCACCACAATAAAATAACAATAAACCAAAAATATTTTTTCGACAATGGCATGAAATGTAAATACTAATTCAACCAAAAATAGAGGTTTCTACCTCTCTCCTCCTCGCGCACGGGAGAGAGGTTCGTTGGAGGAGCCCTTCTGGGATTACGTTGGTCGGAGCGAGGGCTTCGCAACGGCAGGTTGTGAGGTGGCCGGAGCCAGCTGTACGAAGCTCCGACGAAGGGTGGTTTCTAGCGGTGGCTGTAGCCACTGAGGACGGTGGTGCGATGCTGCTCGGGTGGGCACGCACAGGCGCGCGCAGGCGGAGCGAAGCTGTTGGAGGCGTTCAGGCCGTGCGACGAGGGTGCTGCTTGCGTATGGCCTCACGGGCGCATGCAGTCACACACAGGTGCACGTCGGGTGTGGTGCAAGCACTGGTGTGAGGGCACTGCAGCTGCTGGAGCTGAACACTGCGGGCAGCACGCTGGAGGCATTGCGTGGGGATACGCGGTTGGGCTGGTGCTTGCTGCCTGCTGTGGGTGTGGCACGCGGTCATGGTTGCTGGAGTTGAAGTGGAGGAGATGGTGATGGGTTTTGTGTGGGGGAAAATCACTGAAGGTGGTTTTTGGTGGTGGTTGCGTGGCCTTCAGGCACAGGCTCGCGGTAAGTTGCACAAGCCACTGATGGCGCGGCAATCTGTCACCCTACCTGCCCGCGATGGAGTGGTCTTCTGCTCGTGGTGGGAGGCCAGTGGTGTGGAATGAAGAAGATCTAGGCTCTGTGCAGTGGTGGGTCCGAATGGTGGTGGCCTCCCTTCTGATGGTGCGGTTGCCTTTCTTTTATGCTGTTGGAGAAGGCACATCAGCAGACGTTCGCTGAAGGAGAGGTGAAACGACGGCATCGTGGGGCACGCGTGACTCTCCTGCATGGGATACTGGCAGCCATTGGAGAGAAACAAATAAAATAAAGAAAAGAAATATGGGGTTATTTATGTACAAACCCTTAACTTCTATGTTAAATCCAAAACACTAAATGTAACGCAACCTATTTCAATGAATGATATTCTAAATAAATTCTAAATGCTATTATCAATGCATGTAATGCATGAAATGCATGAGATTTATGTTATCCTATTTACATATTAATGTATGCCATATAAATGTACATGTTAGCTTAATGTCTAGGCATTAAAATACATAAATAGCCTACAAATATAGGCTCATCAGCCCACAATTTTCAAAGACGCATACAATTACTCTAGGGATGCACTCATTGTCAGACCTTAGGTGATGAGAGCCTCATCATGAGCCATAACTAGCTCATTTTGACCCAATAAAGAAGATAAAAGCTCCTACATAACCTAGAAGAAGGCTTATCTGAAGGAACAAGTGCTCTGAGAAGAAAACATGAAATAAAGGTTAAAACTGCAATTTTACCATTGCAGTACATAAACGGGATTTCTCATAAGCAAAACATGGGTCAAATGGTCCAAATAAGATAAAAAGTGGGTTGAGTTAATCAGAAATGGGTTCATGTGCAATCTAGGAACTAAATGACACTAGGTAACCCTAAAACAGACCCGCTTAAATTAACAAGGTTTTGGTCAGAATAAAAAACAAGTAAACCCTCTGAAAATCATGGAAAAACATCCTCTAGGGTTTAGAACACTTAATTTGGCCTTTGGAACCTAGTTTGACCTAGATTAGGGTCCTAGCTCTTCAATTAACCTAATTTGAGTTTTTACGCAAAATATCCAGTCAAACGAGGTCAAACCTGAAATCCAACTTCTCCATTGGATTCCTTAGGTCAAAATTAGGTTTATACCAAAATTTGGACCTAGGGAGAGGTCATCTTGACCTACTTTGCAATTTAGTACACCCAAATCAGAAATTGGTCCCTATCTTTTGAAACCTTTGCAGAGAGCCCCCTAGGTTCTTCGCCTCCTTTGCAAACCGGTCCTGCCGCCATTGCTAGGGCAGAACCAAGCTCCGGCGAAGTTTCGAGAGAGATTGCTCTCTAATCCCTCAGAGATTCCCTCCCAGAAATGGAAGGAGGATTTTTTGAGGAATTCCCTTCCTTATAAAGCCAATTACAATCGCTGGTGTGAACCCAATCTCTCGTGTGAACGCACGAGAGATTCGGGTATCCACCTTCCTTCCAACTCCGACGAGCCGGCAGACCTAATTGTGCGGTCTCCACTCGCTGGTAGGTGCGGCCAGCACCTATAAAAGACATCCCAAACCCTGCCGCAGAGGGCAAGCTTGATTTTGACGGAGATCCCTTCCAAATTCCTCCCTCTCCCATCTCCAGCCAAACGACCCACAAGCTCCGACGACCTCCTCCCCTCCTTCTCGTCGCTCTGCTACCATACCAGCAGCAGAGTCCTCGAGGCCGCTTCCTCCCGCGTCGCGCTGTACCCCGCGCGCGTGCTTCTGACCTCGTCTTCGTCGCCGCTTCCTCCCTCAGGGTCTTTCTTCCCCGACGATGGCAGTTACCAGCCGTCCTCTCCGCCGCCTCCCTTCCTTCCAGACAACCACACTCCTCTCTCTTTTCCCCCAACTATTTTACTTGATTACCCTCGACAGTACCTAACCGCCTCCATCTTCCTCGCCTTCGACCTCACTCCGGCGAACCGCCCACACCACACGGCTCGCCAACCACCTCGAGAGCTCCGCCTCACCACCAGGAACCCATTCCACCCCATCACTGCCACTCCAGACCTCCACAAGCACCCCTCGACCAACCCACCATCTCCGGCCACAGGTTGACCTAGGCACGCACGCCGAGGCCGACCGACAACCTGCAGCATCACCCACCGCCTTCGCCGTGCTGCGGCGAAGGTTTCCAGCTATTTTGATTGGGCCAATAGGCCGTTCTGTTGGATGTCAGGTGTAAGCCCCAGCTGCCATTAACAGCCGAAGCAGTAGGGAGCTTGGAGCAGCAGTAGGCGTCAGGCTTCCCAGGCGGCAGGTGCAGCAGATTCTCGCAAGTGTCGCGAAGCAACCGAGGCCAGCCAGTAGCGCCAGCAGAGTCAACAGCTTGGGCAATTGCATACGAGAGTCTGCGGGCGCGCGTGAAATCAGGGTGGAACCTTTAGTCCCACATCGTGGGATTGCAGCACTCAGGTACGCTATAAATTGTATTTGTGCTTTAAGCCGGTTGCCTCCGTAAGCACAGGGGTGAGGTCCCTCACTGCCCTCACACGCCTCGTCCGTGGCTTGACCTCGCGGATCTGGCTGATCTGACCTGACCTAGACCTCGGCACTCCTCGCACATCACCACTTGCCGGTGCGCCTGGTCCCGGGTGCGAACCCGACCTGACTGCCCGTGTGGCTCTGGGAGAGCGTCCGTGAGTGCATTGCTTCAGAGAGAGAGAGAGAGACGCTTGGGTAGAGGGACGGGGGTAGGTTTTTGCTACTGTGTGGTGTGTGCAGGAAGGAAGAACTATCCCAGGCAGCGAACACTTAGTGGCTGCAGAACAGGAAGAGAAGAAAGAAGAGGCTGTGTAGCAGTGAAAGGAGAATTCTTCGCTGAGAAGAAGGAAGACAAGGCAGAAGAGAGAGAAGAACGAAGAAGAAGACAAGGGAAGACTGCAAAGAGATCAGAAGAAAAAGAAGAAGAAGAAAGAAGAAAGGCAAGGCAGGAGAAGAAGGAAAGATACCAGAAAAGCAAAGGAAGGAGAAGAGCCACAAAGAAGAAGAGAGAAAGAGAGATCACATTTAAGACGTCTGATACACAAATCAGACGTCCAATTCTACTTTTTTTTTCCAAATCTTTTTTTTTTTAAATTCTCTCTTTGAATGAGTGTTGTCGACGTTTTGTGCGGGTTTAAAGGATGTCACGTTGTAGTATAACCGACAAAACGTCTAAACAAATATAAAGAATTTTATTACTCGAAGACCAGAGCATCCGAGGTCGATCACAGGGAGCAAATGGAAATTACTACTAGTCAGAATGTAATTGAACACTCTAATTTACTCAGAATATCAATTCAAATGTGAATGTATGGAATTAAAAGTAATTAGGACAAAAATATGAAATTGGACGTCTGATCACAAGATCAGACGTCTTAAAAGTATTTCTCCTTTTCTTCTTCTTCTGCAGTCTCTCATTTTCTTCTTCGTTTGCTTCTTTCTTTGCTTTCTTTCTTGTCTTGCGAAGCCTTCTTCTTCTGCTTTCCTTCTTCTCCTGCGAAGGCTTTCTTTCTTTCTCCTTCTTCTCTGTCTTGCTCCTTCTTTCTTTTCTTCTTTGGCTTGCCTTTCCTTCTTCTTCTGTAGCGACCAAGTCCTTCTTCTCCTGTGTTCAGCCTGCCTGCACAGGAGCAAAACCTAACCCTTCTCCCTCTACCCACGCGTCTCTCTCTCTCTCAAGCAATTCACTCGGGGACGCTCTCCCAGAGCCACAGCCATTATCGGGTCGAATCGTACCCGGGACCAGGCGCACCTGCAGGTGACGATGCGCGAGGAGTGCGTAGGTTAGGTCGGGTCGGATCCGCCAGGTCTGCGTGGTCAAGACGAGGACGAGGCGTGTGAGGGCAGTGAGGGACCTCACCCCTATGCTTACGGAGGCAACCGGCTTAAAGCACAAATATAATTTATAACGTACCTGAGTGCTGCGATCCAACGATGTGGGACTAAACGTTCCGCCCTGATTTCACGCGCGCCCGCAGACTCTCGTATGCAATTGCCCAAGCGGATGGCTCTGCTGGTGCTCCGTGCTGGGCTCACTCACCTCGCGACACTCGCGTGAGTCTCCTGCATCTGCAGCCTGGGAAGCCTGATGCCTGGAGCTTCGTTGGAGCTTCATCAGAGGTCGTCCATGGCGGCAGCGGCTCAAACACTGTCATACACAAAACGAGCCTCACGGCCCAATCAGATCAGCTAGAGACCTTCGCCGTGGCACGGTGAAGGCGGTGGACGATGCTGTAGGTTGCCGGTCGGCCTAGGCGTGCGTGCCTAGGTCGACCTGTGGCCGGAGATGGTGGGTTGTTCGGGGGGTGATTATGGAGGTCTGGAGTGGCAGTTGTGGGGTGGAGCGAGTTCCTGGTGGTGAGGCGGAGCTCTCGAAGTGGTTGGCAAGCCGTGTGGGGGGCTGGAATGGTGGAAGCGGCTCGCCGGAGGTTGGTCGGTGATGTGGAAGATGAGGGTGGTCAGCGTCGGTCGAGGGGTAATCAGATGAGATAACAGGGGGAAAAGAGAGTGGAGAGGATGGAGAGGAGTTCTAACCTAATTGTAAGGACGAAAGGGGACGGAAGGCGGACAACAGCACCTGCTGTCGCCGGAGAAGATGACACCCAGTGGGGGAGAACGACGGCGACGACGAGGCTGAGGCGGCGTGCGCGAGTACTGCGCGACGCGGAGGGAAGTCAGGAAGCTAACTCTGCCACTGGTTTTGTGGTAGAGCGAAGAGGGAGGGGAGGGGGGCTCGCTGGAGCTTGCTGGGACTTTCGGCCGGGCAGGAGGAGACGAATTGGGGGTGGACACTCGGCCAAATCAAGCTCGCCTTCTGCGGCAGGGTCTGGGGTGTCTTTTATAGGTGCTGGCCGCACCTACCAGCGCGTGGAGACTGCACAATCAACGCTGGTGGCTCACCGAAGATGGAAGGAAGGTGGATACCCAAATCTCTCGTGCGTTCGCACGAGAGATTGGGTTCACACCAGCGATTGTAATTGACTTTATAAGGAAGGGAATTCGTCAGAGAATCCTCCTTCCATTTCTGGGAGGGAATCTCTGAGGGATTAGAGAGAAATCCCTCTTCGAACCTCGCCGGAGCTCGGTTCTGCCCTAGCAATGGAGGCAGGACCGGTTTGCAAAGGAGGCGAAGAACCTAGGGGGTTCTCTGCAACGGTATTCAAAAGATAGGGACCAATTTGTGATTTGGGTGTACTAAATTGCAAAGTAGGTCAAGATGACCTCTCCTTAGGTCCAAATTTTGGTATAAACCTAATTTGGACCTAAGGAATCCAATGGTGAAGTTGGATTTCAGGTTTGACCTCGTTTGACTGGATATTTTGCGTAAAAACCCAAATTAGGTTAATTGAAGAGCTAGGACCCTAATCTAGGTCAAACTAGGTTCCAAAGGCCAAATTAAGTGTTCTAAACCCTAGAGGATGTTTTTCCATGATTTTTAGAGGGTTTAATTGCTTTTTATTCTGACCAGAACCTTGTTAATTTAAGCGGGTCTGTTTTAGGGTTACCAAGTGTCATTTAGTTCTTAGATTGCACATGAACCCATTTCTGATTGACTCAACCCTCTTTTTATCTCATTTATACCATTTGACCTATGTTTTGCCTCTGAGAAATCCCTTTTACGTACTGCAATGGTAAAATTGCAGTTTTAACCTTTATTTCATGTTTTCTTCTCAAGGCACTTGTTCCTTCAGTTAGGCCTTCTTTTAGGTTATGTAGGAGCTTTTATCTTCTTTATTGTGTAAAAATGAGCTAGTTATGGCTCATGATGAGGCTCTCATCAATGAGTTATATTTGCATTTAAACAGTTGTATTCTTTGGTTTTACAAAGTACTGAGATTGCTCCCCGTGTTCGACCTCGGATACTTCAGTCTTCGAGTAATAAAATTCTTTATATTTGTTTAGACATTTTGTCCGTTATACTACAACGTGAAATCCTTTAAATCCGCACAAAACGTCGACAACATTAGGCAGCATGAGCCACCGTGATATGATGCCCTTACAGCCAATTCTCGTATGCGAAATCTTCGACGTCTAAGGGATTGATTTTATGGGAACCTTCCCTATTTCGGATGGCTTCAAGTACATTCTACTCGCTGTTGACTACGTGTCCAAATGGATCGAAGCCATTCCGACCTGAACCAATGATCATAAGGTGGTTATCAAATTCATTCATCAGAACATCTTTTCTCAGTTTGAGATTCTATGTGCTATAATCTATGATGGAGGGACACATTTCACTAATGCTCAGTTCAGGTCACTGATGACCAAGTACGGGGTGTCACACCGAATCTCTACTCCTTATCACCCCCAAACCAATGATCTACTTGAGCTATTGAATCGGGAGATCAAGAAAATCCTCTAGGTCATTGTTCGACTTGATAGGAAAGATTGGTCATCCTGACTTCCGGAAGCTTTGTGGTCCTATAGGATCACCCACAAAGCCCAATTAGGTATGTCTCCCTTCAGATTAGTGTATGGGAAGGCATGTCACCTCCTCGTCGAATTGGAGCACAAAGCCTATTGGGTAGTACGGAACTGCAATCTAGATCATTCTAAGGCTGGAACCCATAAAAAACTTCAAATGAGCGAGATCGATGAATTACGCCATGACACGTATGAGAACTTGCGAATTTACAAAGAGTGGCTTAAGGCCTTTCATGACAAACACATATCCAGAAAGATCTTTCACCCTGGTCAGAAAGTCCTACTCTTTGATGACAAGCTCAAACTATTCCTAGGAAAACTAAGATCAAAATGGATCGGACCTTACCTCGTTCGACGAATCTTTGGAAATGGAGCCATCGAGATCAGTCCACTCAGCCACGATTCACAACCTTTCACCATGAACGGTCAGAGACTCATACCGTTCATTGACCTTATCAATACAAATTTGGCTAAGACATCCTTTACCCTCCATTCTCTCTGAGCTCATTGCGCTTAGCCGATGGCATTAAACTCAGCGCTTAACTGGAGGCAACCCATCATTTTTGAAAAATCCAAAACCTTTCTTGACATTCCTATGCTGAATTCATATTGCACATTAGGGTTCATCCATTAGAACTGCCAACCCCACCTCAGGTACCCGTACCCGAGCTTGAAATTGTTCGCAACAGTCATCTCGACCCATTCACCCACTCAGAACTTGTTCTAATGAATGATCTAAGCTGAACTCGAACCCACCTAATTTATAATGGGGACATTGCAAATCGTAAGAATGGGGGGGGGTATGAAAGTGCAAAACGCCATGAAAATCATCTCATAAGAAAAGGTTTCATCAAAAAAATCACATATTCCAAAAATACCAAAAAAATGAAAAAATTCTTGAAAAATAACAAAAAAATGAGACGAGAGAAAATTTTGAGGCCATACAAATCTTGAGGAGAAAAAGGGGAGAAGTTAAAAATGTCAAAAAGGGGCACAAGTTGAAAGGAAAAAGAAAAGAGATAATCATTAGTAAGAAATTAAGGAATTAATTGAGTTCTAGACCATATCATGAAAAAGAAAATGAAAGGCAAAAGGTGCTAATGAAACATAGAAGTGATTAGTAGGAACGTTGATTTTAGGCCTCTTGGGCTATATTCCTAGGCTTAAAAATTTAAGTATCCGCTAAGATCTGGATAGTCCTCAAGAGGTTGGGGTAAATGCGAAGTTTAAGTATTAGGTCTAAGGCTTAGGGAGTATTCGACCTTGTTAATTGACCTCTAGTTTGCGGGACTCGATAACCTAAGCACCCCAATCCACACACAGTCTGGTTCAGTGCACATAAGTATCAAAATCACGCAAATGCATTTAAATCATTCTGAAAAAGTTGCCTAGATTAGGAGTGGCCGATCAACACAAGTTGATTTGGACGAGTTCCTGATGCGGAGAGGTGGGAAATTCGCCTTGAAGATGTGCAATAACATATCGTCTTCTCGGTGCTTGTCTCCTAGGATATCCACATATCCTACCCGGGGCATGTAAGCACCCTGTGCTACTTCAGATGCCATGGGAAGCATTATCCCTAAATGTCAATTGCCAGGGTCTAGATTTAGCTATAGAACACCAAGGGCAGGATTATCCCGAAATCTCGAAAGCCAGGGTTCTGGGGGTTTCCATGGGCGGTGCTATCTCGAAGCATCGATTGCCAGAGACCCTTCGAGGATTGATGATGGGAACTAGGAATTCGATATAGACCATGTTGAGAAGTCAATCCGAAGCTAGAAATAAAAAGAAAAGAGAGAGAAAACTCTCCAAACAAAGAAAATTCCTTGGTCTCTTTCTTACAAAAACGCACGGCACTCTGAACCAAGGCTAAAATATGTTACAAGCACGGGTGCTTTAACCGTGGAGTTCAACGAACCTTAGGATAGTTCCTGTGGGCCTTAAAAGCCTTCACGACAGACTGAGGCTAGAGCTGGTCAGGTTCGGATCTTGGTTGGTACTTGAGTACCTTTAGGCCTACTATCGGCATTCTAACCTAATCAACAGAAGAAAGCACGCATCATAGTTTTGAGCATCAATGGAATTCATGGTCTAGAATCAAAGTTAAAACCTTAAAATTTTGCTAAGGGACTAGCAAAAGGTAGGCATGGAGGTATGATGGGAATACCATCATGAGCCCTAACTTGCTCATTTTGACCCAATGAAGAGTATAAAAGCTCCTACATAACCAACTGAAGGTCCCAATTCACTGCATAACCTTTCTAAGCGTGAATCAAGAAACTAGGGTTAAAACTATAATTTTACCAATGCAGTACAACAACGAGCTTTCTTAGGGGATAAAGAAAGGCCAAATGGTCTTAATAAGATAATAAGTGGGTTGGATTAGATAGAAAAAGGTTTGTGTGAGTTCTGTGAATTAAATGACTTCTTGAAATCTTAAATAGACCCACTTGATTAACTAAGGTTCTGGTCAGGATAAAATTCACTTAAATCCTCTAAAAATCATAGAAAAATATTCTCTAAGGATTTGAATCTTCAGTTTGGCCATTGGAACCCATCTTGGTGTAGAATGGGGTCTTAGACAAATATTTGACCTAAATTAGGTTTTTGCATAATTTTCCTAGTCAAACATGCTCAAACCCAAAATCCAACTTTACCATTGGATTTATTAGGTCCAAATTAGGTTTATACCAAAATTTGGACCCAAATTGAGTTTGCCTTGACCTAGTTTGTAAAAAGGTCCAGCCTGATTACATTTGTATCCCTATCGTTCAAAAACCCTTACAAATAGCCCCCTGGCTTCTTCATCATTTTCGCAATTAGGTCTCTCCGCCATTATAGCGGAGGAATCCTACTCCGATGAGCTTTGGAAGGAGAGTTCTTCCTGATTGCTCAGAGGATCTCCTCCAAAATTAGAAGGGAGATTCTCTGAGAAAATCCCTCCAATCTGAACTCATCTTTGATCCCAAATTCGTTCCCAATCTCTCATGTGAATGCATGAGAGATATGGGTATCTCAACGGCTTCCAACTCTGGCGAGCCTTCCTTGCTTGGGAAGCTTGGTTTCCAAGCCCTAACCGACCTTCAGAGCTCTATTTAAAGGAGCCCAGACCCCTCCGATGACTCAATGCTTGAATTCAGCAGCGAACACCCCTGATTCCTCTCTTCTCCTAAAGACGCGAACGCATGACAGAAGCCAAAGAAGAAGGAAGGAGAAGACAGAAGAAGAGAAAGAAAAGAAGAAATCACTTTAAGTCATTCGATTAAGGAATTAGATGACACATTTTAGTCTCCATTGAATATTTATATTGAATATATTGTAGGAGCATTTGGTGATCTACATCACCATTTACTCCCATATTTTTGCACTTTGATACTGCTATTATTGCAATTTCTTTCAGTTAAATTGTGATCTTGATTTCTAAATACCAATTTGCTCCCTGTGTTCGACCTCAAAATATATTCGAGTAATAAAATTATATCTGTTTTGAATGCTTTTTCGGCTATACTACAATGCAATACTCTTAAACACCGATTCAGCGCTCTCAACACCTACGCATATAGAGACACATATGTGCAATTCAAGGATTAGGCTCTTATCCCACTATCATCCCTTTACGAACTAGTTTGTGTAAAATATCATTATGCTTTGGATGAAATACATACTATATAACTACTCTAAGCTCATCCAGTTCATTCTTGTTTCAATCTATCTATCTATCAAAATGACCAATGGTGGAATTGAACCTCCAAAGCTATAACAATAGAACTCAAACTCCACTCCAACCATCAGAGCTATATGAATCCCATCTTTAGAAGACATCTATATTCTGTATTAGATTATGCAGACTAGCTTCCTAACATATTGGCCTTACACTTTTTGAAGTCTCAGCATTGGGTTTCCAAATCTTCATAGCCCAAGTACCAACATAAACTCTTTGTCTTAAGTATAAGGACATGTGACTTTTTCTCTAAGGATAGTGATTGAAAGTGGATGTCCATGATTTCAATTCCATTGATTAACCGTTTGATCATTCTCGATTGACAAATTCTAAAATCTCCATTTCTTATGGAACTCCTTCCATTAGGAATTCAGTCAAGGGTCAATCTCATATGATGAACCTAAAAGATTGCCTTCTCTTTCATGACTAGGAATTATGATTGAGATGATGAGTTAAAAATAGTGATCATATATAAATTTGTATCTTGTATCTCTTATCCAAAACCATTTTAGATAGTTGATCCACTATCTTCACTTGTTTAATCAGGCCTTTGTGCAAATAACCCTAAGAGCAAACTTGAGACCAATAACACACATTCATACTAAAAAATAATTATTTATTTAGATGAATGGAGCGGACAAATCTAATTAGTATACAAATTATATAATAAAATAGCTCGCTAAGCGCATACAACTACAACATCACCCTCACTCAGCTAGAACTCAATGGTCAATTACTTCACTTGAAAATAGGTTGCAAAGCAAGGGTGAGCCAAGTGGCATAGTAGGGACATGATTCTACTATTTTTCAAAAGGCAAGATATTGTCAAGAACTAATTTGGTTTCTATATGCACCCTTCCAATGCTAATCCTAAAACCTTCAATTGCTACAACGATCATTATTCACTCTAACCTTTCAATATCTTTATGTTCTCTCCTTCTCTCTCATGGTTTACCACCCAAGGAATCATTCCTTGAGTTTAAGGTGATCTAATTGGATCCTTCCTTTTCCTTAAGGAAGAGTTGTTGACTTTCCATAGATGAGTTGGATTTGAGAGTTTCACCCTCTACTTAATACTCAAGATCCTAGACAACTAGTACACTTAGGATCCCTTGGGTATTCATTACATTTCTCTATGATTCATAAATTTAAGAGATGATGGAAAATTGAAATGCTTAACACTTAAGATCCTTGGAAAGGTATTTCGCATAGGATTTCCCAAGCACAAGCTCATTTGATCTTTATGGAACCCCAATGCTATCCGCATCTATGAGTGTTTACAGAGTATCCACTATGAATAGCATAAGTCATGAGACCAAGTACCACTGTGACATTCGCATCTATGGGCACTTTCGAGGTTTCGCAACGAGTACCTTATTGAAGTGATACTCTGATGTCATTTGCACATGCAGGCACCTATAGAGCTTTTGTTAGAAGTATTACTAGTCGCCAATCTATGTACCTTGATGTCATCTGTACTTGCAAGTGCCTACTGACCTTTTGCTACGAGTACCTCGGATAAGTGAGTATAATTATATGTTGACATGCTTAGATTTGTTGGTTTTGGGTTTTAGTTGCATTAGATTCAAGACATTATGTACATAATTGCATTTTTGCATACTAGGGGTAAAATTATAATTTTGAGCCTATTTTGTGCTAATTTGAGGTTTTGCTATGTGTAGGAATCCTTTACTCAAGCTCAAGAAGAGAAGAAGTGGGAATTCAGATCATTAAGGCTCAAATTGAGAGAAGAATCAATTTTGGTCATAAAAACCCTAGCCCTAGCACTAGTCAGAACCTACCCATTTTAGTCTCACCCAAAACCCTAATCATAAGACCTAATGCTAACCCTAAACTAGCTCCATTTAGCTCCCTAAACCCTTGCCTTAACCATATCCTTCATCCTAAACCTAGTCCTAACAATCAACTCACACTCTAGTGTCACTAGCTCAATCCTATTCCTAATCATATCCTATTGGTTCTTACACCTTATCCACATGTGCCACATAATTTTTCTACACTAAATTACCAAAACTATTATTTCGAGTTAATTGATAAAATATGGCAATCAATTTAATTAGGTTTCACTTACACTCCATGATTTTAGCAAATCAAGATTCTAATTCCAATTCTAATTTCGAAATTCATGACAACCTAACATACCTTTAGTATTTTGGCCATAAATTTCTCATTTTAAATCAAAATTGAGTGATTCAAGTTGTATTTGAAATATCTACAACTTTACTTTTATGTACAACTTCAAATTTGGAACATAAAAAGGTCGAAAAATTGAAGACATTAGGACTCCTACTTTCCCATTTAGATAAATCCTAAACCTAAACCTAAACCTAAACCTAATTTCCAAATCCTAAACCCATTCCTTGTCCACCACTGTCTCTTCTTCTGCCTATATAAACACCACATGGCCTTCATTAGTTGCATGCAACTCTCCTTGCTCCTTCCTCTTTAGGTCTTTTTCTACCTCAACCTTTTCTTCCTCCTTTCTTCTTCTTCTTACTACTTCCACCTTCTTCTTCTTCCTTCCCCTCCCTCTCCCACCTTCTTCCTACATATTCTAATTAGCTTTTAGATTACCTTAGTTTCTTAGAAATTCCCTTCTTTAGTTAGGTTCTCCATTGCCTCCACCTTCTATTTCAACTTCTCTTTCTCTGGGTTCTGCTTCGACTTCTTCTTTGACCTTCTTTTGAAGCTTTCCTCTACCTTCGGGGCCTTGTGATAGTGCTCTCCTTCAATTATCTTGAGCTTCCTCTCATTCGTCATCTTTTTGGCTACTTATCTACCCTGTCTCTTCTCTCTCTTCCTCTTCTTGTTCTTCTTAGTTGTAGTTATGAACTCTTAGTAGTAATATATTCTTGGTTTTGCATCTCTCTCTTTCTCTCTAGATAGTTTCTTATTTGCTTTGTTGTTTCGAAAATCCAAAAAAAAGTGTTATGTTTTCGCAACTTCACATTTCCCACATTTTTGTACTGTTTCGCAATTCTGTCTTTCGAAATTCGTCATGACTTTTACCGCACTACCAAAAAATCACCTAATTTTATCAGTATTCATACTTAGGATTATTTAGAAAGAAACCCAGCCAAAAGCCTCCCTGTTAGTCGCGAAACACATAAAAAGATTTCTATGTTATCGTTGTAGTTGTGAATTGCATAGAAGCAAAATAAATTTATAAATAAAAATGGTAAGTCTTGAGTCGTTCGCAGGGAGGCAAAATGAGATTCTTAAAGCCTTTTGTACTAACTAATCTAACCTTATGAAAGCATATAAAGAGAAACAAGATATTCATTGAATCAAACTTTTTATTGCTACTTGTAGAGAGTTCTAAACTATGAATCAAAGCAAATATACTAAAGAGTAGAGAGAGATAGAGATAGATGAAGAGTGGAGCCACTTGAGGGATTCTAGTAGAAAACTCGGCAAAGCT
This sequence comes from Thalassia testudinum, assembly GCA_037157565.1. Lineage (NCBI taxonomy): Eukaryota > Viridiplantae > Streptophyta > Magnoliopsida > Alismatales > Hydrocharitaceae > Thalassia > Thalassia testudinum. The sequence continues at coordinate 30,228,457 of JAZHRO010000061.1, read as the reverse complement.
TTAGATCCAGGGCGTTGATAAGAAGGCCAGAGAGAGAGGAGCCAGAGATGTGTGTAGGGTGAATTGCCTCTCAAATGTGAGCTCTGGGGTTCTTTTTATAGTGAAAATGAGGGGTAAAGTGGTTATTTTGGGCCCCCAAATCGTGCAACACTCTTGAATCAATCAGATCTGTTGATCTGAAGATTAATGGCTTAGATCGCACCTCAAAAGAACCTTCATCGTGCGGACGCACCAGAACGCACCATGCGACGCATGCATGACCACCCGATCCACTGCCTTCGCTCTCCTCGAGCATGCGCACGGGCATTCAACCTCAGTCCTTTGATGAAGGAGTTTGATGGCTTAAAATGGCTGCGCTACCACCTCACTGTTCCACGTACAATGGCGTGTGTAGCCATGTGTCATCTCCTGCGTCTGCTGCACTACCTGATCCAGCACATCTCTGCACGCCACGTGTCTCTTTGCCTGTTGGATAGAAATCATGTGGCTTAATTTCACTCGGGCTCGCCACCGCCATGATTTTGTACTCCGTGAGGTTTGATCTCATGTCGCCTCTTGTCGATTGAAGGCGCTGACCACCGCACTATGTGTGTGGATGGTCACGCTTTTATTTTAGCGTGCAGTTGCCCTCAGCTATTGGATGATGATCAAACGGTTGAGGTGAGATCTTCCTTGATGAGGCACGGAGAGGCAGGAGACATGGCTCAACAGTGGTCGTTGGATGATCATCCAATGGCCCTGCTTCACTCTTCAGTGGCTGAGGGCATGGTAGGGGGTCGTTGGGATGGTGCCACGTGGCACCATCCTAACCATCCATCTTCCTGTCTTTGCAGTTGGTGCTACAAAGCTCCAATTGAGTTGATTTTTGCACTGTTGGACTACAATCGTTGATCCTAATCCATCCATGCGGTCGGATTTGTCATTTGAGGCTTGGATTTGCACTATCTTGCCCCTTGGCCTTTGATCTTTCGCAAACTGAATGTGATTCTATAGAAGTTCGATCAAGACGATTCCGGAAGCATCAGACTCCAATCGTCGTCCTGATTAGATCCATACGATTGGATTTATCATCCACGGCCCCAAATCATCTGCAATTAATATTGCCTCTCACTTAGAGCATAAAATGGCATTATTATTTACAAAGCTAACAAATCAATTATGATGCAAAATATGCTGCTCATGCATGCATTATTCCTAAGCTAAGATAGGATCTAACTTAATTTAGGTGGATTGGGTCCTATGATTGCTACGCAATCACTCCTTGAGATACGACCTGGACTCCCGTGTATTACGATTTTATTCCATTACGAGTTCAAAAATATGATTTTGAGCGATCTCTTATCTTGCACTACAATGACACGATTTAACCTTTAGCAAGTTTCGCTTTTACCGTAACCAGGAACTCTCCAAGTTCTAGTTAACCATTGGTAGCCACCAAATACCTCATTGTTTAGGTGTTTAATTTAACACTATGAAACCTAGGGTTCAAGGTGTTGCAATGTTCCACTTCACAATTTTGCCTAAATATGATCGACTAATCATTTCTTGATATTTCCTCATGTTGGGCTCACCCTAAACCTTAACAACTTACTTAGAATTCACTTTGATTTTACCATCTCAAAAGTATAATGCTTGAAGCCTATTACCACTTGTCTCAGTCATTCAAGTGCATGAAGCATATGGACACTAAGGCAATTCATAATTCAACCACTAATTCGACCTTTCATGACTTGATCATATAGTTCATTCTCATTCTTTCATTTTAACAAGGTCACCAGCCCAAGCATATCTTTATTAGAGTAACTGGGGTGTTAATCCCTTTGATGGCCATGAATAAATAAGCTACAAAATGACAAATAATAGCACAAGGCTTTCTACAAGTTTCATGTTCTATATCATACTTTATTCATGCTTCAAAGGCTTAAAACCCACATGCAATGCCCCTTAACTATGGTAGGAATTCTTGTTCTTCATTTAGGCCAATAAAGACATGATTAATCCATGAATAACATGCTAATCATGTTTATTAAGCACCCAAGGGCTATAGGTACTAATATTAGGAGCCATTTCCCTTAGTTTCTTCACCAAAATTCTCATTCCATCTCATCTAACACTAGGTAAAAAAAACCTAATATTAGATGCATTCTAGGTGACCCAATTTATAGTTTTTCAATGATACCTATTGTTAGGTATATCAAACCTAATGTAGATATAACCTGCATGTAGTAGGATGGTTATAATTGGTGTCTTTTAGAACAGAAACTTGAATCTAAGGTTTCCCAACACCCCAAAACTATATTCAAGGATTCTTAACATTTTAAGCACCTCACAAGAAGGAAATCATTAAACCAATCCAATTTTCACACCCTATTTCTAGTTTCATGAATTGACCCCCATGCATGTTAATTTAGCCGCATGCAAGCAAATCCAACACATGCATATACAAATTAGGGTTAAAAGCACATGGATTAGAGTTCTTATCATTTGGGAAACAAGAGAGACATATCAAGAGAAGAAAAGTTATGTCCCTACCTAATTTGGAGCATGAATTTCAAATTTTTATTTCTCCGTAGTTGATGAAAGAAGGTTGGTTGTAGCCTTCGCTTCTTTTGCTTCCTTGGCTCCTCCCTCCTCCTTTTTCCTCCTTGGTTGTGCATGTTGGATTTTGTATGCCCTAAGTGACCTATTCGAGTTATGTATAATATGATTACATTTGTATCTAAATAAAGAATTTGATTATTTTTCAGTAAATGATTTGGGTCCCTTGGTATGATTAGAGTTACATACTTAGCCTATTGAAGATACTCAATGTGTATTGATTCAGAGATCTAATGGTTTAGAGGATCTGATAGCACATCAAGAAATCTTCTTATTCGATCATATATTTCCAATTTTAGTTAGGATGGCAACCTTCTCTAGAGATCGCCACTTGATGATGTTCTCGAATGGAGATTTGAGGACTATCACGTGAGTCAAGTTAAGGATAACCTGATGAAACAGGAGCTAGCAAAAGTTCTCGTCCAATGCTATCATAGAGAAGGGTATCCTTAGACTTATGACAGATATGTGTCTTTGTTCACAAATATATGCATTTAGCTGACCAATAGTTGATGCACTCACCTTGGTGTTGACACACAGGAAAGCTGGTGTATATGGGAAGGGACAGGAGGCACATGATCTCTCAAAGGGATCACACAAATCTATTACATAGGTGTATGCAATAGATTGGAGGCATGAACTTACTCCATGTATGTTTGGAATGACGATTCCACATGTGGTCGTAGAGTCCTAATCGGACTCAAGGCAAGAAGAGAAGAAGATTGACCTTTAGGAAATGTTATGATCTTCGTTCTCATCCCAATGATATAAGGAAATATTAAGAATAATATTATCCAAGGAGGAATGAAAATAGTCTAATGGGATTAGACTTTGGGATAATATTTTCCTCCAGGTGTGAAAGATTCACGAGTACTTGGAATACTTGAGGGGGCAACGTGTTAGAATTTCACCGTCCTATAGGTTCATTATTGAAGTGATGAAACCAATAATGATTTTGATGGTTTCTAATTGAAAAATAAATCATTTGTAATTTAAAGAGTTAAATTACATTTGATTTGGTAATTAATTGCACATAATTTGATTAGGTACAAAATTCAATTGTTGAATTGTAATTACTATAAGTTTGGACACTATATCAAAACATCTCATAATTTATTATGGGCTAAACATGCAAATGTCAATTAGAATTTAATCCCTACCATTGGATGGAGATCGAATGGATCCCATCAAATTAAGTTTAAGTTTAAGAAACCCTAATGGAAAGGCATTAAGTCAATTCCTTGATTAGAATTAAACCAAAAACTCACCACCAAAGCCCCAACAGTAGTTACCAGGAGGAAAAGGGTGCCCTCTGTGCCCTTCAATAGCCAGTCGACCAATAATTGTATTAATCAGTGCCTCCTATATTAGCTGGTCAATTGGTTAACGAACCAGTCGATCGACTACAAAGGGGTTGAAGCTATAACCTCTTCCATATGTGCCCCCTTTCCCTTCTTTAGTAGTTAGTCATTCGACTCTTCTCTAAGCTGATCGACTGATGAGGTACTCATTATAGCTCTTAATTCACCAAAAATAGCTAGTGTACCTAGTTAATAAGTACTTAATATCAAATAAACATGGTTAATTATCTATATAGCTAATACTAGGCATGAACCTAAAATACACATTAATTAGGCTTTATTATCATTAATAAAATGTTTTATTAATTTAAGTTAAGATTAAGGACTTAAAATCATGAATTAATCTATTTAAAATATTACTAATTAAGTTAGTATTTAACTAAGGTATAAGTTAATAATTATAAACACTAGATAAGATTTAATTTATATGCTAAACCTTTGGACAAAAATGCAATTAAACCCTATAAGTTTTTTCCATAATATTCATTTAGTATCCAACAAAAAGTTGAGGGGAAAATAAATTAATTTACACCATTAAATCTTGAAAATATATTTAGTCCCTGAGATAATTTCATTTAGGTCCTTAAGATTACATTTCGGTCCCTATGTACACAACATCATCTTCCACAGACTCGATGGTCGTCGGCTGTCCATTTTTTGCCTTCTTCGATGACGGCATATCAGACGGCCAAACACCATTTCCTTGGCCGTCAAGTTTCCTTTTAGCAAACCCTTCATATCCAATGGTTTGGATGAATTGTTAACACTCTTCCCTACCGTGTACTTCATTGCTGTTGTCGGAGAAGATGACTTGTTTCACCGAACCGAACCGTTTTCGACCACATACATCCCTCTTGTCCGTTGTTGACACCTATAAATAGTTTATAAACCCTTCAATCTCGAGCTTAATGTCCCTACCCTCTTCTCACACTAAGCTTGATCTTAGGCTATTCTGCTACTTTGGCACCTTCCCATCCTCTTCTCGAGTGAGCTCTGACGGCACTTGCTATCTCTCATAACTCATCCTCTTCCGCTCTCACCCTACCATCAACAGAGATGCATTCCACACCTTCCTAAACCCTGTGATGGTAGCACCATTATTGTTGTTAATTAGCCTAATTTAGCCTAATTACAGTAAATAAAAAAAAAATACTCCTTAATATTCATTAGAAGATCATAGCTCTCTTTTGAGTTGAGTTTGAGAAGAAAAGAAGTTAATTCTGTTGTTTTAACACCTAATCACAATTGCAGATTAACTACGGTGTTAATCAGGATTTAATCTAGGGTCAAACAAGCTTAATTTCCCTAAGAGTGGGCCTGAGCTGACTGAAACAGGGTTTTTTATGTTTCGAGGATTATATAATTAATAAAAACCCTAATAACCTCACTTTAATTAAATAGGTTTTGGTGGAAATAAATGTAATCTAAACCTCCTAAAAATCATTGAAAAATATTTTAAGAGGTTTGGAACTTTCTCTTTGACCAAAGGAACCCATTTTGACCAAAAATAGATTTAGGTAGGAATTACAATATTTTGGGATTCTGTGTAAATTACCTAGTTAAACTTGGTCAAAACTCAAATGTAAGAGCACTGATTGCATAGTAATCATAGATCTTAATTGACCTAAATTAGGCTAGGACTTAGCATAAGTTGGGGTAATTCATGCATGCATAAGCATTATCTGCATCTTTACTACTTTCCTTTAGCTATGCATAAAATAATGTTATATTGTGCTGATTAAGTGCATTATGTCAATTACAGGTAATAAGCTGGATCTGAAGCTGGATCAGGAATAATGGGTTTTGCAGCAGAGCTAGAGTAGAAGACTTAGATTAGATGTAATAGAAAATAATGTAAGGGAGTTAAGGTATGCTATTATATTAAGTAGGAATAAAGTAGTAAAATATGAAGAGCTTTGGTCCATCCTAGCCTTAGGATAGCCTAGAGACTACCCCAAGCCTTAGCCACCCTTAGATAAGGTCACCACACCCTAGGAAACCTTAAAACCCTAATTCCAACCTCTATCTGGATGTCCAGATAGATTATAGGATGTCTAGAACCCTTAGCCAACTCATGCACACCTTAAACCCACTTCTGCAGTGTTATTGGACGTCCGGACACTTGGTCAGACGTCCAATTTCTGCAGAATACCCAAGACAGAACCTTGAATTCTTCCTGACTCTGATTGGATGTCCAGACAACAAGTCTGGAAGTCTGATTTTTGAGTATAAGATGTCTGATTCCATTTTTGGACGTTTGGAACTGTTCTCCAGTTTTTGTTTTGAGATTCAAGCCTTGATCTTGGATCTCTAGCTCCCTAAACTCAATTCCAACCCCATAGGAACCTAGATTAAGGTACCCTAACCCTAGTACACCACCTTTAGACCTCCTCAAGGACCTAATTAGGTCATCACTAAACCTAAATTGACTTAGATCATAGTCAATTACCATTACTTAAGTCAATTGGACTCATAGGGTCCAATTGAGCTCAGAACTCAACCCACACAGGTCCAATTGGGCTTAGTGAGAGTCCAATTGACCTAGGCCCAACCTAATTGAGTTATTTCACTCTCAATTTGGTTCACACTCATTCAATTAAACTTGGGTTAAGTTTGCAATTCCCCCTTAGAAATTAGGGTTTGCAACCCTAATTTAAGGTCTACACCTACCTAAACCCCTTAGGACCAAACCTAGACTATTTAGCCACCTAGGACATGGCTACACACTCACACACACACACCCATTCATGCACGCACACCCATCTAGAGTTCGCTAGAACTCTCTTCAAGTGGCTCCACTCTTGGTTCCCAAATTTAGCAACCACGAGTCATTCAATTCTTAGATCCACTTTTTATGGATCTAAGAACTACTCTCTCTCACCATGGCTGGCCACTCATGAGACTCTCTCTAGAGAGTTCCACACTTCTCTAGAGAGACTCCCTTAGATCTATAAAAAAACCTAAGGGGTGGCCATTTGCACCCATCCCATTCTTGGCACTCATCCATCTAGGTTTGCTACATCTCCACCTCCACTCTACCTCCATGAGGAGCAGCACCATGGAAGCCACCATCGCCACTCCAGAATGCTGGATCACCTCTCCAACCTCTCTCCAAGGGCCAGCCTAAGCTCCATTGTCCGCCTCTTCTCCTCTCAACCACTCAAAGGCCATCGGAGACCACCTCTGAATGCCCTTAGTTTCTGCTAGATTAATAGCTAGTTCTTCATATTTACATGCTTTCATTTATTACTTAGTAGTGTAGCTCTTATTCTCCCCCAATGATGCATGCAAAATTCCCCCATAGATTCTTGTATGTGATCATTTTCTGTTAGCTAGAGTTATATTTTCAAGCTTTCCTCTATAAGCTTTCCTCTACATTCCATGTTGCAAACACCCTCCTGAATGAATGAATGAAAGATATATTTTTTATGTACATATCTCTGTGTTGAAAATCACCATGAGCTTATTGATTGCAATCTATTTCGTGTGATTCAAGTTGCCTGCTCTTCATTTTTATATATTGCAACCAGCATGTCGATTCCAGAAAATATTGAAGATTTAACCATAAATGCATTTTCCATAAACAACCACCATATAACTAGAATTGTGTGCACCAAAACTCATACTTTCACCTTCGTTATCTATCTAACACATGCGCACATAATCAGAGTTCATAATAGAAGTGGCAAAACTCTAATCCAAAGATTGGAAACCGGCGTGTGATTCTAAACAAGTGGAGCGATAAAAGATCAATTTCAAATTTGCACAAACGCCTCCCAGAGACGAACGACCGGGACACAAAGTCTCGTTATCTTTTTGTAAATATTTTTTTGATCGTATCGCGTACTATACTACGACACATTTTTCTATCAAAACGTGCTTTACGATTGCCAAACAAATGGCACTGTTGCCGGGGAGGCAATGTCATATTTTTTTGATTTCAATCTTTTGAACTATCACTAAAAAATCTGCCTCTACTTTGTTTTTGGATGTGCAGGATAACACAGAAAAAAAAATGGGATCTGTGCACACTACGAGCATGGAAAAAGATTTCCAGGTGCACATCATCTCCTCTTAGTCTAGGTTTTCTTCTGAACCCTAGGATTAGTTTTGCTTCTAGCAATTTCTTTTGAAAAAAAAAGAAAAAAAAACTTATTCATTTTCGTGAATAAAAATAAAAAAAATCTAGATTAGGTTTCTTTTTGAATCCTAGGTTAGTTTGAAAAAGTAATATATATATATATATTTGAAAATCTTTTGAAAAAAAAATCCTTTTTGAAAAAAAATTTGCAAAAGTTTTTGAAAAAAAAAAAAAAATTTTTGGTGGAAAGTTTGGATTTCAAACTCAAACACCTTTGAAAAGCTTCTCCACCATTCTCTAATTTTCGGCTAAGGTTCAAAGTCTATTTTAAAAATTCGATTATTGAGAAACTGGTGAACAAAAAAAATCTGAAATTCAAACTAGACTTTCATTTTCAAACCATCTTTGAAACGGCACCATTCATTTGAAAAAATTCCAAGTATAAGATTTTAAAAAATTCGTGAAGTGCAAGGGGTCAAACTTACACAGATTCGAGATTTTTCAAAATTCAAAAAGCAATTTCGAGTAATCCGTGAATCTATTTTGACTGAAAATGGTGGGGTTTGAAAGATGATCTCATTGGATTTATTTTCCATATTTTTCATGAATTTTTGAAAGTCATTTGATACTATTTCAAAGCAAAGAACCGACCAGGGGTCAAAATTCCAGATCTGACCCCCTGACATTCAAAAATCACTAAAACTTTGGTTGAAATGGTAAAAATTGCAAAAAAATGTTCTCTGAAAAGATAATTGAAAAAGGAATCTGCTCGCCAAATTTCAATTTAATTGGATTCCAATTTTGTCAGAGAACTACTTTTATTTCTGTGGTCTGCTGAAGAAGAAGAAAAAAACAAAAGAATAAAAAACCCTAGAATTGTATGAACCTTAGGTTACACCTTTAGGGTTACAATTTAGAGACCACATTTGGGTAACGTAGACTTAGTCAAGTCTAGTGCTTAGTCGGTGAGTTTGGTCACCTTGTGGACCACTCACCAAAAACCCCAACTAAAGAAAAACGGGCTAAAAATCAGGTCTAAAATACGAAATTAACCTGAATTTGTTGTTGTACTACTGGGTGCTTTCAACCTCTTGGCTTGGTTAGCCGAGAGGTAGGATTCACTTTCAGTCAGTTGTACGATGAATTTTCTTCAGGAATTAGAACTTAAAACTAAAAATCTGGTCATCTAATTCATAAGGATCATCTGATTGACAGGGCCTTAGCCTTGTCTGGCTTGGCTACACCAACTCAGGGGTTGAGTGGTGTATGCAAGGAAGGAGGTCACTTAGACCTCAATTGGTTGGACCTTGGGAGACACTCCCAAGGAGGCGGGTCACCTCGCTAGGACCATGTTCTCCCCCCACTTCTTCTACTCCTGTAGCCACAATGGCTAATCTTGGACCTAGACTTATACCGGGTCAGGATATTGATAATCTGGACCTGATGGCTCGTCTGGAAGCCCGGGTGGTTGAATCTGAGGAGCGACATCGACAGAGCATGGACCACATTTTGACGACGCTTGACAGAATGCAGCATCCACCGGGAGGAGAACTGCGAGATTTCTATGATCTAGTCACACCAATCATTGCACCATTACTCAGGATTGCCGTAGGCGGAGACACGTTTGTGCTCAAGCCTAATGTGATCGGTCTGATCAGCACTCACTTCTATGGAAACTCAAGCGAAGATCCATTCCAGCACCTAGAGGACTTGAGTTGACTCGCAGAAATAATTCAACCCAAGAATATTGATCTTGGGATTGTTCTAATGAAGCTTCTCCCATTTTCTCTGAGGGACAAAGCTTCATAATGGTTCAAGACCATTGGGAAGCCATTTGGAACCTGGTCGGAATTACGATGTGAATTCCTGCAAAAGTTTTTCTCAATCGGTCGAATAAACGTGATGAGGCGTGTAATCACAACCTTCTCCCAAGGAGTTGGGGAGAAGTTGCATGAAGCCTGGGACCGATTTCACGACCTTCTCCGGAAATGGGCACACCATGGTATACCCAGATGGCACCTAGCTCATATCTTTTACCATGGGCTGGATGACACACATCGGTATCTGGCCGATGCATCTAGTGGCGGGAATTTCCTCGCAAAAGATGAGAATAGCGCATTTGAGTTGTTCGAATCTTTGGCAGAGAATTAGATGAATGCTGCGTCGATGAACCAGTTCCAGCGGCCTGGTCAGCAGTGGGTTGGTGTCCATGAGGCTCACATCGAGTCTATTCGAGCCGACATGGATATCATCGTCAAGGAACTGGATAGAATAAACCTAATCAAGAAAAAGATTGACCAAAATATTCAGGGTCAATCTAACATGAACTCTGCTGCTTCATGACCCTCCTATGCACCCCGAACCCCCTGCTCGAGTTAATCTACTCACTTGGGATGCATCTTCTCCTTATTTATGAGATCCTGCATATCAGGATCCCGTAAACAATCCAGATCTGGAACCTTATGACCAGAGTTACGCACCACTCGCAGATTATAATACGTATCCCCTTGAAGGATATACGTCTCTGACATCTTCGGCCTACGAGGACGTTAGTGCTATCCAAGGGTTCAGGCGTAATAACCCATATTCAAAGACATATAACCTTGGTTGGCGCCAGCATCTGAACGTCTCCTGGTCCGGTAATTCACAAAGACCACATGAAGATCCACACTACATGACCAGGCAATACGGGAATGCTCAAAACACATACCCTAAGCAGCAGCCATTCCTGTCTTAGCAGCAGCAACCCCGTTCTTTACACTAGCCGCTGCACCAAGCTGCCAGTCACCCTCCAAAGCGGGCTGACCCCTTGGAGTCACTGAAAGAGGAGCTGCAAGAATCGATGAGGAAATCTACACAGGATAGCTTGCAGATAATATAGGCGATGGCTGACTAGATATAGACTATACAGAACACGCAAAACCAACTGTTGCAGGAGCATAGGACTCAGGGAGCCTTGCCCTCCCAACCTGTCCCGAACCCTCGGTATGTACAAAACCAATTTCAGGCACCACAGGGATAGACACATGCCATATTACAGGTACCTTCTGCACCACCTAGTTACACTGAAGGCCGGCCACCTTTGATGTAGAATCCCGCATACTCTGCCCCCTCCGCTCCCCCACCTCCTCATGGATAGCAAGCAGATGCACATGTTGTCTCATTAAGGAGCGGAAGGAAGACATTCGACCCACCACATAGGCAGGCGGGTCCTGATTTTTCTCACCCTTCGCCGCAGGCAGGTTTGACTCCTTCTCAGGAGCCACTTGCGGTAGATAAGGGTAAGAGGCCACTTGACCCTGAGATTCCTGTCCCTTTTCCTGAGGCTCTGACGTGAAATGTTGTACGAAAAAAGGACACGCGGAATTTTAAGGACCTGAAATCAATGTTCAAGGAAGTACATATTCAGGTCCCCCTCCTCAAGGCAATCCATCACATTCCCACTGTCGCTAGGTTCTTCAAGGACTATTGTACCCCAAAGCGACAGCCCAGAATTGGACGATAGGCGGTACTGTCACAAGAAGCTAGCACCGTGATTCTAGTCGACTTGCCGTCGAAAAAGAAGGACTTGGTACCCCACTCATATCTTGCTTCTTGCAGGATTCTCCATTTGATCGGGCCCTTCTAGATCTGGGTTCGTCCATCAGCCTAACTCCCACTGCCGTATTTGATCGATTTTGATTTGGGGAGTTAAAGCCCATCTTGGTCACGATTCAGCTGGCTGATAGATTAGTAAAAACACTAAGGGGGGTGGTTGAGAACGTGATCATAAAAGTCCATGGGTTCTGCTTTCCCGCAGACTTTTTCGTTCTCGATATGGAAGTTCCTCCTAATCTCCGAGATGCACCAATTATTTTGGGTTGCCCATTTCTAGCGACAGCCTGAGCGAACATTGATTGTGCATTTGGGTGTATGGAGATAGCCCTAAGTAGTGAGCGACTTCGACTTGACATATTCAGGGTAGCAAAGAATTTTGACTGTGATCGCATAGAGGAGGGTGGTGAAGATGAAGATTCGGCATACTGTGGTAACATTGGACTCCTTTGTGACGACCGAATGTCTCATTCATCTGCATTATCAGGGTTCTTGGACCTCTATCCACACGGGACTGAGACCACTGCACTATACATATCTCCCCGAGGATCCGATTATTTAGGGTGTGCTTCTGACCACAACACCCCTGAATCTAGCTATCTTGATCCGCTCATTACTGAATCGTCCTTGTTGTTGCAGGAAGATGTGACCTTAGCTAACGGGTTTCTCGTTAACATAGTCACATCCAATTATCTCACAGGAAGCTAATCAGTGGGAATTCACGTGCATACGGATCAGTAGATTCCTACCCTCCAGTTTGCTCCTCCTACTCCCATTTCTGACTCTGACCAACCCGTGATTGAATTGAAGCCCTTACCTGACTCACTTAAGTATGTGTTCTTGGGCGAAAGTGAGACATACCCAGTCATTATTAATGCCCACTTAACCCAAGAATAGGAGCATCAATTGATTTCTATGCTACAAGACCATAGGGCTGCTATAGGGTGGAGTATTGCTGATCTCCGTGCTATTCACCCCTTGTATTGCACTCATCACATTTACACGGATGAGGGGGTGAAACCTTCGAGACAACCTCAAAGACGGCTTAACCCGAATATGCTAGAGGTTGTTAAGAAGGAGATCATCAAATGGCTAGATGCAGGTATTGTATACCCAATCTCTAATAGCCAGTGGGTGAGTCTGATCCAGATAGTGCCCAAGAAAGCAGGATGCACCGTAGTAAAAAATGATAAGGGCGAATCCATCCCGACCTGCACTGCAACATCTTGGCAGGTCTGCATCGACTATAGGAAACTGAACATGGCTACCCAAAAGGATCACTTTCCTTTGCCTTTCATTGATCAGATCTTGGAGCGGTTAGCCGGACGTAGTTTCTTTTGCTTTCTGGATGGATAATCTAGGTATAATCAAGTAGTGATTAGCCCGGAAGATCAAGACAAGACCACATTCACATGTCCCTTTGGAACATTCACTTTCAAGCGGATGCCCTTTGGCCTCTGCAACGCACCAGCCACATTTCAGCGTTGTATGATGTCCATCTTCTCCAACATGATTGGGGACTATGTGGAGGTGTTCATGGATGATTTCTCCATTTTCGGAGATGATTTCGTATCTTGTCTTGATAACCTCACCAAGATCCTAAAACGGTGTATTAAGGTAAACCTAGCACTATCCTGGGAGAAAAGCCATTTCATGGTGAGGGATGACATAGTATTAGGGCACAGGATCTCTAAAAATGGACTCGAGGTCGATTGAGCTAAATCAAAGATTATTTCCCACTTATCGCCACCTAGCTCGGTCAAGCAGATCAGATCATTCTTGGGTCACGTCGGCTTCTATCGAAGATTTATATGCAATTTCTCGAAAATTGCACGACCTTTGATGAATCTCCTTGTTGCTAATGTAATATTTGAATTCGACACCGCGTGTCTCAGCACCTTTGAGACTTTACGAAGCGCTATCTCTGATTCCCCGATTCTCTAACCACCCGACTGGTCGCTTGATTTCGAGATGATGTGCGACGCTTCTGACCTTGCTGTCAGTGCTATTTTAGGCCAGCGTCAGGAAAAATGACCTTTTGTCGTATACTATGCTCGAAAGATGCTGAGTGAGGCTCAACGTAACTATACTATCACCGAAAAAGAACTGCTAGCAGTAGTATTCGGGTTGGAGAAATTCAGATCTTATTTATTAGGGTCCAAAGTCATCATCTTCACTGACCACTCCGCCCTCCAGCATTTGTTGGCAAAGAAGGATGCCAAACCTTGACTCATTAGATGGATCCTTCTATTACAAGAATTTGATATTGAAATCCGTGAAAAAGTCGGAAAGTAGAATGTTGTGGTGGATCACCTATCCAGACTGGACCTAGGCCACATTCCTTATTCCCTGCCTATCCACATGCAATTTCCAGATGAATCTCTTTTGGCAGTTCACTCTGTTGAGTTCCCCTGGTATGCGGATATCGCGAACTATCTTGCCGTAGGCAAGATTCCCGCGAACCTATCCAAGGACCAGAAACTCAAATTTACCGCAGAGGCCAAATTCTACCTCTGGGATGACCCACTGCTCTTCCACATTGGAGTGGATCAGATTATTTGAAGATGCTTCCCAGATTCTGAGATCCTCAGTGTGTTATCTTTTTGCCACAATGATGCTTGTGGTGGTGATCATTTCTCGGGACGGAAAACCGTTGCAAAAATTTTGTAGTCAGGATTTTTCTGGCCAACCATTTTCAGAGATACACATGAATACGCCCAACACTGCAAATGATGCCAGTCGGTCGGTTTTATGACCAGGAGAGACATGATGCCACTCCAGCCCATCATGGTTGTAGAAGTGTTCGACGTCTGGGGCATCGATTTTATGGGCCCTTTTCCGAACTCGCATGGCATCAAGTATATATTACTAGCCGTTGACTATGTCTCAAAGTGGTTCAAGGCCATCCCGGCGAGATGAGCTGATCATAAGACCGTCATTTCTTTTGTACGGCAATACATCTTCGCGAGATTCGAAATACCTGACAGATTCGTTCTAGCTCATTTGAGAGTCGTCGGAAATCATAGTATAGTCGTGCAAAAACGTTAGTCAAAAATTAAGTTTGTAAAGATTATGAGACTTGAGTCCCGGTCGTTCGTCTCTGGGAGGCATTTGTTTACTTTTGAAATCGATCTTCTCTTGCTCTACTTTGTTTAGAATCGCATGCTGGTTTGGGATTATTGCGTATTTAGGTATGACATGCTTAGTTGCAAGAATATTAGGAGTTAGAAACATGCAACTTGAATCATGCAAAAAGAATGACAATTATTAAGCCCATGGTGATTTCAAACATATAAAGAGATATATACATATATAAAAATGCATTTTCATTCATTCATTGGGGAGTTGTTTACACAAGAAATTTAGAGGAAAGCTTGTACATAAATGCTTGAAATGGAAATCTAGCTACCAGAAAATGATTACATACAAGAATCAAAGGGGGAATTTTGCATACATCATTGGGGAAGAATAAAGACTACTCTACTAAGTAGTAATAAGAAGCAGTAAACTACGAAGAGCATAAACTAAATCTAGTAGAATAAAGGGCATTCAAAGGTGGTCCCCGATGGCCTTGGAGTGGTCGGGAGGAGAATGAGGGGCGGCCAATGTAGCTTAGGCCGACCCTTGGAGAGAGGGAGGATTGATCTAGCATCCCGGCATGATGCCTTCCATGGTGGTGATCGTGAGCTCATGGAGGTAGAGTGGCTAGCTAAGTGGAAGTGGGCGTGAATGGCACCAATGGAGTGAATTTGCCAAGGAAGTGAATAGGTGTAAATGGCCACCCCTTAGGTCTTTTTATAGACCTAAGGGAGACTCTCTAGAGAATTATGGAATTCTGTAGAGAGGCCTATGGTGGGAGCTCATGGGAGAGTGAGAGAGAGAGGATGGATGGTGGTTTTTAGATCCACCAAATGTGGATCTAAAAATTGAATGTCTCTTGGTTGCTAATTTTGGCAACCAAGGCAACCACACATGGTAGAGAGTTCTAGAGAACTCTAGGCTAGGTATTTTCATGTGGATGGTGTGTGTGGGTATGTGTGGGTCGAAACTTAGGTGGCTAGGTTGATTAGGTTAGGTTCTAGTGCGTTTAGGTCAAGGTATGTCTCAAATTAGTGTTATAAACCCTAATTCACTAGGTAAAGTGCAATTAAAATTAATACAAGTTTAATTGGGTGTGTGGGAACTTAATTGAGAGTAAAACAACTCAATTAATTTAGGTCTAGGTCAATTGGACTCTCACTGAGTCCAATTGGACAGTGTGTGCTGAGATCAGGGCTCAATTGGACTCAATGAGTCCAACTGAATAGGCTGATGGAATTGACTAAGATCCAAGTCAATGAGGTTTAGTGAGGACCTAATTAGGTCCTTATGGAGGTCTAGAGGTGATGTACTAGGGTTAGGACACCTTAATTTAGGTTCCTATGTGGTTGGAATTGGGTTTAGGGACCTAGAGATCCAAGATCAAGGCCTAAATCTCAAAATAGGAACTGGAGAGCAGTATCCGACATCTAATAATAGTGTAAGACATCTTATACTCAAAAATCAGAAGTCCAGACTTTTTGCCTAGTCGTCCAATCAGAGTCAGGAGGTATTTTGGGTTCTATTTTGGGTATTTTGCAGAAATTGGACATCTGACAAAGTGTTTGGACGTCCCATAACACTGCAGAAGTGGGTTTGAGGTGTGCGGTAGATGGCTAAGGGTCCTGGACATCCTATAACTTATCTGGACGTCCAAATTAGGGTTGGAACTTGGATTTTAGGGCTTCCTAGGGTGTTGTGACCTAATCTAAGGGTGACTAAGGCTTGGGGAAGTCTCTAGGCTATCCTAGGACTAGGATGGACCTAAGCTCTTCACATTTTACTGCATTATTCCTACTTAATAGAATAGCAAACTTTTAACCCCCTTACATTATTTTCCTATACCTAAACTAAGCCTTTTGCTCCAACTCTGCTGCAACTCCTGTTATTCTTGATCCAGCTTCAGATCCTGCTCCTGATCAGCTTATTCCCTGCAATCGACAAAATGCACTTAATCAGCACATTATAACATTATTTTATGCATAGCTAAAGGAAAGCAGTAAAGATGCAGATAATGCGTATCCATGCATGAATAACCCTAACTTATGCTAAGTCCTAGCATAATCTAGGTCAATTAAGACCTACGATTGCTACGCAATCAATACCCTACGCTCTGATTAGCGACGGGGGAAGCCACTTCATCTATGCTCATTTCAGGTCATTATTAAAGAAATACGGGGTACATCACCGTATACCCACCCCGTATCACCCGCAGACCAATGGGCAGGCTGAAGTGTCTAACCGTTAGATCAAGATGATTCTCCAGAAGATGGTTAGACCAGACAGGATGGTCTGGTCCGATAAGTTAGTTGATGCACTCTGGGCATATCGAACCGCATACAAGGCCCCACTCAGAATGTCACCATATCGTATGGTATATGGCAAGGCTTGTCACCTTCCTGTAGAGCTGGAACACCGCACCTTTTGGGCGGTGCAAAAATGTAACCTTGACCTCGATGCAGGAGGTCAAGAACGGAAACTCCAGCTCAGCGATTAGTAGAGATCCGGCGAGAGGCCTATGAGAACGCATTGATATACAAGGACAAGACCAAGGCCTTTCAAGACCGCCACATCCAGATAAAAACATTCATGGCCAACCAGCAAGTCTGATTGTTCGATTCACAATTAAAACTTTTTGCAGGGAAGCTTAAGTCCAAGTGGACTGGCCCATATGTTGTGATTCACCCATATCCTAATGGGGCAGTCCAGATCAGGGACCCAAAATCTGGGCATATATCTACGGTAAATGGCCAGTGCCTCAAGCCATTTTTGGCCCAGGAACCTCCTCCAACTAACGAGATCGTTCATCTTATTGAGGACGTGTGATTAAGTTTTTGCCCAGCTGGAGGTGTTAAACTCATCATCTACTCCGCATCCATCACCCTATACATATTCATTTTTATATATAGCATATTTTCCTTTAAGCATATTTTCTTTCTGCATATTGCATATTATCAGGTTGGCCGGTGCTAAATGTATAATTTCGGGAGCAATTATAGGTGATTTCTTCCCATTTACTCACTGTTGTATTTATTTTCTTTTATATTCATGCACAAGGACATGCAAGAACTTAGGCATGGGGGGGTAGATACAACAAAAACTGAAAAATTTTTATGCCAACACTTAGGAAAAACCTCGGAGCTGCATGTCAACCGTACTTTGGGACCCTAAATAAAAGAACAATCGACTCCACCTCCAATGCTCACATTGGAGCTAGAAATCGTCCACAATAGCCATTTCCGATTCACCCACTCACCTCTTGTTGTCAAGCTGAATGTAACCCGATACGGGAATTTCACGAAGTACAAATTATACGAAGTTACTTGTTTATAGCATATATACATATTGCATTTATGAATAAGATTATTTTATTAAGAGAATGCATTAGGGATTTTATCCTCTAGTTGATTCCTGTAATCTGGAATCTAGCACAACTTTTTACACACACGTAGAATTTGCAAAGGATTCATGGTGAAGGCTGATAAATGTCTTTAGTCTGTCGAGAAGAAGTGCTTCTTTTCCTTGAACCCCTGGATAGTGTTTTGGGAGTCAGGCAGATTTTCCTCCAAAAATCCACCAAACAGTGTGAGATGAGAGTAGAGTGTACTAGCACTCTAAGATTAGTGCAAGGAATCCAGAGTCCTAGATAATTAGGTGATGATACTCTGAGATTAGACATAGTTTCCGCTCTCGGTCCTACGTACACATTTTGTGTGAAATTTTGAGAGCCACCAAATAAGGCAAATACGTGGAGAGTGAGTTTTCATAAAACTAGGGCTAAGGTGGATGGTTACGACCATTCTTTATGGAATCCTCGGCTGAAGGAGGGTATTGATGTCAAGGCTAGAAAACACCATCCTATCTGTCTCTCCCAGTGCCGTGAGTAGGTACTTCCACCAAGTAAGCCACCCAATGTCTCTTGAGTACCACTGTTGAAGCTACAAGTTGCTACACTAACGTATTTGGTTTTGAAAACCTGTCGTCATAGTATGAAAGAGAAGAACTCGTGTTCAACAAATAAAATTTGTATCGGAATAGAAATCCCGGGTCGAACTCAGGGAGGCTAGGTCGATCTATATTCGCAATTATATTCTTTTAGAATTTTTGTTGAAAAGTGAAGCGATGTAATTACAATGAAGCCATATTAACAATCAGAATAAGAGAGGGAGAGAGAGAACATGCATTCAATAATTCAAAATGTTTATACAATAAAACTAGAGAAGAATTACACTAGAAAGCAAGAAATTAGCTACACTAAAAAGTAGGAAAATTCTGCTCTAGAAAGCTGTAAAGAAGAATGGGAGAGAGAAGTTATCCTCCTCGACGATTGCTTGGAGGACGAGCCGGACGAGACGTCGCCTGGAAAAAGGGGGACGGAGTGGGAAGAAGGAGGTCGAAGTAGGAGGAACGAGAACGGGGCAGCACGTCGTCGTCGTCGCGGGATCCGCTTCCAAAATGAGAGAAAAAATTTGACTTTATCTCGCGAGGAGCATCCCGGGTGTGGGACAAGCTTCTCTTGAGCTTTGGAGAGGTAGAGGAGAGAAGGAAGGGATGAGAAATTCATGTGGAGAGGGTCTCTTTTTATAGTTGCAAAGAGTGAGGGCAATTTGGTCATTTTAATTTGAAAAACATTAAATTAGGGGTGTTTAGTGAAGGATAAAACCGTCGCTGAAGCCCCATCGTGGGCGTAGTGGGGCGGCCACTCGCGTGCCTGCTCGGCTCCTCTACGTGTAATGCCTTCTCACGTTCTTCCGATCTCACGATCGGACGGCTTAAGTTGCCCCTCCGCCCGCCTCCTCTGCCTGCAACGCCTGCGTGCGATCTCGCGTGAGGCGCAGGCGTGCGATAGCGCGTGGGAGCCATTGAGCACTCACGACTGCTCGATCGCGATTCGATGCTCCTCACGCCCGCTCGCCAGCGCCCGCTCGCTCGCCTCCTGCGTTTCGAACCCGCGCATGCCCCTCACTTAAGCGCTCTCACCCACTGCGTTACGCGTGCGAATGCATCCTAGCCGTTGGATCTTGATCCAACGGTGGGGAAACGTTGATGCGGATGACTTCAACGGGTGCGTGCGGATGGTTGGGCAGCCTAGATGGTGCCACATGGCACCATCTTGGCCGTCCATCTTCTGGTTGATGTAGATAATGCCACGGGTGTCGGATTAAGTCGACTTTTGCACCGTTAGGCTGCGATCGTCGATCCGAACCCATCCGTGTGGTCAGATTTGTCATTTGATGTGCGGATTCACACCATCTTGCCCTTGATCTTCTAGGGTTCCTCGGTCTCTATTTGATGCTACAGGTGTATGATTAGGGCGATCTTGGAGTCGTTGAACTCCAATCGTCGCCCTGATCACATCTGTGTGGTTGGATCTTTGATCCGAGGCCCTGATAAAAATTTTGCCCTGTCCCTGAGCATAAAAGGAGGCAATTAACCTCCATTTTATTGAAACTAATCTAAATGCAAGATGATGCATGTTATGCAATATGTATAATATGCAATGCAATTCTATGCTTAAGAACATGCATAAATAGACATCTTATGTAATGTAAACATGTTTACATCACACCCCCATGCTTATCTTTTGCTAATCCCTAGAAAAAACTATATGCTATTTATAAAAGAATTAGGTTGGATTATTTGGACATGAGTTATTTTCAATCATTAAGAAAATGTTTAGTTAGGATCTGAATTTTCAAAGATAGAACAGTGCCCGAGTATCTACTAAAATGCAGACTGCCTCAAGCCCTCGCCTTATTCAAAGAACAATTTCTTTTTCTCTTTTTCTTCTTTTCTAATTTTTTGGATTTTCGAGTTTTAGGGTTTAAGAGTGGCTTTCTACGGCCATTCAACTCACCCAAGATTTGATGAGAACCCTAAGTTCTAAGCATCTTATAATGAATGTGATAGACTTGTTGATCAACAGTTAAAACAGACTTCGGGTTTCTACGCCTCTAAGTGACCTAAAAAAGAGAATTCTGCCTAAAGGTGTATCTTTACAACCCGAAGCTTTCTCCTTACTTTTATTTTTACGGGGTCAACACAAGGGTGAATCCAGTGTATATCTCCCCGGTTTATTCTACTTCTTCGCTTCTTCCTAAGTGTTTTGGGAATTTTCAGTGCATTTATTGAGCTAGGTTTTGGACAATCGGTCGATGAGCTGTTACCACCGACAACTTGCCAGCCATACTCGTGCGGCGAAGTGTGGCTTATTTCTTTTATTTTTCTGTTTCTCCCTTTATTTATTTATATATATTTTTTAAAGTAGGTGGCTTCCCTAGTCTAAGATTTACCTAAAGTAGCAAACAAAGAATGGTCCAGTGACTGGGTTTTGGACAACCTACCTATGGGTTGTTACCCATGATAACCTGCCAGCCATATCACCCTAGAAGGTTCATTAGCTACCCAATTTCCGTTAAAATTGCCGAACAATGAGTCAGTGCAATGAAGGTGTATAGATGCTTAAAACTCAAAGTTCCCTCAAATCAGAGGGCGGGTTGATAAGTCGTGTACTTATCACCCAAACTTATTTACTCAAATTACAATAGAATTAAGGTTGGCGAGGACTTGAAAAACAAATCCACATTTTAGTGGATACACGGGCTGATTAAGTCCAAAGACATGAAGGGTCTTTGTGTTCAGATCCTAATGTAATATTTCCTAGGATTGAAAAGTCCTAATGTCCAACTATTCCTTCCTAATTCAATTTTTTTTTTTATGTATAAATAAGAAAAGAAAAACAATTTACATGAATTTCACAAAGCTAACCAAATGATTCAAAAATGAATCCACCCCCCCATGCCTAGCTGATGCAATGTCCACATTGAGAAAGAGACATGAAAGAAAGGGTAGAGTATGAAAAATGTCACCTGAATATGAAGCTCATGTCAGCTTTGTGTCATATGTACAACTGCTAAGTTTAGTGCCGTCAGCTAGGCGAAGTCCAGCCAAAGAAGTCACAGAATGGCTAGAGCAACTGTGTTTGAGACGGGTTCTGGAAGAGTACGGTCAATAATAGGCTTCAGATGTTGACCATTGACTTTAAATGTGTTACTCGTCTTTGGGTCAGAAATCTGAACAGCTCCATTTGGAAAAATCTGGTCAATTATGAATGGGCCATTCCATTTAGATCTAAGTTTTCCAGGAAAGAGCTTAAGTCTAGAATCGAATAACCAGACCTTCTGGTTCAGCTCAAAGTTCTTGCGGGAAATTAATTGATCATGTAGAGCTTTGGTTTGAGCCTTGTAGATCTTGGCATTCTCGTCTGCATCATTTCTAAGCTCTTCCAACTCAGATAGTTGGAGTTTCCTGGTCTTCGCAGCTAAATTCAGATCTAAATTGCATTGTTGGATTGCCTAGAATGCCCTATGTTCAATCTCTACAGGTGGATGCATGCCTTCCCATACACCAAACGAAATGGAGACATGCTGATGGGCATTTTATACGCCGTACGATAGGCCCAAAGAGCGTCCTCAAGCTTTTGAGTCCAGTCCTTGCGATCAGGCCTAACCATTTTTTGCAGAGTGTTCTTAATCTCTCGATTGGAGATCTCGGCTTGTCCATTCGTCTGGGGATGGTAAGGTGTGGAAATTTGGTGATTAACCCCGTATTTGGCCAACAAATTCCAGAATTGGGTATTAGTAAAATGAGTGCCACCATCACTGATGATGGCCCTCGGAATCCCGAACCTTCTGAAGATATTTTTCTTGACAAAATCGATGACCACCTTATGGTCATTGGTTCAGGTGGGGATCACATCAATCCATTTGGACACATAATAACAACAGCAATAATGTACTGATGTCCAAATGAAGGAAGAAAGGGTCCCATGAAATCGATGCCCCAAACATCGTAAATTTTGACAGGAAGAATTGGGTTTAGGGGCATCATATCTCTCTTAGTTATGCTCCTGAGTGCCTGACATCGAGAACATGACCTTGAGAAATCCTGGGCATCCTTAAATAAAGATGGCCAATAGAAGCCAGATTGCAAGATTTTTACAACCATCTTTTTCTCGGAGAAATGTCCACCACATGCAGATGCATGGCAGAACTCGAGAATACTGTTGAATTCATTCTCCGGTACACATCGGCGAATAATCTGATCAGAGCCGATGCGGTACAGTTCAGGGTCCTCCCAGAAGTACTATTTGGCCTTAGATTTGAGTCTATCCCATTGTTGCTTGGTCCAATCCTGGGGGATTTGACCAACGGCCAAATAATTAACAATGCCAGCAAACCACGGGGTGTGGACACCTGAAACTGTAAGAATAGCTTCGTCCAGAAAAGTGTCAACAATCGAGATGTCCGAACGAGAAGAATCACCTAGGAGTCTCGATAAATGATCCGCCACCACATTTTGTACCCCAATTTTATCCTTGATTTCAAGATCAAATTCTTGAAGCAGAAGAATCTAACGAATAAGCCGGGGTTTGGCATCCTTTTTGGCCAAGAGATGTCTCAAGGAAGAATGGTCGGTATAGATGATAACATGAGACCCTAAGAGATAAGCCCTAAATTTTTCGAAAGTGAACACTACAACTAGTAATTCCTTTTCAGCAACAATGTAATTCCTTTGGGCTTCATCCAGAGTTTTACTAGCGTAGTAGATGACAGAGGGCTTTCTATCAATTTTCTGACCCAAGACAGCCCCGACCGCGTAATCAGAAGCGTCGGTCATGATCTCAAAAAGGGCTGTCCAAATTGGTGGTTACAATATTGGAGCACAGGTGACTGCCATTTTCAGGAAATTAAATGTCTTTCGGCATGATTCGTCGAAAACAAACGGCGTTTCTTTGGCAAGAAGATTGCTCAAGGGACGAGCAACCTTCGAGAAATCCTTGATGAATCTTCCATAGAATCCCACATGACCAAGGAATGATCGGATTTGTTTAACAGATGTGGGAGGAGGAAGTTTAGCGATAGCATCAACCTTAGCTTTATCCACTTTGATTCCTCGTTCAGAGATTACATGACCTAAGATGATGCCTTCTTGGGTCATGAAATGGCTCTTTTCCCAGCTAAGGACCAATCGTGTTTTGATACATCGCTTAAGAATCATTTCTAGATTAGCCAAACAAGAGTCAATCGATTCTCCGAAAATAGAGAAATCGTCCATGAAGACTTCCATAAACTCTCCCACCATGTCAGAAAATATGGCTAGCATACACCTTTGAAAAGTCACAGGTGCATTGCATAAATCGAAAGGCATCCTACGGAAAGCAAAGGTTCCGTAGGGACAGGTGAAAGTAGTTTTTTCCTGATCCTCGGGATGGATAGGAACTTGGTTGTATCCCGAGTAGCCATCAAGAAAATAGAAGTACTTCTGTCCAGTTAGTCTTTCCAAGATTTGATCGATGAAAGGCAGGGGAAAATGATCCTTTTTAGTGGCTGTGTTCAACTTCCTATAATCAATGCAAACCCTCCAAGAGGAAACTGAACAAGTTGTGACAGATTCTCCTCTCTCGTTAGTCACAACAGTA
The DNA here is from genome assembly GCA_037157565.1 of Thalassia testudinum. Classification (NCBI taxonomy): domain Eukaryota; kingdom Viridiplantae; phylum Streptophyta; class Magnoliopsida; order Alismatales; family Hydrocharitaceae; genus Thalassia; species Thalassia testudinum. Next base: position 30,204,264 of record JAZHRO010000061.1, on the reverse strand, counting down.
ATCCTGGCTTTCTTCGAAACAATCTGCACGGGACTTACCCAGGGACTATCAGAGATTGGATAAATAATTCCTGCATCGAGCCACTTGATGATTTCCATTTTGACCACTTCTCGCATATTTGGATTTAATCTCCTCTGCATCTAGCGAGAAGGGCGGGGTCCATCTTCCAAGAATATTCTATGATTGCAGTAAAATGGCTTGATCCCCCTGAGGTCATGAATGGTCCAACCAATTGCCTCCTTGTGTTCCTTCAGGACCTTGATCAATTTAATCTCTTGCTCCTTTGTTAATTTAGCACTGATAATCACAGGGAGCGTCTTCTGAGGTCCTAAAAATTGATATTTCAAATTCTCAGGCAATGGTTTCAGTTCAAGCTGGGGCGGATTGATGATTGATGGTAAGGAAGATGCTGAAGACTCAACAAGAGGAAGAGGTTGTGAGTGAATAAAATCAATAACCTCTTCAGAAGATGGCAGGTCCGCCATAGAGGGTTGCAGGTCCAATTTGTCATCACAGGAGGAACTTTCAATTGAAGAAACCATCAAACAAGTTTCAATGTTTTCATTATCCTCCTCAAGTTCCGCAATAAATCCACAATCCTCAAATTTATTAATGTCCTTAAAAATATCCAATGTCATTCGTTGATACCCAAAGGCGATTTCCATGCTACCGCTTTCACAATTAATGTTGGCCTTAGCGGTAGCCAGGAACGGATGCCCCAGAATGATGGGCGTGTTCCTCAGATTTTCAGGTACATCCATGTCAAGGACAAGGAAATCTACGGGAAAATAGAAATCCTTGACCCTTACTATAACATCTTCAATAACGCCTCGCAGATTTGTGATCGAGCAGTCTGCTAACTGTAGCGTTACTGAAGTTGGACGAAGTTCACCTAATCCAAACTTCTCGTAAAGAGAAGTCAGAATTAGGTTGATGGATGCACCCAGATCCAAAAGTGCTCTATCAAATGTGTAATCTCCGATGACGCAAGAAATCAATGGAGCACCTGGATCTCTCTTTTTCTAAGGGAGGTGATGTAGGATAACAAAACTAGCTTGCTCGGAGAGTACCACCTTCCTCGGAATAGATTCTCTCGACTTACATTTTTGTGTACATAAATCCTTTAAAAATCTCGCATAAGCCGGTATGTGCTTAATAGCATCGAGGAGTGGGATATTGATCTCCACATTCTTAAATAGATTCAGAAGCTCCTCATTGCTATCAACAGACTTCTTCTTTGATTTGATCAAGGCTTTAGGAAAAGGAACATGAGTCAGATCTTTGGAATTAGGTTCCTGAGCCTTGATTTCTCCTCCAGAATTCTCCTCTCTCTCCTCAGGTTCTTCAGGATTCAGTAAATCAGAACAATGTGGTTGTGGATCCTGAGTCTGCTTACCACACCTCAAGGTAACAAAATTTGCAGATGCATAAGAGTTTAGATCTTGGGGAGGGTTAGAAAAGATTGGAGGGGCTTGACTAGCCAGAAATTGCTGATTTACAGAAGAAGAAGCGGAGGAACCTTGCTCAACCACCTGAGCATGTGCATGTGGGTCCCTCTGATTTTCGTACCCATGGGCTTGGTTGCCTGGATTCAGAATATTTCGAGGGTTGGGTACGGGTTGGGATGGTAGAGACCCGGGTTGACGAGAGTTAGTAGTGAGCCCAGACTGCAAGTTGTCCAGCGAGGTTTTCATTTGCTGCATGAACTGGAGCATGGATCCTTGCATCTCTACCATTTGTCGGTTCAAATCTGCCTACCCTGTGGGTTGACGAGTATTCCAAGCTGGCTGATTGACCTGATTTGGAGGCAACTGAGTATATACATGACCCAGACTCATTGGTCATTGCGGAGCATAGTTGCTAGGTCGAAATTAGGCCTGTTGCCCTGGATTTTTCCAAGAGAAGTTAGGGTGGTTTCTCCAACCCGGATTATAAGCATTAGAGTAGGGGTTAGATCTAACATTCTCTTGTACAACATAGACATCCTCATAGGGTAAGGATGGAGAGAACGAAAGGGAAGGATTAGAAAAACTGGGATCAAAGGCCCCAATTTGGAACCCGTGGGGTTCCAAAAAATGCTGACTCACAGGTTGAGCCACATCGAGTTGATTCACGAACTCCCATCCAGAAGGAGCTCGTGAAGAATGGAATCTTGAATTTTGGGATTGAGTGGATCGAGAGTTGTTTATAGAATTTCTGGCCATCCACTCTTCCATTCTCTTAGCAACCAAGTCCACCTTGTATAGCTTGTTACAAATCAATTCCACATCAAATGAATGAGAGTCATGGACTTCATTGACATTTGATCTGGGCTGCTGAGACTGGTAAATGTATCCATGGAGGCATGATTGATTGAATTCTCTCTCATTTCCTCAAATAAATCATGTGCGCTATTTGTGTCTTCATTGAGGAAATTGCCTTCGCAAGAAGCATCCACATAATTTCCGAGTTGCTCAATCAACCCATGATAAAAGATCTGCACGAGTTTCCATTTCGACACCTCGTGGTGTGGACACCTCCGCAATAGGTCCTAGAATCGCTCCCAGGCCACATGAAACTGCTCCCCGGCTGTTGGGTAAAGGTAGTGATTACCCATCTCAAGACATTGGTACGTTCTATTGGGAAGAATTTCTTCAGAAAGGTCGATTTCAACTCATTCCAAGTTGCAATTGGTCTTCCTATTGTCCTGTACCAATGCGTGGCATTATCCTTAAGGGAGTGGGGGAAGAGCCTCATGTTCATTTGCTCCTCGTTTACGTTTCGTGCCTTGGTGGTCTAGACCAAAGTGGTCAAGTCCTCCAAGTGCTGAAACGGATCCTTGGAGCCAAGCCCATGATAATGTTTGATTAGGCTTAGCACCTGGGGCTTGATTTCTACATCACCGGTTGGAATCTGGACACTGAGATGTTCCCCGTAATTTGAAGGATCATAAAATCCTTCAAGAGCTAAGTGCCCTGCATTCTTTGGAACCATTCCTGCATTCTCTGCATTTGTTCCAGCTGCCTTCGGAATTCTTCTTGTGGATTTCCATGCAGAGGAGGCTGTTGGTTGGCTATGGGATCAATTTGACCAAATCCAATTTGCGCCTCCTAGAATACTCTAGTGGTCCTTCCAATCGGGGATTCAGTGACCGTCTTCCCAGCATAAACTAGAAGAAGGTCAGAATGACTGGGGATAGGGACCCTACAGCACAACAAAACAAGGCTGTCCTTAAATGGGGTAGCCTAAGGATCTAGTGACTCCCAAAACTCGCCTTAAGATTGTAAATGATTTAGTCTACTTGCGTCTGCTCAATCCAACTAGTTAGAAGGAGGGACTGGGGAGAAGGTTCTTCCTTCGGCTTTTGCCTCCGGTTCCTAGTGTACGCCCCAACCGCGGTCGTTTGATGCTACTTCCCTAGCTAGACATCAGATTAATCAGTACAAGTAGGTTAATCAAAGACAATCTCAAACTAGGCCCTGAAGAGCGAATTAGACCTTAAGGCCAACGTCTACTCAATTTTATTAAGGCCTAGGATTGTGGTGCTTATGGAATGTGATGGGCCCTTGAAATGGGTTGTGCCCTTAATGATTGATTGAGAATTGTGTAAGTGTGTGCACAACCAGGGTTTTCATGCAAGATTATTTGTGATGCGTGGATTTTAATGTTCAAATCTTGCTTAAGTAGCTTTTAGGGTTTCAAATTAGGTTGATTGAAATCAACTTTCGAGGCAAACCAGGATGTCAAACACGGGTGAAGATTGCTTTCCTTTAAAACTAGAAAGAAGGTGGAGTGCCTGGAATAGACCTAGATTGAAAATCCTAAGGAGGAGCTACCTGATGAGTTGATTTTAAGTAGAGTGGTGCGGCCCAAACAACTCAAACAACTGGCCACAAATGCACCATTAAGTTAGGCACATAAAGATGGTTAACCTAGAATGATTTCTACTCTTTTATGTGTTGCTTTGTGTGTACCGATTCCACAGATCAGAACCTGGTTGAGTAGAAACAAATCAATTAGGTTAAGTGCCTTGAATGTGGGTGTACGTTGTGTGTTTGTTGAAAATTGCCCCACAAGATTATCTTTTTGTTGTTTTTTTATAAATGAGGGTGGAATGAATGTGAGTGAGAATCCAAACAACCAAACTATTCCTAGGATTTATGCAAACACCTAGGTTAATTGGAATTTGGATTTAATATGGCAAATGAAATCTATGGAGGGGGGAAGAATGGGGAGCACTTACAGTTGTCTTCAACTGCACTTTACTCCGGTCTACCGCTTGATGATTCCCTGATGGAGGTATTTGCAAGACAATAGACACAAGAGAAAGCAAGTTAGAAAATAATACAGTGCGTGAAATGCGAAAAGAAGATCGAAAATCGTTGCCTCCCCGATAATGGCGCCAAAATGTTGAAGCTACGAGTTGCTACGCTAACGTATTTGGTTTTGAAAACCTGCCGTCGTAGTATGAAAGAGAAGAACTTGTGTTCAACAAATAAAATTTGTATCGGAATAGAAATCCCAGGTCAAACTCAGGGAGGCTAGGTCGATCTATATTCGCAATTATATTTTCTTTTAGAATTTTTGTTGAAAAGTGAAGCGATGTAATTACAATGAAGCCATATTAATAATCAGAATAAGAGAGAGAGAGAGAGAGAGAGAGAGAACATGCATTCAATAATTCAAAATGTTTATACAATAAAACTAGAGAAGAATTACACTAGAAAGCAAGAAATTAGCTACACTAAAAAGTAGGAAAATTCTACTCTAGAAAGCTGTAAAGAAGAATGGGAGAGAGAAGTTATCCTCCTTGATGATTGCTTGGAGGATGAGCAGGATGAGACGTCGCCTGGACGAAGGAGGACGGAGTGGGAAGAAGGAGGTCGAAGCAGGAGGAACGAGAACGGGGCAGCACGTCATCGTCTTTGCAGGATCCACTTCCGAAATGAGAGCAAAAATTTGATTTTATCTCGCGAGGAGCATCTCGGGTGTGGGACAAGCTTCTCTTGAGCTTTGGAGAGGTAGAGGAGAGAAGGAAGGGATGAGAATTTCGTGTGGAGAGGGTCTCCTTTTATAGTTGCAAAGAGTGAGGGCAATTTGGTCATTTTAATTTAAAAAACATTAAATCAAGGGTCTTTAGTGACGGATAAAGCCATCGCTAAAGCCCCATCGTGGGCGTAGTGGGGCGGCCGCTCACGCGCTCGCTCGACTCCTTTACGTGCAACGCCTTCTCACGTTCTGCCGATCTTAGCCGTTCGATCGTGAGATCGGACGGCTTAACTCACCCCTCCGCCCACCTCCTCTGCGCATAACACCCGCGTGCAATCTCGTGTGAGGTGTGAGCGTGCGATAGCGCGTGGGCGCTATTGAGCGCTCACGACCTCTCGATCGCTATCTGACGCTTCTCGCGCGCGCTCGCCCACCGCCTACGTTTCGAACCCGCGCCTGAGCCTCACATAAGCGCTCTCGCCCACTACGCTACTCGTGCGATTGGGCGAGTGCTTAACTTAACCGCGGATGCATCCCAGCCGTTGAATCTTGATCCAACGGTGGGGAAACGTTGATGCGGATGCCTTCAGCGGGTGTGTGCGGATGGTTGGGCGGCCAAGATGGCACCACGTGGCACCATCTTGGCTGTCCATCTTCTGGTTGATGTAGATAATGCCACGGGTGTCGAATTAAGTTGATTTTCGCACCGTTAGGCTGCGATCGTTGATCCGAATCCATCCGTGCGATTGGATTTGTCATTTGATGTGCGGATTCACACCATCTTGGCCCTTGATCTTCTAGGGTTCCTCGATCTCTATCTGATGCTACGGTGTCTGATTAGGGCAATCTTGGAGTTGTTGAACTCCAATTGTCGCCCTGATCACATCTGTATGGTTGGATCTTTGATCCGAGGCCCCAATAAAAATTTTTCCCTATCCCTGAACATAAAAGGAGACAATTAACCTCCATTTTATTGAAACTAATCTAAATGCAAGATGATGCACGTTATGCAATATTTATAATATGCAACGCAATTCTATGCTTACGAACATGCATAAATAGACATCTTATGGAATGTAAACATGTTTACATCAACCACCATTCCCTAATAATGCCTCCTCAGTAAAGTTCATGGATATGTGCTAGTTGTGTTGTGTTGAAAGAAGAAAAAAAAAGAGAAAAAAATGAAAAGAAAGAAAAATTGAAAAAAAAAATTAGAAAAAGAAAAGAAAAAAGAGTGAATATTTAGTGTTTATTTTAGTTGCATTGAGGCAATACCACCAAATAAATTTGTGATCCACCAAATATGGCCTTAACCTATTTTTCTGTGTTTTTGACTGCCCGAATACTGGCTGAGGAATTTTGAGTTAGTGTTAGAGTTATGGAAACTCAATTAAAGTGTTAATGTCAAGTGAGACCACCAAATACAGGTCATATGTGTGAATCTGGTGAGATTGTGAGCTCTATGAAAATGAAAAAGAAAGAAAAGTAAAAGAAAAAAAGAGAAAGAGAGAATGAATACAAAGGAACCAGAAGAGAGCATAGTTTTTCTCGTCTTTCTCTAAGTTGAGTTACTTGATAGTCTGGGAATCTAAATTCTGAAATACTAATCTCTATGTAGCACCAAGTGAGAGTAAGCCACCAAATAAACACCCGTATCCCTCAGACATCCTCTACCCAAGATTAAAGTCGGGGTGGAATTCATAGAATATTTTGAATACCCCGAGGGAATAAGTCTGCCTATCCCGCTAGAATTTTTACTAAGGGTCAAGTACAAGCTTTAGAGGTGTATCAGTTTTTCACTCGAATCCATTGCAAAAGCTACATAGCTGCACTTTCACGATTGTCTGGATTTCTAGAGCATAGGATGAAAACAAAAAGGAAAAATATTTAGGCATACACTTGATAAAATAAGCAATCCCTTAGGAACCATTCTGTAAATAATTTAGCCTTGCATTTGCTAGGGACTAGTAAGATTTAGGCATGGGGGTATGATTGCGCAGCAATCATAGGTCTTAATTGACCTAAATTAGGCTAGGACTTAGCATAGTTAGGGTAATTCATGCATGCATAAGCATTATCTGCATCTTTACTACTTTCCTTTAGCTATGCATAAAATAAAGTTATAATGTGCTGATTAAGTGCATTATGTCAATTATAGGTAATAAGCTGGATCTGATGCTGGATCAGGAATAATGGGTGTTGCAGCAGAGCTGGAGTAGAAGACTTAGATTAGATGTAAGAGATAATAATGCAAGGGAATTACTATATACTATTCTATTAAGTAGGAATAAAGCAGTAAAATATGAAGAGCTTAGGTCCATCCTAGTCCTAGGATAGCCTAGAGACTTCCTCAAGCCTTAGCCACCCTTAGATTAGGTCACCACACCCTAGGAAACCTTAAAACCATAATTCCAACCTCTATCTAGACGTCCAGATAGATTATAGGACGTCCAGAACCCCTAGCCAACTCCCGCACGCCTTAAACCCACTTCTACAGTGTTATTGGACATCGAGACACTTGGTTAGACGTCCAATTTATGTATAATACCCAAGGCAGAACCTTGAATTCTTCTTGAATCTGATTGGATGTCCAGACAACAAGTATGGACTTCTGATTTTTGAGTATAAGACATTTGATTCCATTTTTGGACGTCTGGAACTGTTCTCCAGTTCCTGTTTTGAGATTCAAGCCTTGATCTTGGATCTCTAGCTCCCTAAACCCAATTCCAACTCCATAGGAACCTAAATTAAGGTACCCTAACCCTAGTACACCACCTCTAGACCTCCCCAAGGACCTAATTAGGTCCTCACTAAACCTAAATTGACTTAGATCATAGTCAATTACCATTACTTAAGTCAATTGGACTCATAGGGTCCAATTGAGCTCAGAACTCAACCTACACAAGTCCAATTGGACTTAGTGAGAGTCCAATTGACCTAGGCCCAACCTAATTGAGTTATTTCACTCTCAATTAGGTTCACACTCATTCATTTAAACTTGGGTTAAGTTTGCAATTCCCCCTTAGCAATTAGGGTTTGCAACCCTAATTTAAGGTCTACACCTACCTGAACCCCTTAGCACCAAACCTAGACCACTTAGCCACCTAGGACATGGCCACACACTCACACACACACACCCATTCACACACGCACACCCATCTAGAGTTCTCTAGAACTCTCTTCAAGTGGCTCCACTCTTGGTTGCCAAATTTTGCAACCAAGAGTCATTCAATTCTTAGATCCACTTTTTATGGATCTAAGAACTACTCTCTCACCATGGCCGGCCACTCATGGGACTCTCTCTAGAGAGTTCCACACTTCTCTAGAGGGACTCCCTTAGATATATAAAAAGACCTAAGGGGTGGCCATTTGCACCCATCCCATTCTTGGCACTCATCCATCTAGGTTTTCTACATCTCCACCTCCACTCTACCTCCATGAGGAGACGACCATGGAAGCCACCATCGCCACTCCAGAATGCTAGATCACCTCTCCAACCTCTCTCCAAGGGCCAGCCTAAGCACCATTGGCCGCCTCTCCTCCTCTCAACCACTCAAAGGCCATCGGAGACCACCTCCGAATGCCCTTAGTTTTTGCTAGATTAATAGCTAGTTCTTCATATTTACATGCTTTCATTTATTGCTTAGTAGTGTAGCTCTTATTCTCCCCCAATGATGCAAGCAAAATCCCCCCATAGATTCTTGTATGCGATCATTTTCTGTTAGCTAGAGTTATTTTTCCAAGCTTTCCTTTATAAGCTTTCCTCTACATTCCATGTTGCAAACACCCTCCTGAATGAATGAATGAAAGATATATTTTTTATGTACATATCTCTATGTTGAAAATCACCATGAGCTTATTGATTGCAATCTATTTCGTGTGATTCAAGTTGCCTGCTCTTCATTTTTATATATTGCAACCAGCATGTCGGTTCCAGAAAATATTGAAGATTTAACCATAAATGCATTTTCTATAAACATCCACCATATAACTAGAATTGTGCGCACCGAAACTCGTACTTTCACCTTCGTTATCTATCTAACACATGTGCATGTAATCAGAGTTCACAATAGAAGTGGCAAAACTCTATTTCGAAGATTGGAAACTGGCGTGCAATTCTAACGCGTGCAATTCTAAACAAGTAAAGTGATAAAAGATCGATTTCAAATTTGCATAAATGCCTCCCAGAGACGAACGACTGGGACTCAAAGTCTCGTTATCTTTTTATAAATATTTTTGTTTGATCATATTGCGCACTATACTACAATGCATTTTTCTATCGAAATGCACTTTATGATTGCCAAACAAGCACCATTAGATTCCTTTGGTCTAATTAGATTAACCTCAAAATTTGAGCCCAATCAGAGTATATCTTGACCTAGTTTGCATTTTAACCCATTTATTTCTATTTATCACATAAGTGCCCCTAAGTCTTGTATTTTATTGTAAATCGGTCCCCATGTGCCCTCTTCTTTTTCTTCCCCAACTCCTAAAGCTCAGCAGTGGGAAAAGAACTCAAACTACCGACTCCTTGATTGGCAAAATCCCCTTCAAATCGCAGCCAAATCCCTCCAAAGTTGGAGGGATTGATGATCAGATCCTCTTAAATCCATAGCACCAGTCCCAAGCTCCAATTTGGAGCCTTTGGCCCTCAATCAAACTGAGAATAGTGGAGACAAGTTGCCAAAAATTTGATGGTAAATCTTGCGAACTTGAGGCGATTAAGAGCCAATACCTCACCTATTTAAGATCCAACATCTTCCCAGGAAAAAAAATAGCCGTGAATTGGCTAAGAAACTTCCTTCTTCCTCCTCTTCGGCCAAGCATTCATGAACTTTGGTGAACTTCAACTCCTCCATCCGTGAGTGTATCAAGCCAACGAGCACCACCGTCTTCTTCCTCATTTTCTTCTGACGCTAGCCAACCGTAGCTAGGTCATCCTTGCCCCTTCCTCATCGCCGTTCTACCCCACCAGACCTCCGTTTGTCCTCATGTCTGGTCGGCCAATGCTGGACATGATTCACCCTCTATCATCCAAACTACATAGTTCTCTTTCTTCCTCTCCTCTCATAGAATAGGTCTAGGCCCTTAGAACTAGGTTTTAGTCTCTCTACCTCGTTGTTCTCTCCTTTCTTCCTCGTGATCGGTGAAAGCTCCAGCGAGCTCGACCTGATGCCACATGCCTCCAAACTCCACACCACCTACACCACAACCTCCCCCATGACTCATAAATCAAAAGCCCTCAAGAAGTTGAGGGCCTTGGCCTACGAATTATCAGGATAGACACCACCGTCATTCATCGTCTTCTTCGACTCCATCCGACCGCCCCACGAACTCAAACACCAAATCACCACCACCACCACCTTCACCACAATCCGACAAAGCTATTTTGGTATTTGATTGGGGCCGCATGGATGTCTTTTTGTTTCAGCACCATCGCTGGCTGTGTCTTCTTCCCTGAAGTTATCAACTCCCCTCCACTGACTTATCAACAGGATCCCACCTCTCTTGTGCGAGGATTCACAAGAAGAACCTGCCTAGATCCTCAATTTGGCCGTTCAAGCCAACTGGGCTTCTATTGAAACACGACCTCCTCAGCTGCAGCTCGCGAGAAGAACAAAGGGGAGGCCCTGCTTTGATAGTCCCACATCAGAGATTTATGTTTTGGAAATTGATTCATAAGGATCGCCACCCCCGTTTCCATTGCTCGGAAACAGGGGGTCGAGTTTGATCGTTTAAATCATCAACACAGTTAATTAAGTTATTTAGGTTTAATTAATCGCATGAGAAAGTAACTTAGGTTAACTTTAATTAATGTCAGTTGTGTAGTATAGGGTAAAGTTAAACTAACATTTTAGATTTTTAAATTCTTCTTAACTGGTTGAGTCCAGGTCGTTCACTAGGAGGCATAACTTAATCTTAATTCAACATTAATTGCTAAGGAATAATTAAGATATAATTAACTAATTATTGAATTAGAGTACTTTAAGTCTATGAACATTACGCAAGAATTAATCAAACCAACACATGCAACATTCCATGAATAGAGAACATATTTACACATGTGATTTGTCATAAAATCAAGTAAATTGTTTATTACAACCTTTACATCTAATTACAAAGGATTAAGGCAAGAAAAGACTATACAATTGAGTACAAATGCCTTATTACATCAATTAAGCTCAAAATATTGAAAGAGAATATAAGAATACACAATTAAAGCAAATCAGATTTCTTCTTTCTATTTCTTCTCTTCTTTCTTTCTTCAGCCCTTTTCTTCTTGTTATTTCCTCTCCTCTGTTGTTGCTCTCTCTTTTCTATTACTCTCTATAGTTAGCTTAATTTCCTTATCTCTTTATCTTTACTGTGCTTTAATATCCACACCCTAACCATTTTCACATTCACTTAACCATTTAACCTTCAATTACAAAAATTTGGTTTTTTTAATTAGTGGCTCAAACCGGTCGGGGATACATAGCACCCCCTAGAGGGTGGGACCAGACCCTACTGGGTCTGAGCCCAAGTTTACTTAGGTGTCTTATTTTCCAATTCAAGCCCATGCACAGTATCCGACCTCCCAGGCTCACACACTCCCACTCACAGGCCCACGCTCACACCCATAGGCGCACCCACGCATAGCTGTGCCCAGTACTGATGACCGAGAAGGCTATTGCAGAAAATCGTATTATAGCAGTGCCAACGCTCAATAGTTCCCGAGGTGGGACTATATTTCCCAGGTTTTGGCCGATCTTCGGTCGGTGATTCCGACCAACTCACTGGATGATTTCGATTGAGCAAAGGCTCGATCAAAAGCCCTTTGTGTCCTCTGCAGGATTATAACACCAATTTGGTGTTCGGATTAGGTCTGGCCCTTCGATTTGAATGGCGAAGGTGGAAGGTTCGCACGACCAAAATGGCCTGCAGATAGTGAGTTTAGGTCTTAGGACCTACAGGAGAAAGTTTGACCTTCAGATGAGGTCTGAATCATCTTGGACTTAAGATTCCACATCTGATGGTGAAGAAAGGGAGCTCTATATGGCTTCAGGAAGAGGAAGAAGCTCATGAGCTTCGTACAGGAGCTTCAGAGCTCTATTTTGAGCTCTGAACAGTTCGACAAAGAGCTAAAAGTTTTACAAAGAGAATTAAACAACCTCTGCAGGTTGCAAAGATTCAATCTTGGTGAATTTAGCACTCAAATCTTGCCAAAAACATACTGAAAGCAGTATGGGTTCCAAAAATGACCCAAACTGGACAGTGATCTAGCTTGCCCTTTATCCTCAATAAAACAACTTCTGATCAATTCTATCAACCTGTAAATCATCCTAGTAATCAATTCAATTCAATAAACATCAAATTTACCCAAGAATTTCCTACTAGCGACCTTTAGTTGATTGAAATGGCCCAGGAGTTGACTTTCCAAATTAATCCTTCTTTGATCAAATCATATCTCTAGATCGCCTTTAAACAACCTCAGGAATGTAGTCAGAGCTTCAAAAATAGGTTTTGATCAAGTTCCCTAGGGTTTCCAGACTCATCGCCTGGGATCTAAATGAGGTTTGTTCGTTAGAACAAACCAGGGAATCTCCAAATACAAAAGAAGCTAGGATGAATTCAGTATGTTGTACTCTTGCTTTTGGACCTTAATTCAAGGTCAAAAACCTATCGAATAGGCTCCTCCAACTCCGTCGAAGTTGGATAAGATGGATGTCTAAGCTGAGCTCCAAATGTTAAATCATCAAATTAATCATTGTTACATAATCCTTAAGTCCTAAGTAATAAGTCTGGAGCTCTGCACGAAGTTTCGAGGGCCAAAGTGGAAAATTGACTCGTTGGAGCTCGCGGGAGCTCCAATGAGTCTGGTTCTGATGGATTGGAGTACAGAGCTCCCTAATTCAGACCATGAACAAGCTCAGAAGCTTCCTGAGGTCATACAGAACCTCAAGAAGGCCACAATTAACTTTATTGTTAGATTAAAACATGGATTTGCTTTGAATTGCAGGAAGAAGCAAAATTGAGTTCACTTGAACTAACAGCTGTCCCTTTCACTCAATTGAGTGAGGGGAATTAATAATAAGCGTATGGCAATGATTTATAGATGATTTATTAGATGAATTAACCCCACTGATTTCTCCATGGACAACGACACAGAGATTGGCATGGAAATTAGTCATTTACTAATTAGGCGATTATTGATCTAATTAGATACAGGATCAGAGCCCTTAGATTATGAAGAGGTGATGGAGGGCCCTAGCGGAGGTGTTCTAATCTCGGAGGCCTCCGCTGTGGACAGCGTAGGTCACTGGTGAATGTAAAGAAGAACTAGACGATTCATCTGCTAAGAGTGAGTGAAAAATAGTGCTATGAAATCATGATAAGGAGAGGAAGGTGATCGACGCATAAAAATGACAAACGAGTGGCTCAGACGTGCTCAAAGAGCTCACCGGAGTTGAGGAAGATGGCATACAACTTGAACAATTAGAACTAACTAATTACCTAATCTACTGAACTAAGCTATGCTACACTTACCTAAACCTAATCCTACTATTACCTGGACGAAAGAGGTTGAGGAATCTCCGTCGAAGGTTCTTAATGGAGGATGAAATTAGAAGGTTGGAGGAAGAACTTTGGTGGGCGGTTTCATGGTGTGGAAGCAGAATTCGACGTCGGTGCTTCATCAAAAGACGTAGCAGACATTAGCAGAGATCAGAAGCGAGTGGAGATGATTGAAGGAATAGGACGGATACGGGAAATTGTCGCTAGAGTAGGAAGAATAGCCTATCAGTTAGCTGTGGTTGGGGAAGAGGGTAGGGAGCTAACCACTCAAATTGAAAGGATCGAGGGGTATTTATAGGATTCGGTGATGGCTAAGAGGCTTGAATCTGGATAGGTTTACGTTTAGTTACAGCTTAACCTTCGGCGTCGTCTCCGATGTTGGTGAGGTTAACGCCTATACCTAATTAGGATTTAAGAATAATCCGAACTGATGGGTGGATTTGGGGTGGTGAGCGCAAAGTTCAGAAGCTTCGCGAGGGTGGAATGGCGTTAAATGAGCGATCATCGGAGAGTGACAACACCGCTGAACATCAGCCGTTCAAGCAGCTGAAGAAGAAATGAAGAAGAAGAAGAAGGTGTTCGTAGGGACCTATGTGCAAGGAAAATTAAGGACCTAAGTGTAAGGAAAGGACTCAAATGCAATGAATTCCAAGGATCGAAATGTAAACAGAGGTTTTTAAGGTTAATTTAAATTATTTTCTTTTCTAACTTTTTATGTATATTTATAAGTTAGCTAAATATTATATTAAAGCATTGTATTCACATTTTTGACCCATTTATTTATATTTATTTACTTAGTAACTTAAGTTATTTAAGACTTAGGTCTTAAGTTATACTTAAGTTAAATAAGATATTAATTAGGTAACTAATTAATGGTATTTCGAGTCCATTTATTAATTAAGTTATTAATAATATTAATTAGCTTATAATTTATCATTTTTAACTTATTTTAAGGTCCTTTATTGATTTGTCCCTTATTACATAATTAACCCTTATATATGCATATTCCTAGCTAATTAACTAGGGAAGCTAGTTAATTAGGAGTAATTAGAAGCTATGATGAGCCTCTCATCATACCCCCAAGCCAAAGTTTTGCTAGTCCCTAGCAAAATTAACCAGAAATATGATGATTTAAACACCAGGGTTTAAATTATTATAAATAAAAACTAAGTAGAGGAATGCTTAGGTCAGAATTTTGGATATTCAATTTTTTATATTTTTATGTATATATAAATAAGTATCCATAAATATGCAGAGCATTTTGCAGAAATCTCTTTACTTAGACTTAAAAACTCAAATAACCTTCTCAAAACACACTATATTAAAAATAAAGTTTTTGACGAGAATTTTATCAAAAATTAGAATCTCAAAAACCCACTTGTTCTCTATAATGACTCTAAACCCTAGAAACTCAGAATTCAAAGTGCTTTAAGAAAGCAAAACTCAACAGTTGGAAATTAAATTTTAACTCAAAAACATAATAGACTTAAGTTAATCCTTAAGTTTATGAAATCTGATTTTTATCATCTTGAGTTTTAGCAAATTAGCCAGACACTCATTATTAACCAAACTTAGAGTGGTAAAATCCTAATCTGCTAGCCCATAGCACCAAGGATAGACTTCTAGACCTAAGGTTTTGTCAATCTTTCTCCTTTAGGCCTCAACTGCAAGTCCTTAAAACCCTATTTCTTAAGCTTCACTGCCTAATACAAAGGTTCAGTAGCTATGATTTTAAAGCATCCGTGCTTGTGAAGAGAATTGTCCTAAAGGCATCCAAAGTTGCAAAAATCCAAATCTTAAGACATCAATTTCCAATCCAGGCTATTCTAATTCAAGCCTTTGGCTTGGCCTTACTCAGATTTGGTTGCTTTCTCCTCACTAGTTTTCTATCCCGAGGTCAACACTTTTTGTGCATATCTCCCCGGTGGATCACTGGTCTCTTATTCATAATTTTTATCTCCATATTTTTTTCAACTCTTTTTTTATAAGATAGAACACCCACATGTAGCGAGGTGCTCTTTTATTTGATGGAAGGAAGGGTAGTATCCATTTATATCGAGATGTTTTATTTGGTGGATAAACTGCATAAGCACCCATTTGTAGCGAGGTGCTTAACTACAGGGTGTTTTATTCTTTTATTTTTATCTTTTTTATCTATTTTCTTTTCTCCTCCTCATTTTTCTTACTAACATAATACTCCAATCCCTTTTTCTAGGTGAGTGGCACATCCTTCACCCTTTCAAGAGTCGCACTGCGGAATTCCTTAAACTAAAGAGGATTTAGAATCGATCTCTTAACCTCTATGTTTTCGCAGTCTCAGATGCGAACAAGACAACTCTATGTGTGTGAATTTTGGACGCTTAGGTTACTTAGCTCTCAAACCAGAGCTTGGATAGCAAAGCCATTCACTCTTAGGTCCTTTAAACTCATAGTTTCCTCTCGCAGGATCTGTTAAGACACAACTCACCAAGTCTAGACGAATGTCCATAGTTGATTAAGCTAACTATGGCCTGTAGACCTTAAGACTAAAATTCTACCAACTCTTTACTTAATTAACTTTGAATATCTGGCCTTTTTACTTAACTTGGAGGTAAAAACAGATGTTCAAAAAGTGAAAGGACTTAGTCTAATTGACCAAGAAAGTTACAATTTAATTCCAAACCTTAAGTTTTAAACTTAATACACCATAGTTACTTTATTTCAGGGTAAAGAGTGGGAAAAGTAGATCCTTAGGGTCTCAGACTCTAACTTAAACAAAATCCTATTCAAAATTTCTCAAACAGATGCGTGTTTTGAAAAGATTATTTAAGTAAAAATCTAAATAAGGATTCCATGCTCTTATAAAATACTATTTATAAAATATAAGTATATATATATATTTTATTTTCTAACCTAAAAGCAAAATTAAGCTCTTAATTACTAATATAATTAAGTTTAAATATATATGTATTTTGTATCTTCTTTTTCTTCTTTATTATAAATGAAAAACCCCTTTATTATCTTCATGATTTTGTAATTTTTCAATTTTATATTTATATGTTTTATAAAATTTTCAAATTTTTATGAATTTTTCAAAATTTTTAGGGTATTTTTGGCTTTTCTAATTTTTGTAATTTTTGGTATTTCTATTTTTTTTAATTTAGTGGGTATTTAATTTTTTTTGTGTTTTTATATTTTTACTTTTATCTACAAATACACTTGAAGTGAAAATTATCACTTCACACCTCTCTAAGTCAAAATATTACAGTGTCCTCATTGTAAGAAGGGTGGAAAAGATATTACAATTCACTTAGTGTAGGGTGACAGAACGAATCGGATAGAGGAGATCAAAGATCTCTGTGCGGACAATTTCTATTCTGACCAAATGTTAGAGTGGTCAGTCGGACTGAGTGAAGGTAATCAGTGTAAAATAAGTGACAATTTAGGTACAGATTCGAGTGTATGTGTAGAGAAAAGTGTAGAAAACAAGAAACAACTATATACAGAATGAGTGGTGGAATGATGAATGTAAACCCTAGTGGAGCATGTAACAGTCTCCAACAAGACCCAAAACATGTGGTTCCAAGAAAGGTTGTAAACGTTGACCATTAACTTTGAAGGGTTGATCCTTATTAGGTTCAGTGATTTCGACAGCTCCATTATCGAAGACTCTAACTACAATAAATGGACCTTTCCATTTAGACCTAAGTTTCCCATGAAAGAGCTTTAGACGGGCATCAAAGAGCAACACCTTCTGACTAGGTGTGAAAGATTTGCGAGAAATGTGTTTATCATGGAATGTTTTAAGTTTTTCCTTATACAGCTTTGAACTCTCACAGGAATCATGATGTAATTCCTCAAGTTCACTAAGCTACAACCTACGGTGATCACCAGCCTTCACGAGGTCCAAATTATAGGCTTTAATTGCCCAATAGGTCTTGTGTTCAATTTTTACGGGAATATGACAGGGTTTCCCGTAAACAAGTCTGTATGGTGACATGCCTAGTGGTGTTTTGTGGGTGGTCCTATAAGCCCACAAAGCCTCGTCTAAATGGGAAGACCAATCCTTTCTATCGGGTCGGATTATCATTTGAAGGATCTTTTTGATCTCCCGATTAGAGACCTCGATTTTCCCATTGGTTTGGGGATGATAAGATGTAGAAATATGATGTGTAACCCCATATTTTCTAAGTAGGTTCCTAAACTGAGTGTTGTTAAAATGGGATCCACCGTCTGAAATGATAGCACAAGGTACCCCAAAACGAGCGATAATATGACTCTATATGAAAGGAATGACAACTCAGTGATCATTTGTGCGTGTGGGTACGGCTTCGATCCAACGAGATACATAATCAACTACGAGTCAAATATACTCAAAGCCAAAAGAAGATGGAAATGGACCCATGAAATCTATGCCCCAGATATCAAAGGTCTCATAAACTATAATCGGGTTTAGAGGCATCATGTTTTTTTGGGACATGCTACCAAGAGTTTGGCAGCGACTACATGCCTTACAAAATGTCTGTGAATCTGCAAATAAAGTGGGCCAATAAAACCCACATTGCAAAACTTTTGCAGTGGTCTTATGACCAGAAAAATGACCGCCACAAGCCTGGTCATGAAAAAAGAAAAGAATAGAATCAATCTCAGAAGAGGAAACACAATGCCTGATGATTTGATCGTTGCAGAGTTGAAACAAATACAGATCTTCCCAGAAATAGTATTTGGCTTCTAATCTGAGTCGTGATTTCCGATTCCTGTCCTAATTAGGTGGGAATTGCTGTGTAACCAAATAATTGGCGATGTTTGCATACTAAGGAAGATCTGACGATATAACCAAAAGATGTTCATCAGGAAAGTGCTCAGTGATTGGAGGAGATGATTCAATAAACTCAGAAGGAAGGCAGGAAAGGTGGTCGTCAACAACATTCTATCGTCCTGCCTTATCATGAATTTCTAGGTCAAATTCTTGCAAAAGCAAGATCTATCTAATCAACCTAGGTTTCATGTCATTTTTGGATAGAAGGTGTCTAATAGCAGAGTGATTAGAGTACACAATGATTCGAGATCCGAGTATATAAGATTTGAACTTTTCTAATCTGAATACTATTGCTAGTAATTACTTTTCTGTAACCGTGTAGTTCCTTTGTGCCTCATTCAAAGTCTTACTAGCATAGTAAATCACTACCGGGTTTTTCTTTATTTTCTATCCTAAAATAGCTCCAACTACATAATCTGATGCATTACACACGATTTCAAACGATAAATCCCAATTAGGTGGTTGTAGGATTGGAGCCTGTGTAACTCTGTCTCTCTATGTCTCAAATGCAGATATACGCTCCTCACTCATCTCAAAAGTCGTGTCCTTTGTGAGGATGTTTGTGAGTGGTCAGGCAATCTTCGAAAAGTCGAGTATAAATCTTTTGTAGAAACCCACATGCTCGAGAAAAGATCTGATGCCCTTGATCGAGTCAAGAATTGGAAGATTTGAGATTTGATTGATCTCGGCTTGATCTACTTGGATACCTCACTCAGATACAAGGTGGCCAAGTACAACTCCCTCTGGAACCATAAAATGGCACTTCTCCCAGCTAAGGATAAGATTCACATCTATACATCTCTTAAGAATCTTCGACAAATTATCCAGACAAATATCAAATGATTCCCCAAAGACTGAAAAATCATCCATGAATACTTCCATAAATTCACCCACCATTTCAGTAAAAATGACTAACATGCAACGTTGAAAAGTCGCAGGTGTGTTGCAAAGCCCAAAGGGCATTCTTCGGAAAGCAAAGGTTCCAAAGGGGCAGGTGAAAGTCATTTTCTCTTGATCTTCAGGATAAATTTTGACCTGATTATATCCAGAATAACCATCCAAGAAGCAGAACATATTACCAGCTAATCTCTCAAGGATCTGATCAATGAATGGCAAGGCAAAGTGATCCTTCTTTGTAACCATGTTGAGCTTGTGATAATTGATGCAAACCCACCACGAATTCACAATTTGTGTGGGAATGGTTTCTCCAGATTCAGTCTTGATTATGGTGAGCCCTGCCTTTTTAGGTACCACTTGAATTGGACTCACCCAAGGGCTATCGGGTATAGGATATATAATGTCAACATCTAGCCACTTAATTATTTCCTTCTTTACGACCTCCTTCAGATTTGGATTTAAATGTCTTTGAGCTTCTCTTGAAGGTCGTGCCCCATCTTCTATATAGATGCGATGAGTGCAATAATTGGGGCTAATCCCAGTGAGATCATGTAGAGTCCACCTAATTGCCTTATGATCTCATAAAACCTTGATCAATTTTGATTCTTGTGATTCAGATAGATTGGAATTAATGATTACAGGATATGTTTGATTAGGTTCGAGATAGACATATTTAAGAGCATCAGGCAATGGCTTCAATTCTAGTGTAGGAGTCGAATCAATAGCAGGAGTTGGGGTGGGATTTTCGATTGCAAAAAGTGGCTGAAAGGAGTCATGTGATTCAAATTCAGGATCGAGTATAGATTCTGATAGCGGATTTTTGACTTGAGGGTACAAGATATCAAAAGATGTGTTTTCTAGTTCTACGGAACTAGGATCATCCTCAAAAACTGAAATAGATCTAATTTCCTCAATCCATTTGCAATCTAATCCTCGAGAAGTTCTAAATATATCCAATTTTATTGTATTCTCCCCAAATTTTAACTCAATCTTTCCAGACTCACAATCTATGTTGCCCTTTGTAGTGGCCAAAAAGGGCCTCCCTAAAATAATTGGGGTATCTCTAATGCGTTTGGGTACTTCCATATCAAGTACAAAGAAATCCACAGGAAAATAAAAATCTTGAACTCTTACAATAATATCCTCCAACATTCCCTTAGGTGACTTAATAGATCTATCAGCTAATTGTAAAGTCACATCGGTAGACTTAAGATTTTCTATTTGGAAATGGTCCACAAAGAATGAAGGAATGAGATTAATAGATGCTCCTAAATCTAGAAGAGCTCTATCAAAATACTGGTCCCCAATTATACAGGAAATAAATGGAGAACCTGGGTCTTTCTTTTTCAAAGGAAGCGTACTTGAAATAATAGAGCTCACTTGCTCCGAGAGTACCACAGTGCTTCCTTTCCTCGGCTTATGCTTAGGAGTACACAACTCCTTGAGAAATCTTGCATAAGTCAGAATGTGTTTGATAGCATCTAGGAGTGGGATATTAATATATACCTATTCAAAAATTTTAATTAAATCCTCATCTAATGTAACAGGTTACTTTTGTTTCCTAGTCTTCTTTAAAGCTTCTAGGAATGGGACTTGGATTTCCTGTTCTACTGAGGTATTACCCTGATCTCGTGAATAAGCGGGAATTACTGGATCGGGTGCATCACCTCTTACAGATGTAGAAACAGGGTCCGTTCTAGATGTACTAGGGTCTTAGGATAGGTTTCATGGATCTACTGGATCCCTAATGGAAGTTCCACGGTGGGTTGTAATAGAGTTAATACCTGCATGCGAAGAAGCTGGTGAAGAAGATGATGCTTGATTCTAGAAAGACGGATTAGAGAGTAGAGGCTGGTCACCTTGAGTCGAAAAAAATTACTGCTGATTTTGATACTCGTAATCATGAGTAGCAGAAGGTGGATATGATTCAGAGGTATTTGATTAAGGAAATGGGCTTGTCCCTGATTGAGATGTTAAAATCCCAAGTGTGGTCTCTGCTGGATATTCCTAGGGTTTGGAACTGGCTGGGATGGAAGAGCCCCTAGCTGATGAGACTCAGCTAACTGCGTGATTTGGCTCCTGAGATCAGCCAGTTCCGCAGAACATTGTTGTTGTACCTCAGCAAGAGCTTCAGCATTCTGTTGCTGGCTCTCAGTCACAGCTCGCAAAATCTGCTTGAGCTGCGAGTCTCTATTTGGCCCTGTGAAGTTCTGTGAACCCACGTAAAATGGCCTCTCTTTTGGTTGCTGAAACGGCAACGTAGGCAGGTTTTGCCTGGTCTGAGTCGGATATGATGGTCTTTGTGAATGGTCAAACCAAAAGAAATTAGGGTGATTACACCATCCAAGATTATAGGTATTAGAATATGGGTTTGATCTCGGTGCGTATCCCTGAATGGCATTAAAATCAGAAGGATAAGGCGTGTTTTCTGCAAAAACAGGAAGTGGGGACAGAGGTGGGAAAGATATGGGAAAAAAGGTCCCTCCTTGGGTTGGTGCAGGAGTAGATAGAAAATCCAAGGAAGATGGATCTCTCGAATCTAGATTATTCACAAAATCCCTCATCGCGGGAATTTACGAAACAAGTAAACGCGCGGGATTCTACATAGCGAGAAGAGGCATAAGAGATTTCATTGTGTTTCGAACCTCGTCAAGATGCTTCGCTACGATATCGACTTTGTCCAATTTCTTTGCTATGATCTTAAATCCTTGGAATTGGACAGATTCCCGATCTCGTGAATGCCCTTTTGTGGGTTTTGATGCACTGAATTGGTGCCCTACGTGAATTGCGACATTGATGCATTGTTGATCGAGTTTTCTGCCATCCCTTCAAACAGTTCTGAGGTGGATTCTGCATAACTGATGGGAACACCATCATGAGCCCTAACTAACTCATTTTGACCCAATGAAGAGAATAAATGCTCCTACATAACCAACTGAAGGTCATAATTCATTAAATAACCTTTCTAAAAGAAAAATAAGAAACTAGGGGTAAAATTATAATTTTACCAATGTAGTATAACAACAGGTTTTCTCAAGGGCTAAACAAAGGTCAAAAGTTCTTAATAAGATAATAAGTGGGTTGGATCAGATAGAAAAGGGTTTGTGTGAGTTATGTAAATTAAATGACTTCTTGAAACCCTAAAATAGACGCACTTAATTTACCAAGGTTTTGGTGAGGATAAAATTCACTTAAATCCTCTAAAAGTCACTGAAAAATATTCTCCAGGGTTTAGATATTTCAATATGGCCATTGGAACCCATCTTGACCTAGAATGAGGTCTCAAACAGATATTTACCCTAAATTGGGTTTTTGCATAAATTTTCTAGTCAAACGTGGTCAAGCAAAAAATCCAACTTCACCATTGGATTCCTTAGGTCCAACTTAGGTTTTTACCAAAATTTGGACCCAAGATGAATTTTCCTTGACCTAGTTTGCTAAAAGGTCCAGCTCGATTCATTTGTACCCCTATCTTTCAAAAATCCTTGCAAACTGCCCCATAGCTTCTTCATCATTTTTGCAATTAGGTCCCTCCGCCATTATAGTGGAGGAATCCTACTCCAGCGAGCTTTGGAAGGAGAGTTCTCCCAGATTGCTCAGAGGGTCTCCTCCAAAATTGGAAAAGAGATTCTTTGAGAAAATCCCTCCAATCTCAACCCACCTTTGATCCCTGATTTCTTCCCAATCTCTCATGCAAATGCATGAGAGACATGGGTATCCTAACATATTCCTTCTTCGGTGAGCTTTCCTTGATTGGGAAGCTTGCTTCCCAAGCCTTAACCGACCTTTAGAGCTCTATTTAAAGAAGCCCAGATCGCCCCGACTCCTCCACGCTCGAATTCGACCGCGAACACCCCTGATTCCTTTCTTCTCCTCACGGCCATAGGTTCCTCGACATCCGGCAACCTCCCTTACTCCTCTTCGTCGTCTGACCGCCATACCTACAGCAGATTCCTCTTCCTTGACTTTGTCCGCACCTCGCCGAACCCGCAGGTGTCTCCCTCTCTTCGTCCTCACTGATCTCCACTCACCGGAGCCACTCTTCGTCTCTGGCGTTGACCATACCAGACCCGACGCCTTCGCTCACCCCCGTCGTCTCTTCACCTCCCAGATAAGCTCCCTTCCCCCTCTACTTTATTCTCCACTCTTTATTTCCCAAAATCGACCACTGCCGACCTCCATCACCCTCATTTCCTTCATCTCCGGCCACCACCTCCAGCAAGGCCACTCCACCTCCACAAGCCATCCCATCCCTCGCCAACAAGCCCATAAGCTTCCCCTCACTCCATTGAACACTTCCCTTACTCATATCACCGCGCCACTCACCCAAACGCACCCCCAAACACACCCACACCTTAGCACACAGTGTGCCCTAGGCACGCTCGCACAGACGTCCCCACGCCATGCCAACCACCCCAGCACCTTCGCCATACTCCGACGATGCTCCCTGAGTGCTCTGACGAGGCCGCAAGGCCATTTTTGTGTTCCCAAGTTCCGGCACCCATCTGCCATTATTGTGGAGCTTGAAGCAAGCTTGAAGCCACGCCTAGTCTTTGTTGCTCCAAGTGCTGCTATCCCAGGTCCGCGAAATTCCCTCACGCACGTATCCAGGCTCTCAATTCCAGTCGAAGTCCTCCACAACTGCTGCTATTACGAAGACCATCTTAGCTGCAGGCGCGCAAGGAAAGGGTGGGTGGATAGTCCCACCTCAGAAGTGGAAGGGTGCCCTTGTGCGCATAAAAGGAAAAAGTGTTAGAGGATTATCGCCTCCAACACTGAGGGTGAGGTCCTCCTCCTCCCCCCTCATGGACTTGTCTACAGCACTGCCCACGCGGACCTGGCCATGACCCGATTACCCGACCTATTCACTCCTTGCCCACCATCGCACTCCGGTGGGCCTAATCCCGCGTACTCACCCAACTCGATAACCCGATTGTCTGTGTGGCTCTGGGAGAGCGGAACCTAAGAGAGAAAGAGAGGAAAGCTGCACGTGGGTAGGGGTAGGTTTTGCTGCAGGAGAAAGTTGAAGAGAAAGAGAAGCTAAGTCAGAAGCTGAAGAATAAGAAGTGAAGGCCTGAAGAGGATGAAAAGAAGCTAAGGGCCAAGGCAGAAGAAAGGCAAAGGAAGAGAGAAGGCAGACGGCAAAGAAAGAAGAAGGTGAAGCTAAGGAAGAAGGAAGGCAAAGGCAGAAAGAAGAAGAGAAAGAGAAAGATCGTGAAGGCCAAGGAAGACAGAAGCCAAAGAAGAAGAAGAAGGAAAGAGAAGACAATGGTAAAGAGAAAGAAGAAGAAGAGTAGAAGCAAAGTAGAAGAAGAAGCAAAGGCAGATCAGACACTTTAAGTTGTCTAATCAAAGAATCAGATGACAGATTTTAGCCTTATTGCATATTTATATATTGAATCATTTGGTTATATTTTGTAGGAGCATTTGGTGATCTACTTCACCATTTTACTCCCATATTTTTGCACTTTGATACTGATATTATTACATATTCTTTTAAATTCTGAATTGTGATCTTGATTTCTAAATACCAATTTGCTCCCTATGTTCGACCTCAGAAATTCTTTCGAGTAATAAAATTATAATTGTTTTGAACGCTATTTCGGCTGTACAACAACGCAATACTTTTAAAACCCGACTTAGTGCTCTCAACATTTTGGCACCGTTGCCAGGGAGCAACGGGCGATTTAGAATTCTAGATTACAATTCCTAATTTGGTACTAACTTGCTATATCTCTTTTGTTGTGGTTGTTTCAGGGGAGAAGATTCAAAGAAAGACAGCCGCACAGCAAACACACCAGGGGCAGGTAATATTTGATTACTCTCTCTCTTAAGCCCCTCATTTTGAAAAGGAAAAAAAAAGCAAAATCAATTAGGACTACTTGCTTTCCATTCTTAGCTAATCCATCAAGTTGCCTGATTTGATTTCAACAACAAAATCTGATTTGTGCACCCACTTAAGGTAACTAGGGCTACCACATTCTTGTTTTAAGCCCTAGATACCACATTTGGCAAACTAAATTGGACCAAGATTAGAGCCAAATTAAGGATTCCAATTTAGGATTTTAGAGACACACTTTCACAAGAAAGAATCAACTCTCCAAAAAGATGTGTGCCTAAGGTTTGGTTGAAGTGATTTATTCAAGCAAACCCTAAAATTCAGGCTCTTAATCTCACTTGAATCCTAAAAGTAGGGACCTAAAACTTCTCAAAGGACAAATAGGTGAAGTTGACCCACCTTGTTGGATCAACCAACCCTGAAATTAGGTCACTTTTTGCACTCAATACATCTAAAGTTCAAGTGAAATCTTAAGCACCCTTGCTCTTTAGTAAAACTGGTAGACTTAAGAGGTCAAGTTCCCATTTTGGTCCACCTGGAACATTAGTGACAAGAGAGGTCAGGTGGGGGAAACCCTATAACTCATGGGGGTACTCTACCGTGTAGGGGTCTTTGCAGGACTCTCCCTCTCTGGCTGCCCAGTTATTTCTCAGGTGGATGGCTTTCTGACTAAGGGGTATCATCCACCTCGAACCTCTTTAGTCATCCAAATTTTTTGGGTGTCTTGATTGGGTCCATCACATTCTACTCTCATCCAGACCATCATTGTATGTTCGGTAGGAGGTCCTTAAGACCATCCTTGAGGCCTCCTTTAGTTATTCACTCTCGTCAAGGCTAGGCCTCGACTTCTGTGTTTGTGCAGCAACCCCATCACATAGACATCTCCTCTGATTCATTTGAACCCAATTCTCCTTCTTCTATCATCATGGCACAACCCGTACAAGAAGAGAATAACCTTGAGAACCAACTTTAGCACCTTAATGATTTATTCCAAGCCTTTGTGAATCCACCGCAATGTTCTATGATGCAAGATCACTACAATCCCGCTGTAGTGGCGATCGAACCTCGAGTCCAAATCCCGACTAGAGGTCATGATTTTGAACTCATGCCCAACATGATTCATGCTATTCCAAAATTTCATGGGCTCAATTTCGAAGATCCTTTCCAGCACATCAAACAACTCAAGCATCTGGCCTAGACCTTCGGGTCAGATGTCCAAAATCAGGATATTCTTCTCATGAAGATGTTCTCCTTATCTCTCATGGACAAAGCAGCTCACTGGTATCAGACTCAAATGCGTCCAGTCAACACATGGGTTGAACTACAATCCGAGTTTCTGAAAAAGTTCTTCCCAGTTGGTTGGACGAATGCCTTAAGACACCAGATCACACACTTCACCTAGTAGCCTGGAGAACCACTTCATGAAGCATGGGACCATTTTCTGGATCTCATGCGGAAGTGCCCCCATCACGGAGTTCCTAAATGGGAACAAGTCCAGTCTTTTTACCAGAGACTCCATGAAGATATCCGTTTATTCGTCAATGCAACTTGCAGAGGAAATATCATGGGTCAACACGAAGACATTGTGTGGGAGATTCTCGAGAATATGTGCGAGAATTCCATTAATAATGACTCCATGGGCTTATTCAACTGGACAAATGCCCATGCATCGACGAATCCAAGGGGAGAACACGAGACGCAGGGCTTGTCTACATCCATCGACTTGGAATTTATGGCTAGTCGTTTGGACAAGGTCTCTATCATTGAGAGGAAGGTGGATGAGCTAACTCAACATCTGCAGCGAGCCACCTCTGCACGAAACCCGTTCACACAGCCACCCTCTGGGAGGGAAGTTGTGCATAACATCTATCACCGATCTTCTCAAGGGATGGACCCATATCCACCCCCGTCTGACTCTAGACCAGACGAAACTCCGACCTTGCATACTCTAGTTGGGGGAACTCTGAACCCTCGTACTCTGATTTTTCTAAGGTTCCTCAGACCTGCGAGGACATCAACGCCATCCAGAATGACCCATTCTCTAATACCTATAACCCTGGATGGCGGAATCATCCCAATTTCCTATGGGCAGGAAATAATCAGAATCAGAGACCACCATATCAACCCCGTCCACAAGCTCCTCATCCATTTCAGCCTCCTCACCTTCGGTCCAACCCCACCTATCACTCTGGGCCAACTCAAACAGATCAAATGACTCTCATCCTTCAGAATCTGGCTGACATTCAAAAGACGAATGTGGCTACGCAAAAATAGCACAAAGATGAGATCACAAAGGTTTGCAATCAACTCGCCCAGATGGCAAATTCCCACCAACCTGGCACACTCCCTTCGCAACCTCTACCGAATCCTAATAACATGCCGAACCAGAGGCGCGTTATGAACCCAAATCCGAGCCAAGCTCACATGATTTCTGCTCCATCACCTGACAGGATGGAAGCTTCAACATCATACTCGGGATTTTAGCAGCAACCACCTATTTTATCGACATTAAACCAGAACCAGGCAGGACTAAATTCAGTAATAACCTGTAGTGTCAAAACAACACATGACACACCTTACCTAAACCACTTTCAGCCTGGTAGTAATCCAAGCCCTAGGATTGTCATCCAGGATACTCCTATCCCAGATCAAGAACCTGGACCTATTCCAGAGGAACCATCTACGGTTCCATTTCCCGAGGCCTTGACCAAGGGAAAGAGGACAAACAAATCTGTGGCACTTGAGGGGGCCTGGTCAAGCTCTTTGAACAGGTCCAGATAAACATCCCCTTGATGGATGCAATTCGCCACGTACTGGCTTCCGCACGATTCTTGAAAGACATATGTACACCTAAACATAAGTCGCGAACTAAAAGTGGGAGCCCAATTGTATTGCCAGAGCAAGCCAGCTCTGTAATTTTGAGCAAACTCCCACCTGAGGCAAAAGACCCAGGTACTCCCTTGATTTCCTGTACAATTGGTGATATCCAATTTGATAAAGCTTTATTGGATCTAGGAGCCTCCATAAACCTAATACCTACATCCCTACTTGACCATCTTGAGGAATCTGAGCTCAAACTAACAGAGGTGACATTACAGTTGGCTGATAGATCTATTAAGTCATGTTGACGAGGCTAGATCGTGCTTTAAGAGATGTTGCGTTGTAGTATAGATGAACTTGCCTTGAAAACAAATAAGAATTTATTACTCAAAAACGTAAGTATCCGAGGTCGAACACAGGGAGAAAATGAAATTTATTCAGTAATCTCAATAATGTAATTGAACACTTAGAGTTACTCAAAACTTAATTCAGAATATAAATGCAAGAATTTACAAGTCAATTATAGCAAAATATAAAAAAATTGGATGTTTGATTCTATAATCATACATCTTAAATGATAGTCTCTTATTTTGTTCTCCTTACTGCTTTCTCTTCAGTCTTTTGCTTTTGCCTTTCTTCCTTCTCTTTTTGTCTCTGCTTGTTCTCTTCTTCAGCCACTTCTCTTCTTCTTCTTTCTTCTTCATCCTTAGCTCTCCACTTTTTGATTTCTTTCTTTCTTCTCTCTTCTTCAGTCACACCTTTGCTACAGTGCTTCTCCTTCCCTTGGCTTCTGCCTTTCTTCTTCTTCTTCCTTTGTGATCTTCTATTTCTTCCTACCTTTCTTCCTTCTTTCTTTCTGCGGCTAAGTGTCTTAGCTTCACCTCAGCAGCACCTTCCTCTTCCTTCTTTTTCCTTAGCTTCCCTACTGCACCTCTTCCTTCCTTAGCTCCTGCACAACACCACGTAGCAAAACCAATCCCCTACCCTCCGCCACGTCTCTCTCTCTTTCTTTCTCTCTTCGATACACTCTCCCAGAGCCAGGTAATCGAGCCAGGTATCATGTGCCCAGGTCCAGGTGCACCGGCGTGGGTGTGATGCACGAGGAGTGCTAGGTTTAGGTAACCGGGTTGGGTGCTAGATCCACGAGGGCAGGTCGCGGACGAGGCATGGGCGAGTGAGGGCGAGGGACCTTACCCCTGTGTACTGGAGGCAATGAGAAGAAAGCACAAATCAATTTATCTTACGCGCCGTGCTCTTGCATTCATGAGGTGGGACTAAATGTCCCACCCGCTTCTGCGCTCGC
This sequence comes from Thalassia testudinum, assembly GCA_037157565.1. Classification (NCBI taxonomy): domain Eukaryota; kingdom Viridiplantae; phylum Streptophyta; class Magnoliopsida; order Alismatales; family Hydrocharitaceae; genus Thalassia; species Thalassia testudinum. The sequence continues at coordinate 30,175,083 of JAZHRO010000061.1, read as the reverse complement.
ATCTGCAGGGGTGTCGCGCTCAATTGCTGATGTTGCAGAGTGCTGGGACTTCAATTTCTAGGCATGAGGGGTTCGCGAAGGGAGCCCACACACCTGGGACCCTACTTCGTGAAGCCTGGGGTAGTAGGTGAAGGTTGCGAGCTGCTTCAAGCCTGCTCCAATGGTAGCTGAGGTCTGATCTTGTTCTCAAGTAAAACGGCCTTACGGCCTTGTTAAATCACACAGGGGACTTCGCTGTGGCATGGCGAAGGTAAGGCAGTTTGTGGCAGGCCGCGTGGCGTACTAGGCATGTGTGCCTAGGTCACCCTGTGGCCGTGCTTATGGGTTAGGTCGGGGGGCATTTAGGGAGGTGATGGTGGTCAATAGATGGGCGGAAGGTGATTAGTGGATGATGGCGGAGGTGGTGAGGTATCTGGCAAGGCATGTGGTGGTGTGGAGTGGTGGAGGGGCCTCGCCAATGGGCAGCTAGAGTTGGAGAAGATGGTGGTGGATAGTGGCTACGAGGGGTTGAAAAGGGGAAATAGAAAGAGGGGAATTGAAGAGAGGATAGAGAGAAGTAATCCTAACCTAACTAAGTGGACGAAGGGGGAGAGGTGGGGCTGGTTGTGCCTGCTGTCGCCAGAGAAGACGGTGTCCAGGGGAAGGGTGACAGCGATGACGACGGGGCTAGAGGTGCTCGCACGGGTGTTGCACGATGCGGAGGAAGATGGTGAGCGCAGCTCTGCCACTAGTAGTGTGGCAGAGCAACGAAAAAGAGGAGGGGGGCTTGCTGGAGCTTGTTGGACTCCTGACCGGAGGAGAAAGAGATGAAATTGGGGTGAATATTCGGCCAAGTCAAGCTGAAGAGATGCGGCTAGGGTTGAGGATCCTTTTATAGATGCTGGTAGGGGCTCTTGTGCTTGGAAGACAAGCTTCCAAGCGCAAGAGTCCTCGTTGGAGTAGGAAATCCGTTGGATACCCAAATCTCTCGAGCTTTCGGTAGCGATTCAGGTCTAGTGATTGCACTCAGATGGAAGGGAATTCCTCAAAGAATCTCCCTTCCAAATCTGGGAGGAGATCTCTGAGGAATTAGGGAGTACTCCCCCTCTATTCCTCGCCGGAGTAGGATTTCTCCCCATTAATGGCGTAGGGGCCTATTTGTAAGAGTGGCGAGGAAGCTAGGGGGCTCTACGCAAGAGTTTTCAAAAGTTAGGGGTCAACATGTAATTGGGTGGACTATTTTGCAAAGTAGGTCGAGGTGACCTCCCCTTAGGTCTAAATTTTGGTACAAACCTAATTTGGACCTAAGAAATACAATGGTGAAGTTGGATTTTAAGTTTGACCATGTTTGACTGGATATTTTACATAAAAACCCAAAATTAGGTCAATTAATAATCTTGGACCCCAAACTAGGTCAAAACAAGTTCCAAAGGCCAATTTGAAGGTTCTAAACCCTAGGGGATATTTTTCCATGAATTTAGAGGGTTTAGTTGATTTTTATTCTGACCAAAACCTTGTTGAATTAAGCGGGTTTATTTTAGGGTTACAGAATGTCATTTAATTCTTGGATTGCACAATAACCCATTTCTGACTGAACCAACCCACTTTTTATCTTATTCAGACCATTTGACCTATGTTTTGCCTCTGAGAAATCCCATTTATGTACTACAATGGTAAAATTACAGTTTTAACCTTTGTTTCATGTTTTCTTCTCAGAATATTAACTCCTTGAATCAGGCCCTTCTCTAGGTTATGTAGGAGCTATTATTCTCTTTCTTAAGTCAAAATGAGCTAGTTAAGGCTCATGATGAGGCTCTCATCAAGTCACCTAAAGGAGTACTTGAGGATGTCATTGTTAGGGTTTGGGATTTCTATTTCCTGGTGGACTTTGTAGTCTTGGATATGGATGCTCTAGAAAATCGGAGGAATACACCAATTATACTAGGGAGACCCTTTCTGGCCACTACTAGGGCCAACATAAATTGTGAGGAGGGCCAAATTGAACTGAAATTTGGGAACCAAACATTAAAGATTGACATCTTTAAGGCCCAACAAGGAATTAATTGTGGAGTTATAGAACAGATATGTGACATCAAGGCTGTGGTTGACAATCCATATATTGAGGAAAACCTGACTACTTTTGATCAACCACAAGGGGATCAAAACCTGCAATCAGAGGAGTCCGAACTTAACCTAGACACACCCATCACTCCTTCCCTTGCTCCTGACACACACCCTGAACCACCCGCTACTGCTGATAACCTTGTTTTGGAAGTCAAGCCTCTTCCCGATCATCTAAAGTAGGTTTATTTGGGTTCCAATCAGACATTTCCTGTGATTATCACTGCCAAACTCACACCTGATTAGGAATCCTGTCTGATTACTGTTCTCCAGCAACATCGAAGAGCTATTGGATGGACTCTCGACGATTTGACTGGCATTAGCCCCTCTTACGGCACACACCGCATCTATACTGAAGAGGGCACATGACCTTCCAGTGAAATGCAGAGACGTCTGAATCCTAATCTGCAGGAGGTCGTGAAGAAGGAGATCATCAAGTGGCTAGATGTTGGGATAATCTACCCGATCTCCGACAGTCGATGGGTGAGTCCAATCCAGGTTGTGCCTAAAAAGGCAGGACTCACTGTGATCCCAATTGAAACCGACGAAATCATACCTACCCGTGTGGCAAATTCGTGGAGAGTCTACATTGATTACAGAAGACTCAATACCTCCACAAAGAAGGATCATTTCCCACTACCGTTTATTGATCAGATCCTTAAGAAACTAGCGGGAAATAGGTTCTTCTACTTTTTGGACGGGTACTCTGGTTATAACCAGGTGGCAATTCATCCTGAGGACCAAGAAAAGACAACTTTCACCTGCCCCTTCAGGATGTACGTGTTCCGAAGGATGTCGTTTGGTCTCTACAATGTACCCGCTACTTTTCAGCGGTGCATGCTTGCCATATTCTCAGATATGGTAGGTGATTATCTGGAAGTTTTCATGGATGACTTTTTAGTACTTGGCGAATCATTTGATGATTGCCTCCTGCACTTGGTTTAGATCCTTAGGCGGTGCATTGACGTGAATCTGGTTCTTTCCTGGGAAAAGAGCCATTTCATGGTGCTTGAAGGAATTGTCCTGGGACATCTTATATCAGAAAAAGGCATCCAGGTTGATCAAGCCAAGGTGAATCTGATTTCCAAACTCCCTATGCCTAGCTTGATCAAGGACATCCGATCTTTTCTAGGGCACGTCGATTTTTACCGTCAATTCATTCCTGATTTCTCAAAGATCGCGCGCCCCTTGACCACTCTACTATCTAAGGATGTTCCCTTCAAAATCTCTAAGGAATGAACTCAAGCATTTGAAATCCTACGTGATCGAGTTACCCAAGCTTCGATCCTACAGTCCCCTGATTGGTCTCAACCCTTTGAGATCATGTGCGATGCATTTAATTTCGCTATAGGAGCGGTACTTGGGCAGAAAATTGACGGAAACTCATGGTCATCTACTACGCTAGCGAGACACTTGACGAAGCTCAGCGTAACTACACAGTTGCTGAGAAAGAGTTGCTAGCCGTAGTATTTGCCCTGGAAAAGTTCAGATCATATCTTCTGGGTTCTCATGTTATCATTTACTTTGATCACACAGCTGTGAGGCATCTCCTTGCGAAGGACGCAAAACCTCGATTAATCCGCTAGATTCTTTTGTTGCAACAGTTTGACCTCGAGATTCGTGACAAAGTGGGAAAACAGAACGTGGTAGCTGATCACTTGTCCTGCCCTCCTTCTGATATTATCGACCCTTCCGAACCCATTACAGAACATTTTCCTGATGAGCACCCCCTGACTATCAGTACAGGGCTTCCATGGTTTGCTGACCTAGTAAACTACTTGGCATCACATCAGATCCCGTCCATTTGGCCGAAGGCTAAGAAGGACAAATTGCTTTTCGATGCCAAGTATTACCTCTGGGAAGATCCGTATCTTTTCCGCATCGGTGCTAATCAAATCATTCGACGATGTGTCTCAGGAGTGAAAATTCAAGACATCTTATCCTTCTGCCATGACCAGGCATGCGGTGGACACTTCTCAGGTCATAAAATCGTAGCGAAAGTCCTCCTGTGCGGCTTCTATTGGCCCATGATTTTCAAAGACGCATACAATCACTGTAGGGCATGCAATCGTTGTCAAACCTTAGGCAACATGAGCCACCGTGATAAGATGCTCTTACAGCCGATTCTCATATGCGAAATCTTCGATGTCTGGGGGATTGATTTTATGGGACCCTTTCCTGTTTCGGACGGCTTCGAGTACATTCTACTCACTATTGACTACGTGTCCAAATGGATCGAAGCCATTCCAACTCGAACCAATGATCATAAGGTGGTTATCAAATTCATTCATCAGAGCATCTTTTTGCAGTTTGGAATTCCACGTGCTATAATCTCTGATGGAGGGACCCATTTTACTAATGCTCAGTTCAGGTCACTGATGACCAAATACAGGGTATCGCATCGAATCTCTACTCCTTATCACCCCCAAACTAAGGGTCTAGCTGAGCTATCAAATTGAGAGATCAAGAAAATCCTCTAGGTTACTATTCGACCTGACAGGAAAGACTGGTCACCCCGACTTCCGAAAGCTTTGTGGGCTTATAGGACCGCCCACAAAACCCAATTAAGTATGTCTCCCTTCAGATTGGTGTATGGGAAGGCATGTCACCTCCCCGTTGAATTAGAGCACAAAGCCTATTGGGCAATACGGACCTGCAACCTAGATCTTTCTAAGGCAGGAACCCACAGAAAGCTTCAAATGAGCGAGATCGATGAATTATGCCACGACGCATATGAGAACTCGTGAATTTACAAAGAGTAGGTTAAGGCCTTTCACAACAAGCACATATCCAGAAAGATCTTTTACCCTGGTCAAAAGGTCCTACTCTTTGATGCCAAGCTCAAACTATTCCCAGTAAAACTCAGATCGAAATGGATCGGACCTTATCTCGTTCGACGAATCTTTGGAAATGGAGTCATCGAGATTAGTCAACTTAGCCACGATTTAGAACATTTCATCGTGAATGGTCAGAGACTCAAACCGTTCATTGACCTTACCGATACAAATTTGGCTGAGGCACCCTGTACCCTCCATTCTCCTTAAGCTCATTGCACCCAGCCGATGGCGTAAAACTCAGCTCTTAACGAGAGGCAACCCATCATTTTTGAAAAATCCGAAACCTTTCTTGACATTCCTATGCTGAAATCATATTGCACTTTATGGTTCATCCATTAGAACAGCCGACTCCACCTCAGGTACCCGTACTCGAGCTTGGAATCGTCCGTAAACAGTCATCTCGACCCGTCCGCCCACCCATAACCTATTCTAATGAATGATCTAAGCTAAACTCGAACCCACCTAATTTACAATGGGGACATTGCAAATCATAGGCATGGGGGGTATGAAAGTGCAAAACGTCGTGAAAATCATCTCACAAGGAAAGGTTTCATCAAAAAAATCACATATTCCAAAAATACCAAGAAAATGAAAAAATTCTTGAAAAAAAAATTCTGAGAGGAGAGAAAATTTTGATGCCATACAAATCTTGAGGAGAAAAAGGGGAAAAGTGAAAAATGTCAAAAAGGAGCACAAGTTGAAAACAAAAGGAAAAAAGATAGTCATTAGTAAAAAATTAAGGAATTAACTTAGTTCTGGACCATATCAAAAGAAAGAAAATGAAAAAAGCAAAAAGTGCTAATGAAACACAAAAGAGATTAGTAGGAACGTTGATTTTAGGCCTCTTCAACTATACTCCTAGGCTTAAAAATTCAAGTATTCGCTAAGATCTGGATAGCCCTCAAGAGGTTGGGGAAAATGCAAAGCTTAAGTATTAGGTCTAAGGCTTAGGGAGTATTCGGCCTCTTTAACTGACCTCTGGTTTGCAGGACTCGGCAACCTAAGCACCCCAATCCACACACGGTCTGGTTCAATGCGCATAAGTATCAAAATCACGCAAATGCGTTTAAATTATTCTGAAAAAGTCGCCTAGATTAGGAGCGGCTAATCAACACAAGTTGATTTGGACGAGTTCCCGACGTGGAGAGGCGGGAAATTCCCCTCGAAGATGTGCAATAACATATCATCTCCTCGGTGCTTGTCTCCTAGGATATCTACATATCCTACTAGGGGCATGTAAGCACCCTGTGCTGGTTCAAATGCTATGGGTGGCATTATCTTGAAATGTCGATTGCCGGGGTCTGGATTTAGCTACAGAATGCCATGGGCGGCATTATCTCAAAATCTCGAAAGCCAGGGTTTTGAGGGTTGCCATGGGCGATGCTATCTCGAAGCATCGATTGCCAGGACCCTTCGAGGATTGATGATAGGGACTAGGAATCTGATACAAACCATGTTGTGAAGCTAATCCAAAGTTAGAAATAAAAAGAAAAGAGAGAGAAAACTCTCCAAACAAAGAAAATTCCTCTATCTCTCTTATAAAAAGATGCACTGCAAACTGAACCGAAGCTAAAATATGTTACAAGCACGGGTGCTTTAACCGCGGAGTTCAATGAACCTTAGGATAGTTCCTGTGGGCCTTAAAAACCTTCGCGGCAGACTGAGGTTAGAGCTGGCTCGTCCAAATCTTGGTTGGTACTTGCGTACCTCTAGGTTTACTATCGGCATTCTAACATAATCCATAGAAGAAAGCACACATCACAATTTTGACCATCAAAAAGATTACATGGTCTAGAATCAAAGTTAAAACCTTAAAATTTTACTAAGGGACTAGCAAAAGCTAGGCATGGGGGTATGATGGGAACACCATCTTGAGCCCTAACTAGCTCATTTTGACCCAATGAAGAGAATAAATGCTCCTACATAACCAGCTGAAGGTCATAATTCACTGAATAACCATTCTGAGAGAAATAAGAAACTAGGGGTAAAGCTGTAATTTTACCAATGCAGTATAACAAAGAATTTTCTCAAGGGCTAAATAGAGGTCAAAAGTTCTTAATAAGATAATAAGTGGGTTGGATCAGACAGAAAAGGGTTTGTGTGACTTCTGTGACTTAAATGACTTCTTGAAATCTTAAAACAGACCCACTTGATTAACAAAGGTTCTGGTCAAAATAAAATTCACTTAAATCCTCTAAAAATCATAAAAAAATATTCTCTAGGGTTTATAACTTTCAATATGGCCATTGGAACCCATCTTAACCTAGAATGGGGTCTCAGACAGATATTTGCCCTGAATTAGATTTTTGCATAAATTTTCCAGTTAATGTGGTCAAACACAAAATCCAACTTCACCATTGGATTCCTTAGGTCCAAATTAGGTTTGTACCAAAATTTGGACCCAAGATGAATTTGTCTTGACCTAGTTTGCAAAAAGGTCCAGCCTGATTACATTTGTACCCCTATCTTTCAAAAACCCTTACAAAATACCCCATAGCTTCATCATTTTTGCAATTAGGTCCCTCCGCCATTATAGTAGAGGAATCCTACTTCGGTGAGCTTTGGAAGGAGAGTTCTCCCTGATGGCTCAGAGGATCTCCTCCAAAATTAGAAAGGAGATTCTCTGAGAAAATCTCTCTAATCTGAACCCACCTTTGATCCTTGATTTCTTCCCAATATCTTATGCGAACGCATGAGAGACATGGGTATCCTAACGAATTCCTTCTCTGGTGAGCTTTCCTTGCTTGGGAAGCTTGCTTCCCAAGCCCTAACCGATCTTCAAAGCTCTATTTAAAGAAGCCCAGATCGCCCCGACTCCTCCACGCTCGAATTCGGCCGTGAACCCCCCTGATTCCTCTCTTCTCCTCACGGTCGTAGGTTCCTCGATGTCCGGTGACCTCCGTTACTCCTCCTTGTCGTCCGACTGCCATACTTGCAGCGGATTCCTCTTCCTTGACTTCGTCCGCGCCTCGCCGTACCTGCAGGCGTCTCCCTCTCTTTCGTCCTCGCCGATCTCCATTCACCGGAGCCACTCTTTGTCTCCAGCGTCGACCATACCTGACCCGATGCCTCCGCTCTCCCCCGTCGTCTCTTCACCTCCCATATAAGCTCCCTTCCCCCTCTACTTTCTTCTCCACTCTCTATTTCCCAAAATCGACCACTGCCGACCTCCATCACCCTCATCTCCTTCATCTCTGGCCATCACCTTCGGCGAGGCCGCTCCACCTCCATAGGCCATCCCATCCCTCACCGACAAGCCCATAAGCTTCCCCTCACTCCACTGAACACTTCCCCTCAGTCATATCACCGCGCCACTCACCCAAACGCACCCCCGAACACACCCACACCTTTGCACACATTGTGCCCTAGGCACGCTCGCACAGACGTCCCCACGCCACGCCAACCACCCTAGCACCTTCGCCATACTCCGATGATCATCATCCAATGGTCGGCATGAAGATCCGACCGTTGGATCTCCATCCAATGGTTGGCAGCAACCGAACCTGATCTCCTCGCCATGACCATCCGCAGAAGACAGCGCTGTGGTTGGTTCTCTTCCCGCACCATGCAGCCGTGAGTTTGAATCACGGCAAAATGAAATGTGGCAGCAGGATCACGGGTGAGCAGAGTTGAGTCATCGATGTTCCTGGACGGCAGAGATCATGGCTACGTGGCACCCTCGGATGCGAGCGATCACTCACGCACTCTCATGGCGTGATCCACATCATGCCATCTGCAGCATCTAAACCGTCCGATCTTCAATCGAATGGTCCACAGCAAGCGCATGCGGATCGCAAGCGCAATGCGAGAAGAGGAAGCATGGGCGCGCGTGTTAGACCAGCAAGCGGGGACCTACACCGATGTTTTTGGAATGGTTTTAGCAACATCCTGAACATCGCTAGAGCCCTTACTTAGTTTAGAAACCTCTTCTCCCTATATAAACCCCCTCAAACTACCCATGTAAAGGCATTCAATTCCCTTGCAAGTCTTCTATCCTACTCCTAGCCACCCTTAGCACCCTTTTGTAATCATCGGAGTCGACGAGCCACCGACGGAGCCCTCCTCCACCGCCGTGGCCGCCTCGTCATCTCCTTTCTCTCTCTCTATCTTAGCACTACTTTACTTTAGCTTAAGCATTTATCTAGTGTTGTAATTGTAAAACTAAAGTTGTATGTTAAATGATGATGTTCCCTATCTAGTTATTGTCTCTCTTTTTCTTGAGTTTTTCTCATCCTGATTTACACGAATGCTGTGCTAAAAAGAACTCCAACCCTACTCTCTCTCTCTCTTACTTGCTTTTCTCCCATGTTTTCTTACAAGCAAAATTTCCATTTCCGTGACAACCAAGTGATAGAAAAACCCGATTTCATGCCTCCCTGTGTTCGACACTCGGACTCACGTTCGTTACTTTATTTAAGATCGACACAGCGAACGTGAGCCACAACGACCGATTTATACAAATGCATCCGTAGTGCGTCAATTTTTGGCGCCGTTGATGGGAGGCAACGGATTTATTTTGTCACTTTCATTTTGCATCCATGCTCACATCGTCTAATGCATTTTCTCCCTCTACTTGATTGATCGCAGGAACTCAGTGCCTGGGCAGCGAAGGAGTGCAACTCGAGATGGTGGGGATGGAGTAAGCACAGCAAGGACCAGTTGTGAGTATCATTCTTCCCGTGGTTGTTTGCTTGCCTAAAAATCTAAAAAAATTTAAAATCAGAAAAAAAAATCGACGTGGTGAATGATTGCCTGACCCTCATCCTTAACTCATCACCCAACAAAAACAAATACACTCTAACGCTCTTAACGACCTAATCTTTTTGGAGTGTTTCTCTTTCTTTTTGAGTGGTGTTTGCGAAGCCATCATGACTTGACATGGGTTGCACCACTCACCCCTAAAATCAACTCATCTAGTAGAAGTTACATGAACACTAGGATGAGGACATTAGGGTTTTAGAGCCTCATCACGTTAAAGGAAATCCACTCTCACCGGTTGTGTGCAAAACTTGGCGTGCCCACTTGAAACTTGCCTGAAAACATTAAGACACGTCAACCCTAAAAGACACGAAAGTAAGGACAAACATTAAAAGACACCACATCTTAAATCCTTGCTTGAAAACCATGTCTTGTTAGGAACACACACACTTGAATTGGAGAATTAAGAGGCATCACCCCAATCAACGCCTCATCACATAACCCGAGCACAAGCACTGTCCTAGCCCCATTAAAACAGAGTAGACATGCCCTAAGCAGGACTAGTTTAAGTCTCAAAAGGCGTGATTTCATTTGCTAGGCACTTGGCCTTCATTCCCTTAGTAGAATCTGGTGACTATGCTGCGGGGAAGTGTCAAGCGACCGCGGTTGTGGGGTCTACGGAACTGGCGGCGCAAGCCAAAGGAAGAACCTTCCCCACAATCCCCTTATATTCAACCTAGCCAGATTAGCTTTGGGAAGGGTGGTCCCGTGCCTACAGACTTGATCGTTCCTTTGGAGATTTCTAGGTCCCCTAAGGAATACACTGTAAGGACTAGGCTTGTTTGCTTGGTTGTGCAGACACACATCTTGCATCTGTCTCTCTTCGCATCCCTCCCCCGTTCTTCTCTAGTGTGTGCACGGGAGACGATCACGAGTTTTTTTTGGGACGGGAATCCAGGAGACTTGACCTTGCTAGAGATATGGCCGAACCTAGAGTAGATGATGTTGAGGACCGACCTCCACCAGATACGATGGCCATCATCCAGGCCCAAATCAATACGAACCACCGGCTTCAGCAACAACAGATCCATACTATCATGCAAGCCATACATCGGTTGCAGAACTCGCAGGGACAACCACCACCACCTTTGCAGGACCCGCAAGGGCAACCACCATCTGATCCACCACAATGCCAGGGCCAACCTAGGCCCCTCCACGACTTCTACAATCCTTCTGTGATTTGGATTGAACCACACCTTAGGATTCCCGAGGGGGTAGATGATTTTGAGCTGAAACCAAACATCCTAAGCCTGATTCAGAACCACTTTCATGGGAGCTCAAATGAGGACCCCTTCCAGCACCTCTTGACTGGATCGCCTGGACTGTAAAACCCAGGAACATTAGCCTAGACATTGTTTTGATCAAGATGTTCCCCTTCTCACTGAGAGACAAGGCATCTCACTGGCTTAGGACTTTAGGAAGACCTATTTCCACCTGGGAAGAACTGAGGCATGTATTTCTAAAGAAATTCTTCCCCATAGGAAAGACCAATGCCCTCAGAAGAGCCATTACCACCTTTACACTCTAGGGCCGGGAATAGTTCCATGAGGCGTGGGAGAGATTTAACGAATTATTAAGGAAATGCCCACACCATGAGGTTTCGAGGTGGCAATTGGTCCTGATCTTCTACCACGGTCTGGACAGCAACCTTCGAAACTTTGTCAATGCCTCATGCAAGGGAAACTTCCTGAACAAAGATGAGGAGTGTGCGTTTGATCTCTTCGAGTCTATGAGCAAAAATTCGCTCAATAATGCCTCCATGACCCAGTTCAGTCGATCCAATCAACCCCGTGGTGGGATCTATGAGGTACAAGCAAATTCTGGAACGGTTGACATGGATATCATTGCTAAGAAATTTGATCGAATGGAATTGGTAGATAAGAAAATAGATGAACTATTGAACCAAACCAGGAACCCACTACAAACTCTCTCCCTAGCAAAGGAAGCTCACAACGTAGACTTGGTCTAGCCACTAAGCCAAATGCACCTGGAACAACCCTTGACCATGCTCCAGGGAGGGACCTTTGCTCCCTCAACCCCTGATTATTCTCTTCCCTCCCCCTCGACACCTTGTATCTTTGAAGATGTCCAGGCTATCCAAGGTTATTCCAAACCTGACCCCTTCTCCAACACCTACAACATCGGATGGCGTAATCACCCAAACTTTGCTTGGATGAACCATAAACTACCTCAATTCTAGAACCAGCCTAGGCCAAACCATCAGCCAAACCCACCCTCCTATTAGCAAGGTCCACCAGTTTGACCCCTCTATAACCCAAGTAGGGCGACCCCTCCCCCACAAAACTAAATGGACACCTTGATAAAAATGATGGCTGAAATGAACCAAAAACACCAAGAGGAAATGGCTTTAGTGAAGGGATAGTTGAGCCAGTTGTTGGATTGTAACAACAGGGATCCCTTCCTTCTCAGCCACAATCGAACCCGCGAAACGTGATTAACAGAGGCCCCAATTGGCAAGGGTTCCAAGGGAATCCCAAGCAGGCCCACATGGTCAAGCCAGCCCCACAAACTCCCCCTGGGTTCAGTGCTTCTTCTTCCTCTTCTTCTCAAGGATCAACCCATGGCCCCAATGACTCTACAAATGCGGTGACCTTGAGAAGCGGCACTAAAACCCAGGAGCCCAAATGGCCAACTCCCCTCGTGACTTCACCCCCTGAGATACCCGACTCTGAAGATGAGTAGAAAAACCCAAGGACCCGAAGACAGACCCTATTCACATCCAGACACCATATCCAGAGGCCTTGGAGAAGATAAAGAAAAATAAAGTTGTTGTGGAAAATGAGGAGCTTTTGGAAATCTTCAAGTAGGTTCAGATTAATATCCCACTCCTCGAGGCCGTCAAGCACATCCAAGCTTATGCTAAGTTCTTGAAGGATGCCTATATGCCAAAGCGTAAGCCATGACCCCAAGCACCTAGGAAGGTTGTGCTCTCAGAGCAAACTAGCTCTGTGATCTCTAGCAACCTTCCGCTCAAACGAACTGACCTAGGAGCACCCCTGATATCCTACAATATCGGGGACATGACATTTGATAGAGTGCTCCTGGACTTAGGTGCTTCAATCAATCTGATCCTGACAACCTTGTATCACCAATTTGGATTTAGAGAGTTGACGCCTACACCTGTGACCATCCAGTTGGTTGATAGATCCATGAAGACCCCAAAGGGGGTTGTCGAGGATGTGATTGTTCGGGTCAACGACTTCTATTTCCCAGTTGACTTTTTGGTGCTCGACATGGAAGTCCCTGAACAGCTACAGAACACACCCATCATCCTAGGCAGACCTTTCTTAGCTACGGCTAAGGCAAACATCGATTGTGACATGGGATGCATGGAAATCGCCTTTGGAGACAGAAAGATGCAGTTGGATATCTTCATGGAGACCAAGTTTTTCGATTGAGACTGGATTGAGGAGCACGATCCCATGGAACCTCTAGTTGAGGAATGCCTTACCCTTAGTTCTTTAGCTGACCATCAGACCCAACCCCGTGACGACTGTTCTGACCCATCCCCATTTGAGCACACTGACCTCTGTAAAGTTGATTACCATCAGCAACCACTATTTGAGGAGATTGATGCTGATCAACTCCCACCTTTCCCCTATCCGTCAAGTGTTGTTCCACCCACACCCGAGCTGAAGCCGCTACCTGAAAACCTAAAGTACGTCTTCCTTGTACTTGACCAGACCTTCCCGGTGATTGTCAACGCCCACCTATCCAAGGATTAGGAACTCAAGTTGACCGCGACCCTATCAAAACATCGGGCCTCCATTGGATGGACTATCTCAGATTTGAGAGGAATTAGCCCCACCTATTGCACCCACAAGATTTACCTAGAAGATGGGGATCGACCTTCCTATCAGATGCAGAGACGATTAAACCCAAATATGCAGGAGGTCATCAAGAAGGAGATCATCAAGTGGCTTGACGCTAACATCATTTACCCAATCTCTGATAGCGCCTAGGTGAGCCCCACTCAAGTGGTCCCCAAGAAAGCCGGGCTCACTATTGTCACCAATGAGCATGGCGAATCCATCCCCACCTGCACCACCACTGCATGGCAGGTGTGCATTGATTATAGGTAGCTCAATGAGGTGACCAAGAAAGATCATTTCCCCCTACCATTCATTGACCAAATTCTTAAGCGTTGGCCAGGCAGAAATATTTTTCTTCCTGGATGGATATTCAGGATACAACCGAGTTGCAATTGCTCCTGAAGAACAAGAGAAGACCACATTCACTTGCCCGTATGGAACGTTCGCATTCTGTTGTATGCCATTTGGGTTATGCAATTCACCCGCTACCTTTCAGCGTTGCATGCTAGCCATCTTTTTAGAGATGGTAGGTGAATACCTAGAGGTCTTTATGGATGATTTCTCAATATTTGGGAACTCATTCGACCATTGTCTGAGCAACTTGGAGAAAATCCTGAAATGATGTATCGAGGTTAATTTGGTGTTAAGCTAGGAAAAGAGCCATTTCATGGTTCAAGAACGAATTGTCCTCGGTCACATCGTATCGCATAGGGGCATTGAGGTGGATCGAGCTAAAGTTTATTTGATTTCCAAACTTCCCCCACCTAGCTCGGTCTGGCAAATCCGCTCATTCCTTGGACATGTTGGCTTCAATAGAAGGTTCATTAAGGACTTCTCCAAGATCTCAAAACCCTTGACCGACCTTTTGGCCAATGACGCCCTCTTCCACATGACACCTGATTGCATCCAGGCTTACCACACTCTCAGGGAATCAATCTCCACCTCACCTGTGTTACAACCCCTAGACTGGTCCTAGAATTTTGAGATCATGTGTGATGCATCAAACTTTGCCATCGGCGCAGTCCTGGGACAGAGACAAGACAAGAAGCCCGTGGTGATCTACTACGCGAGCAAGACGTTGGACAAGGCCCAACGGAATTATACGATCACAGAGAAAGAACTGCTCGCCGCAGTTTTTGGACTCGAAAAGTTCTGATCGTACCTTCTGGGATCCCACGTGACCATCTATATGGACCACTCGGCCATCCGGCATTTGTTGCCAAGAAAGACACTTAACCCAGGCTCATTAGATGCATCCTGCTCTTGCAAGAATTTGACCTGGAAATTCGTGACAAAGCCGGGTCTAAGAATGTTGTGGCCGATCACCTGTCTAGACTCCACCTAGACCACATTGGGCCCTCCTTGCCCTTATCTGACACCTTTCTCGATGAGCAACTTCTGGCTGTGCAAGAGAGGAAACTACCTTGGTATGCCAACTTCGTCAACTACCTAGTAGTAGGATAGACCCCGCACAGCTGGTCCAGACAGCAACGGGATAAGTTCTTGGCCGAAGCCAAACATTATTTCTGGCATGATCCCATGCTGTTTCGCCTCTGTGCCAACCAAATTATCAGGAGGTGTATTCCGAAGGAGCAAGTTCAAAGTGTGCTCTCCTTTTGTCATGACTAAGCTTGTGGTGGCCACTTTTTGGGGAAGAAGACGGCTGCAAAGGTTTTGCAATCTGGATTTTACTGGCCTTCCATATTCAAGGATGCACACAGCTTTGCTAAGACTTGCTCTCGCTGCCAAACTTTGGGGACCATGACCAAGAAAGACATGATGCCCCTCCAGCCCATTCTGATCGTTGAGATCTTTGACATTTGGGGCATCGATTTCACGGGCCCCTTTCTACCATCCTACGACTTTGAGTGCATCTTAGTCTCAGTAGACTATGTCTCAAAATGGATTGAAGCCGTCGCCACCCGTCGATGCGATCATAAGGCTGTCATGGACTTTGTTAAGCAAAACATCTTTTCTCGGTTTGAAATACCGAAGGCCATGATTAGTGATGGTGGAAGTCACTTTATCCATGCCTAGTTCCATGCCCTACTCAGAAAATATGGGGTTACTCATTGCATTGCCACCCCGTATCATCCGCAAACCAATGGGCAAACTGAGGTCTCCAACAGGCAAATCAAGAATATTCTGCAAAAGTCTGTAAGACCTAATAGGAAGGATTGGTCCACACGATTGGATGATGCCCTGTGGGCATACAGGACCACTTTCAAGACCCTAATAGGCATGTCGCCTTATCACCTGGTCTTTGGCAAAGCTTGCCACCTTCCTGTTGAGATGGAACAGCGGGCTTACTGGGTCGTTAAGCAATGTAACATGGATTCTCAGTTAGCCGGTGCACAGAGGACGCTCCAACTCTCCTAGATCGAGGAAATTCATCAGGACGCTTTTGAGAATAGTCGACTTTACAAGCAAAAGATGAAAGTCGTCCATGATCGACTCATCCATAGAAAGACCTTCGAACCCAACCAGTAAGTCTGGCTTTTTGACGCCCAACTCAAACTCTTTCCCGGGAAGCTCTGATCCAAGTGGATAGGACCATATCGGGTGGTCAAACCCTTTTCCAATGGGGCAGTTGAAATTGCAAATCGGAACACTGGGCACACTTTCACGGTAAACTGTCAGAGATTGAAGCACTTCCTTACCCAGGTTCCCCCAAAGGAGGTTGTCACCCTCATTGAGGGTTGACACGAAGCATTGCCCAACTGAAGGAACTAAACTCAGTGCTTCCTAGGAGGCAACCCAGAAGATTCAGACTGATTAGGTATACTGCATCACTCAGGTGATTTCTTTCTACACCCCCGTTGCATCAATTTATTTGTCAATGAGGACATTGTCCAACTTAAGCATAGGGGGGTGGTAATTTGCATGTTCTAAGTTCATTTTATTAGTCTGAATAAAATAATAAAATTAAAAAAAATAAAAAAAAATGATGAATTTAGGAAGAAAACTTAGGCATTAGGAATTTGTCAACAGTGGAAAATAATACAAAAAGAACCTGAACACTTAGACTTTTCAGGCCTTCAGGCTTAATCAGCCCTAGTGTCTGTTAAAATATGGATTTAGCTTCGAATCCTCGCAACCTTAATTTATTTTAATCCACCAATAAAATTGGGTGATAAGTATACGACTTACCAACCTGCCCTCTGACTCGAAGGGACTTTTAGTCTAAGCATCTGCACACATTTTTGCACTGGAGATTCTGATAGAAATTGTGTAGCTAATGAACCTTCTAGGGTGGTATAGCTGGCAAGTTGTCATGGGTAACAACCCATTGGCCAGTTGTCCAGAGCCTAGCCACAGGACCACTTTCCTCTTATGCCTCTAGGTAAATTTGAGATCAGGGAAGGCACCTACTAAACAAAAAAAAAAGGAAAAAAAATATAGAAAAGAAGAAAAAAAGAACCAAATAAGGCACACTTCACAGCACGAGTATGGCTGGCAAGTGGTCGTGGGTAACAACCCATTGGCCGGTTGTCAAGATCCTAGCTCACTAAATGCATAAAAGATCCAAAACACTTAAGGAAGAAGCGGGGAAGTAGAGAAATCCAAGGAGATAAAAACTGGAAACACCCTTGTGTTGACCCCAAATAAAATAAAAGTAGGGAGAAAGCTACCGATCGGACAAATACACCTTTAGGCAAACACTTCCTTTTTTGGTCACCTAGGGGCGTAGAAACCCGAAGTCTGTCTGAATTATCATTGAGTGAGTCTATCACGATCTTCACACCAAGATGCTTAGCACTTAGAGCCTTTTTCGAGTTTTGGGTGGGTTGGGTAGTCGTAAAAAGTTACCAACACACTTTCGGCTCCAAAAATCCAAAAAATGAGAAAAGATGAAAAAGAAAAATATATATGCTTTAAAGCAAGGATTCGAGCAATTCACATTTTGGCAGACATCCGGGTGCTGTTTAGTCTCTGTAGATCAGGATCTTAGTATATTTCCTCCTGTTGATAAGTAACAAAATGTCTAAGTAATCAATTCTTGAATTCTGACTGAGAATAATGGCTAGGATGAACCTTGCTAGGGACTAGCAAGGGGTAAGCATGGGGGTATGATAACACTACATTTTATGATTATAATTCTATCAATCGGGGTTTATCTTAAGGATAACATGCACGAATAGCACATCATAAATGGGCATGGGAGCATTACATGCATCGCATATTGAGATTGCTTATAAACCAGTGTTAATGGCCATTTGTATAAGTTCATATTAAAACAGGCCTCAGATGAGCAATCAAACCACATGGATGGATTTAGAATGATGAACGGAGTTCAACAGACTCAAAATCGACCAAATCTAACATCCAGAGCTCCCGCAACTAGCACAAGAAGTTCTGATCAGATCAACGGCCATGAAGCTACCACATGTCACAAGCTCAGCACATCCAGCCCATCGCCCCACTTCCTCCGTCGTGCGCAGGATCAATCTCGGCCGTCCAATCTTCGATCGAACGACTGAGAACCCACTCTCACCTCTCTGCATCCACGCACCCGAGCTCCCACACGAAAATCCGACCGTTGGATATCCATCCAACTATCGGTAGTAGCCAAACCTGATCTCCTCTTCACAACCATCCACGGAAGACATAGCAGCGATCGATGCTCTTCTCGCACCATCCAGCCGCGAGTTCGAATCACGGCAAAACGAAATGCAACAGCAGGATCGTGCGTGGGTGGAATTGAGCCGTCGATGTATGCGCAGATGGCAGAGATCACGACTACGTGGCACCCATGGATGCGAGCGATCGCGCGCGCATTCTCAGGGCGCAATCCACAGTGTGTCGTCCGCAGCATCTCAGCTGTTCGATCTTCGGTCGGACGGTCCATAGTAAACGCACACGAATCGTAAGTGCTACGCGATAAGAGGAAGCACGAGCGCACACGTTAGACCGGCAGGTGGGGACCTTCACCGACGTTTCTGGAATGGTTTTAGCGACGTCCAGGACGTCGCTAAAGCCCTTACTTAGTTTAGAAACTTCTTCTCCCTATATAAACCCCCTCTAACTACCTATGTAAAGGCATTCAATTCCCTTGCAAGTCTTCTACCCTACTCCTAGCCACCCTTAGCATCCTTTTGTAATCGTCAGAGTCAATGAGCCACCAACGGAGCCCTCCTCCACCACTGTGGCCACCTCGCTGTCTCCTTTCTCTCTCATCTCTCTATCTTAGCATTACTTTACTTTAGCCTAAGCATTTATCTAGTGTTGTAATTGTAAAACTGAAGTTGCATGTTAAATGATGATGTTCCCTATCTAGTTATTGTCTCTCTTTTTCTTGAGTTTTTCTCATCCTAATTTACACGAATGTTGTGCTGAAAAGAACTCTAACCTTTCTCTCTCTCTTACTTGCTTTTCTCCCATGTTTTCTCGCAAGCAAAATCTGCCATTTCCGTGACAACCAAGTGACAGAAAAACCCAATTTCACACTGATTGCGCAGCAATCATAGGCCCTAACTCACCTGAATTAAGCTAGAACTTAGCTTAACATGAACATTCTGCATGTATACGCAT
Source organism: Thalassia testudinum (assembly GCA_037157565.1). NCBI lineage: Eukaryota > Viridiplantae > Streptophyta > Magnoliopsida > Alismatales > Hydrocharitaceae > Thalassia > Thalassia testudinum. The sequence continues at coordinate 30,156,023 of JAZHRO010000061.1, read as the reverse complement.
CATATTATGCATCGTAGTTGATAGATGTGTTTTATGTATTAAACTATGTTATTTGAGAGGTATTAATGATGGCAGGTAATCCAGGGTTGTAGATGACCGATCCAACCTTATCGATTTGTTCGGAATAACGACGGAAGTCCAACGCATCCAAGATCGCATCAATCAGACTTCCATAGCACCCTAGGGAGTCCGCAGAAGAATAAGAGCCAAGGGGTGAAGAGAAGAAGATCCAGACATGACAAATCCAACCGTACGGATGGATCTAGATTGATGTTTGCAGTCCAACTGTGTAGAAATCAACTTATTCGGAGGCCTACATCATCAGATATAAAGAAAAGAATGGACGGCCATGATGGAGTCACGTGGCACCATCGCAGCTGCCCCTCATTACGCCCCGAACCCCTGAAGGCACTTCGCCTCACAGCTTGGGCCGTTGGATCTTCATCCAACGGCAACGAACATGCCACATCGCCACCCAAAATAGATTAATATAAATATAATTAAGTATATATTATAAAGGCTCTACGTAGCGCATTGGCTTGTGTGCGTGCCCGCGTATGCGTTGGACGTGGGTTCGAGCCTTGCACTGCGCAGAAGTTGGTGCATACGCGTGCAAGCGCGTACGTGCGATTGGACGGTGCAGAGTGCGCCACGTGGCACGACTTTTTGTTGCACAAAATAAGGGGCTACAATGCCCTATTTGCCCCTCCAAAAAATTATAAAAGAGGCCTAAGGGTCCTCTTTCAAAGGGATTCAAGTAGTATTCAAGTAGAGAACTCTCTCTCAACTCTCTCATTCTCTCTTCTTCTTCTTCTACCTCTCTCTCTTCTTCTTCTTCCTGTCTTCTCTGCCTCCGTCTGAAGAATCTGTTGGGCCACCCTGTCGGATCGTTCCTGCTCTCCTCAACCTCTCCAGAAGGCCACCATGGACCACTCGTGGTGCCCTTGTTATGTCATCTAGATAGTTTTATTCAAGCTTATAATTTGTTGCAATTCATGTTCAAACTCTCTGCGTGATATATATATTGTGATTCATTGTCTCTACTATTTAGTAATTAGATTTAGAATAAATGCATGCAATCAAAAGCATTTTTCTACCTCCCTATGATCGACCAGGACTCTTAGTTCTGTTAATTTTATTTGTCAAGACATATTTCGCGCTATACTATGACATATTCATCTTTTACGCGATCTATGCCCCGAGCAAATTGGCACTATTATCGAGGAGGCAATGCAACTTTTTAATTTCATCTTTAACATACTATTTTTGTGTGCAGATTAAACCAGAGAAGCAGCGAACGAATCGAAGCGAGCACTGCGGAAATCAGGTGCACACATTCCTATTTGGAAATTCGACCATAAAGTAAGTGTCATCTTTAAAATTCAATAGCTGTGTTTCTAATGATCCAAAAATTCTGAAATTTGAAATGGAACTAGATTCTCAAGTTATCTTTCCAATGCCACCATTCACAAGAATAAATTCTATCTGTGGAATTTTTAAAAATTCATGGAGTACATATGTGTCAGATTGCTTAAAAATAGAACTTTTATGAATTTTGTGTAACGAAACCAGAGGCGAAAGCTGAAGGAAGAACCTTCCTCGTAGTCCCCTTGTAACTAGCCTGGCTGGGTTAGCCTGAGAGGTGGGAATTCCGTGCAGTTGGTCTCTCATCGAATTTTCTTCAACTTGAACTTAAACGAAAAATTAGGTCATCTGATCTAAAGGACCACTCTATTTAATAAGGCCTTAGCCTTGTTCTGCTTGACTACACCAACCCTTTGAGTTGGTGTATGCAAGGAAGAAGGTCATTAGACCTAACCTCGCAGGACCTTGGGAGCCAAACCCAAGGCAACAAAGGCGATTTTCACCCAACCTCTCATCTCAACCTTCTTCCACCCGATTAGTTGAGATGGCTAATCCTGGTCCTCGAATCCGTCAAGACCCTGGAAATCAGGACCCAATGGCTTGTTTGGAAGCCAGGGTTGAGGAAACGGAACAGAAATATGAGCAGAGCATCGACTAGATTCTCACGACACTCGATAGGATGCAGCACCCACCACGCGGAGAACAACTGCAGGACTTCTATGATCCGACGACAATAATCATAGCACCTTAAGTCCGAATTCCCTCAGGAGGAGATGCATTCGAGTTAAAACTGAATATCATAAGTCTAATTCAGACTCATTTCCATGGAAACTCGAATGAGGATCCCTTCCAACACCTCGAAGACCTGAGTTGGATTGTAGAGTCAGTTCGACCCAGGAATATTGATATTGGAATTGTTCTCATGAAGCTTTCTCCTTTTTCTCTCAAGGATAAAGCTGCTTATTGGTTCAAGACCATCAGAAGGCCAATTGGAACCTGGGAGGAATTACGCTGCGAATTCCTCCAAAAGTTCTTCCCAATCGGTCGAACAAATGCCATGAGGTGCGTGATCATGACTTTTGCTCAAGGCCCTCGAGAGAAGCTACATGATGCCTGGGACAGATTTCACAATCTTCTCAGGAAGTGCCCACATCATGGTGTACCCAAATGTCACCTTGCACAAGTATTTTACCATGGGCTGGATGACACACATCGGTACCTGGCCGATGCATCTAGCAGTGGGAATTTTTTCGCGAAGGATGAGAACAGCGCATTTGAACTGTTCGAGTCCTTAGCAGAGAACTCGATGAACGTCACCTCAATGAACCAGTTCCAGCGACCTGGACAGCAATGAGTTAATGTCCACGAAGCTCAAGCCAAATCTACCCGAGCTGACATGGACATTATCACCAAAAAGCTGGATAAGGTGGATCTACTCGATAAGAAGCTCAATGAATTGATGCGAGCGAGATCCAGCTCTTCTGGCAGCACTGCTCCATCTTACTCCTCTCAAGCATCCCGAGCCCCCTCTACTTGTACATATCCGATTACTCAGGATGTTTTCTCTCCATCTTCGCGAGATCCTTCATAGTAGGAACCCATGAACAATATGGATCTTGCACTGTACAATCAGGGTTTCTTACCACATGATGATGCAAGTGTGTATTCTTTTGATTAATTCGCATCTAAGACATCTTCGGCTTACGTGTCATTGCCATTCAGGGATACGGGCGTAACAACCCGTATTCTGAAACATACAACCCTGGTTGGCGCCAGCATCCCAATTTCGCCTGGTCTGGTAAGCCATAGAGATCGAGTCAAGTTCCACACTACCAAACTAGATAATACGGGAATGTGTAGAACATGTATCCTAGGCAGTAGCCATTCCCATCCCAGCAGCAACAGACATGCTCTATCTATCAGCTGCTGCACTAAGCTGCCAACTACCCTCCAAAGCGGGTCGACCCTTTGGCATCGCTGAAGGAGGAACTACAGGCATCTATTCGGAAATCTACTCATGACAACCTCCAAATAATGAAGGCAATGGCTGCCCAAATACAAAGCATATAGAACACGCAGAACCAGATGATGCAGGAGCATAGATCACAAGGAGCTTTACCCTCCAACCTGTCCCGAACCTGAGATATGTGCAGAATCAGGGTGCCCTGCCTAGATTCCAAGCACCACAGGGGCAGGTACACGCGGTTATGCAAGCACCTCCTGCACCTCCTGGTTATGGGCTTGGTCAGCCACCTCTGTTTCCAAACCCTGTGTATCCAGACCAACCCGCTCCTCTGCCTCTGCATGGACAGCATGCCGATGCAAAAGCTGTTACCTTAAGGAGCAGAAAGACTATACAGGACTCGCTGCCTAGGCAAGCGGGTAATGATTTTTCCTGCGCCATACCACGAGATGGCTAACAACCCTCTTCCTCTCACAAGCCATCTTCATTAGATAAAGGAAAGAAGCCTTTAGACCCTGAAATTCCTGTCCCTTTTCCCGCGGCCCTAACACGAGATTCAACATGGAAAAAGGACACGAGGAATTTTGAGGACCTGAAATCTATGTTCAAGGAAGTTCACATTCAGGTCCCTCTCCTCAAAATGATAGATCACATCCCAATTGTCGCTAGGTTCTTTAAGGACTACTGTACTCCGAAGCGACAGTAAAGGATCGGACGACAAGCGGTATTATCTGAGGAAGCCAGTGCAGTTATTTTAGCTGACTTACTGCCCAAGAAGAAGGACCCTGGCATACCATTGATTTCTTGCTTATTGCAGGATTCCCCTTTTGATAGGGCCCTTCTTGACTTGAGATTGTCCATCAACCTAACTCCCACTGCAGTATTTGATCGATTTCGATTTGGGGAGTTAAAGGCCACCTCAATTACCATACAGTTGGCTGACCGATATGTAAAAACACCGAGGGGGTGGTTGAAAATGTGATCGTAAAAGTCCAATGATTCTGCTTTCCAACGGACTTTTTTGTTCTTGATATGGAGGTTCCTCCTAATCTCCATGATGCACCGATTATTTTAGGTCGCCCATTTCTGGCAACCACCCACGCAAACATCGACTGTGCATCAGGGTGCATGGAGATTGCCCTGGGAAATGAAAAGCTCAGGCTGGACATTTTCATGGCATCAAAGAACTTTGATTGTGACTTGATCGAGGAGGATAGTGATGATGAAGATTCAGCTTTCTGTGCGAACATTGGGCTCCTCTGCAACGACCAAATGGCACATTCATCCTCACTATCAAGGGTCTTTGATCATGATACACATGGGACTGAGACTACTGATATACACATTTCATCCCAAGGATCTGGTTGTCATGGGTGTTCATCTACTCCTAACACCCCTGATCCTGACTATTCGGTCCTATCCAACACTGATATCTTAAGACAGGATTACATGACCACTGCAGGAGGATTCTTCATAATCAGGATCAGCAAATTTCCACTATTGTTTCCTCTCCTCCCCTACATAACCCTCCTCCCCACCCTCCGCTACTAGAGCTATAGCCCTTACCTGATTCGCTCAAATACATGTTTCTGGGAGAAAGTGAGACATATCCAGTGATTATCAATGCTCACTTGACTCCAGATCAGGAACACCGGTTGATCTCCGTTTTGCGAGCACATAGGGCTGCTATCGGGTGGGGCATTGCTGATCTCCACAGAATTTGCCCCTCATATTGCACTCACCATATCTACACTGATGAAGGGGTGAGACCGTCAAGACAACCTCAAAGATGCCTAAATCCAAATATGTTGGAGGTTGTCAAGAAGGAGATCATTAAATGGCTAGACGCAGACATTATCTATCCGATTTTCGACAGCCAGTGGGTGAGTCCCACTCAGATAGTGCCCAAAAAGGCAGGACTCACCATAATCAGAAATGAATTAGGCGAATCCATCCTGACACGTACCATGACTTCTTGGCAGGTCTGCATTGACTATAGGAAGCTAAACTCGGTTACCAAAAGGGATCATTTTCCTTTGCCCTTTATTGATCAGATTCTAGAATGGCTAGCCGGGCGTAGTTTCTTCTACTTTTTGGATGGATACTCCAGGTACAATCAAGTTGCAATCAACCTGAAAGACCAAGACAAGTTGACTTTTACGTGTCCCTTTGGAACATTCGCTTTTAAGCGGATGCCTTTCAGCCTCTGCAACACACCAGCTACTTTTCAGTGATGCGTGATGGCATCTTTTCAAACATGATCAGGGATTGCGTAGAAGTGTTCATGGACGACTTCTCCGTGTTTGGAGACGATTTCTCATCTTGTCTCGATAACCTCACAAAGATTCTGAGGAGATGTATAGAAGTTAACCTAGTACTTTCATGGGAAAAAAGCCATTTTATGGTGACGGATGGCATCGTACTAGGTCACAGGATCTCCTCTAATGTACTCGAGGTCGACCGAGCTAAGTCCGAAATCATTTCACGATTGCCTCCACCTAGCTCTGTCAGGAAAATCAGATCATTCTTAGGGCATGTCGGATTTTATTGAAGATTCATTCAAGATTTCTTGAAAATTGCTCATCCATTAACGAATCTTTTGGTAACCGACACACCTTTTGAATTCGACTCCTCGTGTCTCAGCACTTTCCAGACCTTGCGAAACACTGTCACCAGTGCACCTATTCTCCAACCCCTTGACTGGTCGCTCGACTTCGAGATGATGTGTGATGCCTCCGACTTCGCTGTCGGAGCTATTCTTGGCCAATGTCGGGAGCGCCATCGATTTGTAATATACTACACCAGCAAAATGCTGAATGAGGCTCAGTGTAACTACACAGTCACTGAGAAAGAATTGCTGGCCATAGTATTCGGGTTGGAGAAATTTAGGTCATACTTACTGGGGTCCAAAGCTATCATCTACATTGACCATTCCGCCCTCCGGCATTTGTTGGCAAAGAAGGATGCCAAACCTCGCCTTATCAGATGGATCCTTCTGTTGCAGGAGTTTGATATTGAAATCCGTGACAAAGTTGGAGCACATAATGTTGTGGTAGACCACTTGTCTCGGCTAGACCCAGACTACATTCCGTACTCCCCACCGATATCAGACCAATTTCCAGATGAGTCTCTACTATCTATCAACTCTGTGGAGTTTCCTTAATATGCTGATATAGCAAACTATCTTGTAGTAGGCAGGCTACCTGTGGGATTATCCAAGGATCAAAAGCTCTAATTTATATCAGAGGCTAAGTTCTATTTTTGGGACGACCCATTGCTCTTTCGCATTGGGGCTGATCATATCATCCGTAGATGCATCCCTGATTCAAAAATCTCTAGTGTGCTATCCTTCTGCCACAGCGACGCTTGTGGGGGTCGTTTCTCAGGCCAAAAAATCGCTGCAAAGATTTTGCAGTCGGGATTTTTCTGGCCGACCATTTTCAGAGATACACACAAGTTTGCTAAGTGCTGTAAGCGATGCCAGGCATTCGGTTCTATGACCCGAAGAGACATGATGCCTCTCCAATCCATTCTGGTTGTAGAAGTGTTGATGTCTGGGGCATCGACTTTATGGGCCCCTTCCCGAACTCACATGGATTTGAGTACATACTCCTCACAGTAGACTATGTCTCAAAGTGGGTAGAAGCCATCCCGGCAAGATGAGCTGATCATAAGACTGTTATATCCTTTGTCTGGGAATTTATTTTTGCGAAATTTGGAGTTCCCCGTACCCTGATAAGTGATAGGGGAAGCCACTTCATCCATGCCCATTTCAGACCATTATTGAAGAAATACGGGGTGCAGCACAGCATTGCTACCCCATATTACCCACAGACCAATGGGCAGGCTGAAGTATCAAACCATCAAATCAAGCTTATCCTTCAAAAGACGGTTAGACCTAATAGGAAGGATTGGTTTGATCGGTTGATCGATGCACTATGGGCATATCGAACGCATACAAGGCCCTGCTCGAAATGTCACAATATCGCATGGTGTATGGAAAGGCTTGTCACCTTCCTGTGGAGTTGGAGCACCGTGCCTTTTGGGTGGTGCAGAAGTGTAATTTTAACCTCGAGGCCGGAGGTTATGAAAGGAAGCTCCAGCTCAGTGAGTTAAAGGAGATTAGGCGGGAAGCATATGAGAATGCAAAAATATGCAAGGACAAGGCAAAAGCTTTCCATGATCGACACATCCAGAGAAAGGAGTTTGCACCTAACTAGCAGGTTTGGTTGTTTGACTCCTGAATCAAATTCTTTGTGGGAATGCTCAAGTCCAAGTGGACTAGGTCGTTTCTAGTGGTCCACCCGTATCCTAATGGGGCGGTCCAAATTAGAGACCCAAAATCTGGGCACGTTTTTACGGTTAATGGCCAGCGCCTCAAACCATTCTTTGCCTAAGAACCTCCTCCTACTGACGAAATGATACATCTTCTTGAGGACGTATGACTGATGAGTTGCCAAGCTAGAGGCGTTAAACTCAGCACATATACATATATACATACCATATATACATAGCATATTTCATTTCTGCATAATGTTTTGCATATTGTTCTGCATATTGTGTATGGCATTGCAGCAATGGTGTGAGTTGAATGATAACTCAGAAGTAGTTCCAGGTGATTTCTATCCACATACACCCAGCTGTTGAAGCTACGAGTTACTACGCTAACATGTTTAGTTTTGAAAAACCTGTTGTTGTAGTTTGAAAGCAAAGAACTCGTGTTCAACAAATAAAATTTATATCGGAATAGAAATCTCAGGTCGAACTGAGGGAGGTGGACGTTTGATTTAAAAATATGCATTTATTTTATTTGTCACGAAGTAGAATAATTGATTAGATATTATCTATCTATTTACAATAAATAGAAGAGAGAGAGACAGAGAATATTAGAAACAAAAACCAAAAAGAGATGTAGAATGAACATGGAATTCATTATAAAAGGGATTGTTCGTTACACTAAACATTACGACTAGAAAGCGGGAAAATGATCACACTAGAAAGCAGTAAAAAGAATGGGGAGAGAGATATCCTCCTCGACGGTCACTTGGAGGACGAGCCAGACCGGACGACACCTGGAAGACGGGGAACGGAGCAGGACGAAGGACAAAGTGGGAAGAACGGGAACGGGGTAGAACGTCGTCGTCGTCGTCGTCGTAGGATCCGCTTCTGAAAAGGGGACGAAAATTTGACTTTATCTCTTGAGAAGCATCCTGGGTGTGGGACAAGCTTCTCTTGGGCTTTGGAAAGGGAGAGAAGAGAAGGAAGGGATGAGAATTTTGTGTGGAGGGGATCTCCTTTTATAGTTGCAAGGAGTGAGGGCAATTTGGTCATTTTAATTTGAAAAACATTAAATCAGGGGTCTTTAGTGACGGATAAAACCGTCGCTAAAATCCCATCGTGGACATAGTGGGGCGGCGCGTGCGAGCCCACTCGCCTCCTCTCTCTCAACGCCTTTCCACGTTCTGCCGATCTCACGATCGTCAGCTTAACTCGCCCCTCGCAATGCCTCCTCTATGCGCAACTCCCACGTGCGATCTCGCGTGAGGCGCGAGAGTGCAATAGCACGTGGGTGCTATCGAGCGCCCGTAGCCGACCGATGGTGATCCAACGCTCCTCGCACCCGCTCGCTCGCTCGCTCCTTGCGATTCGAATGCTCGCCCCTCCTTGACGCAGGCACTCTCACCCACTGCGCTGCGAAGGGGAAATGGGCGCACGGTTGAATTGCGGTGCGGCAGCCCATGGTCGTTGGATGCCGATCCAACGGCCACGATTCAACAAGCAGTAGAAGGGTGCAGTCGGCTCCAAAATCAGCTGAACCGGTTTGGGTAGTCGAACAATCGTGGCACCATCTACATCATCTAGAAGATGGACGGCCAAGATGGCGCCAGGGTAGTCATCAGATATAAAGGGAAGAGGAACGGATGGACATGATGGTGCCATGTGGCACCATCGCAGCCGCCCCTCGCCGTGCCCCCAACCCCTGAAGGCACTTCGCCTCACAGCTTGGGCCGTTGGATCTTCATCCAACGGCAACAAACGCGCCACATCTCCACCCAGAACAGATTAATATAAATATAATTAAGTATATATTGTAAAGGCTCTGCGTAGTGCATTGGCTTGCGTGCGTGCCCGCGTATGCGTTGGACATGGGTTCAAGCCTTGCACTGCGCAGAAGTTGGTGCATACGCGTGCAAGCGCGTACGTGCGATTGGACGGTGCAGAGTGCGCCACGTGGCACGACTTTTTGTTGCACAAAATAAGGGGCTACAATGCCCTATTTGCCCCTCCAAGAAATTATAAAAGAGGCCTAAGGGTCCTCTTTCAAAGGCATTCAAGTAGTATTCAAGTAGAGAACTCTCTCTCAACTCTCTCATTCTCTCTTCTTCTTCTTCTACCTCTCTCTCTTCTTCTTCTTCCTGTCTTCTCTGCCTCCGTCTGAAGAATCTGTTGGGCCACCCTGTCGGATCGTTCCTGCTCCCCTCAACCTCTCCAGAAGGCCACCATGGACCACCCGTGGTGCCCTTGTTCTGTTATCTAGATAGTTTTATTCATGCTTATAATTTGTTGCAATTCATGTTCAAACTCTCTACGTGATATATATATTGTGATTCATTTTCTCTATTATTTAGTAATTAGATTTAGAATAAGTGAATGAAATCAAAAGCATTTTTCTGCCTCCCTGTGATTGACCGGGACTCTCAGTTCCGTTAATTTTATTTGCCGAGACGTATTTTGCTCTATACTACGACGTATTCATCTTTTACGCGATCTACACTCTGAACACACGCCTCCCTGTGTTTGACACTCAAACTCACGTCCGTTTCTTTATTTAAAACCGACACAGCGAACGCGAACTATAACGGCCGATTTATACAAATGCATCCGTAGCGCATCATTAACACATGCAACATTCCATGAATAGAGAACATATTTACACATGTGATTTGTCATTAAAATCAAGCAAACATGTTTATTACAACCATTACATCTAATTACAAAAGATTAAGGCAAGAAAAAATTATACAATTGAGTACAAATGCCTTATTACATCAATTAAGCTCAAAATATTGAAAGAGAATATAAGAATACACTATTAAAGCAAATCAGATTTCTTCTTTCTATTTCTTCTCTTCATTCTTTCTTCAACCCTTTTCTTCTTGTTATTTCCTCTCCTCTGTTGTTGCTCTCTCTCTTATTACCTCTCTTTTCCTTTACTCTTTATCGTTAGCTTAATTTCCTTATCTATTTATCTTTACCGTGCTTTAATATCCGCACCCTAACAATTTTCTCATTCACTTAACCATTTAATCTTCAATTACAAAAATTTGGTTTTTTAATTGGCAGCTCAGACCGGTCGGGGATACACAGCACCCCTTAGAGGGTGGGACCAGACCCTACTGGGTTCGAGACTAATTTTACTTAGGTGTCCTATTTTCCAATTCAAGCCCATGCACAGTATTCGGCCTCCCAGGCCCACACACACCCACTCACGGACCCACGCTCATGCCCACAAGCGCATGCACACACACATGCGCAGGCACATGCATCGCACGCACCCGCACCCAAGTTCTCTTAAGCTGCGCCCAGCATTGATGACCAAGAAGGCTATTGCAAAAAATCGTATTATAGCAGTGCCAATGCTCAATAGTTCCCGAGGTGGGACTATATTTCCCAGGTTCTAGCTGATCTTTGGTCGGCGATTCTGGCCGACTCACTGGATGATTTCGATCGAACAAAGGCTCGATCGAAAGCCCTTTGTGTCCTCTACAGGATTATAACACCAATTTGGTGTTTGGATTAGGTCTAGCCCTTCGATTTGAAGGGCGAAGGTGGAAGGTTCGCACGGCCAAAAAGGCCTGAAGATAGTGAGTTTAGGTCTTAAGACCTATAGGAGAAAGTATGACCTCCAGATGAGGTCTGAATCATCTTTAGCTGATGATTCAGCATCTAATGATGAAAAAAGGGAGCTCTATATGGCTTCAGGAAGAGGAAGAAGCTCATGAGCTTCTTCCTCTTCCTGAAGCCATATAGAGCTCATGAGCTTCCTACAAGAGCTTCAGCACTCTATTTTGAGCTCTAAATAGTTTGACAAAGAGCTCAAAACTTTACAAAGAGAATTAAACAACCTTTGCAGGTTGCAAAGATTCAATCTGGGTGAATTTAGCACTCAAATCTCATCAAAAACATATTGAAAGCAATATGGGTTCCAAAAATGACCCAAACTAGATAGTGATCTAGCTTGCCCTTTATCCTCAATAAAACAACTTCTGATTGTTTCTATCAACCTTTAAATCATCCTAGTGATGAATTCAATTCAATAAACATCAATTTTACCCAAGAATTTCCTACTAGCGACCTTCAGTTGATTGAAATGCCCCTGGAGTTGACTTTCCAAATTAACCCTTCTATGATCAAATCACAGCTCTACATTGCCTTTAAACAAACTCAGGAATGTAGTCAGAGCTTCAAAAATAGGTTTGATCAAGTTCCCTAGGGTTTCCAGACTCATCGCCTGGGATCTCAATGAGGTTTGTTCGTCAGAACAAACCAGGGAATCTCCAAATACAAAAGAAGCTAAGATGAATTCAGTATGTTGTACTCTTGCTTCTGGACCTTAATTCAAGGCCAAAAACCTATTGAACAGCCTCCTTCGACTCTGCCGAAGTTGGACAAGACGGATGTCTAAGCTGAGCTGCAAATGTTAAATCAACAAATTAATCATTGCTACATAATCCTTAAGTCCTAAGTAATCAATCTAGAGCTCTACATGAAGTTTCGAGGGCTAAAGTGGAAAATTGACTCGCCGGAGCTCCGGTGAGTCCGATTCTGATGGATTGGAGTACAGAACTCCCTAATTCAGACCATAAACAAGCTCAGAAGCTTCCTGAGGTCAATCAAAACCTCAAGATGGCCACAATTAATTCTATTGTTAGATTAAAACATGGATTTGATTTGAATTGCAGGAAGAAGCAAAATTGAGTTTGCTTGAACTAACAGCGGTCCCTTTCACTCAATTGAGTGAGGAGAATTAATAATAAGCCTCTGGCGATGATTTATTAGATAAATTAACCCCTATGAGCTCGCCATGGACAGCGGCACAGAGATTGGCATGGAAATTAGGTGTTTACTAATTAGGAGATTATTGATCTAATTAGATACAGGATCAGGGCCGTTAGATATGAAGAGGTGATGAGGGCCCCAGCGAAGGTGTTCTAATCTCGGAGGCCTCCGCCGTGAACAATGGAGGTCACCGGTGAATGTAAATATGAACTAGACATTCAGCTGCTAAGAGTGAGCAAAAAATAGTGCTATGAAATCATGATAAGGAGAGGAAGGTGATCGGTGCATAAAAATGACAAAAGAGTGGCTTAGACGAGCTCAAAGAGCTTGTCAGAGTTGAGGAAGATGGCATACAACTTGAACAATTAGAACTAACTAACTACCTAATCTATTGAACTAAGCTACGCTACAGTTACCTAAACCTAATCCTATTGTTACCTGGACGAAGGAGGTTGAGGAATCTCCGTGGAAGGTTCTTAATGGATGATGAAATCAGAAGGTTGGAGGAAGAACTCTGGTGGGCAATTTTATGGCATGGAAGTGGAATCCAACATCAGTGCTTCGTCAGAAGACGTAGTGGATGTTAGCAGAGATCGGAAGCGAGTGGAGATGATCAGAGGAATAGGATGGATACAGGAAATTGTTACCGGAGTAGGAAGAATAGCCTATTAGTTAACTGTGGTTGGGGAAGAGGGTAGGGAGCTAACCACTCAAATCGAAGGGAACAAGGGGTATTTATAGGGTTCGGCGTTGGCTAAGGGGCTTGAATTTGGACAGGTTTACGTCTAGGTATAGCTTAACCTCCGGCATCGTCTCCGACATCGGTGAGGTTAACACCTATACCTAATTAGGATTTATGAATAATCCGAACTGGTGGATGGATTTGAGGTGGTGAGCGCAAGCTTCAGAAGCTTCGTAAGGGTGGAATGGCGTCAGATGAGTGGTCATCGAAGGGTGACAACACCGCCAAACGTCAGCTGTTCAAGTGGCTGAAGAAGAAATGAAGAAGAAGAAGGTGTTTGCAGGGACCTATGTGCAAGGAAAATTAAGGACCTAAGTGAAAGGAAAGGGCTCAAATGCAATGAATTCCGAGGATCGAAATGTAAACAGAGGCTTTTAAGGTTAATTTAAATTATTTTCCTTTCTAACTTTTTATATATATTTATAATTTAGCTAAATATTATATTAAAGCCTTGTATTCACATTTTTGACCCATTTATTTTTATTTATTTACTTATTAACTTACTTAAGTTATTTAAGACTTAGGTCTTAATTTATACTTAAGTTAAATAAGATATTAATTAGGTAACTAATTAATGGTATTTCGAGTCCATTTATTAATTAAGTTATTAATAATATTAATTGGCTTATAATTTATCATTTTTAACTTATTTTAAGGTCCTTTATGTATTTGTCCCTTATTACATAATTAACCCTTATATATACACATATTCCTAGCTAATTAACTAGGGAAACTAGTTAATTAGGAGTAATTAGAAACCACGATGAGCCTCTCATCAGAGTCCCCATCACTCTCACATGCATGCCTTTGCTCGCCACTCTCACCTAGGTAGGTTTGGGTTAGGTCTAGAAAAAGAGGAAGGGGAGGAATTATTCAGCCTAGAGGAAAGGGCAGATTTTGCTGTAGACACCTGATTTCTCACTTTAAGACATTTGATTGGCTTGGAAATTAACTAAGTGTTGATATTGACTTTAGTTAGTTGAAAAATAAATTTTTGTCTCAAACACATTTTTTTTTTAGCTTGATAGTACTATTATTTGCCTAATCTATTTCTTTTTGCATCAAGCTATTGCGCCTCATTTTATATACTTGATTAGTGGTTTAGTTGAGTATTATTTGCTCCCTGAGACAACCTCGGACTCACAACTTAAGCTTACAAATTTAAGTGTTGATTCACTTTCTTCGCTATATTGCAAGGCCTATTTGAAATCCTAATGAAAGCATGTTAACATTTTGGCACCATTGTCGGGGAGTGACATGCAGTTCACCACTAGTCATATTCATTCTGATTTGATTTCTAACTTGCTCTGTTTGTTTGTTTTGAGGTGAATCACCACTGAAGATTGTCCACTTGAGCAACCACACCAGGGTCAGGTTAATCATTTTGACTTCTTCCTAGTCCCCTTTCTACCTTGGGAAGATAAAAAGGAGACAAAAGAAATTTGGAGTGAATCCTGCCTTACTTTCCTAGTAAACAACATTTTAGGTGAGAAATTCCTGAGTTATCTTGATTGATTACAATCAGATTTGATTGATTATGATTTGATTAGAGACACCCAATCCTGATACCTGGACCTATTAGGGAAATAAAGCACCTTGAACTATTCACCTTCTTGATTGAGTGCAAGGTGCCATCTTTGGAATCAATTGGACTTGGGAATAGAGCCAATTAGGGTTTCAAGTGCTAGTACACATTTTCCTGTCAAAAATAGAAACAAATCTTCCCACATCTGTTTGCCACCCAAGCCCTTGGTTGAATTGATGTTATCAGCAAACCCTAAAATCAAGGCTTTATATTCACTTGAATTATTAAAAGTGGGACCTAATAACCTGTTTGAGAATAATATAGGGTGATTTGGGCGACTTAACCCGAATTTCATCCTCAATTTTAGGGCAGGTCAGGTGAAGTTGGTTCACTTGGTGAATCAACCAACCTCAAATTAGGTCACAATTTGAATGAACTTATAAATCAAGTGAAAATCAAAGGCACAATTAGGTTTAAAATTGGTAGACTTAGGTCTCAATTCATACATTCCGTTCTACTTGGAAATGCAATGACAAGGAAGGTCGGGTGGGGTTAACCTTGTAACTCGTGCGGACACTCTACCGTGTAGGGGTCTTTATAGGGCTCTCTCTTCCTGGCTGCCCAAGTAATTCTCGGGTGTATGAGTTTCTGATCCAGGTGTCCATAAACCTCAATTTGCCAAAGTCATCCAATTGTGTTGGGTTCCTTGATTGGGTCCAATTCATATCCAATCCCTCATCTATTTTCTATAGTACACATACACAGGAAGAGGTCCCTAGGTTTGACCTAGATGCCTCCATTAGAGTCTGATCCAAATAGGGGTCAAACCCTGATTATCTTGGATGAAATTTGATCTGATCTGATCAATTCAATTTGGACCTGAATTTGATTCTTCATCCCAATCCACCACCTATTTTCGAGATTCAAGCTGACAAAATAGGAAAGATGTCCTTTAACCCTGAACCTCGTAAGAGTATGAAGGATCGTATGATTGAGGATGCTATCAGATGCAATGAAGAATTTTATAGAACCTCAACCCCCATTAATAGAGTTCACGTTAGTGAACCAAAGATGACAAACCTCACTATGGGCCACATCTAGATGATTGCAACACACCTAGCGTGTGGTTCAACCCGGGAAACCCTCTTAGAATAGATTATTGTAGTTAGAAAATTGCATAGGAATGAGGGTTTACAATACTTGTCAAATCCACCACTTT
Organism: Thalassia testudinum; assembly: GCA_037157565.1. Taxonomy (NCBI): domain Eukaryota; kingdom Viridiplantae; phylum Streptophyta; class Magnoliopsida; order Alismatales; family Hydrocharitaceae; genus Thalassia; species Thalassia testudinum. The sequence continues at coordinate 30,140,149 of JAZHRO010000061.1, read as the reverse complement.
GGGAAAAATACTGAAGTGGGGATTTGTTAGATCATCTGGAAGAATTAATTATCGAAAGATACCTAGACCCCCACCCAAAAATCGATTATGAATCTTGGGGTAATTTCGAGAATCAATATGATTTCCCAGAGCCCGGGTTTAAATATGGAGGTTTTTATGCTGAATTGCTAACCCAAATGGAACTAGATAATGATTTTGTGTAGAATGAAACACCTGATCAATTCATGGGTTGGTCGGATTCCATTACCGGTGTTCTCGACTATTAACCAACAATTGAAAATTTTGAAGTTGGTCCATCTTAAATAGAGTTTCAAAATACTTGTGATGACTATGATTTAGAACTCCTCGAGGATGTAACTCTCGCACCTTATCTTGGTAAGGTATTCCTCGAGAATAATTTTGACACCCCAACTGAGCCAAATTCATATTCTAGTGACTTAAGTCCTACACCTAACCTAGAATATGGATCTGAACCTATTTGGGATGATTACGAAGCTCAATATGAAGAGGATGGAATATCATATTCAAAATATGATTTTAAGCCTATGTTTGATGATGAAACCTATCCATACTCCTCAGAAGAGTAAATCGATTGGTTTGAAGCAAAATTGATCTACGATACAGAGGATTCTAGAGAGTCAGGACTAAGTTGGATCTACCCTAGATGCCCTGGAATTGCGCCTATGCCTAATAAGGATATCCTTGTTAACTTGGAATCTGAAGCTAGGTTAGACCAAAGTCAGGTTGAGAACTTTGAGACCTTTGATTCTTCATATGGTGGAAATCTCAATTTCAAGTCAGGTTCAGAAAATTCCTTTCATAGATTCTCCCATGTTGAATTTGATCCATATTCTGACTCAGGAGAATCTTTATTTCCAGATGATTATGAGCCAATTTATGACCTCGATGTTCATGACCCATTATTTCATTATGATTCCAAGGTCATTGATTCAGAGTTTGAAGCAACCATACAGCCTAATCTAGAGCCGAAGCTGAAGCCTTTCAAAGATCGACCCCTGTTGAAGGGTCACTGGGTCGTGTTTTAACAGTCAATTGCGTCGTAGTATAGGTGACCAAGCGTTGTCAACAAATAAAAATTTATTACCTGAAAACCTAAGTATCCGAGGTCGAACACAGGGAGCAAATGGAATTTATTCACTAATCTGAATGATGTAATTGAACGCTTAGAATTACTCAAAACTTAATTCAGAATATAAATACAAGAGTTTAAAGGTCAATTGTGGAAAAAATAAAAGAGTTGGACATCTGATCATAGGATCAGACATCTTAAATGATGGCCTCTATTTTCTTCTGCTTGTTCTTCTTCTTTTCTTTATGTCTCTGCTTCCCTTGGCTTCAGCCTTTCTTCTTCTTCTTCCTTCTCTTCCTTTCTCTGATTTTCCTCTTTCCTTAGTTCTTTTTCTTCTATTCTTCTGACTTTGGCCGTCTACTTCTTCTTCCTTGTTTCTTCCTTTCTTCTTATTTTCCTCTGTCTTCTGCCTTGCCTTTCTTCTGTAGTGTCTTTCTCTTTCTTTTCCCTGCGGGTCTTCTTCCTCCTTCCTTAGCTCTCTGACTTCTTCAGCCTTAGCTTTCCTCTGGCATTTTCTCTTCCTTCTTCTTCTCTTGTTGCGGCTACTTCCTTTTCTTGCTAAGTCCTTCTTCCTTTCCTTCTCTTGCTGCGTCTCTTCCTCCCTTAGCTTCCTATGACGTTCTCTTCTCTTTGGCTTCTTCCTTTCTTCCTTGCACACACAACACCGAAGAGAAAAACCTACCTCTCTACCCACCCCCACGTCTCTCTCTCTCTGTATATCACTCTTCAGTACGCTCTCCCAAGCCGGGTAATCGGGTTGGGTCGCGTGCTCGGGTCTAAATGCACCGGTGTGGGTGTGGTGCGTGAGGAGTGCTCGGTAGGGTTATTCGGGTTAGGTTTCCAGATCTGCGAGGGAGAATATCGCGAACGAGGTGTGATAGGTGAGGGACCTCACCCCATGTGTATCTTGAGGCAAAGAGACTAAAACACAAAATCAATTTATTCTATGCGCCGCGCCCAGACGTTTACGAGGTGGGACTAATGTCCCACCCACTTTTGCTCATTCGCCCGCAAGAGGATGACTTCCCACAATTGTCGCAACTGGAGGTCTCGCGGCAGCCTCTATTAGGCTGGACTCACTCTCGCACTCAACCCGTGCAATTTGGAAGCCTGGAACCTGACGCTTGTGGCCTGGAGCTGGAGAACAAGTGAGCTTGTGTGCTTGTTAATGGCGGATGGGAGCTTGACCCTGCACGACACAAAAGGAGCCTTGCGACTCTATCAGACCACAGGAGGACCTTCGTCATGTCACGGCGAAGGTGAGGCGGTAGGTGGCAGGCCGCAGGCGGCCTAGGCTTGTGTGCCTGGGTCACCCTGCGGCCGAGTTTATGGGTTAGATCGGGGGGGCGTTTGTGGTGGTGTAGGCGGTCTGTGAGTGGGTGGATGATGTTCAGTGGACTGTGGCGAAGGTCGTGAGGTTGGTGGCAAGACGTGTGGAGGTGTGGAGTGACGAATGAGTCTCGCCGGAGGTTGGCCCGAGATGGGGAAGATGGCGGTGGACAGTGGCTGTCAAGGGGTGTTTTGTGAAATAAATTGAGGGGAATTGAAGTGGGGATGGAGACGAGTGATTCTAACCTAACTAAGTGGACGAAGGGGAGAGATGGCGGCTGGCAGTATTTGCTGTCGCCAGAGAAGACAACGTCCAGTGGAGGGAGACGACGGCGACGACGGGGCTAGGGATGCTCGCGCAGGTGTTGCGCGACGCGGAGGAGGATGGTGGGGATAGCTCTGCCACTAGTATTGTGGCAGAGCGACGAGAAAGAGGAGGGAGGCCCGTTGGAGCTTGCTGGACCACTTGGCCGGAGGAGAAGAAGAAGAAATTGAGGTGGATCTCTGGCTAAGTCGAGCTGAGGAGGTGCGGCCAAGGTTGAGGATCATTTTATAGATGCTGGTAGGGGTTCCTGTGCTTGGAAGACAAGCTTCCAAGTGCGGGAATCCTCGCTGGAGATGGAATTATATGGGATACTGAAAAACGTCGCGGCAACCGGGTTTGAGGGTTTTGTTATAACGTTGTAGTAAAGCCGGTTATTACCAACATTTCAAATATAAATTTTTTACTCGGAAAATGAAAGAGTTCCCGAGGTAGAACTCAGGGAGCAAGTCGTATTCTAGAGATATACATGTTTCTTTTACAAAAAGAAAGAGAGAGGGAAAGAAATTGTTGTTTTCTCTTTGTTCTGCAGAGGGGGATGCTCTTCTTTCTCTCTTTCTTGAGATCTCCTTCTTTTCTCTGTTCTGCAGAGGTGATATTCTTCTTCTGCAATGGTGATGCTCTTCTTCTTCTTCCTGCTGTTCCTGCGTTGGTGATGTTTTTTTTCTTTCTTCAGAGCTCCTTGTTCTTCTTCTTCTTTGGTTTTCTGCCTTGACCTCTCTTCTTCTTTTTCTGCAATCGTGGTGACCCTTTCTCTTTTCCCCTTTTTTTTTTTTGGCTGCAGAGCTTCTGCCTTCAGCTACTAAGTCTTCCTTTCTTCTTCTTCTGCTTGGGCCGTTGCTCTTCCTTCTTCTTCAGCCTGCCTTCTTTCCTGCTCTGGCTGCTGACTTTCCGTCGTCTGACCCGGTGCTTCGACGACTTAACTATGCATTTGCTACAGTGCAGCTCCTTCTTCTTCGCCTGCACTTCTTCTTCCGCGGGTCTTCTTCTTCTTCTTTGGCCTGCACACTTCAGAGTTTTTCGTCAAGAGGCAAAACCTACTCTACCCTCCCCCCCCTCGCGTCTCTCTTTCTCTCTGAAACCACTCTTGGGAAAGCTCTCCCAGAGCTACCGGGTAATCGGGTTCGGGTCAGGCCCGGGTCCAGGCCCACCGGCGTGCGTGGTGGGCGAGGAGTGCAGTCAGTCTAAGTCGGGTCGGGTCAGGTCCGCGAGGCGTGAGCGCGGACGAGACCGGGTAACCGGGCGGGTGTAAGGGGACCTCACCCCGTGTACTGAGGCAATGAGGCTAGTGCACGAAATCAATTTAAACAGTGGAATGTGTGTGAGGCTTACCGATGTGGGACTAAACGCAGACCGTTCCTCGCGTGCGCCTGCTGGGAGACCGCGGCTTGGCTTCTGCAGCTGCGGCTTCTATCTGCATACGTTGCTGGCTGGCTGCCTTCGCACGACGCCCCGTACCCCGCAGCAGCTGGAGACCTGGCGTCCTCAAGCCTGGAGTGGGAGAAGCTGCTTTAATGTGCGTCAATGGCGGTCGGACCTCAAAACCTGTCGGACACGAATATGGCCTCGCGGCCTAATCAAACCACTGGGGAACCTTCGCCGTGGCACGGCGAAGGTGAGGAGCTGCGCGGCAGGCCGCAAGGAGGTGTCTGGTGGCAGCCCTGGGTCGGACTGCAACCGGAGGAATGGGTTTGTTCGGGGGAGTGTTACGGAGGTGTGGAGTGGTAGTGGAGGGGTGGGGGGTGCTCAGTGTGATGAGGCGGAGGTGCGGTGAGGGTCGGCGAGCCGTGTGGGTTGCTGAGGTGATGGGAACGGCTCGCCGAAGGGTGGTCGGAGGCGAAGGGGGTGAAGGTGGTCAGGGTCGGTAGAGGGCTTAATTGAATAAATTGAAAGCGGGGAAAGAAAGAGGAGGAGAAGGGGAGTAGCTCTAGCTTACTTGCAGGGACGAAGGGGGAGGAACAGGGCGACAGTCGTATCGACTGTCGCCGGAGAAGACGATGCTCAGGGAGAGGGGCGGCGGCGAGCAGAGAGCCGGAGAGGCGCCAGCTGGGTGCGGCGTGGCGCGGGAAGAGCAGGGGAGGAAGTCTCTGCTGCTGGTAATGCGGCAGAGCGAAGAGGTGGAGGGGGAGGAAGCCGCCGGAGCTGGTGAGCGTCTGCCGGAGGAAGAAGAGAAGAAAGCTGGGGGTTTTCTCCGTCAGATCCAGGCTGCCCTGGTCGGTGGAGCAGCGGGGGGTATTTATAGGGATGAAACAGGGAGGAAGGCGGAGGGAGACGACGTGTCTCCTTCGCCGGAGAATGGTCGGAACACGAACCCATACCGTCCGTGCGTTCGCACGGCCGGTATGGTGGGCTACAATGACCAGGGGGGTGCCCCTGCGACGGCTGACGACGCAGGGCACCCCCGGTTTACTTGCCAGGTCCCCCACCTCACCCTGCGCGGCGCCATGCTCCGCGCAAGGTCGCCGGAGCATGGTGCTGGCAGGGTTTTGCAGGAGGGACCTGATTGCAAAGAACGAAGGAGAGTTAGGGGCCAAAATGCGAGGGTTCAAAAGTTGAGGGCCAAAGAGTAAATATATGAGGACCAAAGTGTGAAGTCGGTCAAGGGGGTTTCTTCTTAGGCTCAAGTTTTTATACATGACTAATTAGGACCTAAGGAATCTGATGGTGAATTTTATTTTCATATTAAACCTTGTTTGACCGGTCAATTTGCGCAAAAACCCAAATTAAGTTATTAATTGGGCATGGTTCTCAATGTAGGTCAAAATGGGTTCTAAAGGCCAAATTGAAGGTTCTAAACCCTAGAGATTATTTTTATATGAATTTTAGAGGGTTTATTCTATTTTTACTTTGCCTCGAACCTTGTGAATTGAAGTGGGTTGTTTTAGGGTTACAGATTATCATTTGGTTCCTTGGAAGTGTTGTAGCCCTTGCTAGATCATCCCATCCCACTTTTATTCTTATTAAGCTGTTTTGACTTGTGTTTGGGCCCAGAATTACCCTGTATGCAGATTATACTGGTAAAATTGCACTTTTACCCCTTATGACTGGTTTTCTTCTCAAACTCAGAATTCTCTGAGTTAAGCCTTTCCTTGAGATATGTAGGAGCTTTTATCCTTTGTATTGGGTCAAAATGAGCTAGTTATGGCTCATGATGAGGTTCTCATCATACCCCCATGCCTAGCTTTTGCTAGTCCCTTAGCAAAAACTTAAGGTTTCAACCCTTGTTCTAGACCATGAAGTTTTTAATGGTTTTAGATAAGTGCCTTTTTTATTTGAGCATAGATTAGGTTAGAATGCTGACCATAGGCCTAAAAGGTACTCTAGTACCAATCAAGATCCAAATCTGTCTAGCCTTAGCCTCAGTCTTTTAGCAAAGGTTTTTAAGGCCCGCAAGAACTAACCTAAGGTTTATTGGACTTCGTGGTTAAAGCACCCGTGCTTGAAATGATTTTAGCCCTGGCTCAGTTCGCAGTGCGTTTTGTAAGAGAGAGATAGAAAGTTTTTCTGTTTGGAGAGTTTTCTCTCTCTTTTTCTTTTTAGTTCTAGCCTAGGATTGGCTTTTCAACACGGTCTGTATCAGATTCCTTGCTCCCACCATCAATCCTCAAGGGTTCCTGGCGATCGATGCTTCGAGATAGCACCGCCCATGGCAACCCCCGGAACCCTGGCTATTGAGATTTCGAGATAATCCCATCCATGGTATTCCGTGGCCGAATCCAGACCCTGGCAATTGACACTTCGAGATAATGCCATCCATGGAATCTGAACCAGCAGAGTGCTTACATGCCCCCCGTAGGATATGTAAATATCCTAAGAGACAAGCACCGAGGAGATGATATTTTGTTACGCATCTTCGAGGGGATTTCCCGCCTCTCCGCGCTGGGAACTCGTCCAAATCAACTTGCGTTGATCGGCCGCTCCTATTCTAGGTGTTCTTTTCAGATTTTTGCGACGCTTCTGCGTGATTCTGATTTTTACGCTTACTGAACCAGGCTGTGTGTGAGATTAGGGTGCTTAGATTACTGAGTCCCGTAAACCAAAAATTAGTTAACGAGGCCGAATACTTCCTAAGCCTTAGACCTAATACTTCAGCTTTTCATTTTCCTCAACCTCTTGAGGAGTGTCCAGATCTTAATGGGTACTAAGAGTCTATTCAAGAATGCCTAAGGTTTGCATTCTTACTAATCTCATTATGCACTTTTCAGTTATTTTCTTGAATGAGGTCTAGAACTTAGGTTAATTCCTTAGTTCCTTACTAATGACTATCACTTTTTCTCATAATTTTGTGCTCCTTTTTCATTTTGTTTCTTTTCTCCTTCACAAAATTTTCCTTCTCTTTTCCTCTTATTCTTTTTCGAAAATTTTTTTAATTTTTATGGTATTTTTGGCATATGTGAATTTTTTGTTTGAAACCTTTTCTTACAAGTTTTTGCACTTTCCTACCCCCCCATGCCTAAGATTTGCAATGTCCTCATTGTAACCTAGGGGGTCTTAGTTCATTCCTTAAGACAGAAATTTGGATGAGTGAATGGGTCGGGTTGAATTTTTGCGGACGATTTCAAATCCCAGATGCAAACATCTGAGTTGGGGTCGGCTGTCTACAAGGGTGAACTTCGAGTGCTGAAAGGTGTCAGAACAAGTTTCAGGTTTTCAAAGAGAATGACGGGCTGCCTCCCGTTAAGCGCTGAGTTTTACGCCATCGGCTGGGCGCAATAAGCTCAAGGGGAAAGGAGGATATAAGATGCCTCAGCCAAATCAGTAGAAGTTACATCAATGAACGGCTTGAGTCTCTGACCGTTCACGATGAAAGGTTCAGAATCGTGGCTGAGTGGACTGATTTCGATTGCTCCATTTCCAAAAACCTGTCGGACCAAATATGGTCCGACCCACTTAGATCTCAGTTTTCCTGGGAAGAGTTTGAGTCGGGCATCAAAGAGTAGGACCTTTTGACCAGGATGAAAGATCTTTCTCGAGATGTGTTTGTCGTGGAAGGCTTTAACCCGCTCCTTGTAGATTTGCGAGTTCTCGTACGCGTCTATGCGCAATTCATCGATCTCGCTGATTTGGAGTTTTCTGTGGGTCCCAGCCTTAGAAAGATCCAGATTACAGTTCCGTACTGCCCAATAGGCTTTATGCTCCAGTTCGACGGGAAGGTGGCATGCCTTTCCGTACACCAGTCTAAAGGGAGACATGCCTAATTGGGTCTTGTGGGCGGTCCTATAGGCCCACAATGCTTCCGGAAGTCGGGACGACCAGTCCTTCCTGTCAGGTCGAACAGTGACTTGCAGGATTTTCTTGATCTCCCGATTAGACAGCTCAGCTAGACCATTAGTTTGGGGGTGGTAAGGAGTAGAGATTCGGTGAGACACCCCGTATTTGGTCATCAGTGACCTAAACTGAGCATTTGTGAAATGGGTCCCCCCATCAGAGATTATTGCACGAGGAATCCCGAACCTTGAGAAAATGTGTTGATGAATGAATTTGAGAACGATTTTGTGATCACAGGTTCGGGTCGGTATGGCTTCGATCCATTTGGACACGTAGTCCACAGCCAACAGAATGTATTCGAAACCATCCGAAACAGGAAAGGGGCCCATAAAATCAATCCCCCAAACATCAAAGATTTCGCATACTAGAATCGGTTGCATAGGCATCATGTCGCGATGGCTCATGTTGCCCAAAGTCTGGCAACGACTGCATGCCTTGCAATGACTGTATGCGTCTTTGAACAGTGTGGGCCAGTAAAAGCCGCACTGGAGGACTTTTGATGCGGTTTTATGCCCGGCAAAATGGCCACCGCATGCCTGGTCATGGCAGAAAGAGAGGATATTGTTGACTTCCCCTTCCGGGACACATCTCCAGATGATCTGATCGGCACCTATGCGGAAGAGGTACGGGTCTTCCCAAATGTAATACTTGGCATCGGAGCGTAATTTGTCTTTCTTGGCCTTCGGCCAATCGGACGGGGTCTGATGAGATGCCAAGTAATTTACAATATTAGCAAACCATGGAAGGCTAGTACCAATAGTCAGCAGGTGCTCATCGGGAAAATGCTCAGTGATGGGTCCGGAAGGGTCTATTATTTCAGAAGGAAGACGGGACAAGTGATCAGCTACCACGTTTTGTTTTCCCGCTTTATCGCGAATCTCGAGGTCAAATTCTTGCAACAGCAAGATCCATCGGATCAATCGAGGTTTCGCGTCCTTCTTTGCAAGGAGATGCCTCACAGCCGTGTGATCCGAGTATATGATGACATGGGAACCCAGAAGGTATGATCTGAACTTCTCTAGGGCAAATACTACAGCTAGCAGCTCTTTCTCAGTAACCGTATAGTTACGCTGAGCCTCATCGAGTGTTTTGCTGGCGTAGTAAATGACCACCGGTTTCTTGTCATTTTTCTGCCCCAAAACCGCTCCTACAGCGAAGTCGGATGCATCACACATGATCTCAAAGGGTTGAGACCAATCAGGGGACTGTAGGATCGGGGCTTGGGTGACTCGGTCACGCAGGATTTCAAATGCTTGAGTGCATTCCTTGGAGATTTCGAAGGGAACATCCTTGGAGAGAAGAGTGGTCAGGGGGCGTGCGATTTTTGAAAAATCAGGGATAAATCGTCGATAAAAACCGACATGCCCTAAAAAGGATCGGATGTCCCTGATCGAGCTAGGCATAGGAAGGTGAGAAATCAGATTAACCTTAGCTCGATCCACTTGGATACCTTTCTCCGAAATTGAGTGTCCCAGGACAATTCCCTCAGGCACCATGAAATGGCTCTTTTCCCAGGAAAGAACCAAATTCACGTCGATGCACCGCCTGAGTATCTGGACCAAGTGTTGGAGGCAATCGTCGAATGATGCTCCGAAAACTGAAAAGTCATCCATGAAGACTTCCAGATAATCACCTACCATATCTGAGAATATGGCAAGCATGCATCGCTGAAAAGTAGCGGGTGCATTGCAAAGACCGAAAGGCATCCTTCGGAAAGCGTATGTTCCGAAGGGGCAGGTGAATGTGGTCTTTTCTTGGTCCTCAGGATGGATTGCCACCTGGTTATAACCGGAGTACCCGTCAAGAAAGCAGAAGAACCTATTTCCCGCTAGTTTTTCGAGAATTTGATCAATGAAGGGTAGTGGGAAATGATCCTTCTTCGTGGAGGAATTGAGTCGACGGTAATCTATACAGACACTCCACGAGTTGGCTAATCGGGTAGGAATGATTTCTCCGGTCTCAGTCGTTATAGTGGTGAGTCCTGCCTTCTTAGGCACGACCTGAATTGGGCTCACCCAACGACTATCGGAGATCGGGTAGATGATCCCGGCATCTAACCACTTGATGATCTCCTTTTTCACGACCTCCTGCAGATTGGGGTTTAAGCGTCTCTGCATTTCACGAGAAGGTCGTGTGCCCTCTTCTGAATAGATATGATGAGTACAATAAGAGGGACTTATTCCAGTCAAATCATCGAGAGTCCATCCGATGGCTCTTCGATGTTGCTGGAGGACAACAATCAGACTGGTTTCCTGTTCAGGACTGAGGTTGGAATTGATGATCACAGGAAGGGTCTGATTAGAACCCAAAAAGATGTATTTCAAATGAGCAGGAAGGGGTTTCAGTTCGAGGGTGGGGTTTTCAGCAGTAGCGGGTGGTTCAGTATAGATGTGAGGTTCAAGGGTGGGAGTTACTGGGTTGTTCACATCTGGATTTGACTCCTCTATTTGCGGGTCAAGATCCTTCTGTGGTTGATGAGGCATACTCAAGTCATTCTGGAGGTGTGATTCATCAACCAAAGTCTTGATGTCACAAATTTGCTCGATGACGCCGCAATTAATTCCTTGTTGGGCCTTAAATATATCAATTTTCAGTGTTTGATCTCCAAACTTAAGCTCTATTTGGCCCTCCTCACAGCTGATGTTGGCTCTAGCAGTAGCCAAGAAAGGTCTCCCTAGAATGATTGGTGTATCCCTAGGGTTCTCAGGTGCATCCATGTCTAAGACTATAAAGTCCACTGGAAAATAGAAATCCCGCACTCTCACGATAACATCCTCGAGAATCCCTTTTGGTGACTTTATAGATCGATCTGCTAATTGTAATGTCACCTCGGTTGGTTTCAGCTCAGATTCTTCCAGATGGTCAAGTAAGGATGTGGTTATCAGATTTATAGATGCACCTAAGTCTAACAATGCTCTATCAAATTGGGTACCACCTATCTTACAGGAGATCAGGGGAGTTCCAGGATCTTTTGCCTTAGGTGGGAGTCTACTAAGGATTACAGAGCTGGCTTGCTCTGACAGAACAATTGGGCTCCCTCCCTTGGTTCGCGGCTTACGCTGGGGTGTACATATATTCTTTAGAAATCGTGCGTAAGCTGGTACGTGGCGGATTGCATCCATCAAGGGGATGTTTATGTGGACCTGCTCAAAGAGCTTGACCAGGTCCTCCTCAGGGGCCACGGGTTTGGTGGTCTTCTTTCCCTTGGTCAGGGCCTCGGGAAACGGGATCTTGGTTGGTTCCTCTAGGATAGGTCCAGGTTGTGGGTCTGGAACAGCGGTACCTTGGATAACTATCCTAGGGTCATGGTTATCAGGCTGGGAGTGGTTTGGATAATGCAGGTCTTGAGTTGTCTTACCACTACGTGTTGTTACAGAATTTAATCCAGCCTGATTTTGGTTTGGGTTTGGTAGGAGGGGTGGCTGCTGCTGAAATCCCGCACGAGAAGTTGAGGCTTCCATCTCGTCTGGAGATGGAGCAGTAGGGGCCTGATAAATCCATTGAGCGTGGCCTAAATTTGGATTCATAACGCGCTTCTGGGTTGGCACGTTATTTGGGTTAGGAAGGGGTTGGGAAGGGAGTGTGCCTGGCTGGCGAGAATTTGCCAACTGGGCCAGTTGAGTTTTAACTTCAGTAAGCTCGTCCTTGTGCTGTTTTTGAATGGCCGCATTCGATTTTTGAATGTCAGCCAGAGTCTGAAGGATTAAGGACATTTGATCTTGATTTGGCCCTGATGGATAAGTAGGGTTGGGCCGAGGCTGAGGTGGCTGGTATTGATGAGAGGGCTGTGGGCGGGACTGAAAAGGTGGTCTTTGGGTTTGGGAATTTCCCGCCCACTGAAAATTGGGATGGTTTCGCCATCCAGGGTTGTAAGTGTTGGAGAATGGGTCGTTCTGGATGGCGTTGAGGTCCTCGCAGGTCTGAGGAACCTCCTGAGAATCAGGGAAAGGAGGAATGGAGTTCCCCCGGCTGGTGAAGAAAGGATCGGATGATCTTCCAGTCCAAGAATCAGATGGGGATGGATATGGATCCATCCCAAGGGAGGATCGGTGGAGGATGTTTTGCACAGTCTCCTGTGTGGAAGGAGGTTGTGCAAAGGAGTTACGCGCAGAGGTGGCTCGCTGCAAGTGCTGAGTCAGCTCATCCACCTTCTTTTCAATGATTGAGACCTTGTCCAATCGACTGGCCATTAATTCCAGGTCGACTGATGCGGACAGGTTCTGCGTCTCATGTGCTCCCTTAAGATTCGTCGCTGCGCGGGTATTCGTCCTGTCGAATAATCCCATGGAGTCATTGTTGATGGAGTTCTCGCACATGTTTTCGAGAATCTCCCATACGGTGTCTTCATGTTGACCCATGATGTTTCCTCCGCAGGTTGCATTGACGAAAAGGCGGATGTCCTCACGGAGTCCCTGGTAAAAAGATTGGACTTGTTCCCATTTAGGAACTCCGTGATGGGGGCACTTCCTCATGAGATCCTGAAAACGATCCCATGCCTCATGGAGAGGTTCTCCTGATTGTTGAGTGAAGTGTGTAATCTGATGGCGCAAGGCGTTGGTCCGACCAACGGGAAAGAACTTTTTCAAAAACTCGGATTGAAGTTCTTCCCAAGTGTTGATCGGCCGGGTCTGAGTTTGATACCAATGGGCGGCCTTGTCCATAAGAGAAAAGGAGAACATCTTCATGAGAAGAATATCCCGATTTTGCGCATCTGATCCAAAAGTGTGGGCCAGATGCTTTAGCTGTTTGATGTGCTGGAAGGGATCTTCAGAATTAAGCCCATGGAATTTAGGTATAGCATGAATCATGTTGGGCTTTAGTTCGGAATCAGGTCCTCCAATCGGGATTCTAACTCGAGGCTCAATGGCCACCACAGCAGGATTGTAGTGGTCCCGCATCATAGGACGCTGTGGTGGGTGTACGAAGTTTTGGAAGAGGTCATTGAGTCGCTGGAGCTGGTGTTCCAGATTATTTTCTTCCTCAACTGGCTGAGCCATGATGAGGGAAGAAGAAGAACTTGGTTCTGAATCAGAAGAGAGAAAAATGTGAGGGTGTTGCTGCACAAATACGGGCGTCGAGGCTTGGCCTTGACGAGAGCGAATTTCTAATGGAGGTCTTAAGGGTGGTCTTAGAGACCTCCTTCCGTACATGCACAGTTGGGAGAGGTAAGTTTAGAAGGTGCTGGACCCAATCAAGACACCCAAAAATGTGTTGGGTGACTATAGAGGTGCGGGGCAGATGGACCCCTTGATCAGAAAGATCGTCCACCTGAGAATTACCTGGGCAGCCAGAGAGGGAGAGTCCCGCGAAGACCCCTACACGGTAGAGCGTCCCCACGGGTTACAGGGTTTCCCCCACCCGACCTCTCTTGTCACTGCGGTTCCAGGTAGACCAGAATGGGGATCTTGACCTCTTAAGTCTACCAATTTTAAGATCAGGGTGCTTAAGGTTTCACTTGAACTTTAGTCTTTTTAAGTGCAAAGAGTGACCTAATTTAAGGTTGGTTAACCCAAAGGGGTCAACTTTACCTCTTGTTTTCTTTGAGAGCTTTTTGGGTCCTTTCTTTTAGGGTTCAAGTGTTTAGAGAGAGCCAATTGTTTAGGATTTTTCTTGTTAATTATTTTCAATCAATGGCTTGGGCACACCTCTTTTGGATTTCCTCAATTCTTGATTAAGGGGTGTGTCTCTACTGAAATCCTAATGTTTGACCTTATGTTGGCTCTACTTGGTCCATTTAACTCTTTGTTGGGCAATTAGGGCTCAAGCAAGAATGTGTTAGCCCTTAAATACCCTTAATAGTGTGCAGGAGTGATGAGTTGAAAACATGCAACTTTTTATGGTTACTAAGTATGGAAGACAGGTTAGCCCTATATTGCTTGTTCTTTTTTTTTTTTTTTTTTCTTCCTCTTTAGAGTGTAGGGGTTAATAGTGAGAGAAAAGATTTACCTGTCTTCGGAGTGGTTGTGTGGTTGCTTGTCTTCTTGAGTTCCTGTAGCTGCACAAAAGAGAGGAGATTATCAGAACTTAAAAGAAACAGGAATGTTTACCTCTAGAATAGCCGTTGCTCCCCGGCAGCGGCGCCAAAATGAAAAACGTCGCGGCAACCGGGTTTGAGGGTTTTGTTATAACGTTGTAGTAAAGCCGGTTATTACCAACATTTCAAATATAAATTTTTTACTCGAAAAATGAAAGAGTTCCCGAGGTCGAACTCAGGGAGCAAGTCGTATTCTAGAGATATACATGTTTCTTTTACAAAAAGAAAGAGAGAGGGAAAGAAATTGTTGTTTTCTCTTTGTTCTGCAGAGGGGGATGCTCTTCTTTCTCTCTTTCTTGAGATCTCCTTCTTTTCTCTGTTCTGCAGAGGTGATATTCTTCTTCTGCAATGGTGATGCTCTTCTTCTTCTTCCTGCTGTTCCTGCGTTGGTGATGTTTTTTTTCTTTCTTCAGAGCTCCTTGTTCTTCTTCTTCTTTGGTTTTCTGCCTTGACCTCTCTTCTTCTTTTTCTGCAATCGTGGTGACCCTTTCTCTTTTCCCCTTTTTTTTTTTTGGCTGCAGAGCTTCTGCCTTCAGCTACTAAGTCTTCCTTTCTTCTTCTTCTGCTTGGGCCGTTGCTCTTCCTTCTTCTTCAGCCTGCCTTCTTTCCTGCTCTGGCTGCTGACTTTCCGTCGTCTGACCCGGTGCTTCGACGACTTAACTATGCATTTGCTACATTGCAGCTCCTTCTTCTTCGCCTGCACTTCTTCTTCCGCGGGTCTTCTTCTTCTTCTTTGGCCTGCACACTTCAGAGTTTTTCGTCAAGAGGCAAAACCTACTCTACCCTCCCCCCCCCCCGCGTCTCTCTTTCTCTCTGAAACCACTCTTGGGAAAGCTCTCCCAGAGCTACCGGGTAATCGGGTTCGGGTCAGGCCCGGGTCCAGGCCCACCGGCGTGCGTGGTGGGCGAGGAGTGCAGTCAGTCTAAGTCGGGTCAGGTCAGGTCCGCGAGGCGTGAGCGCGGACGAGACCGGGTAACCGGGCGGGTGTAAGGGGACCTCACCCCGTGTACTGAGGCAATGAGGCTAGTGCACGAAATCAATTTAAACAGTGGAATGTGTGTGAGGCTTACCGATGTGGGACTAAACGCAGACCGTTCCTCGCGTGCGCCTGCTGGGAGACCGCGGCTTGGCTTCTGCAGCTGCGGCTTCTATCTGCATACGTTGCTGGCTGGCTGCCTTCGCACGACGCCCCGTACCCCGCAGCAGCTGGAGACCTGGCGTCCTCAAGCCTGGAGCGGGAGAAGCTGCTTTAATGTGCGTCAATGGCGGTCGGACCTCAAAACCTGTCGGACACGAATATGGCCTCGCGGCCTAATCAAACCACTGGGGAACCTTCGCCGTGGCACGGCGAAGGTGAGGAGCTGCGCGGCAGGCCGCAAGGAGGTGTCTGGTGGCAGCCCTGGGTCGGACTGCAACCGGAGGAATGGGTTTGTTCGGGGGAGTGTTACGGAGGTGTGGAGTGGTAGTGGAGGGGTGGGGGGTGCTCAGTGTGATGAGGCGGAGGTGCGGTGAGGGTCGGCGAGCCGTGTGGGTTGCTGAGGTGATGGGAACGGCTCGCCGGAGGGTGGTCGGAGGCGAAGGGGGTGAAGGTGGTCAGGGTCGGTAGAGGGCTTAATTGAATAAATTGAAAGCGGGGAAAGAAAGAGGAGGAGAAGGGGAGTAGCTCTAGCTTACTTGCAGGGACGAAGGGGGAGGAACAGGGCGACAGTCGTATCGACTGTCGCCGGAGAAGACGATGCTCAGGGAGAGGGGCGGCGGCGAGCAGAGAGCCGGAGAGGCGCCAGCTGGGTGCGGCGTGGCGCGGGAAGAGCAGGGGAGGAAGTCTCTGCTGCTGGTAATGCGGCAGAGCGAAGAGGTGGAGGGGGAGGAAGCCGCCGGAGCTGGTGAGCGTCTGCCGGAGGAAGAAGAGAAGAAAGCTGGGGGTTTTCTCCGTCAGATCCAGGCTGCCCTGGTCGGTGGAGCAGCGGGGGGTATTTATAGGGATGAAACAGGGAGGAAGGCGGAGGGAGACGACGTGTCTCCTTCGCCGGAGAATGGTCGGAACACGAACCCATACCGTCCGTGCGTTCGCACGGCCGGTATGGTGGGCTACAATGACCAGGGGGGTGCCCCTGCGACGGCTGACGACGCAGGGCACCCCCGGTTTACTTGCCAGGTCCCCCACCTCACCCTGCGCGGCGCCATGCTCCGCGCAAGGTCGCCGGAGCATGGTGCTGGCAGGGTTTTGCAGGAGGGACCTGATTGCAAAGAACGAAGGAGAGTTAGGGGCCAAAATGCGAGGGTTCAAAAGTTGAGGGCCAAAGAGTAAATATATGAGGACCAAAGTGTGAAGTCGGTCAAGGGGGTTTCTTCTTAGGCTCAAGTTTTTATACATGACTAATTAGGACCTAAGGAATCTGATGGTGAATTTTATTTTCATATTAAACCTTGTTTGACCGGTCAATTTGCGTAAAAACCCAAATTAAGTTATTAATTGGGCATGGTTCTCAATGTAGGTCAAAATGGGTTCTAAAGGCCAAATTGAAGGTTCTAAACCCTAGAGATTATTTTTCTATGAATTTTAGAGGGTTTATTCTATTTTTACTTTGCCTCGAACCTTGTGAATTGAAGTGGGTTGTTTTAGGGTTACAGATTATCATTTGGTTCCTTGGAAGTGTTGTAGCCCTTGCTAGATCATCCCATCCCACTTTTATTCTTATTAAGCTGTTTTGACCTGTGTTTGGGCCCAGAATTACCCTGTATGCAGATTATACTGGTAAAATTTCACTTTTACCCCTTATGACTGGTTTTCTTCTCAAACTCAGAATTCTCTGAGTTAAGCCTTTCCTTGAGATATGTAGGAGCTTTTATCCTTTGTATTGGGTCAAAATGAGCTAGTTATGGCTCATGATGAGGTTCTCATCATACCCCCATGCCTAGCTTTTGCTAGTCCCTTAGCAAAAACTTAAGGTTTCAACCCTTGTTCTAGACCATGAAGTTTTTAATGGTTTTAGATAAGTGCCTTTTTTATTTGAGCATAGATTAGGTTAGAATGCTGACCATAGGCCTAAAAGGTACTCTAGTACCAATCAAGATCCAAATCTGTCTAGCCTTAGCCTCAGTCTTTTAGCAAAGGTTTTTAAGGCCCGCAAGAACTAACCTAAGGTTTATTGGACTTCGTGGTTAAAGCACCCGTGCTTGAAATGATTTTAGCCCTGGCTCAGTTCGCAGTGCGTTTTGTAAGAGAGAGATAGAAAGTTTTTCTGTTTGGAGAGTTTTCTCTCTCTTTTTCTTTTTAGTTCTAGCCTAGGATTGGCTTTTCAACACGGTCTGTATCAGATTCCTTGCTCCCACCATCAATCCTCAAGGGTTCCTGGCGATCGATGCTTCGAGATAGCACCGCCCATGGCAACCCCCGGAACCCTGGCTATTGAGATTTCGAGATAATCCCATCCATGGTATTCCGTGGCCGAATCCAGACCCTGGCAATTGACACTTCGAGATAATGCCATCCATGGAATCTGAACCAGCAGAGTGCTTACATGCCCCCCGTAGGATATGTAAATATCCTAAGAGACAAGCACCGAGGAGATGATATTTTGTTACGCATCTTCGAGGGGATTTCCCGCCTCTCCGCGCTGGGAACTCGTCCAAATCAACTTGCGTTGATCGGCCGCTCCTATTCTAGGTGTTCTTTTCAGATTTTTGCGACGCTTCTGCGTGATTCTGATTTTTACGCTTACTGAACCAGGCTGTGTGTGAGATTAGGGTGCTTAGATTACTGAGTCCCGTAAACCAAAAATTAGTTAACGAGGCCGAATACTTCCTAAGCCTTAGACCTAATACTTCAGCTTTTCATTTTCCTCAACCTCTTGAGGAGTGTCCAGATCTTAATGGGTACTAAGAGTCTATTCAAGAATGCCTAAGGTTTGCATTCTTACTAATCTCATTGTGCACTTTTCTGTTATTTTCTTGAATGAGGTCTAGAACTTAGGTTAATTCCTTAGTTCCTTACTAATGACTATCACTTTTTCTCATAATTTTATGCTCCTTTTTCATTTTGTTTCTTTTCTCCTTCACAAAATTTTCCTTCTCCTCTTTTCCTCTTATTCTTTTTTGAAAAATTTTTTAATTTTTATGGTATTTTTGGCATATGTGAATTTTTTGTTTGAAACCTTTTCTTACAAGTTTTTGCACTTTCCTACCCCCCCATGCCTAAGATTTGCAATGTCCTCATTGTAACCTAGGGGGTCTTAGTTCATTCCTTAAGACAGAAATTTGGATGAGTGAATGGGTCGGGTTGAATTTTTGCGGACGATTTCAAATCCCAGATGCAAACATCTGAGTTGGGGTCGGCTGTCTACAAGGGTGAACTTCGAGTGCTGAAAGGTGTCAGAACAAGTTTCAGGTTTTCAAAGAGAATGACGGGCTGCCTCCCGTTAAGCGCTGAGTTTTACGCCATCGGCTGGGCGCAATAAGCTCAAGGGGAAAGGAGGATATAAGATGCCTCAGCCAAATCAGTAGAAGTTACATCAATGAACGGCTTGAGTCTCTGACCGTTCACGATGAAAGGTTCAGAATCGTGGCTGAGTGGACTGATTTCGATTGCTCCATTTCCAAAAACCTGTCGGACCAAATATGGTCCGACCCACTTAGATCTCAGTTTTCCTGGGAAGAGTTTGAGTCGGGCATCAAAGAGTAGGACCTTTTGACCAGGATGAAAGATCTTTCTCGAGATGTGTTTGTCGTGGAAGGCTTTAACCCGCTCCTTGTAGATTTGCGAGTTCTCGTACGCGTCTATGCGCAATTCATCGATCTCGCTGATTTGGAGTTTTCTGTGGGTCCCAGCCTTAGAAAGATCCAGATTACAGTTCCGTACTGCCCAATAGGCTTTATGCTCCAGTTCGACGGGAAGGTGGCATGCCTTTCCGTACACCAGTCTAAAGGGAGACATGCCTAATTGGGTCTTGTGGGCGGTCCTATAGGCCCACAATGCTTCCGGAAGTCGGGACGACCAGTCCTTCCTGTCAGGTCGAACAGTGACTTGCAGGATTTTCTTGATCTCCCGATTAGACAGCTCAGCTAGACCATTAGTTTGGGGGTGGTAAGGAGTAGAGATTCGGTGAGACACCCCGTATTTGGTCATCAGTGACCTAAACTGAGCATTTGTGAAATGGGTCCCCCCATCAGAGATTATTGCACGAGGAATCCCGAACCTTGAGAAAATGTGTTGATGAATGAATTTGAGAACGATTTTGTGATCACAGGTTCGGGTCGGTATGGCTTCGATCCATTTGGACACGTAGTCCACAGCCAACAGAATGTATTCGAAACCATCCGAAACAGGAAAGGGGCCCATAAAATCAATCCCCCAAACATCAAAGATTTCGCATACTAGAATCGGTTGCATAGGCATCATGTCGCGATGGCTCATGTTGCCCAAAGTCTGGCAACGACTGCATGCCTTGCAATGACTGTATGCGTCTTTGAACAGTGTGGGCCAGTAAAAGCCGCACTGGAGGACTTTTGATGCGGTTTTATGCCCGGCAAAATGGCCACCGCATGCCTGGTCATGGCAGAAAGAGAGGATATTGTTGACTTCCCCTTCCGGGACACATCTCCAGATGATCTGATCGGCACCTATGCGGAAGAGGTACGGGTCTTCCCAAATGTAATACTTGGCATCGGAGCGTAATTTGTCTTTCTTGGCCTTCGGCCAATCGGACGGGGTCTGATGAGATGCCAAGTAATTTACAATATTAGCAAACCATGGAAGGCTAGTACCAATAGTCAGCAGGTTCTCATCGGGAAAATGCTCAGTGATGGGTCCGGAAGGGTCTATTATTTCAGAAGGAAGACGGGACAAGTGATTAGCTACCACGTTTTGTTTTCCCGCTTTATCGCGAATCTCGAGGTCAAATTCTTGCAACAGCAAGATCCATCGGATCAATCGAGGTTTCGCGTCCTTCTTTGCAAGGAGATGCCTCACAGCCGTGTGATCCGAGTATATGATGACATGGGAACCCAGAAGGTATGATCTGAACTTCTCTAGGGCAAATACTACAGCTAGCAGCTCTTTCTCAGTAACCGTATAGTTACGCTGAGCCTCATCGAGTGTTTTGCTGGCGTAGTAAATGACCACCGGTTTCTTGTCATTTTTCTGCCCCAAAACCGCTCCTACAGCGAAGTCGGATGCATCACACATGATCTCAAAGGGTTGAGACCAATCAGGGGACTGTAGGATCGGGGCTTGGGTGACTCGGTCACGCAGGATTTCAAATGCTTGAGTGCATTCCTTGGAGATTTCGAAGGGAACATCCTTGGAGAGAAGAGTGGTCAGGGGGCGTGCGATTTTTGAAAAATCAGGGATAAATCGTCGATAAAAACCGACATGCCCTAAAAAGGATCGGATGTCCCTGATCGAGCTAGGCATAGGAAGGTGAGAAATCAGATTAACCTTAGCTCGATCCACTTGGATACCTTTCTCCGAAATTGAGTGTCCCAGGACAATTCCCTCAGGCACCATGAAATGGCTCTTTTCCCAGGAAAGAACCAAATTCACGTCGATGCACCGCCTGAGTATCTGGACCAAGTGTTGGAGGCAATCGTCGAATGATGCTCCGAAAACTGAAAAGTCATCCATGAAGACTTCCAGATAATCACCTACCATATCTGAGAATATGGCAAGCATGCATCGCTGAAAAGTAGCGGGTGCATTGCAAAGACCGAAAGGCATCCTTCGGAAAGCGTATGTTCCGAAGGGGCAGGTGAATGTGGTCTTTTCTTGGTCCTCAGGATGGATTGCCACCTGGTTATAACCGGAGTACCCGTCAAGAAAGCAGAAGAACCTATTTCCCGCTAGTTTTTCGAGAATTTGATCAATGAAGGGTAGTGGGAAATGATCCTTCTTCGTGGAGGAATTGAGTCGACGGTAATCTATACAGACTCTCCACGAGTTGGCTAATCGGGTAGGAATGATTTCTCCGGTCTCAGTCGTTATAGTGGTGAGTCCTGCCTTCTTAGGCACGACCTGAATTGGGCTCACCCAACGACTATCGGAGATCGGGTAGATGATCCCGGCATCTAACCACTTGATGATCTCCTTTTTCACGACCTCCTGCAGATTGGGGTTTAAGCATCTCTGCATTTCACGAGAAGGTCGTGTGCCCTCTTCTGAATAGATATGATGAGTACAATAAGAGGGACTTATTCCAGTCAAATCATCGAGAGTCCATCCGATGGCTCTTCGATGTTGCTGGAGGACAACAATCAGACTGGTTTCCTGTTCAGGACTGAGGTTGGAATTGATGATCACAGGAAGGGTCTGATTAGAACCCAAAAAGATGTATTTCAAATGAGCAGGAAGGGGTTTCAGTTCGAGGGTGGGGTTTTCAGCAGCAGCGGGTGGTTCAGTATAGATGTGAGGTTCAAGGGTGGGAGTTACTGGGTTGTTCACATCTGGATTTGACTCCTCTATTTGCGGGTCAAGATCCTTCTGTGGTTGATGAGGCATACTCAAGTCATTCTGGAGGTGTGATTCATCAACCAAAGTCTTGATGTCACAAATTTGCTCGATGACGCCGCAATTAATTCCTTGTTGGGCCTTAAATATATCAATTTTCAGTGTTTGATCTCCAAACTTAAGCTCTATTTGGCCCTCCTCACAGCTGATGTTGGCTCTAGCAGTAGCCAAGAAAGGTCTCCCTAGAATGATTGGTGTATCCCTAGGGTTCTCAGGTGCATCCATGTCTAAGACTATAAAGTCCACTGGAAAATAGAAATCCCGCACTCTCACGATAACATCCTCGAGAATCCCTTTTGGTGACTTTATAGATCGATCTGCTAATTGTAATGTCACCTCGGTTGGTTTCAGCTCAGATTCTTCCAGATGGTCAAGTAAGGATGTGGTTATCAGATTTATAGATGCACCTAAGTCTAACAATGCTCTATCAAATTGGGTACCACCTATCTTACAGGAGATCAGGGGAGTTCCAGGATCTTTTGCCTTAGGTGGGAGTCTACTAAGGATTACAGAGCTGGCTTGCTCTGACAGAACAATTGGGCTCCCTCCCTTGGTTCGCGGCTTACGCTGGGGTGTACATATATTCTTTAGAAATCGTGCGTAAGCTGGTACGTGGCGGATTGCATCCATCAAGGGGATGTTTATGTGGACCTGCTCAAAGAGCTTGACCAGGTCCTCCTCAGGGGCCACGGGTTTGGTGGTCTTCTTTCCCTTGGTCAGGGCCTCGGGAAACGGGATCTTGGTTGGTTCCTCTAGGATAGGTCCAGGTTGTGGGTCTGGAACAGCGGTACCTTGGATAACTATCCTAGGGTCATGGTTATCAGGCTGGGAGTGGTTTGGATAATGCAGGTCTTGAGTTGTCTTACCACTACGTGTTGTTACAGAATTTAATCCAGCCTGATTTTGGTTTGGGTTTGGTAGGAGGGGTGGCTGCTGCTGAAATCCCGCACGAGAAGTTGAGGCTTCCATCTCGTCTGGAGATGGAGCAGTAGGGGCCTGATAAATCCATTGAGCGTGGCCTAAATTTGGATTCATAACGCGCTTCTGGGTTGGCACGTTATTTGGGTTAGGAAGGGGTTGGGAAGGGAGTGTGCCTGGCTGGCGAGAATTTGCCAACTGGGCCAGTTGAGTTTTAACTTCAGTAAGCTCGTCCTTGTGCTGTTTTTGAATGGCCGCATTCGATTTTTGAATGTCAGCCAGAGTCTGAAGGATTAAGGACATTTGATCTTGATTTGGCCCTGATGGATAAGTAGGGTTGGGCCGAGGCTGAGGTGGCTGGTATTGATGAGAGGGCTGTGGGCGGGACTGAAAAGGTGGTCTTTGGGTTTGGGAATTTCCCGCCCACTGAAAATTGGGATGGTTTCGCCATCCAGGGTTGTAAGTGTTGGAGAATGGGTCGTTCTGGATGGCGTTGAGGTCCTCGCAGGTCTGAGGAACCTCCTGAGAATCAGGGAAAGGAGGAATGGAGTTCCCCCGGCTGGTGAAGAAAGGATCGGATGATCTTCCAGTCCAAGAATCAGATGGGGATGGATATGGATCCATCCCAAGGGAGGATCGGTGGAGGATGTTTTGCACAGTCTCCTGTGTGGAAGGAGGTTGTGCAAAGGAGTTACGCGCAGAGGTGGCTCGCTGCAAGTGCTGAGTCAGCTCATCCACCTTCTTTTCAATGATTGAGACCTTGTCCAATCGACTGGCCATTAATTCCAGGTCGACTGATGCGGACAGGTTCTGCGTCTCATGTGCTCCCTTAAGATTCGTCGCTGCGCGGGTATTCGTCCTGTCGAATAATCCCATGGAGTCATTGTTGATGGAGTTCTCGCACATGTTTTCGAGAATCTCCCATACGGTGTCTTCATGTTGACCCATGATGTTTCCTCCGCAGGTTGCATTGACGAAAAGGCGGATGTCCTCACGGAGTCCCTGGTAAAAAGATTGGACTTGTTCCCATTTAGGAACTCCGTGATGGGGGCACTTCCTCATGAGATCCTGAAAACGATCCCATGCCTCATGGAGAGGTTCTCCTGATTGTTGAGTGAAGTGTGTAATCTGATGGCGCAAGGCGTTGGTCCGACCAACGGGAAAGAACTTTTTCAAAAACTCGGATTGAAGTTCTTCCCAAGTGTTGATCGGCCGGGTCTGAGTTTGATACCAATGGGCGGCCTTGTCCATAAGAGAAAAGGAGAACATCTTCATGAGAAGAATATCCCGATTTTGCGCATCTGATCCAAAAGTGTGGGCCAGATGCTTTAGCTGTTTGATGTGCTGGAAGGGATCTTCAGAATTAAGCCCATGGAATTTAGGTATAGCATGAATCATGTTGGGCTTTAGTTCGGAATCAGGTCCTCCAATCGGGATTCTAACTCGAGGCTCAATGGCCACCACAGCAGGATTGTAGTGGTCCCGCATCATAGGACGCTGTGGTGGGTGTACGAAGTTTTGGAAGAGGTCATTGAGTCGCTGGAGCTGGTGTTCCAGATTATTTTCTTCCTCAACTGGCTGAGCCATGATGAGGGAAGAAGAAGAACTTGGTTCTGAATCAGAAGAGAGAAAAATGTGAGGGTGTTGCTGCACAAATACGGGCGTCGAGGCTTGGCCTTGACGAGAGCGAATTTCTAATGGAGGTCTTAAGGGTGGTCTTAGAGACCTCCTTCCGTACATGCACAGTTGGGAGAGGTAAGTTTAGAAGGTGCTGGACCCAATCAAGACACCCAAAAATGTGTTGGGTGACTATAGAGGTGCGGGGCAGATGGACCCCTTGATCAGAAAGATCGTCCACCTGAGAATTACCTGGGCAGCCAGAGAGGGAGAGTCCCGCGAAGACCCCTACACGGTAGAGCGTCCCCACGGGTTACAGGGTTTCCCCCACCCGACCTCTCTTGTCACTGCGGTTCCAGGTAGACCAGAATGGGGATCTTGACCTCTTAAGTCTACCAATTTTAAGATCAGGGTGCTTAAGGTTTCACTTGAACTTTAGTCTTTTTAAGTGCAAAGAGTGACCTAATTTAAGGTTGGTTAACCCAAAGGGGTCAACTTTACCTCTTGTTTTCTTTGAGAGCTTTTTGGGTCCTTTCTTTTAGGGTTCAAGTGTTTAGAGAGAGCCAATTGTTTAGGATTTTTCTTGTTAATTATTTTCAATCAATGGCTTGGGCACACCTCTTTTGGATTTCCTCAATTCTTGATTAAGGGGTGTGTCTCTACTGAAATCCTAATGTTTGACCTTATGTTGGCTCTACTTGGTCCATTTAACTCTTTGTTGGGCAATTAGGGCTCAAGCAAGAATGTGTTAGCCCTTAAATACCCTTAATAGTGTGCAGGAGTGATGAGTTGAAAACATGCAACTTTTTATGGTTACTAAGTATGGAAGACAGGTTAGCCCTATATTGCTTGTTCTTTTTTTTTTTTTTTTTCTTCCTCTTTAGAGTGTAGGGGTTAATAGTGAGAGAAAAGATTTACCTGTCTTCGGAGTGGTTGTGTGGTTGCTTGTCTTCTTGAGTTCCTGTAGCTGCACAAAAGAGAGGAGATTATCAGAACTTAAAAGAAACAGGAATGTTTACCTCTAGAATAGCCGTTGCTCCCCGGCAGCGGCGCCAAAATGAAAAACGTCGCGGCAACCGGGTTTGAGGGTTTTGTTATAACGTTGTAGTAAAGCCGGTTATTACCAACATTTCAAATATAAATTTTTTACTCGGAAAATGAAAGAGTTCCCGAGGTCGAACTCAGGGAGCAAGTCGTATTCTAGAGATATACATGTTTCTTTTACAAAAAGAAAGAGAGAGGGAAAGAAATTGTTGTTTTCTCTTTGTTCTGCAGAGGGGGATGCTCTTCTTTCTCTCTTTCTTGAGATCTCCTTCTTTTCTCTGTTCTGCAGAGGTGATATTCTTCTTCTGCAATGGTGATGCTCTTCTTCTTCTTCCTGCTGTTCCTGCGTTGGTGATGTTTTTTTTCTTTCTTCAGAGCTCCTTGTTCTTCTTCTTCTTTGGTTTTCTGCCTTGACCTCTCTTCTTCTTTTTCTGCAATCGTGGTGACCCTTTCTCTTTTCCCCTTTTTTTTTTTTGGCTGCAGAGCTTCTGCCTTCAGCTACTAAGTCTTCCTTTCTTCTTCTGCTTGGGCCGTTGCTCTTCCTTCTTCTTCAGCCTGCCTTCTTTCCTGCTCTGGCTGCTGACTTTCCGTCGTCTGACCCGGTGCTTCGACGACTTAACTATGCATTTGCTACAGTGCAGCTCCTTCTTCGCCTGCACTTCTTCTTCCGCGGGTCTTCTTCTTCTTCTTTGGCCTGCACACTTCAGAGTTTTTCGTCAAGAGGCAAAACCTACTCTACCCTCCCCCCCCCCCCGCGTCTCTCTTTCTCTCTGAAACCACTCTTGGGAAAGCTCTCCCAGAGCTACCGGGTAATCGGGTTCGGGTCAGGCCCGGGTCCAGGCCCACCGGCGTGCGTGGTGGGCGAGGAGTGCAGTCAGTCTAAGTCGGGTCAGGTCAGGTCCGCGAGGCGTGAGCGCGGACGAGACCGGGTAACCGGGCGGGTGTAAGGGGACCTCACCCCGTGTACTGAGGCAATGAGGCTAGTGCACGAAATCAATTTAAACAGTGGAATGTGTGTGAGGCTTACCGATGTGGGACTAAACGCAGACCGTTCCTCGCGTGCGCCTGCTGGGAGACCGCGGCTTGGCTTCTGCAGCTGCGGCTTCTATCTGCATACGTTGCTGGCTGGCTGCCTTCGCACGACGCCCCGTACCCCGCAGCAGCTGGAGACCTGGCGTCCTCAAGCCTGGAGCGGGAGAAGCTGCTTTAATGTGCGTCAATGGCGGTCGGACCTCAAAACCTGTCGGACACGAATATGGCCTCGCGGCCTAATCAAACCACTGGGGAACCTTCGCCGTGGCACGGCGAAGGTGAGGAGCTGCGCGGCAGGCCGCAAGGAGGTGTCTGGTGGCAGCCCTGGGTCGGACTGCAACCGGAGGAATGGGTTTGTTCGGGGGAGTGTTACGGAGGTGTGGAGTGGTAGTGGAGGGGTGGGGGGTGCTCAGTGTGATGAGGCGGAGGTGCGGTGAGGGTCGGCGAGCCGTGTGGGTTGCTGAGGTGATGGGAACGGCTCGCCGGAGGGTGGTCGGAGGCGAAGGGGGTGAAGGTGGTCAGGGTCGGTAGAGGGCTTAATTGAATAAATTGAAAGCGGGGAAAGAAAGAGGAGGAGAAGGGGAGTAGCTCTAGCTTACTTGCAGGGACGAAGGGGGAGGAACAGGGCGACAGTCGTATCGACTGTCGCCGGAGAAGACGATGCTCAGGGAGAGGGGCGGCGGCGAGCAGAGAGCCGGAGAGGCGCCAGCTGGGTGCGGCGTGGCGCGGGAAGAGCAGGGGAGGAAGTCTCTGCTGCTGGTAATGCGGCAGAGCGAAGAGGTGGAGGGGGAGGAAGCCGCCGGAGCTGGTGAGCGTCTGCCGGAGGAAGAAGAGAAGAAAGCTGGGGGTTTTCTCCGTCAGATC
The DNA here is from genome assembly GCA_037157565.1 of Thalassia testudinum. Classification (NCBI taxonomy): domain Eukaryota; kingdom Viridiplantae; phylum Streptophyta; class Magnoliopsida; order Alismatales; family Hydrocharitaceae; genus Thalassia; species Thalassia testudinum. The sequence continues at coordinate 30,113,130 of JAZHRO010000061.1, read as the reverse complement.
CAGGCTGCCCTGGTCGGTGGAGCAGCGGGGGGTATTTATAGGGATGAAACAGGGAGGAAGGCGGAGGGAGACGACGTGTCTCCTTCGCCGGAGAATGGTCGGAACACGAACCCATACCGTCCGTGCGTTCGCACGGCCGGTATGGTGGGCTACAATGACCAGGGGGTGCCCCTGCGACGGCTGACGACGCAGGGCACCCCCGGTTTACTTGCCAGGTCCCCCACCTCACCCTGCGCGGCGCCATGCTCCGCGCAAGGTCGCCGGAGCATGGTGCTGGCAGGGTTTTGCAGGAGGGACCTGATTGCAAAGAACGAAGGAGAGTTAGGGGCCAAAATGCGAGGGTTCAAAAGTTGAGGGCCAAAGAGTAAATATATGAGGACCAAAGTGTGAAGTCGGTCAAGGGGGTTTCTTCTTAGGCTCAAGTTTTTATACATGACTAATTAGGACCTAAGGAATCTGATGGTGAATTTTATTTTCATATTAAACCTTGTTTGACCGGTCAATTTGCGTAAAAACCCAAATTAAGTTATTAATTGGGCATGGTTCTCAATGTAGGTCAAAATGGGTTCTAAAGGCCAAATTGAAGGTTCTAAACCCTAGAGATTATTTTTCTATGAATTTTAGAGGGTTTATTCTATTTTTACTTTGCCTCGAAACTTGTGAATTGAAGTGGGTTGTTTTAGGGTTACAGATTATCATTTGGTTCCTTGGAAGTGCTGTAGCCCTTGCTAGATCATCTCATCCCACTTTTATTCTTATTAAGCTGTTTTGACCTGTGTTTGGGCCCAGAATTACCCTGTATGCAGATTATACTGGTAAAATTGCACTTTTACCCCTTATGACTGGTTTTCTTCTCAAACTCAGAATTCTCTGAGTTAAGCCTTTCCTTGAGATATGTAGGAGCTTTTATCCTTTGTATTGGGTCAAAATGAGCTAGTTATGGCTCATGATGAGGTTCTCATCAGATACCCAACTCTCTCGTGCATTTCCACTAGAGATTGGGTGTGAATCAAGGATTAGGACCATGCTCAGATGGAAGGGAATTCCTCAGAGAATCTCCCTTCCAAATCTGGGAGGAGATCTCTGAGGAATCAGGGAGTCCTCCCCCTCCATTCCTCGCCAGAGTAGGATTTCTCCCCATTAATGGTGGAGGGACCTGTTTGTAAGAGTGGTGAGGAAGTTAAGGGGGTCTGTGCAATGGTTTTCAAAAGATAGGGACCAAAATGTAATTGGGTGTACTATTTTGCAAAGTAGGTCAAGATGACCTCCCCTTAGGTCCAAATTTTTGGTACAATCCTAATTTGGACCTAAGGAATCCAATGGTGAAGTTGGATTTTAGGCTTGACTACGTTTGACTGGACATTTTGCATAAAAACCTAAATTAGGTTAATTAATGAGCTAGGACCCCAATCTAGGTCAAAACAGGTTCCAAAGGCCAATTTGAAGGTTATAAACCCTAAGGGACATTTTTTCATGAATTTTAGAGGGTTTACTTGATTTTATCTTGACTAGAACCTTGTTGAATTAAGCAGGTCTATTTTAGGGTTACAGAATGTCATTTAATTCCTAGACTGCTCATTAACCCATTTCTGATCGAACCAACCCACTTTTCATCTTATTCGGATCATTTGATCTATGTTTCGCCTCTAAGAAATCCCATTTATGTACTGCAATGGTAAAATTACAGTTTTAACCTTTATTTCATGTCTTCTCAGAATACTTATTCCTTGAATTAGGTCCTTCTCTAAGTTATGTAGGAGCTCTTATTCTCTTTCTTAGGTAAAAATGAGCTAGTTAGGGCTCATGATGAGGCTCTCATCAACCCCTGCCACGTTACTCTACTAGAATTCATTTCTACTCTAACTCACCTCAAACCAATCCGGTCGGAACTGATTTACCACCACAAATTGACAATGAATGGGACATTGATCAAACTAACAATCATTTATCACTTACTTCTGATCCCATAAGTAGGGTTCCTACATTCTTCACCACTCCTTTAGTTTTTGAGGATCCCTACTTTGATCTGGCTGAACCAATACAGCCAAACCCTCAATTCTCATTTCTATACCTATGTTAGCTAGAATTCACCTAGTGGGCTCCACACTTATTGATTCACATTTTTCAACCCACCAGATTGCTTGGATTTGGTTTGCATCATCAACCAGTTGATCTGAACAAGCACCTGGTTGGACTAACTAGGCAAATCATCAAGGTGCTTGTTTTACAAAATTCCTCCAATCTATCACCCCTTCTCCTTAACCATCTTCTACTTAGTTGAAGGCATTGAATTTAGTGCTTAACGGGAGGCAACTTGTCATTTCAAAAACCCAAGACCTATCTGATTCTCTTTTAGCTACATTACTATTGCACTTTAGGGTTTAAACTTCAAAATAGTTAACTCTACCTCTAATATTCGTATTGGAGCTTGAAATCATCTATAACAGTCATCTCGACCCGTTCACCCACCATTTGAACCTGTTCTAAACTCTAAACTACATTGAATTCGAATCCACCTAGTTTGCAATGAGGGCATTGCAAAACTTAGGCATGGGGGGATATTAAAGTGCTAAATAAATGGAAATTCACTTCTTTCAAGGGGTTCTCACAAAAAAAAAAGATGGAGGAAAGGGGAGGAAACTTTTTAAGCTAAATTGAAAAATCTTTATTAAGGAGGAAAACGGGGAAGGGAATACAGAAAGAAAAAGGAGCAAAAATAGAAAAAATAGTGTTAATCCTAGTAATTGATTATGGAATGTATCTAAGTTCTGTATTGAATCAAAGAAGGAATCAAGTCTTGAAGTGCTAAAAAAAAGGGAGATAAGTGAGGCATATTGAATTTAGACCTCTTGGGCTTATGTTGGGCTTAAAACTCGCATATTTGTTAAGGTTTGGACTATTCCTTAAGAGGTTGAGGGAGTTACGAAGCTGATGTATTAAGTCTAAAGCTTAAGGATCATTTAGCCTCGTTGTCTACACTTTGGTTTGCAGGACTTGGTAACCTAGGCACCTAAAATTCACACATTGGTCTGGTTCAGTGAGCTTAATGAAGAATAATGCCATAAAGTGTTCTATTCTAAAAAATGAATGATTTCTCGAAGGTTTGACTTAGGAGCAGCTCGAAAACAAAAGTTGATTGGATGAGTTCCCGCCGCAGAGAGGAGTAAATACTCCCCTTGAGGATGTGTTATAACATATCGTCTCCTCGGTGCTTGTCTCCTAGGATATCTAAATATCCTACCGGGGCCATGTAAGTGCCTTGTGCTGGTTCAGGTGCCATGAGCAGCATTACCCCAAATTATCGATTGATAGGGCTTGAATTTAGCTACAGAACGCCATGGGCGGCACTATTACGAAGTGTCGGATGCCAAGGTTCTGGGGGTTGCCATGGGTGGTGCTATCCTAAAGCATCGATTACTAGGGACCTTTCGAGGATTGATGATGGGGGTGAGGAATCTGATACAGATCGTGTTTAGGGTCAATCCGATGCTAAATTTAGGGGAATCTAAAAAGAATGAGAGAAAACTCTCAAATATATATATATATATATCTTCTAAAAAAATACATTAGCAAGTTGAACCTGGACCTTGTTGCACATATGCATGGGTGCTTTAACTGTTGGGGTCAACGAACCTCTGGGTAGATTCTAGGGGCCTTAGAAACCTTCGTTGTAGATCCAAGGCTGAGGCTGGTAAGAGATGAGTGGCTACTCATCATAGCTAAAAAGATGAAGTTAAGCTAGAAACTGGGTTAAACAATATCAAATTAACAGATAAAAAGGGTTAAGTGTGGGAATCAAAGGAAAAGGCCTACAAACTTGATTCTGTGTTAAAATTGCATAATTAGGTCATAAAATGAGATATTCTTAAGATAAAGGTCAAATGGTGATCCAAGTGTTAATTGAACACATAAACAAGTTTAAAAGTTCAAATCAAAAGTACAATTAATTTCTTAAATGTTCAATTGAGCACATATAAAAATTTGAAGGCATTTGACATCATTAAGGCCTTCAAACTTAGAGTTTACACTTAGGTCCTTCATGCATCCCATTCCCTTCTTTAGAAAACCTTTCTGGACCTATTTGTAACCCGCAGGGACCCCTTTGAAAGCCCTTAGGGTCCGTCTTATTACGATTTCCTCCACTTACGGACCTACGTACAATTTTTCTACCCCTTTGCGAAGGGCTTCTCCCTACAAATTTCCCAACATGCCACTGCCACCTGCATGTTCTTTGCACGCACTGTAGCGTGAGAAGAACATGGTAGATCTTGGCCTTCCGTTCTCTCGTGATCTTGATTTGTGGCTCGATCTGAATCGAAGCTTCGCGTAAAGTGGCACGTGTGCTCACCCTTCTCCCCAGATCCCATTCGACGATCAGTTTTTGAGTTGGCAAACCGCGTGCCCCTCTCCTCTCATCCTTGCTGCCGGTTGCTTCGTCGACTACTTTCACCTACACGGTGATCTGAGCCACTGAGTTTGCTACTTAAGCACCTCAGTGGTCGCACACGCAGGGGATCGCTCTCTCCTACATTTCTTAGCGGTCATTCGTCCACTCTAGCTACCCTCCCCACCAAATCCCTGATTTCACAGCCACCGGCTGTGAAATCCCTAACTTCTATTCGACCTCCTCGTCGCTAAGGACCTCATAGCACCTGAGGATGACTCTGAAGCCTCACTAGAAGGCTTTTCCCTCCACTAGAGTGATCTCCCTCCCTTCTTCCTCCTTAGCCACCGACTAAGGACCCATGGGTCCCATTCTTCCTGTCATAGTAGTTTTAATATTCTGCAATTTAGTTATAGCCGTAGTTAAGTAGAGTAGAAGTAGAATTAGAGTAATTTGTAGTGTTTAATTCAATTGTTCTGTTAGTCTAGCTGTAGCAGTAGAATTAGAGTAGATTCACTCCCCTTACTCCTCTGATCATTTCAGATCAGAGGGGATGGTTCACACAGCCATTTATCATGAGTTTTCTCCCTCTTCACGTTTCCATTCCACTTCTTATTTCCTCGATTGATTTCTCGCTTTTTCACCCACTCATCTAACCTAATTTTAGATCTGATTATCTTCTGATATTAGATCTAAAATTGGCGTCAAAGATCATGTTAGGGGCTTCCCACTCACTCCATTTTGCTCACCAAAGCCCCTGATCTAAGCTTTAAAGAAAGTTGGTTTACTGGATTGATATCAAGAATTGGATTGCAATGAATTTGAATCACTTGAGTTTTTAATGATTGATCTAGCAGATTGAGTTTTTTTTATGTTGATTCATTGCTTGGCAAGGATTTTGAGGTGATTTTGAAGTCAAAATTCACCTCAGAAGAGCCATGATCTGAACTGAATGTTTTATGAGTTGCACTGTATTGAATGCATGGATGAGTCAATGAAAAATCACTTAGTTGATTTGAGACTCTACCTTGCATCCTTTAGTTGATTTGAGGATCAAATCGATTTTCCTAACCTAAGGAATTTTCCATATTCCTTAAGGTTCCAAAACTTTGGGATTGAAGTGTTTGTTTCATTGGACTGAGATAATTCTTCCTACATGCTATCTATAGCATTAGAAAGAATCAAATCAGTTATTCACTTTATTTTAGTTTGATCAGAAGTTAATGACAAGGGAATTTGGTTCTGATTTGTAATTCCGAATGGTTTTTCTCTAAATTGAGACCCTTGTTAGATTTTGTTGAATGAATTCCTGATTTATGTCTTGTGTGTTTTAATCCCAGATCTATAGTAACTGCTGCAGAAAGCAACTACATTCCTCTCCTCAGTTCCCACATGTATTCCTTGGATTAACCCTTTTTGATCCCTCACCAGATTGTCAATAATCTGATCTAGGTTACTAAGGGTTAGATCAGGAAGTATATGTTGGAATTAACCCCTTTATCCTGCTGCAAATAAATTCCTCTTTAGATGAGTCAACTGCAGCAGCAGTTGAGACATCTGAAGAGAGATTTGTTAGGATGACCGAGTCCTATTTAGCAGCTTCCATGACTTCTGATTTGATGTAGTAACCAGCCTCGTCCTGCTGTTCTGCAGGATCCCAAGTTCCTCTTCCCATGTGGACAATAGTTTAGATCTAGTTATTAGAAGTTGACTGTTGTGAATTGTCGTATAAATTGTATATAAGCTTTCCTTTACTATAATTGGCTTGTAATATCTATTGAAGGCTTGTAATTAATTCTTTTTAATCTTTTGTCAGCTAAACAAAGAATTTTTACTGTCCACCATCTGAATTTACTAAACATTAGTCTTGAATTGCATGCTTAATTGCCTTTATATGTTTCATAACTTAGACTGAGCATGTTCAAGGCAGTTCCCTGCCTTTTAGATATTTAGGTCTCATCCAAAGCCATTAGGACCTGTTAGAACACCTCTTTAAAGGCTTAGGATGAGTGAACTTGTGATTTAAATAAAAATCATAAAAAAATTCTAAAAAATTAAAACAAAACTGTTTGATTGAAGATCAGATAGTTTTCTAACTGCATACCAAGTTTCATGGTATGCAGAATCCCCGACTTGGCATAATTTGCCAGTCGACGGTTCTGTATACCACAGGCTTTAATAAAAGAATGTACCACTCAAAACACCAAAAATATGTCCTCTTTCTCATCCATTTCTTCCATTCGCATCTCCTACCTCCATAATATAAATAAAAACCAGAAAAATTGAAAAAAAACTATAAAAATAGTAAAAATCCCTTGTATAATATGTATATAAGTATTTATTTAATCTATATAGTAAGCTTAAGTATCTATAATGTAAAGCATACAAATCTATAAATTAAATAACTTATGTATGTATTGTATTATGTAAAGTAGATATTTAAGTTAGAATATACTGTATATATATCTTAAGTGTACAGCTAATTATTAATTAAATTAAGGTATATGTATAATAAAGCCATATAGGTAATAAGTATTATAAAGAACCTTATTAAGTTATAAGACTATATACATATATCTCTATGAATATAATAAACATACTAAACCTGGTATTTTAATTTAATCACCTATATAGAATAAATAATTAATTTATTAAGTTAATAGTTAAGTTAATAGATTAAATTAAAATAAATTAGTAAATTAAGTTAAAATTAAGTAATTTATATTGTATATGTATACTACTGTATTTTAAGTAATTTGACCTAATTTAAGTATATTTATAATATATACACTATTTAAATTTAATTTGCAAATAAAATAGTCCCAAAATTGGCTATTTAAATGTAAATAAAACATAAATTAAATCTGTAAAATATAATAATAATGTTTATAAAATACTTATACATGTATAAGAACTTTGTATAAGGTCAATTAGACCATATAATAACTAATTTATACGTAATTAAGAAACAAAACCTAAAAATAAGTCTGTATAAACTGTATACTTTAGCTAATTTATTTATACAGTAAATATAATTGAAACTCTAGAAAAATTGTATAATTGTATGGTACTATGTAAATACTTTATTTTCACGTAATTTATTTTTAATAACTAATAAATTATGGCCCTCGAAGTGAGGGCCAAAATCACAATTGCTGCATTACCGCCTGAGATTTCAGTGCTGCACTTGTGCCCAGATAGTCCCACATCGTGGGCGGGCAAGCACGCACAACTCTTTATATGGAATTTATTAGATAGGCCATTCAGTCGTCACGGGTGTCGGGCGCCCAAACAACCGAATGCCTATCTTACCTTTGAGCATACTGAGCATGAGATGTGTGGGGGCCGAGGGCCCGGGTGTGTGCGGGCTGTTAAGCCCACTGATATGAGCATAAACACGTAATTAAGCAGCCTAATGAGAAATTAGGGCACGCTTAGTAGAGGTCTGGTCCCACCTTCTAGGTGCTGTGTATCCCTCGAAAAGCGTGCCCGCAAATTAAATAACTTTTTGGTTAATTAGGAGCTGTAATGACACTAAGTATTTAAATCTTAAGTGCCACTGAAAAGTTAAGATGAATAAAATTAAGAACAAGAAGAAATGCAGAGGAGAAGTAAGGAGTGAAGAGAGAGAGAGAGTACAGATACTTATAAGTATAATGTATATACATGACAGAAATCTGTATAAATAAAGTTGTACAAGATAACTAATATATATATATATATATATATATATATATATGTAGTATAGTTATTTACATTTATATATATAACTTCATACCTTTGCTAACAAAATAAAGTGTCACTATAGGCAAAATATCTGTCACTATAGGCCCTGGTTTCCCTCTTTTAGTATGTATATAGTTTTTTTGGGGTACAACGATGCTTATATCTGTCGCTATAGCTATTATATGTGTTACTATATATGTCAGTATAGTAAGTTAAGTTAGTATGATATGTAATATGAGTTAGTAATGTATGTTTATGTAAGTATTAGTAATATAACTTATAAATAGATAGTATAGAACATACTTATGTATCATTTGATGCTTGTTTATAAGTAAATTTTTGCAAGCACTTTTATTGACTTTTTGGTACATCATGGAAATTGTAATTCAATCTTTATAAATCCATTCATTCATTCATTAGTGATCGTATGTAAAATTGATTGTTTTTGGAATTAAAGAATAATTTTTGACCTAGAAAGTGATGTAAATCAATAACTGCCTTCCAGTGAACGACCTGGAATAAACCAGTAAAAATTAGTTAATTAAATAATTATGGTCATAATGATGGTTTGTATTTCCTACAATTCACTACGACAACTATGACATTTTCATCATCCTTACCACCAGTAAGGTCTGTATCTTGGTTGATACTTGTGTACCTCTAGGCTTAGAGTTGGTATTTTGGTCTGATTTTTAGAGAGGCACCACATGCAAGCATCCTAATGGTTAAAATCCAACCCAGAGATCTAGTTCGTTCTATAGGTTGTTGCAAGGAACTAGCAAAAGTTAGGCATGGGGGTATGATGGTGAATGAGCATTTTCGCTTGCAGAAAATATTACGTCAGAAAAATATGTCGTCGCAGTCTGTAAATTGTGGTGGAAAATCCTGAACAAAAATATTTCAATAAACTAACCACAAAGAGTTAGGTCATATCCATAGGGAGGAACAGATGCAATAAATCTACGAATATTTTTCCTTTGTATTCGTTTAACTAAGTGCGAGATCTGTACTCAAATCCGATGTGAAATGAAATGAAAAGAAGACAATAATTTTAGAATGCGAGGTTATATGCATAATTTTCCTTCCCTAAAATAAATTGCAATGGCATGTAATGTAATTAAATTACATGATATTGATCTTTCTCTTTTAAGTTTGGTGACATTTCATGCATTTATTTATAGATCTAAGCCAACATATGAGGATGTGAATGCATGTAAGAAATACTTTCAACTTGTGAAGGCATGCATGCAATTTTAGATGAATAAAACAAGAAAAATCATAAATCCCATAAGTGGCAATGGCATCACATGTAAAAACAAATAGGGCCTCTACTATAGAGAAACAGGGGAACTTGCCCCCTTGTGCGCAAACAGAGGAGAGGGCATGGTGGGAGACGCAAAGCTCCAAGGAGATTGCTGATGATGAGAGGATCACGATGGTGGTAGTGGCGTCGATGGAGGTGGCTGGAGTTGTCACCGATGAGGAGGAAGTTGCCAGCGATGGCGGCTGTTCACCTACTTGTGTGGGCTGGCGTCGATGATGCTGTGGGCGTGGCCATGCTCATGAGGTCAAGGTGTGCTCAATGGAGGCGATGACGTGGAGAACGAAGGTCCGTGGTGGTGGCTACGTGTAGAGGAACGGCAGTGGTTGTTGGGTTCCTCCTTTGTTGGTGAAGAAGGAGAAGACGAAGAAGAAGAAGAGGCAATGGGTGGGGGGCTCTCTGTTGAAGAAGAAGAAGAAGAAGGCATTGGGGCTATGCACAAGGGCAGGCTGTGTACGAAGTTGCTGTGCATGAGGGCGAGACGTCGGCGAGGGTGGTGCAATGGTGGTGGTGCATAGAGGCGTGGCCGCACGAGGGCATGGCCGCATGGTGAAGCTGGTGGTGCTTGCAGCTGTAGGAAGTGGATGCTCTGGCTGAGAAAAGGAAGTGCTATGGGCGCATTCTGTTGTGGAGGAGCACGCGGTGGTGGTGGCTACTCCTCTATCCTTGCGTGAGGGCAGTGGCTCGCAGTGGTGGAGGTCTCTGCTATCGTGGTCGGTGTGGTGGCGAGGAGCAAGAGATGGGGATCAAGGGCAGTAGACAGAGGAGGTTAAGAGGTTGTGGATGGAGCACGGTCGAACGTCTGATGGAGGGGGTTGGACGGCTTAAGTCCTTCCCTCCTCCATCGGATGTTGAGAAGGCTTGCGGTGGCAGAGAGGTTGACGCGGACAAGGGAGGCAGCACGGTTGTGGTGGCTCATGGTCGAGGAGTGGCACACGGTGAAGGTGGAGAGGGAGACACTATCACGGATGAGGTATCGAAGAGTGCGCTGTCACCACGCTTGTCGAGGATGAAGTGGAGCACAGTGGTGGCTCATCGTCATCCTCGTGGGCAAGACACGGTGGTGATGTGATGTAAACATGTTTATATTGCATAAAATGTCTATTTATGCATGTTCTTAAGCATAGAATTGCATTACATACTATAAATATTGCATAACATGCATCATCTTGCATTTAGATTAGTCTAAATAAAATGTAGGTGGTGGGGATCAGATAGGTGGTGTTAATATGGTGATTTAATCATTGAAATGAGTATAGTGGTTAACCTAAATCGAGCCTAACCATCTCTTTACAAAATTTTTTTAACCTGGCCTACTTGATTTTATCTTGGTCACTTTTAGGCCTAGGGTCGAACTAAGGGAAGTGGGATTAGAGGTGAATAAATTTCTTCGCCTTTCCTACAACGAATCTCTTCCGTTCGTTTATTATGTTTTTGGTGTTTTTCTATTTAAGATTTTTTCTGATAATTTTTTGTCCTTGAGGTACACCCTTGAAATCAGGTTCCTGGCATTAAGCCAAATTAGGGTTCCAAAACTGGTCTTGCTATTCGCAAGATTGAGTACCTGCAAGTCAAGGATTATTTTTTCTCTTTTGTATATTTTTTTAATCTTTTTACTGGTAGGAAAGAGAAATAGAAATAAAGTAAATATAGTATATATATATATATGCATATATTATATATGTATATAGGGGTGGGGGTGGAGGTGGAGATGGCGTGTAGCACAGTGTCAAGTCAATCGTCGTCTAGGAAGATGCAACCAACAGGACAAAGTGCCGCGTGGAGTGTAGGATGGATGGGTGAAAGATGTGTGCGAAGACGCTTTCTGTACGTGTGTATCAGGGAATATCAGCAATTGGTGCAGATATTCCCACGATACAACGTATGGTAGGTGATATGAAAATATATATATATATATGTATATATGTAAATATATAGATCTATATGTATATATATATATATGGTTATAATTATATGTGTATTATAGCTATATATGTATATATATATAGATATGTAAATATATGTATAGATAGATGTATGTATATATATATATATTTATTTATTTATTTATTTATAATTGTATATATATGTATGTATATATATATATTAGTATAAGTGTCTATGTATATAGATATATGTAGATAGATATATATATATGTATTTATAGTTATAGATATATATGTATGTATATTTGTATATATATATATATGTATAAATATATGTGTGTATATATGTATATATATATATGTATATATACTTATACTTAGTTATATAGGTAATAATATATATATATATTTATATGTATATAAATATATGTATATATGTAAATATATACGTGTGTGTGTGTATATATATATATATAAATATATATGTATGCATGTATGTATGTATGTATACTAATACTTAGTTATATAAGTACTAATATATGTATGGATGTATATATATATGTATATATCAATATATATATGTATATATATAGATATATAAGTATATAGTAGTGTATAAGTGTGTGGGTGTGTGTACAAGAGTGTGTGTGTGTGTATGTGTCTGCTGAGGGAGTGAGAGAGTGTTGTGAGAGAGAGAGCGAGAGAGGGAGAGAGCATCCGCCGAGGAAGAAGCGCTGGAGTTAAGCCGTCTAGAGCCTCCAACCGTCGTTTGGTGCCAACACACAGGCGCAGGCGCGTAGGCACGCGAAGAGGCCCATGCACGCAGGAGGGAGTGAGCGCGAGGGGAAGGACCACAGCGCACCGTGCTGCGCGAAGAGGAGGGCACTAAAGCTGGCGAAGATGCAGGCGTAGACGGGTGCAGGCACTGGCTTACGCGGGAGCGGGCGTGGGGAGAGACGCGGGCGCGGGCTAGCGAAGGTTGCAATGCGGAGAGAGAGTTCCTGGTGACCGGAAGAGTGAGAAACTTTCCGGTCACCGCACTGTGGTAGCGTGAGATCGCGGCTACAGTGCAGCGGCAAAAAAGTTGACCGGCTGGCGCACGTGAAACTGGTTGGGCCACGGGCGGAGCTTTGCGACAGGGCGTGCAGAGAGGGGCGAGGGCGGCCTGCAGGTGCGGGCAGAGGGAGTGGAACAGGTGCCTGAGGTGCGTGGAGGCCTGCGCTGCTGCTAGTTGCCGCTGCTTCTGCTTGAGCTTCCGAGCTTGAAGCTCCTGCAGCAATGGCGGAAATGGCTAAACGATGAATTCAGAGAAGAGAACCCCCACGCCCACCGGCTCTTTGATGAGCTGGGCAGTGGTGGGACTCACAGTGGCAGTTGTGTACCACTGTGAGTTGCTCCTGCCCGCAGCGTGGCTCTTCAAGGAGAAGAGAGGCTGCATATGGAGGGGAGAGGGGAGGAGACGACCTGGAGGAAGGAGGTGATGTTGGTGTTTTTTGTGTGGACCAGGCTCTCCTCAAAGAAGAAAGCCATGCCCTTTTTAAGGAGGAAAGAGGCATGCACAGCCATGCCCTAGGTTGCATGCATGGCTATGCATGCGGCTGGTAGGGAGAGCTGGCGCAGAGCATGGCGTGAAGAAGATCAAGCCATGCCTTGCAGCCCCGGAGAAGAAAGTCAAATAAAATAAAAATAAAGATGGTGAATTTGCGAGGCAGCACTTGAGGAATACGTTAATTTCAAGGCCATTTTATTCACTCTCCTCCCCTCTCAAATAAATGCATGCATGTGTTTATTTTCACAAATGCGACTATGGCTACCTAATATACACTAGTAATGCTTGGAAATAGAACAAGATGGCACAATTGTTGGTGCATTTTTGTTGTGCAATCATACCCCCATGCCTATCTTTTGCTAGTCCTTAGCAAAACATTTTTGTATTGTATTTTGGAATGATCTTAAGCTGAAGATTTTCTTCTGAGGCAACATAGGTGTGTTTATTGTTGGATATTGTGAGAACCAATTGCAGAGAAGACTACCGGTACTTTAAGTCTTACATGACATAGACCATCTCTCAACTAACCTGGACACTAGATATTTAAACCTTAAGTACGATTTCCAAGACCTAGGAGGTTTTTGCCGTACTCGAGAGCTCAAGAGATTATGGCTTATGCTTAGTGAAGGATCAAGACTGACCAGATGAACATTAAGACTCAAGCCCACGATTTCACGAATTTTTAAGTGCAGGTTGGTCCCAGTTTCAGCTCATGTTTTCGAATTGACCTTTAAAAAGATGACAGAAAACTCAACTCCCATTTTATGACATTTGTGGCTCAAAGAAAACAGGGTATTTGTAACTTGCCCTGAAGAACTTTTATAGGGAGAAGACTTTACAGATATTTGCAAGATATACTGACTTATTTGCATCTTTTTTTTTTTGAAACGCGTGTCAGTATATCTCTTACAACTATATTTGGAGGAGCACACTTTTCTTTTGGTGGGAGAGTTCCTTTTTGGTGGAGAGTCTTTCCTAAACACAAGACTACAGCTTGGGATAAAAAGTCTACCTGCGCGCACAGGTAAGGACTCCACCTTCCCTAATGAACACTAGGGTTGGATCTTATGTTCACCTGGTCTTTCTTGATATGTGTAGTGCGAACCAAGATTACTTAGGCTCTCGAGTAGAAGCAAACCAACGGATCCTGTACTGGTGTCTCAGGTACAAGAATACATCCTTAGTTAGGAGAGATTCTGATCTATCTTGTCAATGCTCAAGTGAATTAAGCCGAGCCTGAGTGAATCAAGCTTCTATGGCCTGGAAAGTCTTCAAAACAGTGGTTGAATATCCATAAACACTTATTGTATTTTTGTTTCAGCCTTCAGATCATTACTAAAGACCATTTTTTTTTTAACATATTTATAGATAGATGAAAACTGCATGATACCATAAAATACCCAGATCCTATGGATGCCTATCCACCCCCCCATGCCAAACGATGCTATGTCGTCATATGCATGCAGGGAAGGGTAGAGGAAGGACGAAAGATCGGGTAACAAGAGCTGAGGTGCAGGGTATACAGCAAGGTGGTAGGGTGGTGAAGTGAAAAGTGAAGTGAACGTGATAGTGGCGGAGTGTTGTTGGGGTGCCTCCCAACAAGCGTTGAATTTAACATCCCCAACTGGACTCAGAGTAAGGTACAACATTAGTTACCCTCTAGTAGGGCAACAATTTCTCCAATGGGGGCAGGTTTATGAGTAAGATAGGGTTTTAAACGTAGCCCATTGACCGTAAATTTATGCCCAGATATGGGATCTTCAATCTCAATGGCCCTGTTGGGAAATGGTCTCGAGACCAGAAAAGGACCAGTCCATTTGGACTTCAATTTCCCAGGAAAGAATTTGAGCCGGGCATTGTAGAGCCAAACTTGCTGAAATGGCTCAAATTCCTTCCGCCGAATACGACTGTCGTGAAAAGACTTAGTGTGTTGCTTGAAAGTTAAGGCAGAATCATAGACTTAACGACGGAGCTCTTCCAGCTCCAGGAGTTGGAGTTTCCTTTCTCGACCACACAGGTCTGGGTCAAGGTTACATTGACGAACAGCCTAATAAGTGCGGTGCTCCAACTCCACGGACAAATGACAAGGCTTCCCATAAACGATTCTATAGGGAGACATACCAAGGGGAGCCTTGAAGGCGGTCCGATACGCCCAAAGTGCGTCAATCAGCTTGTCGGACCAATCCTTACGGTCAAGTCAAATCATTTTCTGGAGAATTTGCTTGATTTGCTGGTTCGACACCTTAGCCTGGCCATTTGTCTGAGGATGATACGGGGATGTGATATGATGGTGGACTCCGTATTTCCTCATAAGTGCTCGAAAAGAAGCATGGGTAAAGTGGCTTCCTCCATCCGAGATAATGGCTCGAGGGATCCCAAAGCGTGCAAAAATGTGGTCTTTGACAAGTCGAGTGGATATAACATGGTCAGCACGTTGCGTGGGAATAGCCTTGATCCATTTCGAAACATAATCAACAGCCACGAGAATGAATTCAAAGCCGTTGGAAGGAGGAAAGGGACCCATGAAATCAATTCCCCAAATGTCGAAGATTTCCGCAGCTAGGATGGGTTGCAAGGGCATCATATCACGATGTGACATTGACCCTAATGACTGGCACCTAGTGCAATGTTTGACATAATTGTGTGCATCCTGGTGAAGGGAGGGCCAAAAGAAACCGCACTGCAACACCTTTGCTGCAATTTTCCTCCCAGAGAAATGGCCCCCGCAGGCCTGATCGTGGCAAAAGGTTAGCACACTGAGGAATTCGCTGTCAGGAATACAGCGACGGATGATTTGATCAGCACCTATTCGAAAAAGAAGTGGATTATCCCAGAAATAATACTTTGCTTCTACCATGAGACGCTCACGTTGGTTTTTAGGCTAGCCACGTGGAAGGGATCCAGAAGCAAGGTAATTGGCAATGTCGGCATACCAAGGTCCACTTGCCACATTAATTGCCAATAGGTGCTCATCAGGAAAAATCTCATTAATCGGCAGAGTAAGTCCAATATGGTCAGGGTCCAGTCTAGAAAGATGATCAGCCACAACATTCTGGGCTCCGGCCTTATCACGGATCTCAATGTCAAATTCTTGGAGAAGAAGGATCCAACGAATCAATCTAGGCTTGGCATCCTTCTTGTGCATGAGATGGTGAATGGCCGCGTGATCAGTGAAAACAATAACATGTGAGCCCAGAAGATAAGAGCGGAATTTCTCCAACCCAAAGACGACCGCCAGTAGTTCTTTCTCAGTGGTAGTATAATTACGCTGGGCCTCATCCAACGTCTTACTGGCGTAGTACACCACGAAGGCATGTCTATAACGTCTTTGTCCGAGGATGGCTCCAACTGCAAGGTCGGAAGCGTCACACATGAGTTCAAAGTCGAGGGACCAATCAAGTGGCTGGAGAATAGGGGCCTTGGTGACAGCATTACGCAGCTGCGTGAATGCATGTATGCAGTCAGGGCCCATATCGAAAGGTACGTCGGTCGATAGGAGATGAGTTAAAGGTCGAGAAATCTTGGAGAAATCTTTGATGAATCTCCTATAGAAACCGACGTGTCCCAGGAAGGAGCGGATTTGTTTGACAAATCCAGGCATAGGTAAATCAGTAATTACATCAAGCTTAGCTCTGTCAACCTCGATACCCCTATCGGAGATGATATGTCTGAGAACAATTCCCTCGTGTACCATAAAATGACTTTTTTCCCAAGAAAGCATGAGGTCTACATCAACACATCTCCTACGGATACCGGTCAGGTTGGCAAGACAATCATCGAAAGATGGTCCAAAGACCGAAAAGTTATCCATGAAGACCTCGAGAAAGTCACCCACCATGTCATGAAATATTGCCAGCATACATCTCTGGAAAGTTGCTGGCGCGTTACAAAGTCCGAACGGCATCCTTCTAAATGCAAAGGTGCTGAAGGGGCAGGTAAAAGTGGTTTTCTCTTGGTCCCAGGGGTCAATTGCCACCTGGTTATGTCCTAAGAATCCATCCAGGAAATAGAAAAATTTATTTCCCACTAACCGCTCTAGGATTTGGTCAATGAAAGGTAGCGGAAAGTGATCTTTCTTAGCTGCAGCATTGAGTTTCCTATAATCTACACACACTCTCCAAGATGTAAGAGTGCATGTAGGGAAGGATTCGCCCCTGTCATTGACACGGATGGTGAGTCCCGCCTTTTTGGGCACAATGTGAATCAGACTCACCCAGGGGCTATCGCTAATCGGGTAGATTATACCTGCATCCAGCCACTTAATAATTTCCTTCTTAATGACCTCCCGCATGTTAGGGTTGAGACGTCGCTGCAACTCGTGGGGAGGTCGAGCCTCCTCCTCCGTATATATACAGTGAGTGCAGTAGGAGGGTCTAATGCCAGTTAAATCTGATAAAGACCATCCAATGGCTGCCTTGTGTTCCATAAGGACTTTCGTTAGTTTGCACTCTTACTCCCTGGTCAATTTTGAACTGATGATTATAGGGAGCATTTCATTTGGTCCCAGGAAAACATACTTAAGTGCACTAGGCAGCTCTTTCAGCTCAGGAGTGGATGGTGAAAGATCTGGCATTTCTTGGGACGAGAGTGTCCCAGGCGGATCGGAAAACAAGTCAGGAGGAAGAAGTTGGCCCTCAGATTGGCCAAGAAGAGGGGCTTCTTGGATAAATGGATCCAAGAAGGAATAGCCCCAGTGGGTAGTATGTGGGCTCAAGGTCCTAGTGTGGAGTTACAACTCCGCCTGATTTAGCGGGAAAGAAAGGGCAATCCGATCTTCAAGAGTATGGACTGGCGGTGAGTAGCCCGGATATGACTATGACCACGAGGTATGGGAAGTGAAGAAAACCTCATCAGAAGATTTTTCAGGAGAAGGTATGGGACAAGGGAGGGATGGGACAATGTCACAATATGTGTCGGTCAGGCAATCGTCATTGTTTAAAGGCAGTCCGAAGTAGTCAGAATAGGTCCCAATTAGTCCGATACACGCGCTGATGGCCATGTCCTCATCAGACGTGTCATCCTCGATACATTCACAATCAAAGTTCTTGGCTGCCTTAAAGATGGCTAAGCTTGAGCTTTTCAGATCCAACGACAATCTCAATATAGCCCGACTTGCAGTCGATATGGGCGTGGGCTGTGGCCAAGAAAGGTCGACCAAGGATGATCAGACAATCAGAAAGTGAGCTAGGAGCTTCCATATCTAAAACAAGAAAGTCAACAGGAAAACGGAGGCTATTAACCCTAACCACCACGTCTTCCATCACACCCGTTGGAATTTTGACAGAACGATCTGCCAACTGTAACGTGACAGGGGTGGGTTTCAGATTTCCCAAGGAAAATTTTTCGAGCATGATGGTTGGTATAAGATTGATGGAAGATCCTAGATCAAGCAGGGCACGGTTCAAATTGTAGCCTTGGATGCTACATGAAATAAGCGGTGTGCCCGGATCTTTCTGCTTCGGTGGTAGATTTGACAGTATAGCACAACTTGCATGAGGTGAGAGAACCACCAGATTCTTAGTTTTCTTTGACTATCACCTAGTTGTTGTATAGTCTTTGATAAATCAGGCGACAGTAGGTATGTGGTCGATAGCCTCGAGCAAAGGTACCGTGATTTCAACATCCCTGAACAAATTACGCAGGTTATCAAAGGTCTACGTATCCTTCTTCTTGCCTTTTGGCTCCCTCAGTAGAGCCTCAATGAATGGGACTGATTCTGGCACCAATTTAGGTGTATCATCCCCTCACGAATGCGGTGCGCATCCCGAATGAGAGGGTGATGAAGAAGACGGACCAGGATAAGGTTGAGGCGGATCGACAGTCTGCTTGCTGCTCCTCGTAGTAATCGCACTGGATGATGCGGGTCCAGTGGGATCATAAGGCGGAGGAGGGTTTGCAATAGGGACATAAGAGTGAGGTGCTGCAGCGGGATTAGCCTGAAATCCCGGTAGAATGCTCGAAGCTTGCAGAATTTGATGTACCTGCCCTTGAGAAGGTCGTGCCTGTGGTTGAGGACCACGGGGTACGAAATTTCGCGGGTTTGGAACAGGTTGGGTAGGAAGAGTGTCCTGAGATCGAGTTGCCATGCGTAGTTGACTGATCTCAGCATTCTGCTGCGCCAATTGGCGCTGAAGAGAGGTCATGTTCTCTTCATGGCGTTTTGACGTTTCCGTCATCATTCGCATCAATTTATCAAATGGACTTGATGCGTGTTTTGTTTGCGGTACGCAAGGACCCCATGGCGGATTCGCCATAGGATTAGACTGGGCCTTTGGGATGACGGGTGCGGACGGTCGCATTGGACCACCCGCGGGGTTTTGGCACTGCGGGTTGTTGGACCATGCGAAGTTCGGATGATTTCGCCACCCTGGGTTATAAGTGGCAGAGAACGGGTTGTTCCCCAGGGTGCAAGCGTCTTCTATGCTAGAAGACGCATCTGCATGTAAATATGCATTCAAGCACACGGAGGCTTAGTCCTCCGTGTCAAAATACTGGCTCGAAGAAGCCAGATCCACATGACTTACCAAATCGCTTGGCGCAACACTCAGTAAGGAAGGTCTTACGGGGTTTCTCGGGATAAGCCTGGTGTTGGAAGAATTGGGATTGTGACGAAGTGGTGAGGTGAGGGTGTTTGCCATAGAACAGGCGGGGTTGGCCAGAAGCTCGTCCAACTTCTTGTGCACGATGGAGACTTCATCCAATTTCTGTGAGATAAGGCTGAGATCTGTGGATGAATGGAAGGATCCCGTGTCAACTTCATGGACATTATGGGGCAGGCTGGTACGATTAAAGGCAACAATGGAGGCATTATTCATTGAGTTTTCACTCATATTTTCAAATAATTTGAATGCTCTATTCTCGTCTTTATTCATAAAATTCCCTCCGCAGGAAGCGTCTGCAATCTGCTTCAAAGTCTCATTTAGCCCATAGTAGAAAATCTGGGCTATATGCCATTTAGGTAGACCGTGGTGCAGACACTTCCTAAGGAGGTCATTATATCTCTCCCATGCCTCATGAAACTGTTCGCCGTTTTGTTGCGTAAATGATGTGATAGCACGGCGAAGCGCATTGGCTCGTCTGATTGGGAAGAACTTCTTGAGAAACGCTGTTCGCATCTCTTCCCAAGAGTGGATGGTTCTCCCAAGGGTGCGTAACCACTGCGACGCTTTATCCTGCAATGAAAATGGGAACATTTTCATAAGGACTATAGGTAACCCGATATTTCTTGGTTTAACAGTTTCAGCCAATCGGGTTAGGTCTTCCAAGTGGAGAAAAGGATCTTCACTTGCAAGACCATGGAAGTGAAAATTTATCAGGCCAATTACATTAGGTTTCAGTTCAAAGTCGTCGCCGCCCATGGGGACCCGAATTTGTCCTACGGTCTCTGTAGCAGCGGGATTCTGATAGGAGCTAAGAGACCTAGGCTCCTCCCATTCGAGAGGGTTCTGCATTTCCTCCAATTTTTCCCTAATGACCTCAATTTGTTCATTATACATTTCCATTTGGGCTTGGAGGTGGGTTATGGGATCCAAGGCTCCACCACTTGGTGGGTTTTGAGGGCGATTTCCACCCTCGGGATTTGGGGGTGGGTGTGCAGCCATGTTTATGGAGGAGGAGGACGATTCGGCCTCTTTTCTAAATTTATCAGACAATTCACACAGTTCAGGGTTTTGTGACCTCCTCCCAAACATGCACTACAGCAGGAAGAATTGGGGGGGATACGAAGGGAAAAGGAGATGAGAGAAATGACGCCGCAAAGGTACACTTGATGACAAATCAATACAATCAAATTCCTAACCTCTACAATGTGCCCTTAGACTTAAAGATCTAAGTTACCTACTATCACGACCTACGGAACCGAATGAGAGCACCGCGGAACCACCGGGCCAGATTGAAAGGTTGTTTTCCCTAGTCTTAGACACCCGATAGCACGTGGGAATCCTCACCAGCACGTAGGCGCTACACGTGGGTAGTTAGACCTCCAATCCTTAATAAGGGTCAAGTTGCTACCAGTTTTAGTTAGAGGCTTAGGATCAAGTGCTTCTGGAATGTGAAGGACGTTATTTACGGGTAATGCCCAAGTGATTGATTTTGTAGAGTGTGTAAACCAAGCATGCAACGGGGAAATCTCCCCGAATTGAAGTTTTAATTGGTGAATGGTTTTTAGAATTCAGTCTTAAGTAGTATGGATTTTAGGATTTCGCTGAATTACCAATTCAACCAATCTCTGGGTTTTCAGAGAATACAAGTTTTCTTCTAAGCCCAACAAACCCTTCTTCAATGTCAGTTGGTTAATGCATGCTAAAATGCAATGGGCTTCCCTAGATGGAGATTTCTATGTGTGGATGCACGAATCAATTTTAGATTAGTGTGAAAGGGAGCCAAAGCACTTCAATTCAAGTGCTCCCAATCACCAGAATGCTGTCCACACACAAGGCTCAACCACAAGATAAAGAAAATCAGATTGTTGGGGTTGAAGTATTCGGGATCGAATCTTAGGCACGTGAAAGGTCTTGGTGGGGTTGGAATCAACTCAATTCCAAGTCTCCCCACCAAAAAGGTGATCCCGAATTTGCATATAAATGAGGCAAAGGGGGATGGCAATCAATCTATATATCTTTGCCTCAAAGAATACTTCACAAGGCGAAAGATTCAAGAATCAAGATTCTAGGATCTTCGCTATGCGAAGTTTGGTGGGAAATCCCTGGGCGGTGGGAGTGATTGCAGACAATCAAACAAGTGATTTTTAATCCACTTGCCCCAAGAGATCCCAAGAAGTTTTTAGTTTTTTTTTTTTTTAAGGTGACAAGTTGACCTAAGTTGCTAAGAAAGAAAGACCTACTTGTTCAGCGATGTGTGCGAAGCTCCAGTGTAGTGTCTGCGTCTTCACGCTCTCATTCCCGCCTTGGATCTGCCCACGTCTCTAACTTCGTCTACCTTCCTTCTCCTTGCAACTAGTTCACCTGCACACCAACAAACAGAAACACCCGTGAAGAGAAGGGTGTGAGAAGAAAGAAATTAAAGGAATGGAGTAGAAACTTACTTGAATGCACACTTCCCCGGCAATGGCGCCAGAAAGAGTTATGGTGGGGATCGGATAGGTGGTGTTAACATGGTGATTTAATCGTTGAAATGAGTATAGTGGTTAACCTAAATCGAGCCTAACCATCTCTTTACAAAAATTTTTTAACCTGGCCTACTGGATTTTATCCTGGTCACTTTTAGGCCTAGGGTCGAACTCAGGGAAGTGGGATTAGAGGTGAATAAATTTCTACGCCTTTCCTACAACGAATCTCTTCCGTTAGTTTATTATGTTTTTTGGTGTTTTTCTATTTAAGATTTTTTCTGATAATTTTTGTCCTTGAGGTACACCCTCAAAATCAGGTTCCTGTCTTTGAGCCAAATTAGGGTTCCAAAACTGGTCTTGCTATTCGCAAGACTGAGTACCTGCAAGTCAAGGATTATCTTTTCTCTTTTGTATATTTTTTTTTATCTTTTTACTGGTAGGAAAGAGAAACAGAAATAAAGTAAATATAGTATGTGTATATATATGCATATATTATATACGTATATAGGGGTGGGGGTGGAGGTGGAGATGGAGTGTAGCACGGTGTCAAGTCGGTCGTCGTCTAGGAGGACGCAACCAACAGGATGAAGTGCCGTGTGGAGTGTAGGATGGATGGGTGAAAGATGTGTGCGAAGACGCCTTCTGTACGCATGTATCAGGGAATATCAGCAACTCGTGTAGATATTCCCACGATACAACGTATGGTAGGTGATATGAAAATATATATATATATGTATATATGTAAATATATAGATCTATATGTATATATATATATGGTTATAATTATATAAGTGTATTTGTAGCTATATATATATATATGTATATATATATATAGTAATATATGTATATAGTTCCATATATGTGTATATGTATATTATGTATTAGTATAAGTATCTATGTATATAGATATATATATATATTTATAGTTATAGATATATATGTATATATGTATGTATATTTGTATATATATATATATATGTATAAATATATGTGTATATATATGTATATATATATGTATATATACTTATACTTAGTTATATAAGCGATAATATATATATATAGATATATATATTTATTTATTTATTTATACCTATATAAATATATGTATATATGTAAATATATATGTGTATATATATATATATAAGTATATAGATATATATATGTATGTATGTATACTAATACCTAGTTATATAAGTACTAATATATGTATAGATGTATGTATATACATATATATGTATGTATATATATATATGTATATATCAATATATATATGTATATGTATAGATATATAAGTATATAGTAGTGTATAAGTGTGTGGGTGTGCATACGAGAGTGTGTGTGTGTGTATGTGTCTGCTGAGGGAGTGAGAGAGTGCTGTGAGAGAGAGAGAGAGAGAGAGAGAGCATCTACTGAGGAAGAAGCGTTGGAGTTTAGCTGTCTGGAGCCTCCAGCCATCGTCTGGTGCCAACGCGTAGACACAGGCGCGTAGGCGCGCGAAGAGGCGCACGCATGCAGGAGGGAGTAAGCGCGAGGGGAAGGACCGCAGTGCACCGCGCTGCGCGAAGAGGCGGGCGCTGAAGCGAGCGAAGATGTGGGCGTAGACGGGTGCGGGCACTGGCTTACGTAGGAGCGGGTGTGGGAAGAGATGTGGGCGCGGGCTAGCGAAGGTTGTAGCACGGAGAGAGAGTGCCTGGTGATAGGAAAAGTGAGAAACTTTCCGGTCACCGCACTGTAGCAGCGTGAGATTGCAGCTACAGTGCAGCGGCAAAAAAGTTGACTGGCTAGCGCGCATGAAACCGGCTGGGCTGCGGGCGGAGCCTTGCGACAGGGCACGTGGAGAGGGGCGAGGGCGGCCTGCAGGCGCACGCAGAGGGTGCGGAACAGGCGCCTGATTCACGTGGAGGCCTACACTGCTGTTGGTTGCCGCTGCTTCTGCTTGAGCTTCCAAGCTTGAAGCTCCTGCGGCAATGGTGGAAATGGCTAAACGACGAATTCAGAGAAGAGAACCACCATGCCCACCGGCTCTTTGATGAGCTGGGCGATGGTGGGACTCACAGTGGTGGTTGTGTACCACTATGAGTTGCTCTTGCCCGCAGCATGGCTCTTCAAGGAGAAGAGAGGCTACATATGGAGGGGAGAGGGGAGGAGATGGCCTAGAGGAATGAGGTGCTATTGGTGTTTTTTGTGTGGACCAGGCTCTCCTCAAAGAAGAAAGTCGTGCCCTTTTTAAAGAGGAAAGAGGCATGCACAGCCATGCCCTGGGCTGCATGCATGGCTGTGCATGCGACTGGTAGGGAGAGCTGGCGCAGAGCATGGCGTGAAGAAGATCAAGCCATGCCTTGCAGCCGCAGAGAAGAAAGTCAAATAAAAATAAAAATAAAGGTGGTGAATTTGCGAGGAAGCACTTGAGGAATACGTTAATTTCAAGGCCATTTTATTCACTCTCCTTCCCTCTCAAGTAAATGCATGCATGCGTTTATTTTCACAAATGTGACTATGGCTACCTAATATACATTGGTAATGCTTGGAAATAGCATAAGATGGCACAATTATTGGTGCATTTTTGCTGTGGAATCAGTAGGTTAATTGTCTCTCTTTTATGGTCAAGGACAGGGTGACTTTTTATCAGGGCCTTGGATTGAAGATCAAACCGTACGGATCTTATCAAGGCGACGATTGGAGTTCAACAACTCCAAGATCGCCCTAATCGGATATCTGTAGCATCAGATAGAGACCAAGGAACCCTAGAAGATCAAGGGCCAAGATGGTGTTAATCCGTACTTCAGACGACAAATTCGACCGTACGGATGGGTTTGGATCGACAATCAGAACCTAACGGCGTGAAAATCGACCCAATCCGATACCTGTGGCACCATCTATATCACTCAAAAGATGGACGGCCAAGATGGTGCCATGTGGTGCCATCTCAGCCGCCCAACCGGCTGCATGCACCCACTGAAGCTCTTCTAGCCAACGCTTCTCCACCATTGGATCAAGATCCAATGGTTGAGAGGCGCGCGCACTTGAGTTGTGCGCTCGACACAAACGCACCCATAGCACGTTGGTCGCATGCCTTAACGAGGCAAGGAGGCACTAGATCAAGCCCCTGCACGCCTCAAATTGGAGCGAGCACGTGGGCGCGATCAGCCGTGCGATGAAGATCCAACGGTGCCATGCGGCCGATAGCGCCCACACGCTATCTGACACCCCGCATGACACAGGATCTCACATGCAAGGCGCGCGGTTGAGGCGCGACGAGGAGAGCTCACAGCCGTCCGATCTCACTATCGGATGGCCAAGATCTGATGGACATGGGCGCACGTTGAGGCGTAGAAGGCAAGCAGGCGCGTGAGCACTGCCCACGAAGGCCACGTTCAGGCCTTTAGTGACGGATTTATCCGTCACTAAAGGTCTTGAATTAATGTTTTTCAACAAGTAATGACCAAAATGCCCACACTCTTTGAAACTATAAAAGGAGACCCCCTCCATACAAATTTCTCATCCCTTCCTTCTCTTCTCTCCCTCTCCAAAGCTCAAGAGAAGCTTGTCCCACACATGGGATGCTCCTCAACAGATAAAGTGAATTTTTCACCCGCATTTTGGAAGCGGATCCTACGACGACGACGAAGTGCTACCCTGTTCCCGTTCTTCCTGCCTCAACCTCCTTCCCACTCTGTTCTTCATCTTCCAGGCGTCATCTCATCCAGCTCATCCTCCAAGCGATCGTCGAGGAGGATAACTTCTCTCTCACATTCCTTTTTCTTGCTTTCTAGAGTAGAATTTTCCTGCTTTCTAGTTGTAATAGTTTTCCTACTTTCTAGTGTAATTTCTTGCTTACTTAATTGTATAAACATTTTGAAGTCTCAAATGGATGCTTTCTCTCTATCTCTCTCTCTCTTTCTCTAATTGTTTATAGTGCTTCATTTTATTGTAATTACTCAGCTTTTTAACAAAAACACGAAAAAAATATAATTGCAAATTTGGATCGACGTAGCCTCCCTGAGTTTGACCCAGGATTTCTATTTCAGTATAAATTGTATTTGTTGAACCTGAGTTCTTTGCTTTTCAAACTACAACGATAGGTTTTCAAAACCAAATTCGATAGTGTACTCCTTCGACGTTTCAACATTCTGGTGCGTTGCTGGGGAGGCAACGATTTTCGATCTTCTTTTCGCATTTCGCGCACTTTATTGTCTTCTAACTTACTTTCTCTTGTGTCTATTGTTTTGCAAAGACCTCCATCAGGGAATCTTCAAACAGTAGATCAGAGTAAAGTGTAGTTAAAGACGACTGTAAGTGCTCCCCATTCTTCCCCCTCCATAGATTTCATTTGTCACATTAAATTCAAATTCCAATTAACCTAGGTGTTTGCATAAATCCTAGGATTAGTCAGTTTGTTTGAATTTCCACTCACACTCATTTCACCCTCGCTTATATAAAAAAAAAATAAAAAGATAATTTTGTGGGGTAATTTTCAACATACACCCACATTCAAGGCACTTAACCTACTTGATTTGCTTCTACTCAACCGGGATCTGATCTGTGGAACCGATACACACAAATCAATAAATAAAAGAGTAGAAATCATTCTAGGTTAACCATTTCTATGTGCCTAACCAAGTGGTGCAATTGTGGCCAGTTGTTTGAGTTGTTTAGGCCGCACCACTCAACCTAAAATCAACTCATCAAGTAGCTTCTTATTAGGGTTTCCAATTTAGGTTCATACCAGGCACTCCACATTATTTCTGGTTTTAAAGGAAAGCAATCTTCACCCATGCTTGAAAAGCTGGTTTGCCTCAAACTTGATTGAAATCAACCTAATTTTAAACCTTAAAAGCTACTTAAGCAAGATTTGAACATTAAAATCTACACATCACAAATAATCTTGCTTGGAAACCGTGGTTGTGCACGCACTTACACAATACTCAATCAATCATTATGGGCACAACCCATTTTAAGCGCCCATCACATTCCATAAGCACTACAATCCCAAGCCTCAATAAATTCGAGTAGACGTTGGCCTTAAGGACTGATTCGCTCTTCAGGGCCTAGTCTAAGATTGTTCATGATTAACTTACTTGTACTGATTAATCTGATGTCTAGCTAGGGGAGTAGCGTCAAACGACCGCGGCTAGTGGGTACACTAGGAACCAGAGGCACAAGCTGAAGGAAGAACCTTCTCCCCAGTTCCTCCTTCTAACTGGTTGGATTGAGCAAACACAAGTAGAGTAAATCGTTTATAATCTTAAGGCAAGTTTTGGGAGTCTGTAGATCCTTAGGCTACCACACTTAAGGACAGGCTTGTTTTGTTGTGCTGCAGGGTCCTTATCCCCAGTCCTTCCAACCTTTTCCTAGCTTATGCTGGGAAGACAGTCATTGAATCCCCAATTGGAAGGACCACTAGAATATTCTAGGAGGCGTAAATTGGATTTTGGTCAAATTGATCCCATGGCCGATCAACAGCCTCCTCTGCCTCAGGATCCACAGGAGGAATTCCGAAGGCAGTTGGAACAAATACTGAGAATGCAGGAATGGTTCCAGAGAATGCAGGGTGCTCAGCCCTTGAAGGATTTTTATGATCCTTCAAATTACGAGGAATGTCCCGGCATCCAGATTCCAGTCGGAGACATAGAAATCAAACCCTAGGTGTTAAGCCTGATCAAACACTACAATGGGCTTGGCTCTGGAGACCCATTTCAGCACTTGGAAGACTGAACCACTTTGGTCCAGACCACCAAGGCACGAAACGTGAATGTGGAGCAAATGATCATGAGGCTCTTCCCCCAGTCTCTTAGGGATAAAGCTGTTCATTGGTACAGGACTATAGGAAGACCAATTGCAACTTGGAATGAGTTGAAATCGACCTTTCTAAAGAAATTCTTCCCTGTCGGATGTACCAATGCTTTGAGACAGGCAATCACTACCTTTACCCAATGGCCGGGGGAGCAGTTTCATGTGGCCTGGGAGCGATTCCATGACCTATTGCGGAGGTATCCACACCACGAGGTGCCAAAATGGCAACTCGTGCAGATCTACCATGGGTTGACTGAGCAACTCAGAAATCACGTGGACGCTTCTTGTGGAGGAAATTTCCTCAACAAAGACGCAGATAGTGCACATGATTTGTTTGAGGAAATGAGCGAGAATTCAATCAATCATGCCTCCATGGATACTTTTAACCAGTCCCAGATCAAATGTTAATGAAGTCCATGACTCCCATTCACTTGATATGGAATTGATTTGTAACAAACTTGATAAGGTGGACTTCATTGCTAAGAGAATGGAAGAGTGGATGGCTGGAAATTCAATGAATAACTCTTGATCCACTCAATCCCAGAATTCGGGATTCCATTCATCGCGAGCTCCTTCTGGACGGGAGTTCGTGAATCAACTCGATGCGGCTCAACTTGTGAATCAGCATTATTCGGAACCCCACGGGTTCCAAACTGGGGCCTTTGATCCCAGTTTTTCTGATCCTTCCTTTTCTTTCTCTCCATCCTCACCCTATGAGGATGTCTGTGCTGTACAGGAGAACATTAGATCCAACCCCTACTCTAATGCTTATAATCTAGGTTGGAGAAACCACCCTAACTTCTCCTGGAAAAACCCGGGGCAACAGACCCAATTCTGACCCAGCAACTATGCTCCGCAATGACCAATGGGTCAGGATCATGTGTAGACTCAGTTGCCCCCAAATCAGGTCAATCAGCTAGCTTGGAATGCCCGTCAACTCGTAGGGCAGGCTGATTTGAACCGACAAATGGTAGAGATGCAAGAATCCATGCTCCAACTCATGCAGCAAATGAAAACCTTGCTAGACAGCTTGCAAACAAGGCTCATAGTTAACTCTCATCAACCCAGATCTCTACAATCCCAACCCATACCCAACCCGCGAAATATCCTGAATCCGGGCAACCAAGCCCATGGGTATGGAAATTAGAGGGACCCACATGCACGTGCTCAGGTGGTTGAGCAGGGTCCTTCCTCTTCTTCTTCTTCACATCAACAATTCTTAGCTAATTAAACCCCTCCAATCTTTCCTAACCCTCCCTAAGACCCAAACTCATATGCATCCGCAAATTCTGTTACTTTGAGGAGTGGTAAACAAACTTAGGATCCACAACCACACTATTCTGATTTACCGAATCCTAAAGAACCTGAGGAGAGAAAGGAAAATTCTGGAGAAGAAATCAAGGCTCGAGAACCTGATTCCAAAGATCTGACTCATGTTCCTGATTCTAAAGCCTTGATCAGATCAAAGAAGAAGTCTATTGATAGCAATGAGGAGCTACTGAATATTTTCAAGAATGTTGAGATCAATATCCCGCTCCTCAACGCTATCAAGCATATGCCGGCTTACACGAGATTTTTAAAGGATTTATGTACCAAAAGCGTAAGTCAAGAGAATCTGTTCCAAGGAAGGTGGTACTCTCCGAGCAGGCTAGTTCTATTATCCTACACCACCTCCCTCAGAAAAAGAGAGATCCAGGTGCTCCATTGATTTCCTGTGTCATCGGAGATTACACTTTTGATAGAGCACTTCTGGATCTAGGTGCATCCATCAACCTAATTTCAACTTCTCTTTACGAGAAGTTTGGATCAGGTGAACTTCGGCTGACTTCAGTAGTGCTACAGTTAGCGGACCGTTCGATCACAGATCCATGAGGCGTTATTGAAGATGTTATAGTTAAGGTTAAGAATTTCTATTTTCCTGTAAATTTCCTTGTCCTTGACATGGATGTACCAGAAAATCTGAGGAACACGCTCATCATTCTGGGGTGTTCGTTCCTGGCTACCGCTGAGGCCAACATTAACTGTGAAAGTGGTAACATGGAAATAGCCTTTGGGGATCAACAAATGAAATTGGATATTTTTAAGGTAATTAATAAATTTGAGGATTGTAGATTTATTGAGGAACTTGAGGAGGATAATGTAAACATTGAAACTTGTTTGATGGTTTCTGCAATTGAAAGTTCCTCCTTTGATGATGAATTGGACCCACAACCCTCTATGGTAGACCTGCCATCTTCCGAAGAGGTTATTGATTTTGTTCACTCTCAACCTCTTCCTCTTGACGAGTCATCAACATCTTCCTTACCTTCAATCATCAACCCGCCCCAGCTTGAACTAAAACCATTGCTTGAGAATTTAAAATATCAATTTTTAGGACCACAGAAGATGCTCCTTGTGATTATCAGTGCTAAATTAACAAAGGAGCAGGATATTAAATTGATTAAGGTCCTGAAGGAACACAAGGAGGCAATTGGTTGGACCAGCCATGACCTTAGGGGGATCAAGCCATCTTACTACAATCATAGAATATTCTTGGAAGATGGATCCCACCCTTCTCACTAGATGCAAAGGAGATTAAATCCAAATATGCGAGAAGTGGTCAAAAAGGAAATCATTAACTGGCTCGATGTAGGAATTATTTATCCGATCTCTGATAGTCCATGTGTAAGTCCCGTGCAGATTGTTCCTAAGAAAGTCGGGATTACCGTTGTCACTAACGAGAGAGGATAATCTGTCACAACTCATTCAGCTTCCTCTTGGAGGGTTTGTATCAATTACAGGAAGTTGAACACGGCCACGAAAAAGGATCATTTCCCTCTACCTTTCATTGATCAAATCTTGGCAAGATTAGCCAGGCAGAAGTCTTCCGTTTTCTTGATGGCTACTCGGGATACAACCAAGTTTCTATCCATCCCGAGGATCAGGAAAAAACTACTTTCACCTATCCCTACGGAACCTTTGCTTTCCGTAGGATGCCTTTCAGTTTATGCAATGCACCTGCGACTTTTCAAACGTGTATACTAGCCATATTCTTTGACATGGTGGGAGAGTTTATGGAAGTCTTCATGGACGATTTCTCTGTTTTTGGAGAATCATTTGACTCTTGTCTAGCTAATTTAGAAATGATTCTTAAATGATGCATCAAAACATGATTGGTCCTTAGTTAGGAAAAGAGTCATTTCATGACACAAGAAGGCATCGTCTTGGGTCATGTAATCTCTGAATGGGGAATTGAAGTGGATAAAGCTAAGGTTGATGCTATCACTAAACTTCCTCCTCCCACATCTGTTAAATAAATTCGATCATTTCTTGGTAATGTGGGATTCTACAGAAGATTCATCAAGAATTTCTCGAAGGTTGCTCGTCCTCTGAGCAATCTTCTCGCCAAAGAAACACCATTTGTTTTCGACGAATCATGTCGTAATGCATTTGATTTCCTGAAAACGGCAGTCACTTGTGCTCCGGTGTTGCAACCACCGATTTGGATAACCCCTTTTGAGATCATGATCGATGCTTCTGATTACGCAATCGGGGTTGTTTTGGGTCAAAAAGTTGGTAGGAAGCCCATTGTCATCTACTACGCTAGTAAAACTTTGGATGAAGCCCAGAGGAATTCACTGTTACTGAAAAGGAATTACTAGCCATACTATTTGCTTTGGAAAAATTCAGGGCTTATCTCTTAAGGTCTCATGTCATCATTTATACCGACCACTCGACCTTGAGACATCTCTTGGCCAGAAAGGATGCCAAACCCCGGCTTATTTGTTGGATTCTTCTGCTTTAAGAATTTGATCTTGAAATTAAGGATAAATTCGGGGTACAAAATGTGGTGGCGGATCATTTGTCAAGACTTACTAAGTGATTCTTCTCGTCCGGACGTCCCGATTACTGATACTTTTCCAGACAAAACCATCCTTACAATTTCATGTGGTCCAAAACTCATGGTTTGCTGACATTGTTAATTATTTGGCCATTGGTCAAATCCCCCAGGATTGGTCCAAGCAACAACAGGATAGACTCAAATCTGAGGCCAAATACTACTTCTAGGAGGATCCTGAACTGTACCGCATCGGCTCTGATTAGATTATTCACCGATGTGTTCCGGAGAACGAATTCAACAGTATACTCGAGTTATGGCATGCATCTACGTGTGGACATTTCTCTGGGAAAAAGATGGCTGCAAAGATTTTGAAATCTAGCTTTTATTGGCCATCTTTATTCAAGGATGCCCAGGATTTCTCAAGGTCGTGTTCTCGATGTCAGGCACTCGAGAGCATAACTAAGAGAGATATGATGCCCCTAAACCCAATTCTTCCTGTCAAAATCTTCGATGTTTGGGGCATCAATTTCATGGGACCCTTTCTCCCTTCATTTGGACATCAGTACATTCTTGTCACTGTTGATTATGTGTCCAAATGGATTGAGGCGATTCTCACCCGAACCAATGACCATAAGGTGGTCATCGATTTTGTCAAGAAACACATCTTCAACAGGTTCGGGATTGATGGTGGCACTCATTTTACTAATGCCCAATTCCGTAATTTGCTAGCTAAATACAGGGTTAATCACCGAATTTCCACACCTTACCATCCCCAGACGAATGGACAGGCCGAGATCTCCAATCGGGAGATCAAGAATATTCTGCAGAAAACGGTTAGGCCTGATCGCAAGGACTGGACTGAAAAGCTTGAGGATGCTCTTTGGGCCTATCGTACGGCATATAAAACACCCATTGGCATGTCTCCATTTCGTCTGGTGTATGGAAAGGCATGCCATTTACCTGTAGAGATTAAACATAGGGCATTCCGAGCAATCAAGAAGTGCAATATAGATCTGAGTTTAGCCAGGAAGACCAGGAAACTCCAACTATCTGAGTCGGAAGAGCTTAGAAATGATGCATATGATAATGCCAAGATCTACAAGGCTCGGACCAAAGCTCTACATGATCAATTGATTTCCTGCAAGAGCTTTGAGCCGAACCAGAAGGTTTGGTTATTCGATTCTCGACTTAAGCTCTTTCCCGGCAAACTTAGATCGAAATAGAACGACCCGTTCATAATCGACTAGATTTTTCCAAACAGAGTCATTCGGATCTCTGACCCAAAGATGGGTAATACATTTAAAGTCAACGATCAATGTCTGAAGCCTGTTATTGACCGTACTTCTCCAAAACCCATCTCAAACACGGTTGCTCTAGCCATATTGTGACTTCTTTGGCTGGACTTCGCCTAGGTGACAGTATTAAACTCAACAGTTGTACATATGACACAAAGCTGACCCAAGCTTCATATTTAGGTGATATCTTTCATACTCTACACTTTCTTTGATGTCTCTTTTTCTCAATGTGGACATTGCATCAGCTAGGAATGGGGGGGTGGATTCATTTTTTAATCATTTTGTCAACTCTGTGAAATTCTTGTAAATTGTATTTCTCTTCTTATATATACATAAAAAAAAATTGAATTAGGAAGGAATACTTGGATATTAGGACTTTTCAATCTTAGGAAATATTACATTAGGATCTGAACACAAAGACCCTTTAGGTCTTCGGACTTAATCAGCCTGTGTATCCACTAAAATGTGGATTTTTTTTTTGAGTCCTCGCCATCTTAATTCTATTGTAATTTGATTAAATAAGTTTGGGTGATAAGTACATGACTTATCAACCCATCCTTTGATTTGAGGGAACTTTAAGTCTAAAGCATCACACATCTTCTTTTCACTGACTTGTTAATCGGCGACTTTAACGAAAATTGGGCAGCTAATGAACCTTCTAAGGTGATATGGCTGGCAAGTTATCATGGGTAACAGCCCATAGGTAGGTTGTCCAAAGCCCAGTCACTGAACCATTCTCTTCTTGCTGCCGTTAGGTAAATCTTAAACCAGGGAAGCCACCTACTTAAAAAAAAAAAAGAAAAGAAAGAGCAAAGAAAAAAAAAGAAAACAAAAGAAATAAGCCACACTTCGCCGCACGAGTATGGCTGGCAAGTTGGTGGTAACAGCTCATCGACCGGTTGTCCAGAACCCAACTCAAGAAATGCACTTAAAATTCCTAAAACACTTAGGAAGAAGCAGAGAA
The DNA here is from genome assembly GCA_037157565.1 of Thalassia testudinum. Taxonomy (NCBI): domain Eukaryota; kingdom Viridiplantae; phylum Streptophyta; class Magnoliopsida; order Alismatales; family Hydrocharitaceae; genus Thalassia; species Thalassia testudinum. Next base: position 30,079,325 of record JAZHRO010000061.1, on the reverse strand, counting down.
GTGGAATACTCCAGGGAGATATACACTGGATTCACCCTTGTGTTGACTGTTGCAGTGCTTTTTCGGGCTTTTTAAGCCAGTCGCGTTGTAGTATAGGTGACCAAGCACTGACAACAAATAAGAATTTATTACTCAAAAACCCAAAAATCCGAGGTCGAACACAAGGAGCAAATGGAATTTATTCACTAATCTCAATAATGTAATTGAACACTTAGAGTTCTCCAAAACCTAATTCAGAATATAAATGCAAGAATTTATGAGTTAAAATTGTAGCAAAATAGAATTGGACGTCTGATTATAGAATCAGAAGTCTTAAAAATATATTTCTCTTTAAGCTTCTCCTTCTTAAGTCTCTTGTCTACTGTCTTTCTTCTTCTTTCTTTTTCCTTTGCCTTATGCTTTTACCTTTCTCCTTTTTCTGTCTCTTCTTGTCTTATTCTTCAGCCATCTTTCTTTGGCTTTCTTCCTTCTCTTTGGCATAGTGCCTTTCTCCTTCTTCTTCCTCTACCTTGCTCTTCTTTTTCTTTGTCAGCCTTGCCTCCTGCTATACAGTGCTACTCCTTCTCCCCGACTTCAGCCTTTCTTCTTCTTCTTCTTCTTCCTTGGCTTCTACCTTAGCTCTCCTCTGATGTTCTCTTCTCTTTGGCCTTCCTTCCTCTTCCTTTCTGCAACTAAGTGTCATAGCCTCACCTCAGCTATGCCTTCCTCTTCCTTCTTTAGCTCTGCTTCTTCCTTGCACAACGCAGCAAAACCAAACCCCCACCCTCCCCTGCGTCTCTCTCTATTTGTCTCTTCAGTACGCTCTCCCAGAGCTGAGTAATCGGGTCGGTTGTGCACCCAGGTCCAGGTGCACCGACGTGGGTGTGAGGACATTGCTTGGATCATGTTTCTCAGTCTGATCGATACCTGATGCCCGGTATAGATGTGGAGTTGAATCATCTGCAAACGACTCAATAAGAGGTGAATCAGAATAGAAATTAAGTCAGGTTGCGTGTCAGGGTAGAGAACGGGTTTTGATCAGTTCTGTATGTGCAGAAGAGGTGGCTTCAATGAGAATTGTGTATGAGGGCTCTTCTAGAAAGGAATGACAGGTGGTCTCATGTAGAGTCCTCATAGTAACTTTCAAAATCAAAAGCGAATGCCTGGAGAGTGTCTATGGGATACTGGAAATTGGCGTCAAGAAAAGATTCGTATTCTGGGTCACAATCACTCCCGACATTTGCTGGTTCTGATTCCTGAGGATCGAAACGAAATGATTCCATGTTATTGGAACCTGAACTGAAATCAGTGATCTTGGGAACCGGGACCTCAAAATCAGATTTAGAGAATGAGTCATGTGAGCTGAGGTCGTAGATTGGCTTGTTATAACCAGGAAGTAGATTTTCTCCGATGTTATGGTCAGATTCGAAATCATCGGAAAGTTTGCGAAAATAAAAATCTGAATGAGATTCAAGATCATGAGTTCCACCATAGTCATATACTGTAGCTTCAGCAGCCTGACTGGTGTATAGCCTAGATGTCAATTCTGAGCTTAAAAAGGTGTCCTTATCTGATAGAGGCTCAAGTTCCAGGCTGGTAGAACAGACCCAATTGAAACCCCACTCGTCCAACTCAGTTTCTGTATCATAAATTGGCATGACTTCCAAAAAATCGATTGGTTTCTCTGAGGATGTTGGCAAGGGATATTCATCAAATAGAGGCCCAAAATCATATCCTTCATTGAAAAATTGATCTTCCTCATATGGGACCTCGAAATCGTCCCAATAGGTTTCAGATCTAGATTCTGGGCTTAGGATGTGGGTTGAATCACTAGAATCTAGGTCCGAATAACCTTCAAGGTTCACCTTATCAGGATAAGGGGCGGAATTTACACCCTCGAGAGGTTCAGTTCTACTCTCATTATTGCAGAAGTTTTGGGATTCTAAGCCTAGTGATTCATGGTCTAGAGTTGGCTCAACATTGTGTTCTCCTGCACTTGGAACTTCCCATCCTTCTTCAATATCAGGCACATTGTACTCCATCTGGGTTGAGAATCCACAACCTTTTTGTGCCTCAAACCTGAGATCAGATCGTTCCTCGATGTTGTCCCAAGATGGTTCATCCTCAATTTGTGGCATATACGGGTATTTCTGGTCGATAATTTATTTTAATAATCTCATTATCTCTTCCCATTTTTCAAGATCATCTTGGTGTTGCTCCCAAAGTAGAGGATTTGCCATGCGTTGAAGGTATTCAAGATTGTGCAATTTTTCTATCTCAATGTATCCTGTGATGAGCATGTCTCGGGTTGATCCTTTTGTGGCTTCTACCAATAGCACCTGGGCACAGGTGAAGGTTGTGGTTGTTGGGACATCAACTTGAATGTTTTCTACTGGTGTTGAGGTTTTGTCTTCTTTTTCATAGAATTTCAAGGCATCCTCAATCATCCTATCTCTTATGGATCTTCGATACTCAGGTTTCTTGAATGGTAGTCCTAAGTGGTTTGGCTGCATATTTGGATCAGGTGGTGGAACCAAGATGTAGAATCAGAATCAAGATGTAGAATCATGTTATGAAGCGATTAGATCTGAATAAAGAGCCCCACTGAAAATGTGTGTGTGTGCTCCAAAGAGAAAAGATGAGGGACTGTAGATGTTTTTGACCCAATCGAGGCACCCAAAAACGTTTGGATGACTATGGAGGTTCGGGGCGAATGATACCCCTGGATCAGAAGGTCATCCACCTGAGAATTACCTGAGCAGCTAGAGAGGGAGAGTCTTGCAAAGACCCCTACACGGTAGAGAGTCCCCACGGGTTATAGGGTTTCCCCCACCTAACCTCTCTTGTCACTGAGATTCCAGGTAGACCAGAATTAGGACCTTGACCTCTTAAGTCTACCACTTTTATTTCAAAGGTGCTTTAGGGTTCTCACTTGAACTTTAGATGTTTTGATGTTGTGACCTAATTTGGAGGTTGGTTGACCCACGAGGTCAACTTTACCTGACCTGTCCTAAAGATGGCAGAATGATTCTAAGCTTGGGACCTACAGACCACCCTGATCTGACTCCCAGTTTATTAGGTCCAAGATTTTAAGATTCAAGTAATTTTAAAGCTCAATTTTTAGGGTTTTTCTTGTTTAGATCTCTTCAATCAAGGGCTTGGGTAGCACACTGATGCGAGAGGGTTCATTTCCTTTTTATACAGGCATGTGTGAACTAGCACTCCAAAACCCTACTGTAGAAACCCTAATTTGGTTCTATTTCCAATCCTCTTTTATTCTTGAAAAAGGTTCTCTTTCGGACTTAAAAGTAAGAAATGTGTTGTCCGCGGAGATTAAGTGTGATTTCTATTAGGCACAGGAATTTGTGCTATAGGATCTAAAAAAATTGCTCCAACTTCAAGAAGATTTGAAAAAAATTTTGCAAAATCAGGAAACGTTTGCCTTAAAGATGGTGATTACTATAGAAAGAAGGCAATTGATTCCTAAATTGATTGCTTCCTTTTGTCTTTCAAGGATTAGGGGATGGTTTAAGGAAGAAAAGAGATTACCTGCCCTGGAGTAGTTGACTTGCGGGAGGCATCTTCTCGTGAAATACCTTGCAAGATCACAACAAAGCAAAGTAGGGCAAGTTAGTGTTCAATATGATCAAAAAAAAAAAAAACAATGCAGAGATTAGTGATAAATTACGCGTTGCTTCCCGGCAACGGCGCCAAAATGTTGCAGGGCTTTGTCGGGCTTTTTAAGTCAGTCGTGTTGTAGTATAGGTGACCAAGCATTGACAACAAATAAGAATTTATTACTCGAAATCCTAAGTATCTGAGGTCAAACACAGGGAGCAAATGAAATTTATTCACTAATCTCAATAATGTAATTGAACACTTAGAGTTCTCAAAACCTAACTCAGAATATAAATGCAAGAATTTAAGAGTTAAAATTGTAGCAAAAAAGAATTGGACGTCTGATTATAGAATCAGACGTCTTAAAAAGATATTTCTCTTTAAGCTTCTCCTTCTTAAGTCTCTTGTCTGCTGTATTTCTTCTTTCTTTTTCCTCTGTCTTGTGCTTTTTCCTTTCTCCTTCTTTTTCTGTCACTGCTTGTCTTTTTCTTCAGCCATCCTTCTTTGGCTTTATTCCTTCTCTCTGGTACAGTGCCTTTCTCCTTCTTCTTCCTCTGCCTTTCTCTTCTTTTTCTTCATCAGCCTTGCCTCCTGCTATATAGTGCTGCTCCTTCTCCCTGGCTTCAGCCTTTCTTCTTCTTCCTTGGCTTCTACCTTAGCTCTCCTCTGATGTTCTCTTCTCTTTGGCCTTCCTTCCTCTTCCTTTCCGCAGCTAAGTGTCTTAGCCTCACCTCAGCTGTGCCTTCCTCTTCCTTCTTTAGCTCTGCTTCTTCCCTACACAACGCAACAAAACCTAACCCCTACCTTCCCCAAGTCTCTCTCTATTTCTCTCTTCGATACACTCTCCCAGAGATAGGTAATCAGGTCAGTTGCGTGCCCAGGTCCAGGCGCACCGGCGTGGGTGTGATGCACGAGGAGTGCACAGATAGGTTAGTTGGGTTGGGTGCCAGGTCCGCAGGGGAGTGTTGCGAACAAGGCATGGCGAGTGAGGGCGAGGGACCTCACCCCTGTGTGACTTGAGGCAAACAGCAGGATTCACAAAATCAATTTATGTTCCGCGCCACGCTCTTGCGTACATGAGGTGGGACTAAATGTCCCACCCGCTTCCATGCTCACGCCTGCAAGCGGATGTCTTCAATTGCTGCTACTAGGTTGCTTGCCAAACCAATTGCTCGGCTGTATGAGTTTGCACACGAATCTGCTTCCTCTAGGACCCTGACACCTGGAGCGCACAGCCTAGGATGAAGCTTGCAACCTTTCCGCTGTGTGCGTCAATGGCGACAGGTGGTGAGATCTGACACACACAAACACGGCCTTGTGGCCCCATTAGAATACATGGGAAGCTTCGCCGTGTCAAGGCGAAGGTGGGACGGTAGGTGGCAGGCCGCGGGGAGGCCTAGGCATGCGTGCCTAGGTCACCCTGTGGCCGTGCTTATGGGTTAGGTCAGGGGGCATTTATGGAGGTGTGGGAAGTCAATGGAAGGGTGGATGATGATCAGTGGACTGTGGCGGAGGTAATGAGGTATCTAGCGAGGTGTGTGGATGTGTGGAGCGGTGGAGGCACCTCGTCGGTGGGTGGCCAGAGATGGAGAAGATGGCGGTGGTCAATGGCTGTGAGGGGTCAAAAGGGAGAATAAAGAGAGGGGAATTGAAGAGGAGATAGAGAGGAGTAAGTCTAACCTAATTAAGTGGATGAATGGGGAGAGGTGGTAGCCGATGGTACCTACTGTCGCCGAAGAAGACGGTGTCCAGTGGAGGGAGTCAGCGACGACGAAGGGTCTAGAGGTGCTCGCGCGAGTGTTGCGCGATGCGGAGGAAGAGGGTGAGGACAGCTCTGCCACTGGAATTGTGGCAGAGTGATGAGAAACAGGAGGGAGGCTCGCCGGAGCTCGCTGGACCACTTAACCGAAGGAGAAGAAGATGAAATTGGGGTGGATCTCTGGCCAAGTCGAGCTGAAGAGATGCGGCCAGAGGTGGTGGTGCTTTTATAGTCGCTGTCAAGGATTCTTATGCTTGGAAGACAAGCCTCTGAGCATAAGAGACCTCGCTGGTGATGGAAACTATTGGAGACCCAAATCTCTCGTGCATTCGCACGAGAGATTGGGTGCGAATCAAAGATTAAGACCATGCTCAGATGGAAAGGAATTCTTTAGGGAATCTCCCTTCCAAATCTGGGAGATCTTTGAGGAATCAGGGAGTACTCCCCCTCCTTTCCTCACCGAAGTAGGATTTCTCCCCATTAATGGTGAAGGGACCTTCTTATAAGAGTGGCAACGAAGTTAGGGGGGTCTGTGTAATGGTTTTAAAAAGATAGGGACCAAAATGTAATTGGGTGTACTATTTTGCAAAGTAGGTCAGGATGACCTTCCCTTAGGTCCAAATTTTGGTAAAAATTTAATTTGGACCTAAGGAATCCAATGGTGAAGTTGGATTTTAGGTTTTACCACGTTTTACAGGATATTTTGCATAAAAACCCAAATTAGGTCAATTAATGAGCTAGAGCCCCAATCTAGGTCAAAATAGGTTCCAAAGGCCAATTTGAAGGTTCTAAACCCTTGGGGATATTTCTCCATGAATTTCAAAGGGTTAATTGATTTTTATCTTGACCAAAACCTTGTTTAATTAAGAGGGTCTATTTTAGGGTTATAAGATGTCATTTAATTCCTAGATTGCACATGAACCCATTTCTGACTAAACCAACCCACTTTTTATCTTATTCAGATCGTTTGACCTATGTTTTGCCTCTGAGAAATCCCATAATGGTAAAATTACAGTTTTAACCTTTATTTCTTATTTTCTTCTCAGAACACTTATTCCTTGAATTAAGCCCTTCTCTAGGTTATGTAGGAGCTCTTATTCTCTTTCTTAGGTCAAAATGGGCTAGTTAGGGCTCATGATGAGGCTCTCATCATCGACCCCATAAAAATAAAAGTTGGGAGAAAGCAACTGGTTGTAAAGATACACCTTTAGGAAAAACTCTCTTTTTAAGGTCACCTAGAGGCGTAGAAACCTGAAGTCCGTTCTAATTGCCAATCAACGAGTCTATCACATTCATAATAAGATGCTCAAAACTTAGGATTCTCATCAAATCTTGGGTGAGTTGAATGGTCGTAGAAAGCCACTCTTTAACCCTAAACTCAAAAATCCAAAAAAAAAAAAATAGAAAAGAAGAAAAAGAGAAAAGAAAATTTTTCTTTGAATAAGGTGAGGGCTTGAGGCGGTCTGCATTTTGGCAGATACCCGAGCCTGTTGTGTCTTTGAGAGTTCAGATCCTAAGTAAAAATTTTCTTAATGTCGAAAGTAACTTGTGCCCAAATAATCCAACCTAATTCTTTTATAAATAGCATGCAGTTTTTGCTAGGGACTAGCAAAAGATAGGCATGGGGGTATGATGTAAATATGTTTATATTACATAAAATGTCTATTTATGCATGTTCTTAAGCAAAGAATTGCATTACATACTATAAATATTGCATAACATGCATCATCTTGCATTTAGATTAGTCTGAATAAAATGTAGGTTAATTGTCTCCTTTTTATGGTCAGGGATAAGGTGACTTTTTATTGCGGCCTTAGATCAAAGATCCAACCGTACGGATCTGATCAAGGTGACGATTGGAGTTCAACAACTCCAAAATCGCCCTAATCGGATATCCGTAGCATCAGATAGAGATCGAGGAACCCTAGAAGATGAAGGGCCAATATGGTGTTAATCCGCACTTCAGACGACAAATCCGACCACACGGATGGGTTCGAATCGACGATCGCAGCCTAATGGAGCAAAAATTGACCCAATCCGATACCTGTGGCACCATCTACATCACTCAAAAGATGGACGGCCAAGATGGCACCACGTGGTGCCATCTCAGCTACCCAACCAGCCGCACGCACCTGCTGAATCTCTTTTGGCCAGCGCTTCTCCATTGTTGGATCAAGATCCAACGGCTGTGAGGCACGTGCACTTGAGTTGTGCACTCGACACAAATGCGCCCGTACCGCGCTGGTCGAGCACCTTAACGAGGCAAGGAGGCGCAGGATCAAGCCTCCGCATGCCTCAAAATGGAGCAGGCGTGCAGGTGTGACCAGTCGTGCGATGAGGATCCAACGGCGATGCGCGGCCGATAGCGCCCACGTGCTATCTGACGCCCCGCGTGACACGGGATCTCACGCACAAGGCGCGCGGTTGAGGCACGGCGAGGAGAGCTTTCAGTCGTCCAATCTCACGATTAGACAGTCAAGATCTGATGGTTGCGGGCTCCTGTTGAGGCGCGGATGGTGAGCACGCACGCAACCGCCTCCCACGAAGGCCACGTTCAAGCCTTTAGCGACAGATTTATCTGTCACTAAAGGTCTCGAATTAATGTTTTTCATCTTGTAATGACCAAAATGCCCTCGCTCCTTGCAACTATAAAAGGAGACCCCCTCCATACGAATTTCTCATCCCTTCCTTCTCTTCTCTCCCTCTCTAAAGCTCAAGAGAAGCTTGTCCCACACCCAGGATGCTCCTTAAGAGATAAAGTCAATTTTTCGCCCCCATTTTGGAAGTGAATCTTGTGACGATGACGACGTGCTGCCTCGTTCCCGTTCTTCTTGCCTACCTCCTTCTTCCCGCTTCATTCTTCGTCTTCCAAGCGTCGTCTCATCCGGCTCGTCCTCCAACCAATCGTCGAGGAGGATAACTTCTCTCTCTCATTCCTTTTTCCTACTTTCTAGAGTAGAATTTCCTGCTTTCTAGTTGCAATAGTTTTTCTTCTTTCTAGTGTAATTTCTTACTTAGTTGTATAAACATTTTGAAGTATCAAGTGGATGTTTTCTCTCTCTTTCTCTGATTGTTTACAGTGCTTCATTTCATTGTAATTACTCTGCTTTTTAACAAAAACATGAAAAAAATATAATTGCAAATTTGGATCAACGTAGCCTCCTTGAGTTCGACCCGGGATTTCTATTCCGGTATAAATTATTTTTGTTGAACCCAAGTTCTTTTCTTTTCAAACTACAACGACAGGTTTTCAAAACCAAATTCGATTGCGTAGTCCTTCGACATTTCAACATGATGGCACACGGAGTTTGCTGTTCGTGGAGGGATGGCCCTCCTCGTGAGGAGGAAGAAGATGTTAAGAGAGGGACTTTCCTTTCGTAGAGAGGAAGATGGTTTCTTTCCCTCCGTTTCTTTCTTGCACATATATAAAGAAAAGGAGAGAATCAGAGAAGGAAAGAGTCCAATAGAAAGTTATTCGTTACTTCCTATTACGAAAAAAAGAAGAAAGATTTGAGGAGAGAGAGATTCGTAAGGGAGAGAGAAAAATGGAAAATATCATCGATATTTTATGTGAAGCAAGAGAGAGGTTTGAGGGTAGATAAGGAGGGAATGTCATTGATTAATTGATAAATATATAGAGATGCATCAAAAATGATTCCCTTCCTATTTTTACAAAAATAGAATCCCAATAGTATGGTATCTCAAATTGAGATTGATGTGATGCCCTTTCCTCTAAAATAAATAATTACTCCCTCCATATAAAGATTAAAACAATTAATACATGAAATGATGAATCTAATGTTCACATGATTTTGTCAATAACATGTATGCTTTAAATTAAATTCTCATCCAAATAATAAAGTACTTAAGCACTAAATTAGTCCACAAAAGCAGGCCTATCAGATGGTAGCACCATCATTGGTGTTAATTAGCCTAATTTAGCCTAATTACAGTAATAAATGCTCTTTAATATTCATCAGAAGATCATAACCTTGTTCTGTATTGGGTTTGAGAAGAAGATAAAATAAGTTAATTCTGTTGTTTTAACACCTAATCACAATTGCAGATTAATTAAGGGGTTGATCAAGGCTTAATATAGGATCAAACAAGCTTAATTTTTCTATGAGTGGGCTTGATCTGACTGAAATAGGTTTTCTGTACTTTGAGGATTATTTTATTAATAAAAACCCTAATTAAAACCTTACTTCAATTAAATAGGTTTTGGTCGAAATAAATGTAATCTAAATCTCCTAAAAATCATTGAAAATATTCTAAGAGGTTTGGAACCTTTGCTTTGACCAAAAGAATCCCTTTTGACCAAAAATCGAGACTTAGGTAGGAAATTACTATATTTTGGGCTTCTAAGTAAATTATCTAGTCAAACTTTGTCAAGACTCAAATCTAAGAGCACCATTAGATTCCTTGGGTCCAAATTAGGTTAACCCCAAAATTCGAGTCCAATCAGAGTCCATCTTAACCTAGTTTATATTTTAGCCCATTTCTTCTATTTATCACACAAGTGCCCTTAAGTCTTGTATTTTATTGCAAATCAGTCCCCACATGCCCTCCTCTTCTTCTTCCCCGACTCCTAAAGCTCAGCAATGGGAAAAGAACCCAAACTACCGACTCCTTGATTGGCAAAATCTACTCCAAATCGCTTCAAATTTGGATGGATTGATGTTCAGACCCTCCTAAATCCATATAGCACTGGTCTCAAGCTCCAATTTGGAGTTGTTGCCCTCAATCAAACTGAGAATAGTGGAGACAAGTTTCCAAAAATTTGATGGAAACTCTCACGAAATTGAGGCAATTAAGAGCCAATACCTCACCTATTTAAGCTTCAACATCTTCCCATGAGAAAATTAGTCGTGAATTGGTCGAGAAAGTTCCTTCTTTCTCCTCTCCAGCCATGCATTCATGAACTCCGATGACCTTCTTCAACTCCTTCCTCCATGTGTGTATTCGGCCAATGAGCACCACCATCTTCTTCCTCATCTTCTTCCGATGCTAGCCAACCATAGCTAGGTCATCCTAGCCCTTTCTTTGTCGTTGTTCTACCCTGCTAGACCTCCTTTCGTCCTCACGTCCAGTCGGCTAACGTCAGACATGATTCACCCTCTATTGTCCAAACTAGGTAGTTCTCTCTCTTCCCCTCTTCTCATAGAATAGGTCTAGGCCCTTAGAACTAGGCTTTAGTCTTTCTACCTCTTCGTTCTCTCCTTTCTTCCTTAGAATCGGTGAGAGCTCCAGCGAGCTCGACCCGACGCTACACACCTCCAAACTCCATGACACCTACACCACAACCTCCCCCACGACTCATAGATCAAAAGCCCTCAAGAAATTGAGGGCCTTGACCTATGAATCACCAGCCCGAACACCACCACCATTCACTGTCTTCTCTAACTTCGTCTGACCACCCCATGCACTAAAACACCAAATCACCACCACCACCACCTTCACCACAATCCGGCGAAGCTATTTTGGTATTTAAAAGGGGCCACAAGGTCGTCTTTTTGTTTCTAGACCATCGCCAGCCATGTCTTCTTCCTTGATGTCGACAGCATGCCTCCGTCAACTTATCAATAGGATCCTACCTCCTTTGCATAAGGATTCACAAGAGAAACCTATCTAGGTCCTCAATTTGGCCCTTCAAGCCAACTGAGCTTCGATTGAAACATGACCTCCTCATTTGCAGCTCGCGAGAAGAATGAAGGAGAAGCCTTGCTTTGGTAGTCCCACATCGGGGATTTACGTTTTGGAAATTGATTCATAAGGATCTTCGCTCCCATTTCCATCGCTCGAAAATATGGGGTTGGGTCCCTATCACCCTCACGTGCACGCCCTCGCTTGCCACTCACACCTAGGCGGGTCTGGGTTAGGTCTAGATTCGATTATAGAGAGAAAAGAAAAAGAAGGGGAGGAATTGTTCAACCTAGAGGAAAGGGCTGATTTTGCTGTAGACGTCCGGCTTCTCACTTTAAGACATTTGATTGGCTTGGAAATTGGCTAAGTATTAAGACTGACTTTACTTAATTGAAAAACACATTTTTCTCTTAAACACTTATTTCCTTTTGAGCTTGATAGTACTACTATTTGCCTAATCTATTTCTTTTTGCATCAAGCTACTGCACCTCATTTTATATATTCGATTAGTGGTTTGGTTGCATATTATTTGCTCCCTTTCCAGCTCCACCTTTTATTTGGATAAATTCACACAGTGGAAGGGGGTCAAAACAATCTGTACTCTGATTTTATCTAATTTCAAACAATAATTCTCACCTCTACAAAAATCAGATCAATTTGAAATTTGTGGGGTTGGAAAGCCACTGAAACCTAGTTTTTTCTATAAATTTCCAAGAATTTTTGGATTTTAATTTGTACTATTTCAAATCGAATTACTTGTAGGGGGTCTATCTGGCCTATTTGACCCCTTGACACTAAAAAATTCTTGAAAAATTATACGAAATAGTAAAATTTTAGAAAAATATTCCCTAAAAGCCTTGTTGAAAAAGGAAGATATCTACCAAATTTCATCTTGTTTTGCTTTAGTTACTGATCTAGGGAGTGAATTCAACTCAGAATAAGGTATGACAGCAGATTGTTAGAAGAAGCATAAATCCTAGGTGATTCACATTAGGGTTTAAATTTAGAGACCCAAAACAAAATTGTTTGAGCCCGATTTGTGTGTGATTACATGAGAGGGGATCTGCTTTGGTTGGTTGTCTACCCCCTCACCCACTTAAATTGAAATTGATTTAGACTTCAACGTAGGCAACCACTTAGGTCTATTTCACTTAGTAGTGGTGCATTAGGACAATTAGTTTCTCTGATTTGGTCGTACCACTTCTACCTTATTAGACTTAAAAGCATCATATAGACCTATCTGATATTAGGGTTTCCACATTAAGATAGAGCACATTTGCATTCCATACTTAAAGGAACTTCATGTAATAAATTAGGACTTGCAAAACCTGTTGTGTGCTCCACTACAACCTTGTTTGAATTGGCTTAAACAAGGAAATCCTAAAAGAAATTAATATAAGCACTTGAACCATAAAAGCGACAACACCAATTAAAGCTTATATTGAAAATCCTCTATTTGTGCACTTCACACTGCTAAATCCAATTTTAAGGACAACACCCCCAAAATGCCCAATCACATTCCAAGAGCACTCTAAGCCCAAGCCTAAAACTAAGTAGACATGCTCTAGGCAGGACTAATTTACTTGGGAACCAAAATTTGATTGGGTAAAAATCAAGACCTTGTCTATTTGGACCAACTGGTCACAAGAAAGGTCGGTACGGTAACCGCATTAACCTCTAGTGGTATCCTTCCATGCAGGGTGTCCTAGGGGGTCTTAACGGTTGGTTTAACTGAAGTCCAATTCAGGATACCAGGTTTAGATCCATTTAGGGTATACAATTTAAGGCTAGCTTGTTTGCTTGATTTGGGGCTTTCTCTCATCTTTCTTAGGCCTTTGCCTTATTTTCACCAACCCCTTGTAGCTGGCTGAGTCTTCCTGAGGAAGACTATCTCTTATCTCTATTCACTTCTTTTCTCGAATAGCCATTAACCCATATCATTCTTTTGACCCTCAGGGTTCTCCATCTCCCAACCCAACCATGATTTTGACTCCTCCTGGTTGGGAGACTCATCCTCAGCAGCTGGGATATGATTATCCTTATCCCCTAGCTTATTTAGAACCTGAACCTCATGGATCCAACTCTTATCTAGATTAGAACCAATTGAAAGCAATAGTTGCTGAATTATGGGAATATAACAAGGACTATACTGATCAATGTTCCGAGCTCTTGGAGAAAATTAAACAATCCCAGACACAATCTCAATCTTATCACTCCTCCCAGGAACAGGAGACCTGGAATAACCAACCTAGTGGGTCTAGTGACCCATATTTTGGATCCACTAGCTACTCTACTGACTCTTGCTGCACTGGGGAGGCACCCTGGAACCAGCCAACCTAGAAGGCACCCTTGGACCTAATCCATGATTTGGGTAGATCATTTGAGGAATGCACCTTTTCTGATACACCCGTACTTGATAATATATCACTAAAGAATTGGAATAATGGATCACAAGTACAGGACCACACATCAGGATCTCAATCAACTCCCTCTATATTCAGCCCCACTCAGGGTGATATACCTTTTGATTCATTGCCGGATTCGTATAACCCTAAGTGGAGAGACAATCTTGATCTTTCATGGCCACCACAGAGTCTGACTCAAACTCAAGATCAATCTAGGCCAGCCAAGTACTCCACTCAATCCACTTTAGGGCAACCATCTAGTCCAACCAAACCCACAACCACCCTTGAGGATATCATGAACATTTTGTTGGACTTTGACAAGAAAAATGAAGGCTGACTAAGCTGAAAAATCAAGTGAAATCTCAAAGGGGATCAAATCGAGAGACTTCAAGAATCATTCTATCCCTGAATGCACACTCCTCTTCATCCCTATTCTCCACCTATTCTTTTGACTCCTCCAATCTAACATATGTGCCATTGTGTAGGTGCTAATTCTTTGTCCCCTAAAAGGAGGAGGAAAGCTAAGAGCCCACCCAAACGATCTAATTCGGGATCAACCAAAAATCTTAAGACCAAACTTGCATCCAACTCTGACTTAGACTCTAGGGACAAAAAGAAATCAAGGTTACAAGTAACCCGTCGTCGTAGTTGCAGAACGCATGGTCAAATAAATTTATACCAAAACTCGAAAAGTGAGTCTCGGGTCGAAACAGAGAGGCAACGTTTTCTTTAAGTGAAAACTGCACTTCGATTTGTTTCTTTTTGGTATTTTAGGGTTTTGTTATTTTTTTTGTATTTTTGTAAGAAGAAGACAAGCAAATGGATCACAAGATAGAGATGGAACAAATATGGTATAGATATCACTTTAATGTCAATTACAATCAACTATGAAAGCATAAAAAGAGAAGGGGGTGAGAGGAAATCTCCCAAATCGACTGTTCGGTGAGACGATGGTGCCTAGTGGAAGCTCGGATGAAGGAGGTGGGGAGCGGGATGATGGAGGTGAGATGCAGGAGGATGTCGGGTAGAGGAAAGCTTCGGCGTGGCTCCAGAATGGAGGTGAGGAGGAGATGATCTGCTACCGGAATGAAGGTGGGAGGACGGCTCCAAGCCAACCTACGAATGGGGATGGGAAGATGGATGAATATTTGGTGTGGCAAAGGTTTGCTACACTAATAGGAGCTTGAGAGCAAGCTCTAACAGAGCGTTGGTAGGCTTGCTAGAGCTTGGGAGTAGGTGGGAGTAGAGTAGGTAGAGATGGCTTAGAAGGGAGGGGGAGTAGGACCATTTATACTGTAGAAGAGGCAAAAATAAGTATGGGACCAGTAGTGACTTCCAAGCTGTCGCTGGAAGCGTCGCTGTAGATAGTTCACACCCACTCACACCTACAGCTTGCTTTGCTGGTACGTGAAGAATTAGCGGCAGCTGTAAGCGTCACTGTAAGTCCAGTTCATGTGTCGTTGTAGATCCAGCTCATGCGTCACTAGCGTTGCGTTGCCCCGTCTTTACTGCACGCGTGCACGCTACGCACTAGCGCTATGCTGTGAATATGCGTGCCTTCACACACACCCACGCTGTTGCGCGCATGTGGTGGCATGTGTGTGCACATGGGCGACCTGGGTTGTGCCACGTGGCGTAATCTGGGCCATCCATCTTCTTTTCATTGTAGGGGCTGCTACGGAGGTCGGATTAAGTCGATTTTCTCACCGTTAGGCTGCGATCGTCGACCCGAATCCATCTGTGTGGTCGGCTTTATCATTTGAAGCTCTGAATTATGTCACCTAGTCCCTTGGCCGTTGATCTTCCTCAGACTGCATATGGTGCTACAGGACTTTGATCGAGGCGATTTCGGAGGTATTGGACTCTGATCGTCATCTTGATTAGATCCATATGGTTGGATCATCAATCCGAGGCTCTAAAATAAATATCTTTCTCTCCTAACCACAAAAAGGATGCAATTAACCTATATTTTTTACAACTACTCTAAATGCAAAATGATGCATGCTATGCAATATTTATAACATGAAATGTAAATCTAAGCCTAAGAACATGCATGAATAGGCATTTTACCCTCAATAAATGTGTTTACATCATACCCCCATGCCTATCTTTTGCTAGTCCCTAGCAAAATTAAACTATATGCTATGTATAAAAGCAGAATTAGGATTAGATCACTTAGGCCTAAGTCGTTTATTAACAATGGAAAATTTCAACTAAGGTCCTAAACTACGAAAACTCAATAGTACCCAGGTGCCTGCCAGAATGCAGACCACCCAAGTCCTCACCTTATTTGAAAAGGGAAGATAAATTTTTTTATTATTTTTCTTCTTTTCTAATTTTTTTTCTACTTTTGGAGTTTGAGAGTTCCAGGATAACCTTTTACGACTACCTGACCCGCCCAAGACTCGAAAAGGATTCTAGGTGCTAAGCATCTTGTGAAAATAGTGAAAGACTCAGTAGGCAACCGTTAAAATGAACTTCGGGTTTCTATGACCCTAGGTAACCTTGCCTAGAGGTTTATATTTTCAAATGGTAGCTTTCTCCCTACTTTTATTTATGGGGTCAACACAAGGGCGAACCCAGTGTATATCTCCCCAGTTTATTCTATTCCCCCGCTTCTTCCCAAAGTGTTTTGGGAATTATTGTGCATTTTTTTGTGAGCTGGGTTCTGGATAACCGACCGATGAGCCGTTACCACCGACAACTTGCCAGCCATACCACCCTAGATAGTTCATTAACTAGCCAATTTTCGAAGAAACTGCCAAAAAGTGAGTCAATGCAAAAAAATATGTGTAGATGCTTAGGCTTAAAGTCCCCCTAAATCAGAGGGTGGGTTGATAAGTCGCATACTTATCATCCCAATTTATTAGCCAAATTAAAAATGAATTTGAATTGGCGAGGACTCGAAACTAAGTCAACATTCGAGTGGACACCCGGGCTAATTAAGCCCAAAAGCCGGAAGAGTCTAAGTGTTTAAGTCCTCTTGTATCATTTCCTAAAGTTAATAACTTCCAAATGCCTAAGTTCTCTTTTCCTAATTTCTTTCTTTTCATATCTTTTTTAAATTTTTTTTTTATTTTATAAGAAACTAAAAGAAATTCTATGGAGTTAACATAATGATTTCAGGAATTGATTATCCACCCCCATGCCTAAATGATGCAATGTCCTCATTGTAAAAATAAAGACATGAAAAGGGCAGAGTAAACACCTGAGTGTCATGAAAATCTGGTCAGCTCCGTAGAGAGAAGAGTGTATACACATGCGCTAAGTTTAATACCTTCAGCTAGGCATAACATACATACAAAGAAGAAATTGAGAATTCACAAGTGTGGGTCAGAATCAAAATAAAAATATTGATCCTCAAACCCACCAACAGAATATGTCCACAGATGTGGACGAAATTATGATGCAGACCCATTCCCCAAGGTCGAGTGGTTCTAAGGTTCTGGATGAAAATCACCCAGAACCGATGGTTATTGTGTTTGCAGGGCTGGGCCTGCGGTTTAGTGGTGTGCAACCCAAGACCAAAGTGTCTAACAACAGGTAAAGATGGTTCAATAGATGTGGTTGTCCACTTAACATCTAGCTCAAAAAAATAATCAATTATTTCGAGCTTGGGTTGCACGTGAAAGATATCGTAAGGGTCCTAGTGGAAAGTAGGTGGTTTCAGGTCAACAGGAACCCTTAGATCAAAAATCAAAGTTCCCTCAGACTTAGCCTCCCAAATTTTTATTTCAACAATTCTATCCAACATCAAGAGCTCAGGTTCCGAGACCTCTAGCATATCATTCACCCCATATGATTTACCCAAGTCCAAAAATCGTGGCTGAATCGAGATTAACTTGGGCACAATGATCTCAGAAGTCAGCTCTTTGGGGTGCAGATGAGGAATGGGGTCATTAATTGAATCATCAAGATTCAGATCCTCCAAGTTAACCCCAACTAAATCAGAATCTTCAATAGTTGGGCTATCAAATGATTTATCAAATTCCTCAAGCCCGTTTGTCTCACTAAAATCATTTTCCTTAAGCTCAAGTGACATTTCACTAAGAGATTCCTCACCCTCAGAATCAAAGAATCCATGATCCTTATTTATATATGTCTCAACATCATATATCATTTCATGATCCAAGGAGACATATTTTTCTTCGTTTCCTAGCTTGGGGATCTCGGGTGAATCAATCGATTCATCCTTAAAGGGTTGCTCTAGACCAATCTGGTCATCTCCAATCTTCGAATATGTATCCCCCTTGACAAGAGCCTGAGCAGGTTCAGACATTGGCTTTCCAGAAGGGGGTTGTTGAACGCTACGAGTTGCTACGCTAACGTGCTTGGTTTTGAAAAACCTGTCGTAATTTGAAAGAGAACTTGTGTTTAACAAATAAAATTTATACCGGAATGGAAATCCCGGGTCAAACTCAGGGAGGCGGAAGTTTGATTTAAAAAATACGTGTTTGTTTTATTTGTCACGAAGTAGAATAATTGATTAGAAACTATTTATCTATTTACAATAAATAGATGAGAGAGAGAGAATATTACAAACAAAAATCAAAAAGAGATGTAGAATGAACATGGAATTCATTAACAACAAGATTGTTCATTACACTACTCATTACGATTAGAAAGCGGAAAAATGATTACACTAGAAAGCAGTAAATCTACTCTAGAAAGCAGTAAAAAGAATGGGGAGAGAGATATCCTCCTCGATGGTCACTTGGAGGAAGAGCCGGACGGGACGACGCCTGGATGACAGGGAATGGAGCAAGATGAAGGAGGACAAAGCAGGAAGAATGGGAACAGGGCAGCACGTCGTCATCGTCGCAGGATCCGCCTCCGAAAGGGGGACGAAAAATTGACTTTATCTCGTGAGAAGCATCCCAGGTGTGGACAAGCTTCTCTTGAGCTTTGGAGAGGGAGAGAAGAGAAGGAAGGGATGAGAATTTCGTGTGGAGGGGGTCTCCTTTTATAGTTGCAAGGAGTGAGGGCAATTTGGTCATTTTAATTTGAAAAACATTAAATCAGGGGTCTTTAGTGATAGATAAAACCGTCGCTAAAGCCCCATCGTGGGCGTAGTGGGGCACCGCTCGCATGACCGCTCGCCTGCTTGCGCGTAATGCGCGCTCCACATTCAGTTGATCTCACGATCGGACGGCTTAAGTCGCCTCTCCGCCCGCCTCCTCTGCACGCCCGCTCGCGTCTGATCTCGTGTGAGGCGCGGCATGCGATACGACGTGAGCGCAATTGTGCTCGCACGACCGCTCGATCACAAACGAGCGGTCAATCACGCTCTCTCGCCTCCTCATGCAGATTCGAACCCACGCCTGAAGACGGCCGAGCGCTTTATCCACTGCACTGCGTGCGTGGATGGGTGAGCGGTTGTTCTTCTGATCACGCGATCAGGATCGTTGGATCAAGATCCAACGGTTAAGGTGGCTTCTTCAGGTGTGGCTCAGAGGATGGGCGTGCCGGTTGAGCGCAATCTCAGCTGTTGGATCTTGATCTAATGGCGGAGATTCGTGGGAGCTAGCATCTCCAAAAGTTGAGGGTGGTCGATTGGGCAGCCGAGATGGTGCCACGTGGTGCCATCTTGGTCGTCCATCTTCTGGATGATGTAGATGGTGTCACGGTTGTCGGATTGAGTTGATTTTCGTGCCATTAGGCTGCGATCGTCGATCCGAATCCATCCGTGCAGTCAGATTTGTCATTTAAAGTGTGGATTCACACCATCTTCGCCCTTGATCTTCTAGGGTTCCCCAGTCTCTATCTGATGCTACAGATGTCTGATTATGGCGATCTTGGAGTCGTTGAAGTCCAATCATCACCCTAATCACATTTGTATGGTTGGATCTTCGATTCAAGACCCCGATAAAAAGTTTGCCCTGTCCATGAACATAAAAGGAGACAATTAGCCTCCATTTTATTCAAACTAATCTAAATTCAAGATGATGCATGTTATGCAATATTTATAGTATGCAATGCAATCCTATGCTTAAGAACATGCACAAATAGATATCTTAAGTAGTGTAAACATATTTACATCAGGGGTTCATCTTGAGAATCATCCCAAGATTTGACTAGTGCAATCACAAATTTCATCCTCAACCTCGACAATTTCACAAGAAGAAACTCACCCAAGTCCCTATCCCTAACACTTTGGAGCAAATCCAATAAAGAACCATTAAGTTCATCAATCATTTTGATCATAAGCTCCAGTGCTTCAGCGCATGGTGTTGGCTGAGCTTCTAAAGATTGTATAGTGTTCCTCAAATTAGCCAACACCCTATCCTGGATCTGGCTCACCTGAACCAACTGGTTCGATTCAGGTTTGGGTGGGTTTGGGTTAAATCTAGAGGCGTCAAGATGTCGAGGTTCTCGGGTCCCTCCTTGAAAGTAGGTTATTCTAGGTTGTTCAAAGGTTGGTGGCAACCTATATTCAGTGGAATACTAGGGAGGGTAGGTGTTATAATCATTATATCCTTCCTGATTGTAGATCGGATTGGTTTGGTCATCAAAGGATGGAAATCCATAATCATTGTAGGTTTGGGAAGGATAGCAATCATAGTCTTGTTGTCCAGGGTTAGGCCCTGGACATTGAGGTCCAGATTTGTATCCCCAATCAAACTTATCTCGACTAGTGGATGGGTAATTACAAGTCAAGTCGAGATAGTAATCATCTTGGGGATAAGTGGTGGTAGGAGGATAGGATTGGAAATGCGTGTAAGAAGTGGAAGGATACATTATGGAGCAGGAGGGAAAATAGAATAGAGAAAGGTTCCCTATAGTACAATCAATCAAACCTATCCTTATGTGGGTAGCCTAAAGACCTACAGACTCCCAAGACCTGTCTTGAGATTATAAACGATTTAGTCTACTTTTATCCGATCAATCCAACCAGTTAGAAGAAGGGATTGGGGAGAAGGTTCTTCCTTTGGCTTGCGCCTCCGATTCCTAGTGTACCCCCCAGCCACGGCCATTTGACGCTACTCCCTAGCTAGACAACAGATGGACCAGCAGAAGTAGATTAATCAAAAAAAATCTCAGTTTGAGCCTCGAAGAGCGAATCAATCCTTAAGGCCAACGTCTACTCAGTTTTAGTTAGGCTTGGGATGATCGTGCTCTTGGAATGTGATGGGCCCTTTAGATGGGTTGTGCCCTTAATGATCAGTTAAAATGTATGTGCGTGCACAACCAGGGTTCTCAAATAAGGTTATTTGATGATGTGTCTTTTAGGATTTAACTTTGTTTAGTAACTATTAGGGTTTAATTCTTAGGTTGGTTCAATCAAGGTTTAGTAGAACACTACAAGTTTTGAAAGCACGGGTGATGATATGTTCCTTTAAAAATAAAAAATAATGTGGAGTGCCTAGTTCAGCCCTAAGAATCAACCCTAAGTGGCAAGCTACTTGATGGATCAGTTTTAGATTGAGTGGTGTGGCCCAAACAGCTCAATCAATTGGCCTGTTACACCACTTAGTTAAGGCACACAATAATGTTTAACCTATTCAGATTTCTACTCACTTATGTGTGTTGAGTTGAAGTGTACCGGGTCTACAGGTCAAATCCCGGTTAAGTGGTAGAATCAAGGTGATTGTGCACCTTATGATAAGAAGTTGTGGGTGTTAAGTGTGTAGCTTTCAGTTAAATCCCACAATATTTTTTTATTTTTTATTTTATATATACGGGTGGGTGAGGTAAGTGGAGTGACAATCAAACAACCAAAATCTACCCTAGGGTTTATGCAAAGCACCTAAGTTGATTTAGGTTTGAGTTATTAGGTTATGAAAGGAAAACTAAGGTGGGGGTGGTGTGGGGGACACTTACAAAACACGCTACCCACACTTTACTCCGGTCTACCGCACTTGAATCTCCATGCTAGGGTACCTGCAAGGCCGTAGGTCAAAGACAAGTGAGGTTAGTGCTACGTAAATGCAAATAAGCGCAGAAAATAATAGAGTAAATTCCGTTGCCTCCCCGGCAACGGCGCCAAAATGATCGCACAGGTTTCGCGTGTTTGAAATCGGGGTTACAAGTAACCTGTCGTCGCAGTTGCAAAATGCGTGGTCAAATAAAATTTATACCGAAACTCGAAAAGTGAGTCCTAGGTCGAACATAGGGAGGAGACATTTACTTTAAGTGAAAACTGCACTTCGATTTGTTTCTTTTTGGTATTTTAGGGTTTTGTTTTTTTTTTTTTTTTGTATTTTTGTAAGACAAGCAAATGAACAACAAGATATTGACGGAACAAATATGGTATAGATATCTCTTTAATGTCAATTACAATCAACTATGAAAGCATAAAAAGAGAGGGGGGTGAGAGGAAATCTCCTGAATCGGCTGTTCAATGAGACGACGATACCTGGCAGAAGCTCGGATGAAGAAGGTGAAGAGCAGGACAATGGAGGTGAGATGCAGGAGGACGTCAGGTAGAGGAAAGCCTCGACGTGGCTCCGGAATGGAGGTGAGGAGGCGGAGATGATCTGCTACCGAAATGGAGGTGGGAGGACGACTCCAAGGCGACCTACGAATGGGGATGGGAAGATGGATGAATATTTAGTGAGGCAGAGGTTTGCTACACTAATAGGAGCCTTGGGAGCTCGAGAGCAAGCTCTAACAGAGCATTGGTAGGCTTGCTAGAGCTTGGGAGTAGGTGGGAGTAGAGTAGGTAGAGATGGCTTGGAAGGGAGGGGGTGTAGGTCCTTTCATAGTGGAGGAGAAGAGGCAAAAATAGGTATGGGACCATTAGTGACCTCCAGGCCATCGCTGAAAGCATCGTTGTAGATAGCTCATGCCCACAGCTGGCTTTGCTGGTGCATGAAGAATTAGCGACGGCTGTAAGCGTCGTTGTATTCCAGCTCATGCATCGCTGGCGCTGCGCTGCCCCCGTCTTTGCCACACGTGTGCACGCTCACATGCTAGCGCTGCGCTATGCACATGCGTGCCTCCGCGTGCGCACATACACCCACGTTGTTGCATGCGTGCAGTGGCACGTGCGTGCGCATGGGTGGCTTGGGCTGCGCCACGTGGCGCAATCTGGGCCATCCATCTTCTTTTCGTTGTAGGGGCTGCTGCAGAGGTCGGATTGAGTCGATTTTTGCGCCGTTAGGCTATAACCGTCGACCCAAATCTATCTGCTTGGTTAGATTTGTCATTTGAAGCTCCAAATTATGTCACCTAGTCCCTTGGCCGTTGATCTTCCTCGAATTGCATATGGTGCTACAGGACTCCAATCGAGGTGATTTCAGAGGCATTGGACTTCGATCGTCGTCTTGATCAGATCTGTATGGTCGGATCGTCAATCCAAGGCTCCGAAATAAATATCCTTCTCTCCTGACCACAAAAAGGACACAATTAACCTAAATTATATACTACTCTAAATGCGGAATGATGCATGTTATGTAATATTTATAACATGAAATGTAAATCTAAGCCTAAGAACATGCATGAATAGGTATTTTACCCTCAATAAATGTGTTTACAACAGTCCCTGAAGTTGATTTGACCTATTTACCCTTTCTTGGGGCCTTAAAGAAAGAGTCACAAGAAAAGAAAAAGACTTGCACACCTAAAGAGGTGGTTTTATCTGCTAACATAAGTGCATTTGTTTCTGGTACTCTACCACCCAAAAAGACCAACCCTGGAAAACCTTTTCATATCTTGTGCCATAAAGGGATTCACTTTCAATAGAGCCCTTGTGGATCTAGGGTCTTCCATTAGCTTGATTCCTACTGCAATTGTTGATCGCACCAGACTTGGAGATCTGCACCACACACCTGTCACCATTAGAATGGCAGATGGCTCCATCGAAACACCTAAGGGGGTAGTTCAAGATGTGATCATTAAAGTGCAAGGTCTTGGCTTTCCAATTGATTTTATTATTTTGGACATGAATATATCGGAGAAGCTAAGTGGTTCTCCCATCATTCTGGGTCGCCCTTTCTTGGCTATGGCCAATGCACGGATTGATTATTACTTAGGATGTATGGAAATGAGTACCGGCAATGAGAAGATTCACTTTGATATTTATGCAGCCACTAAGAAAACGAAGTCAGGGAATTTTTTGGATGATACGGAAAGTGATTCTGAGGGTTGTTTGGAAGAAACCATGGCAATTGACACCTGGGTAGGACCAAATGACCCAAATCAAAAATCAACTAAATCACAAGAGTAACCCTCAATATAGGATCAAATCTAGGATAACATGGTTGACAATCTTGACTGACGTAGCCCAATTCAAACCCCTACCCCTTACAATGAATCATAGATTACTCAATTGATCAAAATGGTTCATGAAATAAAAGAAGCCAGTGCTAGAGAATATGATGATATAAGAATGGAGCTTCATAGAATCTGGGATGAGCAACAAAAATCAAAAATGTTTGAATTTGGGTCAGGTGTCCCACAATAGATTTGTGATTCTAAGGTGGTCATTGAGGATTCAGTAGATCAAACACCTAAGGTGGATAATATTGATGTTCCTATGGAAGTTGAGGAAGGAGATTCGTTTGACGATCTAAATCTTGATTTAGGGCATGAATATCAATCATTTCATTTTAAGGAACCAAGTATTAATGAGTTTGAATATGATTTTGCTGTATTTGAGAGTACCCATATAGACATTGATGAATTGACTCAAATGATCACATACACAGAGCAACAAACTCAAAAAGACCTTAATGATTCCTCAATCAATGATTTAGCCCATTCCACTTTCACGGAGGGACTCACTACCGAATCTAATGTCCAATTTCATCTATGTGAGAAGGAGGAAATATCCCCTTATGAAAAGGATATTCAAGAGATTGAAAGACTACTAGGGATTACATATGAAGAGTTATCGAAGGAAGCTAAAAATTTTGGGGAATCATGTTATAATTGGGAATTAGAATTTAAACTTTTTGATGAGATAAAAGAAATAGACGATACTCTGGAAGAAACATCTTCGATAGAGACAAAGACTGATCAGTAGACCTTGATTTCCAGGTCTGATAACACCACTTGGGTCATGCCTTCCATTCCTCACCATTATCAAGACCAATATGACTTTACCCCACATGACTCCACCCATACCGCTACCACCCACATTCTCCATCACCTCTTTGGGATGGCTTCTTCTTCATTTCTTCCAGGCACCCATATTTATCTATCTTTCTTCTATAGCATCGAGCTGCAGATTTTTCCAAGCCCCATCTACATATTTTTTCGATTATTTGGACTTAGAATTCATGGATAGCTAGTTTGCATTTGCGGCCCGCTGTTGGAAAATGAGATTAAATTTCTTATCATTTTACTCTCCATTCTTAATACAGTATTGATATATCCATTTTGAGTTTATGCCCAGCTAGAGGCGTTAATCTCAACACTTATATATAGCATATTTTGTTTAGCGTATTTTCCTACATAATTATTTTACTCCTTAGGTGTTGGAATAAACAGAACAAAAAATTCAAGTGCTATTCCGAGTGAATCCAACCCATTCACTCCCTGTCTTAATTTATCATTATATTCATGCATGAGGACATGTAAGAAAGTAGGCATGGGGGGGTAGTACTTGTAAACTAAAAATTTTTCTGCCAATACCTAGGAAAAACCTTTCGTACATCATGCTAATTGCACTTTAGGGACCTTAAATTAAGAATCGACTCAAACTCTAATGCTCGCATTGGAGCTAGAAATCATTCACAACAGCCACTTTCGACTCATCCACTCACCTTTTTATTCTAAATTTAGAGCTGAGCTGAATATAACCCAAATTAGGGAAATTTTCGAAGTGCAACTTTGAAAGGTTACAAATAGCATTTATATATATATTGCATTCATGAATAAGATTTTCTTTAAGAGAATGCATTAGGGATTTTATTCTTTAGTTGATTCCTATAATCTGGAATCCAGTACAATTTTCACACTCACACGTAGATTTTCCAATGGTTTCATGGTGGAGACTAACATTTATATATATATTGCATTCATAAATAAGATTTTCTTTAAGAGAATGCATTAGGGATTTTATTCTTTAGTTGATTCCTATAATCTGGAATCCAGTACAATTTTCACACTCACACGTAGATTTTCCAATGGTTTCATGGTGGAGACTAATGAACATATTCAGTCTGTCAAGAAGAAGCAGTGCTTCTTTTCTTGAACCCATGGATAATGTTTTAAGAGTCAGGCAGATTTTCTTCTAAAAATCCACCAAATTGTGTGAGATGAGAATAAAGTGTATTGGTGCTCTAAGATTAGTGCAAGGAATCTAGAATCCTCGATAATTAGGTAATAATACTCAGAGATTAGGCATAGTTTTTGCTCTCAGATCCTATGTATACATTTTTGTGTGAAATATTAAGAGCCACCAAATAAGGCAAATACGCGAAGATCGAGTTCTGATAAAACTAGGGCTAAGGTGGGGGTGGTTACAACCATTCTTTACGGAATCCCCAGCTAAAGGAGGGTACTGATATCAAGGTCAGGAATATGCCATCTTATCCATCTCTTCCCAGTGCCAAGAGTAGGCATTTCCACCAAATAAGCCACCCAATGTCTCTTGAGTACCACCAATCCCTAATAATGCCCCAATAAAATTCATGAATGTGTTGCTAGATCGTGTTGTGTTAGAAAAATTATATATAAAAAAATTAAATAAAAGAAAAATAAATGAAAAAAATTAAGAAAATGAGAAAAAGAAAAAAAAATAAAAGAAAAAAATTGAGAAGAAAAGAAAAAAGAAGAAAAAGAAAGGCACATGAGGGTTCATAAGGCAGTACAGCGCGCGGCGATAGTTGTTCGATCGTAAGATCTGATGGCTGAGATTGAAAGCGCACGCGAGCGCGAGGATGGGTGCAAGAGCAGCCATGCGGATCGGATTGAGCAACTCAAAGGTCGCCACGTGTCAGCAGCAGTTTAAATCCCCACATTTAAGGAGTGTGGAGGGTTATTTTGAGGTGCAATATGATACGTTGATCTCTCAATCGACGAATCTGATCGTACCTAAGTTTTTGCATAGTTTTGAGGGCTTAAATACCTATTTTGTCCCTCAATGAAGCTATAAAAAGGGCCCCAGGACCCCCAGTTGAGAGGCAACTCCCACCAGACACATCTCTAGCCTCTCTCTTTGCAACTTCTCTCCGATCTTCCTCCTAGCGCTCTGGATCTGAAGTGCTGCCGCACTTTGCACAAGCATCCCACAAGCAACGCCACCCTTTGTCTACTTTTCTCTCTCTATATTCTTTAGCATATCTGTTTAGATTCCTAGTTTAGAACTATTTGCAAATAATAATAAAAATCTGATTCTCTGAATATCTGGTCTCTATTGTATTAGGATAGATTAGTTAGTATGAAAAGTTTTCAAAATTGTGTTTTGCCTCCCTGTGAACAACTCGGTACTTACTGAAATATTTATAAATTTATTTGTTTCGACGTGATTCGTAATTACAACGATACAAAACTCTTTTAACGCATATCATGACGAATAGTCTCTAAATTCACTTGAACCCTAAAATCTGAACCTAATAACCTGAGAGTCAATTCAAGGTGATTTGGGTCTTGACCCGAATTTCATCCTTAACCTTAGGACAGGTCAGGTGAAGTTGGTCCACTTTGTGGGTCAACTAACCTACAAATTAGGTCACAATTTGAATCAACTTCTAATCAAGTGAAATTCAAGACACAAATTAGGGCTAAAATTGGTAGACTTAAGGTCTCAATTCATACATTCTGGTCTACTTGGATTCGTGGTGACAAGGAAGGTTGGGTGGGATTTATGATATAGAAACAGAGGAGTTGGAAGAATTGGGATTTGATTAGATCTACCCTAGGAGCTAAGAACCCAAGCCTATGCCTAATAAGGACACCTCCTTGAGCTCGGAATTTGAGACTAGGTTAGACCAAGGTCAGGTTGATAACTCCATGAATCATGATTTATTAAGTGGTGGGAATCTCGATCATGAATCAGGTTCAGAAACTAATTGTCGCAAATTCTTTGATGATTTCGAATCGTACTTTGTTTTCGGAGAACCTTTGTTTCCAAATGATTACAAGTTAGTTTACGACCTCAGTATCCATGATCCATTCTTTGATTTTGATTTTGAGGCCGACAATTTGAACCTCGACGAAGCCACACCTTCCAATCCAGAGCCAAAATCTTTCGTAGCCCAATCTTAACTTCGACCTGCCACCGGAATCAATTTCTATTCTAACTCACCTCTCTCTGATCCAGTTGCATATGATTCATCTCCATCTTTTGATCAAAAATTGGACATTGATCAGATCAATAATCAAGTCTTATCCTTCTCTAATCTCAACAATAGGGTTCCTACATTTTCCATAAATCCACTATCATTTGAGGACCCCTACTCTTATCAAGCTAAGTCGATTCTGACAAACCCTAGATTCACATTTCCACATCTTTTTCAACCACAAAGCATCTGGTGGGCTTCACACTTATTGATTCATATCCATCAACCCACCAAACTAATTGGGTTTGGTCTACCTCATCAGCCTGTCAATCTGAACAAGCACCTGGTTGGATCAACCAGGCAACTCATTAAGATGCTTATTCTACAAAATTCCTCCGATTTAACCACCCTTTCTCTTTGATCACCTTCTGCTTGGATGAAGGAATTGAATTTAGTGCTTAAGGAGAGGCCACTTGTCATTCCAAAAACCCAAGACCCTTCTGATCATCCTTTTTGAGCTACACTCCTACTACACTTTTGGGATTCAACTTTAAAGCAATCAACTCCACCTTCAATACTTGTATCCAAGCTTGAATTCGTCCACAACAGTCATCTCGACACGTTCACCAACCCTTTGTCCCTACTTGTTATTCGTTATGAATCAGATTTTTAAAATCAATGCATGTAGTATAGGTTGAATTAGCGCGAAAAGCAAATAGAATTTATTACTCGAATGAAAGTCCAAGGTCGAACACAAGGAGCAATTGGCAAAAATGATTCTCAAGATTGCAATTCAACACAACTATATAAGCAACAGAATTCCAAGCAATAATGATATATGAATGAAAGCGTATGTCAAAGAGTGCAAAAAGAATGGGGTAAAATGGTGATTTAAATCACCAATTACCCCTTACAATTATATTAAATAACTCAATAGTACTAAGCAATTCAATTCCACGTAGTATAAGTGATTTGAATCTCAGACGTCTGCTCAGGCAATCAAATGGCTTAACCCGCTCACTATTACAGTGCCCTTCTGCTTCTTCTTCTACTTCTCTGGCTTTCTTTCCTTCTTCTTCTACACCTTTTCTCTTCTTCTGTGCCTTCTCTCATCTTTTGTGTGCCTTCTCACTTCTTCTTCTTCTTCTCTTGTGGCTTCCTCTTCTTCTTCTTCTCCTATGGCTTCCCCTCCCTCTTCCTTTTCTCTATTCTATAGCTGCTCTTCTCTTCTTTCGCTTCACACACAAGAGGGAAGGATTCCTTAAACGACTATGTGTCAGCAGTTTGAACCACAAAGCAAAACCCCCCTTGCCCCCATGTGCTCTTTCTCCTTTCTCTCTCTGGGATCCACCCTCCTAGGGCCATAGTCCGGGTTATCGAGTATTCAGGTAGAGCGCACCCGGGACCAGGCTCACTGGCAGTGGGTGGTGAGCAAGGAGTGCTTAGGTTAGGCGGGTAATCGAATCAGCGACAGACCCGTGTGAGTAGTGTCATGGGCGAGGCTCATGTAAGGGGTGTGCAGGGACCTCACCCCTATGTGTGTTGAGGTGATAAGTCGTAAGCACAAAAATAATTTATTCAGCAGTGGATGCTCTTCAGCAACCAATGTGGGACTATCCCACCACCTTCCTTCTACATGTAGCCGCAGCTGCTGCTTCGTTCAATTGCAGTCAAAGGACTGATCAAAGGGCCAAATTGGTCCCTAGGATGTGATCCTGGAGACTCTCCCCTGTGCCTAGGACTTCACCTAGGGCTAGCATATGCTAGAGCAAGCCTCAAGCTTTGCTTGAAGCTATGGAAATGGCGATGGAGGAGCGAAGACCTGAAAATCAGAATACAGCCTCTCGACCTTGTTAAATAAGTTCAGGAGCTTCATCATAGGACGGCGAGTACGGTGGTGGGTGTGGCATGTCGTAAAGGTGGTTGGTGAGGCCTATTGACCTCATGGAGGGTAGACGGAGGAGCGTGAGTTCGGCAGAGGGTGTGGAGGAGCAATCGACCTAAGTTAGGGCTTTTGCTCCTGAGGTCGAAGCAGAGGTGTAGAGCGTGGAAGCAGCGGCATAAGTGGTCTGTGGTGGCCACTAAAGCTTACTGGTGGTACGTCGGCGAAGTGGAAGATGAAGTCGCGGAGGGCGGTGCGGAAGTTGAAGAGAAGTGTTGGAGGTCTCATCGTGACGTGGAGAAGCTGAGGAGTCGATAGAGATAGGTAGCGGACGATGGGGGTCAGAGTTGGAGCCGGTTGCAGTATGGCCGACGTCGGAGACGAAGGTGACTCCGGTGGGGGTTGGATGACAAGGACGAAGGAGATAGGGACGTCGACCGATATTGTGCGATGCGGAGGAAGGTGAGGAAGGCAAATCCATCGCCAGTATTGTGAACGGATGAGGAATGAGGTCGGGAGGAATCGCCAGAGCTCGAGAAGCCTTTCGGATACAAGAGGAAGGAGGAATATGGGGAGTTTCCAGCCAAAATCTAGCATGGGATCTTCAGTCTAATCTGGGGGTCCTTTTATAGGCCTTTGGATGGTGTTTTGGGCTTGGGAAGCAAGCTTCCCAATCTACAAAAGTTCACCGGAGATAGGAATTCTATGATACCAAAATCTCTCATGTGGTCTCATGAGAGATTGGGAAAGTTTTAGAGCTTAGGAATTGGCTCAAAAGGAAGGGAATTCCTTGACGAACTTCCCTTTCAAATCTGAGAGGGATTCGTCAAGGAATCAAATAGAACATGCCATTTTAAGGTCGTCGGAGTTTGTAGGATTAAGATTCATGGTGACAGGGACCTTTTTGAAGAAAACGATGATAAAGATAGGACCTTTGTGTAAGAAATTCAAAAGCTAAGGACCAGTGGAATAAAGGAAATCAGACTTGGACCAAATTGCAAATTAGGTTGAAACAATCTCAGATTGAGTCCAAATTTTGGCACAAACCTAATTTGGACCTAAGGAATACAATGGTGAAGTTGAATTTTAGTTTTTACCTAGTTTTATTGGGTAATTTACACAATTATCCAAATTATGGCAATTATCTATCTGAGAATCTGTTTTAGGTCAAGAAGGGTTCCAATGGTAAAATTGAAGGTACCAAACCCTACAGAATATTTTTCTATGATTTTTAGAGGGTTTAGGTAAATTTTATCTTGTCTAAAACCTTAGTAGATTAAGCGGGTCTATTTTTAGGGTTTCAAATGTCCATTAATTCCTATAATGCATGAAAACCCTTATCTATCTATACTAACCCACTTATTAGACTCTTAAGACCATTTGACCCTTAACTAACCCCTGAGAAAACCTGTGATTGTTATGCATTCAAGATATGATGGTAAAATTACAGTTTTGCCCTTGTCTTACTATATTTCTCTCAGAATGATTATGCATTGAATTAGGGCTCTCTAGAGATTATGTAGGAGCATTTAAATACTTGATCAGATCAAATTGAGCTAGTTATGACTCATGATGGTGTTCCCATCACTACTCTAAACCATGAACCAAACAGAATTCGTACCCACCAAGTTTACAATGAGGACATTGTGAAACTTAGGCATGGGGAGATGTTAAAGTGCAAACAAATGGAAATTCAATTCTCTAAAAGGTTCTCACAAAAAAATTCATATTGAAAAAAAGAGTAGAAAGTGTTTTCAGCGAAGCGAAATCAATGTTAAAATCAATGCGCAGTAGTATAGTTGAAATCGCTCGAAAATAAATGAATTTTATTACTCGAAATTGTAAATCCAAGGTCCAACACAGGGAGAAAATTGGGGTTCAAAAATCATGAACACAATTTTAAGATTGAATATAATTTGCAATGAAAACCAAAGTATAGTGCAAAAACACAATGTCAATGTATATGGAAGAAGCACAAAAAAATATGGACGTCTGATTTTGGAAATCAAACGTCTTAAATATCAGGTTGCTACACTGCTTCAGTTGCTCTTCTTTGTCGTCTATCTGATCTCCTTCTTCTTTCTTTTCTTTCTTCTATTCTCTATCTCTGATGGCCTCCTATCTCCTTGGCTTCTTCTTCTTCCTTCTTTGATTGCTCTGGCCCTTGTCTTCTTCTTTTTTCTTCTCTGATTTCTTCTTTCCTTCTCTTCTGCCTTCAGCTCCTCTTCAGCTCTTCTTCAGCTTTCTCCTCTTCAACCTTGCCTTAGCTGCTCAGGCTTCCTCCCTCTCCTTCCTTGGTTTCTTCTTCTCCTGAGAGCAAAACTTACCCCTACCCTCTCCCGCGATCTCTCTTCTTCCTTCTCTCTCAGGCTCGCTCTCCCAGAGCCTTCTCGGGTTATCAAGTCGGGTATGGGCGCCTGGGACCAGGCCCACCAACGTGCGTGGTGGGCGAGGAGTGCAGGCTAGTTGGGTATACAGGTCAGGGCTAGGTCAGCGGGCAATGGGGTCATGGACGAGGCAGTGAGGGTGAGTGGGACCTCACCCCATGGTCAGGAGGCGATAAGCCCCTGTCACTTTTGCAATTTATGCCACTACTTCTGTTCCTCCACTTTTGAGGTGGGACTAAACGTCCCACCTTCTTCGCGAGTGCCCGCAACATATGTTTTCCTCTAATTGCAGCAGCTATGTAGGCGTCAACGCCAATTGCTAGGCTGAGGATGTGTGCGAAAGGAATCCGCACGACCTGGGGCCTGGAGCCTGGAGCGAGGAGTCCTGGATGAAGCACTCAAGCAAGCTTCTTGCTTCGTCAATGGTGACGAAGACCTCCAACCCTATCAATAAGAAAATGGCCTTGCGGCCTCGTCAAAAAATGTAGGGAGCTTCGCTTGAACACGGCGAAGGTGGTGCAGTGGTCGGCGTGGTGTGGGGTGGCCGGAGCGTACGTGCCTAGGTCACCCTGTGCATGCGAAAGTGGGTGTGTTCGGGGGACATGCTGGGTGTTTGGCGCAGTGGATGGAGTGAGGGGTTAAGGTTAGTGAGGTGTGGCAGTGCTTGTGAGGTAGTTGGCGAGATGGATGTTGGCGTGGAGTGGCGAGAACACCTCGCTGGAGGTTTGGCCAGAGGTGGAGAAGGTGGTGGTGGTTGCAAGCATCGAGGCGTGTTTGCAAGAATAAAAGACAGGAAAATGATGAGAAGGGAGAGAGGACTTAACTGAGTGTGGATAGACGAAGGGGGAGGCATAGAAGGTGGCCGGCTCGTACTGCTACCACCGGAGACGAAGTTCCCAGTGGGAGGAGGACGGCGACTACAAGGGGGTTGTAGGGACGTCAGCTGGTGCGGCGCAATGCAGACAAAGAGGATAAAGAGAACTCTGCCACTGGTATTGTGGCAGAGCGACGAGAGAGGGAGATAAGGGTTGTCGGAGCTTGCTAGGTTGTTAACCGGAGGGGGAAGAGAAGAATTACGGGGTATCTCGAGCCAAATTCAAGCGTAGGGGTGACGGGTTGATCCAGGCATCCTTTTATAGTCTCTGACAGAAGGTCTTGTGCTTGGAAGCCAAGCTTCCAAGCACGACAACCTCGCCGAAGTTGGAAGGTTGAAGGTGACCAAAATCTCTCATGCATTCACATGAGAGATTGGGTGCCAAATCAAGCCTCTAATTGTGTTCAAAATGGAGGAGATTTCTCAAAGGATCTCCCGTTCAAATTTGAAGGGGATTCTCTGAGGAATCAGGGAGTTCTTTCCCTTGATACCTCGTCGGAGTAGGATTCCCTCCGCTGTAATGGTAGAGGGAACTAATTGCAAAGAATGACGAGGAAGATAGGGGGGTTTCTGCAGAGTTTTTCAAAAGTTAAGGGTAGAAATGTAATTGGGTTGAACCTATTTGCAAAGTAGGTCAAGGTGAATTCCTCCTAGGTCCAACTTTTGGTACAAACCTAATTTGGACCTAAGGAATCCAATGGTGAAGTTGGATGTCTTGTTTGACCACGTTTGACTGATCAATTTGCACAAAAACCCAATTTAGGGCAAATAATTGACTGAGACCCCAATTTAGGTCAAAATAGGTTCTAAGGGCCAGATTGAAGGTTCTAAACCCTAGAGGATATTTTTCCATGAATTTTAGAGGGATTAGGTGAATTTTATCTTACCTAGAACCTTGTTAAATTAAGTGGGTCTATTTAAGGGTTACAAGAAGTCATTTAATTCCCAGATTTCACATGAACCCTTTTCTGTTTGAACCAACCCACTTTTTATCTTGTTATGACCATTTGACCTGTGTTTAGCCAATGAGAAAATCCATTGTTGTACTACAATGGTAAAATTACAGTTTTACCCTTTCTTTCTTACTTTTCTTTCAGAAGGGTTATTCCTTGAGTTAGGACCTCCAGTTGGTTTTGTAGGAGCTTTTGTTCTCTTTCCTGGGTCAAAATGAGTTAGTTAGGGCTCATGATGGTGTTCCCATCAAACCTCCATGCCTAGCTTTTGCTAGTCCCTTAGCAAAATTTTAAGGTTTGAATTTTTGTTCTAGACCATGAATTCCTTGATGTTCAGCGATTATGATGCATGCTTTTTTCTTTTCTTTTTGATTAGGTTAGAATGCCAACAGTAGGCCTAATGGTACTCAAGTACCAACCAAGATCTGGACCTGACCAGCTCTAGCCTTGATCCTCCACGAAGGTTTTTTAGGCCGACAGGAACTATCCTAAGGTTCGTTGGACTCCACGGTTAAAGCACTCGTGCTTGCAATGTATTTTAGCCTCGGTTCAGTTTGCAGTGCATTTTTTGTAAGAGAGAGACAGAGGATTTTTTTGTTTGGAGAGTTTTCTCTCTCTTTTCTTTTTATTTCTAGCTTCGAATTGGCTTCTCAACACGATCAGTATCGGATTCCTCATCCCCATCATCAATCCTCGAAGGGTCCCTGGCAATCGATGCTTCATGATAGCACTACCCATGGCAACCCCCAGAACCTTGGCTTTCGAGATTTCGAGATAATTTCACCCATGGCGTTCTGTAGCTAAATCCAGACCCTGGCAATCGACATTTCGTGATAATGCTGCCCATGGCATCTGAACCAGCACAGGGTGCTTACGTGCCCCCAGTAGGATATGTAAATATCTTAGGAGACAAGCACCGAGGAGACGATATGTTATTACGCATCTTCAAGGGGAATTTCCCACCTCTTCGAGCTAGGAACTCGTCCAAATCAACTTGTGTTGATCGGCCGCTCCAAATCTAGGTGACTTTTTCAGAACAGTTAAACGCTTTTGTGTGATTTTGATAATTATGCGCACTGAACCAGACTGTGTATGGATTAGGGTGCTTAGGTTACCGAGTCCCGCAAACCAAAGGTCAGTTAATGAGGTCGAACACTCCCTAAGCCTTAGACCTAATACTTAAGCTTCGCATTTTCCTCAACCTCTTGAGGACTATTCAGATCTTAGCAGATACTTGAATTTTTAAGCCTAAGAGTCTAGCCCAAGAGGCCTAAGATCAGCGTTCCTACTAATCTCTTTTGTGTCTCATTTAGCACTTTTTCCTTCATTTTTCTTTTTCTTGATATGGTCTAGAATTTCAATTAATCCCTTAATTTCTTACTAATGATTACTTTTTCTTTCATTTTGTGCTCCTTTTTGACATTTTTTTCTCTTTTCCTTCTCATTTTCTACTCATGATTTGAATGGCCTCAAAATTCTCTCCCCTTAGTACTTTTTGTTCTTTTTCAAGATTTTCTCATTTTTTTGGTGTTTTTTGTGATATGTGAACTTTTTGTTGAAACCTTTTCTTATGAGATGAGTTTTCTTGGTGTTTTGCACTTTCATACCCTTCCATGCCTACGATTTGCAATGTCCCCATTGTAAATTAGGTGGGTTCGAATTCAGCTTAGATCATTCATTGGAACAGGTTTTGGGTGGGCGAATGGATCGAGGTGACTGTTGCGAATGATTTCTAGACTCAGGTACGGGTACTTGAGGTGGGGTCGGCTGTTCTAAAGGATGAACCCTAAAGTGCAATATGAATTCAGCATATGAATGTCAAGAAAGGTTTCAGGTTTTTCAAGAATGATGGGTTGCCTGCCGTTAAGCACTGAGGTTTACGCCATCAGCTGGGCATAATGAGCTTAGGGAGAATGGAGGGTAAAGGATATCTCAGCCAAATTTGTATCGGTCATTTCAATGAACGGTTTGAGTCTCTGACCGTTCACGATGAAAGGTTCGGAATCATGGCTGAGTGGACTGATCTCAATGGCTCCATTTCCAAAGATTCATCAAATGAGGTAGGGTCCGATCCATTTTGATCGTAGCTTTCCTGGGAACAGTTTAAGCTTAGCATCAAAGAGTAGAACATTTTGACTAGGATGGAAGATCTTTCTAGATATGTGCTTGTCGTAAAAGGCCTTAACCCATTCTTTGTAAATTCATGAGTTCTTATACGCGTCGTGGCGTAATTCATCGATCTCGCTCATTTGAAGCTTTCTGTGGGTTCCTGCCTTAGAAAGATCTAGGTTGCAGTTTCATACTGCCCAATAGGCTTTGTGCTCTAATTCGACGAGGAGGTGACATGCCTTCCCGTACATCAATCTGAAGGGAGACATACCTAATTGGGTTTTGTAGGCGGTCCTATAAGCCCACAAAGCTTTCGGGAGTTGGGATGACCAATCCTTCCTATCAGGTCGAACAGTAACCTGGAGGATTTTCTTGATCTCCCGATTTGATAGCTTAGCTAGACCATTAGTTTGGGGGTGGTAAGGAGTAGAGATTCGGTGTGACACCCCGTATTTGGTCATCTGTGACCTGAACTGAGCCTTAGTGAAATAGGTTCCTCCATCAGAGATTATAGCACGTGGAATCCCAAACTGTGAAAAGATGTTCTGATGAATGAATTTGATAACCACTTTATAATCATTGGTTCTGGTCAGAATGGCTTCGATCCATTTGGACACGTAGTCAACAGCAAATAAAATATACTCGAAGCCGTCTAAGATAGGGAAGGATCCAATAAAATCAATCCCCCAAATGTCAAAGATTTCGCATACTAGAATCGGCTAAAAGGGCATCATATCACATTGGCTCATGTTGCCCAAGGTCTGGAAATGACTACATGCCTTACAGTGATTGTACACGTCTTTGAAAATTGTGGGCCAATAAAAGCCGCACTGCAGGACCTTTTCTACGGTTTTATGACCTGAAAAATGTCCACCGCATGCCTGGTCATGGCAGAAAGACAATATGTCTTCAATTTCTGCTTTCGCGACACATCGTCGAATGATCTGATCAGCACCAATGCGGAAAAGATATGGGTCTTCCAAGAAGTAGTACTTGGCATCAGAAAGCAATTTGTCCTTCTTGGCCTTCGGCCAATTGGATGGGATCTAAAGTGATGCCAGGTAGTTTACTATATCAGCAAATCATGGAAGCCCTGTATTGATAATCAAAAGGTGCTCATTAGGAAAATGTTCCGTGAAGGGTCCAGAAGGGTCGATGATCTCAAAAGGAAGGCGGGACAAGTGATCAGCTACCACATTCTGTTTTGATGCTTTATCGCGAATCTCGAGATTAAATTCTTGCAACAGCAAGATCCAGTGGATTAATCAAGGTTTCACATCCTTCTTCGCAAGGAGATGCCTCACAGCTGTGTGATCTGAGTAAATGATAACACAGGAATCCAGGAGATAAGATCTAAATTTTTCCAGGGCAAATACTACGACTAGCAGCTCTTTCTCAATAACTGTGTAGTTACGCTGAGCCTCGACAAGTGTCTTACTAGCGTAGTAGATGACCACAGGTTCCCCATCAATTTTCTGCCCAAGCACTACCCCTACAGCGAAATCAAATGCATCGCACATGATCTCAAAGGGTTGGGTAACTTGATCACGAAGGATTTCAAATGCTTTAGTGCATTCCTTGGAGATTTTGAAAGGTACATCCTTAGATAGTAGAGTGGTCAGGGGGTGTGCGATCTTTAAGAAATCAGGAATAAATCGAAGGTAAAAATCGGCGTGCCCCAGGAAAGATTGGATGTCCTTAATCGAGCTAGGCATCGAGAGTTTGGAAATCAACTTTACCTTGGCTCGATTGACTTGGATGCCTTTTTCTAAAATAAGGTGTCCCAGGATAATTCCTTCAGGCACCATGAAATGGCTCTTTTCCCAGGAAAGAACCAGATTCACGTCAATGCATCACCTGAGGATTTGGACCAAGTGCAGGAGACAATGGTCAAATGATTCTCCGAATACTGAAAAGTCATCCATGAAGACTTCCAGATAATCACCTACCATACTGAGAATATGGAAAGCATGCACCGCTGGAAAGTAGCAGGTGCCTTGTAGAGACCGAACGGCATCCTTCGGAACGCGTACGTCCCGAAGGGGCAGGTGAAAGTGGTCTTTTCTTGGTCCTCAGGATGGATTGCCACCTGGTTATAACAGGAGGACCCGTCCAAAAAGTAGAAGAACCTATTTCCCACTAGTTTCTTGAGGATCTGATCAATAAATGGTAGTGAGAAATGATCCTTCTTCGTCGAGGAATTGAGTCTTTTGTAATCAATGCAGACTCTCCACGAGTTCGCCACACAAATTGGTATGACTTCTCCAGTTTCAGTCGTGATAACAGTGAGTCTTACCTTCTTAGGCACAACATAGATTGCACTCACCCACCGACTGTCAGAGATCGGGTAGATGATCCTTGCATCTAACCACTTAATGTCTCCTTTTTCACGACTTCCTGTAGATTAGGATTCAAACATCTCTGCATTTCACGGGACAGTCGTGTGCCCTCTACAGTGTAGATACGGTGTGTGTAGTAAGAGGGGCTGATACCAGTCAAATCATCGAGAGTCCATCCAATGGCTCTACGATGTTGCTGGAGAACAGTAATTAGACGGGATTCCTGGTCAGGTGTGAGTCTGGAGTTGATAGCCACAGGAAACGTCTGATTGAAACCCAAAAAGGCGTACTTCAGATGGTTGGGAAGAGGCTTGAGTTCCAAAACGGAGTTATCAGCAGCATCGGGTGGTTCAGGGTGTGTGTCAGGAGCAAGGGAAGGAGTTATGGGTGTATCTAGATTAGGGTCAGACTCTTCTGATTGCGGGTTTTGATCTTCTTGTAGTTGATCAGGAGTAATCAAGTTGTCCTCGATATACGGTTCATCAACCACGGCCTTGATATCACATACTTGTTCTATAACACTACAATTAATCCCTTGTTGGGCCTTAAAGATGTCAATTTTCAGTGTTTGGTTCTCGAATTTCAGTTCAATTTGGCCCTCCTCACAGTTTATATTGGCCCTAGTAGTGGCTAGAAAGGGTCTCCCTAGTATAATTGGTGTATCCCTTGGATTTTTAGGTGCATCCATGTCCAAGACTATAAAATCCACCGGGAAATAGAAATCTCATACCCTAACAATGACATCCTCGAGTACTCCTTTAGGTGACTTAATAGATCGGTCAACTAACTGCAATGTCACCTCTATCTGTTTAAGATAAGATTCTTCAAGGTGGTCAAGGAGGGATGTAGGTATTAGGTTTATAGAGGCACCTAAATCTAATAAGGCTCTGTCGAATTAGGTATCACCAATGGTACATGAAATCAGGGGAGTACCTAGGTCCTTAGCCTTAGGTGGGAGTTTGCTCAAAATTGCAGAGCTGGCTTGCTCTGACAATACGATCGAACTCCCACTTTTGGTTCGCAGCTTACGCTTGGGTGTACACACGTCCTTTAGAAATCGTGTGTAAGCTGGTACGTGGCGGATTGCATCTATCAAGGGGATGTTTATATGGACATGTTTAAAGAGCTTGACCAGATCCCCCTCAGGAGCCACGAGTTTGTTTATCCTCTTTCCCCTGGTCAAGGCCTCGGGAAATGGAACCTTGGTTGGTTCCTTTAGAATAGGTCCAGGTTCTTGATCTAGGACAGGAGTGTCCTGGATAACTATCCTAGGGCTTGGGTTAGTACCGGGCTTAGAGTGGATTGGATAAGGTGGGTCTTGAGTTGCTTTACCATTACAGGTTGTTACGGAATTCAGTCCTGCCTGGTTTTGGTTTGGGGTTGGTAAAATAGGTGGCTGCTATTGAAATCCCGCATAAGATGTCGAAGCTTCCATCCCGTTGGGTGATGGAAAAGAAGGGACCTGATAAATCATGTGGGCTTGGCCCGGATTTGGGTTCATATTTCTCCTCTAGTTTGGCACATTATTTGGTTTCGGTAGAGGTTGCGAAGGGAGTGTGCCAGGTTAGCGAGAGTTTGCCATCTGGGCGAGCTGATTGTGAACCTCTGTGATCTCATCCTTGTGCTATTTTTGCATTGCCGCATTCATCTTCTAAGTGTCAGCCAGAGTCTGAAGGATAAGAGTCATTTGATCTGCTTGGGTTGGCCCAGATTGATAGGTGGGGTTGGGCCGAGGTTGAGCCAGCTGATATGGACGAGGAGCTTGTGGATGGGGCTGATATGGTGGTCTTTGATTCTGAGTGTTTCCCACCCACAGGAAGTTGGGATGATTCCGCCATCCAGGGTTATAGGTATAAGAGAATGGGTCATTTTGGATGGCGTTGAGGTCCTCACAGGTCTGAGGAACCTCAGGAAAATCAGAGTACAAGGGTTCATAGTTCCCCCAACAAGAGTAGGTCGGATCGAAGTTTCCTCCGGTCCTGGAGTCAGACAAGGGTGGATATGGGTCCATCCCCTGAGAAGAT
The DNA here is from genome assembly GCA_037157565.1 of Thalassia testudinum. Lineage (NCBI taxonomy): Eukaryota > Viridiplantae > Streptophyta > Magnoliopsida > Alismatales > Hydrocharitaceae > Thalassia > Thalassia testudinum. Next base: position 30,039,185 of record JAZHRO010000061.1, on the reverse strand, counting down.
CGGTGATAGACGTTATGCACAGTTTTCCTCCCAAGAGGTGGCTGTGCAAACGAGTTTTGCACAGAGGTGGCTCGCTGCTGATATCAAGTCAGCTCATCCACCTTCTTCTCGATGATAAAGACCTTGTCCAACCGACTGGCCATCAATTCCAAGTTGATGGATGCGGACAGGCCCAGCGTCTCATGTGCTCCCCTTGGATTCGTCGATGCGCAGGCATTCGTCCAGTCGAATAAGCCCATGGAGTCATTATTGATGGAGTTCTCGCACATATTCTCGAGAATCTCCCACACAGTGTCCTCGTGTTGACCCATGATGTTTCCTCCACAGGTTGCATTGACGAATAAGGGGATGTCTTCACGGAGTCCCTGGTAAAAAGACTGGACTTGTTCCCATTTAGGAACTCCATGATGAGGGCACTTTCTCATGAGATCCAAGAAATGGTCCCATGCCTCATGAAGAGGTTCTCCAGATTGCTGAGTGAAGTGTGTGATTTGGTGGCGCAAGGCATTCGTCCGACCAACTAGGGAGAACTTTTTCAAAAATTAGAATTGCAGTTCAAACCACGTGTTGATTGGACACGGCTGAGTCTGATACCAATGAGATGCCTTGTCCATGAGAGAGAAGGAAAACATCTTCATAAGAAGAATATCCTGATTTTGTACATCTGACCCGAAGGTCTGGGCCAGATGTTTGGGTTGTTTGATGTGCTGGAAAGGATCCTCGGATGAAGCCCATGAAACTTTGGAATAGCATGAATCATGTTGGGCTTGAGTTTAGAATCAAGACCTCCGGCCGAGATTTGGACTCGAGGTTCGATCACCACCGCAGCGGGATTATAGAGATCTCGCATCATAGGACGCTACGGCGGGTTGACAAAGTTTTGAAATAGATCATTCAGGCACTGGAGTTGGTGTTCAAGATTGTTCTCTTCAACTGGTTGTGCCATGATGAAGGAAGGAGAATTCAGTTCTAATGAATCAGAGGAGATGTCTATGTGGTGGGGTTGCTGCACAAACACAGACGTCGAGGCTTGGCCTCAGCAGGAGTGGATTGCTAAAGGAGGTCTTAAGAATGATCTTAAGGACCTCCTACCAAACATGCACTGATGGTTTAGATGAGAGTAGAATGTGCTGGACCCAATCATGACACCCAAAAAATTTGGATGACTATAGAGGTTCGGGGCGGATGATACCCCTTAGTCAGAAAAGCCGTCCACCTGAGAAATACCTAGGCAGCCAGAGAGGGAGAGTCCCACAAATACCCTTACACGGTAGAGCGTCCCCACGAGTTATAGGGTTTCCCCCACCCGACCTCTCTTGTCACTGAGATTCTAGGTAGACCAAAATGGGAGTCTTGACCTCTTAAGTCTACCACTTTTATTTAAGATCAAAGGTGCTTAGGATTCCACTTGAACTTTGGATGTTTTGAGTGCAAAAGTGACCTAATTTCAAGGTTGGTTGACCAAACAAGAGGTCAACTTCACCTATTTGTGCTTTGAGAGCTTTAGGTCCTTTCTTTTAGGGTTCAAGTGAAATTAAGAGCTTGAATTTTTTAGGGTTTCTCTTGAATAAGTCTTTTCAATCAAGGCTTAGGCACACCTCTTTTTGGAATAGTTGATTCTAATTGGAATCCTTAAGTTGGCTCTAATTTTGGTCCAATTTAGTTGCCACAAATATGGTATCTAGGACTCAATCAAGAAGGTGGCAACTCTAGTTACTTTAAATGGATGCATAATTCAATATTTGTTGAAATCAAAATCAGGCAACTTTTGTGAATTAGCTAAATATGGAAAGTAGGTCACCCTAAATTGATTTTCATCTTATTTTTCCGTTTCAAAATGAGGGGATTAAGAGAAAGAGCTAATCAGAGATTACCTGCCCCTGGTGTGGTTGTTGTGCGGCTGTCTCCTTTTGAATCTTCTCCCCTGAAACAGTCACAACAAAAGAGATGTATCAAGTTAGTATCAAATCAGAAATTGTGATCAAGATTTCTAAATCGCCCGTTGCTCCCCGGCAACGACTTCAAAATGTTTTTAGCAAGGCAAAATCAATGTTAAAATCAATGCATCGTAGTATAGTTGAAATCACATGAAAATAAATGAATTTTATTACTCGAAATTGCAAATCCGAGGTCGAACATAGGGAGCAAATTGAGGTTCAAAAATCATGAACAAAATTTTAAGATTGAACATAATTTGCAATGAAAACTAAAGTATAGTGCAAAAACACAATGTCAATGTATATGGGAGAAGCACAAAAAATATGGATGTCTGATTTTGGAAATCAGACGTCTTAAATATCAGATTGCTACAGTGCTTCAGTTGCTCTTCTTTGTCTTCTGTCTGATCTCCTTCTTCCTCTTTCTTTTCTTTCTTCTATTCTCTATCTCTGATGACCTTCTTTCTTCTTGGCTTCTTCTTCTTCTTCCTTCTTTGATTACGCTGGCCCTTGTCTTCATCTTCTTTCTTCTCTGATTTCTTCTTTCCTTCTCTTCTACCTTCAGCTCCTCTTCAGCTCTTCTTCAGCTTTCTCCTCTTCAACCTTGCCTTAGCTCCTCAGGATTCCGCCCTCTCCTTCCTTGGTGTCTTCTTCTCCTGAGAGAAAAACCTACCCCCACCCTCCCCCACGATCTTTCTTCCTTCTCTCTTAGGCTCGCTCTCCTAGAGCCTTCTCAGGTTATCGGGTCAGGTATGCACGTTCGGGACCAGGCCCACCGACGTGCGTGGTGGGCGAGGAGTGCAAGCTAGTCGGGTATATGGGTCAGGGCCAGGTCCACAGGTAGTGGGGTCACGGACGAGGCAGTGAGGGCGAGTGGGACCTCACCCCATGGTCAGGAGGCAATAAGCCCCTGTCACTTTTGCAATTTATGCAACTGCTTCCGCTCCTCCACTTTCGAGGTGGGACTAAACGCCCCACCTTCTTCACGAGCGCCCGTAGTAGACATTCTCCTCTAATTGCAGCAGCTACGTGGGTGTTGACGCCAATTGCTGGGCTGAGGATGTGTGCGAAAGGAATCCGCGCGACCTGGGGCCTGGAGCCTGGAGCAAGGAGTCCTGGATGAAGCACTCAAGCAAGCATCTTGCTTCATCAATGGCGACGAAGACTTCCAACCCTGTCAACAAGAAAATGGCCTTGCGGCCTCGTCAGAAAACATAGGGAGCTTCGATTGAACACGGTGAAGGTGGTGCGGTGGTCGGCATGGCGTGGGGTGGCCAGAGCGTGCGTGCGAAAGTGGGTGTGTTCAGGGGACATGCTGGGGGCTTGGTGTAGTGGATGGAGTAAGGGGTTAGGGTCAGTGAGGTGTGGCGGTGCTCATGAGGTAGTTGGCAAGGCAGATGGAGGCATGGAGCGGCGAGAACACCTCGTCGGAGGTTTGGTCGGAGGTGGAGAAGGTGGTGGTGGCTGAGAGCATCGAGGCGTGTTTGCAAGAATAAAAGACAGGAAAATGATGAGAAGGGAGAGAGGACTTAACTGAGTGTGGATAGACAAAGGGGGAAGCATAGGAGGCGGCCGACTCATACTGCCGTTGCCAGAGATGCAATACCCAGTGGGAGGAGGACGGCAACAACGAGGGGGTTGCAGGGAAGTCAGCTGGTGCGACGCGATGCGAACGAAGAGGATAAAGAGAACTCTACCACTGGTATTGTGGTAGAGTGACAAGAGAGAGAGATAAGGGTCGTCGAAGCTTGCTGGGTTGTTGACCGGAGGGGGAAGAGAAGAATTAGGGGGTATCTCAGGCCAAATTCATACTTAGGGGTGACGGGTTGATCCAGGCATCCTTTTATAGTCCCTGACAGAAGGTCTTGTGCTTGGAAGCCAAGCTTCCAAGCACGTCAACCTCACCGAAGTTGGAAGGTCGAAGGTGACCCAAATCTCTCATGCATTCGCATGAGAGATTGGGTGCCAAATCAAGCCTCTAATTGTGTTCAAACTAGAGGAGATTTCTCAGAGAATCTCCCTTTCAAAATTGAAGGGGATTCTCTGAGGAATCAGGGAGTTCTTTCCCTCGATACCTCACCGGAGTAGGATTCCCTCCACTGTAATGGTAGAGGGACCAATTACAAAGAACGACAAGGAAGTTAGGGGGTTTCTGTAGAGGTTTTCAAAAGTTAGGGGTAGAAATGTAATTAGGCTGGACCTGTTTGCAAAGTAGGTCAAGGTGAATTCCCATTAGGTTAAAATTTTGGTACAAACCTAATTTGAACCTAAGGAATCCAATGGTGAAGTTGGATTTTAGGTTTGACCACGTTTGACTTAGCAATTGACACAAAAATCAAATTTAAGGCAAACAATTGACTAAGTCCCCAATTTAGGTCAAAACAGGTCCTAAGGGCCAAATTGAAGGTTCTAAACCCTAGAGGATAATTTCATGAATTTTAGAGGGTTTAGGTAAATTTTATCCTACCCAAAACCTTGTTAAATTAAGTGGGTCAGTTTCAGGGTTACAAGAAGTCATTTAATTCTGAGATTTCACATGAACCCTTTTCTGTTTGAACCAACCCATTTTTATCTTATTAAGACCATTTGACCTGTGTTTAGTTCATGAGGAAACCCATTGTTGTACTGCAATGGTAAAATTACAGTTTTACCCCTTGTTTCTTGCTTTTCTTTCAGAAGGGTTATTCCTTAAGTTAGGACCTCCAGTTGGTTATGTAGAAGCTTTTGTTCTCTTTCCTAGGTCAAAATGAGCTAGTTAGGGCTCATGATTGTGTTCCCATCAGGGGAGGAAAATTTTATGAAATGATTGAAAATCTTTCTTGAGGAAAGAGGAGGAAATACAAAATGTCAAAAGGAGAAAAATCAAGAAAAACTTGATAGTCATAGCAATTGATTATCTGATCTACTTAAGTTCTAAACAAAATTAAACTAAGGATTTAGTCCTGAAGCGCTAGAGACAAGGATATTAGTAAGAGTGCTGATCTTAGTCATCTTAGGCTTGTTTTAGGGCTTAAACACTCACGTATTTGTTAACATCTGGAATAGTCCTCAAGAGGTTGAGGAAAGTGCAAAGCTAATGTAGTAGGTATAAGGCTTAAAGATTATTCAACCCTATTGCTTGTCCTTTGGTTTGTAGGACATAGTAACTAAAATACCTAAAATCCACACACCAGTCTAGTTCAATGTGCTTAACGAAGAAATAATGCCAAAAGTGTTTTGTTCTGAAAAGCTATCTTGAAGATCTAGCTTAGGAGCAGCTCGAAAACACAAATTGATTGGACGAGTTCATGGCGCGGAGTGGTGAAATGAAAAATATTCCCCTCGAAGATGTATATTAACATATTGTCTCTTTGGTGCTTGTCTCCTAGGATATCTAAATATCTTACCAAGGGCATGCAAGAACTTTATGCTAGTTCAAGTCCCAAGATGTCGATTGCTAGGGTTGAATTTAGCTATAGAATGCCATGGGCGGCACTATCTTAAAGTGTCGAAAGCCAGGGTTCTGCAGGTTGCCATGGGCGATGCTATCTTGAAGCATCAAAAGCTAGGGACCCTTCGAGGATTGATGGTGGGGACAAGGAATCTGACACTGACCGTATTTAAGGCCAATTCGAGGCTGGTTCAGGGAAATATAAAAAAGAAAGATGGAAAACTCTCAAAATGAAAAAAAAAATTCTTCATCACTCTCTTATCAAAATGTGCTGGCAAATTGAGCCTGGACTCAATACGTCTAACGTACAGGTGCTTTAACCACTGGGGTCAAGAACCTCTAGGCAGTTGTTGTGGCCCTTAGAAACCTTTGCGGCAAACCGAGGCTGAAGCTGGTCAAGTCTGGATCTTAGCTGGTACTTGAGTACCTCTAGGCCTATTGTTGGCATTCTATTTTAATTTCTAGAGAGGCACAAATCAGGCATCTAAACATCAAAGCATGGTCTAGAGATCTAGTTCTTTCCATAAGACTTTGCTAGAGACTAGCAAAAGTAAGGAATGGGGGTATGATGGTAACACCATCATTAGCCATAACTAGCTTGAATTAGTCAGAATCAAGAGACAAATGCTCTTGAATAATCGCCTGAAGATCGTAATTCCACTCAAATCCATTTTGAAAAGAAAATAATAAAAAGGGTTAAATCTACAGTTTTAACATCACGTCCTAAATGCAGAGTAACCAAAGGGACACCCAGGGGTTAATCTAAGGTCAAATGAGCATTAAAATCCAAATAATGAGTCCACACAGACAGAAATAGGGTTTCATGCATTTTGAGAACCAAATCAGAACACAAAACCCTAATTTCATATGCACTTATATTGAAGATGTTCTGGTCAGGATAAAATTTATCTAAATCTCCTAAAATTCATATAAAATTATTCTAAGAGGTTTGGTACCCTTTATTTGACCATCTGAACCTATTTTGACCTTGAACAGAGTTTCAGACAGAATTTTACCTTAATTTGGGCTTCTATGCAAATTTTCCAAACAAATGTGGCCAAAATTGAAATCCAACTTTACCATTATATTTTTTATGTCTAAATTAGGTTAGCACCAAAATTTGGTCCCAATCAGAGTCTATCTTAACCTACTTTGCACTTTAGTCCCTAAGATCTCTGTTTCTCTCACTTTAACCCCTAACTTTCGATTTTATTGCAAATGGCCCCCTAACTTCGTCATATTCCTTGCATTGTGGTCCCTTCCACCATTGGCATTGGGAATGCATCTGCAGCAGGAATCAAGGGAGATTTCCTCCCTCGAATCGAAGCCAATCTCCTCTAAATTTGGAGGGATTTCTCTTAAGGAGTTTCCCAATCTCTTGGACCTAATCCCAAACCCTGACTTGCTTCCTAAAACCCTAGCAAACTCACGAATTTCAATGTGAATTCCTTGCAAATTTCAAAAGGGAATTGCACTAATTTCTTGCAATTCAAAGGCCCAAGCTCTTCTATATAAGCTTCCCCAAGTTTTTACGTGCTTCCTAGTCCTGTCTAGGCCAAAATTCTTCATCCTTCTCTTCCTCCAACCACCTCCGCTGCAACTTCTATATAAGCTTCCCCAAGTTTTTACGAGCTCCTAGATCTCCATCATTGCCCTCTACCACATACAATTGGAAGAGGGAACATCTTCCCCAACTTCATTCGCATCTAGCGCACATTAGCTAGCACCGCCTACCCCCTTCCTCCTCGCCGTCTCTCCCATAGGAGAATTCACCATCTCCGGCATCGGCCAATCACAGCTGGTGCCATTCCTCCCCTTAGATTAGGCCAATCTCTCCCTCTTCTTCTCTAGGTTAGAATCCACTCAGCTCTTCAAATCGACCGCCATATCACTGTCTTCCCCTTCATCTTCTTCCACAACGGTAGCACCTTCGGTAAGGCTACCACGCCACTACCATCCACCAAATGCATAGCCACCACCACTAGAAGCTTCCTCATCACTCACCAACCAAAAGTCCTCAACCAATTGGAGGCTTCAACCGCTCCTTCGCTCCCCCAAACAACCCACACTCCGGTCACCATCCACACCACCGTCCGGCCGCCTCACACCTTCACACCCCAAATCGCCACCACCAATGCACTCCTCACTTCATGGTGAGGTTTATGAGTGCTTTAATCGGGGCGTTTAGCCCATGTTCTTGATTTCAGGCACTTGTCGGACATCACTCCATCGCCACCATCTTCTTTAGCTACATTCACTCCACTTCGGCCACCATCCGATTAGCTGCTGCCCTAATTCAAAGCAGCTTCAGTATGCGAAACCATCTGCACCAGCATTCACGAAGGAAACATGGAGGCATAGCCTCAATTTGACAAAGGTCTCACTGTTTCTCGTGAAGGCTGCAATGAAGGAACCCGGCTGTTTAGTCCCACATCATGGGCGCCAAATCGGCCAAAGCGCATAAAAGGAAAAAGTGTCATTGGCTGCTTGCATCGACATCGATGGGTGAGGTCCCTCCTCACTCTCACACACTCCTCGCTCACCTCACACGTTTGGTGAGCGTGGACCTCTTACCTGCTTATAAACCTAATTACCCGATCCTAAGAGAGAAGGAAGAAAATTTGAGGGTACGGGTAGGTTTTGCACCGTACATGCCTCGACATCTGTGCATGCCCAGTTAACACTTAGCATCTCCAAGGCTTGGCACCCTTATGCCTGTTCTAAGCTTTGAACGGTTAAGCCATCTGGCTCTCTGGTCCGACGTCAGATTTGGCTTGGAATTCTGACACTGTGGACATTTTTTATCTCCGTGCTAACGTGGATATTGAGGCATTAGTGGTTCTAACCACTATAGCAAAATTTAAGTTGAGGGATATATGCTGAAATTGAGGATCTTATTGGTGATTTAAATCACCATTGTTTTGAGCTCTTCTATTCTTTTTATCCCAATATTTCTTGAGATACAATTTGGGCTTTTACTGAATATATTTCAATTATTGATTCTTATTGCATATCGGTATCATTGTGGTCATTGATTTAAATTGTGATTAGTGCGTGAATTCCACACTTGCTCCCTACGAACGACCTCAGACTCATTTCTTGTTTTCGAGCACTTTACAAATTTAAATGCTGTGGCATCTTTGTTGACTGTACTACAACGCACATCTCTTAACATTCGACTCAAGTGCTAACAACATTGCTCACTTATTTGTGTATTGAGTTAAGTGTATCGAGTCTGCAGGTCAGATCCCGAGTTAAGTGGTAGAATCAAAGTGATCGTTCACCTTAAGAAGAGAATTTGTGGGTGTTAAGTGTGTCTCTTTTAATTGAATCCCACAACAAGAGAAGAGTTTTTTTTTTTTAATTTATACAGGTGGGTGAGGTGAGATGAAGTGACAATCAAATAATCAGATCTATCCTAGGGTTTATAAAAGCACCTAAGTTGATTTGAGTTTGAGTTATTAGGTGGCGGAATGAAAATCTAGTGGGTTGGGGGTGGGGGTACACTTACAGAACCTTCATCCGCACTTTTCTCCAATCTAATCGCTTTGGCCCGCCTAAGAAGAGTGTCTACAATCATAGCAAGATCAGAGAAAAAGTGAAATAAAAGTTAGGTAAGGCAAAAAATGTGAGAAAAACCAAAGAGCATTGTCTCCCCGACAACGATGTCAAAATGATGAGCGTTATTTTCGTGAGGAAAATCAAGGTTTTGGAGAACCCGTCGTCATAGTCATAAAATATCATTATCAAATAAATTTATAACCGAAACTCAAAGTGAGTCCCAAGTCAAACATAGGAGGTAAACGTTTGGTTTTGAAATCCACTCTTTGATTTTATTTGTTTTTGTTGTTTTTATCTTTTGAGATTTTTTTGGTATTTTTATAAGATAGAATATCAAGTGAAATGTTTGTTATCTATTCTAAGCTACTCTAGCAAAATAAGAGAGAAAGAGAGCGAGAGTGAGAGAAATATTTCATAAAATCAAGCCATGTCTATTACAACTAAATGAAATTATACTAAAAAGCAATCAAGGATAGAATGGGTTGAGAAGAATTTCCCTCAACGGTTGCTTAGAGGATGACTCGCTCTGATGGTACCTAGATGACGGTGGTGAGGAGCTAGATGAAGAAGAATGGCGTCAGAGGGAGGACGGGGTAGGACAACATCACTGCGAAGATCTTCTTCCGAAAGGTAGTGAGAGGACGGTCACGAGATGCTCCACAAAGGGGGTGGGAAGTGGGAAAATAAGTTTCTTTTCTACTCTAGAGGAGCATCCTGGGCTTGGGACAAGCTCTCTTTAGAGCCTTGGAGTTGGTGAGGGAGAGAAAGGAAGAGATAATGAGGAATGGGAGAGATGGTAGAGCCTTATATAGTGTTGGGAGGAGGGTGCCACTGTTCATTGCATGTAGGGGCTTTAATTGGTTTGCATGGGACATGGAGGGTGTGTCCCATGCACATCCGCTGGCGTGAAGTCAAGGCAGCAGCTGGCGAGGAGAGTTGCTGCTACTAGATGGCGCGGGAGAGAAGCATGGACGCTGGATCTTGATCGTGTGCTGTGGGCTACGTGGAGATCGCACCTGCCTGCTTCTCAAATCGCACCCATCACACTTTAAGCGAGCACGATTATGCACAAGACAACCGGAAGGGTATCATAGCAAACATTCTTGTGGTATCATGGCAAACATTCAATCACGCCAGCTTCTCAAATCAACAATGTGGTATCATGAGGATTTGGGCGAGAGCTGAGGATGTTCTATCTTCGTGCTAAGGCTTCACGTGCAGTAGCCTTGTCACCGATTAGCTTCTCACCTAGCCGGTGATAGTCATGCTAGCCAATTTCCTCATGAGAAGCGCACGCCCCTGGGTGACCGACATGCTTCTCATTTAGTCGATCACTTGGCAGGTGTGCGATTGGTTGGTCAGGTGGCTTTTGTGGTTGTTGATCATTAAATCAATGGTCCAGATTCTTCAGACTGTTGTAGGAACTACGGAGGTTGGATTGAGACGATTTCCATGCCGATGGGCTGCGATCGTTGATCCATATTCACCCATATCGTTGGATTCTTCATCTAAAGTTCTAAAATATATCACCCTCTCTCCTGGCCACAATAATACACAAATTACTATACACTTTATACAAGTCATCCTAAATGCAATAGGATGGATGTTATGCAATATTTCTAATGTATAATACAATGTTAAGCTTATAAACTCGCATAAATAGCCATTTTAAGCTAAATGGATGTGTATACATCACTTTCTTATGTCAAAAAGAGGATTTAACCCAAAATTAGAAGAGCATGTTTTAAGGGGGAGTATAGGATAAAATAACTAAAATCAATCAAACCTTTTTTATAATGTCAAAAAGGGGGAGAATTTTTTATTAATATTTGTGATTTTGTCATCATAAAAAGGGGGATATTGTTGGTGCAAAGGCATCATGATCGTTAATTTTTATGATAACAAAACACTTGTGATTTAACATTTACCTTTGAGTTTATAAGTTTCAGGATAATGCAAACAGATACAAGTATGAAGGAACTCAAGCTTGCATCCATCGTAGATTGGAGGAGCTTAGTGGAGGAGAAGCAGCTTCGCATAGAGTGAAAGCGTGAAGATCAAGGAGAATAGGATAGATACATTTGTTCATGTATTCATTTGTCTTGTACTTTGCTTGTTTTATTTCTTAGATTTATGTAAAGAGCCCAAAGTACCTTACTTAGTCCTAGGAAACCTTACACCTGACTAGGACTATTAGAGAAACACTTAGAAAAATCAGAAAACCAAAATAAGCTTCAGATAGCCTGATCAGATGTCCAATTTGGACTTCAGATGTCTAATCTATGACTTTAAGACATCTGACCTCTTGTCTAGGCGTCCAAACACTTAGGCTGGATTTAATGCAATCTGTCCATTGTTTTCAGACTACCAGCTTATAGTCCAAACATCTGATGCCATTGACAGATGTCCAACGATAGGATCGTTGGACTGTCAAAAGATAATTCTCGGAGATTACCCGATAATTAATTTAATAACACTTTCAGACATCCATAGAGCATCCCAAACATTTGATAAATAGACGTGAGGCTAAGATCTAACCTAAATCACTTTTGTCAGATGTTTTAGCCATTAAGCCTCTCAGGAAATCCATTCCCATAGATTATTGCTTTTCCAGACGACCAGACATCTCGCCAGACATCCGACCTGTCATCTATGCAACAAAACACTTAATCCCTGTTTTGATCTTGTGGAAAGAGGAAGAACCCATCTTAGAGTTAGACATCCAATTAAATTCCCAGACATCTTAAACTACATTCTAAGATGTTCATCTTGATTCAGCATCGTCTAGATGATCAACTCTTCTAGGTTAGACGATCAACCATCATATCAGACGATGACCCAGACGTCTGACCATAAGACCACACGTCTGATAACCTTGTAAGAATCATAAATGACCCTCATTTCGGTAAAATTTTGGATCACTCTCTTGAGCCTTGTTTCCAACAGCTACAAGAGGTTTCTAAGACCTTCCAAAGCCTTCTTATGACCTCTATAAATAGAGGAGTACCCTTTCTAAGCAATACACACCTTGAGAATGCGACTTCCACTCATATTGTGTCCAAGAAGAGATAGAAAAGTGATTGTGCTCTCCAAGCCCTATCTAAGAGCATCGAAACTCTGTCGCGATCACACCTACATACTTCCAATTAGGGGAAGTTCCTTTTCCCTATAAAAGCTAGATTTTAGATATACTTATTTGGACTCTATAGGACTTTTGTAATTTTGCTTTTAGTTGGGTATTTGCTTTGCGAATTTCCATGTCTATCACGAGACAAAATACTCCTCGTGAAGAGGAGGGGTTTGAGGTTACGCTATCCTCAGGTATAAAGTAGCGTGGCTATAAGAGGTTGAACTACTCTCATTTAAGTAGTTTGATTAGTGGATCTGATCTACTAGGTAGATCGGAAAATCCTAATCCGAGAGATTTAGGTGGTATTTTTACCCAGGCTTAGGTTTCCACCTAAAAATCTTTGTGTGCTTGTTAGATTGTCATTTGTGTGATTGTTTACATATTTACGCATTTTATTTTCATACCACAAATCTCACCCCCCTCCATCAGAAATTATAGGATATAGGTATAGATTTTATAAATGGGTATGGGTATGGGTATGGGTTTAGCCAAACCCAGCCCGAACCCAACCCGTTTACATCCTTAAGAGAGGAAGCCCTACCATCAAGAAGTTTCGGATAAAAGTCTTCTCGCATGCTTCTTACTTTGGTAATATTAGCCCTATATCTTTTAAATTTTTGAGAACCTTACTAAAAATCAACTCCTATAAGTTGTACATGCTGAGTCTTACTTGTCATCATTTGACAATAAGACTAACTATATAAAGTTATCATTCCTGTAGTTGTGTTATGCATCTATATATTTTTTGTATGGGGATAAATGCTCTCATTGAGAGTAATTTGACTTCTGATTGTGAATCACAAAGGTGATTGGATTGGGTATCATATATTAATTGGTTAGGGTGCGAACCTACTCTTAAGGAAGTGTGCTGGTTGCAGGCCAATCATTGCTTTGTAAAAGGTTGGGTTACCCCTTAAGTAACATAGTTCTTCGTTGAATTAGAGTGTAGGACCATAGAGAAATCTTGAGATGGAAACGTAGATAGTGGATTGACTCAGAAGATAAACCACTTTAAACTTCTAGTGAACTTGTCGGGTGCTGGTTTTTTAGTTTGGATATTATGGCTTGGATATTTATGGTATTCAGATATTCATATATACTGTGCTTGGTTATATTTTTTTAGATGGCCATATTAATTTGATGAAATAAACTGAATTGAATAAAATCAATTCTTATCAGATTTATAAGGAAACATTATCCATCCTCCCCTCCCCTTCCCCTCCAATACTTTTCCTTTTTTCAAAAGAGGGCGTGACAAGATCTCCACTAGTAGGCAGGAGCCGAAGTTCAAGCTTTACATGGTGGTGGTGATTGGTCATCTAGGAAAAAGAATAGAGGGAGCAGGTAGGTGGTAGAGGAAGATGGTCATGCAACTTGAGGGTGTAGAAAGAGCAAATGAGATGATCTTGAGATAAGAGGAGATTAGGATGGACGAGAGGAGCACATCATCGTCGGGGAGAGGGGGGTAGGAAGTGTTAGAAATAGGCACGCTTTCCTTATATAAGAACAAGACCTTGCAATTTGGTCCAAAAATATTGAATTCAATGCTTTTCTTCAAGAGTCTAGGCATAGGGGCATGCAACGCAAAAGAAACAACTTTATAAGTGCATGGTGATAAATGACAAGAAATCAAGTGTGTGCGTGCTATTCTACAAGATTTGAAATGCCAATTTTGACGTCGTTTAGATGAATTTCTAAGTGTGAGTCACGCCAACGGTACTTCGTGGAAATGGTTGTATTTCGACGTTAGATTTCGATGTCCTAAAAATAGTTTATTTTAGAGACACATCAATGTATATCAACAAAAATGACAGAAATAGTCAAAGTAATTAGAATTTTAAGAAAATTATAAACTTAAACATATTTATGTAAGAATAATAATGTTATATTCTAATATTCATATATAACATGTAGTCTACTATACCATGTTCAAGTTTAAGAATCAAATAACTACTGTGTAAATTGATTTAAGTCATACAAAGATAAAATATTCAAATATACAATTTATAGTAAAAATTTGTAAGCGGAAATAAACTATTTAATCAATTGATCTTAAATTAATCTAATAATTTGAATTTGAAGTCTTTCACTATGCTGACAGATTAATCAATTTTAATAGATCTAGATTAACATAACTATGTGTATTGTGTTGACTATTTTTATTTATACCACCCCTTATGAGTTATGTTTAGATCTAGTTATATTATATTTATGTATGAAAAATATATGTTATCATCTTCAAATATGGGATTATAGGTTTCTAGAAGTAAATGATGATTAATTCGTGAAGAAAACAAGTCCTTAGTGTTTGTAATTTTTAGGTTTTATTCTCTTATGGATGGATTTAAGTTCTTTATTCTTTAATACTAACCTAGACTTAGGATTTTATTTTTAGGAATTAAACAAATATTTCATCAATTCCAAATTTTAATTAAACCTATATATTCGTAATAATAGTAGATCTAGAGTCTAGTATGTAGATCTACTCTATAATTATGAATAAATGTGGAATCAAACCTTAAGAGAGTCGAAAGAGAGGAGTTGTGAAACTAGAGGGAACAGCAATAGCAGAGATTTGGTTTAGATAAGAATAAAGTAGCAACAATAGAGTGAGCGACAGTAGTAATAGTAGAGAAGAAAGGGAGAACTAAGAGTGAGAAGTAAGCAATAGCCGCAAGTCAAAATGCCAAGTGCATTTCATCACTTGCTGACATTTCGACAAAATTTTGATGACATTTTGTCAAAATCCCTACATTTCAACATTATATTGATGTTAATATAACTTAACCTTAAAAATAGCCATTTAAATAATATACAGGCATGCCATCAAAATTTAAATCACTTACAAATATAGTAATTAGTATAAACTGATTATTGAGCTATCTATATTGACCTTAAAATATGGTAATAATTTAATAATTATTCTTAATGTCATTCATTTATCCAAACTTATCAACTTATTATCCATATTTGATAAAATATTAATGACACTCGTACATTTTAATATTACATGTATGTCAATGTTACCACACATCAAAAATAGATCATTTCATAAGTATGCAATGAGTATTCAGAAGAATGCTATTCCATATGACTCCAAAATCACTTATGTAAAAGCCACTCTTCTAAGTAAGTGATAATATCCAATAACTAGCATATGGTTTATAAATTGAGGCGTACCACGTATCGCCTCCTCAAATATTTAAGCTATCTTCACTGGAAAAGGTCCCACCTCATCATTGTCCACTCTTTACCGAAAAATCATCTTGACTATGCCACCAAGAGATTTATTCACTCATAGAACACCCCACTTACATCAACAACATCATGGGATTAAATTTCAGTCCCACCATATTTACCTTCTAAAAAAAAGTCTTGATTATCGTGCAAGTCAATATATACGCATGCCAATCACAACAATTGATGAAGAGCATCCAAAGGCGAACATTGACATTTAGGTTATGTGAGAGCCAACTTTCCCATTGATGTAAGGATAAACCATAAAGGTTGGAATGTTTATAAGGAGAAAAAGAAAACCTATAGCCTTAATTTACTTGAAAGGTTAACCTATCTTTACTTCGTAGGTTAATGATACCTTCCAAAATTCGTGTTTCGGAGAAAAAACACAAGTTCAGCAAAACTCAAGTTTACATTAGTGTTAAGTTTGAAGTGGTGTTCACCCCTCTCTCTACCTTCTCTTTTCTAACACCATAGATTAACACTTTTTTAAAGTAAACCCCTCCTACCAAGCAAACAAAAAGGAAGACTAACACTAATTACACATTTAAAAATCTAAATTTTATATCACCTCAAGTAAACTAACCTACAAAGATTGAAACTTTGGTTGACGAAGTAAAAGAATAGAAGAGAACCCGAATAGATAGAAAATATTCTCATGTACAATAGAAACAGACCACCTCGCAGCAAACGAAACTCGACGTCAAGATCGAGATCTGCATACTTCAAAAACTCATTTGGTCTCTCAAGCATTGACGATGCATTTGCAATGCGGTTATTGAAATTCTCCCATGAAAACATAGTATTTTCCGTGTTAGTCCTTGATAATGACTTCAGCCTCAACGATAGCCTGATCTCCTAATATCACCCTAGCGAACATTCACCATGGACGGAAAATTTCACCAAACGGAAGGAGAAAAATGTGGTGCCATGTAAATTTACAGAAGCTGGTGAACAAGCACGTGCAGGTTGTCTGCTTGTTTGAGATACAAACTTCTTTCCAGCTTGATACAACAATACTAGGATTGAATTAAAGTCCATAAAAGATTCAACTATGTTATCATCAGCGTTCCTTACAAATTTCGAGTGGGTTAGCATTCAAAACTATCACAACCCGGAGATATGATAGCACCGCCGTTAGTTCATCATCAATCACGCACACACAACTCATGAAAAAAATACACCAACGCAAGACTCACCTTATTCACTCACCCTCCATCCTTTACTCCCTGTACATACACCCCTGCCCACCGAAAAAAGCCGAGCATGCACTCCCGCAGACGAAATCATGGTAAGTAGATAAAACTCTCACAAGGACAACATTTGCTGGCTTGGGCCCTTGCCTTCCATTGCATCTTTCTTCCTCTGGCAGCTGCTGCACAGAAAGGGACCGTCGACATGACTTGAAGTGGTAGACATATAGGACTCCCCATTGATTGAAGGACCCTCATTTGGTGGTTGATCAACTTGACAGATTGCACACCTGAATGATCCTGACGGTGTCCTTGGAGAGAAGTCAGTTCGTAACCTGAAAGAGATATTTTGTCTTAAGAACAGATCAACGTATTCAAAGAATATAATTATGGGTTTCATAATACTCCCAGCAAACTTGAGAGCTTTAGTTGCAGTTTCAAGAAGAGCACGTAATATGTAGATAAAACGTGTTTACCAACTCACACATGTATATATTATTGGGGCAAAACAGGAAACAAAAATAGTGCCTAAGGTAAGAATGATCAAAATTTTAAGGATGATTTCAGGGAAGAAAGGGTACTAGTCGGTGTAACAAGATAGGCATGCACACATACATCTGTGATATAATCCAACTAAGATTTTGAAAATATGACCAACCGAGAAGAAAACATATTTCCCCAACCTCCATTTGTATTTTGAGTGACAATATTTTGCATATTCATACTTGGCATAAAGTATCATCAAACAAGATTTCCTCCAAGGAATATAGCATAGCTAGTGGTAGACCTTCTATCCTCAACAGATCCTACGGAGTCTACATCAACAGACCCTATGGAGTCTACATCAGAATAGGAATGAAGATCTAGATGCTCATTGTTCTTGTAGTACAACCCCTTTCTAGGAGACCCCTTCAAATATTTCAAAATAAGACATCATGCTAATGACTATAGCATGGTTTGTCCATAAACTCACTCTATTGACTGTGAAACTAATATCCAGGCATGTAACGATCAGATATAACAATTTTCCCACAATGCTCCTGTACCTATGGACATCTTCAAAAAGTAGATCCTTTGTTTCCCCATATCTCTTCTTTTGCTCAATAGGAATAACTGAGACTTTTGTACCAAGTAATATAATCTAGCATCCTTAAGTATCCCCAAGACAAACTTCCTTTATGAGAGTGTTAGGCCACATTTGTCTCTAACTACCTTTATCCCCAGGAAACATCATAGTTCTCCAAGGTCTCGTCATTAAGACCTCTTGTAAGCATGCCTTAGTCTCTTTAACTCCCACACTGTCATCACCTATTAGGACCATGTCATTAACATACATAGCAAGAATGACCATGCTAGAGGTAGTTGTCTTGATGAAGATAGAATGATCAGATGTGGATCATTTGAACCCAACCTTCCTCACCTCATTAGTCAATCTCTTAATCCAAGCATGGGAACTTTGCTTGAGGGCATATATAGCCTTCTTCAATTTACATACATGCTCTCCCTCAACCTCATAACCAAGAGATTACCTCATATACACCTTCTCGATTAGATCACCATAAGGGAAGGCATTTTTTATGTCAAGCTGATATAGCAACCAATTTCTGTTCACAGCAACTAATAGGATGACACAGATAGAAGTAGCCTGAGCCACAAGAGAAAAGGTCTTAAAGTAGTCGACTCTATTTTTGTGTGAACCGCTTAGCAATCAATCTTACCTCGAATCTATCAATACTTCCATCCACTTACAATCAACAATCTTAGCTCCCCATGAGCATGGCACAAGCTCCTATGTACCACATGTAGTAAGGGCTTCCATCTCAACATCCATAGTCATCTTCCATTGAAGATCCTGAGAAGCTTCTGAATAGTCACACAAGATGATGATGTTGAGTAATGCACTAGAAAGCTGTATGAGTATCCAGATGGGTTGTGAACATAAAGTGAGAGATGGGATACAATCTTCAAAAGCAGGCAACTTTCCTTGGAGAAATCTGTCACCATCTTCATTCTGACTTTATATGGGCAAAGACATGTCACTGAGAGAAGGGAGTTGTCATGGTAGATAATGGAATAGAAAGAGGCACTTTAGGACATCTGTTAAGTAAGGCCAAGGGATATGGCCTCTCTCTTTTCCAAGGAACAAATCAATTAACATGTATTTGAAATGATATGCAAGGCCAAGGGATATCACCAGCAAAAAAAATCAGCATAGCTACTAAAAATTCACAATTCATGGCCAATAAGTGCATAATGGTAGACAAGAAAGGTTATAGGGTTTTTTTTTAAAAAAAAAAAAAAAGGAATATTTATAGTACTCAACTTAGAAGTCTTTCGTTTTTTTTCTTGAAAACGAAACCCCACTTCATTAAAAGGATGGGAAAGTACTTGTTATAATTTCAATCAGAAAATAGAATAGATGAAATGGAGAAAGGGAATTCAACATAGACATAGAGAAATAGTAAGAGTGGGAAGAAATGATCAATCTCAATTATTGAGAAAACCTTTCACCTCTCTATATAGAGAGAGATGTTGGAAAACATACATAAAAGAACCATACAAAATATAAAGATAACAAAATAGTCCCCAGTAAACATAAACAATATAAATAGGAGTATCAACACTCCCCCTCAAGCTGAAATATAGATGTCAATCATACTCAGTTTGAAACAGCAATAATCAAATACCGATCGAGGTAGAGGCTTTGTGAACACATCAGCAGTCTAGTTTTCAGATGCAACATAAGTAGTACGTAGCAAACCACGTTATATGAGATCTCT
This sequence comes from Thalassia testudinum, assembly GCA_037157565.1. Taxonomy (NCBI): domain Eukaryota; kingdom Viridiplantae; phylum Streptophyta; class Magnoliopsida; order Alismatales; family Hydrocharitaceae; genus Thalassia; species Thalassia testudinum. The sequence continues at coordinate 30,019,917 of JAZHRO010000061.1, read as the reverse complement.
AGTATAGTGGCAGTCAACCTCAACATGTTTGGTGCGTTCATGGAACATTAGGTTGTTGGCTATATATGTAGCAACCCAATTGTCGCATCGCATCTCCATAGGTTCCTCAATCTGGATGTGTAAATCATGCATTAGAGACTGTATCTAAACCATCTCTGCAGCAGTTTAGGCCATCGCCCTATACTTTGACCCTGCACTGGAGCGAAAAACTACCCCCTATTTGTTGCTCCTCCAAGTAACCAGATTACCAACCACAAAGATACAGAAATCAGTGATAGATTTCCTGTCAAGCATACATCCTGCATAATCTGCATCAGAATATCCTACCACTGTCATAGGAGAGCCTCTCTGGAAGAGAATACCATGACCTAGTGCTTTCTTCAAGTATCTAAACACCTGCATAGCTTCCTGCCAGTGCAACTTCGTTGGCTTCTCCATGAACTGGCTAAATTTGCCTACTGCCAAGGCAATATATGATCTGGTAATGGTCAAATACAACAGCTTTCCTACAAGCTGTTTGTACACTCTGCTATCAGCTACCTCTGCCTCCTCATCATGTAGATGTGCCTTGGGATCCATAAAAATATTGGCTGGCTTGGACCCCAGCATGCCTGTCTCCTAAAGGACATCCAACGCATACTTATGTTTAGAAAGAACAATCCCATCTTTACTCCTAGCAACCTCAATCCCTAGAAAGTATCTAAGCTGGCCCAGATCCTTCATAACAAACTTCTTTGCAAGAGACTCCTTGACATGTCTTATCCCAACCTCATCACCACCAGTGATAATCAGATCATCTACATAAATCAGTAGTGCTACAATGCATTCTCCATTTTCCTGACAAACAGAGAATGATCTGAAGAGGACCTCTACATCTCATCCTCTATAACACATCTGACAACTTCTAAAACCAGGCTCTCAGACTCTTCTTCAGGCCATAAATAGCCTTCTTGAGTCTGCACACACACGCCTAAATCTTAAAACCTGGAGGCTGCTGCATGTAAACCTCCTCCTAAAGATCGCCGTAGAGAAAAGCGTTCTTCACATCAAGCTGGTGTAACCTCCAATCTCTGTGGGCAGCAACAGAGATGATACCCGAATGGTTGTAAGACGTGCAACAGAAGAGAAAGCATCAAAGAAGTCCAACCCATAAGTCTGGATGAACTCCTTTGCCACCAACCTAACCTTATACCTTAAAATGAACCCATCAGGGTTGTCTTTCAAGGCAAAGGCCCATCTGGAGCCAACAAGTCACGCACCTGTAGAAAGCGAGGTGAGATCCCAAGTCCGTCTGCTCTGAAGTGCAGCCATCTCATCCTCCATGGCTTGACGCCACTTAGGATCAAGCATGGCCTGCTGGTAGGTAGACGAAATGTGTGACGCTGTAAGTGCCTGACAGAAGCTATTAAACTGAGGAGCAAGACCATCGGTAGCCAAACTGCTTACAAAACGATATCTGAACTCACAAGTACGGGTTGCCTTCCTAATAACAATAGGGAGGTCAGAATCATCTAGTATCTCTGACTGAGTCGCTATAGAAGGAGCCTCACTACTGTGGTGATCTGCATTGTCAGGGGGATCAAGTCTAACTAGACTATCACTGCCACCAGAGTCAATCTCAACTGCCTGTGAAACATCAGTCACTGGTGTGGCCGATGGCCTCTGTAGTGTCGCATGAGGTCTACTATATGTACATAGAGGACCATGCAATCTCTGATAGTCATCCACGGGGGTAGTGGAGCCTGAAGAGGTTGATTGAGGTATGGAAATCGGAATATCCTCAAGTGAAATCGGAGAAATAGGCATGGGAGCTGCATCATCATGAACACTCGTCTGTCTAGCAACAGAAAAATATGGTGTCGTCTCATGAAAAGTCACATCAGCACTGATATAATGCCTATGGTGGATGGGATCATAGCATCGGTACCCCTTCTGACTCCTAGAGTACCCTAAGAAGATGCACTTAACAGCGCAAGGAGCAAGCTTGCCACGTCCTGGTGATGACACATAAACAAAAGCAACACATCCAAAACTCCTAGGAGACACGTGGAAAAGCTCACCATTTGGGTATAACAGGAGAATCAGTATCTGCTCGTGAAGAATTGAACTCGGCATCCTGTTAATGAAGTAGGTCGCCGTCAAAACAGCATCCCCCCAGTATTTCTATGGAACATTGTGATGGATAAGAAAAGTGCGGGCAACCTCTAACAGGTGTCTGTGCTTCCGCCCGGCAACTCCATTCTGCTGCGAGGTATGGGGACAAGAAGTCTGATGGATAATCCCATGAGTCCTGTAAAACTTTGCAAGTCTAGTAGTGCAGAAGTCAAGAGCATTATCTGTCTATACGATCTTCACTGTAGCAAAATACTGAGTCCCAATCTCCACAAGAAGAGTCTCTATAATACCTTCAACATCTGCCTTGTTCTTCATAAGAAACACCTAGGATACTCTGATGAAATCGTTGACAACAACGAGATAGTAACGATGTCCTATCCTGTCTAAAACTCTACTCGGTCCCCAAACATCCATATGGAGCAACTCAAAGGGAGCAGCTACTCTAGAAGTACTAGCAAGGAATGAAGCCTGATGATGCTTACCCAATTGGCAAGCATCACATCTAATAGTAACAGCAGGAGAAATATGCATAATCAACCTCCTGAGAAAATCCAGAGGCAAATGTCCTAGACGAACGTGCCATTGTAAGACACTCCCACCATCATGTCTACTAACGCCTACAAATGGCTCCTGACCAAAATGATAGACCATTCTCTTCTGTACTTCTGGCGATGATTTTCCCAGTGAGCTTATCCCAGGCAATACATCCGACCTCATCAAAAATCATCCTACAATGGGAAGAAATGACCAATCTCAATTATTGAGAAAACCCTATACCTCTCTATATAGAGAGAGATGTTGGGAAAAGTATATAAAAGAATCAGACAAAATATAAAGACAACAAAATAGTCCCCACTAAACATAAATAATATAAATAGGAGTATCAACAGTAAGGTGGCTTTCTCAGCTCACTAACACATCGTCCACCATGTATTTGTAAAGACTCAAAGGGGCAAGGCTTGGCAGAAGCTAACAGCCATTGCCTTTACATGTGTAGAGAATATTCTACCTATTTACAAGGATGTGCCACTGACATAACTAATCAGCATAATTAGTTACTAATTATATCATATTAGTTAACACTCCCCCACAAACTTAATGCTTCTTTAGAAGCTTAAGTTTGTATAGCATAGTGTGGAGTTCAGCAGATGATATGAGTTTGGTCAGAAGATCAGCAAGCTGATGCTGTGTTGGAATATAGCGAACTGGCAGTTGTTTCTTTGTAACAAGATCACATACCAAATGAATGTCGACTTCAACATGCTTTGTTTTAGAAAGAAATATAAGATTAGCAGTTAAACAGGTGGCGCCAATGTTATCACCGTAAAATTGAACATAAACCCCAAGTTCTTGAATAAGTGATTGAATCTAGACCAGTTCAGTTGTATTTGCACTCAGCTTTCGTAGAGGACCTTGCTATGGTTTGCTGTTTTTACATGACCAGGAAATAGGAAATTTACCAAAGAAATTAATGAAACCGGTAGTGGATTTCCTGACAATTTGCATCAAAAAAGGCTGAGATGGTGGAAGCAGTTGCTGTAGTGAGATGAATACCGTGTGATATTGTTCCCTTTAGTTCCCTTTCAAAGAAATATTGTCCCCTTTAGATTTCTTAGCACATGCTTCAGCGCTTCAAAATGAATATCAGTTGGGCACTGCATCATTTGGCTAAGATGATCGACCAGAAAACTCATATCCAGGCATGTGAATAAAAGATTGAAGACATCCAGTAAGGTGTGAGATCATATTAGTTAACAGTACCAAGTCTGCAGTTTAATGATGGTTCTAATTACTGGAAACCATAGTCTAAGGCTCCTAACTCTAGTTTCAATGTTTTATTTAACTTTAATGGGCAAACAACTGTGTCAATTGTTCAGTTAGGTGATACACACATCGATGTATGGCCCATCTAGAGCACATCTTTTAAGAAGGTGACAAGTAAAAAGCAGTCCATCCATAAAGTTCTCCAAATAGGGCCTTATCCCCTTGAACAACACCCTCATTCCTTTCCAGCTATATGAAGGGTATCATGGCAAACATTCTTGTCCATTCATGCTTGGTCCTATACACTGCTGATTCATTTCTCATCATACCACACTGGAAGGAATTCCAAAAGGCAAAAATGTCAGACGTTATGACCTGACGAACTTCAAGCTCCATGCCACCTGCATAAAGGCACAAGAAAACTAAGAGTGTGGAATACCCTCTATTCTTGATCCAGAAAACCCGCAAAAAAGACCTATATATGTGTCCCATCTTGAATGGTAGATCTTCATGAAAATTCTCTTGCTACACATGGGCAAGCAAAGATTCTGACCTCCAAAGGCAACTAGTTGTCCAGATTAGATGACAATCTTTGAGAAGATGATTGCCCACTTTAAGTGTATCTCACAAGTCACAACTGCAGTACATGTCACAAAAAACTAAGTCGCAAGTCACCAAACTAAAGGCATCAACACCCACATATAGGCATGTACTCTTCACTAGTTTCTTTGAGAAGAGTAATATAGATATCAGCCCTATCGGAGTCTACTCCTGTGATTATCTCCCCACTTTTCACAAGTAGGGTTTCCATGTAAACTCGAGCGTTTCTTTATTGCTTTGTTTTGATATCTTGTTGCATTTCCACTTATTCATATTATTCAATTGAAACAGTTATGCCTAATCCAATAACATACAGGAAGAAAGTGGCAACTCTACCATACAAGCGTGTAATATCCTTTTAGAGGTGCAGAGATCATCTCCGTCAAACATCTACTCTCCCAATTGAGACACCTCCCACGAGTACAAAAGACCACCACCCAAAAGCCCCTCACATGACCAACAATACAAACAAACATTTAGCTAGCAGAGTCTCATGAACCATCTTTTGATGTTTGAAGAGCCTCCCCCCTCCCCCCCAACACACACAACAAATGCACCACCATCACCTTCTAGGATGTGAGATATTACATCCCAAGACACTACTAGGATAACTTCACCAGCCATCTTGAAATTTGTCCAAAAGAGTTCCCTTGGTAGCTTTTTACAACGTCCTTTCCACTTTATTTGGAATATGAAGGACAAATACCAAATATGTAGGGAGTGCGAAGAGAAGAGGCTTCGTGATAACCAAAGGAGCTTTCTTTGACAAGCCACTTGAGGCCTACTCATCTAATCTTTTCTCCATCCTTTCAATTAATGGTGTCTGTGAAAACATATGGAGTTTATTATTATTGAAACTTAGAGAAAAATCATAGGATTTGGTCTCTTTATATAGAGAGACCAATCCTATGTTCCAAACCTAATAAAATCTTTTAAAATAAGTAAAACATATCTCTAATTAAATCAAATCCTTAACAAATTAACTAAAGAGAAAATCCTAAAATAAAAAACATAAAATATGGAAAAAGGATAACGTGGCAAGAGAATTTGTTTCTTCTCCTCTACTCAACATGAACTCTTGGAAGATCTCCAACACACACACCCCCCCCCCCCCCCCCCCCCCCCCAAAGTTGGACGTGGATGGTCCAACTTGAGGAAGAACTTCAAAATCTAGCACGCATATAGGCCTTATATGCATGAACGGTCTTCAAACCTCAAATTGGACCACAAACTAGATTTGAACCTGATTGTGGGGAATGTTCCCAAGCACCTGGTTGTCACTCATCTTCTAGAAAAAGCCTTCACACTCAAAGAAGAGTAAAAAATCAAAATTTGGGCTTCCACCGATGAGGCAAGCAAATACACGTGGATGCTTAGTCACGCATGGACTTCAACATGCGAATGGACTTGTTCTCTAGGCATGTAGACGAAAGACTCTTCATTAGTGAACATCCAAAACCCGCTACGGTGGAGGAAAAAACTAACTTGGAGACTTTAGTTGGAAGACGATTCCAAGCACCATAGCAGAGATGATCCCAAGCATTGATACAAAGTACATGATACATTCCCAAGCACAGATACTCACCCTTCACCAGAAAAAAATTCACCCCAAGAGAAGACGAAAAACTAGATTCAGGCATCTACAAGTAGGACTAATCTTGTGGCTCAATTTTCCCACCACTCACCACCATCTTGTAACAACACAACCTGAGACTTTAGGAATGTCCTTCGGGTCAAAGGCAGGCTGGACAAACAATACAACAACCACAACAAGACTTGCCTCTGTCTTACACAAAGCAACAACAACCTCATGATTACTTAAGCAACTCCAACAGCAAGAACTACAATAGCAGCAATGGCACCAACAGCCACAACAATAGCAAGAATTGTAGCAACAGTAGTGGCACCAATAGAAGGGGCAAAACTCGCACCCCAAGGCAAAGAGGGTGCCACCCGCTTGGATTAGGAGACTGATTTTGGTCTCCACGTAGAGAAGAGGCTCTCATGGCCTCTTAGGCACGGTAAACGAAGTATGGTTTTCTAGAGCGAATCCACTTTGATACCATATGAAGAAACATAGAGTTTATTATTATTGAAACTCAAAGAGAAACCATGGGATTTGATCTCCATACATTTGATACCCAATGTCACCTTCATTCATGTTGAATCAAAATGTTGACTAGTCAAATTGACGTACTTTGCTTTTATATGTTTCCTAAGTAGTATCAAGAATGCTAAGCTCATGAATGCACCTAGTTTACAATAAATCCAATTAAAAAAGATGCTAATATGGATCTAAAGAAAAAATAACTAAAGTCAAATGACAAAATATAAGAAAACAAGTGCCTAACAAAATGGAATATAAGAATGAGTTCCTTTCCAAAATATATATGTTGAAAGATGAAGACTTGTTGCGGGTTAATTTAGTCCCACATTGTGTGGGACAAATTATATGTCATCTGGGTTGCTAATAAAAGGCCCATGTATCCCCCAATTTACTTTTGAGAAGAATATAGAGATACTATGCCCATAGGATACTTCTCCCGTGGTTTTCTCCTCACGCTTTATGAGTGACGTTCCCACGTAAACCCAAGTGTTCCTAATTAATTATGCTTTGATATTATGAAGAATGAAGAAGTCACATGAACTACCACATGGCACAGTTGCCACATGGACAGTCCATGTGCCCCATAGTTCACGAGATTAAAAGGTCGGTAGCCGTAGTTTTGGTGTTGGCTTGTTGCCTAAGTCCAGAGTTATTTGTTGTAAGTTTAAATTGGTTAAGTTATTTGAGATTTGATTGAGTTGTTCCTATTTTTAGGCTAATTAGTTTTTCCTCTTTTAGTTGCTTGTAGTAAGAAAGTCTCTCTTATTATGGAGAGGAAGTATGTTATTTCTGCAAGTTTGCCAATAATATTTCCCATCTTTCTATAACTCCTCTCCAAACATGCCATCTCTCTCTTTCTTCTCTCTATTTTCACGCAAACAATTGCAACAGTAGTAGCATGGCTTTTTGGCACACACAGCAGCCTCTAACGTGGGATATTCCACACTTAAGGCCTCCACGCTCTCGCAATCCTCAATAGATATTATCATTCATTATTATTCCACTTTATTTATTTCTTAACAAGGTATAAGAACAAGTTGTTCTTAGGTCTTTCTTGTTCAATTATTCTTGTTATTAGGGTTCCTAATCTATTTTGTGTCTTTGATTTGGAGAAAGAGTATTGGAGGCCTAATCTCTTTGAATAGTGGATGAAGAGAAGCAATGGCAATGGCGAGGGCCTCGGGAGCATGCAACAGCAGGTCGCAAAGGCCTCCCTTACGCGCAGAGGTGCCTCTGGCATGCCCCCCCATGCGCTGGCAGTGCTGAGAATCCCTGTCGCAATGGCAAGGTGTTGATGGCGAGAGTAAAGGAGGAAAGGTATGCCTCCACGATAGAGCATCACCTTTAGAGAAGCACCCTGATGACGCCTCTCCATGATGGAGCATCACCCACCAAAGCAACGCATCATCAACACATGATAAAGGATCATCAGGAGAAGGTGGAGATCACGCGTTGGGAGGTGAGGAGATGGCATCAATCACAACAATCTCTCGCGCGAGATCGCAAAAAATAAGTGCAGCAAAGAGGTCAATAGGCATAGCAGAAGCAAAAACAAATAAGGTGATGAAGCTCCACACGTGGTCGAAGTTGGAGAACAAGAAGAGGTGATTGCAAGAATCGCGAGATTAGATTGGATCAAGGCATAAGATCATCGCCGCTAATGGCGGCACTTGGTAGTGATCATGGTAGCAGTGAGGCGATGACATAGGCCCCTAGGCATCAACAACGAGATCCTCATGCCAACAACAAAGATGGCGGCGAAGAAGGAACGAACTACATCGTTGAACAACACCGAATGTGTCTCTTGGGTTCTTTTGAACCCTTGGAAATATTTTGGTACTTTACTTATCTGCCCCTTAGTTTCCCTTTCTCTTTTTTGTGCTCTTTTTGGGTCTCTTATCATTGCAAAGCAAAAGGGGGTAGAAGACGATAGTAGAAAAAAAAATGAGGAAAGACAAGGAAAATATCTAAAGAAAAAGAAAAAAAAAAAAGGAATAAAAAAAGGGAAGAATTTTTTTTTTAAAGCGAAAGGACGATTATCTGAGAGATAACCACCCAAAATCATTCCATTCCAACAAAACAGGTTACATCAAAATTACAGGATAAATCGCCAAAGCACCACCTAGGAAGAAATAGCCGAGACAAAATTCTCAACAATAAGCCTCTCCCCCCTAAAAATCGCCCCATTTCTCCCCAGCCATACACCCCACAGGACCGCCAAGACCTTTGCCCTATCCTTTTTGAATCTAAAGGCAAACTCTCCATCGTAGGCATTTCCCCTTTGGAAAGATTTCCATAAGCTACCCATATCCTAATGGGCGATCCAATCAATTCCCATCCGTTGCCAAACCTGCGTCACAAAAGAGCATTGAAAGAAAAGGTGTTGAATATCTTCATCCGCTCCATCACAGAGGGAACATGCAAGATCATCTGATTGGGCCCATCTAACTCTCCATTACTTCGTCATAATTCTTCCCCTCCTCACCAGCCAAGCGAAGATCTTCACCTTCAAAGGACATTCCACCTTCCACAACACTCTCAAAAAATTGGTGTCAAAGTTGAGCACGTCACTCCCCAACCTACAGAAGACCTTTGCCATAGAGAAATCTCCTTCTTCCCAATGAAAACCATCATCAACCTCCTCTGGAGCCCAACCTTCCAGCTCCTGCAATAGACGTTGGAACTCCTCACACCTCTGGTTTGAAAGCCCTCCCCGAAAAGTTGGACACCACGCCTCATCCCAACAACTTCCCACTATAGCTAACAGGTCCACAACACCCCCAACAATGCGAGGGAACTTCTCCGCAAGGGTTGAGCCACCCCCTGCCAGTCATCCTGCCAAAAATGAAATGCATCGCCTTTCCCTAGAATGGGGGAAAAGAGATTGCGCAGCTTCACCGTCACCGTCGCTAAGCCCCTAAGAAACTGGGAGGCACCTGGGGGGCGAGACTCTAGAGACTCTCAAGAGAGAAAGGGTTGTAGCACCACCGCATAACGTCACCAAAGAGCCCCCGCTCCCGTCCCACCAATCTCGCTATCCACTTGGTCAGGAAGCTAATATTCACCTTATCTACATCTCTAACCCCCATACCCCCTTCTTGAAACGGCCTGCATACCTCCTCCCAAGCTACCAACCTCACCCCCCTTCCTATCAACCCTACCTTGGCCCAGAAGAAATCCCTCATCAACCTCAATATCTTTTCAATCTGGCATAGCAATCTGAAAACTGAGAGAATACGACAATATGGAGGCCATCACTACTTTCACTAGGATCAACCTTCCACCTCTAGAAAGAAGTCTAGACGACCATCCTGTCAATCTTCCTTCCATCCTCTCCAGTAGAGGAGTCCAATCCTATAACCTGAGGCGTCGATCTGACAGCAGAAGGCCCAGATACACCAGCGGTAGAGAGCCCACCTCCATCTCCACCCACCCTCTCCACCTCTTCAGTCAACAAGTTGAATGGGACAAAAGTTGATTTTTGGTAGTTGATCTGCAACCCTGACACTTCGCCAAAAAGTTCCAAAAGGATTCTCATCCTCTTGGCCTCCAACTCCATTCCTTCAACTAGGAATAAGGTATCATCAGCATATTATAGGATTGCCGTTTCCTTATCCTCACCAACCATAAATCCTTTGACCAGACCCCTATCGTAGGCCCTCTATGTAGCCCACGCCAACGCATCCGCCGCCAACACAAACAACATAGGTGCAAGGGGGCAACCCTGACCCCCCTCCTAGGTTGCACCCATCCTCCCGCCGGGTTCCCATTGACCAGGACTAAGAAACATGATGTCACACACCACTTCATCCAATCAATCCACACCGCAGGGAACCCCCTCCTCAGGGAAACCCACACAAAATCTCACTGCACCAAGTCGTATGCCTTGCTGAAGTTAACTTTCCATAGGAGGCCCTTTGCTTCTCCCTCCTCCAGAGGGCTAACACCTCCATGGTAGCCACAAAACCATCCAGGATTCCTCTCCCCGAGATGAAAGTCGTTTGAACAGATGAGGTCAGGTCTCCGACATGAGCCTATTTACTAAGACCTTAGCGACAATAAGGTACACGGCATTCAATAGCATAATCGATCTAAAGTCTTGGATCGCCTCTGCCCTTTCCTTCTTACGAAGCAGAAATAGATAGTATCTATTCAGCTTATCAAAGCCTCTATTCCCGGCAGCAAACTCCATCATTTGCATCACCTCTGCCCCTACCAAGTGCCAGAATTCCCTGAAGAAGACAGGGAAACCATCCGGCCAGGACACCTCTCCGCGTTCAGGCTCTACACCGCCTACCTCACCTCGTCCTCTGAGAAGCTAGCTGTGAGACTCGCTGCCTAGGCCTCTGTGACATGCTAACACTGTACATTCTCCCCTTTCCACCTCGAACCCCCCTGACGCGCCTCCCTATAAACTCGTTGAAGTAATCTGCAATGACTCGACCCACCTCCTCCCTACCAAAGAAGCTAACCCTACATATCAACATCCTGTCTATCCAATTTCTCCTCCTGGCAGATGCCATTTGGTGAAAAAATCAGGTATTAAAGCAGCCCTCCTTCAACCATCTCTTCAACCATCTCTGCCTCGATCTCGTCTTCCACTCCACCTCTTCCTATCCTCTTCCTATACCATACGCGTCATTCTCACTCTAGCCTCCCTATCCTCTGAAGATATAGGGGCTTGGTCTTCCTGCCTATCGATCCTGGTAATCTCCACCAATGCCTCCTCCTTCCTGTTCCTCCTGGACACTCTGATCTCCCTTATGTATGCCCTCAGGTGATCACACAACATACCCAACTTCTTTGCCAGACAACATGCAACAAATCCCTCCACCATCATAGAGTTCCATTTCTCCACCATATGATGGAACCCTTCTTCCAACAACCAAGATCTGTCAAATTTAAAGTGCCAAAATGTGTCCCGTCATTAGACCTCCATATGAGGGGCGTGTGATCAGAGAAAGGCATCTCCAAGGTGGACACATCCGCAACCAGAAAAGACTACTAGTTCCACATTGCAAAGGAATCTGTTGATCCTGGACATCTAGGCATTATTGTTCCTCCACGTGTAAACACAAGATGCTAGTACCAGATCCACGAGGCCATACGTAGCCACAAAATCCACAGAAAGATCCAACCTGGGATCTTGCCTACCCCGTCCTCTAGGTCGGTCCTCCATTGGTAGCGTGATCTTGAAATCCCCTCCAAGCAGCCAAGGAAAACCATGACACTCCACTGCGACGGTCGCAAGCTCCTCCCACATGATTCCTCTTGCTTGAGCATCCAACGGACCATACACCCCTGTAACATACATCTTGGCTCCTCCCACCCTCCTAATCAACCTTGCAGAGATGACATGTTCCCTGCAGTAGAACTCATCCAAGAAGAAGGCATCTTCCCGCCATCCCAAATCTGTCCTCCTGAGTGGCCATTTGCCCAAAGGGACCAGAACCCCTCCATCCAGGAACCCCTAACCTCCTTCCAAATCCGGGCATCGCAATTGGCCAACTTTGTTTCTTGAAGCAACACGACACTGGCTTTCCACGTATGAATATAGCACCCCAGTGATGCCCTTCTAGCCGGGTCATTGAGACCCCGCACATTCCACGTCATCACTCCATTCATTTAACAACGAATGTAGGCCTCCTTCATGGACTGTCGAAAGCCACACGCCTCCACCATCCTACACACCTCGCCATCTTCACGATCCAACACCGTTGACTGACGTGGTAGCTATGACATCTCACCTCGACCATCAACCACCACCCTCGATCTCTGACCTCCACGAAACCTCCATCTCTTATAACAGAGAGCCCCGCCTCTGCCACCTTGCACCATCAGCGATCTCCACCCCATTAGGGTAATCTCCTCCCTGCACTTGGACGATCTCGGAGGGCACTCCAACTGCTACTGTGATGGAGTATCCCTAGGACCACCAACGTGAAGCTCGATTTCCTCCACCACCTAGCATTGGCCCCTGACCACAGCCTCGTTGGCCATCAGACCACCGAAAGCCTCTCTCGATGCTGTCAATGCCTCTGCCATATCTCCTGCCCCTCGCAAAAAAGTCGCAATAGGGGAGACAATGCCTTCCACCCCAACCGAAGCTCGGACATGCTCCTCTTCCACGGCTCCATCGGCCTCTCGCCGATCATCCACCCCCTTCGAGGTTGAGGGGTCATGAAAGCTCCTCTTCTCCGAGCAAGCACTAAATAAAGGCCGAGCTCTATCCTTCGCACGTCTCAAACCCGACGAAAGGTTCTCTCTGGATCCAGCACGCAGATCTGACTCCACGCTCCAGTCACGAGCATTCCTCCGCACGTGTCGTGGTCATGACCCCTTTAAGAGCCCTCTCAACGCGGAGCTGCCTCTCATCAATGCCCTCCCCCACCTCTTCCGCTCCCGATGCCTCTGGAGCAGCGCCAATCTCGGGCGTCGCCAACGATGCAGACGAAATATGCACGGGTTTCTCAAGCCTTGGATCCATGTCAGCGACCTATCGAGTAGCCCTCACCCTCACTGGACAACGCTTCACGTTCCTCCACACTGGCACCGCCGTTTCAGCCACCGCCATGGATCCCCAATGAGCTCCCCGAATCGCGCAGGAATCAACCTAAGAGGAGCTCCCCAACCGTAACATGACCTTCTCCATCAACCTCGCTCCGATCATCTGGATCTCCACCACCACTGAACCCTTAGAGAGGCCGATCACCATGCACATCTTAAGACGAGCGAAAGGTGAGATGACCACTTCCACCACCTCCACCGATCTCAACCACCAAGGGATCCCCTCGATGAACACCTCGAACATCAGTCTCTCCGGCGACCTCTACACAGATGCTCCATCGTGTAGGGACGGGCGTCGCCATCTCCACCTCCCCATCTTGGTGTCGACTTCGAAGAAGCAAAGTGCTTCCCTCCTCTTGACAGGGAGACCAAGGACCAAGAACCTCCTACCTTCCAACATCAAAACCCTAGCCCCCTCCCGCTCCATATCCCGGCCTAAAGCTTCCTCCACCATTGCCTTAGTCACCTTGCCACCGAGAACCTCACCCACCAGCCCACCCTCCACCTCCTCCTTTAGGCACCTAACCCCCTCCGACCAGGGTGCCTCGATCTCCGCCTGCGACAATCCCCTGGGTGGCAGCAGCGGCAAGCTCCCCACGTCCCGAGTGCGACCACCACGACAGTTGAAGCTCCTATGCCATATGCCACCACACTTCCAACAGCACGACTCACGACAATCACGTGCCCAGTGGTCAGATCCCAAACATCTGAAGCATCTTCCCCTCTCTGCCACGTCTCCTTCCCTGCAAGAAACCCTCCGGAGACCAACCGAGGTCCGGCTCTCCTTCCTTCGCCTCGCCACTACCAACCAGCCTGCACCATCCCCAAGCCTCACAACCTCGCCCTCCCTCTTCGATGGGTACCCCTCCTCTCCCTCCCTACAGCCTCTCTCTGCCGCCCCTCCTCCCACTCTCTCTGTCGCTGGGATTCATGACTCAGCCCAAGTTATCACTTTCCTACAAAAGGGAAGAAAATATTGAGAAAACAAAGAGAAAAAAATGCTAATCATGATGAGAAACGGGGAAAAGCTCTTCTCTATTTGATTTTTCTTCTCTATCTTGTTTCTTCTCCCAAACGAGAACGAGAGAAACAAGAAGCATGTGAGTTTCTTTCTGTACCCATATGAGACTCTTTTCTTGAGGTCTCCACATGAGACTCTTTTCTTTTGGTATCTATATGAGAGGAACAGAAAATTCCCATATAGAAGGTGCCACTCTCTAGGTCTCTAAAGGAGGGACCTCTATTTGAGTTTCCATGTGGAAGAGGCCTATCTCTCAATCTTCATGAGAGACCCTTTTTAAAGTATGCAAAACGGGTGGCACAATCATAGCGATTCATTCCCAAACTCTGACCCACACTTACCAACAAGCAAAAATGAGGATGTAGGGAAGCTAGTGACCCGGCAACAACAGTGGAAGTCTCTTTGAGTGCTGTATTTTTTGCTTTGTAAAGTGAGGATTTCTTTTGTGCAAGCTGAGCATTCCATGATCCAACTTGAAGAGTGTTGAAAGATGAAGAGTTGTTAAAAGCTAATTTAGCCTCACATTGTGTTGGACAAATTGTGTGTGCTCTAGATTGCCTATATAAGGCCCATGTATCCCCTAGTCTACTCTTGAGAAGAATACAGAGATGTCAAACCCATAAGGGGCACTTCTCTTGTAGTTTTCTCCCTGCTCTTCCTGAGTAGGAGTTGAAGGAAACAGAGAAAATCTTATTCAACAAGAAAACCCTACACCTCTTTATATAGAGAGAGGTGAGGGAAAAATATTACAAGACTCCAACCACAATATAAAAATGATAGAATAACCCTCACAATATAACGTAACACTCCCCCTCAAGCTGGAGCACATATATCAATCATGCTCAACTTATTCCTACACTTCTCAAACAAGGGCGTGATAAGAGCTTTGTGAACATGTCTGCAATCTGCTCTGAAGAAGCTAAACAAGAAGTGCAAAGTAGGCCTTGCTGAATCAAACTTCTAGTATAGTGACAATCTATCTCCACATGCTTTGTCCGTTCATGAAACATAGGGTTATTAGCTATGTACGTGGCAGCTCTATTATCACAGTACATCTCCATAGGCTCCTCAATAGTAACATAAAGATCCTCTAATAGTGATTGTATCCAGATCATCTCAGTAGCTGTATGCGCCAAAGCATGGTACTCTGATTTGTCACTAGAGCGTGACACCACACTTTGTTTTTTACTCCATGTCACCAGATTTCCTACAACAAAAGTACAGAAACTTGTAGTGAATCTCTTGTCCCTAATATCACCTGCATAATCCGCATCAGAGTAACCAACAACAGTCATAGGAGCTCCTCTCTGAAATAAAAGACCTCGGCCTAGAGCCTCCTTGATATACCGCAATACCTGCATCACTGCCTGTCAATGCTCATCTGTAGGTCTGTCTAGAAACTGACTCAACCTACCTACTACAAGATTGATATCTAACTTGGTAATGGTCAAATCAATTTTCTAACAAGATGCCTATATGCTCTCTTATCCATCAACCTAGCAAACTCATCAAACAAGTGAATCTTTGGATCCATAGGGATATTTGCTCCATTGGACCCAAGCATGCTAACCTCCTGAAGAATGTCCAAGGCATACTTCCTTTAAAATATAACAATTCCCTGCTTGCTCATGGCAATCTCAATACCAAAGAAGTACCTGAGTCTCCCAAAGTCCATAACAAATTGTTGTACCAAATACTCCTTGACCTAAGATATACCAGCCACGTCATCACCTATGAGAATAAGATTATCAACGTATACAAGTAGGACAACAACACCCCTACTAGTCTTCTTTACAAATAAGGAATGGTCAAAAGAAGACCTCTACAATCCAATCACTGACAATGCCTCTGATAAGCGCTGAAACCATTCTCTAGGACTCTACTTAAGGCCATAAATTGCCTTGCGCAATTTGCACACGCACTCCCCCTAAGCCTTAAAACCCGGAAGTTGCTGCATGTATATCTCCTCCTGAAGGTCACCATAAAGAAAAGCATTTTTGACATATAGTTGGTGAAGTGACCATAGTGTGCCACCACAGAAATGAGAATACGGACAGTGAAGAGCCAAGCAACAGGTGAAAATGTGTTAAAGAAATCTACTCCATAAGTTTGAGTGAATCCTTTGACCACAAAGCGAGCCTTATACTTAGAAATAGACCCATCGGGTTATATTTCAAGGCAAAGACCCACCTAACTCCAACAAGATGTGCTCCAGCAAGTAAAGAAGTAAGCCCCAGCAAGTAAAGAAGTAAGCCCCCAGGTGCCTCTGTCACGAAGAGCAAGCATTTCCTCTTCCATTGCAACCTTCCAATGTGGACGTAGGTATCTCAAAACGAGACACCGCAACGGTAAATGCATGGAACGCAGCACCCAAAGAGTGAGCAGACACTACACCCCCAACCACTAGATATTGAGCAGATGAGCGAGGAGCTTTCTGAATAGTAATAGGGACACCATCATCAACAAGACCTAAAGAAACATCAAATGGAGAAGCACTGTCAGTGGGCTCAACATGTACCTGATCGAGGGTGGACACTGGTGGCTAAGGAGGGACAGAGGAGGAAGGGGGTGTATAACTTTCTCTTGCTGATATGTAAAGCCCTAAGTGAACTGATAGGCTACTCTAAAAGAGTAGAAGTGCTGCTACTGATTTGAAAATCATCCATGGACACAAGAGGCACAAGCATAGGCACAACAATTTCCACATCACGCAGCTAATGAGCGGGCATGGAAAAATAAGGAATAGACTTGTGGAAAGTGACATCAGCACTAACATATTGCTTGCTGTGTATAGGATCAAAGCACCTGTACCCCTTTTGATTACAACAATAGCCAAGAAATACACACTTAACTACTCTGAGAGCAAGTTTGTCACGACCAGGTCCAAGCAAGTGGACAGAGGCAACACAGCCAAATATCCTAAAAGGCACCAAGAATAGATTTGCATCAGGATATAACACTATTCATGGTCTTTGCTCATGAATCACAAAAGATGGAAGCCTGTTTATGAGATAAGCTGTGAACACTACATCCCTCCAGTAAATGTGTGGGACGCTATTCTGAATAAGCAAGGCATGAGCTATATCCAGAATGTCTATGCTTCTATTCTGCAACCCCATTCCGCTGTGACGTGTGGGGACAGGAGGTCCAATGCACAATACCAAGAGAACCATAAAAAGTAGTCAATTGCTTGGTACAAAATTCTAGTGCATTATCGATTCCAATGGTTTTAATACACACATCAAATTGATTCTTCACAAATGCCTCAAACTGTATAATAATAGAATTTATTTCTCATCAAAAATAACCATAACAGTCGTGAAAAATCATCCATAAATAATAGATAATAGTGATAACCATGTTTGTCTACAACATGACTTGGACCCCATACATCACAATGCACTAAATCAAAACATGCTGAAGAACTAGAACTCGTAGATGCCGAAAAATTAGCTCTATGGTGCTTCCCTAGTTAGCAAGTATCACACTAAATCTTGGTGGTAGGTGAGAGATGTGGAATGAGACAACGTAGCTTGTCCAAAGATGGGTGACCTAGTCGTCTGTGCCATTGCAAGGCACTGCCAGTAGAACTTATCTGACATGCTGCAGCAACTGGGCTCTGTGTTAGCTGGTATAAAACCCCCTCCTTGTATCCGCCACCAATCGTTCTCCCCGTCATTCAGTCTTGAAAAGTACATCTAACATCAACAAAAATCACACGACAGTTCAATTATTTTGTACTAACACTAATAGAAAGCAACTGCATGGCCATATCAGGTACATAATAAACATCTAAAAGGTGCATAGTAGGGGTAACCGACACTCCTCCCCTACCACAAATAGGAGCATGCCTGCCATCAGCCAATTGGACTGAACATCCCTGTGAAACACCCTGCATGTCTCTAAAGCACTAAGGATTCCCAGCGAGATGCTCTAACGCACCAAAACCTAACAACCAGGTAGTCATACCTAAAAAATCAAAGGCATAGGCTACTATGCCTGAAGACTGAGCTTGGTCATGTGTCAATTGTGCCAGACACTGTACCACAGAATCGTAATCTGCTTTTGTAAGAGTAAGAGACTCAGGAGCAGTCATTGGGGCAGGAGTCACAATAACCTGGTTGGCAACAGTAGGCCTCCCAAGTTTGTTCCAGCACTTGGCTTCAACATAACCAAGCCTCCCACAGTATGTATAAGTCGGTTTCCCACGTGCCCCATCTCCACATCCTCTACCTTTACCACGAAAGGATCCCCATTTGTCATGGGCACCAATGGTTGCATGTGCAGAGGAGGCAGGAGTAGAAATCACCTCATGTGAAGACTGAACCTGCAACCTGCTCAATCTCCTGTAAATCTCCTCAATAGGAGGTAACTCCGACAGCGTAAGAATCTAAGATCGAGTAGCTGCATAATCATCATTCAGACCAGCAAGGAACATATGAGCAGAAAATTCCTTCCTCTGATCGAGTAGCTGCATCTCTGCATGTAGTAGATGTGCACATGGGTCGACAAGCATTATACTTCTCCAAGAGACCTTTCATAGTAGAGTAGTACTGTGAAAGACTCAGTTTCCTACTTCAGATGACACAAATCATAGTGAATTTGAAAAACTTGAGTGGAATTCAGTTCATGAGAGTATGCTATCTTCAAACCATCCCAAATTTCTTTGGCAGACTTGTAGTACATTATTTTATCTTCAATCCGAGGAATAACACTATTTGGTATCCAGGCTCTCACCATCATGCTTGTTCCAAGTGGCGTACTTGCATGTCCTCTATTCTGGTGGTGTCTCAGTAAGAACATGCTGCTCCCCATGCCCTTTCACAGTCACAAGGAAGGTTTGAGACCAACGGAGGTAATTGATCTCATCCAACTTCACAATAGGTGCAAAGAACAGACTTTTATACACACCATTTTCTCCTACTTGTCCACCTTGCCCTAAGTTAACTTCGAATTCAGAAGATAAAGCCATAACACAGCTTCAGCAGTCACAACTTCACAAACTAATACAAAAATCATATCTGAAATAGTAATAGATTGGGGAATACACACCTTGAAATCCGCACACGTGGTTGAACACTCCATCAATGCACCAAAGGGGAATACACACCCCAAATCCAATGAAAAGATCTGAAAATACCATCAAATCACCTTTTCAGAAGACCCTTGGCTTTAAAACTCCATCAAACATAGTCCAAAGGCCCTCTAATCATACCAAGGCAATGATGTGCCCTCTCCCTGCCTCTAAACACAGGCAACGAGAGAGCACAAGGAAGAGGGGCAACGCTAGGTGTTCAGCAGCTTGGGGGCTGGGCAGCAGCCTACTGCCAACGAGGTTGTTGCCAGCAGCACTAAGTGGAGGCGACTTGCTGCTGCCGACAACGCTATTGCCGGCGATGCTGACCACCAGCGACGATGTTGGTGGTCGATGCTGCCAGTGGCAATGGTGGTAGTTGATGGTAGGGTTAGGATTCTTTCTTGGTGGAGCCCCCAACTTGGCTCTGATACCAAGTTGAAGGAAATAGAGAATCTTATTCAACAAGAAAACCCTACACCTCTTTATATAGAGAGAGATGAGGGAAAAATATTACAAGACTCTGACCACAATATATAAATGATGGAATAACCCTCACAATATAACGTAACAGTAGGATTTCCACATAAACCTAAGTGTTCTTGATTGCTTATGCTTTATTATCATCGCTCGTTATTATTCTGCTTTATTTATTTATTAACAATATATATATATATAAGAATATGAGATCACACTTGGTAAATTAAAATATATGACCTTCGACCATCGTATTGAGGGTCCAAGGAGGCATTAGGCAAGGTAGAGGCAGTGGTGTGAGATTATGATGCTTTTCCAGGGATAGGGAAATAAGTAAAGGTGGCTTAAGAAGAAGTTAGGAATTTCAAGACATAATAAACATAAAAAACATTTCAAGTATGTACAAGTTGCAGGTTCTATCGGATTGGTTATTGGGTTGATCAAAATGCAATCCAATCCAACCCATGGTAACAGTTAATTGAGCCCAACCAATCAAATGTGTCGGGTCAATTAGATTAGGTCCAACTTGTTTAGCATATATATGCTTAGTTTGCACAACAGTGCCCACGAATCAATCCATTACCCCCACATCAAAAAAAAATCTTCCAACTCAAGTCGTTAATTTTCACCCCAACCATTTTTTTGTTTAAAGGTATGTTTCATGAAAGCCCAAAATCCATGAGGTGTTTCATCCGCAACTTGTTTATAGGTTGTTCTCTGCACTGTGGATCAACCGCTAGTCCAGGGTTGCCCAGACACAAGCAGCCCTATTCCAGCACTACCAGGGACCTGGCAACCGGATCTGGGGTTCCAGCAACCAGTCTCACAGTCACCGGTAGTGTTTTTGGAGCCGGCAGTAGCCAGATAGACCCTGGATTTTTGCAGGGACATTACTGGAGCACTGTCAGCACTTAGATTGTCTCTGGAGCATCGTATTCCCTCCATATGGTCGACAAACATTTTTTCCCAATGCTGGGCAATGGGTTTTTTGGACAGATATATTCTTGTCTGTCAAGTTTCCTCAAGTTAGCAGTTAAATCCATATGACACAGTGATTACTTCAAAAATGATCATCTTATCATCTGCCAGGGAGAAGTACCGTGACAGAAGAATCAAAGATGCTGTCATATCTTGAAGAAGGTTCGAGTGGGGAACTAAAGATGTCAGGAAATCCATTTACATATGGATCTATTGAATCATGAATGAATCCAACTATAGTCATTGGTCGAGGACATTCACATTTTCCGTCAGTGGACATGACAAAGAATATGTACTTCTCTCACTAACACCTAAGGAGACTTTGGATGAATTATTACAACACACAAAAGGACATATGGGATAGTTCGAAGGACACATATCACAAAAGCGAAATGTCAACAGGGTTCTATGTCTCTATTGGGAGATCTTCTCTTCATCTCAAGGAGACCAAACTTTATTTCAGTACTATTAAGCTTTGAAGGCCCTTTTTAAGAAACTCAATGCATGGCAACTAATGTGTTCTACCAAGTAGAAGGATCAGAGAGAAAAAATGCGGGTCACTAAGTTTCATGGTGGTCTTAGCCCCGATTATACCTCTACAAGGGATCAAATACTAGAAGAGATGGTAATTTCCACTTTTAGGAAATAAAATTCAAGATATTTTTTTTGAAAGGGGAAAGGGTAGTTATCCAGAATGATAACTACCCAATAAAATTCAAGATATTTTAAGTCTTATTTAGGTGTCCTTCTATTTTAGTCCATTGTTATTTTTTAGTAAGTAGGTTATTGTGGTTTCCTTGCATACCTAAACCCTCCCTCCATATAAAGAGAGCCAAGGCCTCCTTTTCTCAATAACAAAAATCACCAAGTCTATTCTCTGACATGATATCAAAGCAGGTTTGACTCCATTGAAAAAAGAGGAAAAGAGAGGATCAAAAAAAACCCTATGGGAAGGGGGGTGGTCATCGACGACAACGTCGAGCCTCAGGGCCTCCGATGGTCCTCCAACATTATCTCTCGCTAAGGGGCTCAAAAGACCCCTTCCTCTCAATGTTGAACATTGGGTGGTGGCCACAAACCCTCATCGGTGCCACCACTAACCATTAGGGTTCCAAAGAACCCCTTCCACGGTGTCACCTGATAAGTCTACTTTAATGAACCATTATTCAGCCTAAGAATGTTAAGAGTCCACATGAAAAATGCATGTGCATACTTATTTTGCCATAAAATTTATGATTGACTAAGAAAATATGATTCATGCATTTACGTGCATGATACACATGCATAAGCATCTTTTAGAGAGATGATGTATAGGACTTAGGTTGCTAATGGATGTACATCACCAAGAAAATCATGGAGAGGCTCGGGCTTGCACACAAATTAGCCTCTCACCATTTCTTCAATTCACGTTGAAAAGTTTGAATTAAAAACAAAAGCTATATCCACAATTCAAGGGAACTTAAATTCTCGATGGCTATGTTTTGTAAGGAATTGAAGGCATGCATGGAGGCCCCCATATACGGCCTTCATTC
Organism: Thalassia testudinum; assembly: GCA_037157565.1. NCBI lineage: Eukaryota > Viridiplantae > Streptophyta > Magnoliopsida > Alismatales > Hydrocharitaceae > Thalassia > Thalassia testudinum. The sequence goes on along the minus strand of JAZHRO010000061.1, from coordinate 29,997,682 downwards.
ACACCCAAGACATCAATTTTTGGCTCTCTCTCGACGACCATTCCTCCTCCTCCTCCTCCTCCTCCTCCTCCTCACTACTCGTCTTCTCTCTCCCCTTCCCACCTCCCTTGGCGTACAAAGAAAGAAGACCATGGGTGTGCTCCTCTTCCTCCCCTAAGGGAGGGAGCCACCACCGATCTCTCCCCTAAAGACGGGAGTCTCCTCCACAATCGATGTCTCCCCATTATATAAGAGGTTCTCCGCCACACCTCTACCTTGTTGCATGCCTATGATACTTGCGTTACCTCTGAGGAGATCCTTGTTAACAGTAGGGATCACCATTCTCTCCTTCAAGACCAAGGGAGTCACGCCTACTTTTCTTTTTTTTTTGTTTGTTATCTCATTTGATGATTTTCTGCTTGTGATCATGTGACATGAAAAGTTTTGCCAGGTAGAATAAAAGTTTGAATGATGTGTGTTGCTTTCTCCAAGGATGATTTCGAAAACTATACGTGATTTTCATCTTTTTAACTTGATTTGCGATTTCGCCACTGCAACGACGATATATTGTTTTATTAGCAAAAATCTCATAATCATCGCCCTACCCCCTATGACACTCCAGTGGCCGCTCATCACCAACTCCTCCGCTACATCACCCTTTTCCTCTTCTTCAACCTACAGCGCCACCAGGGCAAACCAGAACCACTGTGGCACCCTTCTTCGAGCTTCAACACCAGCGTAGACCAGCTCGATCCATCTACTACAACAACAGTGATTGCTATGACCTCAGGGTGACGCAAAGTGCCAATGCTGACGATACCGCATGATTTGATTTGGATTCCTCGAACCCTATCAAACGAGAGGAGGAAGGTGATGATGGGCCGTTTGCATTGTTAACCCTCAATTTTCTTGTTTTCATTTATTAGCTCTACAAACAAAAAAAAAAGGGATAGAAAAAGGAGAAATAAAGGAAAAGGAGGAAAAAGAAAGGAAGATAAGAAGAGGAGACTCACTTTAGAGGTCTTCACACAAGAGCTCTCTTGAGGTCTCCAGAAAAGAGGCACACTTTGAACTTTCGTGTGGGAGAGGCACACTTTCGAAATCTCTTGTTCTACCATGCCTGCATTCTACTCTGACCTACTGCCTGCTTCTCTAGACGTCTACATTGAGGGGGAGTTTTACTTGTGTAACAAGTTGGATGTTGTCCGCTACAACTTGAGGGAGTGTTAGGAAATAAAATTAGAGATATTTTAGGGCTTATTTAAGTGTCATGTTCTAGTTCATTGTTATTTTTAGTAAGTAGATTTTTATGGTTTCCTTGCTTAATCCTTCTCTCGATATAAAGAGGGCCAAGGCCTCCTTTTCTCAATAACAAAAATCACCAAATCTATTCTCTAACACCCACTTCAGAGAGGCCTATAACAAGTTGAGTTAGCTGACTATTGCAAAATAGGTGGACTCTTCTGCTTTAGCCCTGGCTGTGTCACATGGACATGGGCGACCCACTTATGGAAGGCACTAAAGGTCGAGGTAGTGGTGTTGGTCATGGTTCCTTTGCACATAGTAGACTTCAATACATCTATTGCGGAAAGCAGGGATATCTTGAGGATCAAAGTTGGGATAAGCACGAGAGATTCCCTATCTACAACCGTTGTTTAGTCTCAATGAGTTAACTCCACTAATATAAAGACAGTCTATTTCCAATGACAAGGACTTCTATGACTTCAGTTTGCCACAACCACACCCACTTCTACAAAGTCACCTTCTATGCAATCTAGAGCTATTGATGCTACATATTCCTGCTACTACTAGAGATTCTATGTCCACAAGCTGGCTAGGTGACTCTGATGCTTGACACCATCTATGTGGAGATGCATCTCAGTTTAGACAGTTATATGCTTTGTCAAAAGAGCAGTCTGTGACTCTTACAGATGGTAGTTAGTCTCTTGTTACAGGCAATGGGGCCATACAACTTACCCCTCCTTTGCAACTCTCTTATGTTCTGCATGCTCTTGATTTTCCTCCTAGTCTTCCTTTTATTCATAGAAAAACTAAGGAGTTAAACTATTGAGTTATTTTTTATGCAATGTACTTTGTGATGTAGGATCTCCTCATGGGAAAGAAGATGGGTGTTGACTATAAGGGGGTGGAATACTATTTACACTAGTCTCCTATTCTGGTTCACATTTCCATTCTCCCACCAAGGCATCAAATCCCTATAAGTGGCACCTCTGTCTTAGCCATTTATCATTCCAAAAGGAGTCGTATTTTTCCTTGGATTTCATTGTCGAATAAGTTTCAATGAGAAGCATGTTAGTCGGGTAAACATCATTTGTCAAGTTTTCTTGTTAGTCAAAGTTTAGGTAGTTCTAAGTTGTTTGAGTTGGTTCATACTAATATATAAGGGCCCAGTCATATACCTAGTCGAGTCGTAGGGGTGTACACTGGTCGAATTTGATTTAGAACTCGACCCAAATCCAACCCACGATTTATAGGTTATTTTTTCAACCAATTATACTACCAAACCCAACCTAAGCCAACTCATAAAATCAAGTCGACTTAGGTTGGGTTGAGCGGGTTATTGACTAGTTAAAGTTTACATTTATCTCCTGCATGTTTAGTTGAAATATTTAAATAATGCGGAAGCAATAATATCAAAGCATATAAACATCACAAAACACTTGGGTTTACGTGGAAACCCCACTCACGAGGAGCGGGGAGAAACCACGGGAGAAGCGCCCTATGGGTGTGTTTTCTCTGTATTTCTTCTCAAAGGTAAATGGGAGGAGTACATGCCTATTTATAGGCCACCACTCACACGCAAAGTCCACACTTTCCAATGTGGCACTAAACCACTCAATTCTCTCAACACTCCCCCTCAAGCTAAAGTATGGAATGCTCAACTTGTAACATAGAGAAGCCCACTCTACACAGGTGGGAACAAAGGCTAGAGCTGCTGAAAGATCTGTGGTTGTCTCTAAAGATCTAGTGTTAATGGCTCTCCATTCAGTATCCCTGAAAAGGGCCTTCCTCTGAAGACCTCGAAGCTGCATCTCCCACATAGAAACTAACTGGGCCCTTCCTCTGAGAATCTCGAAAATGGGTCTCCCTCTCTTTGAAGTCCTCGAAATTTTCGACCTCCCAGAGTTTGGTTTCTCCTATAAAGATCAGCTACTAAACAAGTCCGTAGCGGTATCCAATGTCACCTCAACTGCTGGAGGATGCTATCATGCCTTAGAACTGTAACAAAGGGACCACCAAACGGAAATGACTACAACAAGCTCCCACACTCCCCCTTTCTCCCATACTCATATGGAGAAATCAGTAACAAAAAGAAAATAAAATCAATAAAACCTAGAAAAGACTTCTCCATCTCTTTTCTTACATATAAACCTCATCATCAATTTTCTATTTTGATTTTTTTCATTTTTTCCCTTCTCATTCTTTCCTCTTTTTTTCCTTTTTTTCCCTTTTTTTAGTTTTCCTCTTCATTTTTTTTCTTTCTTCTCTCTTTCCTTCCTTTTTTTTCTATTTTTTTTATTTTTGCCCCCTCTTTTTCTCAAAGCTAGGAAAAAGAATAGCCCAAAACAAGCCCAATAAGGAACTAAGTGGAAAAGATGCAAACCACATGCTGATAAAGATGCAAAGTTGCAAACCACACGCTGAAGCCAAAAGGGCAGCAGGGACTTAATTTCCTTGAAGACGCCATTGTTGCCGCGATCTCCGTTATCAACGCCAGTCTCCGCCGCCGTGCTACCATGATTCTCGCTGCTCCACACCGCAATCTCGTGTGAGATCTCCGTAGCGATCTCCATCGACTCGATCTCGTCTTGCACGATATCGCCTCATGCATCACCTCCATCAGCGGTGTAGATCACGTGAGATCTTCCTCATCCTCGCGAAGCTCCTTTGAGCATCACCTCATCTTCTTCATCTCGAGCGACATTGCTAGGGTCTACTTGAACTCTAGTGGCTTCACCAACCGCCGCTCAAACCCAACAACGTCGCCAAGCCCCGCCTGGGCTTTCCACGACACCACAGCAGCGCCACTCGCGAAGCTCCGCCACGGAGCATCTTCCGTCGAATGCTCCTCGACCTCGACTCCATCAATGCGCCACCTGATCCCGCCATGGCGACGCAATCTCCTCACCGCTCACATGTCACCACCAGATATCTAGGGCTTCAACACAAATCCACGATGCAGTCTACTCGTGCGAGCCCTAGCAGTGCCACCTAGCACCACCATCACCTTCTCGTCTTTGTGGTCGTGTGCACCGCCTCCATTAAGAATGACGCCGCGAATGACACTCAGGCGTGCAAGGTTGCATCGCCTCGTGCCGTAGGATCTGGATCTCCACCTCGTGTGAGCGATCTCGACGTAAGGTCTCTGCTAAGATCCTCATCGCAATCGTCCTGCGTCTTCTATTTCTTCTACTCACTTGCAACGTCATCATCATGCTGCCAAGGAACTCATTGCTGCCACCTCCATGGTGCTCCTCCATGCTTTTACTATGCTCCACCGCCGCCCTCGCAAGGGGAAACCTGTCCCTTACCATTCGTGCGAGCATCGACTGAGCCAAGGAGATTGCCTCCTGCGTGGTGCTCCCCTCCTTCACCTTCTTCCATTGCTTCACCTCTGTGCGTGGATTGAACCACGACCCACAACAGTGTCCGAGCATCAAGACCTCTTCCTTCTTCTGACTTCGTGATCTGCAGTGCCTCCATATCACCATTGACTCCTTCGGATGAAAAGAAATTGGAACTCCTTTAAATGAAACTTTTGATAAGAACAATAGCAAGATTAAAAATCTTAAAACCCAAGAATGAACTGCTCTGATACCAAGTTGAAATATTTAAATAATACAGAAGTAATAATATCAAAGCATATAAACATCACAAAATACTTGGATTTACATGGAAACCCCACTCGCGAGGAGCGGGGAGAGAACCACGGGAGAAGCGCCCTATGGGTGTGTTTTCTCTATATTTCTTCTCAAAGGTAAATGAGAGGAGTACACGCCTATTTATAGGCCACCACTCACACACAAAGCCTACACTTTCCAATGCGACACTAAACAACCACTCAATTCTCTCAACATGTTTCCTACGTGTTTCAAACTTAATAACAAAAATATTTAAACTCGTAAACAATTTGTATCTTATAAAAAAGTAAATAAAATAAATAAAAACTTCAAACAAAAATATAGATATATGATCTTAAAGTAACGATAAAAGATAAAGACATACTTTGATAATAAAATTTAAAAAAAAAATCAAATAATATATAAGTGCATTCCTTACCACCATCCAAAATAAAAAAAAGGGGGGGAACTTCGGTGGTAGTGGTTGGTGGAGGAGGGTAGTGGTGCTGATGAAGAGGGATTGTCTAACGGTGGTGGCTGGTGGAAGGAGGGTCGTCGAGGGGAAAGGGGTGGTGGTGCTGAGGGAGAGTGGCCATCTGATGGTGGTGGCCCAAAGGGGGGTGGGGGAATCCTATGAGGAAGAATAGGAGAGAAGGGGTGCTCCGATGGTGGTGGTGAGATCTCTGCAGGGAAGAAGAGAAGAAAGGTGGTTTGTCTGACAGTGGTAGTGGAGTCCCTACGGGGAAGAAGAGAGAAGTGGTTGTCTGATGGTGGTGGTTGGTAAGGGGAGGGTCATCAAGGGTATAAGAGGGGAAATGGGAGTAGTAGTGCTAAGGGAGAGAGGTCATGCAGGGAAGAAGAGGAAAGGAGAGGTAGGTTACCTGAAGAGTGTAGGGTGTTGTCTGCTGCTACCAAGAAAAGGAGAGGGCATTGCCTAGAGCTTTAAGTTGAGGAACGGAGAGGGTGTTGCCTAGAGCTAGTAGAAGTTGGAGTGATGAGTGGTCAATGAGAGCATGAGGGCTGCGATTAGGAATTTGGGAGGGAGAATCAGGAGATGTTGATGAGATGAGGGTTTTGTTGGAGCTTGGCACCCCTTATATATATATATATATATATATATATATATATATATATATATATATATATATATATATATTAAGAATGAGGAAAGGATTTTTCTTAATTAAAATAAACAAGTCATACCTCTCTTTATATAGAGAGAGTTTGGTACAATAAGGAAACATAACTAAGTTATTAAAAATAACATGGACTAAAATAAGAAAGGCAACCAAATTCATAACTAATTGGATCCTAATTTATTTTCTAACACTCCCCCCCAAATTGGAGCATGCAACGTGCAACGTCTAACTTGAAGGAGTAATGACAGACGAGGGTTCTCCCCTAATCCAAGCAGTTGGAGGAACAACAGTAGTAGACGAGAGTCAAAGATCAACTATAGATAAAGTAACTGGCATTTGCATCCGCAACTATTAATCATGTGTACATGTATATCCCACGTAAGGCGTTAGATATGTAAGAAATCACAACTACAACTCGGGTGTTGTTGCTCTCATGTCCATGAGTCTAAGGACGACAAGGCTTGGCCTTCTTGAGTGCGCATAAGGTCAGCATACTGTGCTTAGTTTCTCCGAACGTGCATAAGGTTACCTTGTTGCCATTACTCCTATGCCCCAAGAGCCAATTGAAATGCTCTAGGTGTGTGAGAGTGCATCCCATCTACGTGACAATATGAATCTTTGCCTTTGCTTCTTTAAGTTGCCTTGGGTTACAAATGCTAGTCCCTGTAGGGCTGAAACTAACCCTCTCATCGGGCCAACGAAGTGTTTCTCACATAAGAGGAGACTCATGTAAAGAAGCAAAACTCTATGTAATATAAGTGAGAGAAGGCTCATCACCAAGGTTGGTATGCGTGAGAGGAGACTCATCATGCAAACCAACACAGCTTCAATGAGATCTTTAGATCTAGAAACCACCAAAGACTATCCAAGGCTGCACATGACGATACTAATCCCACCGGAGGCCTCACTAGTAGCATTAAGGGCTTCAAGTAACGCTCCAGCGATGTGGCGAAGCCCTAGCAATGCTCCAATGAGGAACCGGTGCTAGGGTTTGCCCCAAAATCAAGGTGACTGCCCTAGGGTTCCAACAAGACCAATAAAAGTCCCTTTGATCAGGGAGAGGAGGCCCAAAACAAGTATTTGAATCCCCTCCATACACAACGGCGCTAGAGCCAAATTGGCTCGCCAGTGGCAATTGCGCCAGCCAATGGTCACCAGAGGGGATGTGGCTAGTTGGCGATGAGTCAACAACCCCCCCCCCTTCCGAGGCTAACGATGATCGAAGTAGCGATCGCTAACAGTGATGATGATCTTAGGTTGTTGCAACTGTTGTTAAAGGGTTCCAACGTTGAGAAAAGGAGAGAAGGAGATCAGCAGGAGAGAAGAGAGGAGACTAACATGGTGAGGAAGGGCCTCTTTGGTGGCTTGTCGGAGGTCGACAGCACCTCCAAAGGCCCTCCTCCCCTCTCTAGCGTTTCTTCTCTCTTGACCCTAAGCCACAGAGATCGCTGACTCTAATACCATGTTAAGAATGAGGAAAGGATTTTTCTTATTTAAAATAAGCAAGCCAAACCCCTCTTTATATAGAGAAAGTGTTTGGTACAGTAAGGAAACATAATAACTAAGTTACTAAAAATAACACGAATTAAAATAAGAAAGACAACCAAATTCCTAACTAATTAGATCCTAATTTATTTCCTACCATTATATATTGTATATTTTATATAATATGCATATGTATGTATAAAATTATAAATCGAGTTGTATCAGGCTACAAGTTGGGTTGGGTTAGTTAAACCTTAAATCTAACCCAACCCATTTTTTATCAGGTTGGGAAAACCCTAACCCAACTCAACCCATTATAACCCTCAACCCAACCCATGTACACCCCTACCTAATCATCATGGATATTGTTATAATCTTATCCTAGTTGATGAATTTTTTCTAGAGCGTCTTGGTTATATCTTGTGAAAGAAAAATCAAAGGTCCACAATGTAATTCAAACTTTTATTGTTCAAATAAAAAATATCTTTGATGTAACCATAAACTTCATACAAACAATACTTTGGAATCTTGTACTCACAAGTTATCCAATTTTCCAAATTCTAAGGGCAATACTCATTAAACTTCATGCACCCATACTTCCCAACAAAATAGCGTGGATGAAAGAAAAAAAGAACATATCCTTGATGTGGCTCATTCCATTATGTTCCATAATAGCGTACCTCTCATATTCGAGTGATACACTTCTTGCAGCCTATTACTTGAGAAATTAGATAGCTTCAACGATCTTGGATAAGCAAATTCCCTATTTTACTTTTTCGTTTTATTCATTTACTTGGAATTGGAAGGTATAAATTTTCAGTAAGGTCCATCAAACCTATCTCTTTAAGTTACTCAAGCATATGTAAATGCAAATGTTACTGTTTTTGAGTTAGTGCCATATTTTTCTACAGCGGGTTATTGGGTTTCTCTTGATGAGCATAACAGTATTCCCCTTCCTGCCCCTCATATTTCCTTTGAGGAGTTTCCTTTTACTACTCAAGCCAAGTTTCAAGATCCCCAATTACTTACATTTGTTATCCCTCCTCATATATAGCAACTATTGGATCCTCTAATGGAGATCTAATAGCAAATGCTACTACTTCAACACCAGGTGACAATGTTGATCACCCTGATATTGTTAGTGTTGATGTTGGTGATGTTTCAGGTGATATTCCTGTGAAATTAAACCTTCCCGTTGCTCTAAGGAAAAAGAAAAGACAATGTAATATGCATCCAATCTCCCACCATGTTTCTTTTCAGAGGTTTGGTCCTTTATTTCATGAATTTGCTATAAAATATCTGCTACATCTAATCATAAGAATCATCAACAAACTTTGATTAGTGATGTTTGGAGACAAGCAGCACTTGAAGAAATGGATGCATTAGTTGTCATGGGACTTGGGAAACAATGCCACCACCTCTTAGAGCTTTGGTTGTCGGCAGTAAATGGATATTCACCATCAAGTACAAGGTAGATGGCAATGTCGATTGCCATAAAGCTCATCTTGTTGTGAAAGGGCATACCCAGACATTCAGTATTGATTTTTTTGATACCTTTTTCTCTTGTTGTAAGGTTAAGCACGATTAAAATTTTTTTTTTTTTTTGAAAAAGGAAAGGGTAGTTATCCAGAGTGATAACTACCCAAAAATATATATAATAGAATCAACAATAAACAACATTACAACAAGCAGACGCCAAGGTCCCCCACTCACAAGGATTCAACCCAAAGAGAAAACAAGGAGTCAATAGACTCAACAAAATTCTCTACGTAAGGTTTCTGGCCCCTGAAAACCACCGCATTTCTGTCCAACCAAATTCCCCAAAGGACTGCCAACGGCCTGGCCTTCTCCTTCGTACGGAAAACAAACTGTCCGCCAACACCACCTCCACTTCTGAAGCTATGCCAGAATTCCTCAAACAGCCGACACTCCCACCACCTCCCGCCCATCCTGCCCCAAATTTGCACCACAAAAGGGCAAGCGAAAAAAAGGTGGTCAACGTCCTCACCACCCCCACACAAAGAGCACACCTTACACTCTCCAGGAGCCCACCTCGCCCTCCATACCTTAGTCACCAGCCTTCTCCTCCTAAGCAGCCAGGCAAAAATCTTGACCTTCAACGGACACGCAACTTTCCAAATCTGTCTACAGTCCCTCACCAGATCCAGCTCCACCTCAGGACCACCAGTGGACAATCTCCTGTACGCAGCCGCTACCGAAAACTCACCTTCATCCCAACCAAACATGTCTGTACCAGCCGCCGGATGCAGTCCCTCCAACTCATCAAGTAAGACCTGAAAATCATGCGCTCTCGCATCTAACAGACTGCCAACGAAGCGCAGGCACCACCCATCTTCCCATACCTCAACCACAAACACCATCTTGTTCTGGGACAAGGCAAACAGTCTCTAAAATCTTCTGCAAAGCGCTCCATCACCCGTCCAGTCATCCTACCAGAATCTAAAAATCTCCCATGTTCCCAACACAGGGACAAAGCAGTTCCTCACCCTAGGGGCCACCGTCGACAAGCCTTTCAAGAAGTGAGAAGCATCCCTAAGCGGAGACACCAGGAGATCCCAACGCACCAGACAACCATATGCCGTCTCGAACACCTTGCCCAACAAATCCCCCCTTCCTTCCAACAGGCACCCCACCCATTTCACCAACAGACTATCATTAGATCTCTCCAAATCCCTCATGCCGAGCCCCCCGTCTTTCAACGGTCTGCAGACCTCCTCCCAAGCAACCAACCTGGCACCCTGTCCACTCGTCCCCTGATTGGACCAAAAGAAACTCCTCATAGTTCGCTCAACCTTTGCAATCACTTGTCGAGGCATCTTCAGTACAGAAATGAAATACGACGACATAGCCGACAGAACCGTCTTGAGCAGGATCAACCTCCCACCTCTAGACAGTAGCCTGGACGCCCACCCCTCCAACCTCCCTACCAACCTCTCCATCAGGGAGGCCCAGTCTCTCACCAGAATCCTCCCATCTGACAACGGTAGGCCCAAATACTTAATCGAAAGCTTACCCTGCTCTGTTCCAAGACCCAAACTACACCCCCTCGCCTTCGTCTCAGTCATATTGAAAGAGACAAAATCCAACTTAGTCAGGTTAATCTGCAATCCAGACGCCTAACCCAGTAAGAAAACAAGGAACCTCATTCTTCTGGTCTCCTTTTCTCCACCTTCAATGAAGAAGGTCGTATCATCCACATACTGGAGCAATGGGATACTCGTCCCATCCCTCAAGGAGAAACCACTCACCAAATTCCTCTCACAAGACCTCTTCGCCGCCCTAGCAAGAGCATCCATGGCAATCACAAAGAGCATCGGGGCCAGCAAACAACCTTGCCTCACCCCCCTCCTAGGTTGGATCCAACCCCCAGCTGGGTTTCCGTTGATAAGAACCGAGAAAGACGTGGTGACGCACCTCTTCATCCATTCAATCCACATCGACGGGAACCCCCTCTTCACCAAGGACGCCCAAAGAAACGACCACTAGATCGAATCATAAGCTTTGCTGAAATCGACCTTCCATAAGAAAGCCTTCTTATCTCTCTTCCAGGACGAAAGGATTTCCGAGGCCTTCACAAAACCCTCCAAAATATTCCTGCCAGGAACAAAGGCCGTCTGCACCGAGTCTACAATCCCACCCAGCGTCCTCAATCTATTTGCCAGAAGCTTCGCCACCACCAAGTAGATAGCATTTGAAAGAGCTATCTGTCTGTACTTCTGAATCTCCTCAGCGCCCTCCCTCTTCGGCAATAAGAACATGTAGAATTTGTTCATCCTATTAAATCCTGAGTTACCCGTTCTAAACTCTTGCACCACTTGCATCACGTCTTCTTTCACCACTGGCCAGAACTCTCTGTAGAAGGCAACCGAAAAGCCATCCGACCCTGGACACCCATCCGCGTCCAACCCCCAAATTGCCTCACGGACTTCATCCTCCACAAAAGAACCCGTCAAGAAGTTGGCGTCTGTCTCCCGGATCTGTGGTATCTCAGATCCCAACCACCTCCACCTTCCCCCCCGTCTCCACCCAGTAAAATCTCTAAAATAACTCGCAGCTACCCCTCCCACCGCCTCCCTTCCCACAAACTCCTCCCCATCCACCACCAATCTATCAATCCAGTTCCTCCTCCTGCCCGACGCAGCCATATGAAAAAAACGGGTATTGGAATCACCCTCCTTCAGCCACTTCTGCCTAGACCTCACCCTCCACTCCACCTCCGCTTTCCGGTCTTCCTCCTGTATCACCTGAATCTGCCTCGCTCTGTAAACCCTGTCATCTTCTGAAAGGAGCCAAACATCCTCTGCCCTATCCAGGCGAGTAATCGCAGCAAGAGCCTCCTCTTTCTTCCTCCTGCGTTCCTCCCTAACCTGTTTGATGTGGGTCTTCAAGAAAGATCTCAAATCCCTCAGTTTCGCTTCCAATCTGGCAGCCGCCGACCCATCCGCCTGAGATGACCTCCACCGTTCCTCAATCAAACCCCTGAAGCCCTCCTCCATGAGCCACGCTTTGTCGAACTTGAAGTAAGTACCATGCCTCCATTCCTCGTTCGACTCCCACAGCAAGGGGGTGTGATCCGAGAACAGGCGCTCCAAAGGTCTAACCTCCGCCATCGGGAACAACTCTACCATCACCGTCGAAACCAGAAATCTGTCAATACGAGACCGCTACCCTCCAGAGTTCCTCCAAGCGTAGAGACAGGACAACGGAGGCATATCAACCAGCCCCTGGTCTGCCACAAAATCTGCAAATGCCTCAGAGCCCTGGTCCAACCCCCCTCAGTCACCCGGTCTGTATTCAGCCTGCAGAGTAACATTAAAATCACCACCAATCAGCCAAGGAACCCCCTGGAAAGCTGCTGCAACCTGGCTCAGATCTTCCCATAAGACCTGTCTTCTCCGACCCTCCGTCGAGCCATAAATCGAGGAAAGGAGCATACATGTGTCGTCCCGACATCTCTGAAGTCTAACAGTGACAACATGGGATCCAAACAGAGTGTCCAGCAGGGAGAACTCCTCCTTCCATCCCATAGCAATTCCCCCCGCACTCCCATCCGCATCCAGGGCCAGGAAACCCCCACAAATTCTCCCCCCACCTCCCTCCACAACCTTCCATCACAGCTCCCCCACTTCATCTCTTGGAGGAAGACCACATCAAGCCCCCATCTCTGAATATACCCCCGCAAAACTGCCCATCTCGACGAGTCATTCAGACCCCTCACATTCCAAGACAAGACCTTAGTCATGAGGACTTCCGGGAATCGCCTCCAGACGTTAACCGTCTAAACCCCATCATTTCGGCCACATCATCCTCCTCTTCCATCAACAAACATTGGTCGTCCAGGCTTCCCTCACCACCACACATCTCTCTTCCTTGCACCACAGCCTCCAGATCTCCTACAGCCAGCAAAACCGCGTCGCCAGCACCAGCCCCCAGCAGCACAGCCTCGCCCTCAGGCAGCCCAGCCGCCTCAGTTGTCCTCCCCACCCTCGCATCCACCAGCCCCCAGCTCCACCACCAGCATCTGCCGCCTGCCGCCCCTCTGCCACCTCAGGGGACCTCGAAGCAGATAAACCTCCACCACCGCCCCCAGCAAACGCTGCCGCTGACGACCCAGTGCCACCAGAGGTACCCAGCCCCTCCGGCGACCGACGTCGGTCGACCCCAGCCACTCCCCCAGACGAGGTCTTCCGAGCCAGCCCCCTACGGTACGACCACCGCGGCCGGTAGACGAGTCTCTGCGAACCATCCAACCTCCGCTCCCGCCGTCGTCCGCTCCCCTCCCCGCCAGCCGCATCCTGCCCCGCCGCCCGGGTCGGACCGGCCAAAATGCGCCTCGAACTCCCACCATCAGCTCCTCGCCCCCCCTCCGCAGAGACCTGGAGACGCGAAGTCGAGCGCGCAGGAGGACCCGACCCGGCACCAGTACCGAAGCCCCCAATCCCCGTACCCGAGTCGCGCCCACCCGACCCGAGTCCGCCAACCACCTTTCCTACAAAGCCAGGAGCCAACGCTTCGCCACCAACACACCCGCAGTCAGCGGGGACGCCCGGCCTCAGCGCCGCATTCACCTCCCCCGACCCCTCCGTAAAAACCGCAACGGCTCCCCACATCCCCGCCCCTTCGCCTGCCACCGATTGCGCCACGGGAATCGCAACCACCCTAAGATCCCCGCCGCAATCTTCGCCGCGACCCTCGACCTTCCCAAGAACAGCTCGGCCCTCCTCCACCCACCCGCCCGTCGCTACCGCCTCCACACGTCGCCGTCGCTCCGCCACCCACCACCTCAGCAAAGGAACTAGGGTTCCCGGAACCCCAAGAGACACGGAGAAGCCAGGCAGAGCTACCCCACCTAAGCACCGACCTCTCCATCAGCTGCTGCCCCGGTCTCATCTCCACCCAAGCCTCGATCCGCGACAGATCGGCCGCCTTCAGGCCGAGGCCCACGCATCCGTGCAATCTCACAAAATGGGCAACCACCGCCGCCACCACCTCCACCGTGCAAAGGAAGAGCGGAACCCCCTCAATCAAGACCTTCCTCCTCGCGCCAGACGGCGGTCTCTCCACCAAAGCGCCATCAGACCTAACCGACCACCGGCACCTCACCACACCACACCACCGCCACACTGGAGCACCCTAAAGACCAGCCGCCTCAACTCCACCCGACTCAGCCCCAGCAACACCATCCGCCCACCTCCCAGAGAGACCACCCCCAACCGACTCCCATCAATCCCCAAGTAGGCGACGACCACCTCCCTCAGGGCCACCACCTCCACCAACCCCTCCAAGACCACCGTAACCAGCGCTGATGCCAGCCTCCCTTCCAGCGCTCCCATCTCCTCCAACCACGGCGCTTCGACCTCCACGAGGGGTGCCCAGGGGTGACACCTCCGCCCCCTCCGGAGGGGGCGGAGGTGTCACCCCTCTCCTCGAAGAGACCACCTCACTCGACCTCTGACGCCCGCAGCCCGACCTCCGATGTCCCAGAGCGCCGCAGTGCAGGCACCGCACCGGGTCCCTGCACACCGCCGCCAAGTGCCCCTCCCCAAGGCACTTGAAACATCTCACCGGCGCCGCACCTTTCCACGACCTCCTGCCCACCACCGTCCAACCTGGGCCATCCCTCCTCGCCTCACTCGCCATCCGCCCGGACGTCCGCCTCCCCGTCGCCAGCACTCTTTCTTTATGTTAGTTAATATTTGCCATCAAAGTAGGCAACAACTCAGATAACAAATGCCTAAAATTATTATTTTTGTTATTGTCAACATGGATTGGCAGCTATGGTAGCTCAATGTGAAGAATGTTTTCATATCTGATTTCTTTGAGGTCTACATGGAATGGCCACCTAGATTTAAGGGTCAAAGGGGAGTGTAGAAAGGCCTACCAATTGAAGAAGGCTATATATGGTTTGAAGCAAAGCCTTAGAGCTTGATTTTACAAGTTCTATGAAGTTGTTGAGAAAGAAGGGTTTCTTAAGTCTACAACCGACCATTCACTCTTTGTGAAGAAAACTGATAGTTTTGTTGGTGAATGGATCATATAATCATAGGTGATGATGTGGAAGGAATTAAACATACTAAAGTATACTTGAAACAAAATTTTGTGATAGAGGATCTTGGAGAACTCCAATATTTTCTAGGCATTATTAAGGTAGCCAAAAGCTCAAAAGGCATTTTCTTGACACAAAGAAAATGTTACCAATCTTTTGTAGGAGGCGGGGATGCTTAGAGCAAATCCTGCTGGGATTCCAAAGGATCCTAATGCTCATCTTTGTGAAGATCTAGTGGAAAACTCCTATATGTGATAGTTACTTGACTAGAAATTTTCTTGCAATCGGTAAGATCGGTCAATTTACGAACAAACCCACCAAAAATCACTAGGAAGTTACTATTATGATCCTCAGATATTTGAAGACTTCACCTGGCAAGGAAATGTTGTTTACTAAGATAGGGTCTCTTGATCGCTTGGTTACTTTGATACTGATTATGCTAGTTCCTACTAGATTTTGTACTTTTGTGGACAGTAACCTTTTATCCTAAGGAGAAAAAAGCAAACCACAGTATCCCATTCTAGTGCAAAGTCAAAATTCCAAGCCATGGCACAAACGATAACAAAGATGATTTGAATTAAGTTTCTCTACATATTCCAGTTGCAACACCCAAGAAATGTTGTATGATAATCATGCAGCAATCTTTATTGCAAACAAGCAAACTAGTATTTCGAGGACACATAAGCATGTGGAACACTACACAAGAGACATGGACCAAAAAGGAAATATATGTACTCAACACATGCCTATTGGTAAGCCAAGTTGCAAATATTTTCACAGAGCATCTCCTACCAGCAACTTCCAACAAGTGTCCATCTAAGTTGAACATGATAGATATCTATACCCCAACTCGAGGGAGAGTATTGAAGTGTTCTTATTTTTCATGTTATTTTATATCAATTGGTTATGTTTTCTAGACCTTTTTTGTAATTTCTCTACCAATCATCTATTTAAAGGAGGATTACGATTTATAATAAACTAGATTATCACTCTCTCAACAACACTATCATAGGGGCATATCATTTTTGGAAGGGGATCATGTGTGTCCTTCCTTTGGTGTAGGATTCTTTTTATACAAATTTGCAGGGTGGCAAAATGTTTAGATTCTCAATGGATGATTAGACCCCTTTTAGAGTGCTGGTAGATAGATATCCATTTTTGTTCATCTGGCTTCCAAAATGATGGCATCTGTGGTAGATCATTGGGATCATATAAGGGTTGTTGGACTCAAAGATTTGTAAGTCCACTTCCGGATCAGAGGTTATAAGACTTCATGGATTTACAATATGATTTGGCCAATCAAAGACCAACGATTGATGCAATTGATGGTTGGCGCTATTGGTGGTTGGTCTTGGGCACATGGCACCTTTTCTACCAAATCAACATATAGGTTTTTATGGGCTCTCATGAAGGGAAGAGACCAACATTTGTTTAGAGATTGCAGACTCTGTAGAAAGCCAAGATGCCGACAAAAGCAAAGATTTTTAGTTGGTTGGTGTGAAGGAATAGATTGATGACAAAGTCATATAGAAGAAGATTGGCTCCTTCAGATGATCCTACTTGCTCATTGTGTTGGGTGTAGGTCACTTATTTCTTGGCTGCGATTTTGCTTCAGATGTATAAAGGCTGCTTGGCCCCAACCAGGTGGCTAATGATTCATGGGAGAATTTTTGGGACTCTTTGCAAAGAGGCACCATCAGGTCGAAGGAGCAGGCAGAGCCTTTTGCAATCTTATGGGGAATTTGGCTTCAAAGAATCAGGGTGAGTTTCAAAGAAAAATGAGCTGAAAATATGTGTAGGAATGTCTCTAGGCTCTTAACTTTATGGAGTGCCCTATAATGTATTTCTAATCTTGCACCCCTTTTTTTTTAATGAAACAGATGATCACTAATCTCATGTAATCATTCTTTCTTTTTTCATATATATATATATATATATATATATATATATATATATATATATATATATATATATATATATATATATAGCATCTCATATGTATTATTTTCTTTTTAATTTTTTTCTTGTGTACTCCTCGGGGGCAATGATGTACTTTTACTCTTTGGTCTTTCTCTATATAAGAGAGACCTAGAGTTTCAATAAAGATTAAGTCATTTTAACCAATTTGGTGTCGGAGCATCGATCCTAGACCGTGGCTCTCGGTGTCCCACCCTCAAGGCCTCCAAAACCCTAAACTTAAATCCCTTTCTTCTCCTCTCCATGCGCCACCGACGATAGTGGCACAGGGCCTCGCATAGCACCACGTGCGCGTAAGGTGCACCCATGCCTGAGCAAGGCCACGCACAGGCGACGGCAACTCAGGGAGTCTCGCTCCTTTATGGTGACTACACGCGTTGGGCAACGCGCATTTGCACAATGGCAACTAATCAATGATTCCCGCTCCTTCGTGGCGACTTCACGCATTGGGCAGCACACATCTACGGGGCGACGGCTCGCACACGATGGGCAGCACATGCAGCCGTGACTAGTGTGTCCTAGGCGGCGGTGGATCGTAGCAGTGCACGTTGGGCGGTGCACATGGCTGCAACTAGCACCCAACAGCGGTGGATCGCTGCCATTGCCTAACGCACACCGACGCGACGGCTATGCTCCGGCAACAAGAGTAGTACGGTCGTGATCCTCTACCTGCAGCTTGATCTGAGGGGACTGTAGCCTTTCTCTAAGGCTACTTTCCTCTCGTACAGTAGGGGGGATCTCCATGGGGCCTTCTCGGGTGGTCTACCAGCATCTGGGTTAAGCCAAAACTTGTCCAAGGGGATTTTTTGTGAAGATGCAGGCCTGATTTTTCAGATTTCAAATATGATTGATGACCTCTTGGATATAGAAGTCTTATTACAACTCCAAGATTGTAAGGATGACTTTAGATGATCAGTCCAAGGTGAATTCGAGCACTTCTTTGGACATCAGGGTACTAAGGAATCCGTTTTTTGGTCCTATCGTTAAGTTGGACGAGGCCAACTACCCACGGTGGTCCCAGACATTCCTCGTGACCGTCAAGGGTCATGGGAAGAGCCAGATTCTTACAGATTCAGAGCCTGCAGGCAAGACTAGTGCCAACGCCACCTGGGACAGAGACAATGCCATAGTCTCTGCGTGGCTTATGCAGACAGTTATTTCCCGTATAGGGGATGAGATCATGTATTACGGCACCAGAAAGAAGATGTAGGAGTCCTTGCGTAAGAACTACTCTCATGCCAAGAACTCTGCACGGGTCTTTCAAGTCTTCTACGACCTTTTCTACTTGCATCAAGAAGGATGCACTCTGCCACAATACTGCTCCCTCTTAAAGGGAATGCTGGAGACGCATCATTCCTATCTGTTGGGGTGTGCCTATGATTCCTTGAAGGATTTTCAAAGATAGTTGGCCGTCTCTCTCTTCCTAGCAGGTCTTAGACCCGAGTATACTATTGAAAGATATCAGACTCTCACCGCTCTAGAGCTTCCTAACCTGGAGGAGGCTTATAGCAGACTTAGCAGAGTTACAGTCTGTCCTCCTACTCCTGACTCTGGTACTCAAATGTTCGCACTGGCAACAATCCCTGGACGTGGCAGGGGTACTCCTCCCCATGAACGTGGTCGTGGATGCGGACGCTCATCGAGTACATCTATTAAGACCCCGTGTACCTACTATGGCAAACTTGGTCATCCAGAACCTACATATTGGCAGAAGCATGGTAGGCCACCTATGACTAATCAGACAGTAGAGATTATAGGTGGAGTACCTGCCGGTTCTAATGTGAGCTCCCTGAGTATAGAGATTGAAACCCTGCGACAACAGATTGTGCAGTTGGAACAAGCTTCATCCTCTCAATCTTCAGATACTACAGCCATTGCTACCTCCTACAGGCACCTGCAGCTGGTATGTTCTCACGCTTGTCCTCTAGTGATTGATTGATTGATTGTGGTGCATCTACGCACCTTTGTGTGATTGATTCTGGTGCATCTACGCACCAATGTGGTGACAGGAGTTCATTCTCTCAGTCAGCACCTATTACACCAGCCAAAACTGTGCAGATGGCAGACGAGAGACATTTGCCACTGGTTGGCAAGGGAGATGTCTCTATCTCCTACCTTGAGACTAGCAGATGCCTTTTATATGCCTAATTTACCCTTAAGTTTAAGGTCTGTTAGCAGTATTACTAAGGATTTGAACTACAGAGCCATTTTTTATGCATCTTCTTATGTCTTGCAGGACAAGCTCACTTAGAAGACAAGTGATGGAGGGTGCGAGGAAACGGGGGTGTACCATCTGAGCCAGACCATTGTTGCTGCTTCTGCTACCTAGGGCCTTGCTTCCACTGGATCTCCCCTCCAGTGGCATCATCGCCTTGGTCACCTGCCTATTGACCGCTTCAGATGGATTTTGCCGCACATACCTTCCACTACTGCTCTCAACTGTGATGCTTGTCAACTGTGCAAACATCATAGGGCTAGTTTTCCCAATTCTACTTATGTTTCTTCTGCTGTTGTTTTTGACTTGATTCATATAGATGTGTGGGGTCTCAGTCGTACTCCTGGTCGACTTAGGAATAGATATTATCTTCTGTTAATTGATGATTTTTCTCGCATTTCCTATATGTTACTTTTGCAGAATAAGTCCGATGTGGGGACAAACCATTGAGAACTTTGTTAACGAAATAAAAACTCCGTATTCTTATTTTTTGAAACATTTTCGATCTTATAATACCTTTGGAGTTTTGTACTACTCGTTTGCGTACCATCTTTTCTAGTTGTGGCATTATTCATGAGAGCACGTGCCCACACACCTCTCAACAAAATGGTGTTGTTGAGAGGAAATACCGTCATATTCTTGATGTTGCTCGTACGTTATTGATTCACCACTTGGTACCATCTCTAAGGGTGACACTGTTTTGACTACTTGTTTTCTGATTAATAGGATGCCTAATGGTGCTTTACATGAGCGGATTTCTTTGCAGGTTATGTATCCTAATAGACCACTATTTCACGTCACCCCTAAGACCTTTGGGTGTATTGCTCTCCATTTTGTTTCAACTGATGTTACCTTTCATGAGGCAATATCTTTCTTTTCTACTGCTGCTGCTAAGATGCCTTCTAAGGGTGATATGACGCTTATGCCATTTACACCTATTCGGTTTGGGAGTTTTCCTGAGATACCGGTTGTTACTACACTACCACCACCTACTACGCAACCCTTTCGCTGTCTGACAAAGCCACTGCAAACCTATGTTCGTCCTCACACTACTTATTAGGGCCCCCCACTCTCGCTTTCACCATCGGCTTCTCAGGTGAGTCCCTTAGACACTGACACATGTTTACCATGTGATGATTACAAGAAGAGGACAGATGATGTAGCAGCAGATGATGTAGATCTTCTGATTGCCATTCGGAAGAGACCTCAGACCTGCACTACTTACCCCCCCATGGCTGGGGCACTTGTTACTGACAGCCTTGCACCTAGGTTTGCATGATTTACTCAGGCGTTGACTACTACTCAAATCCCAGCGACATACAGCGAGGCCATGCTTGATCCAAAGTGGCAGGCAGTCATAAAGGATGAGATGGTAGCTCTTAAAGGCCGTGAGACCTAGAAACTCACTCCACTTCCTGAAGGTGCTACACTTGTTAGCTGTCGATGGGTGTCCAATGTTAAATTCAACCCTGATGGAGGAATTGCCAGATACAAAGCACGGCTAGTGGCAAAAGGGTTCACCCAAACCTATAAGGTGGATTTCTTTGACACCTTCTCACCTGTTGCTAGACTTCCTACCGTACGAGTGCTTGTGGCAATGGCAGTTCAGTTAGATTGATCTTTACATCAATTGAATGTAAAGAATGCATTTCTTTATGGTGATCTCTAGGAAGAGGTATACATGCAGCAACCACCTAGAATTGAGACTGGGGGTGAGTGTGTATGCATATTACAGAAGACCATCTACTGCCTGAAGTAGAGCCCAAGAGCCTGGTTCCAAAGGCTATCACAAGTTATTGATGCAGCTGGATTCAGAATATCAACAGCAAATTATCTCTTTTTGTCAGGAAAATAGGACGAGTTATTGTAGTTCTTCTTGTCTATGTTGATGACTTAATTGTCACAGGTGATGATGAGTAAGGTGTTGCTGAGATCAAGCACATCCTAACAGACCAGTTTGTCATGGGCTTGGGAGCTCTCCAATACTTTCTTGGCATTGAGGTGACTCGCAGTACCAAAGGTGTAGTCCTGTCTCAGAGAAACTATGCATTGGACATCTTACAGGAGGTTGGTATGCTTGGGGCCAAGGAGGCCAATATTCCTATGGATCCTAAAATGACACTCTATGATGAGGATGCACAGTTGATGGACAACAGGCAGTACAGGCAGCTTGTGTGTAAGCTGCTATATCTTACCATCACTAGGCCGGATATCTCCTTTGTGGTGGGGAGATTGAGCCAGTTCATGGCCAAGCCAACACATCAGCACTGACACAGCATTGATGGTACTTAGATACATCAAGAAAGCTCCTGGGAAGGGTCTCATATTCTCTAAGGGGTCTTCTATGACCTTGGTTGGCTACTCTAAGACAGAACCATGGCTCAGACAACTGCAGAAATGATGTTGATTAGGTCTCTACTTACTGATTTGCAGATATAGTTTTCTAGCCTAATGGAGATGAGATGTGACAATAGAGCAGCCACCTTCCTTGCCAATAAACCGGCATTCCATGAGAGGGCAAAGCATGTCAAGGTTGATTGCCACTATACCAAGGACATTATTCAAAAGGGTTTGCTATATACCACACCTGTCACATCTGAGGAGCAAATTGACGACATTTTCACCAAGCCCCTAGCTAGATCTCTATTTACTTCATGTATATCTAAACTGAGCATGATAGATATATATGCTCCAGTTTGAGAGTGAGTGTTAGTATATCATATGTGTTATTTCCTTTCTAGGTTTTCCTTGTGTGCTCCTCAGGGGCAAGGATGTACTTTTACTCTTTAGTCTCTCTCTATATAAGAGAGATCTAAGGTTTCAATAAAGATTAAGTCATTTAAACCAATATATATATGGTAAATGAGCACCAATTGTGATTCATCGGATGAAGACCATAGGAATGTAAATAATGCCACCTACACTAATGGAGGTGATTTGGCAAATAATCAATGATAATAATAGCTATTGAAAACTTCCCTAGAAAATAGGGCACAATTTGAGCTAATCGGATTATATATTCTATAAATGGATATGAGAATTAGTTCGTAATACAAGAAAAAAGTTTGTATTAAAAAAATAATATATGAAAAATAATAATTTATGAACTAAAATATGCTACACGTGTAGTTGTAATACAAGCAATAACATAGAACTGCTTATAATACAAACTTGCATTATAAGTATTCTTTGTAATATAAGTGCGAAAATTTGTATCATAAGTGAAAACTAACTTGTAATAAATGCAAAAAAGCTGCATTACAAAGTAAGAAACCAACTTTTAATACATGCTACAAACTTATATTACAAACTTTTGTTATAACCAGTGTAAAAACTTGTATTACAAGTGAAAAACTCTTATATTACAAATTTTTGTTATAAACATAGTGTAAAAACTTGTATTACAAGTGAAAAACTATCTTATAACACATACAATGAACTTGTATTATAATTACTTATTGTAAAAGAGGTGCAATCTTCTACTACAATTGAAAATATACTTGTATATGTGAAATAAACTTGCATTACAACTATTTATCACAATAGGAATGCAAAAATTTATATTACAAGTGAAAAATTAAATTATAATACGTGTGAAATATTGTAACACATTTGTTTAAGTTAAAAATAGAAAAGCTACAATACATATGAAGTCCTATTTATTACTTGTTTAAATGATGACAACATTCCATACACGTACTATCCATAAATAAGCCAATAATGGATACTTTCATAAATAATAGATGATTTTAAGCACATAGTCCACAACCACTACCTATTGAAGACGGTGGTTTCATCAATCAATTCTGTAATCCAACAGCCATAAAGGTGGACTTATTTGGGTGCTTCTGAGTATAATACTCAATGGATACATTTCTTATACACACACATTGAAAACTTTACTCAATCATGCTATTCTAAAAAGTCATACTACAATCTTTTCGTATAGACAAAATTCTTATAAAGGTAGGGACATCAACCAGCAATAATGGAAAATTGTCCACAAGACACCAAACACATGCAATGGCATGATATAAACAATTACCGACAAAAAATATATATATCCACAATTTCAATTTGCTTAATGAGGACCATCGCCTATGATCTGTTCTAATGCAACGTTGCAAATAGATTACATACACTCCTAAACTTTTGTATTTACTTAAATATCCCATTATATGTCATTTTTGCCTAGGCATTGCTCCATTTTAACTCTACTGCTAAAAATCAACGACAATCAAAACATGTTTGTCCTTTATGTTGCCATGTATATTATTAAGCAAAAAAAAATCACTTTTCCTTGTAAAGGGCCAACCAAATCAAATCTCATCAAATTTGTCTAGTTTCGGATTTGATTCAGTAAGAGAAACTCGAATTCAAATTTGATTCAAACTTTGTTTCAAATATGAATTCAATTTGATATGAAGTTTGAAAATTTGAATCTGATTCATTAATTATTTGACAAAGATCTTTAGTTCAATTCCATATTTAAAATTGTTAGCATATAGTGGTTATATTTTTTATGTTTTTCTTGTACAGGTGTATTGGTGTTTATCTCATGAGATGTAGTACTGTACTTTCAACCCTTTGGTCTCTCTCTATATAAGAGAACTTACGGTTTTCAATAATGAATTGAGTCATTTCATCCAAGTTGGTATCAGAGCACCAGTCCTAGACCGGAGCTCTAGGTATCCCACCCCTCAAGGCCTCTGAAACCCTACCACCACATCTAGTTCTCCTCTCTCCTGCTTTGGCATCGGCGCACAAGTGCTCCCACCGACGGCGACAGCGATCGCGACACCAGGTTTGCAGCCGGCGACGCACAACCGAGCCCTTGGCCGTGCAAACCTAGTTGCAACAACGGTGCAGTAACCTATAGAGGGCGATGCACAACCGACGACAATCTGTAGCAGTCCTGGCGGCAGCGCAGACCTAACTGCAGCGGCAACCTGCAGAAGGCGATGCACAGCCGGCGGCAACCTGCGGCAGCCGACATCGGCAGTAGCGACCTGTAGCAGGCGGCGCAGGGATTAGCAGAGGCTGCACAAAGTCGCCTAGTTCTTGTGCAACCTGTAGGCGCCAGCATTAAGGGGCTTGCAGCCCTAATCTAGGGGTTGCAGTCCTTGTTGTTGTAGGGAGAGGAAGTCTAGGTCTCCTTGGGGCCATCTCAGGTGTTCTCTTGTTGCACCCAGGTCAAGTCAATGTCTATCCAAAGGGTCCTCCTGTTATTGATGCAGATCTAAATCTGATTTGTTTCAGATCTATCAGTGTTCCCCAAGCAGTGGTATGCTTTTCTCCAGTTATATGGACTGTTTTGGGATGTGTATTTCTCGTATTGCATGATCTTTGGGGTGTGTATTCCCCATATTCTTTGGATGTGGTCTGCTTGACACCTATGGTAGAATTTGTGAGTTTGGTGCATCAGGAGCATTACAGGAGCCACCATGGAGCAGCGTGGCTAATCGAATCTGGTGCGTCACAGCATTTGTGTGCTGATCAGACCTATTTTCGTTCGCTACAGTCCGTTCCCCCAGAAAAGACTGTACAGGTGGCTGATGGTAGATACACCCCAGTTAGGGGTAAGGGGGGGGTGTCTATAACCCCTAGTTTACAGCTGTCTGGTGCATTGCATGTGCCAGAATTCCCACTGAGTCTATTGTCAGTGAGCAGAATCACGAAGGATCTCAACTGCAGAGTAATCTTCGATGATGTCGGATGTATTGTTCAGGATAAGCTCACCGAGAGGACTGTTGTCAGAGGTACGAAAGAAA
This sequence comes from Thalassia testudinum, assembly GCA_037157565.1. Taxonomy (NCBI): domain Eukaryota; kingdom Viridiplantae; phylum Streptophyta; class Magnoliopsida; order Alismatales; family Hydrocharitaceae; genus Thalassia; species Thalassia testudinum. The sequence goes on along the minus strand of JAZHRO010000061.1, from coordinate 29,972,687 downwards.
ATGGTGTTTATCGTCTAGGATAAGAGTCATTTGCAGGAGTTACTCGATATGGTAGCGGGAGTGTTCTACAGCGGCATGTTCATCTTGGCCACTTGACTCTGCATCGCCTTAGGAGAGTGATACCACATATTTCCCCAGCTGCTACCATACAGTGTGATGCTTGCCAACTGGGTAAGCACCATCGATCCTCTTTTCCAGCTAGCATCTCTCCTGAGTCATCTACATTATTTCAATTGATCCATATGGACGTATGGGGACCGAGTAGAGTCCCAGACCGAATGAGACACCAGTACTACCTGGTTGTCGTAAATGATTTCTCTAGAGTCACATAGGTGTTCTTGCTGAAAAGCAAGGTAGTGGTTGGAGGATGCATAGAGATTCTTCTTCTAGAGATCAGCACACAGTATTAGTCATGGTGAAGATAGTGCAGACTGATAATGCTCTTGAGTTCTACACTGCCGACTTAGGGAGTTCAATAAGACCCGTGGGATTGTCTACCAGACCACTTGTCATCACACTTCACAATAGATCGGGGTTGCAGAGTGGAAGCATAGGCACTTATTAGATGTTGCCCGTACACTAATGCTTGAGCAGAAGGGGTATTATGTAATTTTTTATATTTATTAATTCCTAAAATAGCTGAAAATCGATCTGTGTGGAGGCAAAGATTCCATATAGCCGACCCCACTTAGTGTGGGAAAAGGCTTGGTTGTTGTTGTTGATTAAGTCCCGTTGTAATTAGCTTAGGGCTCTTCTCTATAAAAGAGTGCCTAAAGTTTCTTTTGAGTTGAAGAAAAACCTTCCTCTTCATATGGTATCAAAGCGGCGATCTTAGGCCACTGGTTCAATATTCCACCAAATATCCCATCACGTGTGCGAATCACCAACATCTTGGTGGTTCACGCCCTAGATGGAGAACCACATCGGTAGCAACAGCGTGGGAGTGCCTACAATGTCGTCGTTGGGTGGCTGGGGAGTAGCAGCAGCGTAGGCGACGAGCCCCACAATGCCCCTACCACCGAATGTTGCCACGAAAGAACGAGACAGCAAATCTCTGACATGTGTAGCGACATCAAATCTATTATTGAAAGATTTGTGTATGTGATGAGCCTTCCCTCATACACAACTTGGTTAGTGATGAGTCTTCTCACTCTTAAAGAAGTTCTCTCTACAGCAGGCCTTCTCTCATGCATGGAGCTCATGTTTGGCCTTAGGATAGGGTCGATTTTAGATCCACAAGGGATTGCTTGTGCAGTCCAAGAAGGGTCAAAGAAGAATAAGTACGGTGGTGCCTGGGTAATTTACTTTGGGGCATTTATTCACCTTATTGGGAATGCAGAGCATCTACAGAATCCCTTACCCCCGCATGGGATCAAGGGGTGAGGGTTGTTAATGGTGCCACTTCCTCGATAACAGTCATTGGAGGGGTTCAACATACCTCTAGGTTGATGACTGAAGATGTTCACTATGCCCCCAAGTTTCTTATAAATTTATTGTCAGTAAGTCATCTGCAAGAATCTTGGATGCCAGGTGATATTTGATGAGGAGCACTGCTACTTCCAAGACAAACAGATAAGGGAGATTTTTAGTGGAGTCATAGAGAGAGATGGCCTATACTACCTAGGCGTGCCTGCCTTATTCGTTGGAGCTATATCTATTTCCAGTGATCCTCGATTATGGCATAGGAGACTTGGTCATCCAACAGTCAAAAAGATGCGACAAATGTATCCTAAGTTACCAGAATCCTTGCCTCTTGAGTGCGAGGATTATCAACTTTGGAAACACCATCGGAGCAACTTCCCACAACAAAGCAATGGAGTGCTACCTTGTTTACACTAGTACACTGTGACATATAGGGACCGTCTACGGTCATGACTCCAAGAGGACACAAGTATTATGCAATGTTTATGAATAATCGCAGTCGCCTCACTTAGGTCTTCTTGATGAAGAATCAGTCAGAGATTCCCCAGATTGTGCAGAGGTTTTACTTGGAGATGCAAACCCAGTGTGCTACCACTGTTAGAGTTTTCTATAGTAACAATGCATTTGAGTTCATGTAGAAGGATCTATAAGAGTTTTTCAGCAATCATGGGGTCATACATCAGACATCTTGCGCTCACATGTCTCAGCAGAATGGTGTGGCAAAGCGTAAGTTGAGACATCTCCTGGACATTGCTTGGACCTTGATGTTCCATATAAAGGTCCCGAGACAATTCTGGGGGGATGTCATCATCATTGCTACATACTTGATCAATCGCATACTTTCTTCTGTGCTTGGAGGACAGATCCCGTACCAAGTTCTCTATCCAAATTCTAGCTGACCTTTCACCCTGCTTCTGTGAATTTTGGCTGCACATGCTTTCACGGATTTTTGGTCGCACATGCTTTGTCCAGGCCCTCAATAATTAGGATAAGTTTACTTCCCATGTCATGAATCTGTGTTCCTTGGATATTCCAAGACTCAGAAGAGATACATTGTCACAGCAAATGTGACCTTTGTGTGGATACCCTACTTCTCAAAGGAAGGTACGTTGATAGAGGCTACTATATAGGAGACACAGATCTATCATAGGAGATTAGCGACACCCTCTAACACCTAACAAGACAATGCACCTACTTCTACCTCCTCTCTGAATCGGATAGAGAATGATGATGATGAACCACTAGCGTTGAGAAGGTTTAGTTGATCTTGCACAATACACCCGAAATGTCATTATACCAAGATCTCACACTTAAAGGAGGAGGCCAGACTTTTACCTCTGCTATCACCACTGTTGTCATTCCTTGAGGTTTAGGTGGGGGCATCCCAGGGGTCAAGACCCTTGATGGTGTGCGGCCATGGATGAGGAGATACAAGCACTTTCATTTAAGGGAATATGGGACCTTGTGCCACTGCCATGTCCTCCAAGTGACATAATTGTGGTCTGCCGATGGGTTTACACCATCACATATGGGGCTAACAGGGTCGTCGATAGATACAAAGCCAAAATGGTGGCCAAGGGCTTCACACAAACATATAGGGTAGATTATCTTGAGACCTTCTACCTTGTAACTCATATTGCATTTATTCGGATTATCATTTCCATTGCAGTGCACAAGCAATGCTCATTTCACCAGCTGGATATAAAAAATGCCTTCCTATACAGTGATCTGGCAAAGGAGGTATATATAAGATAGTCATCGGGCTATCATACTCAAGGGGAGCAGGTCTGTCAGCTGAGAAAGGCAATCTGTGGCGTAAAGTAAAGCCCAAGGGCCTAGTTTGAGAGACTTGGTTTGGAGGTCTGGCAGATTGGATTCTAGCACTCTTCCTCATATCATTCTGTTTTCATCAGGAAGGTCACTTGTGCTAACACCTACCAGGTAGCCATTCTGGCAATGTATGTAGAAGATATGGTCTTAACTGGGGATGATGAGGAAGACATCACTCAAACAAAGGCGTTTCTATAGTCCACATGTGTCACCAAGGATTTGGGTGACCGCCGCTATTTCTTAGGGATCAAAGATGCTAGACAAGGGTCTATCCTTTTTTATACCAAAGGAAGTACACTTTGCAGATTCTTAAGGAGGCTGAACTACTTGGGCCTAAGCATTCCTGCTGAGCCTCAGTATACTCGCATCTCTGATGAGGATGACCCCCATATGAGGATCTTACTAAATACCGCAATACAGTGCAGTGCCTGTTATATCTAATCATTACTCAACTAGACATTAGTTTTGCAATGAGCAGAGCCACACAATACATGCAGACTCTTCAATATAGTCATTGGTGGGAGGTTTGCCTCATCTTAAGGTACCTCAAGGGGAGCCCTGGTTAGGGACTGTACTACAAAGCCAGTCAAACTCTAAATGTCATAGCCTATTCAGATGCATATTATGCTGGGTTGATTGATGATTAGCAATCCACCTTAGGGTTTGTAGTATATCTTGAAGACAATATAGTGTCATGGTGGTGCAAAAAGCAAAATGTGGTTGCTCGCTCTAGTGTAATGGCAGAATACAGGGCCATGGCACATGCAACCTACGAGATCATGTGGATAGTAAGCTTCTGCAGGATCTATGAGTGAAGGTTGATATACCTATTCCGTTATATTGTGATAACAAATCAACCACCTACAATACCTTTAATCCATTCTTCCATGAGAAGACCAAACGTATTGAGGTAGACTGTCATACATGCAAAATGTGGTCCTTAAGGCAAAAGCAGCATCCCATATGTCTCATCTGAGCTTCAGCTAACAGACATTTTTACCATAGCACTAAAGAAGTGACATAACTTTGTAGCAAGTTGGGATTATAGACATCTACGTCCCAACTTGAGGGGAAGTGTTGAGTATAAAGGGTATTATGTAATTTTCTATATTTATTGAGACCCTTTGTGATTAGCCTTGTGCTCTTCTCTATAAAAGAGAACCTAAGGTTTCTTTTGAGTTAAAGGAAAACCTTTCCTCCTCACAAATTCAATTTGATATAAAGTTTGAATATTTGAATTTGACTCTCTAACAATTTAATAAGGAATGCTTTTCAAAAAAACTATTTGATAAGGAATTCTTTTTCAAAAAAAATTATTTGATAAGGTTCCATTAAATTCCATATTTAAAATCATTATTTTGATCCAACATATAAATCCTACGATTCAAAATAAATCCATTGAACACTAACTTCTAAATTTGTCAAAAAAATACACATCATAAGGGAAGAAGCAATCCTCACAAGACAACCCAAAAAGAAGATAGGAGCCCATCAAGGACTTGGAATCAAGCTACCTTAAGGCAGCTTTATTCCAAGGCAAGCCGCCCTTGGCACGACAAGGCTCGGAGGCTTCCCGACAACCTATTGGGTCAAATCCCGAGACTTGCTAACAAAATCCACCAGGCCAAAGAACAAACCAATGGACCAACCATCACGTGGCCTCGAGCACCAGCAGGGCTGAGGTAGTAAAAGCCAACGTTGCTATACAAGAATCGTGGTGATGGCACGAGGATGGAGGTATCAATATGGTCAACGAGACAATCCAAAGGATTACATTCTCAATATAAGTAACCCTGACCATTATTGGTTTCATTCTCAAGATCCCCTATATACACTCAGGCATCCTGGGAAAGGAGGACACGATCTCTTCTATAGAAGATATTACACTAGTGCATAGTGACGGCAAAAATCCCCTCCCTAGACATACACCCTTGAGGTGGAACTAAATCATCACTTGGTTGGTCTTTATTCTTCTTTGGCATGTCACAATTTCCCTAGCAAACTCCACCCCATCCAGACTCTCTAAGGCTACCCTCTCAACCTCAGCCTTCTCTTAAACAGCCAGCGCCTCATCCAAATCAGAGTGCAAGGCCCAAGAATCGTGGCAGGCCACATCAGCCCTGGATGATGCCTGCTCAATGGTAAAAGAGGTGCATCGCCTAACCTCGAATCAAAGGGCAACAAACAAACCACCATTGTAAAGGATATCTTGCCCCATCACCTCCACCTGCAAATAAGAAGGTAAGGTTAAAATTGACAACTAGGAAAGGAGCCACTGCCAAGGATGCATACCACCCGGAGGCAATTACGATACACATGCCATAAGTTCGAAGGCGAACAAGGCAAAGAAATCCACTCAAGGTTGGACGAGCAAATCCAACACCTTATTCACGGTTCAAAGGCCCATCCGCTTGGAAGTGTTGAGACGGACCTCCAGGAATTTGTGGGACAAACCAACCTTAGAGGCCCGCTCCCACAGTGCGTGTACCTGTTGAATTACAGCCGCCTTCGATGAACCAACCCCCACATTCCACACACAAACAAACTTGCACTCCCTTTCTTCTCACACAAGACGCATCTCCACCTCCTCACTCCCAAAAGGCAAACGAGACGAAAGGCACAACACGAGCAATTGCAACGACACCTTCAACTGACCAGAGGTCAAGAAAGAGTGAAAGGGACAAGGAGAGCCTCTAGCCCTCATACAAGGACCTTACACCTTGTGAAAGGAAAGAGAGGGCCCCAAAAAGAGAAGACCAAACCCCCAAGGCCTCCGCCTCCTACAATAGCGAGGCAATACCCCACCCCAATGACAACACCTAAACATCAATAGGCATGCCTGAATGGGACCACTCCTGACCGAGGGCTAGGTGCCCAGAGCGATCAGCATGAATTTCCACTCTAAGGCAATCACATGGAGCAAGCCCTACCCCTGCACAGATAGATGACTCTGGCAAGTCGCCAATGGCAATGTGACGCAGCCACCCTCGCGTCAAGGCCCGACACGGAGCAAACCCAGCTTGAAGATCACGAGCCCACCTCTTCGACGAGGGCCCTTCCTCAACTGACGACAAGCAAGAGCCCCTCCTTTGCGAAGATCTCTCAAGACGCGAGGAATAGAGCACAATAAAACCTACAAAACACAAATCCAAGTTAGGGACTAGCCTACCAACCAATCCCAATGACACCTAAAAACAAAAACAAGAGAAAAGGTAGGACCTCCGAAGCAATCCCCCAAACAAGGCGGCACGACCGAATGAGGTGAGAAAATGAAACAACCTAAGGAGCAGGCCATCACCCAATGGGAATAAATATTGCCTAGCCAAAGACACGGAAGCGTGGGAAGCACCAACCCCCCAACGAATGCTCACCTGTAAATCGTGAGAAAGGGCAAATGCAGCATCACCTCATAAACAAAAAGCTACCTTTTTTACCTCAGTTGATGGACAACATCCTACACCCCGAATGGGAGACAACCCAAGCAACCCTAACAATAGCCAGCCAATTCAAATAACCAACGATCCCTAGGCAAACTCAGAGGAGTCAACGTGGAGAAGCCACCTCTGAGCAAGACCCACCAAAAGGTGAAAAGCCGCATCTCGGCCACCTACACAGTCATCATGTTAGCACTTCAATACGACATGACGTGCACAAAATCATTGGCTTAAGAGGGTGTGGCGCACACCATACCCCAAGCCTCAGATGCCCAATTGATGCCACCCCAACATCAACTACCTACCGACGACGAAAAACGTAAGGTGACGAATGATCACCATCCACCCATAGCCTTCAGCAAGGCAATCATATAACAAGGGAAACACCTTACAAGAGCACAAGGACCCAACAAAATAAGGACGAAAAGACCTCCTGCCTCAATACAGAGGCAGTCAAGCCATTACAAATTCCCTCCCCTCGAGAGAGGGGACGAAAAGACCTCCCACCTCAATACAAAGGCGGTCAGGCTGCCACAAAATACCTCCCCTCCCCCAAGAAGAGTAAGGATGAAAGGATTGTCCACTGCAGTAAAGTAGCCGGCAGGTCATAACATCAGTAGATCTCGTCGAACAAGAAATGCAAGGCCCTGCAGCACGCACAAGGAGACAGAATCACCCCAACCAATCACCCCGAAAGTAAAGGCAAACAAAAGCCCCAACTACCCAACAAGAAAGCAACACTGTTGCCCTGCCCATTACGAGAGACAGTCAAAGAGGAACTACCCAAGCAAGGTGGAGGCATAAGCATGACACAAAGGGTCATACCTACGTATCGAAGGTTGTACCAATGCTTGACCCATGGAAAGATACTCTAATATCGTTAGCACACCCGACACACCCAAAGAATCCGCCCAAAGAGCCACATCCTTTCAATACCCCTGAGAAGAAAATCAACAAGGACACAGAGGAACAATAATCAAGATTTCGTCAACATGTCACTTGTATGCAGGCAAAATGGGGGTTTTACTTGGAGAGCCATGTCGACACCATAATGAAGTCAAAATGCAAGGATGCCGACGACATGCCGATAATTTTGAAGCATTTCGACCATGTCAATGGCATGTCGGCAATGCTGCTGCTGGCCTGCCGTGCTGTTGTCGTTCTCACGCTGCTACTGTTACTGCTATTGTGCATTGTGTGTGCGACTCACAACGTCACATAGGTCTCTTTGTTTGGTCACAACTCACATGGTGATGCCACGACGGTGGACGGGAGAAGGGAAAAGGTTCACAGTCCTCTACTTTTAAATTTCTTTACTACAGTTTACCACACAAACTATATATTTAAATCTATCATCTTTGATTCTTTCATTGTTAAATTTTTTGTATTCATTAATTTAATTTGGATGGTAATTATCTAATATTTGATTATTAAACTTGAACATGGTATCTAATATAAGACTCTTATTCTTACATAAATCAACTTAAGCTTGTGATTTTCTTGAAAGTTATATCATTTTCACTACTACCATTTTTGTTGGCATGCATCAGTATGCCTTCGGCATGACCTCAACATGCCTTCAAAATAGACTATTTTAGACTCAACAAAATCATTGATTTCTGTTGTAGAAATACAAGTGTTTCCACAGCATGCCCTCGACTTGCCTCTGAAATACGTACTTAAAAATTTATCGAAACATCGAAATTGACATTTAAAACCTTGTAGGGAAAGCACCTACCCCCCACCCAAGCTAAGGGATAGTTGCTAGGGGCAAGGGGAACCCCCGAAAGGAGGGGACACCAAAAGAGAACTTTTACTCTCACAGCCAGCATACTGAAATTACAAGAGTGGGGACAACTGATAAGGGAAAAAACAACCCTCGTAAAGTAGGCCCAACCCAAAACCAAGCTGCCTCAAGGCAAGCCTCCCCTTGGATGGTAGGTCTCGTGGGTCGACTCAACAACATATTAGGTCAGACCTCAAGACTCATCGAAAAAATTCGCCAAGCTAAAGAACGAACCAACAAACTAACCACCATGTAGCCTCAAGCACTGCTAGGACCTAGATAGTGAAAGCCAGCACAACAGTACAAGAATCGAGGTGACGGCACGAGGATAGAGGCATCGGCGTGGTCAACAAGATAATCCAAAGGATTATGATCTCAATATATGTAACCATGATCATTATTGCTTTCATTCCCAAGATCCCCTATATAAAGGACACTCAGGCATCCTAGGAAAGGGGAGTACGATCTCTTGTATAGAAGATACTACACATATTGAGGGTAAAAATCCCCTCAAACATACACCCTTGAGGTGAAACTGGGTCACCATTTGGTTGGTCTTTATTCTTCTTTGGCATGCCACGATTTCCCCTATTCTTCCTATCTGAGGCTCGATCAACACCTTTAAGGAATATCTCAAATTGATAGGGGAGTTGTTTGGTAGCAATTGGTCAAGTTATTTTCTATGGGGCTAAGGATGGCATAGACTAGGGACAACAAAGGTTGGGTTGGGGTGGTTCTTTTTCCCTTTAGGTGGTAGTTTAAGTTGACTAACTTACATTTTGCTTTTTAAGAGATAGTTGACTTTCAAATGGGAAAAATAATATGAGCCACATATATATGCACAAAAAAATTTCTGTTAAACAACCTATGCATTATTTGAATCAAAGAGGATCTTTTCGAATCTAACCCCAAAAAATTGTTTGATTCATTAAGCTATCAATTTCCGTTATGACTTACAAGATTTATATTCAATTCATTTCATTGAAATTAAATTTTTTCAATTCTATGAACATGAAGTCAAGTCAGATTTAAATAGTTGGATTCTAATAGCAGCCCTACCCCTTTGTTATCCTGATTGCCATTACACCACCTCACCACAACCCAAGATTCTTCCTCTTTGATCCTTTATATATTTTCTTTCTTTTTCTTTTTCTGTAACGGCTCTTTGATCCATTAATGTCACTCTCATGCTTCCCTTCAAAAGTTTATCCCCACCCAGTCACCTGCCTCTTCACCCATTTTCTTGTCTGCCTTTTTTTTTCTGAGAAAAAGTGAAATATGAAAACAATGGCCATCCCCTATATTAAGCTGCCAATGAAATTACAAAAAACAATTATAAGGAAACCCAAAGAACTTTACACAGGGCACACATTTTCACAAAAGCCTTTTCCACCTAAAATCACACCATTCCTTTGCAGCCAAATAATCTAACAAAAATCAAGAACGATGCTGCCCCCTCTTTCCTTGATCTATAGGTCCCTTCTAAAAGTTCCTCAAAAAGTCTGAAGCAGAAGTTCCCAACCAACTTAAATTGGACCTCTCCAAAATGTTTTTTGCAAATGCACTAGAAAAAAATAAATCACAATCTTCCTCTGCTTCATGGCAAAGTTGGCAGCTAGGATTGAGTTGCAGTGCAATCTTCCATGTGTACACCTTTGTCAAAAGCCTCTTACATCACAGTTGCCATGCAAAAATTTAAATAGCAAGGGCACTTTGACCTTCCAAAGGAGCTTGCAGTCTCCAAAAAAATCCTCATGCCCATCTTGCATTGGTGTTGAAAGGCAATCATAAGCATATTTGATATAAATACCTCTCTCCATAGTGTGGCCGTACTCCCCCAACTCCTAAAGTGAGATGGATTCTTCTAGTCTCTAAATCCGATAAATTTTCTACCAGAAGCAGGGCCCAAGAGTCACCTCTTGCACCCCAGTAATCAACCAAGAGGAATTATGATTGGTGGAAAGGGCAAAAAGCCTGGAAAACCTATCAACCAGAATCCCTCTTCCTGTCTAATCATCCAGCTAAAAGCAACAATAAAATGCCATCATCGAGCTTGGGCATAAAGAAAGGAATAACAAGCAGGATCACTTGTAGCAACCCCTTCCAAAAAGTAGAGGCACCTCAAGCAAAAATGATGGAAGGCAGCAGATGATCTCCATTGCCCGAGTATTTCACTTTGTGACAAACACATTATTCATTGTTTGCAGGTTCAACACCCTCAAACCACCATCAGCCATTGGTCTACAAACATCATCTCACGCAACCATGGATAACCCACAACCTTCTGCTTTTGTTCCTGTCCAAAAGAATCTGTCTCAACCGGCCCAACTCCTCCACTTTATGTTTTTTTTTTGGAAAGGGGAAAGGGTGGTTATCAAGTTGATAACCACCCAGATTATATTATTCAAAAGCTGTAAAAAGCGGCAAGAATTTCATATTGTTTGCCCAGAACCTCATAAGAGTAGCGATACAAGAAATAAAATTTTTAAGGTACGGGTGCTGCCTTTTGATGATAGTCACATTTCTTCCAAGCCATATTCCCCAAAGTATCGCTAAAACATTGGCTTTTTCCTTCTTTGTTATGTATGAACATGATCCTCCATTGTTGCTCCCACTCCTAAAAGATCTCCAGAAAGCATCCCAGTCATAATGCATTATCCAAGACAACCGGAAATGCCCTCACACCTGTGCCAAGAACGAGCAATGAAAGAAAAGATGATCAATATCTTCCTCTGCCCCTTGACATAGCAGGCACATCTCATCTACCTCTACTACCCATCTAGCTCCTTGTGTTTTTGTCATCAGCCTTTCTCTTCTAAGCAACCAAGCAATAATCTTTATCTTCAAAGGGTAAGCTACCGACCAAATCTACCTACAATCCCTAAGAAAATCAACATTTGTCACCACTCCTCCATTACTCAGTCTCCCGTAAGCTTTCCTAACAGTGAACTCACCCTCATCCCATATAAAACCATCCAATCCCCCCTCAGGACTATAATCCTCTAACTCCTGGCAAATGACTGCAACTCCTCAAATCTCTGGTCAAAAAGGTTTCCAACAAAGGTGGGATTCCAGACAATGATTTAAATGCCAACGGCAAGGGTATTTCAGCAAGGAGGTCGTGCCAACACAATAGAAGTGTCGATTTACAGGTGTGCCGCCGGCATGCCGAAGATTTTGGTGACATGCCGACAACTGCCGATGGTTTCAGTAGCATGCCGGTAAGGCAGGAGTTCTGGATTCAAAAAATTGGTCTGGCGGGAGGGTTTTTTTTTTAATTTCGAAAATCTGGAGGGAACTAGGGAAGGCTGGAACACACACACATGAGAGGGTTTTTTTTATTTTGGAAATCTGGAGGGAACCAGGGAAGGCTGGAACACGAACACACACAATTTAGGTGAAATTTTAGCATTTTTACATTATTTTTCGTATTTTTGTGATTTTTGTCGGCAAGTCGTCAGCATGCCCTCGGCATTCCCACGACGTGCCCTCGGTATGCCCATTGGCATAGTCATTGAAAAATGGGCATTTCCATAGCATGCCTTCGACATGCCCATGCAATAAACACTTTGAATTTTATCGGCACGACGTCGAAATCGACATTTCGAACCTTGATTCCAGAAATCCTCCCAATAGTCACCTTAGCCTGCTAGTCCGCAACCAGTGCAAACAATCTAGGGAATATCTCCCCAAGCTTTCCTCGCCTCATCGAGTCATCCAACCAAAATCAAAAGGAATCGCCTGCACCTACCACCAAAGAGAAGAAATTGTGTAGCTTTAGGATCACCAAATATAGGCCTTTAATAAAATGAGAAGCACCAACCTACTGCAAATCTAGCAACTCCCAACTCATAGAAGTTCCATAACAGGCCTCTATAACCCTTACAACTAAATCTTATCTACACCCCAAAAGCCTCACAATCCATTTTGTCAGGAGACTATCATTCATTTTCCTCGCAACCCTAACTCCTAAACCACCATTATCAGAAGATCTACAAACATCCTCCTGGGCAACCAACCTAGCACCTTTTTCATCTGACCCAAAGCTAATCCAAAAGAAATCCCCCATCAAAGTCGAGATCTTCTCAATATTTTGCAACATCCGCAACACGGAGGTAAAGAAAGATAGCATTGAAGCCAACATCGCCTTCAAGAGAATCAACCTGCCCCCCCTAGAAAGGGTTTTAGAAGCCCAACCTCCCAGCTTCCTCTCCAGCCTCTCAATTAGAGGCCTCCACTCAGATAAGGGGATCCTTCTACCTGATAGAGGTAAACCCAAATAGGAGATTAGAAGGGATCCCTCCGAAGTGTGTAGGTACATGCTACATAAAGTACTTTGTTGTACTGACATCTAAAAAGGTATAAAGATAGAGTTTGTTAGTTAAACTGAAACCCAATGCCTCTCCAAATAGCTCCAGCATAATTCATATCCTACTTGCCTCCAAGCCAGAGCCTTCTATAAAAAAGAGGGTGTCATCTACATATTGCAACACTTGAATATGACTGTCATTCCTCACAGAAAAGCTAGTAAAAGGTTTCTCTCACAAGCTTTGGATGCAGCTCTTGCCAATGCATTAGCTGCAAGGACAAATAACATCGGAGCCAATGGTCACCCTTGTCTAACCCCTCTTCTCGGCTGGACCCATCCATCCACTGGATTGCCATTCATAAGGATAGAAAATGAAGTTGTTGTCACACATCACTTTATCCAGTCCACCCAATAAGGGAACCTTCTTCTAATCAAAAAGGCCCAAATAAAAGACCACTTAACAGAATCATAAGCCTTGGTAAAATCGACTATCCAAAGGAAAGCCTTCGTTCGCAACTTCTTCCAGAAAGCCAAGATCTCTGATGCAATCACATACCCATCTAGAATATTACAGCCAAGAACAAAGGCTATCTAAACAGGTGCAACAATCTATCCCAAGACATCTCTCAATCTACTTTCCAGGACCTTCGCAACTATAGTCTATAAGATAGATTACATTGGATAATGCAATCGGTCTATAATCTTGGATGGCTTCTACCCCCTCCTCCAGAAGCAAGAACATATAAAATTTATTAATTCTATTAAAGCCCTGAATACCATCAACAAATTGGTGTATCACCTGCATCACATCATCTTTAACGGTTAACCAAAACTACTTATAAAAGAAGAATGGGAAGCCATCCCGCCTAGGACAAGCATCTGCATTTAGGCCTCAAATAGCCATTCTGATTTCCTCCTCCATAAAAGGGTTGGTAATCTCCATGGCATGGTCTCCAGAAATAGTAGGAATGTCTGCCCCAGCCATCCAACGACTATTCATCCGACTACCTGTAAATATTTGAAATACTCCCAACCACACACGGACTCTCTACCACTAAAATCATTACCATTCACCCCCATATCTTCAATCCAATTTTTCCTTCTCCCTAAGGCCATCAAGTGGAAGAATTTCGTGTTGGAATCTCCCTCTTTATTTCTGCTTGGACTTAGTTTTCTACTCAATCTCATTCTTCTTGTCCTCCATTTGCACCATATGCAGGTGTGCTAATTGCCTCTCCTTTGATAAGATCGATGTCATCCTCCCTGTTTAGGCGAGTGATCTCTACTAAGGCTTCCGACTTCCTCTATTCCTTTCTTCCTTAATATGCTTTCTATAGCTCCACAAGAACGATCTCAAAGCGTGAAGTTTGCCCTATAACTAAACAATCGCAAACCCCTCAACCTAAAAGTATCTCCACTTCACCAAACTCCTGAACCCCTCCTCCAGGAGCCAAGACCACTCAAACTTGAAATATGTCCCACCTCCCCACTCTTTATTCAACTACCACATCGGCAGTGTGTGATTTGAAAAAGGCCTTTTCAATGGTCGCACATATGCCAAGGGAGTAGTCTGAAGAAACTCCACATTAGCTAAAAATCTATCAATTCAAGACATCTATCCTACAGAGCTCCTCCAAGTGTACATGCAAAAGCTAAGAAGCAGATCTTCCAAACCATGCATCGAAAGGAAATCTACAAAAGCCTCAAATCCCTGATCTCCCCCTACCATCCAACCTGTCACCCACTCGCAGCATGATGTTGAAAGCCCCTCCTATAAGCCATGAACAACCTCAAAACTTCTCCTCCACCTAAGCCAAATCTCCCCAAATTCTTACGCAGACTCTATCATCATTTGGGCCATACACTCCAAAAACCACCAGCTTCATTCTGTCACAACACCTCATCAGAAGCACTAACACCACATGGCTACCTACAACTGAATCTTCCAGGCTAAAATCATCCTCAGACCATCCCACGATGATCCCTCCTGGCCTTCCTATCTCATTCAATGCACAGTAGCCCCCCACCAAACCACCACCTATCTCCTTCCATATCTAATTAGTAATTTGTTGAAGCTTAGTTTCCTGCAACAAAACCACCCCCAGCCTCCAAGTCTGGAAGTATCCTCTAAGTGCTGCTCTTCTATGGGGGTCATTGAGCCCCCTCACATTCCAGCAAAGATAGCTCCCCTCCTAGTGCGCTTAAAGCATGGAGCTTCAGCCACGTGTATAAGTTCAGCTACCTGATCCACAATGTGGTCCCTCTCCAACCCAACAAAGTTTCTATCCACACCAGGACGCTCCTTTTACACCACAACATCTTCCCACTCCAGTTGCAGAGAGGCAAGCCTCTCAACCTGCTCCAATCGCAGTTAAAGAGAGGTCAATAGCGTCGCTATTGTCTCACCCCCCTCGACCATGAGCTTGGGTTCATGAGGTCTCCCTTTCAGCCACTCCATAGCATTGCCAAGGTCCAACAAGGCCTCCCCTCCATCGATCTCAAACAAAGATGCTCTCGCTGCGATGCTTGCAGTACTCCTCAACCTTCCTCTATAGGACCATAAAGAACAGTAAAGGACCTTTTAGTGATGACAACGAGGCTTCCACCTTGCCAAGGACAGGGGTAAGGTTGTTCAATCACCCTCGCATGAGATCTGCTCTACCATCGTTGTATCAACTTCAACCTTAGTACTCTGATTCTCCTTTCGCAAGAGTGAGTCAGAGACCGTGAAGCCCCACCCCCCCCCCCCAAAGCGCTGCACCCAAATACACTCGTGATCGGATCCCTAGAATAATGGGATCCGATAATAGGCTCCAGCTCTGAATGACCCGCCTCCTTGAAAGCAACCTCCTTACTCTTCAAACCCCCCCATGCTATTCTCACCAAGGGAAGAGGGATCGTCTTGAAACCTCCCGCCTTCGCTACCGCAATCCATGCCGCTTCCTCCCACCTCAAGCACCACAAAGATCGACTGAGAACCCATCATCTCCGCATAATCAATGCGGCGACGTTTCACCTTTCAAACCCACTTCAACCAGCCTATGGCGATGCCACCCTCTCTCAACCCTCCAACAGCCCCATCCGTAGCCAAGTCTAGCCACCCACCACAAGCACCTACACATACATCTTCGCCGCATGCTTAAGCACCCGAAGCCCGATCACCTACGATGCCCTGCCAAGGCGAATTGTAACCTTCTCGGGAACCCTCCTCCCAAGAATCATTTATACCATCACCGTTAAACATGTCATGTCTCCCTCCACAAGTCTAGGGCTAAAGTAGGTCTTCAATTATGCAAAAGGAGCAATCACCGCCTCCACCACCTCCAACATCCTTAGGCACAATGGAATCCCCGTGATGGCCACCTCAATCTCTACCTTCCAAGGAGGCCTTTCGAAGCTCGCGCCATCATGAGTCGACAACCATCGCCACCGCATGCACCCACCACTGGTCTTGATGACGCAGAACAACAATCACTTCACCTCCTCCATCTTCAGCCCAAACAAAAGGAGCTTCTTTGAATCAAACACCACCATCTTTATCTCCGAGGTCGCGCCTAGCAACCACTCCACTGCTTCCTTCGCCTCAGCCACTTCAACCTCCCCTCGAATGATCTCACCCACCGGAGCCCCCAAGAGAGCTCTAGCCAAAGGCTCAGCCTGTTGTGACCAAAGTGCCTCAACTTCCAACAAAGAGGCTCCTAACGAAGGTGGAGACAAACCATCAACCTTCTTCGATATCTTCTCCTTCCCCAATCTGCCAGGGCAGCAAGCATGGGGGTGCCCAACAACTCCACATCTCAAGCATCGCATTGGGCCTCTGCAAACCTCTACACGATGGCACCAACCAAGGCACTTGAAACACTGAATCTTCCCCTGCTACTCTGGTTACCTCTCCAATAGGAGACAACTGTCCAAGCACCGCAACCACAACCCAACAACCTACCCCTCGGTATCTCACTCATGACACCTATCAGCCTCAACTCCACTTTATGCAGCATCAAAAACACTCAGAGCAAGAAAATAGGAACAGTGGATAACAATGATCACAGCAGAACTGAATAGCCTCCTTTAGTTGGCCTTCTTCCCTTCCAATCTCCTCTCCGTCTTCTCAATAAATGAGTTCCAATCACTAGCTCACAATGGTCCATCTAATAGAGGTAAGCGGTAGCTAAGATACTACACTAGAAGGGAGGTCATAGGTGTCTTAAGAACCATCAAACATCTTTGCGCCTCATCATAATGACATTCTGAAAGGAATGGAAGAAACTTGTCCTCGTTTATCTTCAACCCAGAAAATTCTCCAAATTTCTCGAATAAAATAGATTATTTACCTACTTCCTTGGCACATTTTCTAAAAAGTTGTCCTCTGTGTATTGTAAAACTAGAACTAAGTTATGCACCTCCCTCAGACTGAAACCACAAATAAAACCATTGGGACATGCAGCAAACATGCATACAGCTAAGGAGTCGACAACAAGAACAAAGAGTAACGTTGCAAAGGGACAACCCTGTCTGACTCCTCTCTGTAGCCAAATCCATCCTCCTTATCATTTCCCATTAATTAACACTATGAAAGAGTTGGCAACAATGCAATACTTCATCCAAGCAATTCATTCATCTGGGAAACCACACAAACATAAAGAAGTCCAAAAAAAGGATCAACCCAAAGTGGTCATAAGCTTTGGCAAAATCCACCTTCCATAAGAACCATTTAGATTTGTTCCTTGTCTAGTAACTTTCTTTTTAGCCATTGTTATACCATCAATTAGGTGCCTCCCCTTAGTGAATGTTGTCTAAATCAGGAAGGCCAAGTCATCAATTGCTTCCTTGAGCCAATTTGGCAAAACCTTGGCAACAATAAAATAAGTTGCATTAGAAAGCAAGATGGGGCAAAAGACTTCAAGTCTTTCTAGGAATCAAGGAGGAGGAAGAGCAAGATTAGTTTGTCCTTTCAAAGCCACAACCGCCATCGCAGAATTCATGTAAAATATACATGAAATTCTTCCCAGCGATGACCAAAACTCCCTAAAAATGACTTCTCCCCATTCAGTCACCTTAAAGTATCTTCAACCTCTATCTCTATAAAGAGGCGCAGAAGAAAATCTACCAGCTCCCTATTAATCATGGATGTGCCCCTTGCCTGTTCATCTCCTCCTATCGTCGTCAACTCCTCATGAATGTACAAAAATGTCCAGCCACAAAAGCCCCAAGTTCCTCCCTTTCCATTGCATTCTCTATCATTAACCTAAAAAGATCCTATGAATTCCTCCTCCGGCTCCCATTAACAGCCATATGGAAGAATCTGATGTTGTTATCGCCCTCCTTAAGCGATAATTGCCTCAATCACCACCTCCATTCTACTTCCTCTTTCTCGTCTTCTTGCACCACCACTTGTGCCTTCTTTCTATCCCTAGCTCTTTTTACCATCACTACTGTCAAATCAAGAGCAGGCGCATTCCACCACCAATCCTCTACTTTCTCCTTGAAATAAGGTTCCAATAACCAAGAGCATTCATACTTGAAACAAGTGGAAGGTTGAAGAGATTCGTTGGACTTCCAGGTAAATGAGGAGTGATCAGAGAATGGTCACACAACTTCCTCTACTGCTCCAAAAAGAAAAACCTCCATGAAAACCACAGAGGCAAGGAACTTAACTACCTTTGACCTTAAGGTAAGAGTAGCTGTACTCCACATTAAATGTAAATTACTCAAGCTCCTTTCCAGCAAGTTAAGCCTGGTCATAAGTGCTCAAAACTCTAAGAAACCAACCTCACTGACACCACAGTCTGTTCTCGTGTAATATTAAAATCATCACCAGTAACATATGGTGTCTCCTGGCTCCCCAATGAAGGAAATGGTTGAATGGATATCCTCCTAGATCTACAGCCAAGGATCTAGAGTAACAGGATGATATACACTAACTACGCAAAAAACAAAACCATCTAACTTCCCTTTCAGGTGAACACTGCAATGTGTCTACCCAACCATCAAAATGCTCAAACAAATCACCATTTAATGTCAATAGCAAACCTCTTGACCTCCCTGAAAAGGGAACAGAAATAAATTTGTTAATGAATCTGTCTACCACCACCATCCATTCCCTCAACTCCCAGTTCTCAACCTTGGGTTCTTGCAGAAATGCCAAATCAATAGACCACCAACCCAAGTACCTTTACAATACTTCTTATACATGGGTTTCTCGACCCCTGACATCCTAAGAAAGAATTTTCATGGGTTTGATTGATCCTTCCTCAACAAACCCCCACCCCCAACACCTTAGCCAAATGCTCCTCCCTGAGTCTCACTAAGGGGAGTTCTCCAGTATGAGACTTTAATCCACACCTATCCGAACTCCCTATCACAACTCTATTGTCACTGGAGAAGTCCCCACCTAGGAAGAAATTGGCTCCAGGTTCAAAGCATTTGATCATCACCCCTACATAGCTGTGGAGCATAGCTCCTCCATCAAGTTTCCTTCCTCCAGTTTCAATACTCGTACATGCAAATCGAGATTAGTAAGAAGAGACTTCTACCGAAGAGACTTCAACTCCCATCAACCCAATAAACCTAGGGCACCTCCAAGCAAAACTGCCACCAGATTGGTAAGAAGGGTTCAAATGTTGAGCTTTCAAACTTGAATCTGCTTAGGATCCGCAAGCACACCAAGACTTGATGGGGCTCCCAACCCACATGCAGAGCACGCAGCGCAATAAAAGACCCCACAAACTCGCTGCCCAATGACGAATTTTCTTCTCTTTCCTAATGTGAATCAATAACCACACTCAAGATACAAGATGCATAATCCAAGCATCATTCTAGTGCACAACCACAAGTCCTCCCCTACAATATTCAATGACTCAAAAACTTGCCTATCGTGCCTCCACCACAATGGCACCCAAACCTGCCATCCACTCAGCCCTCCAACAATCACTGTCTGAGAAGACGGGCTTCTCCCAACAGATGAGGTATCAAACTACTCAAAATGCACAACTGAGGCTTTTTCATCCATTGAAGAACTGTTAAGCATTGAAGCTCTCCTCCTACCTTCATCTCTACCTTCACAATCAGACATTGTAGGTCCACCTCATGCAACTTACCCCTGATGCACCCCTCTAGATTTTTGAAAGAGGAGACCAAGGCCTCCAGGACCTCAGAGCATCTCAATTGCAACAGAATCCCCAAGTTGTAGAAGGCTATCATTGGTGCTTGATGAACTTGATCACTTAAGGCTCCATGTAATTTGTGCAATACCTCCCACGTATGGACCCAAAGCAACATCTCAACATAGAGAAAGCAAGGCACATGCCACACATCTCATATCCGAGCATCCTTTTCCTAAAAGTTTTCCTTCCAAAATCACTTCCAAGCTCCACGAAAGCTATCTTCCTTACTGTTGTGTCATTGTGGCATCTGCATCCCTCCAAGAAGGAACCTCTAAGATAGCATCTCACACCAAACGTTCTTCGAGCAATTGTTCAATGCGTTAGATGTTGATCAGCCAAGGAGCTTTAACCGCTAAAACCTTCTCAAAACTCACCGAAATGTGACATGGACAAGGGACTCTCTGATGTCCTATGCTACCATAGTGAAGGTATTTTACCAGGTTGCAAGAAGCTCACACAGCCTAACCTTGACCCAAGCAATGAAGGCATATAGGAGATCTTCCATTTAACAGGCAAGCATGTAGAGGAGTAGATAGATACATGGAACTCTTCTTACTGCAGCAACATCTTCTCACGATTTCCCATGCATCTCCATCTCCCTGCCTACTGGATTCCTCATCCTTTCTTCCCTCTTCCCCCTGTAGGCATCCAGGTTTCCCAATCTTCCATAGCCAGCCAATCTAGCCCTCTACACCTGAAGTCATTTAGGATTTCACATGGTCATGATTCGTCCTAGTCTCCCCAAAGTCATCAATCCTTGAATCCTCTCTACATCACCACTATTATCTCTGGCCAAAAAATTAATGTGATTTTGTACTTTTTTTCTGAAAAGAGAGGCTGATAACCACCCAGAAATTATATTAATAGGGCTCATAAACATGGCTAGATTACGAGTTTCAAGCCCAAAAATTAGACAACAATGACATGCAAGTAATAAAATCCACAGGATAAGGGCGCTAGCTCTTCAAAATAACAACATTCCTTCCTAGCCAAATGCCCTATGAGACTGCAAACGCCCTTGCCTTTTCCTTTGTTCTAAACAGATTTTGAAACCCCCCCAAAAACACCACTCCTGAGGAACCTCTAGAAATCAACAAAACTTGAATGCTCTAGCCACTCACAGGTAAAATGTCTCCACACACATGCAGAAAATGAGCATCCAAAGAATAAGTAGTCCACATCCTCCCCTACCACACAACAAAGCAGACAAGTCTTCTTTGCCTTCAACACCCATCTTGCTCTCCACATTCTTGTCGTAAGTCTACCTCTTCTTAACAACCAAGCAAAAATTTTTACCTTCAATGGACAAGAGGCTGACCACATCTGTCTAAAATCCCTGATGAAATCCACATCTTTCATTAGTCCACCATCTCCCAGCCTTCTATAAGCCTTCCTAACAGAAAACTCACCATCATCCCACAAGAAAGAATCTATTCCACCTTTCAGTTGATAACCATCTAAATCCTGCAACAAAGTTTGGAGCTCCTATGTCCACTGATCCAATAAGTTGCCAAGAAAGGAAGGGCACCAAGAACCATCCCAACAATCAGCCACCTTCACCTCCCCAGAGGTAACCATAGCAAATAGTCTTGGGAACCTATCTTTCAACTTCCCCTAGCTCATCTAGTCATCCAGCCAAAAATGGAAACAAACACCCGTACCAATGTAGGGAGTAAAGAAACCTCGTATCTTGGGCACCACCAATGACAGTCCTCTAAGAAAATGAGACGCACCACTTGGAGGAGATGACAGGAAATCCCAACTCATGATGTTGCCATAGCAAGCATGAACAGTGTTCCCTAAGAATTCATCTCTATGTTCAAAGAGTCTGCTAATCCACTTATTTCCCAAATCTCTAACCCCTAAACCATCATCCTTCATAGGCTTACATACCTCCACCTAGACCACCATTTGTGCACCTTTCCCTACCGATGCATAGTTCATCCAAAAGAAATTTCTCATCAGACTCAAAAACTTCTCTATCCTCTGTTATAGCTTCAAAACAGATGTAAAATACAAAGGCATGGAGACAACATTGCCTTCAGAAGCACCAGCCTTCCCCCGCTAGAGAGAGCTTTGGATGCTCAGCCCGCCAACCTCCTTTCCGACATGTCAATCAAGGGGAGCTAATCCTGCATACAGACCCTCCTGTCTGTCAAAGGGAGGTCAAAATAAGAGATCGGCAAGGAGGATCCACCCTCTGTGCAAAGAGTCGTATCGCACCTGCTAGCCTCTTCCACTGATCTACATATGGACAAGTGTTGAGTTTAAGCAATTTATCTGCATCCCCAATGCCTCACCAAACAACTCCAATAAAATACACATCCTTTTTACCTCCACCTTGGAGCCCTTCACAAAGAACAATGTGTAATCTGCATACTGAAGCATTGCCCATCCCCCATCGAGAAGCCCTTTATTGGATTCCTCTCACATGCTCTAACAGTAGATCTCACCAATGCATTTGCTGCAAACACAAATAACATAGGTACCAAAGGGCACCCCTACCTAACACCTATCCTTGGTTGAATCCAACCACCTGCTGCATTTCCATTAACAAGAATAGAAAAGAAAGTTGTTGTCATGCACCTCTTCATCCACACCATCCACCAAGGAGGGAAACCTCTCTTTACCAAAGAGGCCCAAATAAATGACCACTGCACCAAGTCGTATGCCTTCTGAAAGTCCACCTTCCAAAAGAATGCCTTTTTCCTTTCTCTCCTCCAGAAAGCAAGAATCTCGGGCGCAATAACTATGAAGAATAGGAAGCGCCCAAGGGGTCCCAGCCCTAAGAGAATTTTGGTGTGGCTTTTGGTCCAAGTTTGGTATCTTTTAGTTTGGTATATTTAATTTTTTAGAAAGTGTTTTTAGAGGGTTTGTTCTTTAGGAGATTTGATTTAATTGAGTTTGTTTCTTACTTTAGAAGATATGTTCTCTCTATAAAAAGAGAGCCTTCTTGTAATTGTTTCCCTTGAGTTAATGCAACAATTCTTCCAAGCATTCCTCCAACTCTTCTCCTCTCTCTCTATTTACCGCCGGCTGCCCTTCTTCCTCTCCCTATTTCACGCCAAAACAACCCACACAGGGACTGTTTCTCCACGCCCACGTTGCAACAGCTTCCACATGGTATCAAAGCCTATGATTTAGGCTCCTTGGCAAACGCATATCCAAGAGAGAGAAGAACATGCATAGAAGAGAATTTACTTTTCTTGTGCATGCTCTCATTACAATAAGACCACACATATGTAGTCTTCAACAAATCCTCCTTATCACATCCAGCACCTTATGCAGAGGAAGATCGTAGATTGAAAAGGATGGCCGACACTGAAGCCTCATTGACGGCAGGAGAAGGCAAGGTGGTTGTTCAAGGAACAACCATCAAGCTTCAAAACGCTTCCAACTACATCTTATGGGCCTGTGCCTTCAAGATATTCATCGAGGGCCAAGACAAGCTCAACATACTTTTAAAGGAAGCATCGGAGAACAAAGATGGAACCAAAAAGAAGCTTGAAAAGGAGAACTACGTGGTCATGAACTGTCTCATGAACTCCATAGATTCAGCCATCGCCTCAAACAAACTCTACAAAAAGAGCGCATTCGAGATTTGGACGGCCTTAAAGAAAAGGTACATCTAAAAATCTAATAATGCTTGTAGTATTAATCTTTCCACTCTTATATAGACAGTTAATCAGGGAGATCTCTCCTTAACTAAGTATTATGAGAAGATGGAAGCCTTATTCGAGGAGTTGGACATCTACGAGCCAATTTATTGTAACAAATAGGGGGAGGCACGTGCGGTTTGGCTGGCTGCCAAGTTTTTATCGAGGTTGCATCCTTGTTATCGAGCTGCTCGTGATCGGATCCTCGCATCCAATGGGAAAATGGATCTCGAAACCATCTTTAGCCGTCTTGAGAAGATGGAAGTTCCACAAGTTGAGAGCACGCCAAAGGGCGACAACTCTGCCCTTCTGATTCCAGAGACACATGCAGGGCGTGAAAGAGGATGTGGCCGAGGCCCAGGCCAGGCCTATCCTCAATGCCAGTATTGTGGACGCACCAATCATCTATAAGAGAGATATTAGGACAGGTTTAGGAGATCTCACTGGAGGGCTACTAGCATCTCATGTGCAGACTCTCTCATGCCTGCCAACCTTGAAAATAGCAGGGCTATGTTTCAAGAAGAAAATAAGACGACGGCAGTCACGACTAAGGTTTTAAAAAACGCGAGGCAATACTAAGGCAATTTGCCTTTATCAAGGCAAGGCGTAAGCCTTGAGGCAGTTGAGGTGTAAGTCTCAAGTTTTGGATGAAAAATAAGAAAAAATAGCATAAATATATACTTGTTAAATAATAATAATGGAAAAAAAGTAAAAAACTCACATCCATGCCATTTTTGCTCTATCACGACATTTAAAGAGTAAAATTAGATAAGAGATGACATTTAATCAAACCTCCAAATATTATAGAAAATTAGAAATTAAATTTATCAAAACTCCAAAATGAGTTAAAAGTTCATATAATGAGCATTATCAAAGTAAACCAAATAAATATGATGAATTATATTGACTCTACCCATTATCTATAAAAAAAAATCCAATTGTCATAACTCAAATCATAAGTGTTGAGCCTAGGGATGTATTTACTATTTTACATTATTTTCGGATGGCTATGTAATTTTCCCAAACCACTCTATTATAAAAGAGAGGCTAAGGTTTCCTTTCATCACATGGTATCAGAGCAGTGATCCTAGGATGGTGCTCTAATATCCCACCAAATACCCACCCAAAAGATGATCGAAGCACCAATAGAAAGGTGATTCGATGGAGAAACAAGGCCGAGATTGCAGCAGCAACAACAACATGGGAGAAACATCTCCCAATGCCGTCGTCGCTGCTACAAGGCCAGTCAGTGCCATCGGCAGTGCTGCCAGTGGACGCAACGTCACCGCTGCTATAGGGCCTGCCGATGTAGCCAGTGCCACCGACGTCGTCACTGGAGGCCTGCCGACAGCCTTGAAGGCTGGCAGGTGGCCAGTGGTTCCCATCCTGGATGTTGTGATCAGTGTAATGAGCCTTCTCCCACGTTTAGTGCATGTAGTGATGAGTCTTCTCTCACCTTGGTTGATGAATCTTCCTTTATTAAGCATGATAAGTCATCTCTCATGCAAGGAGGATGTGATAGGGTCGCTTGAAAGGCCCGTTTTAGACCTACAAGGGAATCGAAGAAGAAGGGGACCAGAGGCACGTGGATAGTTGATTCTAACGCCTCTATACATCTCACAGGCAATGTTAAGCGATTGGTGAATCCCAAAAATCCACGTGGCATCAGAAATGTTAGAGTGGCCAATGGGGCCACGTCACCAATCACAACGGTTGGAAGTGTACATGCATCCTTGAAGATGATGATTAAAGAAGTTCATTGTGCTCCTGAGTTTCCAATGAACCTATTGTCCGTAAGTCGCATCTACAAAGACCTTAGGTGTCGTGTAGTATTTGATGAGGTACACTGCTACTTCCAGGATCGTAAGACAAGAGAGATTATAGGCAGGGGTATAGAGCAAGATGGTATTTATTACCTCGACACACCCACTCTGTTTGCTGGAGCCATTTCCATAGCCACTAATCTTTGGCTAAGGCACAGGAGACTTGGACACCCATCTCTTAAGAAGATGCACCAGATGTATCCTAATCTTCCAGACTCCTTGACTTTGGAGTGCAAGGATTGCCACCTTAGGAAGCATCACGGGAGTACATATCCACAAAGAGACGCTAGGGTGAGTATTGTTCCCTTTTCTCTTGTGCAATGTGATGTCTGGGGGCCATCTAAAGTACCTACTCCAAGAGGACATCGGTATTATGTAGTCATTGTGGATGATCATAGTCGTCTTACTTAGGTTGAGATTCCTCATATTATACAACAGTTTCTCTCAAAGGTTCAGACCCAGTATGCTACCAGCGTCAGGGTTTTCCACAGTGATAATGCACTAGAGTTTATGCAATGAGATGTACATGGGCTTTTCTCTTCTACAGGCATATTATTCACCGAACATTGTGTGCTCATACATTCCAGCAAAATGGTGTGGCCGAGAGAAAGCTTTGACATCTTAATATTGCCAGGACCTTGATGATTCATATGAAGATTCCTAAATAGTTTTGAGGATATGCTATACTTACTGCGACACATTTGATTAATCGGGTACCTTTGTTTGTGCTTGGAGGACAAATTCCATAGCAAGTGATCTATCTAGATTATGCCAGGCCCTTTGCTCTTCCATTGAGGATTTTTTAGTGTACTTGTTTTGTACAGGCATATGGCAACCAAGACAAGGTTTCACCCCAGGCAGTCAAGTGTGTCTTCCTTAGATATTCCAGAACCCAAAAGGGATACAGGTGTTATGACCCCATCCGCAGGAAATATATTGTTGTAGCATATGTTACTTTCTTTGAGAAGATCCAATATTTTTTAAAAGAAGGAACCTCTATATAGGTCACTTTAGAGGAGACACAAATTTATCATTGGAGACCACAGATTTCGTCTGATTCTGTGACTCATTATATTATGACAGATGAGAGTGGCTCAGATAAGGAGGAGCAACCAGTTCAAAAGAAGTCCAGTAGAGCATGTACTCTTCACCCTTTATCTTAGTATACAGGTGTTGCCCATCTGGAGGATGGGATTCATCAGTTTGCTTCAGCCATTACCACAGCTGTTATGCCTAGAGATTTTGTTCAAGCCTCTCAGGATTCTAGGTGTCATGCAATAATGGATAAAGAGATGCATGCACTACAGTCTCGAGAGACATGGGATCTTGTACCATGTCCCCTAGTGCTATTGCTGTTGATTGTAGATGGGTTTGTTCCATCAAGTATAGAGCTGATAGGACTGTGGATAGATATAAGGCCAGGCTTGTTGCCAAGGGCTTTACCCAGACCTATGGGATAGAGTATCTTGAGACCTCTCCTATGACTTGTATTACATCTATCAGGATCATCATCTCAGTTGCTGTTGTTAGGAGTTGGCCATTGTATCAGCTGGATATTAAAAATGCATTCTTATATGGTGACTTATCTGAGGAGGTATACATGAGACAACTACCAGGTACAATACTCAGAGGGAGCTTGTTTGTCGCCTAAGGAAGGCTATACATAGTTTAAAGCAGAGTCCTCGTGCCTGGTTTAAGAGGCTTAGCTCAAAGATTAAGAGAATTGGATTCCAGTGCTCCAGCCCAAACCATTCTATATTTGTTAGGAAGACTATGTATGGTAATCATGAGTGAGTTGTCATTCTTGTTGTTTATGTAGATAACATGATTTTTACTGGAGATGATCATGATGGAATTATCCAGACCAAGTCCTTTTTACAGTCCACCTTTGTCACTAAGGACTTGGGTGATCTTAGATATTTTCTGGAGATCGAAGCAATTCGACAAGGATCCTATCTTTCCTTGTCACAGAGGCAGTATATGTTACATATTCTTGAGGAGGCTAACTTTTGCTTGGGACCAAGCCCCCTAGTATACTAGTGGAGTCGCTACTTGCATATTCTTCTGAGGAGTGCCCACTGTATAAAGATGTCACTTGATACTGCAAAACAGTGGGACATTTGTTATACCTTACCATCACGAGGACTGATATCAGTTTTGCCGTGAGCAAGGCTAACCAGCACATGCAAGCTCCACAATATAGTCATTGGCAACTTAAGGGGACACCAGATAGAGGACTCAAGGGGACTTTGCTCCACGATATAGTCATTGGTTTCCTTATTCTTAGGTACCTCAAGAGGACACCAGATAGAGAACTCTACTATAGAGATGGTGGCAGTATGGACATTCTAGCCAACTTTAATGCAGATTATGTTGGGTCTGTAGATGGCCGACGTGCTACTTTATGCTTTGCAATCTATCTTGGTGGGAACCTAGTCTCCTGGAGGAGTAAGAAGCAAAGTGTTGTTGCTCCTTCGAACGCAGAGGCTGAGTACAAAACGATGGCTAAGGTTGCTTGTGAGATTATGTGGGTTATCTCCTTTCTGCAAGACTTGGGCGTTCAGGTCACTATGCCAGTTCCTCTTCTTTGTGACAAGTCAGCCACATATATTGATTCGAATCCACTCTTTTATGAAAGGACCAAGTATATTGAGGTAGATTGCCACTTTATTTGTGATGCAGTTCTTATAGGGAAGATCAGCACTCCCTATGTCTCCTCTGAGCTTTAACTTGCAGATATATTCACCAAGGTTCTTAAAAAGAAACATCTTAATTTCCTATGCGATAAGTTGGATCTCATTAACATCTATGCCCCAACTTGAAGGGGAGTGTTGAGCCTAGGGATGTGTTTACTACTTTACATTATTTTTGAATGACTGTAATTTTCCACCTCTCTATTATAAAAGAGAGGCTAGGGTTTCCTTTCACTGGTAATGCATCTTTTTCCCTTCACAATAAGTAATGAGTCTAATAACTAACCTCATAACTCATAAGTCATCATTCACAAACATAAAAAACCTAAATGAAACCTAAACAAAACCGTTGACAAATATATAGTATCATTGACATCCTAGAAAATATGATAAATATATGATATCTCTATCACTCATACTATTAAATAACTCATCACTAACAAACATAACCTAAAAAACCTAAATGAAACCTAAACAAAATCTATAAATAACATATATAATAAAGGAACATATTGTTGTAGCTAAATAACATATATAATAAAAGAACCTAAAAAAAGACCTAAATAAAATCTAAACAAAACCTAAACTTACTGTTTAGTAGTGAGATCATGTGGAGATATGAAGACCGAGCATTGAAGTTAGCAACAGTAAACCTTTGGTAATGTGGTGGTAAAGGGTTCTACAACCTTTGGTGACACATATGCAACCTTTAACAACCTGTGTTGGACCTCTAACAAGGTGGGAACGATGGTTCAACAGCTTGGACAACGATGGGCTCCTTACGATTTCGGGCAATGGGTTTTAGGTTTTGGAAGAGGGTTTGAATTAGGGTATTAGAGGGATTTATTCGTGGAAAAAGAGCATGTGCAAGTCACACAACCATTTAAAAGGACCTTTCAACCGAGGCTATGGCCTCGCCTTCGCCTCAGCGCCTCAACACCACCTCGACCAACTAAGGCTCACGCCTTATTGTGCAACCCTGAGGCTATAGCCTCGGGCCAATTTCGTAGCACCTCACCTCAAGGCGTATGCCTTTTAAAACGATGGCCACGATGACTATCGAGGTTGCCACAGAAGCAATGACTCTAGAGGTCGTAAGAGGTTACACCGTGACTTCTAAAGATAAAGTGGAGAGCTTCAAGCTCGAAGAAGAAGAAGAGTGGTGGGGCATCTAACCTCACAAGTTTTGAAAAACAAATCATCATCCTCACAACCTCGACTTGAGGGGGAGTGTGAAGAATAAGTGTAACGTGGCAGTGCCACGTGGCAACCTAGGAAGCACCTAAGAGCCGTCGGCCCTAAGGAAATTTTGGTGTGGCTTTTGGTCAAAGTTTGGTGTCTTGTAGTTTGGTATATTTGATTTTTTAGAATGTGTTTTTAGAGGATTTGTTCTTTCTAATTTTAAGAGATTTGATTTGATTGAGTTTGTTTCTTAGTTTAGAAGATATATTTTCTCTATAAAAAGAGAGCCTTCTTGTAATTATTTCTCTTGAGTCAATGCAACAATTCTTCCAAGCATTCCTCCAACTCTCCTCTCTCACTCTCTTCATGTTGATTGCCCTTCTTCCTATCTCTTTTTCATGCTAAAACAGTCCTTGCGTGGACTATTTCTCCATGCCAAGGAGGCCTCCACACCCATGTTGCAGTAGCTTTCACGATAGCAAAGCCATCCAGGATATTACAACTTAACACGAAAGCCGTCACAATCCCATCCAGGACCCCTTTCAACCTATTTGCAAGAACCTTTGCCACAATGAGGTAAATTGCATTTGACAAAGCAATGGCTTCGACAATAAGAACATAAAGAATTTATTGAGCTTGTTGAATCATTGGTTGTCGACTACAAACTCCGCCACCACCAGCAGAACATCCTCCTTAATGCCAAAACTCCTTATAAAAAAACATTAGGAATCCATCAGTACCAAGGTTGCCTTCAGCATTCAACCCCTAAATAGTTTCTTCAAACCTTATCTTCATTGAAAGGCTTTATAAGCTCTTCAAGTTGCTCCCTACTGATGCACAGGGTCTCCACTCCTGACCATCTCCATCTCCTTCCTGCCCTTCCTCTAGGAAACTCCCTATGGTGCTCTGCTATCACAACACCTACAGCATCCCTACCTACATATTCCTAGCCATTCACTTGAAGCTTATTTATCCACTATTTTCGTCGCCTCCCATAAGCCACCATATGGAAGCATCAGGTGTTGGAATCCCCCTCTTTTAACCATTTCTGTCTGGATCCCGTCTTCCACTCAACCTCTGCCTTCCAATCCTCCACCTTAACCATATTCAGGTGCACATCTCTAACCACCCGGTCCACCTGAGAGAGGAGGCCCAAGTCGTCCACCTTGTCCAGCCTCGCAATCTCAACCAATGCATCACCCTTCCTCCTATTCCACTCTTCTCTAATCTGCTTTCTATAGGACTTTAGAAATGTCCTTAGTTCCCACAATTTAGCCCCCAATCTAGTGGCTACTAACCCACATGAATGGAAGGATCGCCACTTCTCCACCTATCTTCGAAACCCCTCCATCAGTCAGGATTTATCAAACTTTAAGTACATCCCAAACTACCCACCTTCATTCAATTACCACATCAAAGGTGCATGATATGAGAAAGGCCTCTCCAAGGGTCTAATATCTACCAAAGGGAACGTCCCCATGATTTCCACAATTGATAGGAACCTATCAATCCAAGATCTTTGTCCTCCAATACTCTAGGTGAAGCACACGAACTTGGAAGCAAATCATCAAGCCATGCAAGGAAATGAATTCTGCAAATGTCTCCGAGCCCCAATCCCTTCCCCCTATCATCTGACCTACCTTCTAGAAGCAACGTAATATTGAAGTCACCCCCAATCATCTAAGGGCATCCCAGAAACCTCTCAGACACCTGACTCAAGTCCTTCCATAGTTGTAGCCATCTAGCGTCATCATTTGGTCCATATACTATAGAGATAATAAAGAGAAAGTTATCCTGACGTCTTATAAGCTACACAGCCACACCAAATGTGACCACAACAGAGTCTTCTACAATAAAGCACCCTCCTTCCACCCCACAATCACACCACCTGAACAACCCACCGCATTGAAATTATCCAACCATCCACCCCAATCTTCCTCCACAAGCGCTGGTCACATTGCCCCAATTTCATTTCCTATAGCAACACCACCTCTGGACCCCACGACTATAGATATCCTCTAAGCGTCACCCTCCTTAAGAGATCATTCAATCCTCTGACATTCCAAGAGAGGATCTTCATCATAAATCATTACTACCACCTCCCCTAGACACACGAATAAAACTTGCCGCATTCACAACCTCCTCCCCGCTCCACTACAACATGTCCCCAACCCCTCCCACCCCAATAGCCACAACCACACCAGGAGCCAACCCAATGCCTACAAGCCCACAACCAGTACCCTCACCAAAAGCCATACACTCCATTGTCGCCTCCCTGACAACCAACCTCGCCACGCCAACACCAACAGAATTGATGCTAGCCATCGCCAAAGCAACATCGCACCCCCCCCCGACCAAAACACACTCCATCGCCACCTCCCTGCCAACCAACCTTGCCATGTCAGCACCAATAGAACTGATGCCGACCATTGCTGGAGCAATATCCCCCCCTACATGAACTCGCCTCCACACCATTAGCGTCGCCATCACAACAGCAAGCTGCAAACTCCATCGCCATGGATGCACCAACCTCCAACAACCTGAAGCTTCAAATCACCACTTCTCCCCATCGCGGAATCGCCGCCAGAGCTCACCATCAACCCCTTCAACGCTCTCCCCCAAAAGCTCCATCTTAATCTAAAGAAGAGCATTGGTGCATGGTCTTCGTTGGCCTCCACTTCGTCAAGCTAAGTTGGGGCTCCTCGCACCGTGCCTCAAGTCTCTATTGAACAGAGACCCCCCTCGAGGGGGGCTTACTACCCACCCAAGAGACAACCTTCTCTATCGGGTTCAAAACCACCCTTGCAGTCGGGTTCAAATCAACGCAAGGTGTCGGAGCAGAGTCTTCTCGTGGATCTAGATCTGGATCTGAGGCTCCCCTTTGTAAATATTTGCTCAACAAGGACTGTGTTCTCCACCTCATCCTACGCCTCCTCATCTTCCCGCAAGATTCATGCGCCATCACCACATTCAATGTGCATCACGATCGCATCGTTCTCCTCTCCCACCAAATCATCGCAATCAATGGAAGAGGCAACCAAACACGCTAAAATCGCACCCTCCCCAAGATCCACAGCACGACTTCTCAACTTCCAAACCTATTTCATCGAAACTCTGGCGACGCCACCATCCTCGGCGACCCTACCTAACACCAACAGCTGGCCAACCCCAGCTAGCCCCAAGGTGGCGACTCGCCCCTCACTTCTCTGGCCACCCTCAACCACAACTTGAGCAAAGACCTCCTCCACAGACAAGATCCCAACCACCCAAGACGAACCCCCAAGGCAGAGAGTGATCTTCCTCAGAATCTCCATGTCGAGGATAAGCTCTACGATGGCCATAATCATCGACAAGTCTCCCTCAACAAGCACTAGACCAGAGCATGATCTAACCACCGCAAAAGGTTCAAAGATCGCCTCCACTACCTTTCTCATACATAGCCACAGAGGTACACCTTCCACATTCACCACAATTCTCGCCTTCACCGAGGGCCTCTTTGTCGTGGCTCCATCAGGCATGGACATCCACATCCACCAAACCTCCGCTCCGACAAACATCGAGACCATGAATACGAGGCCCTGTGCTACCTCCGGACGCAAGCCAAAGACAAGGAATCTATCTAGACAAAGCATCGCCATTTTAAAGGCCACCCCCAAGTCACACAACCACAAGTCGTGCCCCAGCTTCACTTCATCCACCTCTCCACACAACACCTTGCCTACAACAACCCTCTCAAGTTCCCTATCAAGTAGCTTGACCTATGAAGACCATGGCAAGAACACTTCAACCAAAGGTGCTCCTTCCAGGGGTGAAGACAACTTCGAAGAACATTCCTAGACATCAAGACCTGTCCACAACGGCAAGTTCCTCGACGATGACCAAAACCTCCACATCTCAAACACCTTACAAGGTCTCTACAACTTCCTACCAGATGCCCTCACCCCAAACACTTGAAGCATCTAATCACCTTCAGCCTCCTCCAAGAACCCCTCAACCCAACAACCACCCATCCACCATTGCCTCCCCAGCCATCCCATTGTTCCCTCTCCCACTTATCTCCAGAAACAATTCAAATTAAGTCAGCTGGTCTTGTACATATTTGGGAAGAGCATATCCATAGAAGCATAATTTCATTATAGGAGGTTGAATAATACAGAATGTAGAGTTCAAGGGATTGGCTATGAAGCTACAATGGCACATAGAATACAGTAGCAAAGCATTCACTTCAACCAAGACAGCAGCAAAACAGAAACATTTTTTTTTTACAAGAAGAATAAAAATAACTCCTAATCTTAATGGAGAGGTGGGGTGCAGAAGAAATAAAGATGGCATTGATGGATAATTGCAATACTATGCAAATCTGTCACATGATATTCTACAAG
Organism: Thalassia testudinum; assembly: GCA_037157565.1. Lineage (NCBI taxonomy): Eukaryota > Viridiplantae > Streptophyta > Magnoliopsida > Alismatales > Hydrocharitaceae > Thalassia > Thalassia testudinum. The sequence goes on along the minus strand of JAZHRO010000061.1, from coordinate 29,939,007 downwards.
CTTGATTATATAGCAAAGGCCATTTGCAGAAATCAATTTTCAAGAAGAATGCATGAATTCACTGCAAATGTGGTTTTATGGGATACCTTTCAGCAAGCACAGCAGAGCCCTCTTCAAAGAGCTCCACCACAGACCCAAGAGAGGCCATCTTGGTCGGTTTACTTATGCAATTCTGGGACCTTTTCCCGAAAATCATAGATTTGAATCTATTGTGGCTCTTTTTAGGTGTTGGGGATAAAATGGAGTAGTCCGATGGAACAATGTCAACAACTAAACAGGTGGTGTCATCTTTTAAGCCGGTCGTCCTCAAAGCTTCCTGAAGCAGTCAGGGAGCAGCATCTTTAGGTTGGATGGTGCAAACAAAAAGGTGATGAAAAATTAACCTGCATAGAATGCACATTCCCGAAAGCAAAGAACGGGAAATAAATAAATAAATAAGTCTCTGTATGTAGCACCTTTACAACCATCTTAGCCGCAAGTTCAGTAGGCAATCCTCTACAAGCCAAGGCTGCAGATTCAGACAACAGAGCATCCCATATGCCATCAGAAGCAATGATCAATCTTCCTCCAGGACTCGAAAGCTGCACATAGACAAGCAGATCAAATGCATCACGTAGCAATCAGTAGCCCCCAGGGCCGGCTCTTGTTCGTAATATCCAAACCAAAAATGCAGTACCACCCACCTTAACTTGCTTGACATGAGGTATCGGCACAATGAACTCCCCAACATCTGTATCCCCGATCGACCTCGACAGGCACAATCCCCCTGGCCAGCATCGGAGAGGCCCCACCTGAAGGTTAGTTAAAATCAGCCGAAAGTCAAAATCCTCACCCAGAAACTCCCATCAACAGAATCTGAATGGGGATAACAAATGTGGATCTTCAGCGATCTCCACATACCTCCTGCCCTCCGCAAAGGTTGAGCCTTCCAACCTCTCCCCCGCTGGCCGCAACGCGCTCCCTCTCCTCGACGTTCTCCTCCAGCCTGTGATCCACCGTCAGAAGGGAGACAACGCCCCCCTGCGAGTCGAGTATGCACCTCGAGTCCCCAACCGAACCCACCGTCACTGTCCACCCGTCCACCACCACCAGCGTCACTGTCGTACCCGACGCCTCCCCTGGAACCATCACTCGGGAAAAAAAAACAGAACCAGGCAGACAGATTCAGTACAAATTCCACCACGATCCAACGAAAAAAGAAGAAAAGGAAAAAACAAAGGAGGAGGAAGAAGAAAGCTTACCTTTGCGCTGAAACTCAATGTCGGTTTTGACAAAGCCAGCGACCATGGCCTGGGGCAAAGCCTGCAGCCACTCCTCCTTGGCGAGACCCGGAGGCACAGCGCTCAGCACGTGCTCCAGGAGGTGCTCCTTTGTGAACACCGCAGCCGAGACACCGTTGTGCCCGTCGAAGACCTGCCAGTACACAAGTAGGCATCAATCATCCATCACACCTTTCTGTCTGTCTTAATTAAGCAAAGGTGCTGGTGCTGCTGCTGTTCGTACCGCGAATGCGGAGAAAGCGGAGGAGGGATCACCGGGGATCCGGAGGCAATCGGGCTTGACGAGGAAGTAGTCCTCGCCCCTCTTGGCGAGGCCCGCGTGACCGTACTTGATGGCCGGCTCCTCCACCCTGTCGCTGCCGCCCCTGAGCTCCCGCCCAATCAACGTCGCCAGCGGCACCAGCGGCACCGCCGCCTGATCGCTCCCGCTCATCGCGAAACCCTAGTCCTCCATCAGCCGGATCGGAGACCTAGAAGGGTCGATCGCTGGCGAATTGGGTGCGATCTGCGGGAATGTTGCCGGTTGGTGCTGCTGCTGCTGCTGCTGATGATGATGATGATAATGATGGGGTCAATGAAGGAAATGGAGACGGGAATGGGAAGGGTGATCTTGTGCGAGGGAGGGAAGTGGTGATTCAACAGCAAGTCGACGTTGGAGACAGTTTGGATTAATAAATAAATAAAATAATGGGCGCCCGAGAATATTGGGGAGGTGGAGGTGGAGGTGGGGGTGGGAGAGGAAGTTCGGGAGAGGAGATCCTGAGTAGGGGAGCTGTTGTATACGCAGTGCTATTGCAAGCTGGTTGATTGCTCGGCAACTGAAAGAGGTGGTGGGAGAGAGAGAGGGAGAGCGCAACAAAGAGTTTGGAAGATTCATACGTATTGAACGAAGGTGTCCCCTGGAGGCCCCTTTTGGAAAGGAAAATTGTCAAGGGAAAAATAAAAATTAGTAGCTGACGTCCGTTTAAGAAGAATAAAAATTAAAAGCGGAATAAATGGAAAAATTGAGAGAGTTTTCAAGGAATTGGGAAGTTTTATTTTGTACGAAATATTTACTTAGTGAAATAAATTTGTGAAATAAAGGGAAAAAAGTTAGTTAGATAGTAGGTAATGGATAAAATTGGCTTTAGCTTTTAGAATTAAAATATTAAATATCAATGGTGATATTTGGTGTAAAATTAAATATAACGATGATATTTTGGAGGAATGAAATTTAAGAGGAGATGGAATTTCCTAATTTTGAATTTAAGGACTTGATTTTGAGCCACATCGATGTTGACATTAACGCTGTCAAATAAAAAATCGAGCTTCTAATTTTACATATCAAATAGAACCTTAGGGCTGCTTGGTTGGGGAAATTGGGTCTTGAGTCCTTCATTTGATTTCAGCTTACCCAGAAACAAAATTACCCAAAGTTGGGCTTAAAAAACAGGAAGAAATGAATTCTCCTCAAGCCAAGAATTGGGTTACTCCTCAATTTCATTCTACCCTAGCCTTACTTTCTATTTTGTTGCCCCTCTCATCCCTGATGTTTTGCCCCTATCCTCCTCTCAACCTTTCTCTCATATCGCCTCAAGTGAGGTTCTATTGATGTCTACCGCCTTGTTTGACAAAGGCCTATAAAGATCCCCATCATGAAATCATTGTCACCTTCGTCCTCTCATTGTGGCAATCACCAAATGGAGATAGGTTCCCTCATTCTTGCAATCAATCATTTTCTTGTCTTTTTCCATTTGCTTATAATTCATCGTTTTCATCCTCATTTCGCTTCTACTAGTGATTCTTGTTTTTCTTAGACCTACTTGATGAATTTGGCCCTCTCTATTTGTACTAAGCAAACCTACAGTTGCTTGGTTTACAAGTTAATAAGTTGCATTTCCTTTGAGCATGTCTCTTCAATTATCTATGTTGTGAGAAGGAAATCATTTCCATGTTCTTTGCTTTCTTGCTTCATGGGAGATTCCTCTCTACACCTCACAATAAAGTTACCCCTCTAAGCCTCAGTCATCTTTATTTGAGTGATGTGGTCATCTCATCCTCTTTATTTTAGTGGTTGCGTCATCTGTTTTCATTTGGAGGGGCAATTCCCTCTGCACATCATGAGTCATCCTCCCAATCCTTCCCATTCCTGCTATAGTTGCATCAATAATGATGCATGGGAGGAAATACAATTGAACATACAATTTATGAGGGTCTATAAATTGGCTTCATGGGTCCTAGAGACCATCTTGAGAGTTGTTCTGGAGCTATTTTTAGAAGAAGGAGAGGGTAGCTTAGTATTGTTCCTAGGATTGTTCTTCCTTCCAAAATTTATGGTTGTTCTTATTCCTGATTGTTGTTTGTGTGCTTTGCATAGGTGAGGTTGGCTCGATTGAGGAGCCCCTACTACTTGATTGAGTGAGGATTGTGTACGAGGAGCTTATGTCCAAAATTTTTGAGAGGTAAGTTTTATTCCTTGTGTGGTGCTCAATCTATCTTGTTGATTACTACTTGATGTCTGTATGATGCTTGATAAGATCGTGAAATTTGTATGATGATTGATGCCTGTATGATGCTAATCCATGCTTAGTTCTATTGATTCCTACTTGATGCATGTGTGATGCTCAATTCCTACTTAATAAGATAGTGAAATTTGTGTAATGCTTGATGTGTAGAGTTTGCTCACTGATTTTTATGTTCACTTAATGCTTGCTGTGGGTGATGATAATGGTTCATGCCTAAGATCCGGACATAATTTTTTTTCTTTTGGTTTGGTCTAGAACTTAGTAACTTCCATAATCAATTGCTAATGACTATCATTTTTTCTTACTTTTCTCTCCTTTTTGACATTTTGAATTTTCTCTTTTTTTTCTCAAGAGAGATTTTCAATCATTTCTCAAAATTCCTCCCCTTCCTCAATTTTTTTCTTTTTCAATTTTTTTAATTTTTTTATCATTTTTTGAATATATATTTTTTTCTGAGAACCCCTCAGAGAATTGAATTTCCATATGTTTACACTTTGACACCCCTCCATGCTTAAGTTTTGCAATGTCCTCATTGTAAACCAGGAGGGTATAAATTTAGTTTGGTTCAAGGTTTAGAACAGGATCAAAGGGTGGGTGAATGGGTCGGGATGACTGTTACGAACGATTTCAAGCTTTGATACAAGTACCCAAGGTGGAGTCAGCTGTTCTAAAGTTGAACTCAAAAGTGCAATAGGAGTGTAGCTCAAAACGATAATCAGAAGGGTCTCAGGTTTTTTGGAATGACGGGTTACCTCCCGTTAAGCGTTAAATTTAATGCCTTCAGCCGAGCAGAAGGTGGTTAAATCAAATGAGTTTTGTAGAACAAGAACCTTGATAAGTAGCTTGGTTGGTCCAACCAGGTGCTTGTTCAGATCGACAGGCTGATGATGCAGCCCAAACCCAATCAGTCTGGTGGGTTGATGGATATGAATCAATAAGTATGAAGTGCACCAGATACTTTGAGGCTCAAAGAGATATGGAAATGCAGATTGCGAGTTTGGTTAAGTCGACTCAGCTTGGTCAGAGTAGGGGTCCTCAAAAGAAAAAGGATCTATAGGGGATGTAGGACCCCTACAGGTGAGATAAGAGAAGGATAAGAAGTTATTAACAGTTTGATCAATATCTGAAACCCAATTAAAGGATGGAGGAGAATCATATGCAACCGGATCAGAGAGATGTGAATCAGAGTAGAAGTTGATTCCGATGGTGGGTCGGGGTTGGGATCAGATTTTGGAAGACTCAATATGTGGATCAGAAGGTGTGGCTTCTTTGGGGTCCAAATCATTGGCCTCAGCATTAGAATCAAAGAACGGATCATGGATGCTGAGGTCGTAAAGTGGTTCATAATCGTCAGGAAACAAAGGTTCTCCGAAATTAGAGTGTGATTCGGAATCATTGGAGAATTTGCGAAAATTAGTTTCTAAACCTGATTCTAGATCGGGATTTCCACCATAGAATGAATCATTGTGTAGAATCAACAACCTGACTTGGATCTAACCTAATCTCAAATTCTGAGTTCAAAGAGGTATCCTTATTAGGCATAGGCTCAGGTTCTTGGCTCCTAGGATAGACGCAATCGAATCTCAGCTCTTCCAACTCCTCTGTTTCTGTATTGTAAATCGGTTTGACTTCTAAAAAATCAATTTGTATTTCTGAGGAGGTTGGAGAGGTGTACTCATCAAATGTAGTCCCATAATCGTAATTCAGATCCAAAATCAAATTCTCTTCCTATTGGGCCTTATGATTATCCCAAATAGGTTCTGATCCAGATTCTAGGTCAAATGTAGGAATTGGGTCACTAGAATCTGGGCTAGGCTCAATTGGGGTGTCAGAATCACCCTCGAGAATTACCTTAACAGGATAAGGTTTGGGAATTACATTCTTAGGAGGTTCTGATTCAGGCTTATCATCACAAATGTCTGGGAAATATGGGATTGATGGACAAGCTTCATGACTTTCTAAGGCTGGCTTAAAATCGGGAACACCTGCAATTGGATCCTCCCAACCCACATCAAGATCATGTATGCCAATTTGCACAAAGTTTGAATCAAATTCCATTTGGGTTGGGGGTTCACAACAACCTCTATTCTCAATCCTAGGTTTTGGGAGATCATCATTTTCTGACTATTGATATGGGTAAATTTGATTGATGACTTGTTTCAACATAGTTATCAAGTTCTCTCATTTCTTAAGCTCATCTTGCTGCTTTTCCCAAAATTGTGGATTTATCAGACATTGAAGATATGACAAATTATGTAATTTTTCTATTTCAATGTATCCTATCATGAGAATATCCCAGGTTGAACCATTTGTTATTTGTGTCAATATTAGTCGAACATGATTTGTAATGAAGGTTGTTGTTGTTGATACATTAACTTGAATCTTGCTAACTGGATTTGAGGTTGTGTCATAATCCTCATAATGTCTAAGGGCAGCCTCAATCATTTTCTCTTTTATGGTCATTTGGGATTCAAGTTTCCTACAAATTCTTCCTAAATTGTTAGCTTGCATTCTCAAATCAGGTGGGTGAATCAAGATGTAGAATCAAATTTAGGTTCAGATTGAAGTGATTAGATCAGATCAGAAATCCCCAAGAAGATCGATTATAATGAGGCGTCTAGGTCAAAAACCTAGGGACCTTTCCTGTGTATGTGTTCTAAAGAATAGATGAGGGACTAGATCTGAATTGGGCCCAATCAAGGCACCCAAAGATTTTTGGATGACTAAGGCTTGTTTCGAAGTGGATGATACCGCCGAATCAAAAATCCACACACCTGAGAAGTACCTAGGTAGCCAGGAAGGGAGAGCCTCATAAAGACTCCTACACGGTAGAGCGTCCCCACAGGTTACAGGGTTTCCCCCACCAGACCTTGTCACTGCGATTCCAAGTAGATCGGAATGTGTGAATTGAGACCTTAAGTCTACCAATTTTAGCCTAGTTTGTGCCTTGGATTTCACTTGATTTAGAAGTTAATTCAACTTGTGACCTAATTTGGAGGTTGATTAGGCCACAAAACAGGTCAATTTCACCTGACCTGTCCTAAAAAATGAAGAATGAAATTTGGGTCAAGACCTAAAGATCACTTTGAATTGACTCTCAGGTTATTAGGTCCACAATTTTAAGATTCAAGTGAATTTAGAGCCTAATTTTAGGGATCTTCTTGATTAGATATTTTCAAGCAAGGGTTTGGGTAGCACACAAACGTGAGAGGGTTAATTTCCTTTAATTCAGGCAAGTGTGAACTAACACTTCAAAACTCTAGAGTAGAAACCCTAATTGGCTTTATTTCCAGTCCAATTTAATCTCAAATGTAACACCTTGGACTCAAACAAGAAGTGCGTAGACTAAGATGATAAAAAATTAAGCGTAAATCCCTAGTAGGTACAAGAAATTTGGGCAGGGATCTCTAAACAGAATTGTCTCAACTTTAATCAAATATCAAGTTGAATTTGCAAATTAGGACACTTGCCTTAGAAATGATGATTAGTAGAAAATAAGGAAGGTAAATCCTAATAGTTTGTTTTCCTTTTTTTCTTCCCAAGATTAAGAGGTTGATTAGGGAAGAAGAGAAAGTTTACCTACCCTGGAGTGGTTGATTTGTGCAGAAGATTTCTTCATGATGTACCTCGCAAAATCACAAACAAAACAAATAGGGCAAGTTAGTGCTTAGATAAATTAATAAAGATAAGACTAATGCATGAATTGCACGTTGCTCCCCGACAACGGTGCTAAAATGTTGTTAGGGTTTTGTCGAGTGTTCAATATGTGCATCGTAGTATAATTGACAAAATCTTACAACAAACATTTAAATTTATAAACTCAAATTTGAAAAGGAGTCCGAGGTCGTTCGCAGGGAGCAAATATGGAACTCACACATTAATCTTCATTTAAAATAGATGAGCATAATCAATTGGTCACAATAATAGATATGCAATAAATAAACCTGATCAGATTGATATTCAATGTAATCTAATACTTTAGAAGATCATGGAATAAAAAAGGAAAGAGAATAAAAATAATGGTGATTTGAATCACCACTTATTCTCTTTAATTAAGCATGCATTCATTTATTCAAATTATTCAACAATAATCCTCAATCAGAATTTAATGTAAACTTAGGTACTCAAATCATTCAACAATAACTAGAACCAGATCAAATCAGACGTCATGAGTATAGCATCAGACGACTTAAGTGAGCACAAGCACAAGGCTCTTCAGAGAGCCTTCTCCTTTTCTTCTTCTTCTTCTCAAGGCCTTCCCTTCCTCAAGCATAGGCACAACCTTTCTTCTTTAGAGGCTAAGTGTCACCTCTATTTCTCAGCACAAGGCCATTTCCTTAGAGAACAAAACCCTCCCCCCCTCTCTTAGAAGTTTATCTTCTCTTCTCTCTTAAACCTAGGCTTTATCGAGTATACAGTCGAGTATCCAGGTCATGAATAGGGACCAGGCCTGCGGGCATGTCGATCACAGGTGAGGTGTGAGGGGACCTCACCCCCTGTGTAAGAGGCAACGAGCTTGAGGCACAAATCCAATTTATCCGCTACTTTTGGTTTGGAATCCCATGATGTGGGACTATTGAGAGGTCTCCTCGCTTGCTGCTGCTGCATGAGGTCGCTTATTCAATTCATGCTGTAAGTGGGATTTGTAGCTCAATTGAGGATCTGGAGAGTAGCAGCGATTAAGTCCGCTTTGATTGAGCGCAGCTGCGTGCTTTGTAGTAGCCAGAGGGATGCAGATGGAGCTAAGGATGACGATGGAAATGGTGTACTCCAGTCGATACTTGAAAACATGAAGATGGCCTCTTGGCCCAATTAGAATCGCTCAGGAGGATCGCCAGTGGACGTGGAGTGCGATGGCGGTGCCATTGTGGTGTGTGGGGGAGTATCGAGAGGTGGTGAAGTCGGAGAACGAGTTTGGAGGTGGGTGTGTTTAGTAGGGTGTTTGAGAAGCCAATACCCTCAATTTCTTGAGGGTTTTGGTGGTGGAGGGATGGCAGAGCTTTTGGGACTGGTGGCGTGGCGTGTGGTGGCTTGTGGAGGGCGATTGGCCTCGCCGGAGCTTTGCCGGAGTGAAGGAAGATGGAGGGGTGAAGGGCGAATAGTTAGTCAAAATAGGGAAAGAAAGGGCTAGGGAGATTAAGGGAGGAGAGAGGAAGATGCTAGATCTAACTATAGGACGAAGGGGCAGGAGATTTCCATGATGGTGTCATGGCCAGACGTAGAGAAGATGAACTCTTGCGGTGAGGGAGATGGCGAGGAAGACAAGGTCAGGGAAGCCCCTGCTGTGGCAGGCGAGGAGCGGAGGAAGGTGAGGAAGAAGAACCTACTGCCTATGGTATGTGGCAGCAGGCGAAGAGGCCAGAGAGAGAGGATCACCGGAGTTGCGGTGGAGGTGGTCAGAGAGGGAAGAACTTAAAGATTTGTAGCCAAAATCGAGCTAAGGAGTCAGGTTAGAAGCTCTAGGAGCTTTTATAGAGATCCTGGCCAAGCTCAAATTGGGAAAATTGTGAGAAAATTTTGTAGATTAGGAAAGTTTAGAACGTGAGGAATCAAGCTCTGTTGGAGCTTCTTTGCTTCAAAACCAGATTCCCAACTTGGTTCAAATGTGTTCCCACTGTCTAAACACCAATCCCTCCAAAATTAGAGGGATTTGGTAATGATTTCGTGGTGTTCTTTCTTGATTTCAGTTAGTGTGATGGGTTGATTAGGAAACCCTAGAGATGAAGGTGATAGGGGGCATTTGGTGAAGAATATGACAAAGTTGGGGGTTGTTCGCAAGGATTTTTGAAAGTTAGGGGCTTGGATGTGAATAATAGAGTTTTAAGGGACTAGAATGCAAACTAGGTCAAGATGAACTCTGATTGGACCTAAATTTTGGTACAAACTTAATTTAGACCCAAGGAATCTGGTGGTGAAGTTTTTTTTAGTTTTGACCAAGTTTTACTGGAGAATTTATGTAAAAACCCAAATCAGGGCAGAACTCTATCTATGACTCTGTTTAAGGTCAAAATAAGTTCCAAAGGTCAAACCAAGGTTACCAAACCTCAAGGATTATTTTTATATGAATTTAGAAGGTTTAGATGGATTTTTTCCTGACCATAATCTCAGTAATTTAAGTGTGTTTGAAATTAGGACTTTAGGTGTTATATCAATTCTCGAAGTGCACGAAACCCTATTTCTATCTGTGTGGACCGTCTTATTAGACTTTAATACTCATTAGACTTTAGATTAACCCATGGAAAACCCCATGGTTATTCTTCATTCATAATATGCTGTTAAAACTGTATATTTAATCCTGATTTAATGTATTCCTCTAAAAAAGGATATGCAAGGAATTACGACTCTCTGGCGATTATGTAGGAGCATTTGTCAATTTATTCTGACTAAATAAAGCTAGTTATTGCTCATGATGATGTTATCATCACGTAATCATCCACCTTAGGCTTAGTTTTATTAGAACTCATTCTCTGTGTATTTGCCTTATTTGGTGGCTCTCAAAACTTCACACACTAAGAATTTGTACGCAGTAACCAAGAGACAAAACTATGCCTAACTCTGAGTATCATTATGCAATTACCCAGAAACTAAGATTTCGTGTACAAAACTTAGAGCACCAGTAGATACTCTATCTCACCTTGCAATTTATTTGGCGGATCTACTAGAAGATGGTTTCCCTGACTCCCTAATTACTGTCCAAGGGTTCAGGAGAAGAAGCATTTCTTCTTCTCGACAAACTAAAGATGTCTATTGGTCTTCACAGAGGATCCATTGCAAATTCTATGTGCAAGTGTGAAATTGTACTGGATTCTAAATTCAGGAATCAACTCAAGAATAAATCCTTCATAAAACCTTCTTGATAAAAATTCTTTATGCATGAATACAATCTGTATAATTTTTTTTTTAACATAAAAATAAGACATGCAATGTCCACCCCCCTATGCCTATTTATTACAATGCCCTCATTAAAATGTATGTAGAGAAATCAAAATGTAATAAGCGAGAGGAGGGGATATCACCTGATTGAGCTTGTTAATCTAGGTCAGCTTGGATAGAAAAATACCTATGCATAATACTGGGTTGCCTCCCAGCTAGTGCTAAGTTTAACGCCATTTATCAAACCTAAACCCAAAAGAAATATGCATTTCAATATTGTGGGTCAAGAGAAGGAGTAATAATTGTTGCTGAGAGATTCGGGATTAGTATGAAGATATGATCGTGCAGTCTAAGAATTAGTGATTCAAAAATGCGGACCAACTGACGATGTAGCCCCATTCCAAAGAGTTTTTCTAATATGAAATATAAAATAGGGTCAGATACATGAGGATAATGGAAATGAGGTTCATGATGTAGAGCCTATTCATTAATCCAATTCCATAATTCAAGAGTTGGTGGAGAATCTGAATTAAAATATAAATCTTGTTCTGAATTAGAATCATAAGGATCCTCATAATGGTGATTGATGTCAAAAATCAAGAATTCTCTAGGCTCTGGGTCATACGAGGATAAAGGTAGAGTTGTGTTAAATTCCTCAAAATCCTCATCAGAAACTACCTCTTTCTTATTAGAAATCATTTATTCCTCAAAATCAAGCCATCCATTTGAACTAGTTGGATTGTAATTTCTTCCCCAGTCTATCATGATTTGAGCTTCTTTTTTTGAGGTTGTTTCTTCCTTTTCCATGTATATTAAATCATGGTTCATGTCTTTTGGTTGTCCAATTTCTTGAACCTCCTTAAAATCCAACAATTCTTGAATTTCAGGGTGGATATATCGAGGATTCTCTATATCATCAGCTAATTCATCATAAGATACTCCCAATAGTTCCTTGATCTCACAAATGTCTTTTTCATAGGGGAATTGTTTATTTTGTTCAATCATGAGATGTTGGGGAGAAGAGTCATGGGTTTCCTCAAGACTCTGATGGATGGGAAGAGAAGGGTGAGAATTAGCTGATTCAGAAGTGAAAGCAGATTTGGCTTCTGTATGGAATATCTCAGAATGATCACTATCACCGAATCCAGATATCATAATCAAATCATCTAAGAACATCTGATCATGGTAATCCACATACAAAATCATATCAGAACCATCCAACTGTGCCTGGCTGGGAGTGTCACTGTCCTCAATCCTTCTATCTTCATGATGGGGCTCTTCATAATCATGTTCTGATTCTCCTAAATTTTTTGAGATATCCAAATCTGAATAATTTGCATGGTCTAGTTGTGCATCTTTTAATGTAAAGGACTCGTACTCAGGCCAACCAGAGATTTGTTCCTCAAAATAGAATGATTGTAATTCAGGTTTTGAATCACGATTTGGATCCTCGAGTGAGTCTTCCTCCTCAAAGTCAGTCTTTAGGATATCAGAATTATCTATTAGTACAGATGTAGGCCTGGGTAGGATTTTTTCTGGATAATCACCGAGCTAGTGGGTAGGCTCAATGTATGTAGAGGTTGGGACTGAATAAGATGTCCTACTTAAGGTCGGGTCATCAACCCTGAGTGTCTTACCACTAACTTGCAGCACACTCGGACTAGGTTATCACGTTGTGCATCCCGGATTCTATTAAGCTCTTTTGTCAGGTTATCTGTATTTCTTTTATTAGCTTCTCTCATTTCCTGGACTACTTGAAGTAATTGGGTATTCTCAGGATCACCGCCATGGTTAGGGGTTTGAGTGGGCTGAGGATAATAATTCCAGGATTTCTAACCTTAGTCAAATCAGAATATCTATCATTGTCAGGATTTGAATACCTAGGGTAAGAATCATATCCTTGGTTGGGTGGTGTAGGGTTATCCCAATAAGAAGGTGGAGTGGGTTGGGTGGAATTGGGATAATATCCAAAGTGATTTCGAGGATAGGATTGATATCCAAGGTATTGGGACTCTGAGGCATATCCCCAACCAAGGGAGAGATGAGTCTGGCTGAACCGATCAAGATAGTTGGCCATGCCAATCAGGTGCTGGTCTTATATGGAGAGTGTCTCTTGACATTGTAGAGATCCTTGATATCCAAAGATTTATGTGGGATTCCATAAGGACGAGGTAGGCCTAGCTATACCTGAGGAATATGAGGTGTAGGCAAGAGAGTCAAGTCTCGAGTGTTGAGGAAGGTTCTCCCATCCTGAAGGAGTTGGAGTAAGGGAAGGGTTTAGATCGGGGGAAAAAGAGTATGGGTCCAAGTTCTCCTCCTCAGTCAGTTCTTCCTCATGGTGATTACCCATGGGAAAGGATTCAAAAACAAAAAAATTAGGTCTTCTCCTTAGATTACTCTCTAAAGGTGGTACCAAATCAGGGTTCAGAGACCTTCTAGCATCCATGTACCAGAAGAAAGTTAATAGATGAGAGAAAAGATAGATGAGAGAATCCCCACCCTCACAATACAAGTAATCAAGCTAGTCCTTAGAGTGTAAACCCTAATTAGACCTAATCTTGGCTCCCCAAAATACAACTAGGTTAGATCAACCCTTGAATTACTTGGCTGGCCAGAAGGGTGGGACGCCATAGGACACCCCGCTCGGTGAGACACCACTAAGGGTTAATGCAGTTACCGCACCGACCTTTCTTGTCACTAATGGGTCCAAGTAGACATGGCCTTGACCTTAGCCCAATCTAAGTTCAAGTTACCAAGAAGATTAATCCTACCTAGGGCACGTCTACTCAGTTTTAGGCTTAGGCTTGAAGTGCTTTTGGAATATGATGCACGTTAGGGGGTGTTGCCCTTAAAATTGATTTCAAAAGTGAAGTGCACAATCAAGGGGTTCACAATACAAGCTTAGTTGATGTGGTTGCTTTGAAGGTTCAAGTGCTTGTATTAATGAATTTTAGCATTCGCTTGGTTAAATATATTCAAACAATGGTTTTGATGAGGCACACAAGAGATTTTGCAAGTCCCAATTGTTTGATAACTTTTCTTTAAGTATGAAAATGCAACTGTACTCTACCTTAATGTGAAACCCTGAGAGCAGATAGTGCTAAATGATTGAATTTAAGTCCCAAACAAGTAAGGTAGTGCGTCACAATAAATATAATCAATTAGACCAATTGCACCACCAACTAGGCACTCAGAAAATATTTTTTCAAGAATCTTAATGCATATTTTCTATTTTTTTTATATTTAAAGTGTACTGGGGGTTCTGCAACCTGTTTTGACTACTAATTAGTGATAGAATATTTAGTATAACCAACATGCACCAAATATTTTTTTCAGAATTTTTTGAGATTTTATATTATCATAGGAATCCAACTCATCAAATTTCAGATAAATTGGAGTTGTATAAAAATTCCTATGATTTTTTTAATTCCACAAAATCAAAAGCAACAATAGACTTGACAGTCGTTCAGTTCGAGAATTTTTAAATTTTTTTGTAAATCAAAATGGAGCGAATTTGGATATATTGTTCCTGACTTCAATACCCACGTCTAGCTGAAATTTTAGAATTTTTGGACATGTAAAATTTTAGAACTTTGAAAATAACATTTGTTGCAACCTGAAAATGTAGGAGGTGGTTTTATTGATCTTCAAAAGCTAATACCCACCAATAAGAGAATTTTTTTTTTTTGAAAAGCAAGAAAATACTAAGCTAAGGATCAACCAAAGCACCTAATTTTTTTTTTCGAAAGAAAATCTAACCTAATTTAAGATACAAGTACTTACCTGAGATTGAAAACCTACAATTTTTTCGTTGCATTTCTTCTCGAATTTCCGCACTTCCTGTACACATGAAATCAACAAAAATAAAGAAGGTTAGAAATCTCAAATAAGCACTAAGGAGAAAAGCTTCAAGAATAACTTCGTTTCTTCCTCGGCAACAACACCAATTTGGCCGTCTATCTTCCCTCCTTTGTAGTTGGTGCTACAGGGCTCCGATTGAGTTGATTTTTCTCCGTTGGACTACGATTGATAACAGTGGATTCGCACATGGATGGGATTCGAATTTGGAAAACCTGTCATCGTAGTTCGATTTGCGAGAAAATCCATCGATCAGATAATATTTATAATCGAAACTCGAAAAGTGAGTCCCAAGTCAAATACGGGGAGGCGAACGTTTAGGTTTGAAAATCCGCGTTTCGCTTTTTATTTGTTTTTGTCATTTTTGTCTTTTCTATTTTTTTTGGTATTTTTAATAGGGCAAGAGATCAAGTTGATGAAATCTAGCTAATCTACTTGCAAAATAAAAAGAGAGAGATAGAGAGAGAGAAACAATCATGTATTTTTATAATAAAATGTTTATTACAACTAGGAAAGTGGAAAAACTACACTATGAAAGCAATAAAGATGGAGATAGGTGAGAGAAATCCCCCTCGACGGTCACTTGGAGGATGACTCGCTCTGATGTTGCCTGGAGGAAGGTGGTGAAGAGTGAGACGAACGAGGATGGAGCCGGAGGATGGAGGGCGGGGCAGGACGACATTGCGGCGAGGATTTTCTTCCCGAAGGAAGGTGAGAAGACGACCACGGGATGCTCCACGAAGGGGGATGAGAGGTGGGAACAAATGTTTATTTTCTACTCTAGAGGAGCATCCCGGGCTTGAGACAAGCTCTCTCTAGAGCCTTGGAGGTGGTGAGAGGAACAAAGGAAGAGATGAAGAGGAAGGGGAGGTGTAGGGCTCCTTTAATAGTGAAGAGAAGAGGAGGAAATCCATCCACGGGCTATAGCGACATCAAATGCGTCGCTGAAGATCTACCTTCAATGTCATTAAAGGGCTGGCTGGTGCTCGCGCATGTGCACCCTCCGCACACACAGCTGCTGCGAGGTTGAAGCGTTGAGGACCGTTCGATCTAAATCTGATGGTTGATGTTTGCACGGAGCTCGCGCTTGAAATCACGCTAAGTGCGTGATTAAGGTTTGAACAAGCATGGCAAGAGGATCGTGATCATTGGATGAGCAATGAGAGGCTGAGATTGCTCGAGGACTAGCACCGTAGATCTCGCATGTGTGATCGAGTGTGAGTTATTGCGTGATCTAGCACGTGCGTGCATCAAGCGAATCTGATCTCACCACGTTGCTGCACTCTTCGCCGCTTGATGATGATCCAATGAACGCAATTCGATTGCACCCACTCTCCACAAGATCAGGAGTCGCGGTGGGGTTCGAACGATGGTCCTTGCATCGCGAGTGAGGGTGATACCCAACACGCTATCGGCGTGGATTGTCGAGAAGATGAAAGTGTGCGCACCCTCTCCTGACCGTTGGATCTCGATCCAATGATTGAGGTTTCGTCCCTTCATTCTTCTTTGGAGTAGAGTGGCGTGCTGAGGTGATTCTCAGCCGTTGGATTATGATCCAACAGCTTGGATCACGTGATGATACGCCTACGAGATGGAGCGGTGAGTCTTGGACAGGTTTAGGTGGCTATGATGGTGCCACGTGACGCCATCATGACCATCCATTTTCTTCACTTTGTAGGTGGTGCCACAGATGTCGGATTGGGTCGTTTCTCATGCTGTTGGGCAGCGATCGTCGATCTGGATTCGTCTGTGCAGTCAGATTTGGAGTTTGAAGCTATGAATTACGTCACCTAGTCACTTGGTTGTTGACCTTTCGCTAACTGCATATGGTGCTATGGGATTCTAATCTCAATGATTTTATAGGCGTTAGACTCCGATCATCGTCTTGATCAAATCCGTATGGTTAGATCGTCCATCCAAGGCCTTGAAATAAATCTCCTTCCCTCCTGGCCATAAAAGGATGTAATTAACCTAAAATATACACAACTACTCTAAATGCAGGATGATGCATGCTATGCAATATTTATAACATGAAATGCAAATATAAGCCTAAGAACATGAATGAATAGGCATTTTATCCTCAATAGTTGTGTCCACATCTGTGATCGTTGATCCGAATCCATCCGTACAATTGGATTTATCATCCACAACCCTGAATCATCTGCAATTAATATCGCCTCTCTCTTAGAGCATAAAATAACATTATTATTTATAAAGCTAACAAATCAGCTATGATGCAAGTTATGATGCTCATGCATGCATTATTTCTACACTAAGCTAAAATCTAACTTAATTAGGGTAAATTAGGTCCTATGATTGCTGCGCAATTAGGGGGTCCTAGTGTTTTTATAGGAGTATTGGTTTGATGTGTACCATTGGATCACATGAAGGGTTGAGATGAGTCCATCAATCTAAACTCAAACTAAGCCCATAGATAGGCATCCAATGGTGATAACATAGGCTAAGATAGATGTCCAAGGGAAGCTTTTAGAGCCTACTAGAGTGAGTGGCTATGGTTGTTCAAATGGGCCCCTTAGATAAAGAATTAGTAGTGGATGATGGGATTAGGTTTAGGTCCACTACTAGAAAAATGGGATATGCTGTCGGTTCCTTGTCGTCGATTTGTATAGTGAATGACAAAGATATTTTTACTGTCACTTAATAAAATAAGCGACAGTGAAGGCATGTACTTGACCTTCCCTCAATTGAAAAAAGCGATGTGGTTTAATTTTCACTTATGTCGTTGGTTGGTGGAATAAGTGAGGGTGAAACGAAGGTTAACATTAGCAGGTAATATATGGGCGCATTTGATTTTGTCTTCAGCTGTCGGTTAGTGGAATAAGTGACGACAAAAATATGTGTCGTCGGTTAGTGAATAAGAAATGGTGAAAAGAAGATTAAAGTTAGAGCTTAAATTTGGGCGGGTTTGATTTTTGACTTATGCCGTCGGTTAGTAGAATGAGCAACGGGGAAAAGATGGTTAAAATTTCTAGCCGAAATTTAGGCGCGATCGAGGAGGGATTTAATTTATCCTTTACCATCGGTTTATGATATAACCGACGGAAAATATTTGTTCATCATACTCATGCGCAGAGTCCTCTCCTCCCCACACAACTCACAAAATATCAATGTGTGCGTGAGGGTAGTTATGATCTGTGCCGTCGGTTGTAAGAGCGACGAAAAATATATATTTGTTGTCAGCTTTTGAAATAAGTGACGACAAATGAGGGTTTTAAATTTCAAAGAAGCATTTGGGCGCGTGATTGCACAGCAATCATGCAACCCAAATCACCTGAATTAAGCTAGATTCTAGCATAACTTAGGAAAAATGCATTCATAGGCATTGTAATTTGCATAATAGCTAGTTTATTAGTCGTAGAAATAATATTATCATTTTATGATCTAAAAGAGGGATGATTTTAATCATAGATGATTCGAAGCTGTGGATATATGATTTGATCAGGACGACAACGGGAGTCCAACGCTTTCGAAATCGTCTCGATCAAACAACTAGAGCAAGTTGTGCAGTCTAGAGAAGAATAGAGGCTACAGAGTTAGAGGACAAAGAACCAAGCTCCCGATGAAAAATCCAACCGCATGGATGGATCCGGATCAGCGATCACAATCCAATGATGCAAAAATCAACTCAATCGGAGGTTTACATCACCAGATACAAAGAAAAGAAGATGGACGACCATGATGGCACCACGTGGCGCCATCACAGCCGCCCCTCACCGCCGACCCATCTATGAAGACCATCCCTTGCCCACTCTCAACCGTTGGATGGCCATCAACGGTTATGAATAAATAAACACAAAGAGGAAACTATAACAAAACTTGTGTGTAGCACGTTGGCTCACGAGCTTGCACTGGAAGTGAAGTGCGCGGGATCAGGCCACGCGACGCTCAAATCAAGAAACAGTAGTGTGCGGGCGCTATTGCCCGTTGGATTTGCATCAGCTCATGTAGGCACGACTGTTGATGAGGCAAGATCGTGTTTTTAAAAGATCGTTGCAGTATAAATGAAATTGCCGTGAAAACAAATAAGAATTTATTACTCGAAAACCTAAGTATCCGAGGTCGAACACAGGGAGAAATTGGGTATTCAAAAACTTAAGATCACAACTCTCAATTTAATAAAAGGCAATGACCAATCCAATCAAAATTAAGAAGTAAAAATAATGTCAATGTAGAGATAAGCTCAAAAAATTGGATGTCTGATGTAAAATGTTGCTGCTATAGTTCAAAACTTATTCTTCTCCTTATGATTTTGCCTTCTCTTTCTCTCTTCTTTCTCTTTCTCTGTAGTCTTCTTCTGCCTTCTTCTTTCTCTGTCTTTGCTTGGCTGCTCCTTTTCTTCTTCAGCCTTTGCCTTCTTGGGGTTTTCCTTAGCTTTTGGCTTCCTTGTCTTCTTCTTCTTCTTCTTTCTTCTTCCTCTGCAGTCTTCTTCTGCTGCTAAGTCCTTCAACTTTGGCTTCCTTTGCCTTCAAGTCCTGCCTTCAGCAACTGCCTCCTTTTTCTTCTTTTCTTTAGCCTCTGTCCTTGGTCTTCTTCTTCAGCCGCTCCTTTTCTTTCTTCCTTAGATTTGGCTGCGGCTGCACCTTCAGCTTCTTCTTCTTCCTTGCACACGCACACAGAGCGAAACCTACCCCTACCCCTCCCCGTGTCTCTTTATTTCGCTCTTAGGTACGCTCTCCTAGAGTCGGGTAATCGGGTCGGGTTTCGCGTGCTTGAGTCCAGGTGCACCGGCGTGGTGTAGTGCGCGAGGAGTGCTAGGTAATCGGGTCAGGTGCCAGGTCCGTGGGGGCAGGGGTCGCGAACGAGGCGTGAGCATGTGAGGGTGAGGGACCTCACCCCGTGTCACTTGAGGCGAAGAGATAGAAACATGAAAACAATTTAAGTAACACCACTCACCCCTGAGTTTACGAGGTGGGACTAAAAGTCCCACCCATTTCTGTTGGCGCCCGCAGGAGGGAAGACCACTCAATTGGAGCAGCTGGGAGCCTCGCAAAGTCTGCTCTTAGGCTGGTTACGTTCGCACACTCAACATGTGTCGCCTGGAGCCCTTATGCCTGGAACGCACGACCTAGAGCTCTTTGCAAGCTTTCTTGCTTTAGTGTTAATGGCAGAAGGGGGCTCAGACCTGCATGACACAAAGACGGCCTTGCGGCCCTGTCAAATAACAGGGAAAGTTTTGCCGTGTCACGGCGAAGGTGAGGCGGGGGTTGGTGTGGCGCAGAATGGCCTATGCGTGCGTGCCTAGGTCAGATTGTGACCGTGAAGGTGTGTGAGTTCGGTGGTCGTTTAGGGAGGTGATGGCGGTCAGTGGATGAGTGGAAGGTGATCAGTGGGTAATGGCGGAGGTGATGAGGTGTCTGGCGAGGTGTGTGGAGGTGTGGAGCGGTGGATGCACCTCGCTGGTGGTCGGTCGGAGATGAGGGAGACGAAGGTGGACAGTGGTAGTCGAGGAGGGGTTTATGAAATTAAATGAGGGAAAATGAAGAGTAGGAGGAGAGGAACATATCTGCGGGTATTGGGATGAAGGGGAGGCAGAGGAGACAAGCGGCGCGTATGTGCCGTCGTCAGGGAAGAAAGCCCTGAGGTGAGGATGACGGTGACGAGGAGGTAGGACAGGTGTGTGTTGGTGAGGCGCAACGAGGAAGAACGAGACGAAGCTAACTCTGCCACTGGTATGGTGGCAGAGCGACAAGAGGAGGGAGGAGAGATCACCAGAGCTTGCGGGCATTTGACTGGAGATGAGGAAGGAGGGAATTGAGAGGGTATCTGTGGCCAAATTAAGCTTGGAAGATGCGTCAAGGATCGGGGGTCCTTTTATAGCTGCTGGCCGAACCCTTTGTGCTTGGAAGGAAAGCCTTCTAGCGCAAAGGCCTCGCTGGAGATGGAAGGTGCTCAAGACACCCAAATCTCTTGAGCGTTCACACGAGAGATTTGGTGTGAATCAGATCTGGAGATCCTATTCAGACGATGGAGAAATCCTCAGAGAATCTTTCTTCCAAATTTGGGAGACCTCTGAGGATTCGAGGAGATATCCTCCTCAAATCCTTGCCGGAGTGGGATTCCTTCACTATAATGGTGGAGGGACCTGAATGTAAGGGTGGTGAGGAAGTTAGGGGGGTCTACGTAAGGGTTTTCAAAAGTTAGGGACCAGAATATAATTGTGTGGACCATTTTGCAAAGTAGGTTAAGATGACCTTCCCTTAGGCCCAAATTTTGGTATAAACCTAATTTGGATCTAAGGAATCCAATGGTGAAGTTGGATTTTAGGTTTGACCACGTTTGACTGGATATTTTGCACAAAAAATCAAATTAGGTCAAATAATGAGTTAGGACCCCAATCTAGGTCAAAATAGGTTCCAAAGGCCAAATTGAATGTTCTAAATCCTAGGGGATATTTTTCCATGAATTTTAGAGGGTTTAGTTGATTTTTATCTTGACCAGAATCTTGTTGAATTAAGCGAGTCTGTTTTAGGGTTACAGAATGTCATTTAATTCTTAGATTGCACAATAACCCATTTCTGACTGAACCAACCCACTTTTTATCTTATTTATACCATTTGACCTTTGTTTTTCCTTTGAGAAATCCCATTTATGTACTACAATGGTAAAATTGTAGTTTTAACCTTTGTTTCATGTTTTCTCCTCAGAACATTAATTCCTTGAATTAGGCCCTTCTCTAGGTTATGTAGGGGCTCTTATTCTATTTCTTAGGTCAAAATGAGCTAGTTAGGGCTCATGATGAGGCTCTCATCAGCGACCATGTGGCACGACGAGGAGCGCTTGATGCTAATGTGGGATCCCATGCGCGATACCACGCATTTTCTTAGTCGTGAAGGCAATGTTGGTGGTCAATCCACTTTAGTGGAGTACTAATTGGCCTAAGTACATGTAAAACATGCCTCATTAGATTGCAATTAGTGTTAAGTGTTAGTTTATATTAATTAGAGAATACTTTGGTAAAATTTGATTTATATATTTATGCAGGGTCTTGAGTGCAATTTTCACCATCTCCTCTACCAGCAGAATTGTGCCTCTCAACAGTAGCACCTCATCATGCAGGAATTGTTGGAGGAGATCTCGCAAGGCCTAAACAAAATGAGGGAAAGTCAAGGAAGATTTGTTAAAGCAAACGCCCGCGTGTTGGGTTCAAAAGGGGAAGAACTACGGACGCTTGAGAGGATCTCTTCTATCCGGGATCACTGTGGAAAAGGTGAACTTGGTGGTTGGAGAGCGCACGGTGTTTTAGAGCCAACTTTGTCGATGCCTGCACCCATCAACTTCCTCGCGCGGAGACTGCAGCAGCAGGCCTCGCCCGTCCATGCGCATCCACGCCTTTGCGCAACAACACTTCCTTTAGCAACCTATCGCGCCCTTGTGTGCGCATCTCCTCTCCTCGCACCACTAGGCATCCTCACAGCTAGCGCCTCCATGGCCATTCCATCTTACGCGTGCAAACCTAGCCTCGCGCGTGCATTGCGCGCACGCCACATCAGAAGCCGCACCACCCCCACGCCATCCACTCCGTCTTTATCTTCTTCTTCGTCCTCTTCTTCCTTCCACTGTCGCCTGCAACCTCTCGAAAGAACCCAAAGCCTTCACTGCTCCCCCTCCACGCAACCACTCCTTTGAGCCTCTGCCAATCGCGAAACTCGACACCGAGCACCGCTGAGCATCGCCAAGCACCAAAGCCACGCACAGCCATACGCGGCCCTCGCACGTAGCCACAACAGCTCGCGTGGGCTTCACCGTCGTTGGCGTTCTCCTCCGCCGTCCGGCCACGTCTAGCCACCTCCGACCGTGCCTCCATCGTCATCACGTAACCCTCGTCGAGACGTGCCTTCCCGCAGAGCATCTCTTCCAACAATGCCTCCTGGTGCACGCACGAAGGAGAGAGACGAAATCCCCTATTTTTCTCCATATTAATAATTACAAAAAATGCCATTGCGAAAAACACTATTCATTTATTTACCAAATTAATATATTGAGGTGAATTTGCATAGATATCTCTCTATTCTTGATAAATTGGTTCTGATTGAATATCTCGTAATTTAGCTAAGAGTTTGTAACATTAATTACCATGAATAAGGAATCTTTTGCTAGAAATTAGCATTTACGCTGATTATCATTGCCAAGATTATTACTTAACAGAATATTAGGTTGTGGTGATTTTACATTTAAACACCCATTTTTTTTATCAATTACTTAGAATGATGATTTATGTTGAAAAGGAATTATACGAATTAGCATGCACAACCATTGAGTTTCCCGAGTAAACGAGGCACCATTCACTCATTCAATAGGCTTATTCCTCCCTGTGGATATGACCTAACTATTTTCGTGGTTAGTTTTTAAGCATTAAATATTTTGAAAAGCGATTTTCTACCACGTGACATACTACAATGACGGAACATTTTATGTTACACATTTTTTCAAAAACAAAGATCGCTCTTTCAAATGGCACCGTTGCCGGGGAGGAAACACGCCTATTAATTTTTTTGGGAAATTTATATTATTTTTATGCTATTTTGAAAGCTTTTCTGAATTATTAACTTTGGTTGTCATTGTGTGCACAAATCGAATGACGAACGCGGTGGACGCGCACGGCAGAGACGATATTTTTGTGGACCTTGATGCCACCTAGAGGGCAGCAACAAGAGCACGTGGGCTTTGATCCCATGTGTGTGGAAGGAGGATTGGCAATTGGAGATCTGTTTATACTTAGATAAGGCTAGATAGACCTTAGACATTTAATTTTTGTCTTGTGGACCCGTATTGGGTATTTTCGGGAGCGTGTTCCCATTTTATTTAGATTCTAGGATTATTCGAATTGTTTGAACTACATGTTGGTTAGTTAGTTAGATTAGGTTTGTTTTCTTATTATTATTGTTTAAAAAAAAAAGAAAAGAAAATAAATCTGATCTGCCTACTAGAAGCTGCATAGGATGACAATCTAGGATTGCTTGAGCTGCATTTAGTTTTCTTACTGCATTGCGTTCATTTTTGCATAGAAGAGTGTTGGAGCAAGGTACGCATTTCTTATCTTACTGCATCAGTTATCTGCACACGCATTGCATCTCGACATAGTTAAAGAAGACCACTTAAACTGATTTGAAAAGATTAATCGAGTGGTCACTTTACTTCTTGAAAAGAAAGGAAAATATACTGGAAGTGTTTGAATAACGTAACTGCAATTTTCGAAAGAAAAATCACTTTTCGCGGTGTGATGCACACTTTCTACACTGAGCATGCACTATAGGCACTGCACTAGGACTTGGACCCTTAAGGCTATAGGCATCGATCTCTTTATTGGTACAAACCCTCCTATCTCGCTTTAAGACAGTGGTATTAACGTTTGCCCGAGTGATTTGATACTCTAAGGAGGGGGACACCCCTTAAAGGAATTCGAGGGTAGTTAAGAGGCACCACTAACACATCACCTCAAAGGAAGGGTTCGCCCTACTTGCATCCCTTGGTTCCATCCTTGGAGTACCTTTTTACTTGAGCATCTAAGAATATCATTGTAGCAAAGTGTATGTCTTTAGGGCACTCGAAGGTCAATTTAGGGTGCATAATTGTTTGACAACTTGAGTGATCACCCAAAAAGGACTAAAAGTAACCTCAACCTTCTTAACAGTCATTGACTAGAAATTTCAAGTGGCTCATTTCTCTTATACCACTTACGTGGGAACGGAGAAAAACTGCCTTGACTATATTTTGCCAAGCTGAAGAGTTGAAAGAGGACTTAAAGAACTTTAAATCAACAAAAGACCTCTTGCCTTGTGTTTGCTTAGAAATAGTCTTCTCTTCAACCTTGAGCCTGAGAGAATTATAAGGAAAGCTAACCAAGAAAGAAGAAAAATGGCTGATGAAAGACCTAAAGAAGAGATTAGGGTTGGGGAAAATCAGAGAACCTTGAGAGACTATTTCCTCCCTACAACCCCATCAAGCCCTACCTATCCAAAGACCTGGAGTGGATAATCCATATGAAATCAAGAGCAACACCATATCTTTGCTCCCATCTTTTTATGGTACTGCTAGGGAGGATCCCTACAGGCATCTTGAGGAATTCACCGAGGTCAGTTCCACGGTGAAACTCCAGGGCTTTACTGATGAAGCCTTGATGAGGACTCTATTTCCATTCTCCCTAAAGGATAAGGCCAAGCACTGGTATCATACCCTCAATGCAAGGGTAAATAATTGGGCCACCCTTAAGGGAGAATTCTTGAAAAAGTATTTTCCTATGAGTAAGACCAACCATTACAGAAGAGAGATTATGGGTTTTACTCAACAGGAAGGGGAGAAATTTCACAAGACTTGGGAGTGCTTTAATGACCTTCTTAGGTTATGCCCCCACCATCAGGTGCCAAGATGGCAGTTGGTCGAAAGGTTTTATAATGGATTATCTGAAAGGCATAGGCAAACCATCGATGCAACCTGTGCAAGAACCTTCATGACCAAAACTGAGGATGAAGCCTGGGCATTATTTGAAACATTAAGTGACAATTCCACACATATGTCCTCTACCTATCAAGAAAGAAAACCATCAATTTTGCAGAGGAAGATAGAGGCCCATGAAGTCGGGGCTACTCAGGATTTGGCTTATCAGATTCAATTGTTGAATAAAAACTTTGATAGGCTTTTAGAAAACCCCGGCATGAAACCACAAGCAGCCTCTATCTTTCAAGCTTTAAGTGAATGCTCCATTTGCCAAAGCACAACGCACGCCACTGTGGAGTGCCACTAGGAAAATCAATTCCCTTAGTTGATTCAGGTCGACCTGAATGTAGCCCAACGTTTCTACCCACCTCCTCGTAATAACTCGTATTCCAATACCTATAATCCGAGGTGGCGGAACCATCCAAACTTCTCATGGAAGCAAGGTGGTGCTTCTAACTCAGAGAATACAAGACCCCTACCTCCCCAACCTATATACCAGCCATCCTATGAAAACCCTCCTCAGAATAAGCCTTTTGAGATGGATGAACTTAAAGGCATGATGAAAGCGATACAAGAGCATTAGAATATGGTCATCCAATCTCAGAATAAGATGATTACTGATATGCAATCTCAAATTGGTCATCTTACTAAGGCAGTTAGGCAGTGTGATCCAGGGAAGTTGCCTAGCTCTTCTAAGGAGAACCCAAAGGGCAAGGATGTCATGTTCAAGGAGCACGCCCAAGCTGTGACTGTGCTGAGTGGAAACAAAATCGACAAGCCTAATAACACTCCTATGGTCACATCTCAGGATTCCCCTCCTACACCCAACCCAACTTCCATCTACACCGAGGAAGAGCCACACTGCTCTCCTTCGCTTGAAACCACCCACCCTGAGGATGTTGTCAGTCCGCCACCCCTCTCCTGCCATGACGACCCCTCTACCCAGAAGCCGAGGGTGCCCTATCCAGAGTGCCTATTTGCTCATGGGGAATCTTTTGTTGGCTCGCCTGGAGCCAAGGATAGGACGGAGGAGATTATGGGCACTTTTAGGCAAGTCCAAATCAACTTGCCTCTGTTAGAAGCTATCAAACAGATCCCGTCCTATGCCAAGTTTTTAAAGGACTTGTGCACCCAGAAGCGTCGATCTAGGAGACAGGTCCAAGTTAAGGTCATCCTGCTTAGCCATGTTAGCTCGGTTCTCCAACATGGAACACCCCCCAAAATGAAAGATCCAGGGGCCCCGTATATTTCAGTGGTTATAGGTAACCAACACATTGACGAGGCTCTGCCCGATCTGGGTGGGGGGGTGAATATTTTATCGAGCTCTATCTACGATCTTTTGGGAGGAGGTGAGTTAAAGCCCAGTCCAGTCATCCTCCAGGTCGCAGACATATTGCTTAAGACACCACGGGAATTACTAGAAGATGTCCTGGTGAGAGTGGAGGACTTCTTTTTCCCTATTGACTTTCTCATGCTAGATACTGACCCTTCGAATAAGCCCAGTAAGCCATCCATTATTCTGGGATGCCCCTTCTTGGCCACAGCCAACGCCTCTATCAATTGTAGTTCAGGGGCACTTAAAATGGGCTTCGAAAATAAGATCTAGTTGAATGTTTTTGATACTTACAAGCAATTCGGATTTGAAGACTGTTCTCAGATTAAGGTTGTTGATGAAATAATTGAGGAGACTACTCCAGCACTCCTATGTAGAGATCCCCTCCAAAAGGTCATATCTAAGGACCATCCTCCAATTAGTAAAGAAATTGAAGGGGGAATACCCGAATTAGAAGAGTTGCTGGGGATACACACAGAGTCTCTGTCCCCACCCTAGGCCGTGAAGGTAGATCCGCTACCTGAGCCGGGAACATCTCAACTTAAACCCTCAATCTAAAAGGCTCCTGAGTTGGAGTTGAAACCCCTCCCAAGCACTTTGAAGTATGCTTTCCTTGTCCCTAATGACACGCTCCCCGTTATTATCTCATCTGCATTATCTGAATCACAGGAGAAAGCTCTGCTTGAGTGTTTACAAAGGCATAAGGGAGCAATTGCTTGGTCAATTGCCGATATTAAGGGTGTTGATCCCTCCCTTTGCATGCATCACATATACACGGATGAGTCCGTGAAACCCTTCCAAGACATGCAGAGAAGGCTCAACCCCAATATGCAAGAGGTTGTTAAAAAGGAGATTCTGAAATGGCTAGATGCAGGAATTATCTATCCCATTTCAGATAGTAAATGGGTTAGTCCTATTCATGTGGTGCCCAAAAAGGCAGGAATCATTGTGGAAGAGAACGACCAAGGAGAATTGGTAACCACTAGGCCCTCAACTGGTTGGAGGGTTTGCATTGATTACCGCCATTTAAACACAGCTACCTAGAAAGACCATTTCCCCTTACCGTTTATCGATCAGATTTTGGAACGACTAGCAGGGAATAAGTACTTCTGTTTCCTTGACAGGTACTCTGGGTATAATCAGATAGCCGCCTTTCCTAACGATCAGGAGCGTACTACCTTCATCAGTTCGTATGGTACATTTGCGTTCCGCCGAATGCCATTTGGGTTATGTAATGCTCTTGCCACTTTCCAACGATGTATGATGGCTATATTTTCTGATATGATTGACAAGTTTGTTGAGATTTTCATGGATGACTTCTCCATTTATGGCTCGTCGTTTGACCTATGCCTTTTGCATCTTGATAAAGTCTTAACCTGTTGCGGAGAGGCAAAGCTGGTGCTTAGTTGGGAGAAAAGCCACTTATGGTCTAGCAGGGCATTGTGTTAGGGCATGTAGTTTTTGAGAGAGGATTAGAGGTGGATACCGCAAAAATTGATTCCATCTCTAAGCTTCCATCGCCCACCAATATTCGTCAAGTTAGATCTTTTCTTGGCCATGATGGATTTTATAGGTGCTTCATTAGAGATTTCAGTAAAATCTCTAAGCCACTCTGCGACTTATTAGCGAAGGATGTCTCCTTCGATTTTGATGATAAATGTGGCAAGTCTTTCCAAGTCTTGAAGAAAGCCCTTATTACCGCATCGATTCTCCAAGCACCGGATTGGACCCTCCCATTTGAGCTAATGTGCGATGCTTCTGATTTTGCAGTGGGAGCGATCTTAGGTCAAAGGGTTGATGGCAAACCTCATGTGCTGCATTTTGCTAGCAAGACCCTTACGAATACTCAGCAAAACTACACGGTCACTGAAAAGGAGCTTTTAGTTGTAGTGTTTGCTTTGGAAAAGTTTCGATCTTATCTTTTGGGATCCAAGGTTGTGGTGTTCACTGATCATTTAGCTTTAAAGCATCTTCTTGCTAAAAAGGACACCAAACCTCGCCTAATTCGTTGGATTCTGCTACTTCAGGAGTTTGACCTGGAAATTAAAGATAGGAAAGGAGTTGAGAATGTGGTAGCAGATCATCTGTCTAGGATCCCCATTGAGGCATCAAACCCTACTGGCGGTATCCAAGAGACTTTCCCTGATGAGTCTCTAATGCCAGTGGAGGCTAAAACTCCTTGGTTCCTTGACATAGTGAACTATCTAGTCACGGGCATTACCCCCAGTACTTGGGACAAGTAGAAGCGAGACTGGTTTCTCGCTGGCACTTAATTTTATCATTGGGAGGAACTTGAGCTTTTTAGAATAGGCTCTGACCAGCTTTTTCGCCGTTGCATCCCTGATGAAGAACAAAGGAGTGTTCTGAGTTTTTGCCATGACCTCCACTGTGGGGGACATTTTAGTGGAAAAAAGACTGCCCATAAGGTTCTTCAGTCTGGCTTTTGGTGGCCCACCTTATTTCGAGATGCACATACATATGTGGGCGCATGTCTACATTGCTAGCAGATGGGAACCATCGGAAAAAGGGATGAGATGCCCCAGCAACCTATCCTCCTTGTTGAGATCTTTGATATTTGGGGCATCGATTTCATGGGTCCCTTTCCTGTGTCCTTCAAATATGAGTACATCCTTGTGGCTGTGGACTATGTATCGAAATGGATAGAAGCCATACCCACGTGAACAAATGACCATTCTGTGGTCTTAGGTTTTGTTAAGGCTAATATCATTTCTTGGTACGGGTGCCCAAGGACAATCATAAGTGATGGAGGACCTCACTTCAAGAACGTACACTTTACAAGACTACTCCAAAATTTGGGAGTCAACCACATGATAGCCACACCTTACCATCCCCAAACGAGTGGACAAGTTGAAGTGTCTAATAGGGAGATTAAATGAATTTTAGAAAAAACTATCAGGCCCAACTGTAAGGATTGGTCTAAAAAACTAAATGATGCTCTTTGGGCCTACAGAATAGTATATAAGACTCGCTTGGGCATGTCTCCTTTCCGACTTGTCTACGGAAAGACGTGCCATCTTCCTGTTGAAATCCAACACAAAGCCTATTGGGCTATTAAAAACATTAACTTGAAACTGGATAAAGCGGGAAAGGCACGTATGCTGGAGTTAAGTGAGCTTGAGGAGCTTTGTAATGAAGCCTATGAAACTTCTCAAGCTTACAAGCAACGTACAAAGGTATTCCATGATAAGCACATCATTAGAAAGACTTTTGAGCCTAACCAGTGGGTCTAGCTTTTCAATTCAAGGCTTAAATTATTTCCAGGAAAGCTCAAGTTCCGCTGGGATGGGTTGTACGTTGTTATCACTACCTTCCCTCATGGAGCTGTAGAGATTTAGAACCCTATTTCTGGTGGAGCTTTAAGGTAAATGGCCAACGACTTAAACCTTATATTACTCTTTCAGATGGCCATATTTTGGATGCACTTCAGCTTGAGGAGCCTTAGCTCCTCCCACTCTCCTGCTCAGGTGATATTCTTTTGTGTCTTTATTTTTCCAATGAGGACATTGTCAATCTTAGGCATGGGGGTATAACCTGAGGATGTTTATAGCATTTATAAATAATTGCATACATTTAGGATAGTGTATTTGCCAAAAAAAAAATTCTTTTATTTTCTTGAGCTAAATTGGTTAGTCCCTAGCCGAAAATTTGTCAAGGAAGTGCCATTGAAGTTTTTCTTCTTGAATTATTTCTTAAGTTCAGAATCCAGTACAGTTACATTCACTTACACGTAGACTGGGTAATGGATCTTTGTAGAAAATCAATAAGCATTTTTAGTCTACTAGACTCTTGGACAGTTAAAAGGGAGTCAGGCATACTATCTTCTATTAGATCCACCTCATATTTGTGAGAAGAATGTAGATAGATTACTGGTGCACTAAGTCTAGTGCAAGGACTCTTAAGTTCTGGACTATTAGATGTGAATACCTCAGATTTAGGCATAGTTTTCGCTCTCTGTTCTTGTGTGCGTACATTGTGTGAATTCCTGAGTCACCAAATAAGGCAGATACACAGACAGTGAGTCTTGATAAAACTATGACAATGGTGGATGGTTACGACCATCCTTCATAGAGTCCTCGGTTGAAGGAGGGTAATAGTGTAAAGGTCAGAAATACGCTTGTCCTATCCATCCTTTCCCGGTGCCGAAAGTAGGTGATGAGACCACAATTGTGGGCTAAGTAAATGCTTAAATGCCTAATTATTAAATTAATATTTGCATATACATAGCATATTCGAATATATAAATAAATTAGTTTATAAATAAGGGCTTGCATGCATATTTATACATTACATTATAGTAACATGCATTTCATACATTACTTGAGATAAATTGTATAAATAACCCAATTTATTTTTTTCCCACAGAATGCACAACTCCTCAACGCATCACGCGCGCCTCTTCGTGCTCCCACTAGCAGCCAACAACGATCTCTTCAAACCGCCCCATCTATTGGAGAGGATTTCAGCGGAAGCAACAAACTGCAGATAAGAAGAGCGGCTAGAGGATGCTCACAAGGCATCTTCTTCTCGGCTGGCGGGGACTCCTTCTCCATCCTCTTCCACCCCCATGCGGGGACTCTAGCGTACCCTATGTTTTGAAGCTTTCACTGTGGACCGTCACTGTCCTCGCCTATTCTCCGCACGCCTGCAACCACAGCCACGCCTCATCCATCATCCTCTTCCTCTTCCACCGCTCCCACCCTTGTTAACTCTCTTCTTCTCTCCACAAGAACCAACACCCAACCTTAACCCACCGCGTCCTCGCTCCTCATCTCTCAGATGCAGCACCACTACACCCACGAGCAGCCACGCCCTTGTGCACGCGCAACACCTTCGTGTGCAGCAACTACCCTTGTGCGCGCACCCGTACACCTCTGCGCAGCAGCCACCCGCGCTCCTCGTGTGCACATGCATGTGCACGCCACCAGCAGCCATCTTAGTCTTCTCCTTCTCCACCGACCGGAAGAACCCAAAGCTCCAAGTGGACCCTCCCCATGCAGCCAATGTTTGAGGTCACGAAGCTTTGTACTAGTGCCTCCAACGTACTCACTGCGCCCCCACGAGTTCGACCACACCCTTTGAAGGTCGGCAGCAGGCCGCACACGTCGGCGAGTCGCTGCCGTCGCCGCCGGTTGTCCTCGTCGCCGGTGAGACCACTGGTCACCGTTCGACACACCGTCACCACCCACGCGTAGCCCTCGTAGCATGCAACCTCCACCGAGCTCTGCACGGTCCGTCATCCCCTCCTCTTCGCGCGAGCACAAGGGGATGTAATCCCCTATTTTCCTACAGTGAAGGCCACATTAAAATTTACAACATATGCCATTGTCGAATGCACCATTCATTTATTTTTCTCATTTAATATATTGCATCAAATTGCATGAATATCCCTCTACTTTTGATTAATTACTTATGGCTGAATTCTACTCATGAATGATATTGAATATGGGATATTAGATATAGTGAACAGGCTCTATCTTGTAGAAATTAATATTTACGAAGTTACCTGTATCAATATCACTATTTTACCTGGTATTATATTGTGGTGATTTTGCATGTACGCCCTTACATTATTTAAATCAAGAATTTATGTTGAGAACACGTGCACCAGTTAGTATGCGTACACGTTGAGTTTCCTGAGTAAATGAGACACTATTCACTAGTTTAAATAGGCTAATTCCTCCTTATGGAGACGAACTAACTATTTTCGTGGTTAGATTTTGAGAATTAAATATTTTTGAAAAGCGATTTTCTACCACGCAACGAACTATAACGACACGACATTTTATGTTAAAGTTTTCAATGAAAATAAAGATCGCTCTTTCAAATGGGGCCGTTGCCGGGGAGGAAACACGCCTATTAATTTTTTTAGGAATTTTATGTTATTTTTATGCTATTTTGAAAGCTTTTCTGAATTACTAACTATGGATCTTCTGTGCAAAAACATGCAACGAATGCAACGGGCGCACACGACGGAGGTAATCTTTTTGGTGGACCTTGATGCCACCTGGAGGCCAGCAACGGGTGCTTGTGGGCTTTGATCCCATGCATGTAGGTGTACGGAGGAGCCTTTTTCTGATTTAGTCATTAGATCTTAGTTTAGATTTAGTTGAGATAGACCTTAGACATTTAATTTTTGTTTTGTGGATCCTTGTTGGGTATTTTTGGGAACGTGTTCCCAGTGTTTCTTTATTTCTAATCACTCTTGTATGCGGGAGCGTATTTTCGGAAGCATGTTCCCATTTTATCAAGATTATTGGATTAGTCGAATTGTTTGAACTGCATATAGGTTAATTAGTTAGTCAGCTAGATTAGGTTTATTTGCTTAATATTGTTATAAGAAAAAAAAAATTGAACTGCCTACTAGAAGCTGCATATCAATAGAGCGATCATCTAGGACTGAATGAGCAGCATCTAGTTTATCTTGATTGCATTGCAGATATCCCTGCATTGAAGAAAGCTGGAGTAAGGTACGTCTTTTTCTTGAGCATTAATTACCTGTCGTGCATCTGCATTGAACCTAAACCTATGACCACTAAAGTGCTTGAATCGAATTAATTCAGTGGTCACTTTAAAAATTGGGATTGCTAAGAGGTTGGACCTTAAAATCTGTGACTTAAAATTGCGTACAAAAGGATCTTGTTTGCGAGATTTCAAAACTCAAAACACAATGTATGATTGCACACCTGAGACACTGTGCACCTCACACATAAGGTCACTAGATAAATTTCTACCTCTGCTCTTTGCACAACAAGGGAAGTTAGTCGGAAATCAACAAGCCTATCCACCAAGTTACTTCGATTCCTCGTGAGTGGGCTCGATTCGAGACTTCCATCCCTTGCGAGTAGATTGTAGGCAGCAATGAAGATCGGCCTAGGAAGCGTAATTCTTGCAAAACTTGTTTCGTCACCAACCGAATAGCTAAGACCTAGAATCTACTAAAAATAGATCCCGCTGTATTTGCGTTTGTTTTGACAGTGGTAGAACTCTCTAGGAAGTTTCTGATTTCTTTTGAATCCTAAGAGGGTTTAACCTGTTTAATTGAAAGAAATGGATTATCCTTACTCCTATCATTTTAACCAGTATCCCATGTCCTGAGCGTATCCATCCTTTGATGGGTACATTGACAATTCATGGGATCATTTATATTCCTATCCTGGGAGTACTGGCCCGAAAGCTCCCACTTTCGAGCAGAGCCTAGGAGCAGGATTTTCCAACCTTGGAATCCCTACTACTATGCAAACACCCAACCCTCCCACCCTTCATGATTTTCTGTATCGAGGTTGGACCGATACCCCTAGGCAACCAGAGCCTGAGATTGACTATCCTCCCCAATCTGATAGTAGTAGCCTCTCCTCTTTTACGATAGAAATGCAAAAACAACAAAAGGAATTGATGGAAACTATGGGAGAGATGTTGAGGAATAGTCAACAATTGAACAAAGAAATTAGACAGCTTAGCTACACTCTTCCTAGTAATTCTGATCCCTACCCATACGACCATGATCATGAAAATAATTCTGAGGAAACCAATGACAATAGGGATCCTGTTTTAAGTAGCTATCACTTAGACTCTCCCCATGAGACACGGCCACTAGTGGAGAACGATCCTAGTAATTATCCACCTGAGCTATATTGGAGTCAAAAGAAATGGAAGATGGTACCTCTTGAGAACCTTGACCCTAATGATAGCATTTTCCTTACCCCTGATAACCCGGGTCAAGGTTGTATTGTTCATATCACTTCCCCTATTAATTATCTGATGGCATCCCATTATACCCTTAGTGAGCCTAATCCTGACCCTCCACTTAGGGAATCAACACCTACCATTCAGCATTCTGAGGATT
The DNA here is from genome assembly GCA_037157565.1 of Thalassia testudinum. Lineage (NCBI taxonomy): Eukaryota > Viridiplantae > Streptophyta > Magnoliopsida > Alismatales > Hydrocharitaceae > Thalassia > Thalassia testudinum. The sequence goes on along the minus strand of JAZHRO010000061.1, from coordinate 29,904,840 downwards.
TAAATGCACCCAATGAAGGTGACCCTAAGGGAATGGAGGATGAATTAGATCAATTTTGGTCTTAGGGATATAAAGAGTCTATTTCAGAGGATGAGGATGACCCGATGGAGGAACCTAGCCTTAGAGTTTGGAGTGAATCACAGGAGGATTATGTGTTATTTGAGGACTTGCCCCCTTAGGATATAAATAATCTGGTGAAATCTGGATTCCTCCCTCCTTTTGATTTTGAGAGTCATCCTCCAGAAAACCACGAGTTGATATTGGAGGACAAACACAATAGTAAGAAGCCTAGGGGAGACTCTCAAGGATAATATACATCAATTGAGGATTTATACCCTGAGAGGAACAACAAATTCAGTGATATAGGCTTTCTCCATAACAGTAAAGATGATAATCCTCCTAAAGATATTAAGGATAATGAAGTAGCACACAAAGTCCTCAGAAAGGATGTAATTGACAAGAAAGAACCTGAGGATGGATTTGCTGATAATTTTGATCTCGCTACTTCCCAAGAAACCCAATTGTCGTCAAGGCATGTTGATCATGAGTCTACTAATGAGATATTGAATTCTATTCATGACTCATCTATTGTAGAAGAGCAGTTGGAGGTTCATAAAATAATGAAGCTAGGTAAGGATGTGGAATACGAATTTTTATTGGGAATGGAACCTAAACAGCCTAAGCCCTCTCTGGACTTAATAATTACTACCCAATCACTCAAGCAACCAGTAGATTCCTTACCTAATCCTCGGCTCAGGTCACTGCTCATATACATTCTTTCTGAGGAGAATATCAAGCCAGTACATCCTCAGGTCAAATGGCGAGTGTGGATTGATGCTTGTACTTTTAGTCTCGCCATTCAAGGGTGTGAAATGATAATGTTTATATCTTTTCAAACCCTTCATACTTTGGAGGACTCTTGTTATCCTCCACTTATTCTATTTCGGGAGGTTCCTTTTCATATTCCTTTTGTTATTCCTAGACCTCCCCAGGTAGCCTACGAGGTTTCTCTATTTTCATATCTTCTGGCGAGCATTTAGAATCACACTGCATCATCAGCTCGCCAACATCCATGGCTACCTGTTTTCTAGGCTTGCACTGTTACGCATATTTTTAGGGCCTAGCTTTTTCTGTTTGGAACTAGACTTACAGGTTCCCTATAAGTCTGGCTGCTAACAGAAAATGTAGTGCTTGTTGGGAGGCAACCCGGCATCCAGAATACACCATCATTAGGTGATTTCCTTCCTTTCTCCCCCTGTTTTAATTTTATAATGAGGACATTATAGGATTTAGACATGGGCGGGTGCATTTTGCATTTTAGGCAGTATTCATGCATTTGGGTTAGGTGCATTAACATAAAAAAAAATTTGAGCTGAATTAGTTAGGCCCTAGCAAACATCTTTGTCATGAAAGTGTCATTGAAGATTTTTTTCTTGAATTATTTCTTAAGTTCAGAATCTAGTACAGTTACATTCACTTGCACATAGACTGGGTAATGGCTCTTTGAAGAAAATCAATAAGCATTTTTAGTTTGCTGAACCCTTGGACAGTTAATAGGGAGTTAGGCATACTATCTTCTATTAGATCCACCTCATATTTGTGAGAAGTAGAGAGACTACTGGTGCGCTAAGTCTAGTGCAAGGACTCTTAAGTTCTGGATAATTAGATGAGGATACCTCAGAGTTAGGCATAGTTTCGCTCTCTGTTCCTGTGTGCGTACATTGTGTGAATTCCTGAGAGTCACCAAATAAGGCAGATACACAGAGATTGAGTCTTAATAAAGCTCTAACTATGGTGGATGGTTACGATCGTCCTTCATAGTGTCCTTGGCTGAAGGAGGGTAGTAATGTCAAAGATCAGAAATACACTTGTCCAATCCATTCCTTCCCAGTGCCGAGAGTAGGTACTTCCACCAAATAAGCCACACAATATCCTCCTGACCATCATCATCCCTAATAATGCCTCATAAATAAAAGTTTGCGTCGTGTTATGTTGTTTTATAAAGAAAGAAAAAGAAGAAGAAGAAAAAGAAACAATTATATTAAGAAAAAAAAATAGAAGAAAAAAAAAAGAAGAGAAAAGAGAGAAAGAAAAGAAAAAGAAAAGAGTCTAAGTTTATAGTTTTATCTTTGTGAAGATGTTTTTGAGGCAACAAAAACACTCATCGCGATCCACCAAATATGACCCATACCTACCTTTCAGTATTTCTGCTCGCCAGAATACTGGCTGAGGACTCTAACTTAGTTGTAGAGTTATTAGGTCTTTAGTTGAAGTGTGAATGCCATGTGAGGCCACCAAACAGTGAGTACATTTACTAAATCTGGTGAGATTTGTGATCACAAAAAGAGAAGAAGAAAAAGAGTGAGCACAAAGGAATATCAAGAGAGCACAGTTATTTAGCCTCTCTCCGAGTTGACTTATTTAATAGTTTAGAGTCTAGAGTTTGTAGTACTAGATTACATGTAGCACCAGATGAGTGTGTGCCACCAAATACAAATCCATTCAACTCGATATCTCCTACCTAAGCCAAAAAGCCAGGGACAAATTACAGATTATCTTCTGCTTTATCCTTGAGGGAAGTAGTTGCCTATCCCGATAGAAATATTTACCAAGGGTGAAGTACGAACTCCCAATGCAAATTGGCTTTTCACTTAGATCTGTTGTCTAGGCTATTATCACTTCACAGTTGTTTGGATCTCTAAATGTTTGTATTAAGAAAAGAAGAAATCTTTGTCACTTCCATCACTTTTTGCTTTTGCTAGGTGTTGAACGCTACGAGTTGCTACGCTAACGTGTTTGGTTTTGAAAAACTTGTTGTCGTAGTATGAAAGTGAAGAACTCGTGTTCAACAAATAAAATTTATACTGGAATGGAAATCCCGGGTCGAACTTAGGGAGGTGGATGTTTGATTTAAAAACACACGTTTGTTTTATTTATCATGAAGTAATTTAATTGACTAGAAACTATATTTCTATTTACACTAAATAGAAGAGAAAGAGAGAGAGAGAATATTACAAAGATAAATCACAAAAAGATGTAGAATGAACATGGAATTCATTATCAGAAGGATTGTTCATTACACTAAGCATTACGACTAGAAAGTGGGAAAATGATTACACTAGAAAGCAGTAAATCTACTCTAGAAAGTAGTAAATCTACTCTAGAAAGCAGTAAAAAGAATGGGGAGAGAGATATCCTCCTCGACGGTCGCTTGGAGGACGAGCCAGATGGGACGATGCCTGGATGATGGGGAATGGAGCAAGATGAAGGAGGATGAAGCGGGAATAAGGGAACGGGGCAGCACGTCGTCGTCATTGCGGGATCCGCTTCAGAAAAAGGGACGAAAATTTGACTTTATCTCGCGAGAAGCATCCCGGGTGTGGAACAAGCTTCTCTTGAGCTTTGGAGAGGGAGAGAAGAGAAGGAAGGGATGAGAATTTCGTGTGGAGGGGGTCTCCTTTTATAGTTGCAAGGAGTGAGGGCAATTTGGTCATTTTAATTTGAAAAACACTAAATCAGGGGTCTTTAGTGACGGATAAAATCGTCGCTAAAGCCCCATCGTGGGTGTAGTGGGGCGGCCGCTCGCACACTCACTCGCGTCCCGTGCGTAACGTGCGCTCCACGTTCTGCCAATCCTAGCCATCCGATCGTGAGATCGGATGGCTTAACTCATGCCTCGCAGCACCTCCTCTGCGTGCAGCGTCCGCGTGCGATCTCGCGTGAAGCGTGCGCGTACAATAGCACGTGGGCGCTATCGAGTGCCCGCAGCCGCTCGATCCTCATCGTGCGCTCGCCCGCTCCTTGCAACTTGGTCATGCATCGCTTGCTCGCGTAAGCACGTTTACCCGCTGTGCTGTAGCGGCTCTTGTGTCGCGGAGAAGAATTTGTGCACGTGCGATTAGGACCATTGGATCAAGATCCAACGGTCAAGGTGGCTTCCTCAGGTGCGGCTCAGAGGATGGGTGTGTAGGTTGGGCGCAATCTCAGCCGTTGGATCTTGATCCATCGGCAGAGATTCGTGGGTGCTAGCATCTTTAGAAGTTGAGGGCGATTAGTTGGGTAGCTGAGATGGTGTCACATGGTGCCATCTTGGCCGTCCATCTTCTGGATGATGTAGATGGTGCCACGGTTGTCGGACTGAGTTGATTTTCGCGTCGTTAGGCTGCGATCGTCGATCTGAATCCATCCGTGCAGTCAGATTTGTTGTTTGAAGTGTGGATTCACGCCATCTTGGCCCTTGATCTTCTAGGGTTCCCCGATCTCTATCTGATGCTACAGATGTCTGATTAGGGCGATCTTGGAGTCGTTGAACTCCAATCGTCACCCTGATCACATCTGTACGGTTGGATCTTCGATCCGAGGTCCCGATAAAAATTTTGTCCTGTCCTTGAACATAAAAGGAGAAAATTAACCTCCATTTTATTCAAACTAATCTAAATGCAAGATGATGCATGTTATGCAATATTTATAGTATGCAATGCAATCCTATGCTTAAGAATATGCATAAATAGACATCTTAAGTAGTGTAAACATGTTTACATCACTAGGGACTAGCAAAAACTAGGCAAGGGGGTGTTTGATGAGACCATGATTGTGGGCTATGTAAATGATTAAATGCCTAATTATTAAATTAATATTTGCATATACATAGCATAGTTGAATATATAAATAAATTAGTTTATAAATAAGGGTTTACATACATATTTATACATTCCATTATAGTAACATGCATTTCATACATTATTTGAGATAAATTGTATAAATAACCCAATTTATTTTTTTCCTGCAGAATGTGCAACTCCTCAATGCATAGCGTGCGCCTCTTTGCGCTCCCACCAACGGCCAACAGTGATCTCTTCAAACCGCCCCATCTATTGGAGAGGATTTCGGCTGAAGCAACAAACTACAGATAAGAAGAGCGGCTAGAGGATGCTCGCGAGGCATCTTCTTCTCGGCTAGCGGGGACTCCTTCTCCATCCTCTTCCATCTCCCTGTGGGGACTCTAGCTCACCCTGTGTTTTGAAGGTTGCACTGTGGACCAACGCTGTCCTCGCCTATTCTCTGCACGCTTGCAACCATAGCCACGCCTCATCCATTATCCTCTTCCTTTTCCACCGCTCCTTCCCTTGTTAACTCTCTTCTCTCCACAAGAACCAACACCCAACCTTAACCCACTGCATCCTCCCTCCTCATCTCTCAGACGTAGCACCACCGCACCCACGGGCAGTCGCGCTCGCAGGTAGCCACGCCCTTGTGCGCGCACAACACTTCTATGCGCAGCAACTACCCTCGTGCGCGCACCCTCCCACCTTCGTGCAGCAGCCACCGCCGCCAACAGCCATCTTCATCTTCTCCTTCTCCATCGACTAGAAGAACCCAAAGTTCCAAGCGGACCCTCCCCACGCAACCAATGTTTGAGGCCACAAAGCTTTGTATCAGCACCTCCAACGGACTCACCGCACCCCCACGAGTTCGGCCACACCCTCCGAAGGTTGGCAGCAGCCTGTGCACGTCGGCGAGTCGCCGCCGCCGCCACTGGTTGTCCTCGTCGTCGGTGAGACCACTGGTCACCGTTTGACACACCGTCACCACCCACGTGTAGCCCTCGTAGCATGCAACCTCCACCGAGCTCTGCACGGTCCGTCATCCCCTCCTCTTCGCGCGAGCGCAAGGGGATGTAATCCCTTATTTTCCTACAGTGAAGGCCACATTAAAATTTACAACATATGCCATTGTCGAATGCACCATTCATTTATTTTCCTCATTTAATATATTGCATCAAATTGAATGAATATCCCTCTACTTTTGATTAACTACTTATGGCTGAATTCTACTCATGAATGATATTGAATATGGGATATTAGATACAGTGAACAGGCTCTATCTTGTAGGAAATTAATATTTACGAAGTTACCTGTATCAATATCACTATTTTACCTGGCATTATATTGTGGTGATTTTGCATGTATGCCCTTACATTATTTAAACCAAGAATTTATGTTGAGAACACATGCACCAGTTAGTATGCGTACGTGTTGAGTTTCCTAAGTAAACGAGACATTATTCACTAGTTTAAATAGGCTAATTCCTTCCTGTGGATATGACCTAACTATTTTCGTGGTTAGATTTTGAGAATTAAATATTTTTGAAAAGTAATTTTCTACCACGCAACGAACTATAACGACACGACATTTTATGTTAAAGTTTTCAATGAAAACAAAGATCGCTCTTTCAAATGGCACCGTTGCTGGGGAGGAAACACGCCTATTAATTTTTTTAGGAATTTTATGTTATTTTTATGCTATTTTGAAAGCTTTTCTGAATTACTAACTATGGATCTTCTTCTGTGCAAAAACATGCAACGAATGCAACGGGCGCACATGACGGAGGTGATCTTTTTGGTGGACCTTGATGCCACTTGGAGGCCAGCAACGGGTGCTTGTGGGCTTTGATCCCATGCATGTAGGCGTACGGAGGAGCCTTTTTCTAATTTAGTCATTAGATCTGAGTTTAGATTTAGTTGAGATAGACCTTAGACATTTAATTTTTGTTTTGTGGATCCTTGTTGGGTATTTTGGGAACGTGTTCCCAGTGTTTCTTTATTTCTAATCACTCTTGTATGCGAGAGCGTATTTTCAGGAGCATGTTCCCATTTTATCAAGATTATTGGATTAGTCGAATTGTTTGAACTGCATATAGGTTAATTAGTTAGTCAGCTATATTAGGTTTATTTGCTTAATATTGTTATAAGAAAAAAAAATTTGAACTGCCTACTAGAAGCTGCATATCAATAGAGCGATCATCTAGGACTGAATGAGCAGCATCTAGTTTATCTTAATTGCATTGTGGACATCCCTTCATTGAATAAAGCTGGAGTAAGGTATGTCTTTTTCTTGAGCATCAATTACTTGTCATGCATCTGCATTGAACCTAAATCTAAAACCACTAAAGTGCTTAAATCGAATTAATTCAGTGGTCACTTTAAAAATAGGGATTGCTAAGAGGTTGGACCTTAAAATCTATGACCTAAAATTGTGTGCAAAAGGATCTTGTTTGCGAGATTTTAGAACTCAAAACACAACGTATGATTGCACACCTGAGACACTGTGCACCTCACACATAAGGTCACTAGATAAAATTCTACCTCTCCTCTTTGCACCACAAAAAAAGTTAGTTGGAAATCAACAAGCCTATCCACCAAGTTACTTCAGTTCCTCGTGAGTGGGCTCGATTCGAGACTTCCATCCCTTGCAAGTAGGTTGTAGGCACCAATGAAGATCGTTCTAGGAAGCGTAATTCTTGCAAAACTTGTTTGGCCACCAACTGAACAGCTAAGATCTAGAATCTACTAAAAACAGATCCTGCTGTATTTGCATTTGTTTTGACAGTGGTAGAACTCTCTAGGAAGTTTCTGATTTCTTTTAAATCCTAAGAGGGTTTAACCTGTTTAATTGAAAGAAATGGACTATCCTTACTCCTATCATTTTAACCAGGATCCCATGCCTCGAGCATATCCATCCTTTGATGGGTACATTGATAATTCATGGGATCATTTATACTCCTATCCTGGGAGTACTGGCCCGATAGCTCCCACTTTTGAGCAGAGCCTAGGAGCAGGATTTTCCAACCTTGGAATCCCTACTACTATGCAAACACCCAACCCTCCCACCCTTCATGATTTTTCGTATCGAGGTTGGACCGATATCCCTAGGCAACCAGAGCCTGAGATTGACTATCCTCCCCAATTTGATAGTAGTAGCCTCTCCTCTTTTATGATAGAAATGCAAAAGCAACAAAAGGAATTGATGGAAACTATGGGAGAGATGTTGAGGAATAGTCAACAATTGAACAAAGAAATTAGACAGCTTAGCTACACTCTTCCTAGTAATTCTGATCCCTACCCATACGACCATGATCATGAAAATAATTCTGAGGAAACCAATGACAATAGGGATCCTGTTTTAAGTAGCTATCACTTAGACTCTCCCCATGAGACACGGCCACTAGTGGAGAATGATCCTAGTAATTATCAACCTAAGCTATATCGGAGTCAAAAGAAATGGAAGATGGTACCTCTTGAGAACCTTGACCCTAATGACAGTATTTTCCTTACCCCTGATAACCCAGGTCAAGGTCATATTGTTCATATCACTTCCCCTATTAATTATCTGGTGACATCCCATTATACCCTTAGTGAGCCTAATCCTAACCCTCCACTTAGGGAATCAACACCTACCATTCAGCATTCTAAGGATTTAAATGCACTCTAATAATGCCTCATGAATAAAAGTCTGCGTCTTGTTATGTTAATTTAAAAAAAAAGAGAAAAAAAAATAGAGAGGAAAAATATTTATATAAAAAAAAGAAGAGAAAAGGAAGGAGAAAATGAAAAAAAAAAGAGTCCAAGTTTGGAGTTTTATCTTCATGTCAATTTTTGTCAATGTTTTTTAGGCAACAACAAAAACACTCATTACGATCCACCAAATATTACCCATACCTACTTTTCAGTATTTCTGATCACCCGAATACTAGCTGAGGACTTCTAACTTAGTTGTAGAGTTATTAGGATTTTCATTGACATGTGAATGCCATGTGAGGCCATCAAATATTGAGTACATTTACAAAAATCTGGTAAGATATGTGATCTCAAAAGAGAAAGATGGAAGAAAGAGAAAAAGAAAGGAGAGAGTGAGCGAGCACAGGGGAAACGCAAAGAGAGCACAGTGTTTAGCCTTTCTCTGAGTTGACTTGTTTGATAGTTTAGAGATCTAGAGTTTGCAGTACTAGATTACATGTAGCACCAGATGAGTGTGTGACAACAAATACGAATCCATTCAACTCAGTATCTTCTACCTAAGCCAAAAAGCTGGGGTCAAACTATAGATTATTTTCTACTTTACCCCCAAGGGAAGTAGTTGCCTATCTCAATAGAAATGTTTACCAAGGGTTAAGTGCGAACTGCAAATGTAAGTTGGCTTTTCACTTTGATCCATTACCTAGGCTACTATCACTTATTCTTACATTTTTCTGGATCTCTAAATTTTTGAAATAAAGAGAAAGAAAGAAAGAAATCTTTGGTCACTTCTATCACTTTTGCTAGGGACTAGCAAAACTTAGGCATGGGGGTATTTGATCAATCCACTTTAGTGGAGTGCTAATTAGCCTAAGTACATGTAAAACATGCCTCATTAGATTGCAATTAGAGTTAAGTGTTAGTTTATATTAATTAGGGAATATTTTGGTAAAATTTGATACATATATTTATGAAGGGTCTTGAGTGCAATTTTCATCATCTCCTCCGCCAGCAGAATCGTGCCTCTCAACAGCAGCACCTCATCGTGTGGGCATTGTTGGAGGAGATCTCGCAAGGACTAAATGAAATGAGGGAAAGTCAGGGAAGATTTGTTAAAGCAAATGCCCACGCGTTGGGTTCAAAAGGGGAAGAACTACAGACGCCAGAGAGGATCTCTTCCATCCAGGATCACTGTGGAAAAGGCTAACTCGGTGGCTGGAGAGCGCATGGTGTTTTAGAGCCAACTTCGTCGATGCCTGCACCCATCAACCTCCTCGTGCGGAGACTGCAGTAGCAGGCCTCGCGTGCGCATGAGCGCCCACGTCTTTGAGCAATAGCACTTCCTTTAGCAGCCTGCTGTGCCCTTGTGTGCGCATCTCCTCTCCGCTCACCCCCAGGCGTCTGTGCAGCCAGTGCCTCTACGGCCATTCCACCTTAGAAGCTGCACCACCCCCACGCCATCCACTCCGTCTTCATCTTCTTCTTCTTCGTCCTCTTCTTCCTTTCACTGCCGTTTGCAACCTCCCAAAAGAACCCAAAGTCTTCACCACCCCCCCCTCCATGTAGCCACTCCTCTGAGCCTCCGCCAACTACTAGACTTGACGCCGAGCACCACCGAGCATCGCCAAGCACCAAAGACATGCGCAACCATGTGTGACCCATGCACGCAGCCACTACAGCTCGCATGGGCTTCACCATTGCCGACGTTCTCCGTCGTCCGGCCACCTCTGGCCGTGCCTCCACTGTCATCATGTAGCCCTCATCTAGACATGCCTTCCCGCAGAGCATCTCCTCCGACAAAGCCTCCTCGCGCACGCACGAAGGAGAGAGACGAAATCCCCTATTTTTCTCCGTATTAATAATTATAGAAAATGCCATTGCGAAAAACATTATTCATTTATTTACCAAATTAATATATTAAGGTGAATTTGCATGGATATCTCTCTATTCTTGATAAATTTCTTCTGATTGAATATCTCATAATTTAGATAAGAGTATGTAACATTGATTACCATGAATAAGGAATCTTTTGCTGGAAATTAGCATTTACGCTGATTAACATTGCCAAGGTTATTACTTAACAGAATATTAGGTTGTGGTGATTTTACATTTAAACACCCATTTTTTTATCAATTACTTAGAATGATGATTTATGTTGAAAAGGAATTATACGAATTAACATGCATAACCACTGAGTTTCCCGAGTAAACGAGGCACCATTCACTCATTCAATAGGCTTATTCCTCCCTATGGATATGACCTAACTATTTTCGTGGTTAGTTTTTGAGCATTAAATGTTTTGAAAAGCAATTTTCTACCACGTGACATACTACAACAATGCAACATTTTATATTACAAATTTTATCAAAAACAAAGATCGCTCTTTCAGCGGGTGCACGGTTTAAGCCATCTGATTGTAAGATCGGACGGCTGAGGCTTGAGCGCGAGGAGTTGAATTCACGAGAGCATGCACGGAGAGAAAAAAGTGAGTGGGTGAGATCAAAGGGCCCAGCGGTTGCCACGTGTTGAGCAGAGGAGCGTTCCATGCGATGAAGGCATGTTGTAGGCTATTTGGAGGCCTAATCAGGTTCGTTGATCTCCCTATCGACGGATCTGATTAATCCTAAGGTTGTTGCACGAGATAAAGGGCTAAAATACCCACCTTGCCCCTCATTAAAACTATAAGGCCTAGGGCCCCTTAGTTGAAGGCATCTCTAGAAACAACTCTTCCACCTTCCTCCAGACCAAAGCTCTCCCTCTGCAACTCCGCTCCGACCTTCATCCGAGCTCTCTAGATCTGAGGTGCTATCGTATCTCGCATAAGCATCCTACAAGCGGCGTCGTCTCTTTTCCTCCTTCTCTCTCTCTCCCTCTCTCCCTCTCTTTTTCTTTCTATCTGCTATCTATTTGTCGTTATTAGCATTTTCTACTGTGAAAAACTCTATCTAATTACAATAAATTTTGATTCTCTGAATATTTGCTTTATATATATACATATATATATCTAGTTAGAATTAATTTTATTGAAAATCTTTTGCAAAAATCAAGATTGCCTCCCTGTGAACAACCCGATACTCATCGACTTTTATAAATTTATTTGTTGACATGTTTTCATGCTATACTACAACTAAATAATCTTTTAAAATGTGAATTACACGCCAAACAAGTTGGCACCGTTGCCGATGAGGCAACGAAAATTTTTTAAGCTTTTTGGTGCAAATTTGAGATTTCTAACTTATTTTCGTTGATTCCGTGTGTGCAGAAAAGCAAGGAAATTAGAACAAAACATGACAATGGGAATTGTGGGTTCGAACCTTAGATAAGTATCCATAGTTTAGATTAGTTAGATAATGAATTGCTTGAACCTTAGGATTGGTTAGAATTGGTTTGCTTATTGAAAAAAAAATTCTCACTTGATTTTCGGGTTGAAATAAAGTTTTATCTTAAAAATTCAATTCCCAAAGATTTGTACATCTAAAAATTCTCAACCTTTTACTAGATGTGAGTTTTAAAGTTAGGAACAATATATCCAAATTTTACATAAATCAGAGTTATATAAAAATTTCAAAAATTCATACACTGATCTATTGTCAATTCAGTTATAGTCCCTGATTTTTTTGGAGTTTAAAATATCGTTGGAATTTTTACACAACTCCGATCGACTTAAATTTGAGGAACTAAATTTATAAAATAATCAAGAATTTAGAAAAATCTGAAAAAAATTTTTCTTTCACGTTTGATTGCACGGATTATCTAATCACGAACTGGGGGCCAAAATAGACTACAAAACCCCTAGTACACTTTAAATCAGGAAAAAATAGAAAACATGCATTAAAAATTCTTGAAAAATATTTTCTAAGTGCCTAGTTAGTGGTGAAATAGGAACAATTGATTGCATTGCTTGGGTCACACCACTTCTCTGAATTTGGCTTAAAAGAACATCTAGTAACTATCTATGCGTATGGTTTCACATTAAGGGTAGAGCACACCTGCATTTCCATACTTAAAGGAAATATATCAAACAATTGGGATTTTCAAAACTCTTGTGTGCCTCATCAAAACCTTGATTGAAGATATTAACTCAAGTGAACCCTAAACCACATTAACACAAGCAATTGAATCTTAAAATTTACTTCATCAAGAAAAATTGCTTGTGAACCCTTTTTGCCTGCATACTTCACATCTCTGAAATCAATCTTAACAGCAAACTCCCCATAACTCCCATCATATTCCAAAAGCACATCAAATCGAAGCTTAAAACTGTGTAGACATGCCTTAGGCAGGACTAATAGACTTGGGGACTTGAAACTAGATTAGGCTAAGGTCAAGGCCTTGTCTACTTGGATCCATTGGTGACAAGAAAGGTTGGTGCGGTAATCGCGTTATCCCTTAGTGGTGTCCCACTGTGCGGGGAATTCTAAGTGGTCCCACCCTTCTAGCTAGACAAGTAATTCAAGGGTTGATCTAACACAGTCATGTTTTGGGGAGCTAGGATCTGGTCTAATTAGGGTTGACACTCTAAGGACCAATTTGATTTCTTGCATTGAGTGGGCAGGGTTTCTCTCATCTATCTTTGATTAGCCCATATTTGTGGGCTATTTAAGTATTTAAGTGCCTAGACATTAAGTTAATTCTAACATTTATTTAGCATGCATTAGGATGTAAATAGATTAATTCATATTTTTGATTTAATTACATAATTCATGCATTGCATTCATAACTAAAGGCATTTGAAATTGACTTAGAATGGCATTAGGTGCATTACATGCATTATTTTAATAAACATAAAACTTAAGGATTTGTGTATAAATAATCCAAATATTTCATTTTATTAATTATTCTTCTTCCTGCAGGCAACCGTTTCACTTCCTCCGCCTGCATTCAATCTTCGCCAGCTGCCTGCACTCAAGACCTCATTCATGGAGGAGCGGGTATGTTGGATCTGGTCGGGGCAGCTGAGACTACAAGGGAGAGGAGGAGGCAACCGAGCTCGGGGTGGCCATCGTCCCATTTCACCATCGTGCAGCATTTCACCACCGTGGGCCTCCACGGCCAAACTTCATCATACCATAGGCTGGTGGGGTGACAGACCACCGTGCCAAGAGGATGGAGTTGGTCGCCACCGTGTACGAGCTCCTTGAAGCTCGCCTACTGTGAGTGCATCCACTGATGCACGACTTGCCACCGTTCCATCACCGTGCTTCTTCTTCATTAGCTCCCTGCACCTCCTGCTGTCCTCACCACTCACAGGTACCACACCCCCTGCAGCGCAGCATCACCTTCATTGTAGCACACAGAGCTGCAACCTCTCCTCCCTGCACCTATCACCGTGCATCTTCACTTCAGCCAGCAGTCCACCCACGTGCCAACAGCCTCCACGCCTACACATCCTTCCTCATGTCATCAGACCCTGCCTGCACCTTCATCTTTAGTCCACCTGTGCACACCTTTGCTCCCGCAGAGCGCTGCTCCTCCACACGCCCACTCCCTTGCGTGCGTCCTCCAGCAGCCTCCATGCTGTAGACACTGCATGCAGCAGTGCGCACTTCCATCATCTCCATGCGTGCAGCAAGTGATCCGTCGGCTCCCCGTGCAGCTGCATGCACGCATCACCAGTAGCAGCTCTGCCTGCGAGTAGAGCGTGCTACACTTCCGCCTTAGCTCAATCCCTCCAAGCGCTACTCCAGCAGCAACAAAGCACCTCCAATAGCTCCAGCCACACACACCTCCGACGCACACAGTAGATAGCGCATGTGTCCCTTGCCGATCAGCCTCACCCACGCGAAGCTCTCCACCCGTGCTCGCACTCCCAGTGCACGAGCGTTCCCTCACCTTCGCAAGCTTCAGCAGCAAACAACGCTCAGCCCTCCACCACCCATCGTCGACCTCTCTTCCGTTCTCTCATCTCCAGCCACCTCGCGCTGAGTTGCTCCCGCCATCGAGTGCCGCCTAGCTCGAAGGATCTCTGACGAGATTTGCATCTCCAGCCAAGCCTTCCTCGTTGCGCATGGTGGAGGGGAAGGATTTCCCCTATCTTGCATTCGATTTTTTTTAACATTTCACTGCCATTGCAAAAGGATACTTTTTGATTTAATAATATTATATTCTAATGATTTTATAAGAACACCCTCATCTTTCATTGAAATGAAAGTTCAATGATTACATGCATTGTTATCCTAATTAGAAAGGGGTTTTTAGCTTGCTTACTTAGGGAAACTAATTGTGAACATTATTATTGTCAAATTTAGTGAGTCTTAATAGGACATTGCCTCCCTGTGGACATGACCCTCTCTTCTGTGAGTGGTTTAATTTTTATTGTAATTGTTTTGTTAAGCGGTTTTCCACCACTTTGTTACTAAAATGACAAATCATCTAATAACATAATTCGAAAGTGAAAACCATTTTATTAGTCTTCTCTCTCTATCTATAGACATTCTTCTGGTGCATGCAAGGTAGAAGATCTCAAAATCCTGATTTGCTATCACCATTAGAAAGAAATTCTAGGAGAAGACCTATTTATCCAGGATCTGAATTTAAACCCTTTGCAACGGCTAGTCACCACAAGGAAGAAGAGATTAATGAACAAAATCTGGATCCTATGACTCTCTTACAGAAGCAGATCCCTAAGCAGGGTCAGCATCATGACCGACAGATGGAAGTCATAGTGTAGGCTATCACTCAACTCCAAAATGGAAGGGCAGACCGGCCCCTCCATGACTTTTATAACCCTCCTAATGCCCAACCCGAACCCTTTGTTAGGGTACCTTAGGATGGGGAAGATTTTGAGCTCAAACCTCAGATCTTTAACTTGATTCCTCACTTCGATGGCTGTGAGTTAGATGACCCCTTCCCCCACCTTGAAGAGCTCCTACACATAGGAAGAACCTTTGACCCTAGGAACATGAATGAAGCTACCCTGATGATGAAGATGTTCCCATTCTCCTTGAAAGATAGAGCTGCACATTGGTTGAAACAACTAGTAGACCAATCCTAACTTGGGAAGACTTGAGAAGTGCATTCCTAAAGAAATTCTTCCTCGTAGGAAAAGCTAATGCCCTTAGATGTGACATAACAACCTTTAAGCAGAACCCTGGGAACAACTACATGAGGCTTGGGAGAGGTTCAATGATTTAGCTAGGAAATGCCCCCATCATGGGATTCTGAAGTGGCACTTGGCCCATATTTTCTATTATGGGTTGAGTGATAATCTAAAGAATTTTGTTGATGCATCATGTGGGGGCAATTTCCAAAGTCCAGATGCTGAAGGAGCTTTTCAATTGTTCGAGAATATGAGTGAAAATTCCCTCAACAATGCCTCAATGTTCGGCTTTGACAGAGCCAATCAACCAAGGAGTGGAGTATATGAAGTCAACAATAATTCAAACTTGGTTGATTTAGAGCTAATTGCACAATGATTAGATAAGGTGGAACTTGTGGGGAAGAATGTGGGGAATTTGGATAAGCTGGATAACCTTCTAAAGGGTGGGAATTCCTTAGGAACACAATCTAGATTAAATCCTATTGACCAAAAGGCGTTCTTGCGCATTTGAAAGTCGTCGGAATCGTAGTATAGCCGCGCAAAAATGTTCATAAAAAATAAGTTTGTAAAAATAACAAGAGGCGTTTGTTTAATTCTGAAGTCGATCTTTTATCGCTCTACTTATTTACAAGTCGCATGGCGGTTTATGATTATTATGTATTTAAGTACGACATGCTTAGTTGCAAGAATATCAGGAATTAAAAACAGGCAACTTTAATCACACAAAGTATATTGCAATAAGCTCATGGTGATTTTCAACACATAGACATATATATATAGAAAATATATTTTTTTCATTCATTCATTCAGAGGATGTTTGCAACATGGAATGTAGAGGAAAGCTTGTATAGGAATGCTTAAAAATGTAAATCTAGCTACCAGAAAATGATCACATACAGGAATCTATGGGGGGATTTTGCATGCATCATTGGGGGAGAATAAGGACTACAATACTAAGCAGTAAATAGAAGCAGTAAATGTAAAGAGCTAGCTACTAATCTATCAGAAAGTGAGGGCATACGGAGGTGGGCTTCGATGGCCTTGGAGTGGTTGAGAGGAGAATGAGGGGCGGCCAATGGAGCTTAGGCCAGCCCTTGGAGAGAGGTTGGAGAAGTGATCTGGCATCCTGGAGTAGAGATGGGGACCTTCATGGTGGTGCTCAACTCGTGGAGGTGGAGTGGAGATGGAAGTGGCTAGCCTAAGTGGAGGTGGATGTGAATGGAGCCAAGTATGTGGATTGGTGCAAATGGCCACCCTTAGGTCTTTTTATAGACCTAAGGGAGTCTCTCTAGAGAAGTGTGGAACTCTCTAGAGAAAGCTCCAAGAGTGGCCGGCCAAGTGGTTTTGAGATCCACAAAAAGTGGATCCCAATTTGAATGCCTCTTGGTTGCTAATTTTGGCAACCAAGAGTGGTGCCACTTGGAGAGAGTTCTAGAGAACTCTAGAGGAGTGTGTGTGCGTGAATGGGTGTGTGTGTGTGTGTGTGTGGTCAAGCCCTAGGTGGCTAAGAGGTCTAGGTTAGGTCCTAAAGGGTCTGGGTAGGTGTATGCCTTGAATTAGGGTTGCAAACCCTAATTGCTAAGGGGAAATTGCAATTAAACTTAACCCAAGTTTAATTGAATGTGTGAACCCAATTGAGAGTGAAATAACTCAATTAGGTTGGTTTTAGGTCAATTGGACTCTCACTAAGTCCAATTGTACTTGTGTGGGTTGAGATCAGAGCTTAATTGGACTCAATAAGTCCAATTGACTTAGGTGATGGTGATTGACTTTGATCAATTGGGTTTGGTGAGGACCTAATTAGGTCCTTAGAGAGGTCTAGAGGTGATGTACTAGGGTTAAGGTACCTTAATTTAGGTTCCTATGGGGTTGGAATTAGGTCTAGGGAGCTAGAGATCCAAGATCAAGGCTTGAATCTCAAAACAGGAACTGGAGAGCAGTTCCTGACATCCAAAAACAGGATCAGATGACTTATACTAAAAAATCAGAAGTCCAGACTTTAGTTCTGGACGTCCAATTTGAGTCAGGGGGAATTCTAGGTTCAGTTTTGGGTATTTTGCAGAAATTGGACGTCTAACAAAGTGTCTGGACATCCAATAACACTGCAAAAGTAGGTTTGAGGTGTGTGGGAGTTGGCTAAGGGTTTTGGACGTCCTATAATTTATCTGGACGTCCCGATAAAGGTTGGAACTAGGGTTTTAAGGTTTCTTAGGGTGCGGTGACCTAATCTAAGGGTGGCTAAGGCTTGGGGAAGTCTCTAGGCTATCCTAGGGCTAGGATAGACCTAAGCTCTTCACATTTTACTGCCTTCATTCCTATTTAATAGAATAGCATACCTTAACTCCCTTACATCATTATTCACTATATCTAATCTAAGTCTTCCACTCCAGTCCTGGTACAACACCCCCTATTTCTGATCTAGCTTCAGATCCAGCTTCAGATCTAACTTATTACCTATAATTGACATAATGCACTTAATCAGCACATTATAACATTATTTTATGCATAGCTAAAGGAAAATAGTAAAGATGCAGATAATGCTTATGCATGCATGAATTACCCTAACTTATGCTAAGTACTAGCCTAATTTAGGTCAATTAAGACCTATGATTGCTGCGCAATCACCTATGCCTACCCAAGTAGTGCCTATATTAACCTACAACCAATTCTCCAACCCACTATGTCAGGAATCAGTGCACAACATTAATGACTTAACCATGGCTCCACTTATGAGCCAACTGTACTTAGACCCATCTCTTTCTGAGTACCAAGAAGGGACCTTGATGCCCTTGAATTCTGCATTAGGCAGCCTGATGCCTAGTTGTCCTGAAGATGTGAATGCACTCCAAGGTTACACTAGAAATGAGCCTTATTCAAACACTTATAACCCTAGATGACGCAACCATCCTAACTTTGCTTGGTCAAGTCAGAAACCCGCCCAGGGTCTTAACTTGACTAAACCAAACACTTATGGGCAACCTAGTAGGTACACACAACCACGCACGTACCAGCCTCAACCTACTTAGGAAAACCAGCCCACTGATTTGAGCTTGGTCCTTAAAGAAATGAGAGAGATGAATCTGAGACATAAGGGAGAAATGAATCAATTGAGGACATAATTGACAGGACGACTGGACCAGCTAGTAGATGCGAGACAACACGGGATGCTGCCATCCCAACCCGTCCCAAACCCAAGAAATTTCAATAGGGTTAACCAGCACAACACAAGTGAGCAACAGACACAATTAGTTCAATCTACTCCCCAATAACCACCTGGTTTTGCTAACCCTAATCAGGCTCCACCTATTTTGTAGAACCCACCTCAACTTTCTAATCCTAACACTTTTGCTGGTGCGGTAACCTTGAGAAGTGGGAGACAGATCCAAGATCCTTACCCTTTTAAATCTAAATCTAAACAAGATCTTGAAGAGCCCGAATCTGACCTAGGAGATCAAGAAGAGAAGGATCAGGACCCAAACACTCATGATTTCTCTCAAGCTCCCTTTCTTGAAGCCTTGAACAAACCTAGGAAAAAGAAAACTAATCCATCTGAGGAATGGCTTGATATTTTTAAACAGGTCCAGGTGAACATACCAACCCTTGAAGCTATTGAGAATATCCCAACCTGTGCAAAATTTTTAAAGGAAATGTGCACACCTAAACGCCAGGCCAAATCAGCTAAAAGAGTAGTGTTATTTGAACAAGCTAGTGCAGTTATCCTTAGAAACCTACCCCGAAAATAGAAAGATCCAGGGGCGCCTCTGATCTTGTGTTATTGGACATACTACTTTTGATAGGGCTCTATTAAATTTAGCTGCCTCCATAAATTTAATCCCCACTATGTTATACAAAAAATTTAAATTTGGAGAGTTAAAACCTACTGAGGTGACATTACAATTGGCTGGTCGATCTGTGACCACACCATAGGGGATTGTTGAGGATATAATTGTCAAGGTTCGTGATTTTTATTTTCCTGTGGATTTCCTAGTCCTTGACATGGAGGTACCAGAGAACTTGAAGAACACCCCGATCATTCTAGGAAGACCATTTTTATCTACTGCCAAGGCAAACATTGATTGTGAATCTGGCAATATGGAAATCAAATTCGGGGATAAGAAAACTAAGATTAACATCTTTAAGGCCATCAAACAGTTTGAGGATTGTGGAATGACAGAAGATTCTGAGGACAATACCGTTGAATAGTGTATGGAATTAGGAATAATCCGATCTGATCCTACAGGCCTTGACACTCAAACTAATCAAGAGGTCAGCCCATTAATCACTAACTTGATTCCAAGACCTCTTGAGGGTAACTGTGATCCACCACTGAACCCTTTATCCCAAGGACCCAAACCTGAACTTAAACCTCTTCTAGATCGTCTAAAATATGTTTTCGTTGGATCTGATCAGACTTGCCCTTTAATCATTAGCTCTCATCTAACCCAAACTCAAGAAAAGCAATTGATTCAAGTGTTGGGAAGAAACAGTAGAGCAATTGGTTGGACATTAGATGATCTGAAGGGAATCAGTCCCACGTACTGCACCCACAAAATCTATACTGAGGACGGATCGAGACCCTCCCAAGAAATGTAGAGACGGTTGAATCCTAACATGCGGGAGATAGTGAAAAAGGAAATAATCAAGTGGTTAGACACAGGAATAATTTACCCAATCTTTGACAGCTTGTGGATCAGTCTTGTACAAGTGGTTCCTAAGAAAGCCGGGCTGATTATGATTACTAATGATAATGAGGAATTGATTCCAACTCGAACAGCTTCCTCTTGGAGAGTCTGTATTGACTACAGGAAGCTGAATAGTGCAACTAAGAAAGACCACTTTCCAATTCCCTTCATTGATGAAATCCTAGAAAGACTAGTCGGCCAACAATTCTTCTATTTCTTGGATGTCTATTCCAGCTACAATCAAGTAGCTATCCACCCCGAGGATCAAGAGAAAACCACCTTCACATGTCCCTATGGAACATTTGCCTTCCATAGAATGCCTTTTGGATTATGCAATGCACTAGCAACCTTTCAAAGATGCATGCTTGCAATCTTTTCAGACATGGTGGGTGATTTCATGGAAATCTTCATGGATGATTTTTCTGTGTTCAGGGACTCTTTTGAATCATGTCTGATCAATCTTGAAAAGACTTTACAAAAATGCATTGAGGTGAATCTTATTCTATCTTGGGAAAAGACTCACTTCATGGTCAAGGAGGGCATAGTCCTTGTCCATGTTGTGTCTAAAAAAAGAATTGAAGTGGATAAAGCCAAGGTGGACCCTATAATCAAACTTTTGCCACCTTCGACGGTTAAGCAAGTAAGATCGTTTCTCCTACATGTAGGATTTTATCGTCAATTTATTGTGGACTTTTCTAAGGTGGTGAGGCCCTTAAGCAACTTGCTGGTAAAAGATCAATCCTTTGATTTTGATTCATATTGCTTAAAGGCTTTTAATTAGCTGAAGGAGGCTATTACACAATCACCCATCTTACAACCTTCTAATTGGGATCATCCCTTCAAAATCCTGACTGACGCCTCTGATTATGCCATCAGGGCAGTCTTGGGACAAAAGGTAGACAAGAAACCATCTGTGATTTACTATGCAAGTAAAACTCTGGATGAGGCTTAAAGAAACTACACCACTATAGAAAAAGAGTTGCTAGCCGTAGTGTTTGCTCTGGAGAAGTTTAGACGTTACCTACTGGGATCTCATGTCACAATCTTCACAGATCACACTGCATTAAGGCACCTGATGTCTAAAAAGGATGCAAAACCCATATTAATCAAATGGATCCTTCTATTGCAAGAATTTGATTTAGAAATCAAAGACAAATATGGTGCCCAAAATGTAGTAGTAGATCATCTCTCCAGAATCCTTGTAGACTCTACAACTCCTCAACTCTATGATTCTTTCCCTGATAAGACTCTCTTGACTATTTGTAAACTACCTTGGTTTGGTGATATTGTCAACTATTTGGCCATCAGAAAACTACCCATGGATTGGCCTAAGCATAATGGGATAAGTTGATTTCCGATGCCAAATACTACTTTTGGGAGACCTAGAGCTATTCGAAGTTTGCACTGATCAGGTTATATGCCATTGTATTCCAGATGAGGAGATCACAAGTGTACTAGAATTCCGCCACACTTTTGCTTGTGGAGGTCACTTCTCAGGAAAAAAGACGGTAGCCAAGGTACTATAGAGTGGATTGTATTGGCTATCTTTATTCTGTGACTTGTACAACTTCTGTAAGTCATGAATCAATTGCCAAACTTTAGGAAACATCATCAGGAAGGACATGATGCCCCTAAACCCAGTCCTTGAAGTCAAAATCTTTAATATTTGGGACATTGATTTTATGGGACCTTTTACCAATTCATTTAGGTACCTGTATGTTTTGGTGGTAGTTGATTATGTATCCAAATGGATTGAGGTCGTCCCGACCCGAACCAACGATCATAAAGTGGTCATGGATTTTGTAAAGAAGAACATCTTAAGTTGGTTCGGTGTGCCCAAAGCTTTGATTAGTGATGGCGGGTCCCATTTCACTCACAACCAATTTAGGGCCTTACTAGCCAAGTATGGCATCACTCACAGAATCTCTACTACATACCATCCATGGACCAACAGACAAGCCAAAATCTCCAATCGAGAAATTAAAAAGATCCTTCAAAAGATAGCCCACTCGGATTGGAAGGATTGGTCTACCAAATTGGATGACGCTCTCTGGGCCTATCGAACTGCGTATAAAACTCTGATTGGAATGTCTCCATTCCATCTAGTCTACAAAAAATCTTGCCATCTGACCGTTGAGCTTGAACATAAAGCTTATTAGGCAATCAGAACATTTAACTTGGATCTCGATCGATCTGGACAACAAAGGAAACTCCAATTGACTGAATTGGATGAAATCCGGAATGATGCTTATGAGAGCACGAGAATCTATAAGAATAGGACAAAAACTTTACATGATAAGTACATCTCCAGAAAAAGCTTTGTCCCTAATCAAAAGGTTTGGTTATTTGATGCACGCTTGAAGCTCTTTCTGGGAAAATTAAGATCAAAATGGACAAGTCCCTTCATTATAAGAAAAGTCTACCCTCATGGAGCTGTTCTTATCCTGGATCCCAAGATCGGTAATGAGACAAAGGTAAATGGTCAGAGATTGAAGCCTCTTATCATGCAGAACTGTGATCCCATTCCCGATGGTCACATCAACCTTTTGGAATCTTCTTAAAAGCAGAACTGAGTCCAGCAAATGATATTAAACTTAGCATTGGCTGAGAGGCAACCCAGTACTCTGTACTGGTAGCTCTACATCCTCTGCATCCATACTGACCTGGATTAACAAGCATGGTCAGGTGATATCCCCCCCTCTTGCTTATCATACATTTCAATGAGGACATTATAATGAATAAGCATGGGGGGATTAGACATTGCATGTCTAATTTTTATGTCAAATATATATATATATATATATATATATATATAAATGCATTTAGGCATAAAGAATTTTTATTAAGGTTTTATTAGGGATTTATTCTTAAGTTGATTCTTGAGTTTAGAATCCAGTATAATTTCACACTTACACGTAGAATTTGTAATGGATCCTCTGTGAAGACTGATAAACATCTTTAGTTTGTCGAGAAGAAGTAATGCTTCTTCTCCTAAACCCTTGAACAATAATTAGGGAGTTAGACAAACTATCTTCTAATAGATCCACCAAACAAGTGTGAGGTGAGAGTAGAAAGTGTATTGGTGCTCTAAGGCTAGTATGAGGAATCTTAAACTCTGGATAATGAGATAATGATACTCGGAGTTAGACATAGTTTTCGCTCTCAGTTTCTGCGTACAAGTTCTTAGTGCGAATCTCTTGAGAGCCACCAAATAAGGCAAATACGTAGAGAGTGGGTTCTGATAAAACTAGGAATCCTTGGCTAAAGGAGGGCATTAATGTCAAGGTCAAAAATACATTGTCCTATCCATTCCCTTTCGGGTGCTAAGAATAGGCACTTCCACCAAATAAGCCGCCCGATATCCTCTTGAACACCCCTAATCTTGAATAATTCCTCGTAAATAAAAGTTCATATGCTGCATTGCATTAGTAGATATTTGGATGCGAAAAAAAAAGAAAAGAAAGAAAAAAAGAAGAAAAAGAAAAAAAAATATATACATAGAAAAAAATTTAGAAAAAGAAAAGAGCAGAAAAAAAAGAGTTTATGAGTTAGAGTTTATTTCAAGTGTAATGAGACAACAACACCCACTACCCTCACGATCCACCAAATACAACCTTGACCTATTTTTCTGTATTTCTGGCTGCCTGAATACGGGCTGAGGAATTCTGACTTAGTCTTAGAGTTATCAGAACCTAATCAAAGTGTTAATACCAGGAGAGACCACCAAATATACTGCTAAATTTGGTGAGATTGTGAGCTCAAAAAGAAAGAAAAGAAAAGATAAGATAAGAAAAAGAAAAAGAAAGAGAAAGAAAGAGAGGGAATGAGTACAAAGGAACTAAAGAGAGCACAGTTTCTCGCCTTTCTTTGAGTTGAATTATTTCATAATTTAGAAATCTAGGTTCTAAAGTACTAGCCTACATGTAACACTAGATGAGTGTGAGCCACCAAATACAAATCTACTTGACTCAGAAATTTTCTACCTAAGCCAAAAGCCAGGGCTGAACATACAGGTTACTTTATAACCCCGAGGGAAGAAGTTTGCCTATCCCAATAGATTTTTACTAAGGGTCAAGCACGAGCTTTAGATGAGGATTGGCTTTCACTTGGATCGTTGCATAGGCTAAAACAAAACACAATCATGATTATCTGGATTACTAAAGCTTTGGATGAAAACGAAAGACATAAACCTCTAGTCAATCTGTTGATAAAAATTAGTCAAATAGGATTATTTTGCATTTAGTCTTGCATTTGCTAGCGACTGACAAGATTTAGGCATGGGGGTGTGATTACACAGCAATCATGCAACCTAAATCACCTGAATTAAGCTAGATCTTAGCATAACTTAGGATTAATGCATTCATAGGCATCGTAATTTGCACAATAGCTAGTTTATTAGTCATATAAATAATATCGTCATTTTATGACCTAAAAGAGAGATGATTTTAATCGCAGATTATTCAAAGTCACAGATGTCAGATCAGACTGGACAGATCTATTCAGAACAACAACGTGAGTCTAACACTTCCGAAATCGTCTCGATCAGACAACCAGGGCATCTTGTGCACTCCATAAAGAATGGATATTATAAAGCCAAAAGACAAAGATATAAGCCTTAGATGAAGAATCCAACCACACGGATGAATCCAGATTGACGATCATAGTCAAATGGTAGAAAAATCAACTTGATAGGAGGTCTACAGCACCAGATATAAGGAAAAGAAGATGGATGGCCATGATGGCACCATGTGACGCCATCACATCCGCTCCCTCATCATCTCCCCATATAGAAAGGCCACCGTTGCACGCTGTAGGCCGTTGGATGATAAGTGCTCCACGTCACCCATCCATTTGGATAAGAATAAATAGATATAAAGAGGAAACTATAACAAAAACTCGCGCGTTGTGCGTTGGCTCACGTGCTTGCGCTGGAAGCGAAGTGCGTGGGTTCGAAATCGCCTGAGCACGAAATCAGGAAGGTGGTGAGTGTAGGCACTATTGGCCGTGGGATTTGCATCGGTGCACACAGACACAACTGCGTGGCACGATTAGGATGCTCCACGCGTTTTGGAGAGGCACATGCGCACGACATTTGTCCGATCATATGATCTGATGGCTGATGAGCAATAGCTGAAAAGAGGCTTACGGGTGCACGCGTGGAGAGAGATTCATTCTAGTAGGTGCGCGAGGAGGAGTGGGAGCCGTCCGATGGCGATCTGATGGCCAAGAAGCTGCCACATGTCAAGCCTATGTTGAATTAGAGTGTTTTGGGTGCAAATGAAGGCGTTTTGAGGCCAGATTTGATCTGTTGATCTCCCGATCAACAGATCTGATCAAATAAGAGTTGTTGCATGAGATAAAGGAGTTAAATACCCACTTTACCCCTCATTAAAACTATAAAAGAAGGCTCAGGGCCCCCAGTTGAAGCATCTCTCTTCCATCAACTCCAGATATCTTCCACCTTCTTTGCAACTCTCCATCCCTCTGCAACTCCTATTTGACCTTCATCCTGGTGCTCTAGATCTGAGGTGCTGCCGCACCTCTCATAAGCATCCTACAAGCGGCATCGTTTCTCTGCCACTTTCTATCTCTCTCTCTTTATCTCTCTATCTATCTATCTATCTATTTTGTTTCTAGTAGCATTCTCTAGTGTGAAAACTCTACTTTAATTGCAATAAAATTCTGATCTTCTAAATGCATGATATCCGATTCATATACATATATAAGTATCTGTTTAGAGCAAGTTTTATTGGAAAGCTTCTGCAAAAATCGAGATTGCCTCCCTGCGAACGATCTGGTACTCACCGGAGTTTTATAAATTTATTTGTCGACGTATTTTCGTGCTATACCACAACTAAATAATCTTTTAAAATACAATTTATGCACTGAACATGAAGAGAATCCCCTGTTTGAGTCTTGATTAATATTTACATTCACACGCCATTGCCACTCCTTTTTATTTTGATTTTATTAATTAAATATTATGGCTAATTTATGCAAGTGACCTCCCTCTTTCTCATAAATGCTATTTCAGCATTAGCTCTTGTTATTCACCTAATCTGAAAGGTGATTTTGATTTGATTTCTTTGCGAAATTAATCATGAACATCGATTTTTGACCAGTACGAGTTTGTAATATACATTGCCTCCCTGTGGATACGACTCGCTCTTTTGAGTGGTTATTTTAATTTTTTTATTAGCGATTTTCCACTGCTTTGATACTAAAATGATGCATCATTTTATGTGCAAAACAACGAAAGCAAAACCCATCTTTTCAATGACAACCCAATGTCTCATTCGTCTTCATTGTCAAGGTTTCTACTCCTTGATCCACACAGGATTGAGACCACTGCAATGCACATTTTTTCCCATGGACCTGATTGTCTGGGGTGTTCATATGACCACAACACCCCTGATTCTAGCTATCCTGATTCACAAATTACTGAACCACCCCTTCAAACACAGTAAGGAGTGACTACAATAAATAGTTTTCTCGTTAATACAATCACGACTGACTATTTAGCAGGTGGTGAATCAGTAAGAATCCCTGCATATCAGGATCATCAGATTTCCGCTACTGATTTTGCTCCTGCTACTCACACTTCTGATTTTGACCCACCCGTGATTGAATTGAAACCCTTACCTGACTCACTCAAATATCTATTTTTGGGTGAAAGTGAGACATGCCCGGTTATTATTAGTACTCACTTGACCTAGGAACAGGAACATCAATTAATGTCTATTTTACAAGACCATAGGGTAGCTATTGGGTGCAATATCGTTGATCTCTATGGGATTTGCCCCTCGCATTGCACTCATCACATTTACACAGATGAGGGGGTGAAACCTTTGAGACAACCTCAAAGACAGCTAAACTCGAATATGCTAGAGGTTGTTAAGAAGGAGATCATCAAATGGCTGGATGTAAGCATTGTATACTCGATTTCTGACAGCTAGTGGGTGAGTCCTATCGAGATCGTGCCCAACAAAGTAGGACTCACCATTATAAAAAATGAAAAGGGCAAATCCATCCCAACCCACACCACGACATCATGGTGGATTTGCATAGACTATAGGAAACTAAATATGACTACCAAGAAGGATCATTTTCCTTTACAGTTCATTGATCATATTTTAGAGTGATTAGCCAGGCGCTGTTTCTTTTGCTTTTTGGATGGATACTCCAGGTATAATCAGGTAGCGATTAGCCCAGAAGATGAAGACATGACCACTTTCACATGTCCTTTTGGAACATTTGCCTTTAAACGAATGCCCTTCGACCTCTGCAACGCACTAGTGACATTTCAATGTTGTATGATGGTTATTTTCTCTAACATGATTGGGGATTATGTGGAAGTGTTTACGGATGATTTCTCCATTTTTGGAGATGACTTTTTATCTTGTCTTGATAACCTCACCAAGATCCTGAGATGATGCATTGAAGTAAACCTAGTACTCTCATGGGAGAAAAGCCATTTCATGGTGAGGGATGGCATTGTACTAGGACACAAGATCTCATCCAATGGACTCGAGGTTGACGAGCTAAATCAAAAATTATATCCCGATTACCTCCACCTAGCTCAATTAAACATGTTGGATCATTCTTGGGTTACGTCGGGTTTTACTAGAGATTTATACGTGATTTCTCGAAAATCGCATGCCCATTGACGAATCTTCTATTAGCTGATGTCCCATTTGATTTTAATGCCTCTTATCTCAACGCCTTCGAGACCTTGCAAAGCGCTGTCTCTAACTCTCCAATTCTCCAACCACTCGATTGGTCTGTCAATTTTAAGATGATGTGTGATGCCTCCGATTTTGTCGTCAACACTGTTTTAGGCTAACGTCTGGAGTAACAGCCTTTTGTTATATACTACGCTAGCAAGACACTAAATGAGGCTCAACATAATTATACTGTCACTGAAAAGGAACTATTAGTGGTAGTATTCAGGTTAGAGAAATTCTGATCATTCTTTCTTGGGTCCAAAGTGATAATTTTCATAGACCACTCCACCCTTCGGCATTTGTTGGCAAAGAAGGATGCCAAACCCCATCTGATTAGATGGATCCTTCCCTTGCAAGATTTTGATTTCGAAGTACGCAACAAAGCCGAAGCACAAAATGTTGTGGCGGATCACTTATCTAGATTAGGCCCAGACCACATCCCTTATTCCTTGCCCATTTTAGATCGATTCCCAGATGAATCTCTTTTGGCAATCCATTCTGTCAAGTTTCCCTGGTACACGGATATCATAAATTATCTTGTCACAAGCAAGATTCTCTTGAATTTCTCCGAGGACCAGAAACTCAAATTTATCTCTGAAGCCAAATTCTATTTCTGGGATGATCCCTTTCTCTTTCACATTAGAGCCGATCAGATAATCAGTAGGTGCATCCCAAACTCTGAAATCTCGAGTGTGTTATCTTTTTGCCACAGCGAAGCCAGTGGTGGTGATTTCTTAGGTATAAAAATCACTGCGAAAATTTTGCAGTGGGGATTTTTCTAGCTGTTGTCGGGCTATCGAGGGGTTTTAAGGAGTAATTGTCATAGAAAAGCCTCAATCACTAAAAAATAATTAAATTTATAAATCAGAATTGAAAAAGAGTTTGAGGTCATTCGTTGGAAGCAACTAATGGCAAATCAATCTCACTAAGCACAATTTAATCGGAAATATAAGTAATTATGACCAAAGCTTCATTTATAATAACTCAAAATGATATATGTATGAAATCAAGTAGCACAATGCAAAAAGATTAGGTTAAAATGGTGATTTGAATCACCAAATTAACCCCTAAAATTAAGCTCACAAGTATCTCAAATAATTGAACAGTAAATCTCAACTAAATATCCATGTCAACCAAGTTAAATATTCCACTAGTAGCTTCAGAACTAAGGCACCAGGAAAAATCAGATGAGGGCACAAGGTATTAGACGCCTTAAGTTGCTCAAGGCACAACTCCAACAGAAGAGGCAAAGGCCTCCTTCTCTCTCCTTCATGCCTCAAGAGAGAGGCAAGCACAACACAGCACAGAGGTGAAGGCCCCTCAAGAATTAGCTAAGTGTAGAGAGTAGTGGCGTGAAGGGCAAACCCCCCTCTCTCTTCTTTTTCTTCTTCTCTCAGTCCCAAGAGACAATTGGGTCAGTAATCAGGTATTCGGACTAGGGACTAGACCTGCCGGCATGGAGGCAAGCGAGGAGTGCATAGAGGTGAGTGGGAGGGACCCAACCCCTATGCCTTGGGCGAGGGATCGAGGGGACAAATTCCTCTTATCTCGCGCAAACAACTTCTGATTCTACGATGTGGGACTATATGTCCCACAGTCTTCCTCACGTGGCAGCAGCTGAAGATGTCTCTGATTGAGGTCGAGGGAAGCACTTGCTGCTTTAATTGGTAGTCTGGAGTGCTTCCTGGGAGTCGTCCGTAGCACCTAGAGCGGAGAGCACTGAAGAACATAGCTCGAAGATAGCTGGTGGAGCTGGAGAAGACGAAGGCGGTGGCAAAGCTCCGCCATGTACTTGAAAAGGCGAATACGACCTCTCGATCCTATCAGAAAAGCTCAGAAGGTTCACCAGAAGTCGACGAGTGTAACGGTGGTGTTGGCGTCGGGTGAGAGTGGGTGTGTAGGTCTGCCAAGGTCAAGAAGGTGTTGTGAAGGTGTGTGTGTCAGGTGGAGCATGTGAGAGGCCAATCCCCTCAATTACTTGAGGGGTTTTGGTCGTGAGGACACAGTGGAGCTTTTGAGACCGGTGGGGAGCGGTTTGGTGCAGTGTGGTGGATTCGCGAGGTCGCTGAAGGTACGTCAAAGACGTGAAAGATGATGATGGCACAGGCATGAGGGTGCGCTGAAGCGGATGTTGGGTGTGTGAATTGAGTCAAGGAAATATGCAGAGTTGAACGAAGGAGGTTGCAGGCAAAGGGGATGCGGAGATGGCATTGGCTATGATTGGTCGGTGCCAGTGACGATGGTGGCTTCGAGAGGGAGGATGGCAATGTCTGAAGGGAGAGGAGGCCCCTTGCAGTTATGGTGAGGTGAGGATGAAGCTGGGGAAGGTGGATCTGCTACCTATATTATGTGGCAGTAGGTGAGGAGACCGAAGGGAGGAGGTCGTTGGAGACGAGTTCGGAGCCGGCCGGAGGTAGAGGTGATGAAGGATTTTTAGACCTAGAACTCGCTAAGGAGTTCGGCTTTGCAATGGGGATGCTCTTATAAGGCTTTAGGCAAGCTTCTATGCTTGGAAACAATCTTGAGAAGCTCAAATTTTCAGGAAAAAGATTCCAAAAATCCATGAATTCGCACAACCTTCATGAGGATATTTGGAGACCAAAACTAGGTTTAGGTGATTAAGGACTTCCTTGAGATCATCCCTTCCAATTTTGGAAGGTATTGGTCGAGTAATCAGGGAGGAATCCTTGATTGAAGCTCGGATATCATAGGTTCACACCTACCATGGTGGAAGGGATCCTTTTGTGAAGAATATAAAGAACTAAGGGGGTTATTTGTAAAGATTTTGAAAGCTAGGGACTGAAGTGTGAAAAATAAAGTTTAAATGAACTAAAATGCAAACTAGGTCAAGATAAACTCTGATTGGGCCCAAACTTTGGTACGGACCTAATTTGGACCCAAGGAATCTGATGGTGGAGTTGGATTTCTTTGACCAATTTTGATAGGTCAATTTGCGTAAAAACCCAAATTAGGGCAGAATTATGTCTATGACTCTGTTTAAGGTCAAAATGGATTTCAAAGGTCAACACAAGGGTACCAAATCTCATGGAATATTTTTCTATGATTTTTAGAATGTTTAGATGGAATTTATCTTGACCAGAACCTCAATAACTTAAGCGAGTCTAAAATTAGGATTTTGAGTACTCTATTGATTATTGAAATGTGCGAAACCCCATTTCTGTCTATATGGACCCACTTATTAGTCGTAAATGATCATTTGACCTTTATTTCACCCCTAGGAGTCCCCTTGGTTATTCTATGTTCATGATATGCTGTTAAAATTACATAATTAACCCTAATTTCCTATTCTCTTCTCAAAACAACTTGAAGTGGAGTTATAACCCTCAGATGGTTATGTAGGAGCATTTATCTTTTAAACCTGACTATAAGTGGCCAATTAGAGCCTATGATGGTGTTCCCATCATACCCCCATGCCTAGATTTTGCTAGTCCCTTAGCAAACATCCTATGGATCAAACCAGGTCTCTAGGTTAGATGTAATTGTCAGGGTGCCTTACTAAGCTGCATCTCTAGAAATCAGATCGGAATACCAACAATAGGCCTAGTTGTACTCAAGTACCAGCCAAGATCCATACCTGACCAACTTTATCCTGAGTCTGCTGCGAAGGTTTCTAAGGCTTGCAAAAACTACCCAGAGGTTTGTTAACCCCAGTGGTTAAAACACCCGTGCGTAGACGTAACATGTCTAGGTTCAGTTTGCCAGTGCATATTTTTATAAGAGAGGGATAGAGGAGGATTTTCATTTGGAGAATTTTCTCTCTTTTCTTTTTAGATTTCCCTAGATCCAGCTTCGAATTGGCCCTAAACACGATCTATATCAGATTCCTTGTCCCCACCAATAATCCTCAAAAGGTCCTGATTGCACCGCAAAAATACACCTGAATAGTGCATTCTTGTGCTATTTCCTAGCATTACCTATGCATATTAGGGTTCCATAATCACATTTGTAAAAATACATGCATGCATGCATTTAATTGAGAGGAGAGGAGAATAAATAAATGGCCTCGCAATTTACTTTTTTTCCTCAAGTGCATCTCTGCTAATTCACCATCTTTTTATTTTTTATTTCACTTGATTTTCCCGCAGCTGCATGCATCTTCTTCTCCTCGCGCCATGCTTCCCTGCACCTGCCCTTCCCTGTGGCTGCCTCTCCCTGCCAAGGCCATGCATGAGCCATGCACAGCCAGGGCATGGCCGTGCATGGCTTTTTCCTCTATAAAAGACCATGGCTCCTTCTTTGCAAATAGCCTGGTCCCAGCCAAGAAAAACCCACCTGCAACTTCTTCTCCAGGCCACCATCCTCTCCTTCATTTCCCTCCACACATCGGCCCTCCTCGGAGACACCCGGCGGACAGGAGTCCTCACTGTGGTGCACACCCACCATAGTGAGACCACCACCGCCCAGCTCTTCAAAGAGCCGGTGGGCGTGGTGGCTCTTTTCTCATTTTTTTACGTTTCCAGCACCTTCAGCCATGGTTGCAAGCTTCAAGGTCTGAAGCTCGAAGCTTGACGGCAGCAGCTGCTCTAGCCCCTTCCGTGCATGCCTGCAGGCACCCTCACCCTCCACGCACACCTGCAGGCCTCTCCGCCTCTCGCTTTCTCCGCCTTGTCGAGCTCTCTTCCGCCCGCAACCGGCCTCTGCGCTCCTCTGCAGCGGCCGGCCAAGCACCCCAGTAGCACCCACAGACCTCTGTGTGCCCTGTCATGCCCCTTCGCTCGGGACCCAACCCCCCTCCGCGTGCTCTGTCGCGAGGTCATGCCCGCAAGCTAGCAGCCGGAGCCACTCCACCACACGCACCAAGCCGTCCGCACTCACACAACCGCCCGTACCCGGTCGCGCGGTGCGGCCTTACACTGTAGCCACTGTTCAAGCGAGTCTGCGTGACACTATGGCTACAGTGCGGTGACTGGAAAGCTTCTCACTTATCCAGTCACCCGGCGCGCTGCAACCGGCCCTCACCTGTGCATGCACCCGCCTGCGCATCTGCCAGCCCTCTCCCAGCGCCTACCTTCGCCCGCTCCCTTCGCCTGCGCCTGCGAGTGCCGGCGCCAGCCTTCGTGAAGCATGGTGTGCTGCGTCTCCTCTCCGCACCCTTCGCCCTCCAGCGCGCGCTTCTCTGTGTGCATATGCACCTGCGCATGAGTTTGAACCACCAGACGACGCCCTTCGCGCCCAGACGGCTTAAAACGCCCTTTCCTTCCTCTGCAGGCTCTCCTGCTCTCTCTCTCTCTCACTCTCTCTCACAACACTCTCTCACTCTCTCTTTACACCGACGCTTGCACACACATACACTCACACTTCCACACACACACACACACCTATACACTATTATATACGTATACATATATATATATTGTGATATATATACATATATTTATATACATATATATATATATACATATATATACATATATATACTTATATTTATACATATAGTAGTACCTATATACTTATGTATTAGTATACATACATATATATATATATATCTATATACTTATATATATACATATACATATACATATATATACATATATCTATATACTTATATATATATATTTATACATATATCTATACATATATTAGTACTTATATAACTATGTACTAGTCTATATACATACATATACATATATATATATCTATATACTTATATATATATATATACTTATATATATATATATACATACATATACATATATACACACCTACTTATATATACATACATATATACATATATATACATATCTAGATACATATACCTATATACATATATATATATATATATATATATATATATACATCTATATAGTATTATATACATACATACATATATATATATATATACATCTATACATATATCTATCTATACATATAGCTACATACATATATACATATACTTATATATACACATATATACTTACATATATATACCTATATATAACCATATATACATATAGATATACTTACATATATACATATATAGATATATTTTCACATTATTTACCAAACGTGGTATCGCGGGAATATCTGCACCAGTTGCTGATATTCCCCGATACACACGTACAAAAAGCGTGTTCGCATTCATCTTCCACCATCCATCCTACACCTTACATGAGGCACTTCATCCTGTTGGTTGCATCTTTCTAGACGACGACCGACTCGACACCGTGCTACACTCCATCTCCGCCTCCACCCCCACCCCTTTATACATATATAATATATACCTATATATATATACTATATTTACTTTATTTCCACTTCTCTTTCATGCCAATAAAAAGATAAAAAAAAAATATAAAAGAGAAAAGATAATCCTTGACTTGCAGGTAATTCGTCTTGCGAATAGCAAGGCCAGTTTTGGAACTCTGTTTTGGCTCAAAGCCGAAAACTGAATTTTAAGGGTGTGCCTCAAGGACAAAGATTACCAGAAAAAAATCTAAATAGAAAAATACCAAAAACACAATAAACGAACGGAAGAGACCCGTTGTAGGAAAGGCGTAGAAACTTGACTTGTAACCCCACTTCCCTGAGTTCAACCCTGGACCTAAAAGTGACCAAGATAAAATCAAATAGGCCAGGTTAAAATTTTTTTGTAAAGAGATGGTTAGGTCCGAATTAGGTTAACCACTATACACACTTTAACGATAAAATCATCATATTAACAACCTATTTGGGTCTGACATCAGGTCCCTAGCTTTCGATGCTTCAGGATAGCATAACCCATGGCAACCCCTGGAACCCCGGCTTTCGACACTTCAGGATAGTGCCTCCCATGGCATTTTGTAGCTAAATTCAAGCCTTGGGAATCGACATTTTGGGATAATCCCACCCATGACACCTGAACCAGCACAAGGTGCTTACATGCCCCTGGTAGGATATTTAGATATCCTAGGAGACAAGCACCGAGGAGACGATATGTTATTATGCATCTTTGAGGGGAATTTCCCACCTCTCCGTGTTGGGAACTTTTCCAATCAACTTTTGTTGTCGAGAGGCTCCTAAGCTATCTTTGAGATGGCTTTTCAGAACATAACACTTTTGGCATGATTTTTCTTTATTAAGCGCACTGAACCAGACTTAGTGTACGATTTTGGGTGATTAGGTTACCAAGTCCCGTAAACCAAAGGGTAAGCAACGGGGTCGAATAATCTCTAAGCCTTAGACCTACTACATCATCCTTGCACTTTCCTCAACCTCTTGAGGATTAATCCAGATCTTAACAAATACGTGAGTGTTTAAATCCTAGAACGGATCCAAGAGACCTAAGGTTGGTACTTGTCAGTAATCTCCTAAGTTTTAGCCTTCCAGGTCTTAATTCATCATCCGATCCAACCTAGAAGAACTCAATTTTAAGGGACTCAGTTTTTCGTTTCTTTTTGTTTTCTCCTTTTTTTTCTTTTTATTTTCTTCTCTTCTTTTCATTTAGTTCACAATGATCTCTCCTTTCCTCTTTTCTCCTCCTTTTTTTTTGTTTTTGAATGAAACCCTTCCATATATTGACTTCACAGTATTTTGCACTTTAATACCACCCCATGCCTAAGATTTGCAATGTCCTCAATGTAAATTAGGAGGGTACAAATTCAGTTTGGTTCAAGGTTTAGAATAGGGTCAAAGGGTAGGTGAATAGGTCGAGATGGCTATTGCGAACGATTTCAAGCTTTGATACAAGTACCAAGGTGGAGTCAGCTCTTCTAAAATTGAACGCAGAAGTGCAGTAGGAATGTAGTTCAAAAGAATGATCAAAAGGGTCTTGGGTTTTTGGAATGACATGTTGCTTAACATTAAGGGCTAAATTCAATGCCTTTAGTCGAGCAAAAAGTGGTCAAGAAGAAGGGTTGGTCAAATCAGAAGAGTTATGTAGAACAAGCACCTTGATCAATAGCCTGGTTGGTCCAACTAGGTGCTTGTTCAGATCATCAGGTTGATGATGCAACCTAAACCCAATCAATTTAGTGGGTTGATGGATGTGAATCAAAAGATACGGAGCCCACTAGATATTTTAAGTCTTAAAGAAATGTAAATCCAGGGTTCGGCTGAGTCGGTCCAGCCTGGTCAGAGTAGGGGTTCTCAAAAGAAAATGGATCTATGGAGGATGTAGGAACCCTACATGTAAGATCAGAAAAGGATAGGAAGTGATTAATAGTCTAATCAATGTCTAAAACCCGATCAAAGGATGAAGAAGAATCATATGCAACTGAATCAAAGAGAGGTGAATCAGAGTAGAAGTTGATTCCGGTGGTAGGTCGGGGTTGAGATCGGATTTTGGAAGGCTCAGTATGTGGATTAGAAGGTGTGGCTTCTTTGAGGTCCAAATCATTAGCCTCAGTATCAAAATCAAAGAATGGATCATGGTTGCTGAGATTGTAAACTGGCTTGTAATTATCGAGAAATAGTTCTCCGAAATCAAAGTATGATTTGAAATCATCAGAGAATTTGCAAAGATCAGTTTCTAAACCTGATTTTGGATCGGGAATTCCACCATAGAATGAATCATTATGTGTAGAATTAACAACCTAACTTGGATCTAACCTAATTTCAAATTTTGAGCTCAAAGAGGTATCCTTATTAGGCATAGGCTCAGGTTCTTAGCTCCTAGGATAAACCCAATCGAATCCCAGCTCTTCCAACTCCTCGATTTCTGTATCATAGATCAGTTTGACTTCTAAAAAATCAATTTGCATTTCTGAGGAGGTTGGAGAGGTGTAATCATTAAACATAGGCCCATAATCATAGTCTAGATCCGAAATCTAATTCTCATCAATTTGGGCCTCTTGATCATCCTAAATAGACTCTGATCTACATTTTGGGTTAAAGGTAGGAATTGGGTCACTAGAATATGGGCTAGGATCAATTGGGATGTCAGAATCCTTCTCAAGAATTACCTTAATAGGATAAGGTTCGGAAATTACATTCTCGAGAGGTTCTTATTTAGGTTTAGGAAATCAAGGCATGATGGATTACCTTCAAGGTTCTCTAAGGCTGGTTCAGAATCAGGAGCACTTGCAATTGGATCCTCCCAACCCTTATTAAGATTAGGCATGTTAATTGTTATGAAGTTTGAATTTGATTCCGTTTGGGTTGGGGATCCAAAACAACCTCTATTCTCAAACCCGGGTTTTAGGAAATCATCAATTTCTGACTATTGATATGGGTAAGTTTGATCAATGGCTTGGTGTAACGTATTTAGAATATACCCATGTTTTTCCATGAGACCCTGGTGTATTTCCCAAAGTTGTGGATTTGAAAAACATTTTATGTATCCAATATTGTGTAGTCTACACAATTCATTATATTTTGACATGAGCTTATTCTGGGTTGAACCATGTATCATTTGTCTAAATATCATTCCAGCAATGTTCATAATGAGGGTCATTGTTTCTGTCACATTATCCTGAATGTGCCAGATGGATCAGAGGTTTTGTAATATTCATAATGATGCCTAGAAGTAGCCTCGATCATTTTCTCTTTTATGGTCATTTGGGATTTAGGTTTCCTACAAATTCTTCCGAAATTGTCAGGTTGCATTTTCAAATCAAGTGGTAGATGAACATGTAGAATTAAATTTTGGTTCACATTGAAGTGATTGGATCAGACCATAAATCCCTAAATTCAGGTTCTAATGAAGGCCTCTAGGTTAAACACCTAGAGACCTTTCCTATGTATGTGCTCTAGAGAATAGATGAGGGACTAGATGTGAATTGGACCCAATCAAGGCACCCAAATATTTGGATGACTAAGGCTTGTTTCGAGGCAGATGATACCTCTGAATCAAAAATCCACACACCTGAGAAGTACCTGGCTAGCCAGGAAGGGAGATCCCTGATGAGCCCATATTTGTGGGCTATTTATGTATTTTAATGCCTAGACATTAAGTTAACATGCACATTTATATAGCATACATTAATATGTAAATAGGATAACATAAAATTACCTATTTCATGCATTTCATGCATTACATGCATTGATAATATCATTTAGAATTTATTTAGAATATCATGCATTGAAATAGGTTGCATTACATATAGATTTAACATTTCTTCTAAGGTGTTATAGATAAATAACCCTTGATTTATTATTATATTTTATTAAAT
Source organism: Thalassia testudinum (assembly GCA_037157565.1). Classification (NCBI taxonomy): domain Eukaryota; kingdom Viridiplantae; phylum Streptophyta; class Magnoliopsida; order Alismatales; family Hydrocharitaceae; genus Thalassia; species Thalassia testudinum. The sequence goes on along the minus strand of JAZHRO010000061.1, from coordinate 29,866,993 downwards.
TTTCTTCTTCCAACGGTTGTAGCACCACCTTCATTGTCGAGCCGTGAATGCAGATCTTGCATTTATGGTCTTCGTGCGACCCTCCATCTCCCTCTCCACCTTCTTGCTGCATAAGAAGAGATCTCCAGTGACTCAGCTCAGCAGGTCATCACCCTCGATCCACTACTGTGCAGAGAGTCATTCTCCTCCATTCCACCATAGCTGGCCTCAATCGCGAGTACAAGTCCACACCACTGCGGGCAGGCGGGGTGACAGATTGCCATGCCATCAGTGGCTTGTGTAGCTTACTGTGAGCGTGTGCTTGAAGGCCTCGCAATTATCATCCTCACCACTATCATCGTCACCGCCACCACAGCCACGCACCAGCAGCCAACCCCCGCACATTTAAGACGTCTGGGAATGTTCCTAGATGTCTGATCTCCCAACAGTGTCTTCTTCTTCATCTCCTTCTACTACTGCATAAGGAACCCATCATCACAACCTCACCTCTTGCCACGCTGCGTCCTCTCCTTGCTTGCGTACACCCAATAGCAATGAGCTCAGCTACTGCACGCAACCATCTCCACGACCACAGTGCGACCAACCCTCCCTGCGCACGCCCGCACAGCCTGCGGCCCCCCTCCTCCGCTTGCGGCATCCACCTATGTGCAGCCCTTGAGCAGCACTGCACCCCCTCACTATAGATTGCGTGCACCTCCATTAACTCCCCCACGTGCGCCCGTGCTCCTCCAGCACTCCTGCACCCTCTTCAGCAGTGCGTAGCACCGCTTTCGCCTCCACCGATCCGCAATAGCAGCACCTGCAGCCGGGCTCAGCAGCTTCTGCGTGTGCACTTGCACGACCCGCGCACGCCCTCGCCGACCCCTCCAGCAAGCGCGTAGGCATCTAACGCCCCTTGTGTGCGCACCTTAGAGAGAGCCACACCAGCAGCAGTAGAGAGTTGCAACCATCTCCACCCGCCGTCGCTCCTCACCTCCTACCGACCACCCCCGGCCACTCCATGCCTCGCCACCACCACCAAAAGAAGTGGCTCAGCAGCAGCTACCTCCGGCGAGATGCTCCCCTCCGACCTTTGCCTCTCCTCCATGCACGAGCAAGGAGAAGATCCTCCCTTGTTTTGCTATAGTGAAGAGGGTATTACTTATTACATTTAGTGCCATTGTGAAATTTTATTACTATTTTATTGTGCTACATTGCAAAATATATCCTTCAGATGTGCAAAATTGCTATTTCAGCATTAGCTCTTATTATTTACTTAATTTGAAAATGATTTTGACTCGATTCCTTGATGAAATTAAAAGTGAACATCAATTTTTGAACCCTTACGAGTTTAAATAGGTCATTTCCTCCCTGTGGACACGACCCGCTCCTAATTGAGTGGTTATTTTAATTGTTTTGATTAGTCGATTTTCCACCACTTGGAAATACAATGACATATTATCTTAATCATCATTTTCGAAAGCGAAAATCGACACATCAAATGGTGCCGTTGCTGGGGAGGAAATAGGCTTGTTAAATTCGCACTTACTATTTTTTTGTATTTTAGTTGAGGCATATTTCAATTTGATTATCTGTTTGGTGCAGGGTACTTATATTCTGAGATGAGTTGATGCACTAGCCTCAGCGACATTGAGGTGGACCTTCCACCGTTTGGAGGAGTGACCAAGCTTTGCATCTATGAGGAGGAGCTTGAACATTGGTGAACCTTGTTGTCACCAACTTGGAGGAGGACATCCGGAGTGATCATCTTCATCTCCGTCGATTTTTCATAGATAGATTTAGGTTTTAGAACTTTACTTTTCTTTATTTTCTTACACATATGTTTGGTTTGAGACCCTTGTTCTGGGGTACATCTTTAGGGGTTTGTTCCCCGATTTTGTTTTAAGCCTGCATTGGGTAATTTTTCGGGAATCTGTTCCCATTTCTTTAGACTTAGGTTTTTCTTCTCTTTTTTGGATTGATTTTATTTGTGCTTAAGTAGGTTAAAAAAAAAAAAAACACAAGCTGCATGCTAGAAGCTGCTTGCCCTTAGGATGAACCATTTAGGTCTGTATGAGTAGCCTCTAGATTTATTTTCTACATTGCGTGCATTCTTGCATCGCTGATTGCTGGAAGCAAGGTACGCATCCTCTTACTTTGCATCCATATCTTGATCACGCATTGCATTTTGGACTTAAGACAAGACCACCTATATTGTTTTGAAAGAATTAACAAGTGGTCACATTTTTTGATAAAGGACTAATTAAAGGATGAAATTTAAAAACCAAGGACTTGATTTTGAAACTTGGCGTACGATTCAAAATTCAAACTCAAAATCTTTGATGGTGTATGCATACTTGTTTGATCTTTGCACCAAAGCACACATTTAGACACTCCTAAGTTTTTGAGCTAATAGGAAAGAACCCTCCTACTGTTGGTTTCGAAGTGTTTGAACCTCAAGATCAAAGGTTTTGTAACTCCAAGGATGGGGATACCTTGTCACGAATTTTTGAGGGTAGTTAAGAAGCATCACGAAAGCACAACTTCAAAGGAAGGCTTAGGCCTACTTGCATCCCTCGATCTTTTGTCCTTGGAGTACTTTACTATTTGAACTTTAGGGAAGAGCACTTAAGTTCCAACTAGGTCTTTTTAGGCATTCCGTAGGTCGACAATAGGTGCATAAATTGATTGAACAAATTGTATTGTCACATACAATCTGACTTAAAACCAAATGCCTAAATTGGGAAAGACCTAAAAAGTCATTTTGAATTGTGTTTGCTTGGGGAAATCTGATTGTGGTGTGAGTTAGAATGGACCAATTTAATCACCTCCCTTTCACCTCTTGCCCACACCCTTACCCCTACTCTACGATCTTTAATCCCCTATGCCGAGATGGTCCATCTTTTGATGGACAAAATGACAACCAATGGTATCCTTCTTACTCCTACTATAGGAGTATTGGTTTTATTAAGCCCTAATTTAGTGAGCAAAACCTAGGAGTGGGATTTGCCTTGTCTAATATCCCTCCCATGATTGATACACCAAACCCACCCACCATTCATCATGCTAATTTCTAGGGTTGGACTAGTACTCCTAGGCAACATTAATCTGGCCACCTGTGTTACACCCTTGATTCTGATTTTGGAAAGTGGCCACCAGAGGAAGATGATGATCAGGTTGAGTATCCACCTGAATTTTATTGGAGTCAAATGAAGGAAAAAATGGTACCTTTAGAAGACCTTGACCTAGATGATAGCATTTTTCTAACATTTGATGAATTAGGTCGAGGCCAAGTTCTTAATCCCAACCTTCCTTTTGATGATGATCACGAGATGGAACTAAAACCCACCCTTAGGGAACTTGAACCTGAAATTCACTTATCTGAGGAGTCTGATGTTACTAGTGTCAACCATTTACCCTAGATAGAGTGCCCTAGGGGATTTGCAGAGATTTTAGATCATTCTAGATCTCTAATAGATGATGAATTGACTATTGAGGAGGATGAATTATGTGAGGAACCTACATTTAGGATTTGGAGTGACACTAAGGGTGATTATGTCTTATTTGAAGAATTAGCCCCCGAGGATGTCACAGATTTGATCAACTTAGGTTTCCTTCATGCTCCTATTAACGATATCCCTCTTTAAGATCAAATAATGGAAATTGTGGAGGCAACTTCTGAGATTTATGTGGATTCACATATAGACTCCAGGGAGGATTTTAATAAAGAACAAGAACCTGGAGATGACATTGATAGGATAATCCCTAGATTTGTTGCTTCTAACTTGCCTTCATATGATTGGGAGTTACCATCTAATTTGCCTATGTCTAAGGGAAAAATTGTAACTCCATGCATTGAATTGATCACTAATGAAGAGCAGGAAGATACAAGTGATAGTACAAGGGATGCTAGGGGTGTGATTGAGGAATTAAGAAGGATGTTAGGGATGCACAATGAGTCGATTAAACCCAACCTAGATCTTTTGGCCATCCTGCAACCTCATAACTTGGACACCCTAGACAATCCTTGGATTAGGACATTGCTCACTTTTGTTCTGACTGAGGGGCTTAGCGAACCAATATCTCTCGTAATGGGGTACCGGGTATGGATTGATGCTTTCTTTGGTCAGTCCATCACCTTGGGGGCATATCTTTATACTATTCCTTCCCCATTTCTTTTGGAGGATCCTTATCATCCTCCTCCTACACCTTTAGAGGTTGTTATTCCAATCTATCCATTAGAACCTCCTTCGGTGACCTGAGAAGATTTCATGCCCATCATGGTTGGGCGAGCATTTGCTATCAAGATTCATCATCAGCTTGCCAACATACTAGGTTACCTGTTTTCTAGGCCAGCATTACTTTGCTCATTTTTAGAGCCTATTTCTGTGATCCTTGAACTTAATTTGCAGATTCTTTGGTTACTCGACTGCTAACAAAATAATAGCAGCCCAACTCTAACCCAGGTATAATCCTTCTATGCAATGGGGATATTGCAGATTTTAGGCATAGGGGGGTCACTTGGGGATGTACATAGCATTTATACATAGTGCATTCATACATGGATATACATAGCATTTATACATAGTGCATTCATGCATTTAGTTAAAACATTCTGCATTGCTTAAATTTTCATTGTTAAGAAAAAAAAAAGAAAAGAAAAAAGAAAAACATTTTGCATTATTGAGCTTCATTGGCTGGGTCCAGCATTCTTAGGCAGACCAAAACTTTAGGTTAGACTATGTTGACTATAGGTGTTTGACTTTAGAAGCTAAGTTGAATTATTAGCCTTAGACCTTTTGGGTCCTTTGTGGACTTAAAAACTCAAGTAGGAGTTAAGTTGTGGACCATTCCTGAAGAGGTTGAGGAAGGAAAGCTAGAGATTGAGTTAAAGGTTGGGTAGTACTTGGTATCTTTTTCTACCTTTTGGTTTACGTGTCCTTGTAACCTAAGCATCCACATTTCACACACACTTGGTCTTGTGTAAATAGTGATCATCCTAATTCATTTCTTGAAGAAAATTTGGTTCTCTTAGTTTTAACTTAGGAGAAGCTTGAAAACACAATTTGATTGGAAGAGTTCCTACTGTAGGAGAGGTGGAGTATATACTCACCTTGAGGATGCGATGATAACATGTCACCTCTTCGGTGCTTGTCTCTTAGGATGTCCATCCTACTGGTGCATGTAAGCGCATTGTGTGGTTCAGGTACCATGGGCAGCCCTATCTCGAAGTGCCGATTACCACAAGCCTGAATTCGCTTAAGAAATCCATGGGCGATACTATCTTGAAATGTCAATTTCCAGGAGTTCTTGGGGTCGCTATGGGCAGTGTTATCTCGAAGCATTGAAAGCTAGGCACCCTTCGAGGTACGGTGATGGGGACAATGAATTTCGCACAGACCGTGTTGATAGCTGATCCAAGGTTAAACTTAGAGGAATCAAACAAAAATATATATATGAAAAAAAAAATCCTCTTTCTAGGTTGGCAATCATACCAACCTTAAATAAATCAAACCATTGCACATGCACGGATGCTTTAATCTTTGGGACCAATAAACCCTAGGGTAGAGCAAGAAATAGAGGAAACTTGTGCCTGCAACTCGTCTTTAACCGACCTAGTTTGTAACTTAGCAACTACTTGGGAACTTTAGGTCTAAAGTTTGTACTTAACAAGTTTCTAAAGGAAGATTGATTGGGTTGGCTAGTCCACTTTGAGAGCTGGGATATTGCATGAACTTGCTAGGGACTAGCAAAAACTAGGCATGGGGGAAATCCCTGCAAAGACCCCACACGATAGAGCATCCCCATGGGTTACAAGGTTTCCCCCACCCGACCTTCCTTGTCACTACGGTTCCAAGTAGACTGAAATGTACGAATGGAGACCTTAAGTCTACCAATTTTAACCTAGTTTGTGCCATGGATTTCACTTGATTAGAAATTAATTCAATTTGTAACCTAATTTGGAGGTTGGTTGGCCCACAAAGTAGACCAACTTCACCTGACCTACCTTAAAAAATGGAGAATGAAATCTAAGTCAAGACCCAAAGATCACCCTAAATTTACTCTTAGGTTATTAGGTCCACAATTTTAAGATTCAAGTGAATTTAGAGCCTGATTTTAGGGTTTTTCTGATTAGATCTTTTCAATCAAGGGTTTGGGTAGCACACAAATGTGGGAGGGTTAATTTCCTTTAATTCAGGCAAGTGTGAACTAACACTTCAAGACCCTAGAGTAGAAACCCTAATTGGTTCTATTCCAAGTCCAATTTAATCTCAAAATGTACACCTTAGACTTTCAAACAAGAAGTGCATAGTCTAAGATAATCAAAAATTAAGTGTAAATCCCTAGTAGCTACAGGAAATTTGAGTGAGGATTTCTAAATAGAATCGTCTCAATCTTCAATCAGATATTGATTTGAATTCGCAAATCAGGCAACTTACCTTAGAAATGATGATTACTAGAAAATAAGGTAGGTGAATCCTAATTGTTTGTTTCCTTTTCCTCTTTCCCAAGATTAAGAGATTGATTAAGGAAGAAGAGAGTGTTTACCTACCCTTGGAATGCTTGATTTGTGCGGAGGATTTCCTCATGATGTACCTTGCAAAATCACAATCAAAGCAAACATGGCAAGTTAGTGCTCATATAAAAATCAAGAAAGATAAGACTAATGGTGAATTGCGCATTGCTCCCTAGCAACGATGGCAAAATGTTGTTGGGCTATCGAGGGGTTTTAAGGAGTAATCATCGTAGCAAAGCCTCAATCGCTTGAAAATAATTAAATTTATAACTCAGAATCGAAAAAGAGTCCGAGGTCATTCTCTGTAAGCAACTAATGGCAATTCAATCTCACTAATCACAATTTAATAAGAAATATAAGTAATTATGACCAAAGCTTCATTTAGAACAACTAAAATGATATATATATGAAATCAAGTAGCAAAGTGCAAAAAAATTGGATTAAAATGGTGATTTGAATCACCAAATTAACCCCTGAAAATAAGCTCACAAGTATCTCAAATAATTGAATAGTAAATCTCAACCAAATATCCATGTCAACTAAGTTAACTATTCCAACAGTAGCTTCAGAACTAAGGCACCAGCAAAAATCAGATGAAGGCACAAGGCATCAGATGCCATTAGTCACTCAAGGAACAACTCCAACAGAAGATGAAACGGCCTCCTTCTCTCTCCTTCATGCCTCAAGAGGGAGGCAAGCACAGCACAGCACAGAGGTGAAGGCCCCTCAAGAATCGGCTAAGTGTAGAGAGCAGAGGTGCAAAGGGCAAAACCCCTCCACTCTCTGTCTTCTTTTTATTCTTCTCCCAGACCCAAGGGACAATTAGGTCAGTAATCAGGTATTCGGACCAGGGACCAGACCTGTCGACATGGAGATAGGCGAGGAGTGTGCAGAGGTGAGAGAGAGGGACCTGAGCCTTATGTCTTAAGCGAGGGATCGGGGGGTCAAATTCCTCTTCTCTTGCACAAACAACTTTTGATTTTATGATGTGGGACTATATGTCCCACAGTCTTCCTCGTGTGGCAGCAGCTGAAGACGTCTCTGATTGAGATTGAGGGAAGCACCTGCTACTTCAATTGGAAGTCTAGAGCGCTTCCTGGGAGTCGTCCGCAGCACCTGGAGCGGAGAGCGCTAAAGAACACGGCTCGAAGATAGCTAGCGAAGCTGGAGAAGACGAACGTGGTGGAGAAGCTCAGGCGTGTACTTAAAAAGGGGAATACGACCTCTCAGTCCTGTTAGGAAAGCTTAGAAGGTTCACCGAAAGTTGACGAGTGTAACGTTGGTGTTGGCGTTTCTTGTATGGGGCTTGATTGAGGTTTTAAAAGATACGTTCATTGTAGTAATAATTCCTCAAAAATAGCTCAAACAACAGATAAAATTTATACTCGAATTTTAGAAATGAAGTCTGAGGTTGTTCGCTGGGATCAAATAAGGAATTCACGCACTAATCTCTATATATAATGTAAATGAGCACAATTAATTACTCAAAATCTAATATGCAATATATGGCATGAGTATATGAAGAATCAAAAAAAAATCTAAACAAAACAATGGTGATTTGGATTACCAATTATTAGTTTAACACATATAGCAATTACTCAAATATAATCAAATGAAGGAATAGATAGTCAGAAAATTAGATGTCATAAAATGCATTACTATAGTGATTCCTCTTTTCTTTTTCTTCTGCTATTCTTCTTCTTCCTTGCCTTGGCTTCTCTCTTTCTCTGCTTTCTTCAACTCTCCTACCTCTTCTTCTCTTTTCCTTTATGCATAGGAGGGAAGGCTTCGATTTTTGGCTAAGTGTTAGCCAATACACAACAGAGCAAAACCACCCTTAACCCCACGCCCCTTCTCTCATCTCTGTCTCTGGGTTTCCACCTCTTTCTTGCCTTCACAAGGCCATGCACAATACCGGGTATTCGGGTATCGGATCAAAGCGCACTCGGGACTAGGGCTACCTGTAGTGGGGTAGCAGCTGAGGTGTGTGCAGGCGTAGGCAGGTATACGGGTCAGACCAGGCCCGCGTGCAAGGTGTCACGGGCGAGGTGTGTGAGGGGTGCGAGGGACGTCACCCCCTGTGTGTCTTGAGGCGCTTAGCCGTAGACACTTTTTCAATTTATGTCACTGCGTCTGCTTAGTGGTTAATGATGTGGGACTAAAGTCCTACACTTTGCTTCGGGCATAGCAGGTAGGAGCTGGAGGTGGAAGTCTTCTTCAATTGGTAGCGGCTGCAACTTGGGGTCTTTAATCTAAGACCTAGAGTAGATCTTGGGACGTAGACAGGTTGACGAAGGTGGAATAAATATGGGGGTTTTGTGTAGGAAGGTGAGGCAGAGGTCGTAGACCGGTTGGTGAGGGGTTTAAGTGTGTGAAGTGAGTAGAAACCCTCGCAGGTGATGTCGCTGGAGGTGGAGACGAAGGCGGCTTGCGTAGATGTCGAGGAGATATTTTTGGTTTTTGAGGGTGTAAAACTAACCTAAGAGAACTAAAGATCTAATCTAACCCTAATCTAATAGACGAAGGGGGGAGACTGACCATGTCGGTGGTATGTCGACGTCGGGGAAGAAGATACTCCGGTGTGTGGTAACAGCGACGACGATGGAGCGAGAGAGATGCCGGCTGGTATTGCACGATGCGGAGGAAGATGAGGAAGGAGGATTTGCCGGCGGTATTGCAGGTAGACGACGAGGGTAGGCAGAGGGATTCGTCGGAGCTTGAGGAGCCTTTCAGCCGGAATAGGAGGGAGGAAATGAGGGTAGATCCGGCCAAAATCAAGCTTAGAGAGGACGGGGCGGCCCTGGGGATCCTTATATTGGCAGTAGAGGTCAATTGGAGCTTGGAAAGCAAGCTTCCAAAATTGGAAGGCTCACAGGAGTTGGAAACCCAAACTCTTTGAAGGATTCGCATGAGGATTCTAGTGTGAATCAGGGCCTAATGCGTGGCTTAAATTGTAGGAGATCTTCTTAGGAATCTCCCTTCCAATTTTAGAAGGGATTGAGTGAGAATCAGGGAGATTTTCCTATTTGAAGGTCGCTGGAGTAGGATTTAGGAAAATGCAGGCGGTAGGGACCTATTTGTGAAGAAGGAGATGAAGTTAGGGGGTAAACACAAATACTTCCAAAAGCTAGGGGTACGGGTGTGAGAGAAAGAATCAGACTGGACTGAAATGCAAACTTGGTGAAGACAATCTCTGATTGGGCCCAAATTTTGGTACAAACCTAATTTTGACCCAAGGAATCTGATGGTAAACTCGGATTTAGGTTTTGACCATTTTTGACTAGAGAAATTCCATAGAAACCCAAATTAGGGCAACTGTATGTCCGAGACTGTTTCAGGTCAAAATGGGTTCTGATGGTCAAATTAAAGATGCCAAATCCTAGAGAATATTTTTATATGAATTTTAGAGGGTTTAGGTGAATTTTATTCTGACCATAACCTCAGTAGATTAAGCAGGTCTGTTTTTAGGGTTTTAGATGTCATTTAATTCTCGAAACACGCAAAAACCCATTTTTGTCTGCACGGACCCACTTGTTAGACAATTAAGACCATTTGACCTTTAATTAACTCCTAAGAAATCCTATGATTATTTTGCAATTGAGATATGCTATTAAAACTGTAGTTTTACCCCTGTTTTCTTATTATTCTCTCAGAATGATTATGCAATAAATTATGGCGGTTATGTAGGAGCATTTAATGATGGAATATGACTAAATAAAGCTAGATATGACTGATGATAATGTTATCATCAGCGTTGCATGAGAGTGGGTGTGTAGGTTTGGTGAGGTCAAGAAGGTGGTGTGGAGGTGTGTGTGTCGGGTGAAGCATGTGAGAGGCCAATCCCCTCAATTACTTGAGGGGTTTTGGTCATGAGGACACAGTGGAGCTTTTGAGACCAATGGGGAGTGATTTAGTGTTAGTGTGGTAGATTCGCGAGGTTGCGAGAGGTATGCCGGAGATGTGGAAGATGACGGTGGCACAGGCGTGAGGGCATGCTGAAGCGGATGTTGGGTGTGTGAATCGGATCAGGGGAAGATGCAGAGTCGAATGAAGGAGGTTTCAAATGAAGGGGATGCGGAGATGGCACCGGCTATGATTGGCCGGTGTCGGAGACGATGGTTGCTTTGAGAGGGAGGACGATGATGTCTGAGGGGAAAGGAGGCCCCTCGCAGGTATGGCGAGGTGTGGACAAAGTTGGGGAAGGCAGGCCTGCTGCTTATGTTATGTGACAGAAGGCGAGGAGATTGGAGGGAGGAGGTCACTGGAGACGAGTCTAGAGTAGGTTGGAGGTAGAGGAGATGAAGGATTTTTAGGCCTAGAACTCACTAATGAGTTCAGCTTTGCGATGGGGATGCTCTTATAGGGCTTCACGCAAGCTTCTAAGCTTGGAAAAAAGATTGAGGAGCTCTGATTTTTAGGAAAGAGATCCCTGAAATCCATGAATTCCCACGAGCTTCATGAGGAGATTTGGAGACCAAAACTAGGTTTAGGCGATTAAGGACTTCCTCGAGATCATCCCTTCCAATTTTTGAAGGGATTGCTCGAGAAATCAGGGAGGAATCCTTGATTGAAGCTCTGATCTCATGGGTTCACACCTGCCATGGTGGAAGGGACCCTTTTGTGAAGAACATAAAGAACTTGGGGGGAAATTTGTAAAGATTTCGAATGCTAGGGACTGAAGTGTGAAGAAAATGTTTAAATGGACTAAAGTGCAAACTAGGTCAAGATGAACTCTGATTGGGCTCAAATTTTGGTAAAAGCCTAATTTTGGCCCAAGGAATCTGATGGTGGAGTTAGATTTCAGTTTTGACCAAGTTTGATTGGAAAATTTGTGCAAAAACCCAAATTAGGGCAGAATTATGTCTGTGACTCTGTTTAAGGTCAAAATGTATTTCAAAGGTCAACACAAGGGTACCAAACCCCATGGAATATTTTTATATGATTTTTAGGAGGTTTAGATGAATTTTATATTGACTAGAACGTCAGCAACTTAAGCAAGTCTAAAATTAGGATTTGGGGTGCTGTATTGGTTCTTGAAATGAGTGAAACCTCGTTTCTATGTGTATGGAGCCAATTACTAGTCTTTAATGCTCATTTGACCTTTATTTCACCCCTATCGGACCCCTTGGTTGTTCTGTGTTCATGATCTACTATTAGAATTACATAACTAACCATAGTTTTCTATTCTTTTCTCCAAATAGCATGTAGTGGAGTTATAACCCTCAGATAGTTATGTAGGAGCATTTATCTTTTAAACCTGACTAAGAGTGGCCAATTAGGGCCTATGATGGTGTTCCTATCACTAGACAACCATTTTCTGAGATACACATGATTTTGCCAAGTGTTGTAAATGATGCCAGTCGATCGATTCTATGACCAGGAGAGACATGATGCCTCTCTAGCCTATCTTGGTGGTAGAAGTGTTTGATGTATGGGGCATTGATTTCATAGGCCCTTTCTCGAATTCACATGGCTTCAAGTACATACTTCTCGCTGTTGATTATGTCTTGAAGTGGGTCAAAGCCATCTGGACGAGACAAGCTGATCATAAGACCACCTTGTCTTTTGTACGGGAATGTATTTTTGCAAGATTTATTGTACCCCATGTCCTGATTAGTGACAGGGGTAGTCACTTCATCCACGCCCACTTTAGGTCATTATTAAAGAAATACAAAGTACATTACCGTATAGCCACCTCGTATCATCCGTAGACTAATATGGCTAGGCTGAAGTGTCTAACCATCAAATCGAGATGATTGTCCAGAACACGGTTAGACCAGATAGGAAGGACTGGTCTGATAGATTAATTGATGCACTTTGGGCATATTGGACCGCATACAAGGCCCCACTCGAAATGTTGCCATATCGTATGGTATACGGAAAGGCCTTTCACCTTCCTGTCGAGCTGGAGCACCATGCCTTTTGGGCGGTGCGAAAGTGTAATTTTAACCTCACTGCGAGAGGTTATGAAAGGAAGCTCCAGCTCAGTGAACTAAAAGAGATTCGGTGGGAGGCCCACAAGAATGCAAAAATCTATAAAGACATGACAAAGCCCTTTCACGACCGCCACATTTGGAGGAAGGAATTCACACCCAACTAGCAAGTCTGGTTATCCAATTCACATATGAAATTCTTTGTGGGAAAACTCAAGTCCAAGTGGACTAGCCCGTACATTGTGATTCACCCCTATTCTAATGGGGCGATCCAAATCATGGACTCGAAATTTGGGTATGTTTCTACGGTAAATGGCCAGCGCCTCAAGCCATTTATGGCCCAGGAACCTCCTCCTACTGACAAAGTCATCAATTTCATTGAGGATGTGTGATTGAGTTTTCGCCCAGCTGGAGGCATTAAACTCAGCAACTTATACATATATACATATTTTTATACATAGCATAATTTCTTTTAGCATATTCCACTGCATATTCCATATCATCAGGTCAGCTTATGCTGAACAAAAAATTCAAGAGTGATTCCAAGTGATTTCTACCCACTTACTCCCTTCCAAAATTTATTTCTATTATATTCATGCATGAGGACATGCAAGAACTTAGGCATAGGGGTGTAGTATTTAGTAAAACTGAAAATTTTTATGGCAACACTTAGAAAAACCTTTGAGTAGCATGTTAAATGTACTTTAGGGTCCATAATTTAAGAACAACCGACTTCACATCCAATGCTTGCATTGGACCTATAAATCGTTCGCAATAGCTACCTCTGATTCGTTCGCTCACCTTTTTGTTCTGAATTAGGACTAAACTAAATGTAACCCGATAAGGGAACAATATTAAAGTACAACCATAAGAGGTTAATTGCATATAGCATAAATATGTATTACATTCATAAATAAGATTTTTATTAAGAGGTTGCATTAGGGATTTTATCCTCTAGTTGATTCCTATAATATGGAATCCAATATAATTTTCACACTCACAAGTAGAGTTTGTAATGGATTCACTGTGAAGACCGATAAACGTCCTTAGTTTGTCAAGAAGAAGCAGTGCTTCTTTTCTTGAACCCCTGGATAGTGCTTAGGAAGTCAGGCAAACCTTCTTCTAGAAAATCCACCAAATAGTGTGAGATGAGAGTAGAGTGGTACTGGTGCTCTAAGATTAGTATAAGGAATTTGGAATTTTGGATAATTAGGTAATGATACTCAGAGTTAGGTATAGTTTCACTCTCGGTTCCTGCATATAAACTTTGTGTGAATTTCTGAGAGCCACCAAATAAGGCAAATGCACGAAGATCGAGTTCTAATAAAACTAGGACTCAGGTGGATGTTTATGACCATTCTTTATGGAATCCTTGGCTGAAGGAGGGTATTGATATCAAGGTCAGAAATACGCTATCCTATGCATCTCTTTCCCAGTGCCGAGAGTAGGCACTTCCATCAAATAAGTCACCTGATATCCTTTTGAACACCATCAATCCCTAATAATGCCTCCTAAATAAAATTCGCATAGGTCGTGTGCTATATTGCGTTATAAAAAAAGGGAAAAAGATATATATAGAAAAAAAAAGAGAAAAAGTAGAAAAAATGATGAGTTTTTAGTATTTATTTCAATTACATTAAGGCATCATTACTCACCACATTTGCTATCCACCAAATATGGACTTAACCTACCTTTTTGTATTTCTGACCGCCTGAATATTGGCTAAGGAATTCTGACTTAGTGTCAGGGTTATCATAACTCTATTAAAGTGTTAATGTCTCATGAGACCACCAATATGGATTATAGGTGTAAATCTGGTGAGATTGGGAGCTTGAAGGAAAAAGAAAAGAAAAAAAGATAGGGTGAATACAAAGGAACCAAAGAGAGCATAGTTTTCCTTGCTTTTCTCCAAGTTGATTTGCTTGATAATTTGGAAATCTAGATACTGTAGTACTAATCTATATGTAGCACCAAATGAGAGTGAGCCACCAAATACAAACCCACTTGAGTCAAACATTCTCTATTTAAGCTAAAAGCTAGGGTAGAAATTATAGAATATCTTGTTAAACCCATAGGGAAGAAGTTTGCCTATCCTGCTAGAGTTTACTAGGGGTCAAGTATAGGCTTTAGAGGTGAATCGGCTTTTCACTCGAACCCGTTGCTTAAATTACATAGCTGCACTTTCACAATTGTTTGGATTTCTAGATTTTAGGATGAAAAAGAAATGGAAAAGAATTGCTAATGTACGCTTGATAAAAATAATCAGTCCTCTAGGGGTCCACTTGTAGATAACTTAGTTTCACATTTGCTAGGGACTAGCAAGATTTAGGCATGGGGTATGATTACGCAACAATCATAGGACTTAAATGACCTAAATTAAGTTAGAACTTAGCATAAATGTAGTGTAATTCATGCAAAAATAGCATACATTGCATCTTTTCTGCTTTACTTAGATATGCATGAAATAATGTTATAATGTACTGATTAGTGCAATATTTGGAATTGTAAGAAATAAGAAGCTCAGGAGGTAGCCTGAAGCTGGAACTGAAGAAAGAAGGAAGCTAGAGTTGAAGCAGAAGCCCTAGAATAGAGATAAAGAAATAATATAGGGATAACATTTACTACCTTACCAGTAGAATTTTAATGTAGG
Organism: Thalassia testudinum; assembly: GCA_037157565.1. NCBI lineage: Eukaryota > Viridiplantae > Streptophyta > Magnoliopsida > Alismatales > Hydrocharitaceae > Thalassia > Thalassia testudinum. The sequence goes on along the minus strand of JAZHRO010000061.1, from coordinate 29,851,914 downwards.
AATTAAATTATGAAGAACATAGGACCTTTCCTAACCATTGGATAGCCCTAGATACCTGCCTAAACCCTAGCCACCCTTAGATTAGGTCACCCTAGCTTAGAATGCCTTAAAACCAATCTTCCATCCCATATCTGGATGTCCTGGTAGGTTGCTAGATGTCCAAGACCCTTAGACAACACTCGTAGACCTAGAATTCAATTCTGCTAGAATATTGGATGTCCAGACAAGGTGTCAAGTATCCAATTTCTACAAAATTCCAAGAGAACCTAAACTCCACTCTGATTCAACTTTGGACGTCCAGACTAGAGTTTTGGACTTCTGATTTTGAAGTATAAATCATCTGATTACTAAATCAGACGTCTGGAACCCCTCTTCAGTTATTATTTTTTGAAATCAAGCGTAGATCTTGATTTCCTAAGCCCCTAAACCCATCTCTACACCCTAGGGAACCTAAATTAAGGTGCCCTAAGCCTAGTACACTACCTTAAGACCTTCCTAGGAACCTAATTAGGTTTTCACTAAACCTAATTGACTTGGGTCTAAGTCAATTACACTTCACCCAGTCAATTGCACTCATAGAGTCCAATTGAGCTCAAACCTCAACCAACACAAGTCTAATTGGACTCAGTGAGAATCCAATTGACTCAAGCAGGACCTAATTAGGAACTTTCTCTCCCAATTAGACACACATCAACTCAATTAAACTTATAATGAGTTTAATTGCACTTATCACTTTAGTATTAGGGTTTATAACCTCATCTCTAGAAACCTACCTAAACCCAATCACCTAGACCTATAGGACTTGACCTAAACCACCTAGCCACACCCACATATTCACGCACACACACCCACACCCATACACCTATCTACCTACTATAGAGACCTCTAGAACCTTCACCTAGTGGTGCCACCTTGAAGACTATTTTTACTCTTTCAAGGAGTCCACAACTACACCCAAAAAATGTGGATCTAAGAAGACCCATTCCAAATGGGGTGGCTGGCCATGATGGAGGCTCTTCTAGAGAACTCGACACTTCTCTACATGGTCTCTCCCTTAGTCTATTTAAGGACCTAAGGGGTGGCAAAAAGAGCCATCTAGTTCTTGGATAGCACCTCCACTCATCACTCCATTGGCGAGCTCCACCACCTCCATCTCCACTCCACGCCACATCCAAGAGCTAGAGAATCTCCACCACCTTCTCAAGAGGCTGGCCAACTACCTTGGCCATCTCTCTTTCCCTTCCCACCACCACCAGCTACGCAGCCATTGGAGACCACCTCCAATGCATGCTCTCTGTTAGCTAGCTTAGTTCTTCATAGTTTTTAATTCATGCATTGATTTTCTACTTAGTAGGGTAGTAATCCTCTGCCTGAACGGATGCAAGCATAATCTTCCTTAGATCCATGCATGCATCACTTTTCTGATAGCTAGAAGTGTTGTTCTTAATCTTTCTTGTACAAGCATTCCTCTAGATTTGATTGTAATGTCACTATTCTTTTTGAGGAAATGAAATCAATAGTTACCTAACATTTGTTTCATATATCTATATTGCAATCATTAGTTACCTACTTTACATGTTTATCTTGATGCAACAAAATGTCGATCCTTGAGGATATTAATGAATTAGCAATTGATTCATTTTCCACAGACCAAAATTGCTCGTCAACAAATATAATTTATAACTTGAATTTAAGTCCAAGGTCGAACATAGAGAGCAACTATTGCATTCATGTGCTAATCTCAATAGATAATATAAATGAGCATAATTAATTACTCAAAAACTAATATGCAATGTATAACATGAGTATATGAGAAGATAAAAAGAACTCTAGACAAAATAATGGTGATTTGGATCACCAATTATTAGCCTAACACATATATACTATTTACTGAATATAATCAAATGAAGGAACAGTGAATTGCTACAGTGCACGAGCACTTGGTCATCTTGATTCTCCTCTTCTTCCTTGCCTTCTCTTCCTTATCTTTCTCTTCTTTTACGATCCTCTTGTTTTGCCTTACCTCTTTTCTTCTTCCTTCTTCTTTCCTTCCTTTGGTTTCTTCTTCAGCCTCCTCTTCTTCTCACGCACAGGGGGAATAACTTCTCAAATGGCTAAGTGTTAGCCGTTCTCCATAGAAAACCCTCCCCTACCCCACACTCTCTCTCTTTCTCTCCCTTCTCTACTCTTCCAAGGATAACTGGGTATTCGGGTTTGGATTAGAGCGTACTCAGGACCAGGGCTACTTGCAGTGGGTAGCAGGCAAGGTGTGAGGCTTAGGCAAGTAATTTGATGTGAGCCAGGCCCGCGTGGAGGTGTCACGAGCGAGGCTTGAAGGGGTGCGGGGGACCTCACCCCCCTGTGTGTCTTGAGGCACTAAGGCTAGTGCGACAAATTCAATTTATGCACGCACACCGCCACTTCTCTTCACGAGGTGCGACTAAATCCCATGGCTCTTCTTTTCGCAACTGCTGCTGGAATGCTTTCCCAATCGAAGTTGAAGGAGCACACGATGCTCTCAATTGGAGGCCTAGGTCACTTCCTGGAGCCCTTTCGCATCACCTGGGGCTGGAGCCTGGGATGGATGTAGCAAGAACATGCTTCAAGCTTTGCTCAAAGCTACCGTCAATGGTAGAGATGACCTAAAGACCTGAAACAAACAAAACGGCCTCTCAGCCATGTTAAACCAGCTCAGGAGCTTCACTGTAGGGCTTGGAGTGCGTTGGTAGTGATTTTGTGACTTGTGGAGGTGTGTGGTGGCCTGCGGAGGTCGGAGGAGGAGCACATTGATGGGTTTGTTTGTAGGGTCATGGGAGTGGTTGGAGTAGGAAATAAAGATGGGGCTTTGATGAGGGTGGATGTGGCGAGGGTGTAGAGGGTTTTAGTGAGGTGGATGGAGGGGTGTAGTGGCGGGGATGCCTCGCCGGAGGAGCAGCCGGAGACGGAGAAGATGGGGGTGAACGGCAGTGTCGAGGGCTTGCTTTTGGATTTTTGATGAGGGAAATTAGCTAAAGAACTAGAGAGACCTAACTACCTACTCTAAGGGTTGAAAAGGATAAGGAGGACACTAGGTATGGTATGGACGACGTCGTGGAAGAGAACTACTCCGATGAGGGTAGGACAACAAGGACGATGGAGGGAGAGATGTTGGCTGGTATGGCACGATGGAGAGGAAGATGAGGAATGAGAATCCATCGTCGGTATTACGGGTTGATGTAAACATGTTTAAACTACTTAAGATGTCTATTTATGCATGTTCTTAAGCATGGGATTGCATTGCATGCTATAAATATTGCATAACATGCATCGTCTTGCATTTAGAGTAGTTTGAATAAAATGGAGGTTAATTGTCTCCTTTTATGTTCATGGACAGGGCAAACCTTTTATTGGGGCCTCGGATCGAAGATCCAACCGTACAGATGTGATCAGGGTGACGATTGGAGTTCAACGACTCCAAGATCGCCCTAATCAGGCATCTGTAGCATCAGATAGAGATTGGGGAACCCTAGAAGATAAAGGGCCAAGATGGTGTGAATCCACACTTCAAACAACAAATCCGACCGCACGGATAGATTTGGATCGACGATTGCAGCCTAACGGCGTGAAAATCAACTCAATCCGACACCCGTGGCACCATCTACATCATCCAGAAGATGGACGGCCAAGATGGCACCATCTCAGCCGTGTAACCGACCCTCAGGATCTCCGCTGTCTCTCCAAAGAAAATCCAACGCGCGATCTGGGTTGTTGGATATTGATCCAACAGCCAAGAGCACGCGCCGCTTAAAACGTCTTCGCGACCATCTCTCCTCCATAGCGCAGCAGGTGAGTGCCTTATTGCGAGGTGCTGGCGCGGGTTCGAATTCGCAGGAGCGGGTGAGCGGTGAGGGCAAGCGGGCGTGATTGGCTGTTCGATTGTGATAGAACGGTCGCACGTGCGCAATTGCGCTCACGCCGTATCGCACGCCGTGCCTTATGTGGAATCACACGCGGGTGAGCGCATAGAGGAGGCGGGCGGAGGCACGATCTAAGCCATCCGATCTTGCGATCGGATGGTTGAGATTAGCTGGATGTGTGCGTGTGTTACATGTGCGGGCAAGAGAGCGGGCGTGCGCACGCTGCCCACTACGCCCACGTTCGGACCTTTAGCGACGATTTTATTCATCACTAAAGGTCCTGAATTAATGTTTTTAGAGTTGTAATGACCAAATTGCCCCCACTCCTTGCAACTATAAAAGGAGACCCCCTCCACACTAAATTATCATCCCTTCCTTCTCTTCTCTCCCTCTCCAAAGCTCAAGAGAAGCTTGTCCCACACCCGGGATGCTTCTCGCAAGATAAAGTCAATTTTTCGTCCCCTTTCGGAAGCAGATCCCGCGACGACGACAACGTGCTGCCTCGTTCCCGTTCTTCTACTTCGTCCTCCTTCATCCTGCTCCATCCTCCTTCGTCCAGGCATCGTCCCATCTGGCTCATCCTCCAATCGACCATCGAGGAGGATATTCTCTCTCCATTCTTTTAATGCTTTCTAGAATAGATTTACTGCTTTCTAGAGTAGATTTACTGCTTTCTAGTGTAATCGTTTTTTGCTTTCTAGTCATAATGTTTAGTGAAACAAACAATCTTTTTAATGATGAATTCCATGTTCATTCTACATCTCGTTTTAGTTTCTGTTTGTAATATTCTCTCTCTCTCTCTTTTCTATTTATTGTAAATAGTTAGATAGTTTTAATCAATTAATTTAATTCGTGACAAATAAATCAAACGCGTGTTTTTAAATCAAACGTTCGCCTCCCTGTGTTCGACCCGGGATTTCCATTCCGGTATAAATTTTATTTGTTGAACACGAGTTCTTCGCTTTCATACTATGACGAACAGGTTTTTCAAAATCAAATACATTAGCGTAGCAACTCTCACGTTCAACATTTTGGCACCGTTGCCAGCGAGGCGACGTTCTTTGATTTTTTTTTCTTCGCGTCTTCTAACTTACAAATCATTTACCTCACTTCCTCCTTATTGTGATTGTAGGTACTCTTTTGAGATGAGCAAAAGCGGTAAATTGGAGTAAAGTGCTGTGGAAGGTTTTGTAAGTTATCCTCCACCTCCCACCCATTAGATTTCATTCCACCACGTAATAACACAAACATCAATCAACCTAGGTGTTCTTATAAACTCTAAGGTTAGATTATTTGTTGTTTGACACCCACACCCACCCCAACCCCCACATTAAAAAAAAAGAAAAATTAAAAAAAAAATCTCACAGAGGTACACAACCTCATATGATTTTCAAACTCAACCGGTAAACCAACCTTTGGAGCTGGTACACACATCCAAACACATAATTGAGTAGAAATCAGATTAAGTAATCACTTGTGTGCCTAATTAAGTGGTGCAACAGGCAATTATTTGAGTTGATTGGGCCGCACCACTTCAATTAAAATAAATTTATCAAGTAGCTGCCACTTAGGTTCAACTCTTAGGGATTTACCAGGCACTCCATATTCTTTTTAAGCTTTAAAGGAAAACATCTTCACCTGTGCTTTCAAAACCTGGTGTGCCAACAAAACTTGTTTGAAAACACCTAAAGTTGAATCCTAAAAGCTACTAAGCAAGATTTGAACTCTAAAATTCACCACATCAAAAATAATCTTGCTTGAAAATCACTGGTTGTGCATGCACACATAAATCAATCAATCATTAAGGGCACAACCCAGATAAAGGGCCCATCACATTCCAAAGCACATTCAAACCTAGCCCTAAATAAAATAGAGTAGACGTTGGCCTTAAGGATTCGACTCGCTCTTCAGAGCCCAGAACGAGATTATTTTCGATTAGTCTGCTTCTACTATTCAATATGATGTCTAGCTAGGAGAGCAGAATCAAACGATTGCGGCTGGGGGGTACACTAGGAACCAGAGGTGCAAGCCAAAGGAAGAACCTTCTCCCCAGTCCCTCCTTCTAACTGGTTGGATTGAACGGACAGAAGTAGATCAAATCGTTCCTTTATCTCAAGATGGGTTTTGGGAGTCTATAGGTCTTAAGGCTAGCCCACTTAAAGAAGGGTTTGATTGTTTGTATTGCAGGACGCCTTTCTTCCTCCCATCTCTCATGAATCCTTCCACATATTACACGCATTCCCACTCTTTCCCTCCTGTTTTGAATTATCCTGAACATGACGATTATTCCGACTCGTACTGTAATCAACCATCAGTTAGTTGGGATAACTCAGATTGGGGATACAGTTCTGGACCTCCATGTTTAGGGTCTAACCCTAAACACTTTGATTGTGATTTCTATCCTTCTCAGAGCCACATCGATTATAGATCGTCACCCTTTCATGAACAACCTAATACGATCTACAATCAAGAAGGATACACTGATTCTTACCCATCCTTTGATTACATTGCCTTTAGGTCATCATCACCTTTTGAACAATCTAAAATGACCTATTATCAGGAAGGGTATAACGAATCTCAATTTGTTAATTCCCTTGCATTGACCCCAAACCCGCCCAACCTTGAACCAACTAATTTGGTTCAGGGTAACTAGGTTCAAGAAAAGGTTCTGGCTAACTTGAGGAATATCATACAATCTTTAGAAGTTCAGCCAATACCTTGCATTGAGAGATTGGAGCCCCTGATTGAAATGATTGATGATTTGAACAAGTATTTGTTGGATTGGCTCCAGGATGTTAAGGATAAGAACCCGGGTGAGTTTCTACTTGGGAAGTTAGCGAAATTGAGGATGAGATTTGTGGTCGATTTGATTCAATCATGGGATGATTCCCAGGATGAACCCTCTTCAGGAAAGCCAATGTCAGAACCCACTCAGGCACCTGGTGGGAGGGACACGTGTTACGAGGCTGACCAGATTGAATTGGAGCAACCAATTAAGGAAGATCTGATTTCTTCACCTGAGATCCCTGAGCCGGGGTACGAGGAAACGTATGTCTCCTTGGAATAGAAAGTGATAGATGATTTTGGGACATACATTAATACGGATCTTGATTCTGATGGTGAAGATTCAAGTTGCGAAGTCTCACGGGAGTTTACAGAACACGATTTTTGTGAGACGATTGGGTCTGAGGAATCTGAAAGATCATTTGATAGCCCAATAACTGAGGAAACTGATTTTATTAGGGCTCACATTACTGATCCAGAATTGCATTTTCTGGAGGATTCAATTCAATGCCCTGATTGTTAGTTACACCCTGTTGAGCTTATCGATGATTCTATTTCTGAGATAATTAGACCCAAGTCAATTCTGATTCAGCCACATCATATGGACTTGGAGATTTCAGACGGGGTAATTAATATGCAAGAGGTCCCGAAAATTGACATGCTGAATGAGGAGGATAGGAGCCGGGAAGTTCTGATTTGGGAAGCTAGTTCTGGAGGAAGTAGAACACTGAGTCGAAGGGTTCCTATTAAGCTGAAACCATCAAACCAGGACCCTTACGACATTTGTTTTGAGGATGTAAAACCTAAGCACACATTCAATGATTATCCTTTTGAGCTTGAATTCTCTGTAACCCGACTTTTTGGTCTTGGGTTGCATCCTCATAAATCACAGGCTCGACCCCTCTTGCACACTAATTTTAGGTTTTAGGTAATTTTTATCCAGAACCTAAGATATTCTCGATTATGGGGTATGGGTCTGCACCACAATCTGGTCCACATTTGTGGACATCTACTGACAGGTCAGAGGATTCTTATGTTTATTCTGATTCTGACCTACACTTGTGAATTCTTTATCTCTCTTCTTTGTATAGTGTCCCTAGCTGAAGGCACTAAATTCATCACGTATACAGTTCTTTTTAGTTTTTATCTCAGAGCGGACTTGACATCCATGCAATTCAGGTGCTTTCTACTCTATGCCACTCTGTTTGATGTCTTTTTAATACAATGAGGACATTGCATTAGATAGGCATGGGGGGGTGAATTTTCATCTTTGAATTTATTTGTCAGTTCCGTAGATTTGTTTTATTTTCTTTTATTAAAAAGAAAAAAAAATTTGGAATTAGGAAAGAGAACTTGGGTTTAAGAAAATTTTCAATCTTAGGAAATACTACATTATGATTTGAACACAAAGACCCTTCAGGCCTTTGGACTTAATCAGCCCGTGTATCCACTAAAATGTGGATTTGTTGTTCGAGTCCTCGCCAACCAAAATTTTATTTTAATTGGAGTAAATAAGTTTGGGTGATAAGTACACGACTTATCAACCCACCCTCTGATTTGAGGGAATTTTGAGTCTTAAGCATCTACACACTATCTTGTCATTGACTCGTTGTTCGGCGATTTTAACGGAAATTGGGTAGCTAATGAACCTTCTAGGGTGATATGGCTGGCAAGTTATCGTGGGTAACAGCTCATAGGTAGGTTGTCCAGAGCCCAGTACTGGACCTTTCTCTTTTTGCTGCCTTTAGGTAAATCTTAGATCAGGGAAGCCACCTACTTAAAAAAAAAAGGAGAAAATAAAAAAAGAAATAAGCTACACTTCGCTGCATGAGTATAGCTAGCAAGTTGTCGGCGGTAATAGCACATCGACCGGTTGTCCAAAACCTAGCTCAATAAATGCACAGAAAAATCCCAAAACACTTAGGAAGAAGCGGAGAAGTAGAATAAACTGGGGAGATATACACTGGACTCACCCTTGTGTTGACCTCGTAAAAAAAATAAAAGTAGCGAGAAAGCTACTGGTTGTAAAGATACACCTTAGGCAGAATTCTTTTTTTAGGTCACCTAGAGGCGTAGAAATCCGAAGTCCATTTTAACTGTTGGTCAATGAGTCTATCACATTCACAATAAGATGCTTAGATCTTAGGGTTCTCATCAAATCTTGGGTGAGTTGAATGGCCGTAGAAAGCCACTCTTAAACCCTAAAACTTGAAAATCTCCAAAAAAATTAGAAAAGAGGAAAAAAGAGAAAAAGAAAATTTTCTTTGAATAAGGTAAGGGCTTGAGGTAGTCTGTATTTTGGCAGATACTCGGGCACTGTTGTGTCTTTGAAAGTTCAGATCCTAAGTAGACATTTTCTTAGTGATTGAAAATAATTCAAACCCAAATAATCCAACCTGATTCTTTTATAAATAGCATATAGTTTTTGCTAGGGACTAGCAAAAGATAGGCATGGGGGTATGATGTAAACATGTTTACACTACCTAAGATGTCTATTTACGCATGTTCTCAAGCATAGGATTGCATTGCATGCTATAAATATTGCATAACATACATCATCTTGCATGTAGAGTAGTTTGAATAAAATGGAGGTTAATTGTCTCCTTTTATGTTCATGGACAGGGAAAACTTTTCATCGGGGCCTTGGATCGAAGATCCAACCGTATAGATGCGATCAGGGCAACGATTGGAGTTCAACGACTCCAAGATCACCCTAATCAGGCATTTGTAGCATCAGATAGAGACCGGGGAACCCTAGAAGATCAAGGGCCAAGATGGTGTGAATCCACACTTTAAACGACAAATCCGACCACACGGATGGATTCAGATCGACGATCGCAGCCTAACGGCATGAAAATCGACTCAATCCGACACCCGTGGCACCATCTACATCATCTAGAAGGACGGCCAAGATGGTGCCACGTGGCGTCATCTCAGCCGTCCAACTGGCCCTCAGGATCGCCGCTGCCTCTCTAAAGAAAATCCAATGTGCGATCTGGGCCATTGGATCTTGATCCAATGGCCATGAGCATGCACTGCTTAAAATGTCTCCTCGACCATCCCTCCTCCGTAGCGCAGTGGGTGAGCACCTTATCATGAGACGCTAGCGTGGGTTCGAATCCTCAGGAGCGGGCAAGCGTTGCGGGCGAGCGGGCGTAATTGGCTGTTCGATCGCGATCGAACGATCGCACGTGCGCAATTGCACTCACGCCGTATCGCACGCCGTGCCTCACGTAGAATCACATGCGGGCGGGCGCACAGAGGAGGCGGGCAGAGGCGCGATCTAAGCCGTCCGATCTTATGATCGGACAGCTGAGATCAGCTGGACGTGTGCATGCGTTACATGCGCGGGCAAGCGAGCGGGCGTGCGCACGCCGCCCACTACGCCCACATTTGGACCTTTAGCGACGGTTTTATCCATCACTAAAGGTCCTGAATTAATGTTTTTAGAGTTGTAATGACCAAATTGCCCCCACTCCTTGCAACTATAAAAGGAGACCCCCTCCACATGAAATTCTCATCCCTTCTCTTCTCTCCCTCTTCAAGCTCAAGAGAAGCTTGTCCCACACCCGGGATGCTTCTCGTGAGATAAAGTCAATTTTTTGTTCCCTTTCGGAAGCAAATCCCGTGACGACGATGACGTGCTACCTCATTCCCATTCTTTCGCTTCATCCTCCTTCATCCTGGTATCATCCCGTCCGGCTCGTCCTCCAAGTGACCGTCGAGGAGGATATTTCTCTCTCCATTCTTTTAATGCTTTCTAGAATAGATTTACTGCATTCTAGAGTAGATTTACTGCTTTCTAGTGTAATCATTTTCTGCTTTCTAGTCATAATGTTTAGTGAAACAATCTTTTTAATGATGAATTCCATGTTCATTCTACATCTCGTTTTGGTTTCTGTTTGTAATATTCTCTCTCTCTTCTATTTATTGTAAATAGTTAGATAGTTCTAATCAATTAATTTAATTCGTGACAAATAAATCAAACGCATGTTTTTAAATCAAACATCCGCCTCCCTGTGTTCGACCTGGAATTTTCATTCTAGTATAAATTTTATTTGTTGAACATGAGTTCTTCGCTTTCAAACTACAACGACAAGGTTTTCAAAACCAAACACATTAGCGTAGCAACCCGTGCGTTCAACATGGGCAAATGTCTAGGGAGGTCAGAAGAGGTCGCTGGACGTCGAGGAGCTATTCGACTGTGCTTAGGCTGCGTTTTTGCGAATTAAAATCAGGGTTTGGAGGACCCATCGTCATAGCTCACGAAACACGTCTATCAGAGAAATTTATAACCGAAACTCGAAAAGTGAGTCTCGGGTGGAACACGGGGAGGCAAATGTTTGGTTTGGAAAATCTACGTTTCGCTTTTTTTTTATTTTTGTCATATTTTTCTCTTCTAATTTTTTGTATTTTTAACAAGCAAGAGATTAGGTCGATGAAAACTTTATCTATTTGCAAAAATATAAGAGAGAGAGGGAGAGAAACAATCATTTATTTATCTCATGAATGTTTTCTACAATTATGCAAGCAGGAAAACTACACTACGAAAGCGAAAAAAGATAGAAAGAGGTGTGAGAAATCCCCCTCGACGGTTGCGCGGAGGACAACTCGCTCTAACGTCACCTGGAGGAAGGTGGTGAGGAGTGAGATGAAGGAGGACGGAGCCGGAGGTCGGAGGATGGGGTAGGACGGCGTCATGGCGAGGATCTTCTTCCAGAAGGGAGGTGAGGAGATGACCACGGGATGCTCCATGAAGGGGGTGAGAGGTAGGGAAAAGTTTGGTTCTACTTTAGAGGAACATCCCGAGCTTGGGACAAGCTCTCTCTAGATCCTTGGAGGGGGTGAGGTGAAGAAAGGAAGAGATGGTTTGGAATGGTGGTGGGTAGGTCCTTTTATAGTGGAGGAGGAAGAACAAATTTGTATATGGGTTATTACTGACATCCGTAAACATCGCTACAGATCCGCCCTTTCTGTCGCTGAAGATCCGCGCTTCAATTCCTTTGCAAGCGCGCACGGGCCATTAGTGACAGCTGCAAGTATCACTAAAGGCCAGCCTGACTATCATTGAAGATCGTGGCCCCCGCCACTCATGCCTCGCTGGCGCTGTGCTCGCGTGCCTATCAAGCACCGTGTCACACGGGTGCATGTATTGGTGCTTGCGCTGCGTTGCTGCTACGATCGTGCGGTGCAAGTGGCTGTGCGCATGTGTTCTTGCGCATGCTGCGTTGGGCGCTGACTTAATTAAGGAATTGGGGGGGTTGCGGGGATTCGAACCCGCGTCCCTCCTTTGGGAGTACCTCTCTCCAACACTTAGCTACGGCGTGAGATGGTCGTGTGGAGGATCCTCTGAAGAGCGACGTGGATGGCTTCTCAGCCGTTGGATCAAGATCCAACGGCTAAGTGATGATGCGAATGAAGAAGAGCTAGTGCTGGGACTACTGGCCGGTGTTGGGTGGCCTGAATGGTGCCACATGGCGACATCTGGGCCGTCTATCTTCTTTTTGTTGCAAAAGGTGCCACAGTGCTCAGATCGAGATGATTCCCATGTTGTTGGACTGTGATTGTGGCTCTAGATCCATCCATACGTTCAGATTTTCCATCCGAAACCCGTATGGATGTCACATTACCCCCTGGCCGTTGATCTTCCTCAGACTTCGTGTGATGCTACGGAACTCCGATCTAGATGACTTTAGAGGGGTTAGACTCCGATCGTCATTCTGATCAAATCCGTATGGTCCGATCGTCCTTCTGAGGCCCGAAAATAAATATTCTTTTCTCCTGACCATAGAAAGGACCTAATTAACCTGAAATATATACAAGTACTCTAAATGTAGAATGATGCATGCTATGCAATATTTATAACATGAAATGCAAATCTAAGCCTAGGAACATGCATGAATAGGCATTTTAACGTGAAAAGATGTGTCTACATCATACTCCTATGCCTATCTTTTGCTAGTCCCTAGCAAAATTAAACCACATGCTATGTATAAAAATAGAATTAGGATTCGATCACTTAGGTCTATGTTATTTATTAACCATAGAAAATTTCAACTAAGGTCCTAAACTATGAAGACTCAATAGTACCCGGGTGTCTGCCAGATTGTAGACTGCCCAAGTCCTTGCCTTATTTGAAAAGGGAGATACATTTTTTTTTTGTTTTTCTTCTTTTCTAATTTTTTTGGACTTTTGGAGTTTGAGAGTTTTGGGATAACATTTTACGGCTACCCAACCTGCCCAAGACTTGAAAAGAACTCTAAGTTCTAAGCATCTAGTGAAAAGAGTGAAAGGCTCACTAGGCGGCCATTAAAATGGACTTTGGGTTTCTACAACCCTAGGTGACATTGCCGAGAGGTTTATCTTTTCGAACAGTAGCTTTCTCCTTACTTCTTTTATTTATGGGGTCAACACAAGGGCGAACCTAGTGTACATCTCCCTAGTTTATTCTACTTCCCCGCTTCTTCCCTAAGTGTTTTGGGAATTATTGTGCATTTTTGTGAGTTGGGCTCTGGATAATCGGCCAATGGGTTGTTACCCATGGCAACTTGCCAGCCATACTCGTGCGGTGAAGTGTGGTTTTATTTGTTTATTATTTTTTTCTCTTTTTTATTTTTTTTCTAAGTATGTGGCTTCCTTGATCTAAGATTTACCTAAAGGTATTATGAAGAAAATTGTCTTGTGGCTAGGCTCTGGACAACCGAACGATGAGCTGTTACCACCGACAACTTGCCAGCCATACCACCCTAGATGGTTCATTAGCTACCCAATTTCTGAAGAAACAGTCGAAAAGTGAGTTAGTGCAAAAAGTGTGTAGATGCTTAGGCTTAAAGTCCCCTCAAATCAGAGGCGAGTTGATAAGTTGTATACTTATCACCCCAATTTATTGACCAATTTAAAGTAGAGTTACTTGGCGAGGACTCAAGACTAAGTCCACATTCGAGTGGACACCTGGGCTAATTAAGCCCGAAGACCTGAAGAGTCTAAGTGTTTAGGTCCTCTTGTATCATTTCCTAAAGTTAATAAGCCTAAAAGTCTAAGTTCTCTTCTCCTTATTCTTTTTCTTTTTTGGTCTTTTTGAATTTTCAATTTTTTTAAAAAATAAAATAAATAGAAGAAATTCTACAGAGCTAACGAAATAATTTCAGGATTAAGATTCACACCCCCATGCCTAAATGATGCAATGTCCACATAGTAAAAATAAACAAATGAAAAGGGTGGAGTAAACGGAATATCACCTGAATTTCGTGACAACCCGGTCAGCTCCATAGAGAGAAGAGAGTATACACACGCTCTAAGTTTAATGGCTTCAGCTAGGCAAAATATGCATACAAAGAAGAAATTAGGAATTCACAAGTGCAGGTCAGAATCAAAATAAAAATATTGATCCTCAGACCCCTCAGCAGAAGATGTCCATAGACATGGACCAGATTATGGTGCAAACCCATGCCTTAGGGTCAAGTGGTTCTAAGGTTATGGATGAAAATCACCTAAAACCTAAGATTATTATGTTTGTGGGGCTGGGCCTGCGGTTTTGTGGTGTGCAACCCAAGACCAAAGTGTCGAACAACGGGTTGATCTGATTCATTAAAATCGGGTGTCCACTTATAGTTTAGCTCAAGAAGATAGTCAATTATTCCAAGCATGGGTTACACGTGAAAGATATCATAAGGGTCCTGATAGAAGGTAGGTGGTTTCAAGTCAATAGGTACCCTTAGATCCAAAATCGTAGTTTCCTTAGAAGTAGCTCCCCAAATTTTTATTTCCACATTTCTATATTCCAACATCAAGTGCTCAGGCTCTGGGACCTCTAGCATACCGTTCACCCCATAAGATTTACCAAAGTCCAGAAATCGTGGCTGACTTAGAATTGACTTGGGTACAATGATTTCAAAATCAAAATCAATCCCTTCGGGGTGTGGTTAAGGAATGGGGCTATTGATTGAATCTTCTAGTAAATAAGGATTCGAATCCTCGAAGTTAGCCCCAACTGAATCCAAATCTTCTATAATTAGGGTATCAAATGGTTCGTTAGATTCCTCAAGCCCATTTATCTCACTAAAATCCTCTTCCTTAAGTTCAAGTGAGACTTCACCAAAAGATTCTTCACCCTCAGAGTCAAAGAATTCATGATCCTCATTTATATATGTCTCAAAATCGATTGTCATTTCTTAGTTCAAACAGACATATTTTTCTTCGCTTCCTTGTTCGGGGATCTTGGGTGAATCAATCGGTTCATCCTCAAATGGTTGTTCTAGCCCAACCTGGTCATCCCAGGTCTTAGAAAATGTATCCCCCCCGGCAGGCGCCTAAGCGGGTTCAGACATTGGCTCTCCTGAATGGGGTTCATTTTGAGAATTATCCCAAGATTTGACTAGGGCAACCACAAATTTCATCCTCAACCTTGACAACTTGATGATACGTCATCACTAGCTATATCTAACTTTATTCAGTGAATTTTCATTAATAAATGCTCCTACATAACCATCAGAAGGCCATAATTCATTGCAAATCCACTTTGAGGGAAATACAAGAAACCAGGATTAAAACTGCAATTTTACCATCATATCATGAATAAAGAATAACCATAGGTTTTCTTAGGGGATAAACAGAGGTCAAATGGTCTTAAGAGTCTAACAAGTTGGTTAGAACAGACAAAAAAGGGTTTTCGCGTGTTTTAGGAATTAAAAGACATCCGAAACCCTAAAAAAGACCCGCTTAATTAACTGAGGTTCTAGTTAGGATAAAATTTACCTAAACCCTTTAAAATTCATAGAAAAATATTCTCTAGGGTTTGGTACCTTCAATTTGACCATCAGAACCCGTCTTGACCCAAAATAAAGTCTCAAATAGACATTTTCCCTAATTTGGGTAATTATGCAAATTACAAAGTAAAACTAGGTAAAAACCAAAATCCAACTTGACAATTGAATTTCTTAGGTTCAAATTAGGTTTTTACCAAAATTTGGGTCCAATCTGAGATCATCTTAACCTAGTTTGTAATTTAGTCCTGTGTGACTCTTTTATCTCAGACACGTGCCCCTAACTTTTGAATCCTTTACAAATAGGTCCCCAACTTTATAGTCTCCTTCTTTAAATAGGTCCCTACTGCCATGAAATCCTAATCCTAAAGCTCCAGCAACCTTAAGATGGCAAGATCTCTGTGATTTCTTGACGAATCCCTCTCAAAATTGAAAGGGAAACTCATTAAGTAATTGCCTTCCAAATGAGCCCATCCAGGGATCCTAAATCTCTCTAGGATCCTCATGCAAACAATTTGACTGAATGGGTATCCTACATCGGTGAGGAGCTCAGAGTTTCTAAGCTTGTTTCCAAGCTTGGAACTCCATCTAGAGCCTTATAAAAGGACCTCCGTGGCCTTGCACATCTTCTCAGCAAGTCTTGGAGAGTCAAAAGCCCCCTATTCCCCTTCCTCCAGCCTTCAAGACCATTGCTCTGGCGACCTTCTTTGATCCTCCTCCTCCGATTGTCCAACAACTAAATTGGTCGGCTCTCTTGACTTCTCTCTTCGTCGCGACCCTCCCCAATCAAAGGGAGGTTGTGCTTCTGCCTCCGTCGATGTTGCCGCTCCACCGATCTCTCTTTCTCCGGCACCGGTCTACCATAACCAACCGTTTCCACCTCTCTACCTCATCACTACGTATCTCTATCTCTCTACATCCCTTTCTCACACACACATCTCACCTTCGACCACCGCACCGCCCTCCCGCACCTTCGTCTTCTCTGCCTCCGGCAGAACTCTGGCGAGTTTGCCCACACTCCATAGACCACCATTCACCTCGCCACGACACCCATTAGCACCGCCGTGTCCTAGAAAGCAAAAGCCCTCTAGTTATTGAGGCTTTTGGCCTCTCCTCAGTGCCACCAAGCACCACCACCTACGCACCACCTTCTCGAGGTCGTCAGGCTTCCACCACCACTCGCACCACACACTGCACCCACCACCGAGCTCGCCATTCCATGGCAATCCTTTTGAGTCAGTTTGACATGGCCCCAAGGCTGTTCTCGTGGTTTTAGGTTTCTCGCCGGTCTCCGCCACCGCTTCCATCTTCGTTGCTCTGTTCATCATGTTCAAACCCATGCACATCCTAGGTGCTACGCCTAGGTCACGCAGAGAAGCTCCAGGCAGGTCTCCAGATCTGCAATTGAGCATCACAACCTCAGCTGCTGCCTTAATTGAGCAAGGTCTTCACCTGCAGTCGCGCGTGTTGAACCTCTGTGGGATAGTCCCAATCAAATAGAGCAAACCCCTCCACAGCATACAAATTGGATTTGTGTTTATGGCTATTTGCCTCAGCACGCACAGGGGTTGAGGTCCCCACACACACGCTCCTCGCACGCTCTCACTCATGCTCACGCCTCGCAGGTCTGGGCCTTGGTTTGTTTACCCGGTTACCCGAGTCTGTTCTGGTTCGCCTAATTCTGAGAGAGAAAGAAGAGAAAGAGAGAGAGGAGGGGCATTTTGCTCTACTGCCCTCCTCTCAACACTTAGTGATTTTTGAGGGAGGCCTTTGCTTCTGCTGGTGTTGGTGTTGAGGTCTGTGTTGTGCCTTCTCTTGAGCTTAAGGAGGTAGAAGAAGAGAGAAAGGGAAGGAAGGGGAAGGGTGCTCTCTTGACACCGAGAGTTCCATCGTCTGATCTTTGAAGGGAGTGCACTGTGCAATTATCCTATGTGGATTTAAGTTGATTGATATTGTTGAGATATTTGATATTATTGTAATTAGGGTAATTAGTGATTCAAATCACCATTTTACCCTCTTCTTTTTGTACTTTATTACTGAGCTTCATCTTTATATCATTTTTTAAGTTTTGGGCTGCAATTGCTCATATATTTGATTGAAATTGTGATCTTGAGATTCATATTTGCCACTTGCTCCTAATGAATGACCTTGGATTTCTTTCAAGTATAAATATTATCTGTTTTTCACGCTGATTCGAATTGCACTACAACGCAACGATTTTAAAACATCGATTTTGTACGTAAACATAACTTCCCAAGTAGAAACTCACCCAGGCCCCTATCCCTAACATTTTGGAGCAAATTCAATAAAGAGCTATTCATCTCATCAATCGTGTTTATCATAGGCTCCAATGCTTTAGTGCATGGTGTTGGTTGGGCTTCTAAAGATTATATGGTGTTCCTCATGTTAACCAACACCGTGTCTTGGATATGGTTCACCTGAACTGATTGGTTTGGTTCAAGGTTGGGTAGGTTCGGGTTAAATCTAGGGGAGTTAAGATATTGAGGTTCTCAGGTTCCTCCCTGATAGTAGGTCATCTCAGGTTGTTCAAAGAATGGTGGTGACCTATATTAAGTGGAATATTGAGGAGGGTAGGTGTTATAATCATCATATCCTTCTTAATTGTAGATCGGGTTGGTTTGGTCATCAAAGGATGGAGATCTATAATCATTGTAGCTTTGGGAAGGATAGTAATCATAGTCTTGTTGTCCAGGGTTAGACCCTGGACACTGAGGTCCAGATTTGCACCCCCAATCAAAGTTATCCCGACTAGTGGGTGGGTAATTACAAGTCAAGTCAGGATAGTAATCATCTTAGGGATAAGTAGTGGTAGGAGGGTAGGATTGGAAATGTGTGAAAGATGTGGAAGGATACATTGTGGAGTAAGAGGGAAATCAGAAGAGAGAAAGGAGCCCTGCAATACAAGTAATCAACCCTGTCCTTAGGTGGGTTAGCCTAAAGACCTGCAAACTCCCAAGACCAATCTTGAGATCATAAACGATTTGGTCTACTTTTATCTGGTCAATCCAACCAGTTAGGAGGGACTAGGGAGAAGGTTTTTCCTTTGGCTTATGCCTCTAGTTCCTAGTGTACCCCCCAGCTGCGGTCATTTGATGTTACTCCCCTAGCTAGACATCAGATGGACCAACAGAAGCAGATTAATTGAAAAATCTCAGTCTGAGCTTCGAAGAGCGAATCAATCCTTAAGGCCAACGTCTACTTAGTTTTAATTAGGCTTGGGATGATTGTGCTCTTGGAATGCGATGGGCCCTTTAGATGGGTTGTGCCCTTAATGATTAATTCAAATGTGTGTGCGTGCACAACTAGGGTTTACAAACAAGGTTATTTGATGTTGTGTCTTTTAGGGTTCAACCTTGTTTAGTAGCTTTTAAGGTTTAATCTTTAGGTGTATTCAATCAACGTTTAGTAGAACACTCCAAGTTTTGAAAGCATTGGTGATGATATTGAAAGCTGGTGATTCTCACGTGTGTTTTGGAAACAGAGATCTCATCGTAGTATAGTGCGTGAAATCACTCGTCAAAAATAATTTATAAAGATAACGAGACTTGAGTCCCAGTCGTTTGTCTCTGGGAGCATTTATGGAAATGCAGATTTGAAATCAATCTCTCTTGCTCTACTTATTCAAAATCACATGTCGATTTATGCTATGTTCTTATTTATGCATGACATGCTTAGTTAACAGAGTATCAGAAATTAAAATATGCAACTTCAATCACAAAAAAATATTGCAACAAGGCTCATGGTGATTTTCCCAAATACATATATATATATAGAAAAAGATTTTCATTGATTCATGATGATGTTTGCAACATCAAGCTCATGGAAAGCCTGTAGAGGAATGCTTGAAAACATAAATATAGCTAACAGAAAATGATTGCATACATGAATCTAAGGGGGGATTATGCATGCATCATTGGGGGAGAATTTTGAGCTACACTATTAAGCAGCAAATAAAGCAGTAAAACTATGAAGAACTATAAGCTAATCTATCAGAACTAAGGGCATTCAAAGGTGGGCTCCAATGGCCATTGACTTGGTTGAGAGGAGAAGGAGGGGCGGCCAATGGTGCTTAGGCCGGCCCTTGGAGAGAGGTTGAGGAGGTGATCCAACATCTTGGCGTGGAGATGGTGGTGGCCATGGTGAAGCTACTTGTGAAGGTGGAGTGGAGGTGGAATGAAGCTAAGCTAAAATGGAGCCAAGAGTTAATGGGTCCAAAGTGCCAACCCTTAGGTCCTTTTATAGACCTAAGGGAAGCTCTTTAGAGAATTATGGAATTCTCTAGAGGGGCCTATGGTGGGAGCTTGTGGGAGAGTGAGAGAGAGGATGGATGGTGGTTTTTAGATCCACCAAATGTGGATCTAAAAATTGAATGGCTCTTGGTTGCTAATTTTAGCAACCAAGGCAACAACACATGGTAAAGAGTTCTAGAGAACTCTAGGCTAGGTATTTTCATGTGGATGGTGTGTGTAGGTGTGTGTGGGTCAAAACTTAGGTGGCTAGGTTGATTAGGTTAGGTTCTAGTGGGTTTAGGTCAAGGTAGGTCTCAAATTAGGGTTGTAAACCCTAATTCACTTAGGTAAAGTGCAATTAAACTTAATACATGTTTAATTGGGTGTGTGGAAGCCTAATTGAGAGTAAAATAACTCAATTAGATCAGGTCTAGGTCAATTTGACTCTCACTGAGTTTGGACAGTGTGTGTTGAGATCAGGGCTCAGTTGGACTCAATGAGTCCAATTGAATAGGCAGATGAAATTGACTATGATCCAAGTCAATTAGGTTTAGTGAGGGCCTAATTAGGTCCTTAGGGAGGTCTAGAGGTGATGTACTAGGGTTAGGATACCTTAATTTAAGTTCCTATGGGGTTGGAATTGGGTTTAGGGACTTAGGAATTCAAGATCCAAGCTTGAATTCAAAAACAGGAACTGGAGAGTAGTTCCAAACGTCTAATAATAGTGTCAGATGTCTTATAGTGAAAAATTAGAAGTCCAGACTTGTTGTCTGGACGTCTAATTAGAGTCAAGGAAGAATTAAGGTTCTGTCTGCAGAAATTGGACGTCTGACCCTATGTTCAGACGTCTTAAAATCCTGCAGAAGTGGGTTTTAGGTGTGCGGGTTGTGGTTAAGGGTTCTAGACATCCTGTAACTCATCTGGACATCCGGATAGAGGATGGAAATAGGGTTTTAGGGTTTCCTAGGGTACAGTGACCTAATCTAAGGGTGGCTAAGGCTTGGGGAAGCTTCTAGGCTGTCCTAGCACTTGGATGGACTTAAGTTCTTCGTAGTTTACTGCTTTATTCCTACTTAACAAAATAGCATACCTCAACATCTTACGTTATTATCTACTACATTTAATCTAGGTCTTCCGCTCCAGCTCTATCGCAACACCAGTTATTCTTTATTCTTGAGATCCAACTTTAGATTCAGCTTCAGATCTAGCTTCTGATCGGCTTATTACCTGCAATTGACATAATGCACCTAATCAGTACATTATAGCATTATTTTATACATAGCTCAAAGAAAGCAGTAAAGGTGCTAGTAATGCTTATGCATGCATGAATTATCCTAACTTATGCTAAGTCCTAGCCTAATTTAGGTCAATTAAGGATTGTGATTGCTGTGCAATCAGATATATTCCTTCAAAAATTAGAAATAAAATATCGAGTGCCTGGTTCGGTCCTAAAAATCACCTCTAAGTGGCAAGCTACTTGATGAATCAATTTTAATTTTTAGTGGTGCGGCCCAAATAGCTTAATCAATTGGCCTGTTGCACCACTTATTTAAGGCACACAAGAATGTTTAACTTATTCAGATTTCTACTCACTTATGCGTATTAAGTTGAAGTGTACCGGGTCCACAGGTCAGATCCCGGTTAAGTGGTGGAATCAAAGTGATTGTCCACCTTTGGATAAGAAGTTGTGGGTGTTAAGTGTGTAGCTTTCAGTTAAATCCCACAAGAGAAGAATATATATATTTTTTATATATATGCGGGTGGGTGAGGTAAGTGGAGTGACAATCAAACAACCAAAATCTACCCTAGGGTTTATGAAAGCACCTCAGTTGATTTGGATTTGAGTTATTAGGTTATGGAATGAAAACTAGGGTGGGGGTGGTACACTTACAAAACCATCATCCGCACTTTTCTCCGATCTAACCACTCTGGCCCACCTCAGATGAGTACCTGCAATTACAGTAAGATTAGAGAAAAAGTGAGATAAAAGTTAGGTAAGGCAGAAAGACATGGAAAAAGAAACCAAAGAGCGTTGCCTCCCCAGCAACGGCACCAAAATGATTAGGTCGCGTTTCGCAAATTAAAATCGGGGTTTGGAGGACCCATCATCGTAGCTCACAAAATGCGTCTATCAGATAAATTTATAACCGAAACTCGAAAAGTAAGTCCCAAGTTGAACACGGGGAGGCGAATGTTTGATTTGAAAAATCCATGTTTCGCTTTTTATTTGTTTTTGTCATTTTTTTCTTTTCTAATTTTTTTTGTATTTTTATCAAGCAAGAGATTAGGTTGATGAAAACTTTATCTACTTGAAAAAATATAAGAGAGAGAGAGAGAAACAATCATCTATTTATCTCATGAATGTTTTCTACAATTATGAAAGCAGGAAAACTACACTACAAAAGTGAAAAAAGATAGAAAGAGGTGAGAGAAATCCCCCTCAATGGTTGCTCGGAGGATGACTCACTGGAGGAAGGTGGTCTCCTGGAGGAAGGTGGTCAAGAGCTAGACAAAAGAGCACGGAGGATGGGGCAGGACGGCATCGCGGCGAGGATCTTCTTCCCGAAGGGAGGTGAGGAGACGGCCACATGATGCTCCACGAAGGAGGGTGAGAGGCAGGGAAGAGTTTGGTTCTACTCTAGAGGAGCATCCTGGGATTGGGACAAGCTCTCTCTAGAGCCTTGGAGGTGGTGAGGTGAAGAAAGGAAGAGATGGTATGGAATGGTGGTGGGTAGGTCCTTTTATATTGGATGAGGAAGAACAAATTTGTATATAGGTCATTACTGACATCCGCAAATGTCACTACAGATCTGCCCTTTATGTCGCTGAACATCCGCACCTTCAATTCCTTTGCTGGCGCACACTGGCCATTAGTGACAGCTGCAAGCATCACTAAAAGGCTTGCTTGACTGTCACTGGAGATCGTGCCCCTCGCTGCTCACGCCCCACTGGGGCTATGCTCGTGAGCTTACCATGCACCGTGCCACGCGGGTGCGCACGATGGCGCTTGCGCTGTGCTACTGCTGCACGCGCATGGTGCGAGTGGCTATTTGAGCGCATCTATGCCCATGCTGCATTGCTCGCCGGCTTGATTGAGGAATTGGGGGGCTGCAGGGATTCGAACCCGCGCCCCTCCTTTGGGAGTGCCTCTCTCCACCACTTTACTACTGTGTGAGATGGTCGTGTGGAGGATCCTCTAAAGAGTGGTGTGGATGGCTTCTCAACCATTGGATCAAGATCCAATGGCTGAGAATTGATGATGCGGATGAAGAGGAGCCAGTACTGGGACTACTGGCCAATGTTGGACCGCTTGGATGGCGCCACGTGGCACCATCTAGGGCGTCTATCTTCTTTCTGTTGCAGAGGGTGCCATGGTGCTCAGATCAAGATGATTCCCATGTTGCCAGACTGTGATCATCGCTCAAGATCTATCCATACGATCTGATTTTTCATTTGAAACCCATTTGAATGTCGCATTGCCCCCTGGCCGTTGATCTTCCTCAGACTTCGTATGATACTACGGGACTACGATCTAGACGACTTCGGAGGTGTTAGACTCTGATCGTCATCTTGATCAGATTCGTACGGTCCGATCGTCCATCCGAGGCCCTGAAATAAATCTTCTCTCCTAACCATAAAAAGGACCTAATTAACCTAAAATATATATAAGTACTCTAAATGCAGAATGATGCATGCTATGCGATATTTATAACATGAAATGCAAATCTAAGCCTAGGAACATGCATGAAAAGGCATTTTAGCATAAATAGATGTGTCTACATCAGGCTGGAGAGGAGGGAGGAACGTGGGGGATTTCCAGCCAAATTCGAGTGTAGGGAAAATGGTTTGCCATGGGATCCCTATATAGGCCTCAGGGAGTCGGTTTAAGCTTTTGAATCAAGCTTTGCAAGCTTGGAAGTTTCGCTGAAGTTGGAAACCCAAGAGATACCCGAATCTCTCATGCTTTCACATGAGATATTGGGAAGGTTATATTATTCAAGGTCAGGTGCGTTGGAAAGAGAATTTCTCAAGGAATTTCCCTTTCAATTTTGGAAGGGATTTGTTGATTAGAGGAGTTCTCTTCAATAAAATGTCCTCGGAGAAGGATTCCTCCGTGATAATGGTGGAGGGACCTATTTTCAAAGAGTGACAACAAAGATAGGGGTATTTTTGAAAGGATTTTGAAAGTTAGGGGCATGTGTGTGATAGAAAAGAGTTAGATAGGACTAAATTGCAAACTAGGTCAAGATAATCTCAGATTGGGTCGAAATTTTGGTAGAAACCTAATTTCAACCTAAGAAATCCAGTGGTGAAGTTAGATTTAGGTTTTGACCAAGTTTGACTGGGTAACTTATGCAAAAATCCAAATTAAGGCAACTATCTGTCTTAGACTCTGTTTTAGGTCAGATTGGATTCTAATGGTCAAATTAAGCATACTAAACCCTAGAGAATATTTTTCTATGATTTTTAGAGGGTTTATGTGAAATTTATCCTAAACATAACATTAGTGAATTAAGTAGGTCTATTTTTAGGGTTTTAGATGTCATTTAATTCTCGAAACACGTGAAAACTCATTTCTGTCTACACGGACCCACTTGTTAGACAATTATGACCATTTAACCTTTGACTAACCCCTAAGAAACCTCATGATTGTTCTGCAATTGAGACATGCTATTAAAATTACATTTTTACCCCTATTTTATTGTATTTCTCTCAAAATGATTATGCAATGAATTATGGTCCTCTGGCAGTTATGCAGGAGCATTTATTCCTTGATTGTGACTAATTAAAGCTAGATATGGCTGATGATGACGTTATCATCAGTCACCATCATATTATTAAAGTTGTACGAACGCCAACACACACTTTCACATTCGTGATATATTTGAGGCATGCACACGTTGTCTGCATAAACAATGCGACAAGCGCATCTCTAACTCGCACTTTAGAAACTAAGGTCTAATTTTTAGCAAGTATAAATTCAAAATCAACCTCTCTTCTTAAATGCCTCCTTGAGATCGATCGGGACTCACCGTCTCGTTATTTAAATTTTTGTTGAGTCATAATTTGCACTATACTACAACGATTTTCTCACTAAATTTGTGTTTTAACATCTCAACATGTGCGAACAGATGGATTGTGCGGATTGCTAACGTGGCTCCTTGAGGACCATCGATGGTAGATCACATGATGCAATTAACATACGCTCGCGAGTGGAGGATGTGAGGATAGCATCTCAATCGTGCATTAGTCGCACTCGCAAGAGAATGTGTTACCGTTATGCTATGCTCGGCGAGTGGAGGATCTTGGTTGTTGATTGTAGATCGCACGGCCGAGAAGAGACGGATGTGGATTGATGAGGACCGTTAGATGGCGAATGCATGGTGTGGGTCTGCTCATGCACACATGCTAATGCACGGAAGCAGGCGTTGCTGGCCGTGAATTGATGATGGTGCGTGTGCCACGTTGATTGCACAGCAATCATACGACCTAATCTACCTAAATTAAGTTAGATTCTAGCATAATCTAGGAACAATGCATGCATAAGCATCATAATTTGCATAGTAGTTAGTTTGGTAGCTTTATAAATAATACTGCCATTTTATGCTCTAAAAGTGAGATGATATTGATTGCAGAGAATTTGGGGTTGTGGTCAACAAATCCAACCATATGGATCTGCTCAGAAATGACGATAGGAGCCCAACGCTTCCGAGATCACCCTAATCAGACCCCCGTAGAATTCTACGGAGTCTATAGAAGAGCAAGGACCAAGAGGCAAAGAGGTGGAAATCCGAACCTCAGATACCAAATCCGACCACACGGATGGATTCGAATCAACTATCGAAATCCAACGATGCAAAAATCATCTCTATCGGAGACCTACAACATGATCTACAAAGAAGAGAAGATGAACGGTCACGATGGTGCCACGTGGTGCCATCACAGCCATCCAAGAGCACCACCCCAATCTCCAATGGGTTCCCTTTGCGCATTGTTGGCCGTTGGATCGTCATCCAATGGCCACAATGTGCCCACGTCACTGCTCCAACCACTCCTCATCAAGGAAGATCAAGCTCAACCATTGGATCTCCATCCAACGGCTGATGACAGCTGCACATGAAATGGTAAGTGCAACAATCCGTGTGTGTAGTGCAGGGAGAAGCGTGCCCATGCAATAACGAATGATGCGTGTTCGAACTGTTTGGCGTATGAAATTAGAAGGCAGTGGAGCACGGATGAAATCGCACCGTTGGATCTCCAATCGACGATGCGGGTGTGGAGGTGTGGCACGCTGATGAGCATTGGATAGCCTCACACATGATCACACACAACCAAATGCATGTGTGCACGGGGTAGGAATTCAAAGGCGGTGAACACAGTGCTTTTAAGTCGTCCGATCGTGAGATTGGATGGTAGAGGATCGAGCATGGAGCGCTTACACAATTTCAGCGTCTACGATTGAAGCACAAAGGTGGTGTGGGTGAGTGCGAATCAGAGCCATACGATTGTGGATCAAGGGTGCTGAGTGCGCCAAGTGTTAACCAGAGGAGAGATCTACGCATATAAGGCATCTGGTAAGGTTTTTTGAAGCGCGATCTGATTCGTTGATCTCTTGATTGACTGATCTGATCAACCCAAGGTTGTTGCACAGTTTTGGGGGCTTAAATGCCTACTTTGCCCCTCATTAAAGCTATAAAAAGAGCCCCAGGGTCCACAGTTTAGAGGAAACTCCTACCAAACAGATCTCTAGCCTCTCTCTGCAACTTCTCTCTGATCTTCTTCCTAGCACCCTAGATCTGAAGTGTTGTCGCACTTCTTACAAGCATCCCACAAGCAGCTCCATCATCTCCACCACATTCTCTTCTCCTTTTCTTCCTCCATAGTTTATTCTTCTGTTTCATGCTATTCAATTACATTAGATTTATAATACATCCTCTTGATCAATAAAATGTTTATCTAATCTCATGAATGCTTGTCTATATATGCACATATAAATATATAAATATTTTCTTAGAACAACTCTCTAAAAAGCTTTCGTATAAACATCATGGTTTACCCCCTTGCGAATGACTCAGTACTTACCGAAAAATCTATAAATTTTATTTGTTTTGATGTGATTTGCAATTACAACTATAAAACTCTTTTAACACATATCGTGATGAACACACGTGTCAAGTTTTGGGCCGTTGATCATCAAATCAACGACCAGGACTTCCTGAGCTTATTATGGGGGCTACTGAGGTTAGATTGGGTCTATTTTCATGTCGTTGGGCTGCGATCGTCGATCTGGATCCATCCATATGGTTGGATTGCTCATTTAAGGCCTATTTCAAGGTACTCATTTATAAATCGACCATTAAACGTTAGCTCCAAGAAATATCAATATGAAAATAATGCAAAATGCATGCATTGCTCCCAAACCTGCTATATCATGATATTTATCCGCATGCACCCTTGAAATTGACTCTAATTGATGTAATTATCATTATTGTATGTAGAGTCATCACTAACCACCCATTGCACCCTTATCCTCCCTTGGATGCACATCTAAGGGCCCACCTATGCCATGATATGTTGGCGTACACCAATCCCTTAGATCTAGATCCGATGGCCCTTGATGAGTCCATTTTAATGGACTAATATTATGCCTAAGTAACTTTAATTGTATCTTTTAGGTTTGTTAATAACTATATTAAGTTATGAAATGTTTGCATGCATCATGATTTAGGTTTACATCTATTCTATAACTTAATATGTTCTTTTTATGTGTAGGAAAAATAATTGGCAAAAGAATGAGGAGAAAAGGGTAAATTACCCTTTCAAATAATCGACGGCTGTTCTTTTCCCCATCCTCCAGGCACCCTCAACAGCCGCCGGCCAGAAATAGTTAAGGGATTTGAAAATCCATTAACTCTCGCAGGCGCAAACCAGGAGGAGTTAAAAGAAGAGGCGGAGAAAGAGGAGAGAGGATCATCCAGAGAGAGTGGGTAACCCCAAGTGTGCACTGTGACCAGCGTGCGCCCCACCTCGCAGGCACACGCCCATCTGCAGGCTCCCCACCGTGCACCTTAGCCGTGCCCTCACCTCTGCCTGCTCCAGCCCTCTTGCAGGCGCAGGCACCGCGCACACCACAGCACCCCCCCTCTTGCAGGCACCGCCCTCGCCCCTCAGCACCCGCCTTCACCACTGCCAAGCCCGCGCCCCTTCACTGCAGGCGTGCCCGCTTAGCTTGCCCCGCCAGTGCCTTCAACCCCCACAGGCGTTGCACCGCGCCGCAGCGTCTCCACCACCCACTTTCAGCCGCAGGCACGCACCCTCTCGCCCGTGCGCCATCTCCTTTTCACCGCATTGCCCTCACCCGTGCCCCTGCAGGAACACCCGCAGGCACTGCACCACAGGCTCCCGTTCACCGGCCACCGCAGCCAGGCTACCTTCACCACTGCGCACCTCCTTCCTGCTGCACGCCTTCACGCCTGCAGGCGTGCGCCCGTTCGCCATCCTTCAGCCGTGTTCGCAGGCGTACACCTCCGCACGCTCTCATCAAGCAACACGCGGCAGCAGCAGCCTCTCCACCACTGCCACTTCTCCTGCACCGGCTGGCCACCTCCAGCCATCTCCGTCGATGTCGTGGCCTCCATCGGATAGCTCTCATCCTCGCCGACCTCCCTAGCCCGTCCACAGCCTGCCGGTGCTCTCTCTCTCTCGCGAGGAGAGAGAGAAAATGCTCTGTTTCCTCTGACATTAAAATTTACATTCACTGCCATTGCCACAGAATTTGATTATTTATTTATTATTATTTTATTATGGCAGAATTGCGCATGCACACTCATATTTTCTGATAATTGCATGTTATTGATATTCACTTATTTTAAGATTGATTTTGGGATCAACACGTGCACCGATTCTCTCTAGTATATGATACGTGAAAATTACACAAAATCATATATGTTTGTTGAACATTTCAGTGAGGGAAAACTGCACATATACCCTTATCTTTTTAAGTTATTGTGAATCTACTTTCCTTCGCATTTTATGTCGGATTTGAATAGGGATTTTGCACTTATCTGAAAGAATATAAAATAATCAAGAGTTTTTGCATAATTGCCTCCCTGTGGACACGACCCGCTCTTCTGTGAGTGGTTATTTTTATTTTTTTTTGATTAGTCGATTTTTCCACTACTTAAATACTACAACGCAAAGTGGAAAGTCGACTCTTTCAAATTGGCATCGTTGCCGGGGAGGCAACAGATGCAATAGATTTACTTCATTATTTTTAAATATTCTGAGTTGCGAAATTATCTGATCAATATTTTTTTTACTGTGCGAGGAATCTGAAGAAGCGACGAGGGGCAACAGAGCGGCGACAGCAACCACAAGTTAAGCCACACGAGGAAATGACGAAGGAGACCAAGATCCTGTTTTCGCAGAGGATTCTCCGTCGTCACAAGTTTATTTCTGTCTTTTCACCCTTGTAGTAATTGGGGCTAAATTTTTGGGGGTTTGTCCCTGCATTCTTTAGCTACTAGGGATTACAATATTTTTGGTGCATGCGTGACTCTATTTTCTACTTGCCTGCTTTTAAAACCAACAAAGAAAATATCGAGCTGCCTATTTAGAAGTTGCATGCCCTTAGGTGCGCGCATTTTGGGGTGATTGAGCAGCACATTAGATCTTATTATTGCATTGCAAGCATATTAGCACGAAGATTGCTGGAGACAGGTACATCTTTCTAATTTTTGCATCCAGCTCCTGTTCACCCATTTGCATTCAAATTTAAATTCAAGACCACCAAGTTGTTTGAATTTACTAATTCAGTGGTCACATAACTAAAAGTGGAACTAATAATCAGATTCAACCCTAAAAGCAATTCACATTTGATCTGATTCTAAGGGACTTGTTTGTGATTTCAAAAGAAATTACAAAGATTTGCAGTGTGTTGCACACTTCTGACACTGAGCAAGCACATTAGGCACCGCACTAAGGCTTGATCCCTTAAGGCTATAGGCACAGATCTCTTTATCAATGCAGACCCTCCTATTGTGCTTTGTGGTGTGGAGATACTATCTTTTGACCAAGTGTTTTGATACTCCACGGAGGGGACACCCCTTAAAGGAACAACAAGGTAGTTAAGGGGCACCACATACGCATCGCCTCAAAGGAAGGGTTCGCCCTACTTGCATCCCTTTGTTCATCCTTGGAGTAACTTCTCACTTGATCACCTGGGAGTA
Source organism: Thalassia testudinum (assembly GCA_037157565.1). Classification (NCBI taxonomy): domain Eukaryota; kingdom Viridiplantae; phylum Streptophyta; class Magnoliopsida; order Alismatales; family Hydrocharitaceae; genus Thalassia; species Thalassia testudinum. The sequence continues at coordinate 29,821,993 of JAZHRO010000061.1, read as the reverse complement.
TCATCCAAGCAAAGTATAGGTCCTAGGGCACTCGAAGGTTGGATTAAGGCACGTAATTGCAGTGAAAAACTTGTTTGGCCATTTATATTAACTAATTCAACCTCCGCAATAAAGAAGGTTAAGATTTCAAGTCCACACCCCTCTTATACCACTTACGTGGGAACGGAGGGATAAGTCTTGATCTTTTGACTTATCTTTGGAGTGGAGATTCAACTTAATAAAAACCTGAACTCTATTTTGTATGCTTGGTAGACGCTCTCTTGAGAGTAATTTAGTGTTTGATCCTGAGCATGAGAGAATTCTTAGGAGAGATCACCTAGGAGAGGAAAAAGAAGGAATGGCTGAGTAAGGTGCAAATCAACAAAGGACCCTAAGGGACTATTTTTTTCCTACTAACCAACCTGCACAAGCACTAGGACGATCGGTAGAGGATAATTCGTATGAGATTAAGAGCAGTACCATATTTTGATTGCCCTCTTTTTATGGTACTACTAGGGAGGACCCCTACCGACATTTGGAGGAATTCACCGAGGTTTGTTCCACGGTGAAGCTCCAGGGCTTTACTGATGAAGCCCTGATGAGGACTCTATTTCCTTTCTCCCTAAAGGATAAGGCCAAGCACTGGTATCATACCCTCGATGCAAGGGTAAATGATTGGGCCACCCTTAAGGGAGAATATTTAAAAAAATATTTTCCTATGAGTAAAACCAACCATTACAGAAGAGAGATTATGGGTTTTACTCAACAGGAAGGGGAGCAATTTCATGAGACTTGGGAGCGCTTTAATGACCTTCTTAGGTTATGCCCCCACCATCAAGTGCCAAGATGGCAGTTGGTCGAAAGGTTCTATAACAGATTATCTGAAAGGCATAGGCAAACCATTGATGTAGCCTGTGCAGGAACCTTCATGACCAAAACTGAGGATGAAGCCTGGGCATTATTTGAAACATTAAGGGACAACTCCATACATCTGTCCTCTGCTTATCAAGAAAGAAAACCATCAATCTTGTAGAGGAAGATAGAGGCCCATGAAGCTGGGGCTTCTCAGGATTTGGCTTATCAGATTTAACTTTTGAATAAAAACTTTGATAGGCTTTTAGCAAACCCCGGCATGAACCTGCAAGCAGCCTCTATTTTTCAGGCTTCAAGAGAATGCTCCATTGCCAAAGCACAATGCATGCCACTGCAGAGTGCCATCAGGCAAACCAATTCCTTGAGTTGATTCAGGATGACTTGAAGGTGGCCCAAGGTTTCTGCCCCCTCGCAATAACCCTTACTCCAACACTTATAATCTAGGGTGGCGGAACCATCCAGACTTCTCTTGGAAGCAAGGTGATGCTTCTAACTCAGGGAATACTAGACCCTTACCTCCCTAGCCCACATACCAACCTTCGTATGAAAATCCTCATCCGAATAAGTCCTCTGAGATGGATGAACTGAATGCCATGATGAAAGCAATGCAAGAGCATCAGAATATGGTTATCCAATCTCATAATAAGATGATTACTGATATGCAATCCCAAATTGGTCATCTTACTGAGGTAGTTAGGCAACGTGATCCGGAGAAGCTGCCTAGCTGTTCTAAGGAGAACCCTAAGGGTACGAGGGTTGTGTTCAGGGAGCACGCTGATAGCGATTTCACGCGGTTTGTTAAAATACGTCGTTGTAACGCGTAAATCCGCTTTCGCTCTTAAATTTATAATCCTAGATAGGGAAGTATCTAGGGTCGTCCAAGGAGGCAATATGGTTGCAAAATTGATTCTCTTGCTTGGAATATATCTCAACTTTCTTTTGGTAATTTTCAATATACCATTTTTTTTTTTGTTTTTGAACTAAGGCAACATGCGAAATTATGGCGGGAAAAGTGTTTACACTTCCAATTAAGTAAACTACTCTAAAGTGGCAAGTAGAGCCTCTCCTTAAGCTCACTCTAGGCAAGTGGAGGCCTAGAATAATTAGGGAGAGGAAGTGAAGAATGCTGAAAATAAGCAAATAGAAATGCAAACAAGATATGCGAAGAAGGCAACTAGATAATTGATAAAGTGTTTAACAAAAATGGCTAGTAGAGGAATGCTTCTACTACTAGATAATTGAAATAAAGAAAGAAAACACAAATCCTCTAAATAGATGGTGAAGAAGAGGGCTTCTTGCTCCAAGGTTGGTGGCTCCCAAGCTTGAAAAGAATCCTTCAACTCCTTCCTTGCAGTACTCCGCCAAATTGATGACCTCCAAGGAAAGCCCTAAGGGGGCGTGCCCTAAGTTTCTCTCCAAGGGTGGACGTCCACCCTAAGCTTTTCTCCTTTGCCTGGCCGTCCTCCTTGAAGTGGGAGAGTCCTCCTCCTTGGCGTGGCTCAAGTTGAAGAGAGTGGGGAGAAGAAGGCACCAAAAGGGCTGGTGATGTGCCCCTTTAATCTCCTTCTCTACTCCTTCTTCTTGGCCGTAGGTATAGGTGGTTTAGGTAGAAAATATACTAAGGGAGGATGCTCCAAAATGGTGGTAGGTGGTGGCTTTTTATAGAATAGGATGGGGGGTTAAGGTGCCCCTTGAAATGGAGGGCTAGGATGGAAGGATGAGGGTGGTTGGTGATCCTATGGCTAGGGTGAGTTGGCGCCAACCCAAGGGGTGTTAAAGGGGGTGGTTATGGTGGTGTTGGTGTCTTTTGGTGGTGGAGAGACACCCCCATGTTGGCGCCAACATGGGGTCTTCTAGAAGGGGAGTTAGGTGGATGGTGGAGATGGATTCAAGGGGGATTGTGTGGTGGAGATGAGGGGGGATTTTGGAGGGAAAAGTGGCGCCACTAAGGGGTGGTTATGGGTAGTTTTTGGCGCCACTTTTAGGTGTCTTTTGGAGGTGGTGGGTAGGTTAGGTTGGTGCCAAGTAGGTTAGCTTATGTGGAGCTTAGGTGGAGCTAGTTGGGTGGAGTTGGTAGGTGGGTTTTTGGGGTGGTACAAGCCAAGGAAGTTGGAGCATAGTTAAGCTAAGCTAAGCTAGCTTAGCTAATGGAGGAGTAGAGGAGAAGGTGTTGGAGCTAGGGTTTGGAGGGAGGAGCTGAGGAGAAGTCTGGAGCTGAAATTTGGAGCTGGCTGCTGCTGAAGAGGCTGGCATGGAGCTATTCTAGCTGGCTTAGCTTGCTAGTTCTTTGCTAGCTACTAAGCCGAGCTAAGGTAAGCTAGCTTCTACCATACTGAGCTAAGGTGAGCTGGGTCTGGTGCTCCCGGGGAGAATCAAGCTGGTTGAGGCAGCTAAGGTAGCTTAGCTCAACTGAGATGAGCTAAGCTGAATCCCCGGGATCTGGACTTGAGCTTCCTGAGCTGAGATGAATTCTTCTTCAGCTGGCTGGAGTTGAGTGGAGCTGGATGTAGCTGGATCTGAGCTGGGGTGAACTCCTGTCAACTCAGCTGAGCTAGCTAGAGCTCCCTGTGAACTAGTGGGAGCTGAGGTGAGCTAGACTCAGCTAAGTTGAGCTGGATCTGAGCTGACTTGAGCTAGGGTGAGCTAAGGTGAACTCTCTTGAGCTGCCATCCAGCTGAGATTAGCTGAATGGAGCTGGGATGAGCTAACCCTAGTTCAAGTAAGCTAGGTTCCAGCTATGGTGAGCTGGATCAAGCTGGGTTCCAACTAGTCTGGGCTTCTCCTTTACCAATTGCCTTCTTGAGTGCTAGGGTTTTAGGGATCTGTGAATCTGTACATCCCTAACACTCACAAAAACACATTAAAACAACAATAAAAAATGCAATGCATGCCTATCCTAATTTATGCCTAAATGCAGCCCAAAAACCCGTTTGCGGAGTAAAATACTAAGAGCTAGGTTAGTTTTAAAGCATAAAAATGATGATAAACTGGTGTTTATCACACGCCCAAGCAGTGACTGTGTTGAGGAGTGGAAAAAAGATTGACAAGCCTGCTAACACTCCTGCGGTTACATCTCAGAATTCCCCTTCCACACCTGACCCGACTTCCATCTCACCCGAGGAAGAGCCACACCACTCTCCCTCACACAAAATCACCCACAATGAGGATGTCGTCCTTCCACCACCCCTTTCCCGCCATGATGACCCCTCTACCCAGAAGCCGAGGGTGCCCTATCTAAAGCGCCTATCTGCTCCTGGAGAATCTTCTATTGACTCGTCTGGAGCCAAGGATAGGATGGAAGAGATTATGGATACTTTTAGGCAAGTCCAGATTAACTTGCCTCTGTTGGAAGCGATTAAACAGATTCCGTCCAATGCCAAGTTTCTGCAGGACCTATGCACCCAGAAGCGTCGATCTAGGAAACAGGTCCAAACCAAGGTCATCCTGCCTGACCATGTTAGCTCAGTTCTTTAGCATGGAACACCCGCCAAAATGAAAGACCAAGGGGCCCCGTATATTTCAATGGTTATAGGTAACCAACACATTGATGAGGCTCTGCTCGATTTGGGTGCGAGGGTAAACATTCTACCGAGCTCTGTCTATGACCTTTTGGGAGGAGGAAAGCTAAAGCCTAGTCCAGTAATCCTCCAGGTTGCAGACAGATGACTTAAGACACCGCGAGGATTGTTGGAAGATGTATTTGTTAGAGTGGGGGATTTCTTCTTCCCCGGTGACTTTCTGGTGCTTGATACTGACCCATCTAATAAGCCCACAATGCGGTCCATTATTCTGGGATGCCCCTTCTTGGCCACAGCCAATGCCTCTATAAATTGTAGATCTGGGGCACTTAAAATGGGCTTTGGGAACAAGAAGATCCGGTTGAATGTTTTTGATACTTACAAGCAACATGGATTTGAAGATTGTTCTCAGATTGAGGTCGTTGATGAAATAATTGAAGAGACTGCTCCAGCACTCTTATGTAGAGATCCCCTTCAGAAAGTCATATCTTAGGACCATCCCTCGATTATTAAAGAAACTGAAAGGAAAATGCCCGAAGTAGAAGAGTTGCTGGGGATACACACTGAATCTCTGTCCCCACCCTGGACTGTGAAGGTAGATTCGCTGCTTGAGGCGGGGACATCTCAACTAAAACCCTCAATCCAAAAGGCTTCTGAATTGGAGTTGAAACCCCTCCCGAGCACATTGAAATATGCTTTCCTTGGCCCTAATAACACGCTCCCCATTATTATCTCGTCTACATTATCTGAATTGTAGGAGGGAGCTCTGCTTGAGTGTTTACAAAGGCACAAGGAAGCAATTGCTTGGACAATTGCTGATATTAAGGGTGTTGATCCCTCTCTTTGCATGCATCATATATACATGGACAAGTCCGTGAAGCCTTTCCGAGATATGTAGAGAAGGCTCAATCCAAATATGCTGGAGGTTGTTAAAAAGGAGATTCTGAAATGGCTGGATGCAGGGATTATCTATCCCATTTCAGATAGTAAATGGGTTAGTCCTATTCACATAGTTCCAAAAAAGGAAGGAATCACTGTGGAGGAGAATGACTAAGGAGAACTGGTGACCACTAGACCCTCAACTGGTTGGAGGGTCTGCATTGATTACCGTCGTTTAAACATGGCTACCCAGAAAGACCATTTCCCCTTACCGTTTATCGATCAAATTTTGGAATGATTGGCGGGGAACAAGTACTTTTGTTTTCTTGACGGGTACTCTGGGTGCAATCAGATAGCCATTTTTCCTGATGATCAGGAGAGTACCACCTTCACGAGTCCTTATGGCACTTTTGTGTTCCGCCGAATGCCATTCGGGTTATGTAATGCTCCTGCCACTTTCCAACATTGTATGATGGCTATCTTTTCTGATATGATTGACGAGTTCGTTGAAATTTTCATGGATGACTTCTCCATTTATGGCTCGTCGTTTGACCTATGCCTTTCGCACCTTGATAGAGTCTTAACCCGTTGCGAAGAGGCAAAGCTAGTGCTTAGTTGGGAGAAAAGCCACTTTATGGTCCAGCAGGGCATTGTGTTAGGGCATATAGTTTCCTAGAGAGGATTAGAGGTGGACACCGCAAAAATTGATTCCATTTCTAAGTTTCCATTGCCCGCCAATGTTCGTCAGGTTAGATCTTTCCTTGGCCATGCTGGATTTTATAGGCGCTTCATTAGAGATTTCAGTAAAATCTCTAAGCCACTCTGCGACCTGTTAGCAAAGGATGTCTCCTTCGATTTTGATGATAGATGTGGCGAGGCTTTCCAAGTTTTGAAGCAAACCCTCATTACCGCGCAGATTCTCCAAGCACCAGATTGGACCCTCCCATTTGAGCTTATGTGCGATGCTTCTGATTTTGCAGTGGGAGCGATCTTAGGTCAAAGGGTTGATGGCAAACCTCATGTGCTGCATTATGCCAGCAAGACCCTTATGGATCCTCAACAAAACTACACGGTCACTGAAAAGGAATTACTTGCTGTAGTATTTGATTTGGAAAAGTTTTGATCTTATCTTTTGGGATCCAAGGTTATGGTGTTCACTGATCATTCAACCCTTAAGCATCTTCTGGCTAAAAAGGACACCAAACCTCGCCTAATTCGTTGGATTCTTCTACTCCAAGAATTTGACCTGGAAATTAAAGACATGAAAGGAGTTGAGAATGTGGTAGCAGACCATTTGTCTAGGATCCCTATTGAGGCATCAAACCCTGCTGGTGGTATTCAAGAGACTTTCCCTGATGAGTCTTTAATGGCCGTGGAAGCTAAAACTCCTTGGTTAGCTGACATAGTGAACTATTTGGTCACGGGCATTATCCCGAGTACTTGGGACAAGCAGAAGCAAGACATGTTTCTCGCCAACGCTAAATTTTATCACTAGGAGGAACCCGAGCTTTTTAGAATAGGCCCTGACCAATTGTTTCGCCGTTGCGTCCCTGATGAAGAACAAAGAAGTGTTTTGAGTTTCTATCATGACCTCCACTGTGGGGGACATTTTAGTGGGAAGAAGACTGCCCATAAGGTTCTTTAGTTTGGTTTTTGGTGGCCCACATTATTCCGAGAAGCACATACGTATGTGGGCGCATGTCTACGTTGCCAGCAGACGGGAACCATTGGAAAAAGGGATGATATGCCCCAACAACCTATCCTCCCTGTTGAAATCTTTGCTATTTGGGGGTATGGTAAACATGTATAAATTCATCGTAAAATGCTTATTTGTGATAGTTCCTAGGCTTAGCACTGCATATCATGATATAAATATCGCATAGCATGCATCATTTTGCATTTAGAGTAGTTGTTTATATTTTTGGTTAATTAGGTCCTTTTTATGGTCAGGAGAAGAGAGGATTTATCTCAGGGCCTTGGATGGACAATCAGACCATACAGATCTGATCGAGACGACGATCGGAGATTAACGCCTTTGAAATCGTGCAAATCGGAGTCCTGTAGCATCACATTAAGCCCAAGGAAGATCAACGGCCAGGGGGGCAATGCGACATCCATACGAGTTTCGGATGGAAAATCCGACCATACGGATGGATCTGGAGCGACGATCGCAGTCCGGCATCGCAAAAATCATCCCGATCTGAGCACTGTGGCACCCTCTGCAAGAAGAAGAAGACGGACGGTCCAGATGGTGCCACGTGGCACCATCCAGGTCGCCCAAACCTGGCCAGCAACCACCACCTACTCTCCCTCATCATCTACACCGTTAATCCTAGCTGTTGGATCAAGATCCAACGGCTGGGAAGTGTCTGCACCGATTTCCTCCTCGCGACACAAAGGGCGACGTGGCGCATTGGTTGACGCAGCGGCTTGCAAAGGAGAGGCGCGGGTTCATTTCCCCGCAGCCGCTACAATTTGCAATTGGACGGGCATTTGGAGCGAAGCACAGCGGTAGTGGCAGCGGCAGCGCGCGCGCGTACGTGCAGGCCAGCGCATTGCAAGCGCGCACACCAGCGCATAGCACACGAGCACACAGCTGGGTGCGCGGTTGGCGCACGTGAAGAGCAGGGCAGGCGGCGCGGGCGCAAAGGGCGGTTGACGCCAGCTTTCAGCGACAGCTGGACTGACCTACAGCGACGCTTACAGCCGTCGCTATTTCATTGCAAGCCAGCAGAGCCAGCTATAGGCGTGGGTGGAGGTGAGCTGTCTACAGTAACGTTTCCAGCGACGGTCTGGAGGTCGCTAGAGGTCCATTATCCATTTTTAGCCTCTTCTCCACCATTATAAAAGAGCCTTCACCCCCTCCCTTCCAAGCCATCTCTACCTACTCTACTCCCACCTACTCCCAAGCTCTAGCAAGCCTACCAACGCTCCATTAGAGCTTGTTCTCAAGCTCCCAAGGTGCCTATTAGTGCAGTGAACCTCTGCCCCACCAAATATTCCTCCAACCTCCCATCTCCCTTCATAGGTCACCTCGGAGCTGTCCTCCCACCTCCATTCCGGTAGTAGATCACCTTCGTCTTTCACCTCCATTCCGGAGCCATGCCGAAGCTTTCCTCAACACGACGTCCTCCAGCATCTCACCACCGTCATCCCGCTCCTCACCTCCTTCCTCCGAGCTTCCGCCAGGCACCGTCGTCTCGCCGAACAGCCGATTCGGGAGATTTCCTATCACCTCCCTCTCTTTTTATGCTTTCATAGTAGATTGTAATAAACATTGGATTGATATATAAATCATTTTCGTTCCTCATCTCTATCTTGTGCTTCATTTGCTTGTCTTTTATTTCAAAAATAGAAAAAATAGCAAAACTTGAAAATACCAAACAGAAACAAAACGAAACGCGATTTTGGAGTAAAGTAAACGTCGCTTCCCTGTGTTCGACTCGGGACAACCTTGGAGTTTCGGTATAAATTTTATCTGGTCGACGTGTTTTGCAACTACGACGACAAGTTACTTATAACCTCGATTTCTAACATGCGAAGCACGCCCGACCATTTTGGCGCCGTTGTCGGGGAGGCAACGGAATTTACTTTATTGTTTATTGCGTTTCTTTGCATTTACATAGCACTAACCCTACTTGTCTTTAATCTACGGTCTTGCAAGTACCCTAGCATGGAGATCCAAGTGCGGTAGATCGAAGTAAAGTGCGGGTAGAGTACTCTGTAAGTGTCCCTCACTTCCCCCCCACTAGTTCATTTCACCACAATCATAACCAAGACCTAATCTACTTAGGTGTTTGCATAAACCCTAGGATAGAATTGTTTGTCTTGTTTTCCACCTTCACCCATCTCACCCACATCTTATAAAAAACAACAAAAAGATATTTCTGTGGGACAAATCAATTTACACTCTATACACCCACATTTGAGGCACATAATCGGACTTGATTTTTCATCTACTCAACCGGGCTTCCGACCTGTGGACCTGGTACACGAATTCAACACATAAAGGAGTAGAAATCATATTAGGTTAACCAAATTTCTGTGTGCCCTAACTAAGTGGTGCAATAGGCTAATTGATTGAATTGTTTGGGCCGCACCACTTAAGATAAAAGCGATTCATCAAGTAGCTTGCCACTTAGGGTTGATTCTTAGGGCTGAACCAGGCACTCCACATTTTTTTTTTGATTTCTAAAGGAATATATCATCACCAGTGCTTGCAAAACTTGGAGTGTTTTCCTAAACTTGATTGAATATACCTAAGATTAAACCCTAAAAGCTACTAAACAAGGTTGAACTCTAAAAGACACATCATTAAATAACCTTGTTTGCAAACCCTAGTTGTGTACACACACACATTTTAACTGATCATTAAGGGCACAACCCATCTAAAGGGCCCATCACATTTCTGAAGCACAATTTTTCCAAGCCTAACTAAAATTGATTAGATGTTGACCCTAAGGACTGGTTCGCTCGTCGGGATCCAGATTGAGATTTTTCACGATTAACCTACTTATACTAGTCAATCTGATGTCTAGCTAGGGGAGTAGCGTCAAACGACCGCGGCTGGGGGGTACACTAGGAACTGGAGGCACAAGCTAAAGGAAGAACCTTCTCCCCTGTCCCTCCTTCTAACTGGTTGGATTGCCTGGACATAAGTAAAGTAAATCATCTATAATCTTAGGATGGATTTTGAGAGTCTGTAGACCTTTAGGCTACCCAAACTAGGGACAGGCTTATATTTTTGTATTGCAGGGCTCCTTGCTCTTCTGATTTCCCTCTTTACTTCACCATGTACACTTCCACATCCTACACATATTTCACATCCTATCCTCCTACCACCACTTATCCCCAAGATGATTACTATCCCGACTTGACTTATAATTATCCATCCACTAGCCGGGATGACTTTGATTAGGGATATGAATCCGGACCTCAGTGTCCAGGGCCTAACCCTGGACAACAAGACTATGATTATTATCCTTCCCAGAGCTATAATGATTATGAATCTCCATCCTTTGATGACCAAACCAACCCGATCTACAATTAGGAAGGATATAATGATTATAACACCTACCCTCCCCAGTATTCCATTGAAAATAGGTCATCACCCTTCTTTGAACAATCCAAGACGACCTACTACCAGGGAGGAACTCGAGAACCTCAACATCTTGACTCCCCTAGATTTAATCTGAACCCACCCAAACCTGAACCAAACCAGTCGGTTCAGGTGAACCAGATTCAGGATAGGGTGTTGGCTAATTTGAGGAACACTATACAATCTTTAGAAGCTCAGCCAACACCATGCACTGAAGCACTGGAGCCTATGATCAAAATGATTGAACTTAATAGTTCTCTATTGGATTTGCTCCAAAGTGTTAGGGATATGGACTTGGGTGAGTTCCTTCTTGAAAAATTGTCGAGGTTGAGGATGAAATTTGTGGTTGCACTAGTCAAATCTTGGGATGATTCTCAAGATGAACCCCCTTCAGGAGAGCCAATGTTTGAACCCGCTCAGGCGCCTGTCAGGGGGGATACATTTTCTGAGACTGGGGACGACCAGGATGGGCTTGAGCAACCATTTGACTATGAACCGATTGATTCACCCGAGATCCCCGAGCCAGGGAGAGAGGAAAAATATGTCTTCACGGACCATGAAATGACATATGATTATGAGACATATATAAATGAGGATCATCAATTCTTTGACTCTAAGGGTGAAGAATCTTTTGGCGAAGTCTCACTTGAACTTAAGGAAGAGGATTTTAGTGAGACAAATGGGCTTGAGGAATCTGACAAACCAATTGATAGCCCAATTATTGAAGATTTGGATTTAGTTGGGGTTAACTTAGAGGATTCGAATCTTGATGATTCAATCAGTGACCCCAATCCTCATCTGCACCCTGAAGAGATGACTTCTGAGATCTTTGTGCCCAAGTCAATCTTGATTCAGCCACGATTTCTAGACTTGGGCGAATCATATGGGGTGAATAATATGCTAGAGGTCCTGAGGCCTAAGCCCTTGATGTTGGAGGATAGAATTGTTGAAATAAAGATTTGGGGGGCTAATTCTGAGGGAAGTTTGATTTTGGATCTAAGGGTACCTATTGACTTAAAATCACCTACTTTCTACCAGGACCCTTACGATATCTTTCACATGCAACCCAAGCTTGAAATAACTGATTATTTTTCTGAGCTAGATGTTAAGTGGACAACAACACCTATTGAACCATCTTTACCCGTTGTTCGACACTTTGGTCTTGGGTTGCACACCACTAAACTGCAGGCCCGGCCCCACAAACACAACAACCTTCGGTTCTGGGTGATTTTCATCCAGAACCTGAGAACCACTTGACCCTGGGGCATGGGTCTGCACCATAATCTCGTCCACGTCTGTGGACATCTTCTGCTGGCGGGTTTCAGGATCAATATTTTGATTTTGATTTTGAACCACACTTGTGAATTCTCAATCTCTTCTTTGTATGTATGCTATGCCTAGCTGAAGGCATTAAACTTAGCACGTGTGTATACACCCTTCTCTCTGCGGAGCTCACCAGATTTTCACGACACTCAGGTGATGTTCTGTTTACTTTACCCTTTTCATGTCTTTATTTTTACAGTGAGGACATTGCATCATTTAGGCATGGGAGGGTGGATAATCAATTCCTGAAATCATTATGTTAACTCTGTAGAATTTCTTTTAGTTTCTTATAGAATTAAAAAAAAAAAGAAAGAAATTAGGAAAAGAGAACTTAGGCATTTAGAAGTTATTAACTCTAGGAAATGATATAAGAGGACCTAAACACTTAGACTCTTCAGGTCTTCGGGCTTAATTAGCCCGGGTGTCCACTCGAATGTGGACTTAGTCTCGAGTCCTCGCCAATTAAAATTCATTTTAAGTTGGTAAATAAATTGGGATGATAAGTATACGACTTATCAACCCGCCCTCTGATTTGGGAGGATTTTAAGGCTAAGCATCTACACACTATTCGCACTGACTCACTTTATGGCTGTTTTTACGAAAATTGGGTAGCTAATGGACTGACTTGGGTGGTATGGCTGGCAAGTTGTCGGTGGTAACAGCTCATCGGCAGGTTGTCTAGAGCCCAGCCACAAGACCGTTTTTGCTGTACTGCTTTTAGGTAAATCTTAGATCAGGAAAGCCACCTACTTATAAAAAAAAAAAAAAGAAGAGAAAAAAAAAGAAAAAGAAAGAAAGAAAGAAAAAATAAATAAATAAATAAAGATAAATAAAACCACACTTCACCGCACGAGTATGGCTGGCAAGTTGTCGGTGGTAACAGCTCATCGGCTGGTTGTCCAGAACCCAGCTCACAAACAAATAAATGCACAATAATTCCCAAAACACTTAGGGAAGAAGCGGGGAGATATACACTGGGTTCGCCCTTGTGTTGACCCCATAAATAAAAGAAGTAGGGAGAAAGCTACCGATCGTAAAGATAAACCTTTAGGCAAGGTCACCTAGGGTCGTAGAAACCCGAAGTCCGTTTTAACGGCTGTTTTGTGAGTCTGTCACTTTTTCACAAAGATGCTTAGTGCTTAGAGACTTTTTCGAGTCTTGGGTGGGTCGGGTAGCCGTAAAAAGTTATCCCGTAACTCTCAAACTCCAAAAGTACAAAAAAATTAGAAAAGAAGAAAAATAAAAAATATATATTTCTTCCCTTCTCAAATAAGGCGAGAACTTGGGCGGTCTGCATTCTGGCAGACACCCGGGTACTGTTGAGTCTTCGTAGTTTAAAACCTTAGTTGAAATTTTCTATTGTTAGTAAACGACTTAGGCCTAAGCGATCTAATCCTAATTTTGATTTTATACATAGCATGTAGTTTAATTTTGCTTGGGACTAGCAAAAGATAAGCATGGGGGTATGATAAACATGTATAAATTCATCGTAAAATGCTTATTTGTGATAGTTCCTAGGCGTAGCACTGCATATCATGATATAAATATCGCATAGCATGCATCATTTTGCATTTAGAGTAGTTGTTTATATTTTTGGTTAATTAGGTCCTTTTTATGGTCAGGAGAAGAGAGGATTTATCTCAGGGCCTTTGATGGACAATCAAACCATACAGATCTGATCGGGATGACGATCGGAGATTAACGCCTTTGAAATCGTGCAGATCGAAGTCCTGTAGCATTACATTAAGCCCAAGGAAGATCAATGGCGAGGGGGGCAATGCGACATCCATACAGGTTTCGGATGGAAAATCCGACCGTATGGATGGATTCGGAGCGACGATCGCAGTCCGGCATCGCAAAAATCATCCCGATCTGAGCACTGTGGCACCCTCTACAAGAAGAAGAAGACGGACGGTCTAGATGGCACCACGTGGCACCATCCAGGTCGCCCAAACCCGTCTAGCAACCACCGCCCACTCTCCCTCATCATCTACACCGTTAATCCTAGCTGTTGGATCAAGATCCAACGGCTGGGAAGTGTCTGCACCGATTTCCTCCTCGCGACACAAAGGGCGAGGTGGTGCATTGGTTGACGCAGCGGCTTTCAAAGGAGAGGTGCGGGTTCGATTCCCCACAGCCGCTCCAATTTGCAATTGGACGGGCATTTGGAGCGAAGCGCAGCGGTAGTGGCAGCGGCAGCGCACGTGCGTACGCGCGGGCCAGCGCATTGCAAGCGCACACGCCAGCGCACAGCACACGCGCACACAGCTGGGTGCGTGGTCAACACGCGTGAAGAGCGGGGCAGGCGGCGCGGGTGCAAGGGGCGGTTGACGCCAGCTTTCAGCGACAGCTGGACTGACCTACAGCGACGCTTATAGCCGTCGCTGTTTTATTGCAAGCCAGCAGAGCCAATTATGGGCATGGGTGGAGGTGAGCTGTCTACAACAACGTTTCCAGCGACGGTCTGGAGGTCGCTAGAGGTCCATTATCCATTTTTAGCCTCTTCACCACTATAAAAGAGCCTCCACCCCCTCCCTTCCAAGCCATCTCTACCCACTCTACTCCCACCTACTCCCAAGCTCTAGCAAGCCTACCAACACTCCATTAGAGCTTGTTCTTAAGCTCCCAAGGTGCCTATTAGTGCAGCGAACCTCTGCCCCACCAAATATTCCTCCAACCTCCCATCTCCCTTCATAGGTCACCTCGGAGCTGTCCTCCCACCTCCATTCCGGTAGCAGATCACCTTCGTCTTCTCACCTCCATTCCGGAGCCATGTCGAAGCTTTCCTCAACACGACGTCCTCCAGCATCTCACCTCCGTCATCCCGCTCCTCACCTCCTTCCTCCGAGCTTCCGCCAGGCACCGTCGTCTCGCCGAATAGCCGATTCGGGAGATTTCCTCTCACCTCCTGATATCGAAATACGCGTGATTTGTAGAAGTGGGTTTTTAACGTCGTTGTAACACGCGAATCCGCTTTCGCTTTTAAATTTATATCCTTAGATAGGGGAGTATCTAGGGTCGTCCAAGGAGGCCAAATGTTTGCAATAGTGATTCTCTTGCTTGGAATACAATCTCAACTTTCTTTTTGGTATTTTTCAATATATCATTTTTTTTGTTTTAAATTAAGACAACATGCGGAATGGTGACGGGAAGGTGATTTACACTTCAATTTAAAATACTACTTCTAAGTGGCAAGTAGAGCCTCTCCCTAAGCTCACTCTAGGCAAGTGGAGGCCTAAAATAATTAGGGAGAGGGAGTGAGGAATGCTAAAAACAAGCAAATAGAAATGCAAACAAGAAATTGCAAGGAAGGCAACTAGATAATTAAAAAAAAGTGTTTAACAAAAATGCCTAGTAGAGGAATGCTTCTACTACTAGAAAATTGACATAAAGAAAGGAAAACACAAATCCTCTAGATAGATGGTGAAGAAGAGAGCTTCTTGCTCCAAGGTTGGTGGCTCCCAATCTTGAAAAGAGTCCTTCAACTCCTTCCTTGCAGTGCTCCACCAAGGTGATGTCCTCCAAGGCAAGCCCTAAGGGGGCGTGCCCTAAGCTTCTCTCCAAGGGTGGACGTCCACCCTAGGTCCTTCTCCCTTGCCTGGCCATCCTTCTTGAAGTGGAAGAGTCCTCCTCCTTGGCGTGGCCCAAGTTGAAAAGAGTGGGGAGAAGAAGGCACCAAAAGGGCTGGTGATGTGCCCCTTTAATCTCCTTCTCTACTCCTCCTTGGGCGTAGGTACAGGTGGATGTAGGTAGAAAAATACACTAATGGAGGATGCCCCCAAATGGTGGTAGGTGGTGGGTTTTTATAGAATAG
This sequence comes from Thalassia testudinum, assembly GCA_037157565.1. Lineage (NCBI taxonomy): Eukaryota > Viridiplantae > Streptophyta > Magnoliopsida > Alismatales > Hydrocharitaceae > Thalassia > Thalassia testudinum. The sequence continues at coordinate 29,806,509 of JAZHRO010000061.1, read as the reverse complement.
GAAGGGGGCTAAGGTGTCCCTTGAAATGGAGGGCCAAGATGGAATGATGGAGGTGGTTAAGGATCCAATGGCCAAGGGTGTTTGGCGCCACCTTAAGAGGCACCAAGGGGGTAGTTATGGGGGTTGACACCCCTTGATATTGGCGCCAAAATGGCTTCTAGAAGAGGGTCTAAGTTGGCGCCAAGAAGGATTCTAGAAGGGGGGTTAGGTGGATGGCTAGAATGGCTTGCGGGTAGGTGTAGGGTGGATGAAGGGCTGAAAGTTGGTGCCAATATAGAGGTGGTTAGGGGTAGTTTTTGGCACCAACTTAAGGTGTCTTTTGGTGGAGATAATGGGGTGAAGGGATGGCTAGGAGGTGGCGCCAACTTGAGTAGAGTAGCTAGCTTAAGTAGGCTTAAGTTGGTGAAGCTAGCTAGGGTTGACTTTGAAGGTGGTGGATGGTCAAGGAGCTGGTTGTTAGCTAAGCTAAGCTAAGCTAAGCTAAGCTAAGCTAGCTTAGCTAATGGAGGAGTAGAGGAGAAGGTGTTGGAGCTAGGGTTTGGAGGGAGGAGCTGAGGAGGAGAAGTCTGGAGCTGGAGCTAGAGCTGGCTGCTGCTGAAGAGGCTGGCATGGGGCTACTCTAGCTGGCTTAGCTTGCTAGTTCTTTGCTAGTTGCTAAGCCAAGATAAAGTGAGTTAGCTTCTACCAAAATAAGCTGAGGTGAGCTAGGTTTGGTGCTCCCGGGGAGAATCAAGCTGGTTGAGGCAGCTAAGGTAGCTTAGCTCAACTGAGTTGAGCTAGGCTGAGTCTCAGGGAGCTGGACTTGAGCTTCCTGAGCTGGGATGAATTCTTCTTCAGATGGCTGGAGCTGGATGTAGCTGGATCTGAGCTGGGGTGAACTCCTGTCAACTTAGCTGAGCTAGCTAGAGCTCCCTGTGGACTAGTGGGAGCTGAGATGAGCTAGACTCAGCTAAGTTGAGCTGGATCTGAGCTGACTTGAGCTAGGGTGAGCTAAGGTGAACTCTCTTGAGCTGCCATCCAACTGAGATTAGCTGAATGGAGCTGGGATGAGCTAACCCTAGTTCAAGTAAGCTAGGTTCCAGCTGCGGTGAGCTGGATCAAGCTGAGGTGAGCTAGATCAAGCTGAGGTGAGCTGGATTAGGCTGAGTTCCAGCTAGTCTGGGCTTCTCCTTCACCATTTGCCTTCTTGAGTGCTAGGGTTTTAGGGATCTATATATCTGTACATCCCTAACACTCACAAAAACATATTAAAAAGACAATAAAAAGTGCAATGCATGCCTAACCTATTTTATGCCTAAATCCAGCCCAAAAACCCGTTTGCGGAGTAAAATCCTAAGAGCTAGGTTTGTTTTAATGCATAAGAATGATGATAAACTGGCGTTTATCACCTCCCTCTCTTTTTTATGCTTTCATAGTAGATTGTAATAAACATTGGATTGATATATAAATCATTTTCGTTCCTCATCTCTATCTTGTGCTTCATTTGCTTGTCTTTTATTTCAAAAACACAAAAAAATAACAAAACCTGAAAATACCAAACAGAAACAAAACGAAACGCGATTTTGGAGCAAAGTAAACGTCGCCTCCCTGTGTTCGACCCAGGACTCCCTTGGAGTTTCGGTATAAATTTTATCTGATCGACGTGTTTTGCAACTACGACGACAGGTTACTTATAACCTTGATTTCTAACACGCGAAGCATGCCCGATCACCCACGTGAACCAATGACCATTCTGTGGTCTTTGGCTTTGTTAAGGCTAATATCATTTCTCGGTATGGGTGCCCAAGGACGATCATAAGTGATGGAGGACCTCACTTTAAGAATGTACACTTCACAAGACTACTCCAAAATTTGGGAGTCAACCACATGATAGCCACACCTTATCATCCCCAAACGAGTGGACAAGTTGAAGTGTCCAATAGGGAGATTAAGCGAATTTTAGAAAAAACTGTCAGGCTTGATCGGAAGGATTGGTCTAAAAAACTAAATGATGCTCTTTGGGCCTACAGAACTGCGTATAAGACTCCCTTGGGCATGTCTCCTTTTTGTCTTGTCTACGAAAAAGCGTGCCACCTTCCCATTGAAATCCAACATAAAGCTTATTGGGCTATTAAAAACATTAACTTGAATCTGGATAAAGCAGGAAAGGCACATATGCTAGAATTAAGTGAGCTTGAGGAGCTTCATAATGAAGCTTATGAAACTTCTCAAGCTTACAAGCAACGTATAAAAGTCTTCCATGACAAGCACATCATTAGAAAGACTTTTGAGCCCAACCAGTGGGTCTGGTTTTCAATTCTAGACTTAAATTATTTCCTGGAAAGCTCAAGTCCCGTTGGGATGGGCCATACGTTGTTATCAATACTTTCCCTCATGGAGCTGTTGAGATTAGGAACCCTATTTTAGGTGCTAGCTTTAAAGTAAATGGCCAATGACTTAAACTGTGTATTACTCTTTCAGATGGCCAGGTTTGGGATGCACTTCGGCTTGAGGAGCCTTAGCTCCTCCCACTCTCCTCCTCAGGTGATATTCTTCTATGTCTGTATTTTTCCAATGAGGATATTGTCAATCTTAGGCATGGGGGGGTATAACCTGAGAATGTTTATAGCATTTATAAATATTTGCATACATACATACATACATATATATATATATATAATTTCTTTTCTTGAGCTGATTGGGTTAGCCTTAGCAAAATACCTTTGTCATTGGAGGTTTTTCTCCATAAAATTATTTCTTAAGTTTAGAATCTAGTACATTTATTTCACATGCACGTAGAATTGGTAATAGATCCTTGAAGAAAACCAATAAGCATTTGTGGTCTACTAAACCCTTGGACAGTTCATAGGGAGTTAGGCATATTATCTTCTAGTAGATCCACCTCATATTTATGAGAAGAAAGTAGAGAGATTACTGGTGCGCTAAGTCTAGTGCAAGGACTCTTAAGTTTTGGATAATTAGATGATGATACTTCAAAGTTAGGCTTAGTTTTCACTCTCTGTTCCTGTGTGCGTATTTTGTGTGAATTCCTGAGAGTCACCAAATAAGGCAGATACACGAAGATTGAGTCTTAATAAAGCTATAACTATGGTGGATGGTTACGACTGGCCTTCATAGAGTCCTCGGCTGAAGGAGGGTAATAGTGTCAAAGGTCAGAAATACGCTTGCCTATCCATTCCTTCCCGGTGCCAAGAATAGACACTTCCACCAAATAAGCCACACAACTTCCTCTTGACCATCATCATCCCTAATAATGCCTCGTAAATAAAAGTCCGTATCGTGTTGTGTTGATTGAAAAAGAAACAAAAACAAGAAGAAATAATATTAAAAAAAAATCCAAGTTATAATGTAACATTGTTTCTGAGGCAACAGAACACCTATCACGTTCCACCAAATATGACCCATACCTACCTTTTAGTATTTCTAATCGCCCAAATACTGGTTGAGGACTCTAACTTAGTTGTAGAGTTATTAGGACTTTAATTGAAGTGTGGATGCCATGTGAGGCCACCAAATAGTAAGTACAATTTCTAAATCTGGCAAGATTCGTGATCTCAGAAAAGAAAGAAAAGAGGAAGTGCCCAGGAACATCAAGAGAGCACAATTGTGTAGCCTTTCTCAGAGTTGACTTGTCTAATAGTCTAGATATCTAGAGTTTGCAGTACTGGACTATTTGTAGCACCAGATGAGTGTGTGCCACCAAATATAAATCCATTCAACTCGATATCTCCTACCTAAGCCAAACGTCGGGGTCAAATTACAGATTATCCTCTGCTTTATCCACGAGGGAAGTAGTTGCCTATCCCGACGTAATATTTACCAAGGGTGAAGTATGAGCTTCCAATGCGAATTGGCTCTTTCACTTGGATCTGTTACCTAGGCTATCAGCACTTCACATTTGTCTGGATTTCTAAAGTTTTGAAGTAAGAAAAAAAGAAATCTTCTGATTACTTCTATTATTTTTCATTTTTGCTAGGGACTAGCAAATCTTAGGCATGGGGGTATTTGATGAGTCCATTTTAATGGACTAATATTACGCCTAAGTAACTTTAATTGTATCTTTTAGGTTTGTTAATAACTATATTAAGTTATGGAATGTTTGCATGCATCATGATTTAGGTTTACATCTATTTTATAACTTAATATGTTCTTTTTATGTGCAGGAAAAATAATTGGCAAAAGAATGAGGAGAAAAGGGTAAATTACCCTTTCAAATAACCGGCGGCTGTTCTTTTCCCCATCCTCCGGGCACCCTCAATAGCCGCCGGCCAGAAATAGTTAAGGGATTTGAAAATCCCTTAACTCTCGCAGGCGCAAACCAGGAGGAGTTAAAAGAAGAGGCGAAGAAAGAGGAGAGAGGATCATCCAGAGAGAGTGGGTAACCCCAAGTGTGCCCTGTGACCAGCACGCGCCCCACCTCGCAGGTGCACGCCCATCTGCAGGCTCCCCACCGTGTGCCTCAGCCGCGCCCTCACCTCTGCCTACTTCAGCCCTTTTGCAGGCGCAGGCACCGCGCAGACCACAGCACCCCCCCTCCTGCAGGCACCCCCCTCGCCCCTCAACACCCGCCTTCACCACTGCCAAGCTCGTGCCCCTTCACTGTAGGTGCGCTTGCTTAGCTTGCCCCGCCAGCGCCTTCAACCCCCGCAGGCGCTGCACCGTGCCGCAGTGTCACCACCGCCCGCTTTCAGCCGCAGGCGCACACCCTCTCGCCCGTGCTCCATCGCCTCTGCACCGCATTGCCCTCACCCACGCCCCTGCAGGAACACTCGCAGGCGCTGCACCACAGGCGCTCGCTCACCAGCCATCGCAGCCAGGTTGCCTTCACCACTGCGCGCCCTCCTTCCTGCTGCACGCCTTCACGCCTGCAGGCGTGCGCCCGTTCGTCATCCTCTAGTCGCACCCGCAGGTGCACACCTCCGTGCACTCTCATCAAGCAACGCGCGGCAGCAGCAGCCTCTCCACCGCCGCCACTTCTCCTCCACCGTCTGGCCACCTCTAGCCATCTTCGTCGACGCCGCGGTCTCCATCGGATAGCCCTCATCCTCGCCGACCTCCCTAGCCCGTCCACAGCTAGCTGGTGCTCTCTCTCTCTCGCGAGGAGAGAGAGAAAATGCTCTATTTCCTCTGACATTAAAATTTACATTCACTGCCATTGCCATAGAATTTGATTATTTATTTATTATTATTTTATTGGGGTAGAATTGCGCATGCACACTCATATTTTCTGATAATTGCATTTTATTGATATTCACTTGTTTTAAGATTGATTTTGGGATCAACATGTGCACCGATTCTCTCTAGTATATGACACGTGGAAATTACACAAAATCACCATATATTTATTGAAGATTTCAGTGAGGGAAAACTACACATATACCCTTATCTTTTTAAGTTATTGTGAATCTACTTTCCTTCGCATTTTATGTCAGATTTGAATAGGGATTTCGCACTTATCTGAAAGAATATAAAATAATCAAGAGTTTATTGCATAATTCCTCCCTGTGGACACAACCCGCTCTTCTGTGAGTGGTTATTTTTATTTCTTTTTGATTAGTCAATTTTTCCACCACTTAAATACTATAATGCAAAGCGGAAAGTCGACTCTTTCAGCCGTCATTTATTCTCCATATATATAAAAGCACCCCTAAGCCTACCACTTGAGAATTAATTTTTCTTCCACCTTCTCCACTTACATATTGTTCCACCACCTCCAAGCCGTCCCAAGTAGAATAGAGAATAGTTTAGTCATTGCCCTTAGGATCTCCATTAAAGTAGAGCTCCACCTCCACCAAGCCTTTCCCCACCTTTAGTCCTCCTCCGGATCTCCGCATCCATTTCACTTTGGAGCTATCAATGGAATCCTCCATCTCCATGACTCTACTCCAGATCATCTCCACCTCTATTTTGCTTCCTTTTCTTTATTATTGTTCTAGCTTTTATAGTTGATTTTCTGTATTTGCAAGAACTGTCACTTGTAATCATTCATTTATTAGTGAAATAAAAATCATTACTTATCTCTATCCCTTTCTCTTTATCTCTCTCTATTTTTTTACTTTCATTCCAATTAGTTTAAATCATATTTTGTTTCACCTATCTATAAAAAATAAAAAATAACTCTACATATTCGAAAAAATGAAGAAAAAAGCAACACAAGTGAATTTCTTTCTATTTGTCTCCCTGTGTTTGACCCAAACTCCCAATTCGATTAATTTTTAATTGTTAGCGATTTTGCACACTATAATGAATGATTTTAAAATACACATAAAATCCAACTATCAATTTGTCACCGTTGCTAGGGAGGCAATGGAGTTTGCTTCTATCTTTGCTTTTTCTTTGGAATTCACATCTCTAACCTGTTCGCAAGCGAAATTGAGGTTTTAAAAACTGCATTGTAGTATAGTCCAAATTGCTTTGAAAGCAAATAATATTTATTACTCGAATTTGAAGTCTGAGGTCGAACACTGGAAGCAATATGGAATTCAATCTCAAAATTGCAATTTAAACACAGTATGAGCAATTTATAATGAAACTTCAAGCAAGAATGATATATCAATGAAAGATAATGTCAATATGGTAAAAAGAATGGAGTAAAATGGTGATTTGAATCACCAATTACTCCACACAATGATAGCTAAGAGATGCATAATATCAATTAAGAATTTAAAAGAAATCTCCTTCTGCTTAAACTCTTCCTCTTTTCTCTTCTCTGTCTGTGCGGGTCCTCTCTTTTCCTTCTTTCTTGTTCTACCTTTCTTCTTGTGTGACTCTCCTTCCTTCTCCTTTCCTTCTTTTGGCTCAAGTCTTCTCCTCTTCTTCTTGCCTTTCTACCATTCTTTTCAGTTCTCCTTCACGCAGAGGGGGAAGGTTCTTCAAACGGTTAAGTGTCAGCCATTACTCTCTGTAGCAAAACCCCCTGCCCTTGCACACGATCCTCTCTTTCTCTCCTTAGGTCACTCTCTCCTAGAGCCTCCAGCAGTACCAGGTTATCGGGTTTCGAACCTAGAGCGCTAATCCAGATTTTACGCAGTTTGTAAAATACGTCGTTGTAACACGCAAAATCGATCAACTCTTAAATTTATAAACCTAGATAGTGGGGTATCTAGGGTCATCCAAGGAGGTCAAATTATTTGCAAATCAAATCCCTTGCTTGGAAATAGGACCTTTCTTTTTGGTCTTTTCAAATATATACTTTTTTAGGGTTTTGAAATAAAGGGAAACACGCGGGTATGTTGATAGAAATAAAATTGTCTACACTAATCCACTACACTATTACTACAGTGACAAGTAGAGCCTCTCCTTAAGCTCACTCTAGGCACGTGGAGGCCTAGAGTAATTAAGGAGAGGGGGTGAAAAAAATGCTAGACAACAAATTCTACAAAACTATGTAACAAAAAGATAAAAGAAGGCAACTTGAATTGACGAAAATCTGTTTTACAAAAAACACATGTAGAGGAATGCTTCTATTCTAACTTAAAATAACAAGAAAGTAAAACACAAATCCTCTAAATGAAATGGTGAAGAAGATGATGGCTTCTTGCTCCAAGCTTGGTAGCTCCCAGTCTTGAAAAGAACCCTCCAACTCCTTCCTGGTATGCTCCTCCAAGATGGTGTCCTCCAAGGTGGAAGCTTCCACCTTAACTTTCCTCCTCCAAGGATGGGCGTGCACCACCCTTGCTCCTCCTTTCCTGGCCATCCTCCTAGTGGGGCAGTGCTCCTTCTCCTTGGCGTGGCACAAGGGAGAAGAAAAAGGGGAAGAAGGCACCAAGGGGGTGGGTAGGATGCCCCCTTAATATTCTTTTCTTCTTCCTTGGCCTTGAATTATGGTGGGCATATGGTAGACTAAACTAATGGAGGATGGGAATTATGTGGTGGTAGGGTAAGGTATTTATAGGATGGGAAGGGGGGTGGTTATGGTGTTTTTTTGGAGGGAAATGAAGGGGTGCTTGGATATTTTTGGAGGGAAAAATGGGACGGAAATGAAGAGGTGCCTTGGTTTTCCCTCCAAAAATACCTTCTAGAAGGCATTGATTTTGGAGGGAAAAAAGGGAGGGTGAAGATGGGTTTTGATGGTGGATGTAGGGTGGTGATGGAAGGGATAGTTGGCACCAAAATAAAGTAGGAGTAGGTGGTCTTTTTGCTGGAGCTTAGGTAGTAGGGTAGTAGGTTTTGGTGCCATGGAGGTGGAGTAGCTAAGTTAAGCAGCTTAGCTAGTAGGGAGTAGAGTTGGAGGCATTTGGAGCTAGGGCTTTTAGGGAGAAGAGCTGGAGCTGGTGGCTGCTGAAGAGAGCTGCAAGGAGTTACCTTAGCTGGCTTAGCTTGCTAGTTCTTTGCTAGCTACTAATCCAAGCAAAAGCAAGCTGGCTTCTGTTGAAAGGAGCTTTGGTGAGCTGGGTCTAATGCTCCTGGGGAGGATCAAGCTGGGTGAGGCAGCTAAGGTAGCTTAGCTCAACCATAACCCTAAACTTAGTTGAGTCCCCGGGAGTTGGACTTGAGCTTCTTAAGCTGGAAGGAAGTCATCTTCAGCTGGCTGGAGTTGAGTGGAGCTGGATGTAGTTGGACTTGAGCTGGGGTGAACTCCAGTCAACTCAGCTGAGCTAGCTAGAGCTCCCTGTGGACTAATGGGAGCTGAGATGAGCTAGACTCAGCTAAGTTGAGCTGGATCTGAGCTGACTTGAGTTAGGGTGAGCTAAGATGAGCTCTCTTGAGCTGCCATTCAGCTGAGATGAGCTGAATGGAGCTAAGATGAGCTAACCCTAGTTCAAGTGAGCTGGAATTCAGCTATAGTGAGCTGGATCAAGTTGAGTTCCAGTTAATCTGAGCTTCTTCTTCACCAGTTGCCTTCCTGAGTGCTAGGGTTTTGGAGTTCTGACAATCTGTATATCCCTAACACTCATAAAAACACATTAAAAGGACAATAAAAAGTGCAATGCATGCTTAACCTAATTGATGCCTAAATGCAGCACAAAAACCCATTTGTGAAGCAAAATCCTAAGAGCTAGGTTTGTTTTAATGCATAAAAATGATGATAAACTGGCGTTTATCAAGCGCACCCGAGTTAAGGGCTGCGGGAGTGATCGCAGCAGAGGAGTGGAGTCGGGTTAAGCGGGTCAGGTCTACGCCAGGCCCAGAGGGGATGGGTCACGGGCGAGGTGTAGGTGAGCAGGTGAGTGGGGACCTCACCCCCTGTGTTTAGTTGAGGCGATAAGCCCGTGTGACTTTTTCAATTTATGTGGTGCTGCCTCTTCACTCGTTTCCGAGGTGGCACTAAAGATAGTGCCTCTTCTTCACGTGCATTTGAGGCTGGATTGCCTTCCAATCAAGGTAGCTGCTGAGGATATGGCTTCCAATTGAGTCCTTGGAATGAGACCTGAAGCCAATCCGCATTAGCTGGAGTGGCCCCTGGAGCTGCAGGTGTCGAACAAAGCTTCTAGTAAGCTTGAAGTTCGTCGCTAATGGCGGGCTTGACTTGGTACCTGAAACTTCAAGAAAAAGGCCTTACGACCACGTCAAATGGTTCAGCAGGATCGCCGTATCACGGCGAATGTGGTGGTGGGTGCAGCGTGGAGCGAGAGGTGGTTGGACGGTGACGGAGACGGCCGTGTGAAGGTGGGTTTTTTGGGGGTGTGTTTGGGTGAGCGGTGGAGCGAAATAGGAAAGGTGTCTGATTAGTGGAGTTGTGCCGAAGGTTATGAGGTGGTTAGCGAGGTGGATGAAGGAGTGTAGTGGTGGATATGCCTCGCCGGAGGAGCGGCCGGAGACAAAGAAGGTGATGGTGAATGATGGCGGTTGATGGTTGTGTGCGTCTGTGAGGGTGGGAAAACTAAATAAAAAGAGAGAGGGAGCTAAAGAAGGGTTTAGCGAGAGGATAGGGAGGTGGAGGGCTCTGGTGTTGGTCGACCGGAGCCGGAGAAGGAGGTTGGTGCGACGAGGCAGCGACATCGACTAAGGTAGAGGCACGACCTCTCGTTGGCAGGAGAGGTTCGCGAGGATGAGAGGAAGCTACTTAGCCGTCCAATTTGATGGTTGGACGACCAGAGGAGAAGAGCAGAGAGGAGTCACCGGAGCTAAGTTTGAAGGTGGCTGGAGATGGAGTAGAGGGGGATTTCTCAGGCCAAAACTTGCTGAAAATTTACGGCTGTGCGATGGTGTCTCTTTTATAAGCCATAGGAAGCCCTTCCAAGCTTGGAAAGAAGCTTTCAAGATTGGAAGGTAGTTGCGAAATAGGATACTCGAACCTTTGAAAGGTCCGCATGGCCTTCTGGGAAGGACTTAGAGCCTAAAGAATGGCTTAAATGGAAGGAAACTTCCCAAGGAATCCCCATATCAATTTTGAGAGGGTTTGATTGAGAATCAAGTGAGAAATCCTCACTCAAAACTCGACGGTGAAGGTTTCACCTTCCAAAAATGGCATAGGGACTTGCTTGTGAAGAAGACAAAGAAGTTGGGGGCTATTTGTAAGAAAATTCAAAAGTTAAGGGTCTAAATGAGATAGAAAGAGTCGGACTAGACCAAAATACAAACTTAGTCAAGATAATCTTAGATTGGGCCCAAATTTTGGTATAAACATAATTTGGACCCAAGGATCCAATGGTGAAGTTAGATCTAGGTTTTGACCAAGTTTGACTAGGTAATTTATGCAAAAACACAAATTAGGGCAAATGTTTGTTTGAGACTCTGTTTTGGGTCAAGACGGGTTCTGATGGTCAAGTTGAAGGTTACAAACCCTAGAGAATATTTTTCTATGAATTTTAGAAGGTTTAGGTGAATTTTATCCGGACCAGAACCTCAGTTAATTAAGTAGGTTTATTTTTAGGGTTTCAAAAGTCGTTTAATTCTCAAAACACGTGCAACCCCTTTTCTGTCTATTTTAACCCACTTGTTAGTCTTTTAGGACCATTTGACCCTTAATAACCCCTGGGAAAACCCATGATTGTACTATATTCATGATATGATGGTAAAACTACAGTTTTAACCCTTTTTTCTTGTCTTTCCCTCAGAATGACTTTGTAACGAAATATGGCTCTCTGGAAATTATGTAAGAGCATTTACTGACTTAATTGGATCAAAATGAGCTAGTTATGGCTCATGATGGTGTTCCCATCATAACCTACTTATCTCCATTTTTTTGATTGGGTGCAGGATCTTGCCACGACACAGGATCATGAAGACAATCGAAAGATTTAGAGAAAGTGCGGGTAGAGACCATCAGGTAGGTATTCGTAACTTAGATTTAAATTTATTTGAATCCTAGGCTAGATTTTCCTTGTTAGGTTTATCTTTAAAAGATCACAAAAAAAAAATTTAAATCTCTTTGATGGGTGTTCTTTTCAAAAAAACTCAAAAACCACCTTTCTGAAATTTGAGTTACCTGAAAACTTGATTTTTCAAAATCACTTCCTGAAAATATATAAGTCCAAAAATCACTAAACTTCTCCTAGACGTGTGTTTTGAGGTTAGGAATTGGCCTTGAAATTTTCGTGGCCTAAGTTTTTGTAGAAAAAAATTAAAAATTCATAGATCTGACCCCTATAAAAAATATGATATGTTACTAATTTCAGGCACTGTTTAAATTTTACTATTTTTTATACAAATACAAATTAAGTGAAGTAACTTCTAGCTTATTTATGATCAAATCATCATTCTTAGAAAAAATCTTGAAAAATTTTGGAGGCAAAGTAATCACCGATTCACACAAAAACTAACTGGGGGTCCTTTTTAATTTTAGACCCCAATACACTAGAAGTTGTGGGAAAAATACCAAAAAGAACTTAAAATTCTTGAAAAAATATTTTTTGGATTCCCCATTCAGTGGTCTTTGAGAAACCATAGTTTCCTTGTTTGTTCTGTAGTAGTTGATCAATTTAGAATCGACTCATTTAATAGAAGTTGCCTGGGGTCTAAAGTTAGGGTTGCAATTAGACACACATATATTTCATTGATGTTTAAAGGAAATACCATGATCCATGCTTGTCAAAACTCTTGTGTGCCTACACAAAATGTGATTGAACTTATCAATTTATTGGAACCCTAAAATTTATCCTTAAACAAGATTAACCCTAAATTTCACTACAATACAAATATCTTGTTTGAGGACTCTCTTGTGTGTGCACTACACTTTTGTGAATCAACTCATAAGGTGCACCAACCCATTAACAAATGCCCCATCACATTCCAAGGCACATTCATGATCCTAATTCTAATTAAAATCTATTAAACATTGGCCTTAAGATTCTATTGAATTAGTCTCAAGGTATACACTTATACCGTAGAACCAATTCGTGAAGTACTTTTCTGGTAGCAATTAAGTTGGGAGGCCTCATTGTCAAATGACTTAAGCTGAGCAAGGGTTTGGCATAATTAGCTACCCTCAGGATATGCTTCTCTTGCTCTACCAGCCCAACTTATTCGGCTTCTAGATTAAGCACAATATCAATTTATTTTTTGGTCAGAGATATATCTTAGAGGCTTAAGTCATTTAGGGCTACACTTTAAGGCTTAGACATTGCTTGCTTGTATTGTGTACACACTTTCTCTCTCCTATTGCTCTCTCATCTCCTTTATCTCTTCTATTGCATGCACAAAAGGAGATCACAGAATCCTGCTTTGGTTGAACCACTTGAAAGGAACCCTAAGAGGAGACCTGATTTTTCTAAATCTAATGGGATGGCTGATTCCGGTAAGGGTAAGTGTTAAAATTAAAATCGCGCTAAAACAGATTTTATCATTGTAGTATAGGCAAGAAATAAACCAAAAAAAAATAAATAACAAAACTCAAGGGTGAGTCCTGGTCGAACTCTAGGAGTGAAAATGTGATTTGAATTTGATTCTTGATTTGCAATAAGCCCGACTTGTGATTAATCTAACGTAAATCCTAACCTAAGGACCAAGCTAACCTAATTTCTTTTTGGGACTTTTCTTTTTGTGATTTTTTTGGACTTTGAAATACGAAAATGATTGAACCCTAATCTAAGATGCTAATGGTGGTGTTAACATGGTGGTGGTGATTAGGTGGATGGCCACCCTACCTTGAGGGTATGGTTGGCATGTGGTGATGGTGATGTGGGTGATGAAATCTGCGAAATCAACTCACAAAAATGAGACTTTCTAGTGCAAGCATAGGGGAATGATCAACTAAAACAATATTATTCATTGCATTCATCAACATAGTGAAATAAATGGCGAAACGATGGCAGCAACTAGCTTTTCTTAAGTCGTTGTAGTACAGATAGTTATTCCCATCATTTGCTAATATTTGTTACTCAGAAAATACAGTTCTCCCAAGGTCGAACTCAGGGAGCAAGTCGTATTCTAGAGATATACATGTTTTATTACAAAAATAAAGAGAGAGATGAAAGTTTGGCTTTTTCTTCTTCTCTTCTTTCTTTCTCTGTCTTTGGTTTTTGTTCTTCCTGTTCTTCTTCTTCTTCTTTTCTTGCTTCCTCTATTTCTTGGTTGGACGATCTTGTCGTTTTCTTCTTTTTATTCTCTTTGTTTCTTGTTTTCTTGCTTCAGATCTGCCTCCCGTGCTCTTCTTCTTTTGCTTTCTGTTTCATCACTTGGCTGCTCCTTCTCTCTTCTTTTCTTCTTCTTCTTTGTCTTCTGATGTCTGCAGAGTCTTCACTTGGCTGCTCTGTGTTCCTCACTTTCCTCTGCCTCGCCTTCCTTCTTCTTTGCCTTCACCTGTCTTCAGGACGTCGTCTGATTTGAAAATCAGACAACTTAAACCTCTTGTTGCTACAGTGTCTCCCTGAGCTTCCTTCTTCTTCACCTGTGCCTGCACGCTCAAGAGTTCAGAGTCAGGGCAAAACCTACTCTACCCCTCTCCCCCGCACGTCTCTTTCTCTCAAAGTTCGCTCTTAGGACAGCTCTCCCAGAGCAACCGGGTAATCGGGTACGAGTCACGCCCGGGTCCAGGCCCACCGGCGTGCGGTGGTGGGCGAGCAGTGCAGGTCGGTTTAATCGGGTCGGGCCAGGTCCGCGGAGCGTGGTCACGGACGAGGCCAGGTCGGGTGAGAGGGACCTCACCCCGTGGTCAGGAGGCAGACAGCATAAGGCACTTTTTGCCTTTATGCGTCCGCACGCCTCTGAGAAGTTCCGAGGTGGGACTAAATGTCCCACCCCAATTGAGCTCCCGTCGCGGAGGGAGCAGTGGGCGATCGTGGCTTCACGCGCGGCCTTCGCCCCAACTGCGAGCCTGGGACGTTTCGCGGAGACGCCTCGTGCAACCTGGGAGTCGAACCTAGGAGAAGGCGTGCCTGCACCTGCAGGCAAAGGAGCTCTGCCTGCTCAGTAATGGCGACGGCGGGCGAGTCACCTGGTCACAGAAGAACGGCCTCTCGGCCTAATCAGACAGGCGGGGGACCTTCGCCGTGGCACGGTGAAGGTGGTCGGATGGTTTGCAGTGGGCGTGGTGGAGCCAACGGATCGCCCTAGGTCAAACTGCGGGCGGAGAAGTGGGTGTGTTTGGTGGATCTGCAGAGGGCGTTTGGTGGGAAGAGGAGGGGTGGAAGAGGATCAGGGTGACGAGGTGAAGGTTATGCACAGGTCGGCGAGCCGTGTGGGGTGCTGGAGCGATGGGAGCGGTTCGCCGGAGTTTGGCCGGAGGTGGAGAAGGTGAGGGTGATCGGTGGGAAATCGGGGTCGACAGTAAGGGTTTCAGTATGGAAAAGAAAGAGGGGAGGAAGAGGAGAAGTTCTACCTGCTAAGCTGGACGAGGAGGGGTTGGCGCAGGCGACAGTCGTATCGACTGTCGCCGGAGAAGAAATTTCCAAGAGGAAGGGGCGGCGGCGAGGAAGGGACCGGAGAGGCGCCAGCTGGGTGCGGCGTGACGCGGAAGGATCGAGGGAAGGTAACCCTGCTGCTGGTAGTGCGGCAGGGCGACGAGGAGGAGGAGGAGATGGCCGCTGGAGCAAGGGGGCGTCTGTCGGAGTGGGAAGGGAGGAATTTAGGGGGGTGTCTCCGTCATATCCGAGCTGCCAAGAACGGCGGAGCGACGGGGGTATTTATAGGGGCGGAATCAGAGAGGAGGGCGGAGGGAGACGACGTGTCTCCTTCACCGAAGGACGCCTGAGGAAGGAGACCCATACCGTCCATGCATTCGCACGGGCGATATGGGCGGTCGCAGTACCCAGGGGGGTGTCCCTGCGGTGGCTGACGACGCAGGGTACCCCCCATTGACTTGCGAGGGCCCGTCCCTCACCCTGCACAGCGCCATGCTCCGCGCAAGGTCGCCGGAGCATGGTGCTACGCAGGTTCTGCAGGAGGGACCTAAACGCAAAGAACGAAGGAGAGATAGGGGCCAAAATGCGAGGGTTCAAAAGTTGAGGGCCAAAAAGTAATTATATGAGGACCAAAGTGTAAAGTTGGTCAAGAAGGTTTCTTCTTAGGTCCAAGTTTTTATGCATGACTAATTAGGACCTAAGGATTCTGATGGTGAATTTCATTTCTAGCTTAAACCTTGTTTGACCGGTCAATTTACGCAAAAACCCAAATTAATTTGTTAATTGGGCATGGTTCTCAATGTAGGTCAAAATGGGTTCCTAAGGCCAAATTGAAAGTCCTAAACCCTAGAGATTATTTTTATATGAATTTTAGAGGGTTTAGTTGATTTTTACCTTGCCTCGAACCACGTGAATTGAAGTGGATTTGTTTTTAGGGTTACAGGCTGTCATTTAATTCTTTGGGGTTGCTGTAGCCCTTATTGAGTCATCTCATCCCACTTTTCTTCTTATTAGGTTATTTTGACCTATGTTTGGACCCTGAGTTACCCTATTTTCCGATTGGATTGGTGAAATTGCATTTTTACCCCTCAGTTTATGTTTTCTTTGCAAACTCAGAATCTCTCTGAGCCAAGCCTTTCTAAGGTTATGTAGGAGCTTTTATTCTCTGTATTAGGTCAAAATGAGCTAGTTATGGCTCATGATGAGGTTCTCATCATACCCCCATGCCTAGCTTTTGCTAGTCCCTTAGCAAAAACTTAAGGTTTCAACCCTTGTTCTAGACCATGAAGTTCTTTAATAGCTTCAGATAAGTGCTTTTTCAATTAAACTTAGATTAGGTTAGAATGCTGACCATAGGCTTAAAAGGTACTCTAGTACCAATCAAGATCCAAATCTGTCTAGCCTCAGTCTCAGTCCTTAGCAAAGGTTTTTAAGACCCACAAGAACTAACCTAAGGTTTATTGGACTTTGTAGTTAAAGCACCCCGTGCTTGAAACGATTTTAGCCCTGGTTCAGTTCGCAGTGCGTTTTGTAAGAGAGAGAGGTAGAAAATTTTTCTATTTTTGGAGAGTTTTCTCTCTCTTTTTCTTTTTAATTCTAGCTTAGGATTGGCTTTTCAACACGGTCTGTATCAGATTCCTTGTCCCCATCATCAATCCTCAATGTTTCCTGGCGATCGATGCTTCGAGATAGCACCGCCCATGGCAACCCCCAGAACCCTGGCTATTGAGATTTCGAGATAATCCCATCCATAGTGTTCCGTGGCCGCGTTCAGACCCTGGCAGTTGACACTTCGTGATAATGCCATCCATGGAATCTGAACCAGCAGGGTGCTTACATGCCCCCAGTAGGATATGTGAATATCCTAAGAGACAAGCACCGAGGAGATGATATTTTGTTACGCATCTTTAAGGGGTTTTCCCGCCTCTCTGCGTTGGGAACTCGTCCAAATCAACTTGTGTTGATCGGCCGCTCCTACTCTAGGTGTACTTTTCAGAATTTTTTTGACGCTTCTGCGTGTTTTTGATTTTTACGCTTGCTGAACCAGGCTATGTGTGAGGTTAGGGTGCTTAGGTTACTGAGTCCTGTAAACCAGAAGTTAGTTAGCGAGGTTAAATACTTCCTAAGCCTTGGACCTAGTACTTAAGCTTTTCATTTTCCTCAACCTCTTGAGGATTGTCTAGATCTTAATGGGTACTAAGAGTCTATCAAGAATGCCTAAGGTTTGCGTTCTTACTAATCTTACCAAGCACTTTTCATTTCTTTTCTTGAAAAAAAATGGTCTAGACTAAGGTTAATTCCTTAGCTTCTTACTAATGACTATTACTCTTTTCTTTCATCTTTTTGTGCTCCTTTTCATTTTGTTTCTTTTCCTTCTCCTCAAAATTTCCTTTCTCCTCTTATTCTTTTTATTTTGAAAAATTTTTAATTTTTATGGTGTTTTTGGCATATGTGAATTTTTTGTTTAAAACCTTTTTTTTCTACAAGTTTTGCACTTATACCCCCCCCATGCCTAAAACTTGCAATGTTCTCATTGTGATTTAGGGGTTTTTATTTACTTAATTTATTCCTTAAGACAGATATTTTTGTGAGTGGATGGGTCGAGATGAATTCTGCGGACGATTTCTAATCTCAGATGCAAGCATCTGAGGTGGAGTCGGCTGTCTTAAAGGGTGAACCTTAAGTGCACAATGGTGTCAGAAAAAAAAAGGTTTTAGATTTTTAAGAAATGACGGGCTACCTCCCGTTAAGCGTTGAGTTTTACGCCATCGGCCGGGCGCAATAAGTTCAAGGGGAATGGAGGATGAGGGATGATTCAGCCGAATCAGTAGAAGTCACATCAATGAACGGTTTGAGTCTCTGACCGTTCACGATGAAAGGTTCAGAATCATGGCTGAGTGAACTGATTTCAATGGCTCCATTTCCAAAAACCTATCGGACTAAATACGGTCCGACCCACTTGGACCTCAGTTTTCCCGGGAAAAGTTTGAGTCGGGCAACAAAGAGTAGGACCTTTTGACCAGGATGAAAGATCTTTCTCGAGATGTGTTTGTCGTGGAAGGCTTTAACCCGCTCCTTGTAGATTCGCGAGTTCTCGTACGCGACTAGGCGTAATTCATCGATCTCGGTGATTTGGAGTTTTCTGTGGGTTCCAGCCTTGGAAAGATCTAGATTACAGTTCCGTACTGCCCAATAGGCTTTATGCTCCAGTTCTACGGGAAGGTGGCATGCCTTTCCGTACACCAGTCTAAAGGGAGACATGCCCAATTGGGTCTTGTGGGCGGTCCTATAGGCCCACAATGCTTCCGGAAGTCGGGACGACCAGTCCTTCCTGTCAGGCCGAACAGTGACTTGTGGGATTTTCTTGATCTCCCAATTTGATAGCTCAGCTAGACCATTTGTTTGGGGGTGGTAAGGAGTAGAGATTCGATGAGACACCCCAAATTTGGCCATCAGTGATCTAAACTGAGCATTTGTAAAATGGGTCCCCCCATCAGAGATAATAGCATGGGGAATCCCGAACCTTGAGAAAATGTTTTGATGTAAGAACTTAAGAACAATCTTGTGATTGCAGGTTCGGGTCGGTATGGCTTTGATCCATTTGGACATGTAGTCCACCGCAAGCAGAATGTACTGGAAACCATCCGAAACAGGAAAGGGGCCCATAAAATCAATCCCCCATACATCGAAGATTTCGCATACGAGAATTGGCTGCAAAGGCATCATGTCACGATGGTTCATGTTGCCCAAAGTTTGGCAACGACTGCATGCCTTGCAGTGACTGTATGCGTCTTTGAAAAGTGTAGGCCAGTAGAAGCCACACTGGAGGACTTTGGATGCGGTTTTATGGCCTGAGAAATGGCCACCGCATGCCTGGTCATGGCAGAAAGATATGATATTGCTGATTTCCTCTTCCGGGATGCATCTCCGAATAATTTGATCAGCACCTATGCGAAAAAGGTACGGGTCTTCCCAAATGTAATACTTAGAATCAGAACGCAATTTGTCTTTCTTGGCCTTCGGCCAATCAGACGGTGTTTGATGAGATGCCAAGTAGTTTACTATATCAGCAAACCATGGAAGTCTAGTACCAACAGAAAGCAGGTGCTTATCAGGAAAATGTTCCGTGATGGGTCCGGAAGGGTTAATGATCTCAGAAGGAAGACGGGACAGATGGTCGGCTACCACATTCTGCCTTCCCGCCTTGTCGTGAATCTCAAGATCGAATTCTTGCAACAGCAAGATCCAACGGATTAGTTGGGGCTTCGCGTCCTTCTTGGCAAGGAGATGCCTTACAGCCGTGTGATCCGAGTAGACGATGACATGGGAACCCAGAAGATACGATCGGAATTTTTCAAGGGCAAATACTACGGCTAGCAGCTCTTTCTCTGTAACCGTATAGTTACGCTGAGCCTCGTCAAGTGTCTTGCTAGCGTAGTAGATGACCACGGGTTTCCCGTCAGCCTTCTGCCCCAGGACCGCTCCTACAGCGAAGTCAGATGCATCGCACATGATCTCAAAGGGTTGAGACCAGTCAGGGGATTGTAGGATAGGTGCCTGGGTGACTCAGTCACGCAGGTTTTCAAAGGCTAGCGTGCATTCCTTGGAGATTTCAAAAGGTACATCCTTAGAGAGAAGAGAAGTCAAGGGGCGTGCAATTTTCGAGAAATCTGGAATGAAACGGCAGTAAAAACCGATGTGCCCTAAAAAGGAACGGATGTCCCTGATCGAGCTAGGTACGGGAAGGCGAGAAATCAGATCAACCTTAGCTCGATCCACCTGGATGCCTTTTTCCGAAATTGAGTGTCCCAGGACAATTCCCTCAGGCACCATGAAATGGCTCTTTTCCCAGGAAAGAACCAAATTCACCTCAATGCATCGCCTGAGTATCTGGACCAAGTGTTGGAGGCAATCATCAAAAGATTCTCCAAAGACTGAAAAGTCATCCATGAAGACTTCCAGGAAATCACCTACCATATCTGAGAATATGGCAAGCATGCATCGCTGAAAAGTAGCGGGTGCATTGCAAAGACCGAAAGGCATCCTTCGGAAAGCATACGTTCCGAAGGGGTAGGTGAATGTGGTTTTTTCTTGGTCCTCAGGATGGATTGCCACCTGGTTATAACCGGAGTACCCGTCAAGAAAGCAGAAGAACCTATTTCCCACTAGTTTCTCGATAATTTGATCAGTGAAGGGTAGTGGGAAATGATCCTTCTTCGTGGAGGAATTGAGTCCGCGGTAATCTATACAGACTCTCCACGCATTGGCTACTCGGGTAGGAATGATTTCTCCGATTTCAGTCGTCATGGTGGTGAGTCCTGCCTTCTTAGGCACAACCTGAATTGGGCTCACCCAACGACCATCGGAGATCGGGTAGATGATCCCGGCATCTAACCACTTAATGATCTCCTTTTTCACGACCTCCTGCAGATTAGGGTTTAAACGTCTCTGCATTTCACGATAAGGTTGCGCACCCTCTTCTGAATAGATATGATGAGTACAATAAGAGGGGCTTATTCCAGTCAAATCATCGAGAGTCCACCCGATGGCTCTGCGATGTTGCTGGAGGACAGCAATCAGACGGGATTCCTGGTCGGGATTGAGGTTGGAATTGATAATCACAGGAAGGGTCTGATTGGAACCCAAAAAGATGTATTTCAAGTGAGTAGGAAGAGGCTTTAACTCGAGGATAGGGTTATCAGCAGCGGGTGGTTCAGTGTAGATGTGAGGTTCAAGGGTAGGAGTTACTGGGTTGTGTATGTCTGGATTCGACTCCTCTGTTTGCGGGTCAAGATCTTTCTGTGATTGGAATTGTGATTCATCAACCAAAGTCCTGACGTCACAAATCTGTTCGATGACACCGCAATTAATTCCTTGTTGGGCCTTAAATATATCAATTTTTAAGGTTTGATCTCCAAATTTAAGCTCTATTTGGCCCTCCTCACAGCTGATGTTGGCTCTAGAGTAGCCAAGAAAGGTCTCCCTAGAATGATTGGTGTATCCCTAGGGTTTTTAGGCGCGTCCATATCTAAGACTATAAAGTCCACTGGGAAATAGAAATCCCGCACTCTTACGATAACATCCTCGAGAATCCCTTTTGGTGACTTTATAGATCGATCTGCTAATTGTAATGTCACCTTGGTTCGTTTTAGCTCAGATTCTTCTACATGGTCAAGTAAGGATGTGGGTATCAGGTTTATGGATGCACCTAAGTCTAGCAAAGCTCTATCAAATTGGGTAGCACCTATCTTGCAGGAGATCAGGGGAGTACCAGGATCTTTTGCCTTGGGTGGGAGTTTACTGAGGATTACAGAGCTGGCTTGCTCTGACAGAACAATTGGGCTCCCACCCTTGGTTCGCGGCTTACGCTGGGGTGTACACACATTCTTTAAAAATCGTGCGTAAGCTGGTACGTGGCGGATTGCATCCATCAAGGAGATGTTTATGTGGACCTACTCAAAGAGCTTGACCAGGTCCTCCTCAGGTGCCACGGGCTTGGTGGTGTTCTTTCCCTTGGTCAAGGCCTCGGGAAACGGGATCTTGGTTGGTTCTTCTAGGATAGGTCCAGGTTGTGGATCTGGGACAGGGGTGGGGACGTCCTGGATTACTGTCCTAGGCTTGGGATCAATACCCAGCTTGGAGTGGTTCGGATGAGGTGGGTCTTGGGTTTCCTTACCACTACGGGTTGTTACGGAATTAAGTCCTGCCTGGTTTTGGTTGGGATTGGGTAAGATAGCTTACTGCTGGTAACCTGCAAAAGAAGTGGAGGCCTCTATCCCGTCAGGTGAAGGAACAGAGGGGGCCTGATAAATCATATAGGCATGGCCCGGGTTTGGGTTCATAACGCGCCGCTGGGTGGGCACGTTATTGGGATTAGGCAGAGGTTGGGAAGGAAGAGTACCTGGCTGGCGAGAGTTTGCCAATTGGGTCAATTGGTTTCGGACCTCTGTAAGTTCGTCCTTGTGTTGTTTCTGGATAGCCACATTCGTTCTTTGAATGTCAGCCAAGGTCTGAAGGATAAGGGACATTTGATCTTGATTTGGCCCATATGGATAAGTAGGGTTGGGCCGAGGCTGAGGCGGCTGGTAAGGACGAGGAGGTTGTGGGCGGGGTTGGAAGGATGGTCTTTGGGTTTGGGAATTTCCCGCCCACTGAAAGTTAGGATGGTTACGCCATCCAGGATTATAGGTGTTGGAGAACGAGTCGTTCTGGATGGCGTTGAGGTCCTCGTAGGTCTGAGGAACCTCCAGAGAGTTAGAGAAAGAGGGAATGGAATTTCCCTGGCAGGTGAAGAAGGAATCGGAGGGACCTCCGGGCAAAGATTCGGATGATGGGTCCATCCTAGGAGAAGATCGATGGAGAATGTTTTGCACAGTTTCCCTTGTGGAAGGAGGCTATGCGAAAGGGTTATGCGCAGAGGTGGCTTGCTGCAGATGCTGAGTCAGCTCATCCACCTTCTTTTCGATAATCAAGACCTTGTCCAATCGACTGGCCATTAACTCCAAGTCGACTGATGCGGACAGGCCCTGCGTCTCGTGTGCTCCCCTGAGATTCGCCGCTGCGCGGGTATTCATCCTGTCGAATAATCCCATGGAGTCATTGTTGATGGAGTTCTCGCACATGTTTTCGAGAATCTCCCACATGGTGTCTTCATGTTGACCCATGATATTTCCTCCGCAGGTTGCATTGACGAAAAGACGGATGTCCTCACGGAGTCCCTGGTAAAAAGATTGGACTTGTTCCCATTTAGGAACTCCATGATGGGGGCACTTTCTCATGAGATCCTGAAAACAATCCCATGCCTCGTGGAGAGGTTCCCCTGTTTGTTGGGTGAAGTGTGTAATCTGATGGCGCAAGCCGTTGGTCCGTCCAACAGGGAAGAACTTTTTCAGGAACTCGGACTGGAGTTCTTCCCAATTGTTGATCGGCCGGGTCTGAGTTTGGTACCAATGGGCGGCCTTGTCCATAAGAGAAAAGGAGAACATCTTCATGAGAAGAATATCCCGATTTTGTGCGTCTGACCCAAAAGTTTGGGCCAGGTGCTTTAGCTGTTTATGTGCTGGAAGGGATCTTCAGAATTAAGCCCATGGAATTTAGGTATAGCATGAATCATATTGGGCTTCAATTCAGAATCAGGTCCTCCAATCGGGATTTTGACTCGAGGCTCGATGGCCACCGAAGCAGGATTATAATGGTCCGGCATCATGGGACGCTGCGGTGGGTGTACAAAGTTTTGGAAGAGGTCGTTGAGTCGCTGGAGCTGGTGCTCCAGATTGTTTTCTTCCTCAACTGGCTGAGCCATGATGGGGAAAGAAGAAGAACTTGGTTCTGAATCAGAAGAGAGAATAATGTGAGGGGGTTGCTGCACAAACATGGGCATCGAGGCTTGGCCTTGACGAGAGTAAATTTCTAAAGGAGGTCTTAAGGGTGGTCTTAAGGACCTCCTACCGTACATGCACTGTTGGAGGAGATGAGTTTAGAAGGTGCTGGACCCAATCAAGACACCCAAAAATGTGTTGGGTGGCTATAGAGGTGCGGGGCAGATGGACCCCTTGATCAGAAAGATCGACCACCTGAGAATTACCTGGGCAGCCAGAGAGGGTGAGTCCCGCGAAGACCCCTACACGGTAGAGCGTCCCCACGGGTTACAGGGTTTCCCCCACCCGACCTCTCTTGTCACTGTGGTTCCAGGTAGACCAGAATGGGGATCTTGACCTCTTAAGTCTACCAATTTTAGTTCAAGAGCAAGGTGCTTAGGGTTCCACTTGAACTTTAGTCTTTTAAGTGCAAAGAGTGACCTAATTTGATGGTTAGTTGACCCAAATGGTCAACTTTACCTGCTAGTTTTGCTTATTAGGTCTTTGTCTTTTTAGGTTTCAAGTGTTTAAAGAGCCAAACTTATTTTAGGGTTTCTTTGGATAGGTATTTTCAATCAATGGTTTAGGCACACTTATTTTGGATTTTCTCCATTCTTGATTTAAGTAGTGTGTCTCTAAAACCCTAATATTGAATCTTATGTCGGCTCTATTTGGTCCAGTTAGTTCTTTGCTTGGGTAATTAGGGCTCAAGCAAGAATGTGTTAGCCCTTAAATACCCTTAATAGTGTGCAGGAATAATGGGTTGAAAACATGCAACTTTTTATGGTTTACTAAGTATATAAGACAGGTTAGCCCTATATTGCTTGTTCTTTTCTTTTCTTCCTCTTTAGAGTTTATGGGTTAATGGCGAGAGGAAAAAAATTACCTGTCCTCGAAGTGGTTGTCGTGCGGTTGCTTGTCTTCTTGATTTCTTGTAGCTGCACAAAAGAGAGGAGATTATTAGAACTAAAAAGAAACAGAAATGTTTACCTCTAGAATAGCCGTTGCTCCCCGGCAACTGCGCCAACTGGCGAAACGGTGGCAGCAACTAGCTTTTCTTAAGTCGTTGTAGTACAGATAGTTATTGCCATCATTTGCTAATATTTGTTACTCGGAAAATACAGTTCTCCCGAGGTCGAACTCAGGGAGCAAGTCGTATTCTAGAGATATACATGTTTTATTACAAAAATAAAGAGAGAGAGAGATGAAAGTTTGGATTTTTCTTCTTCTCTTCTTTCTTTCTCTGTCTTTGGTTTTTGTTCTTCCTGTTCTTCTTCTTCTTCTTTTCTTGCTTCCTCTATTTCTTGGTTGGACGATCTTGTCATTTTCTTCTTTTTATTCTCTTTGTTTCTTCTTTTCTTGCTTCAGATCTGCCTCCCATGCTCTTCTTCTTCTGCTTTCTGTTTCTTCACTTGGCTGCTCCTTCTCTCTTCTTTTCTTCTTCTTCTTTGTCTTCTGATGTCTGCAGAGTCTTCACTTGGCTGCTCTGTGTTCCTCTCTTTCCTCTGCCTCGCCTTCCTTCTTCTTTGCCTTCACCTGTCTTCAGGACGTCGTCTGATTTGAAAATCAGACGACTTAAACCTCTTGTTGCTATAATGTCTCCCTGAGCTTCCTTCTTCTTCACCTGTGCCTGCACGCTCAAGAGTTCAGAGTCAGGGCAAAACCTACTCTACCCCTCTCCCTCGCGCGTCTCTTTCTCTCAAAGTTCGCTCTTAGGACAGCTCTCCCAGAGCAATCGGGTAATCGGGTACAAGTCGCACCCCGGGTCCAGGCCCATCGGTGTGCGGTGGTGGGCGAGGAGTGCAGGTCGGTTTAATCGGGTCGGGCCAGGTCCGCGGAGCGTGGTCACGGACGAGGCCGGGTCGGGTGAGAGGGACCTCACCCCGTGGTCAGGAGGCAGACAGCATAAGGCACTTTTTGCCTTTATGCATCCGAGCGCCTCTGAGAAGTTCCGAGGTGGGACTAAATGTCCCACCCCAATTGAGCGCTCGTCGCGGAGGGAGCAGTGGGCGATCGTGGCTTCATGCGCGGCCTTCGCCCCAACTGCGAGCCTGGGACGTTTCGCGGAGACGCCCCGTGCAACCTGGGAGTCGAACCTAGGAGAAGGCGTGCCTGCACCTGCAGGCAAAGGAGCTCTGCCTGCTCAGTAATGGCGACGGCGGGCGAGTCACCTGGTCACAGAAGAACGGCCTCTCGGCCTAATCAGACAGGCGGGGGATCTTCGCCGTGGCACGGCGAAGGTGGTCGGATGGTTTGCAGTGGGCGTGGTGGAGCCAACGGATCGCCCTAGGTCAAACTGCGAGGGGAGAAGTGGGTGTGTTTGGTGGATCTGCAGAGGGCGTTTGGTCGGAAGAGGAGGGGTGGAAGAGGATCAGGGTGACGAGGTGAAGGTTATGCACAGGTCGGCGAGCCGTGTGGGGTGCTGGAGCGATGGGAGCGGTTCGCCGGAGTTTGGCCGGAGGTGGAGAAGGTGAGGGTGATCGGTGGGAAATCGGGGTCGACAGTAAGGGTTTCAGTATGGAAAAGAAAGAGGGGAGGAAGAGGAGAAGTTCTACCTGCTAAGCTGGACGAGGAGGGGTTGGCGCAGGCGACAGTCGTATCGACTGTCGCCGGAGAAGAAATTGCCCAGAGGAAGGGGCGGCGGCGAGGAAGGGACCGGAGAGGCGCCAGCTGGGTGCGGCGTGACGCGGAAGGATCGAGGGAAGGTAACCCTGCTGCTGGTAGTGCGGCAGGGCGACGAGGAGGAGGAGGAGATGGCTGCTGGAGCAAGGGGGCGTCTGTCGGAGTGGGAAGGGAGGAATTTAGGGGGGTGTCTCCGTCAGATCCGAGCTGCCAAGAACGGCGGAGCGACGGGGGTATTTATAGGGGCGGAATCAGAGAGGAGGCGGAGGGAGACGACATGTCTCCTTCGCCGGAGGACGCCGGAGGAAGGAGACCCATACCGTCCATGCGTTCGCACTGGCGGTATGGGCGGTCGCAGTACCCAGGGGGGTGTCCCTGCGGTGGCTGACGACGCAGGGTACCCCCCATTGACTTGCGAGGGCTTGTCCCTCACCCTGCGCGGCGCCATGCTCCGCGCAAGGTCGCCGGAGCCTGGTGCTGCACAGGTTCTGCAGGAGGGACCTAAACGCCAAGAACGAAGGAGAGCTAGGGGCCAAAATGCGAGGGTTCAAAAGTTGAGGGCCAAAAAGTAATTATATGAGGACCAAAGTGTAAAGTTGGTCAAGAAGGTTTCTTCTTAGGTCCAAGTTTTTATGCGTGACTAATTAGGACCTAAGGATTCTGATGGTGAATTTCATTTCTAGCTTAAACCTTGTTTGACCGGTCAATTTACGCAAAAACCCAAATTAAGTTGTTAATTGGGCATGGTTCTCAATGTAGGTCAAAATGGGTTCCTAAGGCCAAATTGAAAGTCCTAAACCCTAGAGATTATTTTTATATGAATTTTAGAGGGTTTAGTTGATTTTTACCTTACCTCGAATCACGTGAATTGAAGTGAGTTTGTTTTTAGGGTTACAGGCTGTCATTTAATTCTTTGGGGTTGCTGTAGCCCTTATTCAGTCATCTCATCCCACTTTTCTTCTTATTAGGTTATTTTGACCTATGTTTGGACCTTGAGTTACCCTATTTTCCGATTGGATTGGTGAAATTGCATTTTTACCCCTCAGTTTATGTTTTCTTTGCAAACTCAGAATCTCTGAGCCAAGCCTTTCTAAGGTTATGTAGGAGCTTTTATTCTCTGTATTAGGTCAAAATGAGCTAGTTATGGCTCATGATGAGGTTCTCATCAATAAACATTCAACCAATACATGTAGATGAAAGCTTAGAAATGGCAATAATAAAAACTATGCTAAAAGAAGACCACCCCGTCGGGATGTACTTCGAAGAGCCTTCAGCAAATGGAGGGTGGTGGTGGCTAAACCAAGGCCAAGATGGTCATTGATCCAAAGAAACCGCTAAGTAATAAAATGTTGATTGTAGTGTCATTTTTCGAGAAAAGAAGTAAAAATAACCAAGGCCTTAGTAAGTCTCGAGTCAAACATGGGGAGGCATAGGATCGTTTGAACCTAGAAGCAAGAAAACATGAACTAATACTAACTAATTTTTTTGGTATTTTTTTTATAAAGATGGAGGTGAGAAGGAACATGTTTTAGGAAATTATATAGAAGGGGGTTGAGAAGCAAGATTTGCAAATAATATAGATGAAAGCTAAACTTTTATTACTACTAGAAATAATGTCAATATTACAACTAGAACAGAATATTAGAACTAGAAAAAGAGGAGATGAGATGGAGCATGGTCCGTTGCAGTAGCCACAATGGAGATGAGGTAAGGATGCAACAGAGGCAAAGGGTGAAGGGGACGGTAACCAGAGATTGCAGCAGAGTATGGACATGAAGAAGCTTGCTAAAAAAGGGTGGTGAGATGGCAGACTAATTAAGAGGGCTAAGGAGAAGATGGTGAGATGTAGGAATCAAAGTAGGGGAGACGGATAGGCTCCTATTTATAGAGTTTCCTAGGTTTTTGATGGAGGGCTAGGATTTAATGGTAGGATGATGGAGGGTGGAGATTAAAGGAGGTCTAGGATGAAGGTTGTTGCAAAAGCCTTATAGGATTGCCCTCACTTGTCTTGAGTTTTTGGTCTTATTTTGTTCCTAATTTCAAATTACACATAAAAGCAACATTGTAGCCCTTGAAATGAATTTTCCAATGCAACTTGAATCACTCAATTTGACTTAAAATGCAAAAGTTATGGCTAAAATACTAGACATGTGTCAAGCTATTAAGAATTTTGAGATTAGGAATAGGATTAGGTTTTAGGATAGGGCTCTAGGTAGGTAATTTAAGACCCTAGGATGTAGATCTAGTGGTGGATAAATTATGGTGTAATTTGGCCATCCAAAATAGTATTTATTTGAGGATAAAAGGGATAGCCAAATAAGATTTGTTGCGTTAGGATATTGGAATATGTTGGGTTTAACTAATGGGTTTATAAAATCAATTAGGCTAGCCACTAAATTGGTTGATTTATTAGGTTCATGGCTAACCACCTAAGGTGGGAAATTAGGCTAGGTAATTGGATCTTGGGTTAGGGAAAATTGGGTCTCTAAATGGGCTAACCTAATTGCTAAATAGGCCCAATTAGATAAAATAGGCTCATTCTCTTTGCACAAGTGAGTTCAAACATGAAAGTCTAGTCTCCAAGGCTCAAAATTGCTCCAAACCTGGTACTTTTACATAGTATAATAAAGAAATTAAGGTATCAGATATAAGTTCAGAAAAGTTACAGAAAAATCCAAAATTATTTAATACTTACAAAATGTACCTAAATGACCAAACTAACCTAACTAAATGCATTCTACCCTAATCACCCCTCAGACTAGCTTTAGTTAGGCAAAATATATATAGAAAGATCAGCTGTCTACATGCCACACACAAGAAGGGCATTATAAATGCCAGTTTATCATCGTTCTTATGACCTAAAACAAATCTAGCTCTTAGGCTTTTAACTCCACAAATAGGTTTTTGGGTTGTATTTAGGCATAACCTAGGATTAGGCATGCATTGCATTCTTTTTTTATTTTTAACATATTTACTTGAGTGTTAAGGTTAAGAAGATGCTCAAACCATTAAAACCCTTGCACTCAAGAAGGAAGAAAGTAAAGAAGAAGTCTAGATCAGCTGAACCCTAGCTGGATCCAGCTCATCTCAACTGGATATTAGCTTACATTAGTTAAGTTTAGCTCCTTCCAGCTCCATTCAGCTCATCTTAGATAGATGGTAGCTTAGGGTAGATCATCTTAGCTCAACCCACCTCAACTCAGCTCAGAGCTAGCGCAACTTAGTTGAGTTTAGCTTATCCTAGCTCCAGTCAATTCATTGGGAGCTCTAGCTTGCTCCGTTTAGTTGATGGGAGTCCATTCCAACTCTAGCTCATTCCAAGTCCAGCTTTACCCAGCTCCACTTAGCTCACAACAGCTACACTCCTCCAGCTTAGCTACTACTTGCCTACTTAGTAGCTAAGCTAGCTCGAGAGTTCTCATCAGAGGCAATTCCAGCTCAACCTAGCTTCAGATAGGTTGAAACCAGCTCAACTTAGCTCAGCTACTAAAGCCTAGCTACCAGCATATGAACTAGCTAGCTAAGCTAAGTAGTTGAGCTCCTAATGAAGACCTCCTCAGCAGATTCAGCTCTAGTTAGCTCTCCCTTATCTCCTCTTCTCAAAACCCTAATTCCTCCACTACTATTCTACTAGTTAAGATAGCTTAGCTAGCTTAGCTAAGTTCAAAACTAGCTCCACCTCCATGGCCATCCACCAACTACCTAAACCCTAACCTAACTCCACCCTAACTCTACTCCAAGTCCACCACCTAAACTAACCACCTACCTCCACCTATAGTTGGTGCCACCATCCCTACATCTCTTCACCTCACCACCTCCAAAAGCCACCACAAAAGGTGGCGCCAACTTTCCCTCCAAAACCCCCTCATATAACCACCATCCATTTCCCTTAGAACCCAACTCCACCATCCACCAAACCCCCTTCTAGAAGCCCTCCTTTGGCACCAACTTTAATACTCCCTTCCACCACCTTAACTACCCTTAACCACCACCTAAGTTGGCACCAAAACCACCTATCCACACCGCTTCAAAATGGTGCCAACTCTACCTCCAATCAGCACCATCCAAACACCACTATAACCCACCTCCTCCATCCACATGTTGGCGCCAAAGACAAGCCCTTTAACCATACCTAAATTGGCACCAACTCAACCCAAACCCACAATCCTACACCCTTTCATGTGGCACCAATTAACCTAAACCCTCCACCATATAACCACCACCTAAAGATCTAATCCTAATCCTCCATCCATCTCCACACCAACCCATAACCCTTAACCTACATAGAGTTGGCGCCAACTCTATTAACCCAACCATAGCAACCACTCAACACACCCCTACATATGGCACCAACCTATCCTAACCCTCCATCCATAGGGGTTGTATGGTGTGTTGTAGGGTTAAGATGGATGCTTAGGAGGGTGGTTAATGGATGGAGGGTTAGGATAGGTTGGCACCATATGTAGGGGTGTGTTGAGTGGTGGCTATGGTTGGGTTAATAGAGTTGGCGCCAACTCTATTAACCCAACCATAGCCACCACTCAACACACCCCTACATATGGCACCAACCTATCCTAACCCTCCATCCATTAACCACCCTCCTAAGCATCCATCTTAACCCTACAACACACCATACAACCCCTTAACCCTAGTCTCCACCTAGGGTTAGCACCAACTACTAAGAAGCTCTTCATGTTGGTGCCATTAACCTTAGCCCTATGATCCCATAACCACCCCCTATAAGCCATCCTAGCCATCC
This sequence comes from Thalassia testudinum, assembly GCA_037157565.1. Taxonomy (NCBI): domain Eukaryota; kingdom Viridiplantae; phylum Streptophyta; class Magnoliopsida; order Alismatales; family Hydrocharitaceae; genus Thalassia; species Thalassia testudinum. The sequence continues at coordinate 29,776,048 of JAZHRO010000061.1, read as the reverse complement.
ATCCTTTAACCATACCTACACCCCTACCCATCCTATAAAAAAGACCACTAACTACCCACTTCAAATCACCCTTGGTTACATTATTCTACCCATACTCCACCCATATCCAACGTACAAGGAGAGAAGGAGAGAAGGGAGTAGATCAAGGAGAAACCTAATCTCCTTGGTTGCATCAACTTCTTCTTCCTTGTGTGACCACTAAACCAAGGAGGAAGGCCAGGCAAGGAGGACATCCAGAGGAGGAGATCCTGAAGGTGGTCCATGCCACCTTAGGGAGAAGTTCTTGGAGTGGAGATCTTCCACACCAAGGAGGAGGAGGCACACCCACCTAGGGCTTGCCAAGAAGAAGAGGAGAGGCAGGCTCGAGGAGCAAGTTTCTTCAACCCAGGGGCAACTTGAGTTGGAGTGGAAACTCTACGACATCATCACATCTTCTTCATAAGCATTCTTCTACATTTTCTTTCTATTTTGCATAGTAGTTAGTGTTTGATTTTGGTTGGAGATTACAAGTGGGAATTCCATTCATTTGTGAGTTCTCCAACCCCATTGTAAAACATTTTTTAAATTAAGAAGCATTCCTCTACTATCTTTTTAAACAGCTTGTGTTACTCTTTTGTTGTGTTTTGTTTTATCCATTATTCCAAGCATCTCTTGCTTGGAGTGAGTTGGAAAAAACAAGACACCTGTTGCTTTGTTTTCTTGTAATTCAAATTCTCATCTCTCTCCATATTGTTTTGCCCGTTTTCAAAAACCCTAAAAAAATTTACATATTTCAAAACCCAAAAACAAGTTGATTTCCGAGATTCAAGTGAGAAATTTGTTTTAAAGCATTTCTACCTCTCTTGGGACGACTCGAATACTTTCCCAAGTACTAAGAGTTTACAAATTTAAAAGCGATTCAAATTGCGTGTTACAACGACTTAAAAACCCTTTCTACAAATCACGCTTAGTAGCGATCAAGGCACGCCTAAGATCTAAGAAGAAGATGGGCATGCAAGAAGGAAGAAAAAGAAGAAATAACATCTATGGAGAACTAGAAAGGAGAGCACCAAAGGTGCTTCCTAAGGGAAGCTTTTGGTGGCCTTAGACAGCCAAGGGAAGGAGATGTGGTGGTTGGTGTTGAGTTCATAAAATGCGGATTTGATTAGGAAAACATCGTAGTATAGCATGAAATATGACTCAAACAAAACATTTATAACAAGACAATGAGTGTCCTGGTCAATCTCAGGGAGGAGTGATTGCGAAATTGATTTTTATTTCTTTATTCTCTTCTTTTGCTCGCTTAAAATTGGGCATCGATTTCAAGTTTGCGAATGTAAGATTCGCTAGTCGCATTATTAACTCTTACAACGTGTACATGCATCATGAAAATGATAAATGTGAAATTGTGAGTACTTGTTCTCACAATTCTCACTTCTCAATGGCTATTGACAGAAAATGCATCAATTGCTAGATCATTTATATCTTCTGGAACCAACATCTTTTTTATTGTAACAAAATGAAAATGTGAAACATGCAACTTTATTCTTATTTCCTCAAAAATCTTGATGTCATTACAATGGCTATAGATGAATGCTTGTACATTGAAATTGAAATCTACTAAACTATCAGAAAAGAAATTCACTCATGGATATCGGACATATTATGCATGCATTCTAGTAGGGAGATGTTACTATACTACTAGCAGGAAAAATAATGCACAAATTAAACTATGAAGAACACTACACTACTAGAAATCAGGCACCGGAGGTGGTCTCCAATGGCTGTGTGGCTTGAGGTGGTAGAAGGGAAGAGAGGGATGGCCAAGGTGGTGTGGCCGACCTCTTGCTAAAGGTGGCGGAGGAGTGCACTTCCTCTTGGACGTGGAGAGTGGAGGTGGTGAAGGTGCTCATGAATGGGGGTGTATGGAGTCCAAGATGGAGGTGCATGGCCACCCCCTTGGGTCTTTTTATAAACATGGAGGTGGGTCATCTAGAGAATTATAGAATTCTCTACAAGGTCCCCAAGATTGGCTATCCACATCATGGAGAGTTGGTCTCATGAGATCCACTTTCCTAGGGAGTGGTTGTGGACTTTCTTGAAGGCTATTTTTAGTCTTCAAGGTAGACTAAGGTGACGCCACTTGGAGGACCACTCTAGAATACTCTATGTTAGTCACTATGAAATGGGTTTTAGAGTCATTGCGTTGTAGTGTAGATCGAATCAGTGTGAAAAATAGATAAAATTTATACTCGAATGAAATCCGAGGTCGTTCGCTAGGAGCAAGTGGCAAATATGAATCTCAAGATCACAATTCTAAACAAGAATATATCAAATTGAAGCACTAATAAGATGAATATATAAGAGCAAGAATCAATGTAGGAAAAATGTCAGGATAAAAGGGTGATTTGAATCACCAAATTATCCTATTTACAATGATATTCAATAAAGCAGTAGTATCAGATGTCACGCGATAAGTGCACTACACTTTTGTTGAATTTCAGACGTCTGCTCAGCCGATCAGATGGCTTAACTCACTCTTTCTATAGTGCAACAGCACTGCTCTTCTTCTTTCTTTCTATGGTCCTCTTCCTTTCTACTTCTTTCTCTGTGTACAAGTCCTTTTCCTTTTCTTCCTCACACACAAAGGGGAACTCTTCTTCAAATTCAACTAAGTGTTAGCCGTTACACAACAAAGCAAAACCCCCTTAACCCCATACTTTCTCTTTCCTTCCTTCTCCTCTTCCTCTCTCAAGGATAACTGGGTAGTCAGGTATTAGGTAGGAGCGCACCTGGGACCAGGGCTACCGGCGTGGGTGGTAGCCGAGGTGTGTGTAGGTGTAGGCGAGTAAATGGGCCAGACCAGGCCTACGTGGTCGTGCCACGAGTGAGGCATGAGCAGGTAAGCGTGGGACCCCACCACTTGTGTCTTGAGGCAAAGAGCCCTCGACATAATTGCAATTTATGTGTTGTTGTGCCTTCATTGGTTTCCGAGGTGGCACTAAAGATAGTGCCTCTTCTTCGTGTGCATCTGCGGCTGGATTGCCCTTCCAATCAAGGCAGCTGCTGAGGATATGGCTTCCAATTGAGGCCTTAGTTCGCAATCTGGGAGGTATCCGCGACACCTGGAGCACTTTCCTGGAGGAGTAGGGCCTAAAGAAAGCTTCTAGCAGGATTGAAGTTCGCTGTTAATGGCAGGCTTGACCTGGTACCTAAAACTCAAGAAAAAGGCCTTATGGCCACGTCAAATGGTTTAGTAGGATCGCCGTGAGATGACAAACATGGTGGTGGGTGTAGCATGGCGTGTGTATGTGTGTGGAGGTCATATGACCTCGGTGAGTTGGTGCGGAAGTGTGTGAGTCAGGGGAGGTGTTAGAGAGGCCAATCCTCTCAATTACTTGAGGGGTTTTGGTCTCTGGGTCGAGGCGATGGTGAGGAGCGTATCGGTGAGGAGGATGGAGGTGAGTAGCATATGGAACTCCTTGTCGGAGGAGTGGCCGGAGATGGAGAAGATGGGGGTGTTCGCGTTGTCGAGGGGTCGAAACAGTGATACGAAGAGGGGAATCTAACCTAAAAGCGAAGAGGAACTAATCTAACCTAAGATAATCAGACGAAAGGGGAGGATTTTCCTTACCAGGGGTACATCGGATCTGGAAAAGACGAAGGCTCTGGTCGGTGGGAAATGATGACGAAGATGATGGAGAGGCTCCTGCTAGTACGACCAGGAGAGTGGAAGAGCGAGAGGGATGTGGCTCCATCGTCGGAATTGTGAACGGAGGAAAAGAGGAGTTGGGGGAGGTCACCGGACGTCGAGGAGTGCTTCTACCAGATGAGGAGAGATGAATTCAAGGGGAATCCGGCCAAATTCGAGCGTGGAGAGGATGGGAAGGCCCTAGGGATCTTTATATACGCATCAAAGTGTCGATTGAAGCTTGGAATCCAAGCTTTCAAGCTTGGAAGGTTCGTCAGAATAGGAAACCCACTCCTTTGAAGGATTTGCATGATACATTGGGTGATTTTTGGGACTTTGGATCTGGCTAAAAAGGAAGCTAATTTCTTGATGAATTCCCCTTTTAAATCTAAGAAGGATTCGTCAATAAATCAAAGAGATCTTGCCAAATGAAGCTCGCTGGAGTTGTAGGATTAGGATTCTAGGGTGGCAGGGACCTGTTTGAAGAAGAAGATGATAAAGTTGGGGGGTTTTGTGTAAGGAATTTGAAAGTTAGGGGCATGTGTGTGAGAGAAAAGACTTAGACATGATCAAATTGCAAACTAGGTTAAGATGATATCATATTGGGCCCAAATTTTGATAGAAATCTAATTTTGACCTAAGGAATCCAATGGTGAAGTTGGATTTTGGTTTTTACCTTATTTGATTGGATAATTTATGCAAAAACCCAAATTAGGGTAATTGTCTGTCTGAGACTTTCTTTTAGGTCAAGACAGGTTCCATTGGTCAAATAAAGCATACCAAATCCTAGATAATATTTTTATATGAATTTTAAAGGGTTTAGGTGAATTTTATCCTGACCAGAACCTCAGTGAATCAAGAGGGTCTGTTTTTAGGGTTTCAAAAGTCATTTAATTCTCGAAACACGAGAAAATCCATTTCTATCTGCACGGACCTATTTGTTAGACCATTTGACCTCTAATTAATCCTTAAGAAATCTCATGATTATTCTGCAATTGAGATATGCTGCTAAAACTATAGTTTTACCAATATTTTACAGTCTTTCTCTCAGAATGATTATGCAATGAATTATGGTCCTTTGGCTATTATGTAGGAGCATTTAATGATGGAATATGACTAAATAAAGCTAGATATGGCTGATGATGACGTTATCATCACTCTAGAGTAGATGACTAAGTGGTGGTGATGCATGTGTGTGTGGTCGTCAAGTGGACCACTTGGCCCACTTCTAATTAGGTCTAGGTTGGTCTAAATGGTAGGTCTAGTTAGGTTTCTAAAAATAGGTTCATACAACCTATGGCTAAAGTGATTGATCCAATTAAACTTAACCAAGTTTAATTGGGTCAATGTGTGTATAATTGGGAGAGAGAGTTCCCGATTGATTATGCTTGAGTCAATTGGGCTCTCACTAAGTCCAATTAAACTTGTGTTGGTTGAGATTTGAGCTCAATTGGACTCTATGTGTCCAATTGACTAAGTAGAGTGTAATTGAATTAGATCCAAGTCAATTGGGTCTAGTGAGAACCTAATTAGGTTCCTAGGAGAGTCTTAGGGTAGTGTACTAGGCTTAGGGCACCTTAAATTAGATTTCCTAGGGTGTAGGATTGGGTTTATAGGTCTTAGGAATCAAAATCTAGGCTTGATTTTGAAAACAACAATAGGAGAAGGGTTCCAGACGTCTGATCTTAGGATCAAACGACTTATACTTCAAAATTAGAAGTCTAAGTCTTTATTCTGGATGTCCAATACTGAATTAGTATGGAGTTTAGATTATGTCTTGGGTTTCTGCAGAAATTAGACGTCTGACACATTGTCTGGATGTCCAGAGGTAGTCTAGAATGTGGGTTTTGATGTGTTCTAAGCTAAGGTGACCTAATACAAGGGTGGCTAAGGTTTAGGAAGGTGTTTAAGCCTATCCTAAGGCTAGGGATAAGTGTAGCAATGTCATATGTTCTTCATAATTTAATCTAAGCATTAAAATCCTATAAGTAATTGAATGGTAGATTTCGCTTTTTAGAATGATGTGTTAGAAAAATACATCATCGCAATAAAATTTCATGGTGGAAAAATCCCAGATCAAAAATATTTATCAGTAAAACTAACCATGAAAAGTCAGATCATATCCATAGGGAGGAACAACTGCAATAAATTCATGAATACATTCCCATTATATTTGCCCAATCATGTGTGGGATCCATATCCAATTCTGATGCGAAATGAGGTGAAAAGAAGAAGACACAATAACTCAAGAATGTAGGGTTATGTATGCAATTTTACCTCCATAAAATAATCATTAATGGCATGCAGTGTAATTAGACTTCAAGACGTTAGGCTTTCTCCTCTAAGCCATGTAAGTTCTTGATGATATGTCATGCATTTATATAAAAACCTAAGTCAATGTATAATGATGTGAGTGCATGAGAGGAATAGGGGAACTTGTAAGGGCATGCATGCAAAGTCACTCAAATATTTTATTAATCAAGAATATGGGAATGGTGTTCCGCAATGGCATTTTTCTTAAATAATAATAAAACCCAAAACACCCATTGTGCATGCGCAAAGAAGAGGCTATGGTCGGGTGTGCGGAGATTAGTGGAGGTTGGCAGCGATGAGGCCATTTCGGTGATGGTAGTTGCACTGCGAACAATGGCCGAAGCTCACCAGTCGGAAAGGACGAAGCCACCGATGGTGAGGCTTTCTGACCTACGAGATGGCGACCGTTTGGTGCGATCGAAGGCATGGTTGTGTTCGTTGAGTTGAGGCTAGTGCGTTGGCGTCAATGGCGTGAAGAATCTCAGCTTGAGGTGGCGACTATGTTTTGATGGCTTTGGGTTCACTTCTACACCAGAGAAGAAGAAGAAGAAGAGGATGAGGTTGGGCCATGCGCAGCTAGTGGTGGCACCTATGCACACATGCTGGCAATGGTGGCCCCATAATGAGGGTGCACGGAGGAGGTGGTGTCAGTGCTACGCGTGAGGTGCTATGCATCGATGCACGCAAGGGCCAGCTACATGTGGTGAGGCACTGGTGGGTGCAGGTGGCTGTGAGCACACGAGGACGAAGGAGAGGTGGTCGTGCACAAGGCTAGTGGCCACGTGAGGGGGGTGTGGCTACATGCGCGAGATGGTCAGCTACGCGTACATGATGGCAGTGGGTGCGCGGAGGTGCCCGACCGCGTGGCTGTTCAGAGGTGGAGGTAGCACCTCTATTACGGGCATGCGAAGGTGGCTGAGCGTCAAGGAAGAGATTGGTGCTGATCTCTGGACTTTTGAGAAAGATCCCAGGCATCTTAACGAAAGGGAGAGAGGGAGCCTATTTGTGTTGTTGGCGGACGCAACAGAGGATGATATGATTGTGGTGGTGATTCATCGTCGCAGTTGTGAACAAGGCATGGCGATGAGTGTCAAGGCAGAGTCGTCGCTGTTGCGGGTGTCAATGTTCTCACCACCGACTGCAATATTGGAATTGGTGAGGACGTAGGTGAGAAGCGGTGGTGGTGGTGGCTCATGATAGCGGATGTTGAGGAGCATGCTATCACCACGCTCGTCGAGAAGAAGCATGGTCGCGGTCGAGGTGTCGAGGCAGAGGCTCGCGGTGGTGTTTGTTGCACGGTGGAGGTTCTGTGCGTGGGAAGGGGACTCTCCCACCATGGAGGAAGATCATCTTTGTTCCTGAGAGAGAGAGAGATTTTTGCGAGGACAACAGAGGTTTCTTTCCTTTCTTTCTTTCTTTTCCTCTTGTGCGTGGCTTTCAAAAGCCCCATGGGGAAGGTTCTAACTGGGAAAGAGTCATCTCCTTCCCAAGATGGGAATGAAAGGGATCTTTCCTTTCTTACATGTGACAAACTAAATCTCTAAAAATGGCATTCCAAATTGAGGCATGATTCCATCCAGATTGACCCTTCCATAATGACCCGAATCTAATTGATTAAGATGTAAAAATTGATATAATGCATGGAATGATAATTCTGTAGCTTTATTAATTTTATCCATGCAATGCATGATTCGGATTACACTTTCATTCCAATAATGAGGTACTTAGGCTCTAATTTAGTCCATTAACATGGACTTATCAATAATGTAGCATGCCTCTCCCCTACATTATGTCTTCAGCTTGAGTGCAGATTTATTTCATGGCTTTTGCTCTAGCCTTGCTGCAGCTCTGGTCTCTATCCTGTTTCAAATTTAGCTTCAAGCATCTCCTGAGCTTATTATTACTTGCAAATGGAGTAATACACTAATCAATAGATTATTTTGGCATTATTTCACAAATATCTAAATAAAGCAGGAAAGATGCAAGGTATGCTACTAATGCATGAATTATGCCACAATTATGCTAAGTTCTAACTTAATTCAAGTCATTTAAGTCCTATGGTTACTGCACGATCAGCCAGCCACCAAAGTATGGTGGATGACCTTAGAGGGTGGAAGGAGAGGGCTTGAAGGTGGCGCACAATGGTGGATGGAGGAGGAGGAAGAAGAAAATCAAGTGGCTGGCTATAGGAGGGCTTATAAAGAGGAGGCGAAGGGATAAAGTTCTAGCCAAAGGGAAGGGATAAGGTGGTTCGTGTTGCAACTTTTTGGTGGGTTTCGTAGGGTTTTGCGTGGACTTGTTTTGGGTGGTTTTAGAAGTAGGTTTTGTAGGTTGAAGTTGTAGGATTAGGTTCTAATTAGGTTGGCTAACCCTAAGGCCTAATAGGTTGAGTCTACTTAGGTTGTTTCAATCCAAATTAGGTGTTTGTATGTCTAATTGGGTTAGGGTAATCCTAATAGGTTAAGGCTAGGTCTCAATTAGGTCATAGGTGGGTCTAATCAGGTTCTAATGAACCTAATTAAACTTTCATGGGTTGAGATGTGTTCAATTAGGCTCTGGGTGAACCTAATTAAGATTAGGTGCCCCAATCAAGTGGTGGTGCACCCAATTAGATTAGGGTCAAGTCTAATTAGACTCAGTGAGTCTAATTAAACATGGTATGGCTAGGATTGATCAAATTGGGTTCCATGTGAACCTAATTGGAATTGGGTCCACCCAATCAGGTAGTAATGCACCTAATTGGATGTGGATGAGTCTATTGGGTTTAGGTTGGGTCTGATTAGGGTCAAGTGAGCCTAACCAAACCTAGGGTTAGTTTAATCAGGTCCCAATGGACCCAATTAACTACTGGCTAACCCAATTGACTTTTATGACTTTTCTACTACTAATGTATAACCATATGTTAGAGTCCCTGAAGGGGGAAGTGATTTCTAACTCAAGCCCAATGTGATTAGCCTAATTTAGAATCTTTTCCATGGGAATTCTAATGAAGACCCCTTCCAACACCTTGATTATTGTTCAGCATATAATTCATGTTTTAAAAGTTTATTTAGTTGTAGTATAATGCGAAATGCATCGACAAATAAATTTATAAATTCTAGTGAGTACCGGGTTGTTCGTAGGGAGGCAATCTCAATTTTTGCAGAAGCTTTTCAATAGAACTTGCCCTAGACAGATATTTATATATGTATATATGTATAAGAATAAGATATATGCATTCAAAAGATCAAAATCTTATTGCAATTAAATAGAGTTTTCACAATAAAGAATGCTACTAGAAACAAATAGATAGATAGAGAGATAAAGATAGAGAGAGGATAGAAAGTGGCAGAGAGATGACACCGCTTGTAAGATGCTTGCGAGAGGTGCGGCTGCACTTCAGATCCAGAGCATCAGGATGAAGGTCGGAGCAGAGTTGCAGAGGGACGGAGAGTTGCAGAGAAGGTGGAAGAGTTGTATCTAGAGTTGATGGGAGAGAGATATGATTCAATTGGGGGCCCTAGGCCTTCTTTTATAGCTTCCATGGAGGAAAAAAGGGTATTTAACCTTTAATCTCATGTAACAACTCCTATTTGATCAGATTCGTTGATCGGGAGATCAACGGATAAGATCTGGCCTCAAAACACCTTCAAATTTGCTTCCTTTGCACAGATCGCTTCTTTCGCTGACATGTGGCGTGCCCACGTCCCTTGGATCACAATCTGATGGCCCCACTTCCACCTCGTGCCCGCCCAACGCCGCTTCAATTTCCTTGCGTGCCTACGCGAATTCAAATCGTGCCCAAGATTAGGTGGCACATGCGCACGTGCAACTTTCCAATTTCGCAAAACACGTGAGATCACACGTTCGGCCGCAACGTGCTCCGATCGCGACATGTGGTCTCGCCTCCGCCCTCCTATGGTGTAATTGTACTCGTGGCTTACGTCGCTTCAATTTCGCATAAGGCACAACTCAAATGTGCGTCATGCGTTTTCGCGTGAGCACGTGTGCCAATGCGCTGCGTGAACATTCTGTTATATTTCCTTCTTTGTTTCTATTTATACTTATCCGGTTGGACGGGCGACGTGGCATGCTCATGGCCATTGGATGAAGATCCAACGGCCCATAGCATGCGGTGTGGCCTTCCTAGATGGGGCGGTGGTGAGGGAGCGGCTGTGATGGCGCCACATGGTGCCATCATGGCCGACCATCTTCTTTTCCTTGTATCTGGTGATGTAGACCTCCGATCAAGTTGATTTTTGTGCCGTTAAACTGCGATTGTCGATCCATATTCATTCGTGCAGTTAGATTCTTCATCTGAGGATCGTATTTTTGTCCTTTGGCTTTATGATCTCCGTTCTTTTATGGACTGCGTAAGGTGCCTTGGTTGTCAGATCGAGACAATTATGGAAGTGTTGGACTCCCGTCATCATTCTGATCAAATCTATCTGGTATGATCTGACATCCATGGCTTTGAATCATCTGTGACTAAAATCGAGATGATTTTAGGTCATAAAATGACAATATTATCTATATGACTAATAAACTAGCTATTGTACAAATTACGATGCTTATGAATGCATTATTCCTATGTTATGCTAGAATCTATCTTAATTCAGGTGATTTACGTGGCATGATTGCTGTGTAATCACACCCCCATGCCTAAATCTTACTAGTCCTTAGCAAATGCATGAGTAAATGCAAAGTGGCCCTACATGAGTAATTTTTATCAAGAGTTTGATTAGAGGTTTATGTCTTTTGTTTTCATCCGAAGCTTTAGTAATCCAGATAATCGTGATTGTGTTTTGTTGTAGCCTATGCAACGAATCCAAGTGAAAGCCAATCCTCATCTAAAGCTCGTACTTGACCCTTAGTAAAAATATATTAGGAAAGGAAAACTACTTCCCTCAGGGTTATAAAGTAACCTGTATATTTGGCCCTGGCTTTTGGCTTAGGTAGAAGATTTCTGAGTCAAGTAGATTTGTATAATGTGGCTCACACTCATCTGGTGCTACATGTAGGCTAGTACTTTAGAACCTAGGTTTCCAGATTATGAAATAATTCAACTAAGAGAGAGGCGAGAAACTGTGCTCTCTTTAGTTCCTTTGTGCTCATTCTCTCTCTTTCTTTCTCTTTCTCTTCCTTTTTCTTTTTCTTATCTTTTCTTTTCGTTCTTTTTGAGCTCACAATCTCACCAGATTTATCAATATATTTGGTGGTCTCTCCTAGCATTAACACTTTGATTAGGTTCTGATAACTCTAAGACTAAGTCAAAATTCCTCAGCTCGTAGTCAGGCGACCAGAAATATAGAAAGTAGGTCAAAGCTGTATTTGGTGGATCATGAGGGTGGTAGGTGTTGTTGCCTCATTATACTTGAAATAAATTATAACTCATAAACTCTATTTTTTTTCTTTTGCTAAAATTTTTTTCTATGTATATATATATTTTTTCTTTTTCTTCTTTTTTTTTCTTTTTTCTTTTTTTTCGCATCCAAATATCTACTAACTCAACGTAGCGTACGAACTTTATTTACGAGGCATTATTCGGGATGGTGGGTGTTCAAGAGGATATTGGGTGGCTTATTTGGTGGAAGTGCCTATTCTTGACACTCGGAAGGGAATGGATAGGACAATATATTTCTGACCTTGACATTAATACCCTCCTTCAGCCGAGGATTCCGTAAGGGATGGTCGTGACCATCCACCTTAGTCCTAGTTTTATCAGGACCCACTTTCTGCATATTTGCCTTATTTGGTGGCTCTCAAAATATTCACACTAAGAATTTGTACGCAGAAACTGAGAGCGAAAACTATGCCTAACTTCGAGTATCATTATCTCATTATCCAGAGTTTAAGATTTCCCATACTAGGCTTAGAGCACCAATAGACTTTCTACTCTCACCTCACACTTGTTTGATGGATCTGTTAGAAAATAGTTTGCCTGACTCCCTAATTACTATCCAAGGATTTAGAAGAAGAAGCATTGCTTTTTCTCGACAAACTAAAGATGTTTTTCGGTCTTCAGAGAAGATCCATTGCAAATTCTATGTGTAAGTGTGAAATTGTACTGAATTCTAAACTCAGGAATGAACTTAAGAATAAATCCCTAATAAAGCCTTAATAAAAATTCTTTATGCCTAAATGCTTTTTTTTTTGACATAAAAATAAGGCATGCAATGTCCACCCCCCTATGCCTATTCATTACAATGTCCTCATTGAAATGTATGCATGAAAATCAAAATATAATAAGCAAGAGGAGGGGATATCACCAACTATGCTTGTTAATTCATGTCAGTATGGATGCAGAGTTATCTATAATGAATACTGGGTTGCCTACTAGCCAGCGCTAAGTTTAACATCATTTGCTGGACTTAAACCCAAAAATATGTAGTTCAAATAAATGGGTTGAGTCAAGATTAAAATGAAGATGTGATCATGTAATGCAAGGATCAGTGATCCATAAATGCAGATCAGCTGATGGTGAATACCAAGCCCAAAAGGTTGGAAAAATAAAGTAAATAGGCTTGAAACTAATTGTTGCCAGATGCTACAAAAGAGAGAAACATTATTGCGGGTGCCAGAGTGGAAAGTAGATAGTGGCAACCCTAAAAAGTGATGCATGAGGACGGTAGAAGAGGTGGATACAGGGTGGTTCGTGGGGAACAAATCATATGGGTCTTGAAAGTGATGGGAAATGAAAGGAGGAACTTGAGTGGTGTAGTCTGAAATGGTATAGGAAACCACTTCGAAAGTCAAGTTAGGTATGGATGGATGTCTAGTAGGTGAGTGAAATAAGGTCCAGTCGTGCATCTCACTAGTTCCGGACTTATCAGAATCCTCAATTTTATCCCTGGGGTGATCAAAAATCTTATTTGAGTCACCCAAATCATGATGCAAGTCTTCAAATGTAATGGATGGAAATTCATTATTCCTTAGAATCACAACCCTAGGGGGAGTAAGGTCGGGGTTTAGATTAGTCAATACCTCAAATCCTTTTTATTCTGTGGACTTTTGAATTTGATCCCAATTGTTTTTCTCTTGGACTATATCTTCTGAGGGAATGTCTTCTTATTTCTCATCAATCAAATCAAACTCCTCAAGATTCCATGATTCAGCTAAATTCTTTGCTTCCTCAGATAGATCGTCATAAGTCATCTCTAATAATTCTACAATATCCTGAACATCTTTTTCATAAGGGGATTGTCTATTTTGTTCAATCTCAAGATGTTGAGGATAAGAGTCAGATTTTTCTTCAAAACTCTGGTGGATGGGAAGAGAAGGGTGCGAATTAGCTGAGACAGAAGTGACAGCAGATTCGACTTCTATATGGGATATCTTCGAATGATTAGTATCGTCAAATCCAGATATCAAATTGTTTAAGCACATCTGGTCATGGTAATCCTCATACAAGAATAGACCAGAGCCATCTAACCGTGCTTGGCTGGGAGTGTCACTATTCCTAATCTTTCTATGTTCTTGATCTTGCTCTGATTTTCCCAAATCATCCATGTAGTCCAATTGTGTGTCTTTAAACATGAAAGACTCATACTCCAGCTCACCATGGATTGGCTCCTCAAAATAGAATGGTTGCAATTCAAGGCCTACATTAAGATATAATTCCTCAAGTGAGCCTTCCTCCTCAAAGTTAGTTTTTTAGATATCAAAGAGGGTATGTTTTGCATAATCACGAGGCTGGTGGGTGGGCTCAGCATATGTAGAGGTTGGGATTGGATAAGATGTCATACTTAAGGTTGTATCCTCAACCTTGAGTGGTTTACCACCAACTTGTGGCATACTCGGACCAGGTTTATCATCTTTTGCTTTCCGGATTCTATCGAGCTGTTTTGTTAGATTATCTATATTTCTTTTATAAGCTTCGCTCATCCCCTGGACTACTTAGAGTAATTGGGTGATCTAAGGATCATCACCATGGTCATGGATTTGATCAGGTTGAGGATAATAATTTCCAGGATTTATTTCCTTAGTTGAATCAGAATATCTATAATTTGAATAACTATGGTAAGAATCATATCCTTGGTTTGGTGTTGTAGGGTTATCCTAATGAGAAGGTAAAGTTGTTTAGGTGGAATTGGGATAATTTGTAAAGTGATTTTGAGGATAGGATTGATATTCTACGTATTGGGATTCTGAGGCATATCCCTGATCTAGGGAGAGATGAGTTTGGCTGAACCGGTCAAGATAGTTGGTCATGCCAATTAGGTGCTGGTCCTACATGGAGAGTGTCTTTTGAGGTTGTAGAGATCCTTGATATCCAGCGATTTGTGTGGGATTCGAGGTAGGCTTAGCTATACCTGGGGAATATGAGGTGTAGGCAATGGAATCATGTCTCGGGTGTTGAGGAGAGTTCTCCCATCCTAAAGAAGTTGAAGTAAGGGAAGGGTTGGGATAGGAAGAATAGTGTAAGGCATAAGAGTATGGGTCCATGGTCTCCTCCTCAATCAGTTCTTCCTCATGGCAATTAGTCATTGGAATGTGTTCAAAAAAATTAGGTTTTCTCCTTTGTTTACTCTCTAAAGGTGGTACTGTTATGACCCAATCTTAGATCCCTACCGGACCTGAGATCGACTCGCCTGGACTAATCCCAAGACCCAGTCGTCCAATGAGAAATAACCAAAAGCAGAAAATATTCCACAACCACACATGCAATGTAACTAGGCAATAAATAAGTAGACAGTAAAGGAAACATAATGAAATGTCTCACAATATTACATGCCATCACAACTACAACAGCGAAAAGTAAAGCGAAAATGTAACAGAAATAGTAATACATGCTAGAGTACTCACTACAACAGAAGCTCGGAAATAAAAGAAAGGGAACAACAGCTAAGGCTGGGCTCGACTGGAACCAGCTCCCTCTGCAGCCAGTGGTGTTGGCTGCTCAACTCCCTGACTTGAATAAGGTTATAAAATCCGTAGTCAGCTAACGCTAGGTAGAGTGGTGGTTAAGTCATTTATATGCAATTAATATAAGACAAGCAACTAATTAATTATTCAATTCTATTTAGCTCAACTAAGTAGTTCTGATTTATTTATTCTCTCAAGAATCCGGTCATTTCTTGATCTTGATTGTCCCTCAAGGAAACGATCTTGATTGCAATCTTTCCCATGATGTAGGATGTACATGTAGTGCTCTCTTGGCCGGGAGAGCCCCTCGTGGTAGTCCTACACCCAGTCAACCACCCGAGGTCACGGTTGCGACGTAGTGGTGACTATGGCATGCACGATAAGTGCACGGGTAGCTACCCCGCACTAGCATGCGGTCAGTCATTTCCCTTAGTGGGTACGCCTAAAAGTATAGCACAGGGCCTTGCTCTCTCAGAACAGGGGTCTCGCCCCTCCACAGTCTGTGTACCCTTGTCTGACTATCCTGGTTTGCCCAGTGGGCCTAACAAGAGTCGGTGTAGGGTGGCTAATTCTAACCCTGGGCCCCGTGAGGCAGTTAGCTCCCACCCTACACTAAGTAGCTCACCTTGGTACCATGTACGCGAGGCCAAGCAGGAGTCAATGTAGAGTAGCCAAACCCACCCCAGGTCTCAACCCAAGGTGTGGCAAGCTCCCCTCTACTCTAAGTAGCTCACCTCGGTACCACATATGCGAGGCCAAGTAGGAGTCGACGTAGAGTGGCCAAACCCACCTCGGGTCTCAACCCAAAGGATGGTAAGCTCCCCTCTACTCTAAAGGGACAGTTGCTCTCCTTGGTACTGTGTACACAAGGGCTATCTCACTTCCCGTCTACTTACAAGGTTCGTTCCGTATAAAGGAGTTCTTCTCCTAATTTCTCATAGAGTTCATGCTTGTATTCCTTTCATTCCATTTCTCAACATTTAGATCTCACTGTTCACATCTCGGGTTTCATTTTTATAACTAGCAGCTCATGTTTTAATAACTGAGAAAGCATCACATCAAGTAATTAGGACACTTGCTAGCAATTAGGGTTTACATGCATCTCAAAGTAAACAGTGTAGCTCAAGCAATATTCATTTGCTTCTACCCTAGGGTTCATTTCACATCCTAGGGTTCAATCAAGTTATTCTAAACATGCACTTTACTTATTTAAATCTTAATATTAAAGTAAACCACTCTACTGGGAAACACGAGAGGAATGGGGGTTGGAACCACAGGTCTTTTCATCTCCGTGGGCCCTGAACATGCTACAAGCTGGAGACCTATACCAGTGACTAAGTCACATCAAATGAGTTCAAAACAGCATATAATCGACGCTATCATGTAGAGAAACTTGAGCGGAAAAATAATGGTATTTCGTTTACGTAAATCCGACCTCATTTAGGCCCTAAACAGGCTAAAAATGTGCATACTATCTACAATTAGGTTTCTGGGACTAGACCTAGACATCTTAAATGATCTTAGAAACTCACCTTGCTTCTCTACATTGCTGGCGGACGTCTGGAACCCCTTTACAGTTGTCCTGGGTCTTTCCAGACATTTGTTGGTGCGCTCGAACGTCCGATAGGTCTATCAGACGTCTGTGGAGTCGTCCAGATGTTCTAAAGCACCTCGAAGAGCATGCTTGGGCACCTTTCCAAGCCCTGTACTTGCGCATGCATTCGAAATCTTAAAACGACAACACACAGTGCTAACGTACTTCACGTACGTGCATGCATGCGTGTACAGGATGCATACCTCGGCACTCCATGTATTTTCAGACATCCGGCTTTAGCTTTGGACGTTCGTTGCTGCTCCAGACATCTGGTAGATGCTCCAGACGTCTGATATTGGGAAAATCCAGTACCTAGAACTCCTCGTGACAGTCTTCTTCTTGCGAAGTTCCTCCCGCAACGACTGCAGCAGCAACCTCAACAGCTATAGGAGGTTTAGAAGGTCTTCTCCACGAGCTCCTCCTCGTACGCGTCCTTGTCTCCTTCCACACTAGCTCCTTCGAGCTCCCGTGGCTCCTTTGGCCACGGCTCCTCCCCTCGCAACTCCAGGCGCTTGCTGCTGCACCCGCAGTGAGGGCGCTCCTCGCGTGCGAGCTGTCCTGCTCGAGCTCCTCTGGCCATGCACTCTCGAGCTCCCCGAGATCTCTCTTCTCCCCTATGCCCTCGCTCTCCCTCTCTCCCTCTCTCCCTCACTCTCCCTCTCTCCCGCTCCTCCACGCTCCGCCCTTCTCCTTACTCTTCGCGGCTGCAAAGGGATAGGAAAGGGATGGTGGCGCATCAGTAGTAAGGGAAGGAGATGGAGGTGGAGGTGGTGGTGTGAAGGGTGTGGAGATGGAGAGGGTAGTGGGGTTTAAGTAGAGGAATGTTAGGGTTTTGGGGAGGAGAGGGGTGGTGAGTATGTGTGCGTGAGTGAGTGAGTGGGAAGAGAGAGAGGGGAAAAATTACGAAAATTCCCCTGTTAACCTCTCTTGTTCCCACAAGGCCCACACATCCAAACTCAAGGGGTCAAAAATTGCATCTATGCCCCTAACTTTCTGGAAAACCCCGAACGGTCCTCGGAAAGGGTCATTTTAGGTACCAAGTCAGGGTTCAGAGACCTTTTAGCATCCATGTACCAGAAGAAAGTTAATAGATGACAGAGAGAAGACAGATGAGAGAATACCCCACCCTTTCAATACAAGCAATCATATTGGTCCTTAGAGTGTCAACCCTAAGTAGACCTGATCTTGGCTCCCTAAAACACGACTGGGTTAGATCAACCCTTGAATTACTTGGCTGGCCAGAAGGGTGGGACCCCTTAGGACACCCCACACGGTGGGACACCACTAAGGATTAACGCAGTTACTGCACCGACCTTTCTTGTCACTAGTGGGTCCAAGTAGACAAGGCCTTGACCTTAGCCCAATCTAGTTTCAAGTCCCCAAGTCTATTAGTCCTGCCTAGGGCATGTCTACTCAGTTTTAGGCATGGGTTTGATGTGCTTTTGGAATATGATGGGTGTTAGGGGGTGTTTGCCCTTAAGATTGATTTCAGAGATGTGAAGTGCGTAGGCAAAAAGGGTTCACAAGTAATTTTTCTTGATGAAGTAAATTTTAAGATTCAATTGCTTGTGTTAATGTGTTTTAGGGTTCACTTGATTTAATATCTTCAATCAAGGCTCTGATGAGGCACACAAGAGTTTTTGCAAATCCCAGTTTGTTTGATAGATTTCTTTTAAGTATGGAAATGTAGGTGTGCTCTACCCTTAATGTGAAACCCTACACACTGATATTTCTAAATGATTCTTTTAAGTTCAAATTCAGATGAGTGGTGTGACCAAAGTAATGCAATCAATTGGCCTTCTTGCACCACTAACTAGGTACTCAAGAAATATTTTTCAAGAATTTTTAATGCACATTTTCTATTTTTTCTAATTTAAAGTGTATTGGGGTTTTGCAGTCTGTTTTGACCCCCAGTTGGTGATTGGATAATTCGTGCAATCAAATGTGCAAGAAATAATTTTTTCAGATTTTTTTCTAATTTCTTTATTATCTCATAAATTTAATGCCTCAAATTTCAAGTCAATAAGAGTTTTATAAAAATTCTTGTGATATTTTGAACTCTGAAAAATCAGGAACAATAACTGAATTGATAATTGGTCAGTGTGAATTTTTAAAATTTGTTTATAACTCTGATTTGTACGAAATTTGGATATGTTGTCTTGCCTTTAAAATGTACGACTCATAAAAATTTGAGAATTTTTGGACATACGGATCTTCAGGAATTGAATTTTTAACATAAAACTTTATTTTAGGCCAAAAATCAAGAGAGATTTTTTTTTTCAATAAGCAAACAAATTCTAACTAATCCTAGGGTTCAAGAAAATCCTAAATCTAACAAATCTAAACTACAGGTACTTGAGGTTCAAACATGCAATTCTCATTGTCGTGATTCATTCTGATTTCCTTGTTTTCCTGCACATATGAAATCAACGAAAATAGCAAGTTAGAAATCTCAAATTTGCACCAAAGAAAGCTTCAAAAATTTCCGTTGCCTCCCCGACAACGGCGCCAACTTGTTCGACGTGTAATTCACATTTAAAAGTTTATTAAGTTGTAGTATAACATGAAATGCATCGACAAATAAATTTATAAATTCCAATGAGTACCGGATCATTTGTAGGGAGGCAATCTGGATTTTTGCATAAGCTTTTCAATAGAACTTGCTCTAAACAGATATTTATATATGTATATATGTATAAGAATTAGATATATGCATTCAGAAGATCAGAATCTTGTTGCAATTAAATAGAGTTTTCACAATAAAGAATGCTACTAGAAACAAATAGATAGATAGATAGAGAGATAAAGATAGAGAGAGAGAGATAGAAAGTGGTAGAGAGACGACACCGCTTGTAAGATGTTTGTGCGAGGTGCGGCAGCACCTCAGATCCAGAGAGTCGGAATGAAGGTCGGAGCGGAGTTGCAGAGGGACGGAGAGTTGCCAAGAAGGTGGAAGAGTTGTATCTAGAGTTGATGGGAGAGAGATATGCTACAACTGGGGGCCCTAGGCCTTCTTTTATAGCTTCTATGGAGGGAAAAGAGGGTATTTTAACCCTTAATCTCGTGTAACAACTCCTATTTGATCAGATCCGTTGATCAGGAAACACCTTCAAATTCGCCTCCATCGCACAGATCGCTTCTCTAGCCGACACGTGGTGCACCCATGTTCCTTGGATCACGATCTGATGGCCCTACTTGCACCTTGCACCCACCCAACGCTGCTTCAATTCCCCCGCTTGCCTACTTGAATTCAAATCGAGCCCAAGATCTGGTGGCTCATGGCCGTGCGCAACTTTCTGATTTTGAAAAACACATGAGATCAAGCATTCGGTCGCGCTTTGATCGCACCACGTGGTTGCACCTCCACCCTCAGATGGTGCAATTGCACCCGCGATCAACACCGCTTCAATTTCGTGCAAGGTACGACTCGAACACATGTCACGTGCTTCCGTGTGAACGTGTGAGCCAACGAGCTACACGAACATTCTGTTATACTTCCTTGTTTATTTCTATTTATACTTACCCAGTTGGACGGGCGACGTGGTGCGCTCGTAGCCATTGGATGAAGATCCAATGTCCCACAGCATGCGGTGTGGCCTTCCTAGATGGAGCGGTGGTGAGGGAGCAGCTGTGATGGTGCCACGTGGTGCCATCATGGCCGTCCATCTTCTTTTCCTTGTATTTGGTGATGTAGACCTTCGATCGAGTTGATTTTTGCGCCATTGCACTACGATCGTCAATTCAGATTCATCTGTGCAGTTAGATTCTTCATCTGAGGCTCGGATCTTTGTCCTTTGGCTTTATGATCTCCGTTCTTTTATGGACTGCACAAGGTGCCCTGGTTGTCTGATCGAGATGATTTCAGAAGCGTTGGACTCCCGTCATCGTTCTGATCAAATCTGTCCGATCTGATCTGACATCTACGGCTTCGAATCATCTGCAACTAAAATCGAGATGATTTAGGTCATAAAATGACGATATTATCTATATGACTAATAAACTAGCTATTGTACAAATTACGATGCCTATGAATGCATTATTCCTAAGTTATGCTAGAATCTAGCTTAATTCAGGTGATTTAGGTAGCATGATTACTGTGTAATCAAAGATCTTGGCAAACTTGGTGAAATCATCAAACCTAGAAATGTGAGCCTAAATATAGTCTTAATGAAAATGTTTCCTTTCTCCTTAAGGGATAAGGCTACACATTGGTTTAGAACCATAGGGAAGCCTATTACTGCTTCTGAGGAGCTAAGAAGCTCCTTCCTTAAGAAATTCTTCCCTATAGGAAAGACTAATACCCTTAGGAGAGCCATAATCACTTTCACTCAACAACTAAGTGAACAACACCATGAGGCTTGGGAGCGATTTAATGATTTGCTCAAGAAGTGTCCACACCATGATGTTCCTAGGTGGAACCTAGCCCAAATCTTTTACCATGGATTAAATGACACACTTAGAAATTTTGTGGACGCTTCCTACAGAGGTAATTTCTTACGTAAGGATGAAGATCGAGCATTTGAATTATTTGAATCTATAAAAGAGAACTCACTGAATCATGCCTCCATGACCACATTTAGTCAATCTAGACAACCTTGTAGTGGAATGTATGCAATCCAAGCTAATTCAAGATCAGTTAACATGGACATTGATCACCACAAATTTGAGTTTGTAAAAATACATGCATTGTAGTTCAAAATACTTTGAAAGATACTCCTAACCGAACTCATAAAATCAAAATTGAAAACTGGAGTTCGGGTCATCTCACAGGGAGATAACCAGTTATTCACACTTGCTAAAAAAAATATTTTGTTTGTAATTTGTTTTTCTAATTTTTTTTGCATTTTTCCATAAGAGAAGATTAGAGCAAACTTACTACACTAGCAACTATGGAAGCAAATGTAAGGAAATAAAGCTATCAACAACTAAACTAAATGCGAGAGATAAGGAAGTAAATAAAATAAAAATTTATTAATAATAAAAAGGAGTTCTAATACAAAAAAAAAAGACTACAGGAATGCTTGCTACAACTAAAATAACTAATGTAAACAAAAACTAGAACAGTAGTCACAGATGGCCACGAAGGCATAGCTTGGCAAAGAATGAAGGCAAAGCAAAAGCGAAAGTGTACCCGACAGAAAGAGAGGTTGGAGTAGAGTTCCTTGAAGATGTGGGAAAGCCTACGTCCAAGGAAGATGGAGGATTATGGTGGAAGAAGATGGAGGATGGAGATTAAAGAAGTGGTGGACTAATGGAGGAAGAAGAATTTTCTATGGAAGAGGAAGATGTGTCCCCTTAATATGGATGCCATGGTTTTGTTTATATATACCTAAAGGAAGAAGGTGGATGTCCAAGGTGGCTTGGGAGGCAAGGTTTAGGTTTTTGGAAATTAGGTTTAGGATTTATCTAAATAGGAAAGTAGAACCTAATTGCCTTCAATTTTTGAACACTTTATGATTCGAAGTTTAAATTGCACATAAGCATAAAGTTATAGCCCTTGAAATCATCTTTCAAATGCAAATTGAATCACTCAATTTAGATATAAATTGAGAAAGTTATGACCAATATACTGAAGGTGTGTCAGGCTATCCTGAATTTCGTGATTGGGATCTTGATTGGAGAGATTTAAGGGATTTATTTGGAGACCTAATTGGATATAATCAAGGCCACTTATTACTAATTGATTTCAGGAATATTTAAGTCATTTTTTGTGTATAAGAATTAAGTGGCACATGTGAATAATGTCTAGGACTCCATAGGATAGGATAGGATAAGGAGTGAGCTAGTGTCACTAGTGTGTGGGCTTGGTTTTAGGACTAGGTTTAGAACTGATCCAAGGGTTTAGGAAAAGTTTTAGGGAGCTAAGTAGGGATGGTTTAAGGTTGGGATTGGGCATTAGGATTAGGTTTTGGGTGAGGGATAAAATAGGCAGGCTAGGCTAAGGCTAGGGTTTTGGGTTCAATAGGCTAGAAATGATTTTCTTCCTCTTACTTGCAACTTAGGAGCTCTATTTTCCTACTTCTCCTCTTGAGTCTGTGTACTTGATTCCTGCATATAGTAAAGCACAAAATCAGGCTCAAAATTTCCATTTTACCCCTAGCATGCAAATATGCAATATAACCTATACTAATGCAACTAATACTTAAAACTAACAAAACTAAGAATTTTATTATGTAAATTCACTTACTCATCTGAGATAAGAGCAAAGAAATTGGATCGAATGGAAGTTGTGGATAAGAAATTGGATGAGCTCATCAGTCAATCTAAGAATCCTCTAGGGATGTCCCCACAAGCTTATTTTTTGGATAGGGGAACACTGAGTACATCTACACTACCAAAGGCTACCTTGGGAAAGGAGTTTATGAACAAACTTGACTTGGTTCAACCTATAAACCAGCTGAACCTAGAATAGATGCCAATTGTGTTCCAAGGAGGAGCCTTTATCCCCTTTTATCCTAATTACTCTATCCCAACTCCTGGTACGCCCTCTAATTATGAGGACGTATAATTGAACAGGAGATTTCGCTTTTCAGAATGATGTGTCAGAAAAAATACATTGTTGCAGTGATGTAAATCGTGGTGGAAAAATCCCATATCAAAAATATATATCAATGAAAATTAACCACGGTGGATTAGGTCCTATCCACAGGGAGGAACATATGCAATAAATTCACGAATACTTTCCCATTATATTTGCCTAATCAAGTGCGGGATCCGTGCCCAAATCCGATACGAAACGAGCTGAAAAGAAGAAGACACATAATAACTCAAGAAGGCTAGGGTTATGTGCATAATTTTCCCTCAATAAAATAATTCAATAAAGATATGATTAGTGCATGTGTAGTGGCAACTTATGTAATTTTCTTTTGCGTGCAAATCTGAGTTGCAATCTACTGCAATCAGAAGTGATAAACATGGGTTGAATAATTACGAGAAAGAGTAAGTGTGATGATGTAATTTCACATCAGTAAAATAATAATAACAAAAAATTTGAGGGGGTGGCAATGGCATGAAATGTAAATTATAATTCAACCTAAAACAGAGGAAAAATTTCCCTTGTGTGTACGCGAAGAGGAGGTCGCGGTTGGGCATGAGGAGCTCGATGGAGGTTGGCCGCAACGAGAGCTTCATGATGGAGGTTGTGGCATGGACAACAGTAACCGGTGGCAACCACCGGAGAGGAGGAACCCACCGGCGGTGGTAGCGGCTCACTGGCGTGCGTGGGCTACAGGAGATGATGTTGTGGGCGTGGGCGAACTCGATGCGGCGAAGCAAGTCTGGTAGTGTCGTTTGTGTGAAGATTCAAGGCTCATGGAGGTGGCCGCACGGAGGGCGTCAACTGTGGACTTTGGGTTCTTTTGTCACTGTTGGTGGAGAAGAAGAAGAGGAGGAGGTCGGTAGTCGGCTGCTGGCCGCGCGTGAAGAGGCCGGGTGCACGCAAGGTGGTCGGCCGCGATCGGTTTTCTCTATTGGTGAAACTGAGGGAAGAAGATGAATAGTGTGGTGGTTGGTGTGCACGAGGGCGTGTGCGGGTGACGGTGGCCATGCAGTTGGTGCATGATGGAGGAAGGGCGGTGCATGGCCAATGCTGGCCACTGCTGCGGTTGCACCGAGGTGGGGGCGCTAGCGATCGTGCGTAGGGTTGCACCTCTATTGGCCCTAGTGCACGTGGAGGTGGCCAGTGGTCGCACGCTATTGTGGGCGGGCTACCGTACACAAGGGCACGCGTGGCTGTGGTGGTGCACCTAGGTCGCTAATAGTGATGAGGAGATGCAGGTGGAGTGCGGTCGTGGGTTGAAGGAGTTGCACCTATTCTGCTGCTGCAGTGGATGTGCGATGCTGAGGGTGCATGTACGGTTGTGGTGGCACGAGGAAGCATGCGAGAGCACATGCGAAGAGGAGGCTGAGGCACGGTGGCGATCATCGTGGTCAAGGTTGTTGTCAACGAAGAGGAGTGCAGTGTTGCTGGAGGCCGTAGTGGCGATGTGCTCTGTCGCAGTCTCTGGAGAGGATGGAGCATGGTCGAGGGCGATACGCAATGGTGGTCTAGTGACGAGAGGATGTGGAGAGGGGGGCTCTCTTCCTCGTAAGAAGGGAGACGAAGAATCTCTTCCTGCCGTCCTCTTCTTTGTTATATATAAAGAATAAGAGAAAATAAGGAAATCAGAGAGAGAGAGAGATTTTAGTGAGGTCAACAAAGGTTTCTTTCCTTTTCTTCTTTTCTTGTGCATGGCTTTCAAAAGGTCCATAGGGAAGTTTCTAATTGAGAGAGAGTCATCTCCTTCCCAAGATGGGAATTAAAGGGTTCTTTCCTTTCTTACATATGACAAACAAAAACTATGAAAATGGCATTCCAAATTGAGGTATGATTCCATCTCAATTGCCCCTTCCATAATGACCTAAATTTAATTGATTAAGATGTAAAACTTGATGCAATGCATGGAATGATAATTCTGTAGCTTTATTAATTTTATCCATTCAATGCATGATTCAGATTACATTTTCATCCAACAATAAGGTACGTACACTCCAATTTAGTCCACTAACATGGACTTATCAATTACCCTCGTGCCTAAGTTTTGCTAGTCTCGAGCAAAATCATATGGATCAGGCCAGGTCTCTTGGCTAGATTTTCTTATCAAGATGCCTTGTCATGCCGCATCTCTAGAGACTAGACTGAAATACCAACTCTAGGCTTAAAGGTACTTAAGTACTAGCCAAGATACAAACCTGACTAGCCTCAGCCTTGGGTCTACCATGAAGGTTTTTAAGGCCCGCAAAAACTGCCCAGAGATTCATTGACCCCAGCAGTTAAAGCACTCGTGCATATGTGCAACAAGTCTAGGTTCAATTTACTAGTGCATTTTTTGTAAGAGATAGAGATTTTTTTTAGAGTTTTCTCTCTTTTCTTTCTAAATTCCCCTAAATCCAACATCGGATTGGCCTTAAACACGATCTGTATCGAATTCCTTGTCCCTACCTTCAATCCTCATAGGGTTTCTGGCAATCGATGCTTTGGGATAACACCGCCCATGGCAAACCCCCAGAACACTGGCTTTTGACACTTCGGGATAGTACCACCCATGGTGTTCTATAACTAATTTCAGACCCTTGCAAACGACATTTCGGGATAATGCCGCCCATGGCACCTAAACCAGCATAAGGTGCTTCCATGCCCCCGATAGGATATTTTGATATCCTAGGAGACAAGCACCGAGGAGACGGTATGTTATAACGCATCTTCGAGGGGAATATTTTTCATTCCTCCTCTCCGCAACAGGAACAGGTCTAATCAACTTATGTCTTTGAGCTGCTCCTAAGTTAAACTTTCAGGAAAACATTTTTAGAATAGGTAGTTTTTTAGCATTATTCTTCATTATGCACACTGAACCAGACCGGTGTGTGATTTTTGGGTGCCTAGGTTACCAAGTTCCGCGAACCAAAGGGTAGGCAATGGGACCAATACTTCCTAAGCCTTAGACTTAATAAATCAACCTTGCAACTCCCTCAAGCTCTTAATGAATAGTCCAAATCGTAACAAATATGTGAGTGTTTAAGCCCTAGAACAGACCCAGCAAGCCTAAAGTCAGTATCCCTCACTTATCTCCTTCACTCTAACACTTCAGGACTTAATTAATAATTCATTCCAGCCTAGAACTTAGGTAACTCTTCCATAATCAATTGCTAGGACCAGCACAATTTTTGCACATTTTCCTCTCTGTCTCTTCTCTTTTATAATTCAGCTCACAATTCATCTCTCTTTTTTTTTAATGTAATATGGATGCCCTAACTCATGCAAAATATGTAAAAATGCTATGAACAACCTTAGTGATGGGAACACCATCATGAGGCCTAACTAGCTCATTTTGACCCAAAGAAGAGAATAAAAGCTCCTACATAACCAACTAGAGGTCCTAATTCACTGAATAACCTTTCTGAGAGAAAAGCAAGAAACAAGGGGTAAAACTGCAATTTTACCATTGCAGTGCAACAACGGGTTTTCTTAAGGGCTAAACACAGGTTAAAAGGTCTTAACAAGATAAAAAGTGGGTTGGATCAGATAGAAAAGGGTTCATGTGAATTCTGGGAATTAAATGACTTCTTGTAACCCTAAAATAAACC
Organism: Thalassia testudinum; assembly: GCA_037157565.1. Classification (NCBI taxonomy): domain Eukaryota; kingdom Viridiplantae; phylum Streptophyta; class Magnoliopsida; order Alismatales; family Hydrocharitaceae; genus Thalassia; species Thalassia testudinum. The sequence continues at coordinate 29,749,505 of JAZHRO010000061.1, read as the reverse complement.
CACTTGATTAAAAAAAGTTTTGGTCAGGATAAAATTCACCTAAACTCTCTAAAAATCATATAAAAATATTCTTTAGGGTTTATAACTCTAAATTTGGCCACTGTAACCTATTTTTACCTAGAATGGGGTCACAGACAAACATTTGCCCTAAATTAGGTTTTTACGTAAATTACTTGGTCAAACATGGTTAAACCCAAAATCCAACTTCACCATTGGATTCCTTATGTCCAAATTAGGTTTGTACCAAAATTTGGACCCAAGGGGAACTCATCTTGACCCACTTTGCAAATAGGTCCAGCCTGATTACATTTCTACCCCTATCTTTCAAAAACTGTTACATTTGGCCCCCTAACTTCTTCATCATTCTTTACAATTAGGTCCCTCCATCATTATAGCGGAGGAATCCTACTCCAGCGAACTTTAAAAGGAGATTTCTCCCTAATTTCTCAGAGAATCCCCTTTAAAATTGGAAGAGAAATTCTTTGAGAAATTCCCTCCAATGTGAACCCAATTTTAGGTCCTACTTGGTACCCAATCTCTCATGCGAATGCATGAGAGATTTGGGTCTCTTTCGAGTTGCCATCGCCAGCGACCCTACCTTGCTTGGAAGCTTGGCTTCCAAGCACAAAACTGACCTCAAAGGCTCTATTTAAGGAGCCCCAGTTTGCCCTAACTCCCCTAAGCTTAAAATCAGCTGGAATTCCCCTCAAATTTCTTCTCCTCTCCTCCGACCAACTTGCTCATCAAGCTTCGGATACCCTCCCTGATCTTCTCCGTCGCCTGACCACAATATCGATGGCAGGTTCTTCTTCCTCACGTTCGTCCGAGTCGCGCAGCACCTGCCGACGCCCCTGCATCCCCTTCATCCTCGCCGACCATCCTCATTGAGCATCTTCATCTCCGATGTCGGCAATACACACCAGATGCCATCTCCACCTCCCTTTCATCTCTTCACCTCCTAGAAAAGTTCCTCTCACCTTCTACTCTCTTTCCCCTTCTTTATTTCCTCAACTGACTACTACCGCACTCCACCACCATCATCTCCTTCACCTCCGGTCACCAACTCCAGCGAGATCACTCCACCACCATAGACCACCCCCTCCTCACCGACTAGTCCATAAGCATCGCCTTGACCCCTGATCATAACCCTTCATTCATATGACCCAAACACTCACCCAAACACACCCTCGAACACACCCACTTACACGGCGACAGTGTGCCCTAGGTACGTTCACTTAGGCGTTCCCATGACACGACAACCACCCCTGCACACTCATCGTGCCTTGGCGAAGTACCTTGAGCATTTTAACGTGGCTGCGAGGTTGTTGTGGTGATTTTAGGTCTAGGAGCCCTCCGCCATTGACACAGAGCTTGCAGCAAGCTTGAAGCTGTGCCAGCCCCAGGTCTATGTCCCAGGTCGCGTGGAACATCTTCGAGCATGACCCCAGGATGCGAATTGGAGTCGAGGGCAGTCGTAGTTGGTGCAATCAAAGATAGCCCCTCTACTGCAGGCGTACGCGAGGAAGGTGGGAAGATAGTCCCACCTCGGAACTGGAAGGAGCGCTGTGCCCGCATAAATTGCTTTCTTGATAGAGGCTTATCGCCTCCAACTCACGGGGTGAGGTCCCTCTCACCCAACCGACTAGCCTCATCCACGACCATGCCCCACAGACTTGGTCTTGACCTGACCCGACTAGCACACCTTGCCCACCACCACACGCCGGTGGGCCTGGTCCCAGGTGCGTACCCGACCCGATTTCCCGAGAAGCGTGGCTCTGGGAGAGCAGAACCTAAGAGAGAAAGGAGAGGAGAGTTCGCGTGAATAGGGGGTAGTTTTGCTCTGCAGGCTAAGAGGAGGAGAAGCGAAGTTGAAGAAGAGGAAGGAGAAGGCTAAGGGCTAAAGCAAAAGAGGAAGAAGCTGAAGGAAAGAAAGAGCCGCAGAAGCTAAGGTAGAGAAGGAAGAAGCTGAAGGAAGAAAAGGCAGCAAGGCAAAGCCAAAGAAGAAGGTAGTCGGTAGAGAGAGAGAGAAAGAAGAAAGCCAAAGGAAGAGAAGGCAGAGGAAGTTCAAGCAAAGGCTAAGTAGAAAAGCTGAAGAAGAGAGAAGCCAGAGAAGCCAGAGAAGAAGGAAGATAAAGAAGAAGATTGAGGCCAAAGGCAACTGGCAGAAGAAGCACTGTAGCATCATCATTTTAAGATGTCTGATTTACAAATCCGACGTCCAATTTTGAGTTTCATTGATATACATTGGTTTCTTTAGTATTTTGTGCCCTACATTTACTCCTATCTTTTTGCACTGTGACATTGATATTATTGCATATTCTTTTAAATTCTAAGTTGTTATCTTGATTTCTAAAGCATCAATTTGCTTCCTGTGTTTGACCTTGGACTTTAAAATTTGAGTAATAAAATTATATTTGTTTTGAACGCTCTTTTGGCTATATTACAACATGATATTCTTAAAACCCGATTCACCGCTCTAATCATTTTGGCACTGTTGCTGGGGAGCAATGGGCGATTTAGAAATCTTGATTGCAATTGCTGATTCGGTACTAACTTGATATATCTCTTTTTGTTGTGATTATTTCAGGGGAGAAGATTCAAAGAAATACAGCCACACATCAAACACACCAGGGGCATGTAATTTCTGAGTACTTCCTCTTAACCCCCTCATTCTGAAAAGGAAAAAAAAAGGAAATAAAATCAATTAGGGCTTCTTGCTTTCCATTTCTAGCTAATTCACCAAGTTGCCTGATTTGATTTCAACAACAAAACTGATTTGTGCATCCATTTAAGGTAACTAGGGCTACCACATTCTTGATTGAGCCCTAGATACCACATTTGACAAACTAAATTGGACTAAGGTTAGAGCCAAATTAAGGATTTCAGTTTAGGGTTTTAGAGACACCTTCATAAGCAAGAATTAACTTTCCAAAAGGAGGTGTGCCTAAGCCTTGGTTGAAGAGATTTATTCAAGAAAACCCTAAAAGTCAGGCACTTAATCTCACTTGAATCCTAAAAGAAGGGACCTAAAACTTCTCAAAGGATAAATAGGTGAAGTTGACCCACCTTGTTGGGTCAACCAACCTTGAAATTAGGTCACTTTTTGCACTCAATACATCTAAAGTTCAAGTGGAACCTTAAGCACCCTTGCTCTTAATTAAAACTGGTAGACTTAAAAGGTCAAGTCCCCATTCTGGTCTACCTAGAACATTAGTGACAAGAGAGGTTAGGTGGGGGAAATCCTGTAACCCGTGGGGGCGCGCTACTGTGTAAGGGTCTTGGTGGGACTCTCCCTCTCTGGCTGCTCAGGTATTTCTCAGGTGGACGGCTTTCTGACTAAGGGGTATCATCCGCCCCGAACCTCTATAATCATCCAAATTTTTGGGTGTCTTGATTAGGTCCATCACATTCTACTCTCATCCAGACCATCGGTGCATGTTCGGTAGGAGGTCCTTAAGACCATCCTTGAGGCTTCCTTTAGTGATTCACTCCCGTCGAGGCCAGGCCTCAACTTCCGTATTTGTGTAGCAACCCCACCACATAGACATCTCCTCTGATTCATCTAAACCCAATTCTCCTTCTTCTATCATCATGGCACAACCTGTAGAAGAAGAGAACAACCTTGAGAACCAACTTCATCGCTTTAATGATTTATTCCAAGCCTTTGTAAACTCATCGCAGCGTCCTATGATGCGAGATCACTACAATCCCACTGCGATGGCGATCGAACCTCGAGTCCAAATCCTGGCTGGAGGTCCTGATTCTGAACTCAAGCCCAACATGATTCATGCTATTCCAAAGTTTCATGGGCTTAATTCTGAGGATCCCTTCCAGCACATCAAACTCAAGCATTTGTCCAGACCTTCAGATGTCCAAAATCGGGATATTCTTCTCACAAAGATCTCCTTTTCTCTCATTGACAAAGTAGCTCACTGGTATCAGGCTCAAACGCGTCCAATCAACACATGGGTTAAACTATAATATGAGTTTCTGAAAAAGTTCTTCTCAGTTGGCCGAACGAATGCCTTATGACACCAGATCACACACTTCACCCAGCAGTCTGGAGAACCCATCATGAAGCATGGGACCATTTTTTGGATCTCATGCGAAAGTGTCCCCATCACAGAGTTCCTAAATGGGAACAAGTCCAGTCTTTTTACCAGGGACTCTGTGAAGATATACGTTTTTTCGTCAATGCAACCTGTGAAGGAAATATCATGGGTCAACACGAAGACACTGTGTGGGAGATTCTCGAGAATATGTGTGAGAACTCCATCAATAATGACTCCATGGGCTTATTCGGCCAGACGAATGCCCGCGCATCGACGAATCCAAGGGGAGCACATGTGATGCAGGGCCTATCCGCATCAGTCAACTTGGAATTGATGGCTAGTCGGTTGGACAAGGTTTCTATCACTAACAAGAAGGTAGATAAGCTAACTCGACATCTGCTGTGAGCCACCTCTGTGCAAAACCCGTTTGCAAAGCCACCCACTGGGAGGGAAGCTATGCATAACATCTATCACCAATCTTCTCAGGGGATGGATCCGTATCCACCCCCGTCTAACTCTAGGACTAGAGGAAACTCTGATCCTACCTACTCTAGTTGGGGGAACTTTGAACCCTCGTACTCTGACTTCTCTAAGGTTCCTCAGACCTGCGAGAACCTCAACGCCATCCAGATATGACCCATTCTCTAATACCTATAACCCTAGATGGCGAAATCATCCCAATTTCTTGTGGACGGGAAATAATCAAAGACCACCATATCAACCCCATCCGCAAGCTCCTCGTCCATATCAGCTGCCTCAGCCTCGGCCTAGCCCCACCTATCAATCTGGGCCAACTCAGACAGATCAGATGACTCTTATCCTTCAGACTCTAGCTGACATTTAAAAGACGAATGCGGCTATGCAGAAATAGCACAAGGATGAGATCACAGAGGTTCGCAATCAACTCGCCCAGATGGCGAATTCCCACCAACCTGGCACACTCCCTTCGCAACCTCTACTGAATCCGAATAACATGCCAAACCAGAGAAGCGTTATGAACCCAAATCTAGGCCAAGCCTACATGATTTATCAAGCGCCTTTTGTTCCATCACCTGACGGGATGGAAGCTTCAACATCATATTCGGGATTTCAGCAGCAGCCACCTATTTTGCTGACACCAAACCAGAACCAGGCAGGACTGAATTTTGTAACAACCCGTAGTGGCAAAGCAACACAAGACCTACCTTACCCAAGCCACTTTCAGCCTGGTAGTAACCTAAACCCTAGGATAGTTATCCAGGATACCCCTGTTCCAGATCAAGAACTTGGACCTATTCTAGAGGAACCATCCAAGGTTCCATTTCCCGAGGCCTTGACCAAGGGAAAGAGGACAACCAAACCCGTGGCACCTAAGGAGGATCTGGTCAAGCTCTTTGAACAGGTCCAAATAAACATCCCCTTGATGGATGCAATCCTCCACGTACTGATTTACGCACGATTTCTGAAAGATGTGTGTACACCTAAATGTAAGCCGCGAACCAAAAGTGGGAGTCCAATCATACTGTCAGAGCAAGCCAGCTCTGTCATTTTGAGCAAACTCCAACCTAAGGCAAAAGACCTAGGTACTCCCTTGATTTCCTATACCATTGGTGATACCCAATTTGATAGAGCTTTATTAGATCTAGGAGCCTCCATAAACTTAACACCTACATCCCTACTTGACCACCGTGAGGAATCTGAGCTTAAACCAACAGAGGTGACATTACAATTGGCTGATCGATCTATTAAGTCACCTAAAGGAGTTCTTGAGGATGTCATTGTTAGGGTTCGGGATTTCTATTTCCCGGTGGACTTTGTAGTCTTGGATATGGATGCTCCAAAAAACTTGAGGGATACACCAATTATACTAGGGAGACCCTTTCTGGCCACTGCTAAGGCCAACATAAATTGTGAGGAGGGACAAATTGAACTGAAATTCGGGAATCAAACATTAAAGATTGACATCTTTAAGGCCCAACAAGGGATTAATTGCGGTGTTATAGAACAAATATGTGACATCAAGGTTGTGGTTGACAATCCGTATATTGAGGAAAACTTGACTACTTTTGATCAACCACAAGAGGATCAAAACCTGCAATCAGAGGAGTCCGAACTTGACCTAGACACACCCGTAACTCCCTCCCTTGTTCCTGACACACACCCTGAATCACCCACTATTGCTGATAACTTTGTTTTGGAACTCAAGCCTCTTCCCAACCATCTTAAGTACGTCTTTTTGGGTTCCAATCAGATGTTTCTTGTGATTATCAACTCTAGACTCACACCTGATCAGGAATCCCATTTGATTACTGTTCTCCAGCAACATCGAAGAGCCATTGGATGGACCCTCGATGATTTGACTGGTATCAACCCCTCCTACTGCACACATCGTATCTACACTAAAGAGGGCACACGACCTTCCCGTGAAATGAAGAGGCGTCTGAATCCTAATCTGCAGGAGGTCATGAAAAAGGAGATCATCAAGTGGTTAGATGCAGGGATCATCTACCCGATCTCCGACAGTCGGTGGGTGAGTCCAATCTAGGTTGTGCCTAAGAAGGCAGGACTCACTGTAATCACGACTGAAATTGGAGAAATCATAGCGACCCGTGTGGTGAATTCGTGGAGAGTCTACGTTGATTATAGAAGACTAAATACCTCCACAAAGAAGGATCATTTCCCACTACTATTTATTGATCATATCCTCGAGAAACTAGCGGTAAATAAGTTCTGCTTTTTGGACGGATACTTCGGTTATAACTAGGTTGCAATCCATCCTGAGGACTAAGAAAAGACCACTTTCACCTGTCCCTTCGGGACGTATGTGTTCCGAAGGATGCCATTCGATCTCTACAATGCACCCGCTACTTTTCAGCGGTGCATGCTATTCTCAGATATGGTAGGTGATTATTTGGAAGTCTTCATGGATGACTTTTCAGTATTCGAAGAATCATTTGACGATTGCCTCCTACACTTGGTCTAGATCCTCAGGCGGTGCATTGATGTGAATCTGGTTCTTTCCTGGGAAAAGGGCCATTTCGTGGTGCCTGAAGGAATTGTCCTAGGACATCTCATATCGGAAAAAGGCATCTAGGTCAATCAAGTCAAGGTGAATCTGATTTCCAAACTCCCTATGCCTAGCTCGATCAAGGACATCCGATCTTTTTTGGGGCACGTCGATTTTTATCGTTGATTCATTCCTGATTTCTCAAAGATCACACGCCCCCTGACCACTCTACTATCTAAGGATGTTCCTTTCGAAATCTCTAAGGAATGCACTCAAGTATTTTAGATCCTCCGTGATCGAGTTACCCAAGCTCCGATCCTACAGTCCCGTGATTGGTCTCAACCCTTTGAGATCATGTGCGATGCATCTAATTTCGCTGTAGGAGAGGTACTTGGGCAGAAAATCGACGGGAAACCTGTGGTCATCTACTACGCTAGCAAGACACTTGACGAGGCTCAGCGTAACTACACAGTTACTGAGAAAGAGCTACTAGCCATAGTATTTGCCCTAGAAAAGTTCAGATCGTATCTTCTGGGGTCCCGTGTTATCATTTACTCTGATCACACAGTTGTAAGGCATCTCCTTACGAAGAAGGAAGCGAAACCTCGATTAATCCACTGGATCTTGCTATTGCAAGAGTTTGACCTCGAGATTCGTGATAAAGCGAGAAAATAGAATGTGGTAGCTGATCACTTGTCTTGCTTTCCTTCTGAGATTATCGACCCTTTCGAACCCATCACGGAACATTTTCCTAATGAGCACCTCTTGACTATAAATACAGGGCTTCCATGGTTTACTGATATAGTAAAGTACCTGGCATCACATCAGATCCCGTCCAATTGGCCGAAGGCCAAGAAGGACAAATTACTTTCCAATGCCAAGTATTACTTCTAGGAAGACCCGTATCTTTTCCGCATCGGTGCTAATCAAATCATTCGATGATGTGTCACGGGAGTGAAAATCCAAGACATCTTATCCTTCTGCCATGACCAGGCATGCGGTGGAAACTTCTCAGGTCATAAAATCATAGTGAAAGTCCTCCAGTGCGGCTTCTATTGGCCCACGATTTTCAAAGACGCATACAATCAATGTAGGGCATGCACTCGTTGCCATACCTTAGGCAACATGAGCCATCGTGATATGATGCCCTTACAGTCGATTCTTGTATGCAAAATCTTTGACGTATCGGGGATTGATTTTATGGGACCCTTTCCTATTTTGGATGGCTTCGAGTACATTCTACTCGTTGTTGACTACGTGTCCAAATGGATCGAGGCCATTCCGACTCGAACCAATGATCATAAGGTGGTTATCAAGTTCATTCATCAGAACATCTTTTCACGGTTTGGGATTCCACGTGCGATAATCTCTGATGGAGGGACCTATTTCACTAATGCTCAGTTCAGGTCACTGATGACCAAATACGGGGTGTCACACCAAATCTCTACTCTTTACCACCCACAAACTAATGGTCTAGCTGAGCTATCAAATTGGGAGATCAAGAAAATCCTCCAGGTTACTATTCGACCTGACAGGAAAGATTGGTCATCCCGACTTCCGGAAGCTTTGTGGGCTTATAGGATCGCCCTAAAACCCAATTAGGTATGTCTCCCTTTATATTGATGTACGGGAAGGTATGTCACCTCCCCGTCGAATTGGTGCACAAAGCCTATTGGGCAGTATGGACCTGCAACCTAGATCTTTCTAAGGCAGGAACCCACAGAAAGCTCCAAATGGGTGAGATCGACGAATTACGCCACGATGAGTATGAGAACTTGCGAATTTACAAAGAGCAAGTTAAGGCCTTTCACGACAAGCACATATCTAGAAAGATCTTTCATCCTGGTCAAAAAGTCCTACTCTTTGATGCCAAGCTCAAACTATTCCTAGGAAAACTAAGATCAAAATGGATCAGACCTTACCTCATCCGACGAATCTTTGGAAATGGAGCCATTGAGATGAGTCCACTCAGCCATGATTCAGAACCTTTCGTCGTAAACAGACAAAGACTCAAACTGTTCATTGACCTTACTGATACAAATTTGGCTGAGATATCCTTTACCCTCCATTCTCCCTGAGCTCACTGAGGCACCCAACCGATGGCGTAAAACTCAGTGCTTAACGAGAGGCAACCCATCATTTTTGAAAAACCCAAAACCTTTCTTGACACTCCTATACTGAATTCATATTGTACTTTAGGATTCATCCATTAGAACAGCCGATGCCACCTTAGGTACCTGTACTCAAGTTTTGAAATCGTCCGCAACAGTCACCTCAATCCGTACGCCTACCCAGAACCTGTTTTAATGAATGATCTAAGCTAAACTCGAACCCACCTAATTTACAATGGGGACATTGCAAATCGTAGGCATGGGGGGTATGAAAGTGCAAAATGCTGTGAAAATCATCTCACAAGAAAGGGTTTCAACCAAAAAATCACATATCCCAAAAATACCAAAAAAATGAAAAAAATTCTTTAAAAGAACAAATAATTCTGAGGGGAGAGAAAATTTTGAGGCCATATAAATCTTGAGGAGAAAAAGAGGAGAAGAGAAAAATATCAAAAAGGAGCACAAGTTGAAAAGAAAAGAAAAGAGATAGTCATTAGTAAGAAATTAATGGATTAACTAAGTTCTTGACCATATCAAGAAAAAGAAAATGAAAGAAAAAAAATGCTAAGGAAATACAGAGAAGAGATTAGGAAGAACGCTGATCTTAGGCCTCTTAGGCTATACTCCCAGGCTTAAAAATTCAAGTATCCGCTAAGATCTGGATAGTCCTCAAGAGGTTGGGGAAAATGTGAAGCTTAAGTATTAGGTCTAAGGCTTAGGGAGTATTCAACCTCGTTAACTGACCTTTGGTTTGCGGGACTCGGTAACCTAAGCACCCTAATCAACACATAGTCTAGTTCAGTGTGCATAAGTATCAAAATCATGCAAATGCGTTAAATTATTCTGAAAAAGTCACCTAGATTAGGAGAGGTTGATCAACACAAGTTGATTTGGACGAGTTCTCAGCACGGAGAGGCGGGAAATTCCCCTCGAAGATGCGTAATAACATATCATCTCCTCGGTGCTTGTCTACTAGGATATCTACATATCCTACCAGGGGCATGTAAGCACTCTATGCTGGTTCAGATGCCATGGGTGGCATTATCATGAAATGTCGATTGCCAAGGTATGAATTTAGCTACAGAATGCCATGGCCGGGATTTTCTCAAAATCTCAAAAGCCAGGGTTCTTGGGGTTGCCATGGGTGGTGCTATCACGAAGCATCGATTGCCAGGGACCCTTCGAGGATTGATGATGGGGACTAGGAATTCGATACAGACCGAGTTGAGAAGCCAATCCAAAGCTAGAAATAAAAAGAAAAGAGAGCAAAAACTCTCCAAACAAAGAAAATTCTTCTGTCTCTCTCTTACAAAAAATGCACTACAAATTGAACCGAGGCTAAAATATGTTACAAGCATGGGTGCTTTAACCGCGGAGTTCAACGAACCTTAGGATAGTTCCTGTAGGCCTTAAAAACCATCACGGTAGACTAAGGCTAGAGCTGGTCAGCTCCCGATCTTGGTTGGTACTTAGTACCTCTAGGCCTACTATTGGCATTCTAACCTAATTTACAGAAGAAAGCACTCATCATAGTTTTTGAACATCAAGAAACTCATGGTCTAGAATCAAAGTTAAAACCTTAAAATTTTGCTAAGGGACTAGCAAAAGCTAGGCATGGGGGTATGATGGGAAGACCATCATGAGCCTAACTAGCTTATTTTGACCCAAAGAAGAGAATAAAAGCTCCTACATAACCAACTGGAGGTCATATTTCACTGAATAACCTTTCTGAGAGAAAAGTAAGAAATAAGGGGTAAAACTGTAATTTTACCATTGAAGTACAACAATGGGTTTTCTCAAAGGCTAAAAATATGTCAAAAGGTCTTAACATGATGAAAAGTGAGTTGGATCAGACAGAAAAGGGTTCGTGTGAATTCTGGGAATTAAATGACTTCTTGTAACACTAAAATAGACCCACTTGATTAAACAAAGTTCTGATCAGGATAAAATTCACCTAAGCCCTCTAAAAATCATAAAAAAATATTCTCTAGGGTTTATAACTCTCAATTTGACCATTGGAACTTATTTTGACCTAGAATGGGGTCTCAGACAAATATTTACCCTAAATTGGGTATTTGCATAAATTTCCAAGTCAAACGTGATGAAACCCAAAATCCAACTTCACCATTGGATTCCTTAGGTCCAAATTAGGTTTGTACCAAAATTTGGACCCAAGGGGAATGACAGAAAGCTATTTTCGTGCATTTGAAAGTTGTCGAAAATTGTAGTATAGTCGTGCAAAAACGTTCGTCGAAGATTTGATTTTTAAAGATAACGAGACTTTGAGTCCCGGTCATTAGTCTCTGGGAGGCGTTGTTTTTGTTTTTGAAATCGATCTTAAAGCCGCTTTACTTTATTTAAACGACATGCTGGTGCGTAATATATAGGCGGTTAAAGAACAGGCACTTAAATCACGCAAATATGATAATCATTTAGCTCAAGGTGATTTCAAACACATAAGATATATATATATATATATATATATATATATATATATATATATATAAAATGAAATTTCGTTCATCGTGGGAGAGTTGTTGCACAAGGAAATCTAGAGGAAAGCTTATACATGAATGCTTAAAATTAAATCTAACTACGAGAAAACGATTGCATACAAGAATCAACGGGGGGATTTCGCATGCATCATTGGGGGAGAAGTAAGACTACTCTACTAAGCAGTAAATGAAAGCAATAAAAATTATGAAGAGCATGATCTAGAGCTAGAAGAATAGAAGGCATTCAGGGGTGGTCCCCGATGGCCTTGGAGTGGTCGAGAAGAGAATGAGGGGCGGCCAATGTAGCTTAGGCCGACCCTTGGAGAGAAGTAGGGTTGATCCAGCATCTCGGCATGGTGTCCTCCATGGTGGTGGTAGTGAGCTCGTGGAGGTGGAGTGAGTGGCTAAGTGGAGGTGGCGTGCATGGCACCAATGGAGAGCAATTGCCAAAGAAGTGAATGGGTGCAAATTGCCACCCATGGGGTCTTTTTATAGACCCAATGGAAGCTCTCTAGAGAATTATGGAATTCTCTAGAGAGGCCAATGGTGGGAGCTCGTGGGAGAGTGAGAGAGAGAGGGTGGATGGTGGTTTTTAGATCCACAAAATGTGGATCTAAAAATTGAATGGCTCTTGGTTGCTATTTTTGGCAACCAAGGCAACCACACATGTTAGAGAGTTCTAGAGAACTCTAGGCTAGATATTTTCGTGTGGATGGTGTGTGTGGGTGTGTGTGGGTGTGTGTGGGTCAAAACTTAGGTGGCTAGGTTGATTAGGTTGGGTTCTAGTGGGTTTAGGTCAAGGTAGGTCTCAAATTAGGGTTATAAACCCTAATTCACTAAGGTAAAGTGCAATTAAACTTAATACAAGTTTAATTGGGTGTGTGGAAACTTAATTGAGAGTAAAACAACTCAATTAAGTCAGGTCTAGGTCAATTGGACTATCACTGAGTCCAATTGGACAGTGTGTGCTGAGATCAGGGCTCAATTGGACTCAATGAGTCCAATTGAATAGGCTAATGGATTTGACTAAGATCCAAGTCAATTAGGTTTAGTGAGGACCTCATTAGGTCTTTAGAGAGGTCTAGAGGTGATGTACTAGGGTTAGGGTACCTTAATTTAGGTTCCTATGGGGTTGGAATTAGGTTTAGGGACCTAGAGATCCAAGATCAAGGCTTAAATCTCAAAACAGGAATTGGAGAGCAGTATCAGACGTCTAATTATATAATAAGACGTCTTATACTCAAAAATCAGAAGTCCAGACTTGTTGTCTGGATGTCCAATCAGAGTCAGGAAGGATTTCGGGTTCTATTTTGGGTATTCTGCAGAAATTAGACGTTTGAAAAAGTGTCTGGACGTCCAATAACACTGCAGAAGTGGGTTTGAAGTGTGAGGGAGTTGGGTAAGGGTCCTGGACGTCTTAAAACTTATCTGGACGTCCAGAGAAGGGTTGGAACTAGGGTTTTAGGGCTTCCTAGGGTGTTGTGACCTAAACTAAGGGTGGGTAAGGCTTGGGGAAGTCTCTAGGCTATCCTAGGGCTAGGATGGACTTAAGCTCTTCACATTTTACTGCTTTATTTCTACTTAATAGAATAGAAAATCTTTAACCCCCTTACATTATTATTCCTACATCTAAACTAGGCCTTCTGCTCCAGCTCTGCTACAACTCCCGTTATTGCTGATCCAGCTTCAGATCCAGCTCCTGATCAGCTTATTCCCTGATTTCTTTTCCGCGCTCGTTGTGTGTACAGATCCCTTTTTTTTCTTCCATGTTATCATCTAAACTAGGCCTTCTGCTCCAGCTCTGCTACAACTCCCGTTATTCCTGATTCAGCTTCAGATCCAGCTCCTGATCAGCTTCAGATCCAGCTCCTGATAAGCTTATTCCCTGCAATCGACATAATGCACTTAATCAGCACATTATAACATTATTTCATGCATAGCTAAAGGAAAGCAGTACAGATGCAGACAATGCATATGTATGCGTGAATAACCCTAACTTATGCTAAGTCCTAGCTTAATCTAGGCCAATTAAGACCTATGGTTGCTGCACAATCAGGGAACTCATCTTTACCCACTTTGCAAATTGTTCCAGCCTGATTACATTTCAATCCCTATCTTTCAAAAACCCTTACATTTGGTCCCTTAGCTTCTTCATCATTCTTTGCAATTAGGTCCCTCCATCATTATAGTGGAGGAATCTTACTCCGACGAACTTTAGAAGGTGATTTCTCCTTGATTTGTCAGAGAATCCCCTTTAAAATTGGAAGGGAGATTCTCTGAGAAATTCCCTCCAATGTGAACCCAATTTGATGCCCTACTTGGTACCCAATCTCTCATGCGAATGCATGAGAGATTTGGATCTCTTTTGAGTTTCCATCACCGGTGACCCTGCCTTGCTTGGAAGCTTGGCTTCTAAGCACAAAATTGACCTTTAGGGCTCTATTTAAGGAGCCCCAGTTCTCCCTGACTCTCCTAAGCTTGAAATTGGCCGGAATTCCCCTCAAATTTCTTCTCTCCTCCTCTGGCTAACTTGTTCATCAAGCTCCGGAAACCCTCCATGATCTTCTTCATCGCTTGAACACAATATCGATGGCAGGTTCTTCGTCACGTTCGTCCACGTCGCGTAGCACCTGCCGACGCCCCTACTTCCCCTTCGTCCTCGCTAACCATCCTCACTAAGCATCTTCATCTCCGGCATCGGTAATACATGCCAGATGCCATCTCCACCTCCCTTTCATCTCTTCACCACCTAGATAAGTTCCTCTCACCCAATACTCTCTTTCCCCTTCTTTATTTCCTCAACCTACTATTGCCACACTTCACCATCATCTCCTTCACCTCCGGCCACCAACTACGGCGAGATCGCTCCACCACAAGAGACGACCCCCCTCCTTTCCGACCAGTCCATAAGCATCGCCTCGACCCCCTGATCATAACCCCTCATTCATATCACCCAAACACTCATCCAAACACACCCTCGAACACACCCACTTACACAGCCACAGTGTGCCCTAGGTACGTTCACTCAGGCGTTCCCACGATACCCCAACCACCCCTGCACACTTGCCGTGCCTTGGCAAAAATCCCTGAGCATTTTAACATGGCCACGAGGCCGTTGTGGTGATTTCAGGTCCAGGAGCCCTCTGCCATTGATGTAGAGCTTAAAGCAAGCTTGAAGCAAGCTTCAAGTCTTGCCAGCCCCAGGTCCTTGTCCCAGGTTGCGTGGAACGTCTTCGCACATGACTCTAGGCTGCCAATTGGAGTCGAGGGCAGTCGCAGCTGGCGCAATCAAAGAGAGCCCCTCTACTGTAGGCATGTGCGAGGAACATGGGAAGATAGTCCCACTTTGGAACTGGAAGGAGCGTCGCGTCTACATAAATTATTTTCTTGCCAGAAGCTTATCGCCTCCAACTCACAGGGTGAGGTCCCTCTCACCCAATCGATTAGCCTCGTCCGTGACCACGCCCCGTGGACCTGGTCTTGACCCGACCTGACTAGCACACCTCGCCCACCACCACACGCCGGTGGGCCTAGTCTCGGGCACGTACCCGACTCGATTACCCGAGAAGCGTGGCTCTGGGAGATTAGAACCTAAGAGAGAAAGGAAAGGAGAGTTCGCATGGGTAGGGGGTAGGTTTTTCTCTGCAGGCTAAGAGGAGGAGAAGCAAAGCTGAAGAAGAGGAAGGAGAAGGCTAAGGGCTAAAGCAGAAGAGGAAGAAGCTGAAGGAAGAAAAGGGAACATGGCAAAGCCAAAGGAAGAGAAGGTAGCGGAAGCTTAAGCAAAGGCTAAGGCAGGAAAGTTGAAGAAGAGAGAAGCCACAGAAGAAGGAAGATAAAGAAGAAGAGAAAGAAAGAAGAAGATTGAAGCCAAAGGCATCCAGCAGAAGAAGCATTGTAGCATCATCATTTTAAGACGTCTGATTTACAAATTAGACGTCCAATTTTGAGTTTCATTCATATACATTGGTTTCTTTAGTATTTTGTGCCCTACATTTACTCCTATCTTTTTGCACTGTGACATTGATATTATTGCATATTCTTTTAAATTCTAAGTTGTGATCTTGATTTCTAAAGCATTAATTTGCTCCCTGTGTTCGACCTCGGACTTTAAAATTCGAGTAATAAAATTGTATTTGCTTTGAACGCTCTTTCGGCTATATTACAACGCAATATTCTTAAAACCTGATTCACCGCTCTAAACACTTTGGTTATACCTCCCATGCCTAAATTTGATAATGTCCTCATTGGAAAGCAAAATCAAGGAAAGATATTACCTGAGGTGGAGTTAGGATGTTTCCCAACGGGAGATTTTGGCAAATCTGGCTCTAGAAGTGAAGCAAACAGAGACCCAAAGAAGATACGTAACAAACCTATCCTAGCAACTACGTAACCCAAGATGTTAGCAAGCTGGTGATGGAGAGTGATGCCAAAAGCTCGCCAGATGCAGGTGAAAATAGGGTACTCCTTAGCTCTTGTTGGACATTTCATATAATACACATGAGTAGTGACCTCCGGGAGTATGTGGCGAAGAGGTAATGACTCCTTAAGAAGATATGTGTGGGAAAAAGAGGGTGCGAAGAAGGACACCCTAAGGCTGATGGGCTGACATGGACAAGCGTCGAACTATACCCGCCACTCTATGATAGGATGTATTGGTCTGGTTATTGCCCCGTAAAACAGGAATGTGAGCAGAAACTTTAGGAAATTGGTTCTGTAGGAGTGTAAGTTTCTCAGTTGCAGGGTAGGGATGAGGGTCAAAGAAGGCTTGAGAGGTTTAGCATTCATCTTTAACAACCATTCCAGTTCCTGAATGTCATCGAAGTAGCCTTAGTTACTGATTGACTTTCATGCTGCCTATTATTGGTGTGTGCATCCTGGAATGGGCCCAAATGTTCATCTTCTAAATTGAATCGATCAAGGATGTCACCCATGTCATTATCATGTAATGGTGGGTTAGAAGCAATAGGAGTGTGAGTGTCCTCAACAATGACATCCCTAGGTTCTTGTTCAATTCTAAGATCCTGTCCCTGGGTGATAAGCACCAGTTTATCATCATTCTTATTCATTAAAACAAGCCTAGCTCTTAGGATTTTGCTCCGCAAATGGGTTTTTGGGCTGCATTTAGGCATAAACTAGGATAGGCATGCATTTTTACTTTTTATTGCCTTTTTGATATGTTTTTGTGAGTGTTAGGGATAGACAGAGAGTCAGATCCCCAGAACCCTAGCACTCGGGAAGGCAACTGCTGAAGGAGAAGCTCAAACCAGCTGGGACTCAGTTTGATCAAACTTACCATAGCTGAATTCCAGCTCACTTGGACTAGGGTTAGCTCATCCTAGCTCCATGCAACTCATCTCAGCTGAATGGCAACTTAAGAGAGCTCATCCTAGCTCACCCTAGCTCAGGTCAACTCAGATCCAGCTCAACTTAGCTGAGACTAGCTCATCTTAGCTCCCATTAGTTCACAAGGAGCTCTAGCTGGCTCAGCTGAGTTGACTAGAGTTCACCTCAACTCAGGACCAGCTTGATCCAGCTCCACTCAACTCCAGCCAACTAAAGATGACTTCATTTTAGCTCAGGAAGCTCAAGTCCAACTCCCGGGGACTCAGCTTAGCTCAACTCAGTTGAGCTAAGCTACCTTAGCTACCTCAACCAGCTTGATCCTCCCTGGGAGCACCAGACCTAGCTCAGCTCAGCTCCTTGTGGTAGAAGCCAGCTTACTTTAGCTTGGCTTAGCAACTAGCAAAGAACGAGCAAGCTAATCCAGCTAAAGTAGCTCCATGCCACCCTCTTCAGCAGCTGCCAACTCCAGTTCAACTCCAGACTTCTCCTCTTTAGGTCCTCTCCTTAAACCCTAGCTCCCATTGCCTCCTCCTCTACTCCATTACTAGCTAAGCTAGCTTAGCATAACTAGGATCCAGCTCCCTTGGCATTCACCACCTTAAAACCCCACCTAACCAACTCTACTAATTAACTCCACATAAGCTAACCTTACTTCCACCTCACCTTGGCGCCAACTTAACCTACGCACTACCTCTAAAAGCCACCAAAAAGTGGTGCCAAAACCACCTACAACTACCCCTGTTTTGGTCCTAAAAACTCCCTCCAAAAATCCCTACATCTCATCCCTACACCTACCCTTTGAACCACATCTAGCCATCCACATACTCCCTTCTAGAACCTTAAGATGGAGCCACCTAATAGCCTTCTAGAAGGCCCATTTTGGCACCAACTCTAAGGGGCACCAAAGCCATAACCACCACCCCTTGTGCCCCCTCACTTGGCACCATTTATTCCTAGCCCTAGGATCCTTAACTACCATCCCAAATCCCATCCTAGCCATCTATTTTATCCACGCCAACCCCCCTCCTCCCTACTCTATATATACCCACATAACTACCCACATTTGGATCATCCTCCATTTAGTCTAATTCCATCCTACATCCACCCTAACTCACGGCCAAGGAAGGAGAAGAAGAGAAGAAGATTAAGGGGGCATCCTACCCACCCCTTTAGTGCATTCTTCCCCCTTCTCTTTTCTTCCTTGTGCCACGCCAAGGAGGAGGCTCTCTTCATATTGGAGGATGGCCAGGCATTGGAGGAGAATTGAAGGTGGAACCATCCACCTTAGAGAGCATAGGGCATGCCCCCTTTGAGGACTTGTCTTGGAGGTCTTCACCTTGAAGGAGCTTTACAAGGAAGGAGTTGGAGGACTTCTTTTCAAGCCCGAGAGCTACTAGGCTTGGAGCAAGAAGCCTTTATCTCTTCTTCACCATCATCATCATTAGGAGGACTAGTGTTTTTACTTTTTGTGTTTTTAATTTCTAGTAGTAGAAGCATTCCCCTACTAGGGTTTTGTAAAATATTTTTTCTCCTTTAGTAAAGTTGCCATTTTCTTAATTGTGTTTTTCGCAATTTTTCTTTTACCTTAGTGTAATCACCCCTTCTCTATAATTACTCTAGGTTTCCACCTACCTAGGGTAAGCTTAGAGAGAGGAATTGCTTGTCACTTAGGTTTTAGTTTAGTAATTTTAGGTGTTAGTCATCTTCCTGCCATCAAATCCTCATTGCTTTAGTTATTTCAAACTATAAAAATTACATATTGAAAATAACAAAAAGAAAGTTGATTTCCATTTTCGAGCAAGAGATTCGATTTTGCAAACAAATTTCCTCCTTGGACTACCCTAGATACCCCACTATCTAGGTTATTAAACTTTAAAAGTGAAAGCGGATTTACACGTTACACCGACTAAAACACAATTTTAACAAACCGCATATTTTTGCAACCACTGGGGTGTAGAGATTTCTTTATCAAGAGTATCAATTGCTTCCCTTTCTTCCCAATGTTCAAAAGGATGATCTTTGTAGTCAAAAGTAAGTAGGAATTCGGATTTGGCTAAATCAGTAAGATCCTCAGAGGGTAAGTCCTCAAACAAAACATATTTCCCCCTGGAGTCACACCGTACCCTAAGTATGGGCCCCTCAAAGTCATCATCATCCCCCTTTACGCTTCTTCCCTCTTGTCTCTAAGACTCGGGAAAATCTTCAAACCTAAGATCAAGTATTTCAAATGTTCCCTTGTCTTCCTCAAAAATAAAATCTTCATGTCCCTGAGACCAATATTGATCTAAGTCTTCCAATTCAGTATCAATTCCATCAGGGTCACTTGTGTTGGGTACCTGTAAATCCTCAGAATGTTCAATGACAAGCACCGGTCCCCTAAGTAGAGAATCATGGTTATTATCACTTCCTTCCAATATGATTTCGTCTAACATCCAAGACTCTTGGAATTTGTTAACTTCAGAATCCAATCCTTAGGGAGATCTAAGTGAGGTGCAAGGTCCTCAGAGGTGTAAAGTATAGGTTCGGTATCCCTAGGATGGGGTACAGATTCCACCTCAAAATCTAGAATGGGAGTTGGGTTGACTGTTTGACTATGATTCATTTCATTAGATGTAACAAAGATACTATCATTTAGGTCAAGTTCATCTAATGGGACCATTTGCCCTTCTTCTGACTCCAATTAAGATCAGGTGGATAATCACTAGGATTGCCTTCTGGTGGGCATATTTCATGAGGGACGTCTAAATGATAGCTATGACGTTCTCTAGACACGTTTGTGTTAAATCATTTGTTGTAGTGCGTTTTACGACATCAATTTTAAATAAGAATAAATGGACGTGAGTCCGAGTGTCGAACACAGGGAGGCATGAAATCAGATCAAATACTTGCTTTGTGTCTTAAAAATTCATCGTTTGTTTAGCTTACATACCAGATAAATGAGAAAGAAAGGGAGGGAGGGAGGGAGAGAGAGAGAGAGAAAGAGAGAGAAGAGACATAGGATTAGAAATCCATGATAAGATATGAGGACAATATATACAAGATCTAGTCTATTAATTATCAAATGTTGTAGTCCAAAAAATATAGAGGAATGCTTCAATGAAAGAAATGAACTACACTATCACATAAAATTAAACAAAGAACAAGGAACAAGAAAGCGTCGAGGCAACCATGGCGGTGGAGGAGCTTCCGTCGGTGACTCGCCATCTTCACAACCTTGCTTGGGAGCTCTAAGAGTGGTGGAGTTGCTTAGGTAGGTGATGGATGCAAATGGGAGGGATAGGTCCCTTTTTATAATTAAGGAGAGGGCTCAAATTCGTTACCAGGTCAATACTGACATTCAAAGATGTCGCTAAAGACCTGACACAAGCGTCGCCGTAGCCCCCACCCTCGCCCTCGCGCCTTCAGCACTCTACGCTGTGCCACGCACCTCACGTGTCGTGTCACGTGCATGCTTGGTTGCGCTGCCGCTGTTCCTACTGCGCCGTGCCTCAATTGTGAAATTGAGGTGCAGCGGGATTCGAACCTGCGTTGTGTGGTGGAGGCATGAAGTCTTGACTAACGTGCTAATGCCGCACATTGGTCTTGCCTTTATGTCTGGCGCCTGCGCACCTTAGCCGTCCGATGGTGGATCTACGGTTAGGATCTCATCTGCGTGCGATGAAGAGAGGAAGCGGGTGCAACTAACGAAGGAGCGGGTGCCACGTGTCACGTTTACGGTCGTTGATTAGTGGATCAACGGTGAGGATTTCTTGAGCTTGTTGTGGGAGCTACGGAGGTCGGATTGGGATGATTTTGAGTCCGTTGGACTCTGTTCGTCGGTCCAAATCCATCTGTATGATCTGATTGCTCATTTGAGACTTGTTTCAAAATGGACTTGTGCACATGGTCATTAAACATTGATTCTAAGCGATTAAAATGTAAAGATCATGCAATATGCATGCAATGCTCCTAAGCCCATTTTAATATGACATTATCGCACAAGTACCCTCAAAATTGACTCTAATTGATGTTATTAACACTTGTAATTGTAGAGTCATCAAGCTACTCCTCAAAATAAGATCCCTATTGTCATTGTTTTCCTTGAAATTGTCTTGGTAATCGGGGGTATAGAGGTAGGGATCAGAATTGACTATATGAGGGTCATAAGCTGGATAATCTCTTTAGTTAATCTTTGACTATTCCTCGAAATCTCTCCCATAGAATCCATCATTTCTATCTGTTATTTTTGCATTTCTATTATAAAATAGGAGAGTCTGCTATCAAATTGGGAAGGATTTTCAATCTGAGGTTCAAGTTGCCTAGGAGTATCGATCTAACCTTGATAAGCAAAATCGTTAAGGGTGGGTGGGTTGGGTGTAGTCATGGGAGAGCTAGGGTGGGGATACCCTTCTCCTAGGTTCTGCTCATCATCACAGGGTTAGGAATTAATCAGACCAATGCTTCTATAGTAGGAGTAGAAAGGATCCCAATGCTCATCAGATGATGGATAACTGTAGGTCATAGGATTGGGATTCGGTGTTCTGGGGTGAAAGTAAGAACAGAAGTAATTATTGTAATCCATTTGAAAAACACACCCCAATCAAATGCAAGGCAATGTGACTCTCCTTTTTCTTAAAGAAGATTTGAGCCAACCTCCAACCTACCCCTTAAAGTTGTCAAATGGGGTCAAGTTTGCACCCATCCGTTCCCACTTTAGTGGTATAAGAGTTGGTTGTGACTTGAGATCCCTGATAAGCTCTTTAGAGAAGAATAGAGGTTGGTTACGTTCTTTTTTGGTGGCCAAAGAAATTGCACAATCAATTACGGGCCTTAAGTCAACCTTCTCATTCCCTAGGACCTATACATTACTTCAATGATACTCTCAAGTGACCTAGTGAGAAGTTACTCTAAGGACGGAACAAAGGGATGCAAGTAGGGTGAACCCTTCTTTTGAGGCGATGGAAATGCGGTGCCTCTTAACTACCCTTTTGTTCCTTTAAGGGGTTGTTTAACGGGCTATCGAGGAGTTTTTAAGTCATTTCGTTGTAGCAAATCCTTAAGCGATAAAAAATAATTAAATTTATATGCTTAGAATCAAAAGAGAGTCTGAGGTTGAATATAGGGAGCAAATATGGAATTCAGAACATTAATCTCATTTAGAATCAATGAGTACAATCAATTGATCATAAAAATAGATATGTAATGAATACAATTTGTTAGATTGTGATTCAAATAATGATGAGATAAAAAGAATAGAGAGAATCTAAAAAGTGGTGATTTGAATCACCAATTAAATCCTCTAATTAAGTATGCATCTCATATCCAATTTATTCAACAATACTCAATCTGGATTCAATATTAACTATAATACTTAAATCATTCAACAATAACATTCAAATAATGCCATAGTGTTCACAACCAAATCAGATGTCGGACATGTAGCATCAAATGGCTTAAGTGTCTCAGGCACAAGGCTCTTCAGAGCCTTCTTCTTCTTCAAAGCTTCCCTTCTTCTTTTCTTCTTTAGCTTCTTTCTTTCTTCACAAGCCTTCCCTTTCTTCTCAACAGGCCTTCAATGCCTTCCTCAAGACCTTGCTTCATAGCACAAGGGAACCAACTCCCTTCAGTGACTAAGTGTCGCATAGGGGCTTTCTTTCAGAGAACAAAACCCTCCCCCGCTCTCTCACAAATCCTCCTCCTCTTCTATCTCAAAGATAGAGCATATTCAGATTCATGTACGAGTAAATGGGTCATGTACAGTGACCAAGCTTGCGGTCGTGGTGTTGCAAGCGAGGTGCGAAGTCGGCAGGTTAGTAGGTGTGAGGGTATGAGGGACCCGACCCCTCAATGCTTGGGAGATAAAGCCACAGCACAAAGTCAATTTATGTGCACGTAGATGCCCTTCTCTTTATGATGTGGCACTAATAAGGCCACCTTTCCTTTGCGTGCAACTACAGAGGAAACTTTGTGTAATTAGTGTGTTTTTGGCACTAAAGTCCTCAATTGAGAGATAGGAAGGCTTCATGATCCTCGTCCGCAGTGATTGGAAGAGATAGCAGGGTGGATAACAACCAAAGAGAGGCGGATGTCGTCGAAGATGATGAAGGTGACAGCAGAGGATGATGGGTACCTAAAATAAGCATACGGGCTCAAAAGCCCTAGTTAGATGGTTCACTAGCGTTGCCAAAGGACGTGAAGTCCGTTGGTGGTGTTTGTGCTGCGAGTGGATGCGTGTGTGGCCAAACGGTGACGGAGAAGGTGAGTGAAAGTGGGTGAGTTCGGTGGGGTGTTTCAGTGGGTTTTTGGTGGAGTTGAGTGAGAGGTTTGGATGGGTGAGGTGTAGCGAGGTTTCTGAAGGTGGAACGATGGCGTTTGGTGGCGTGTAACGTGGGGGAGGTGTCACCGGAGCTTCACTGGAGCTGGGGAAGACAAAGAGGGAGAGGTGTTAACGGCGGTCGAAATAAGTTTTTAAGGAGGGAAAAAGAGAGTAGAGGGGAAGAGGAAGGAAGAGAGCCTAATATTAATGGTCAAAAGGATAGGACGTCATTGGCTGTGATTGGTCAGTGCCATGGAAGAGAACTTCTCCGTTGAGGGAGACGGCGACAAGCAAAGGGGAAGGTTGCCTTGGCTTTGGCCCACCAGGTGCAAACGAGTGTGAGGAATACTTTGGCACTCCCAATTTGATGGTTGGGAGGCCATAGGAGGATGGGGGAGAGAGCATGCCGGAGCTAGTCAGAGGAGGCCAGAGGTGAGCGAAAGAAGAGGGTTTTTAGGCCAAACCTAGCTAAGGAAGAGCGGATTTTGTTGCTAGAGCTTATATAGAGCTTATGGCGAGCTCTAGAACAAAAAGGAGCTCTGATTGGCTCCTTTGGAAATCAAGAAAGCACCCACTAATTTCGTGCATTCACACTCACGAATCAAAGTGATTTAGGTGTCAAGAATAATCCCAATGGATTCGTCATGGTGTGATCAATCCCACAAATTTTGGTGGGATTTGATGAAGATTCAAGTAGGATTTGTGGAGGTCAAAGCTTGCGCGGAGGTCAGGTTTGTCCTTAATGGAGCAGGGAAGTTCTTGCAAAGAAGATAACAAAGTTAGGGACCATATTGCAAGGTTTTCAAAGGCTAAGGGCTTGTATGAGAGAAAAAGAGTCAGACTGGACCAAAATACAAAATAGGTTAAAATGATCTTTGATTGGGCCCAAATTTTGGTAAAAACTTAATTTGGACCCAAGGAATCTGATGGTGAAGTTGGATTTCAGTTTTGACCAATTTTGACTGGGTAATTTGTGCAGAAACCCAAATTAGGGTAACTTTCTGTTTGAAACTCTGTTTAAGGTCAAAATAGGTTCAGATGGTCAACTCAAGGTTACCAAACCTAATGGAGTATTTTTCTATGAATTTTAAAATGTTTATATGGATTTTATCCTAACCAAATCCTCTATTATTTGAGTGGGCCTAAAATTAGGGTTTCGAGAGCCGTGTTAGTTCTCGAAGTGTGAAAACTTGTTTATGTCTACACTGACCCTCTTATTAGTAATTAATGCTTATTAGACCTCAGATTAACCCCTAGGAAACCCCATGATTATTCTTGCATTCATGATATGCTATTAAAACTACAGAATTAATCCAATTTTAATGTATTCCTCTGAGAATGGATGTTCATTGAATTATGGAACTTAGGCGATTATGTAGGAACATTTTCAATTGATTCTGATTAATTAAAGCTAGTTATGGCTTGTGATGATGTTATCATCAGGGGTGTCCCCCTCCTTGAAGTATTTAAACACTTGGACATAGGATAATATTGCCACCACAAAGTGAAACAGAAGGGTCTTCACCGATGAAGAGATCGGTGCTTATAGACTAAGGGACCAAGACCTAGTGCGATGCCAAGTGTTCGTGCTTAATGCCAGAAGTGTGCATCACACCGCAAATCAATTTAATTTTGGGAAGAATCATACACAAGTCCCTTTTGATCAGATCAAATGTGATTTTGATTTAAGGTCGAATCTGATTAGCAGTCCCAATTTCAATTAGGCAACCACTGAATGAGGTCAATTCAATCAATTTAGTTGTCTTGAGATTTAATCCACATGCAATGCATGAACAGGAACTGGATGCAAAGATAGAACAATATACCTGACTCCAGCAATCTTCGTGCAGATATGTATGCAATGTAAAAATGAGATCTAACATGCTACTCAATCACCCCTAAATGCGTGCACCTAAGGGTATGCAACTCCTAAACAGGTAGCACAATAATTTTCTCTTTTTGTTCTAGAGGCAAGCAAGAAAAACACCACAGATAAAAATCCTTAGTTGTTAAAGAAAGTGGGGACATACACCTAGAAATTAGCCTTAATGCTACATGGGTGAGAAGACAGAAGCGAAATAAAATTCACGATGGAGAATCCCCCATGAAAGCAGGATCCAGGTCTGCTTCTCTTCACACCCTCTCTGCATGTGTGGATGTTGCTCAAGGTCAATGTCGTCACTTCGCTGCACCTATCATCTCGTCAATTCCCTCGCACAAAAAAATAGAGAACGGTCAGATAAATGCACACCTCAAAGTAATCAAAAATAAAATTAGGTGAATCTATTACGTCTGTTGCCTTCCTGGCAATGATGCCATTTGAACAGGAGATTTTGCTTTTCAGAATGATGTGTCAGAAAAAATACATCGTCGTAGTGATGTAAATCGTGGTGGAAAAATCCCAGATCAAAAAATATATATTAGTAAAAACTAACCACGGTAGATTAAGTCGTATCCATAGGGAGGAACAGATGCAATAAATTCATGAATACTTTCCCATTATATTTGCCTAATCAAGTGTGAGATTCGTGCCTAAATTCGATGCAAAACGAGCTGAAAAGAAGAAGACAATAATTCAAGAACGCTACGTTATGTGCACAATTTTTCCTCAATAAAATAATTCAATAAAGATGTGATCAGTGCATGTGCAGTGGCATCTCAAGTAATTTTCTCTTGCATGCAAATTTGAGTCACAATTTGATGCAATAAAAAGTGATAAACATGGGTTGAACAATTACGAGAAAGCGTAAGTGTGATGATGTAATTTCACCTCAATAAAATAATAATAACCAAAAATTTGAGGAGGTGGAAATGGCATGAAATGTAAATAATAATCAACCCAAAACAGTGCAAATTTTTCCCTCATGCATGCACGAAGAGGAGGCTGTGGTTGGTCGTGCAGAACTTGATGGAGGTTAGCCGCAACGAGGGCTTCGCAATGGTAGTTATGCTTGGAGAATGGTGGCCAGTGATTGCCACCAAAGAGAAGGAACCTGCCAATGGTGGCGGCGACTCATCGGCGTACATGGGCTGCAGGAGATGATGTTGCGGGTGTTGGCAAACTTGATGATGGGTGGCAAGTCCAGTAGCATCGTTGGTGTGAAGATTTAAGGCTCGTGGAGGTGGCTGCTCATAGGGCATCAATGGTGGGCCTTGGGTTCTTTCGTCACTATTGGTAGAGAAGAAGAGGAAGAGGAGGAGGCTGATAGTCGACTACTGGCCACGTGCAAAGAGGCTGGGTGCACACGAGTTGGCCGATCGCGATGGCTTTTCTTTGTTGGTGAAGCTAAGGGAAGAAGATGAATAGTGCGGTGGGTAGTGTGCATGAGGGCATGCACGGGTGGCAGTGGCTGTACGGGTAGTGCGGGGCGGAGGAAGGGCGGTGCGTGGCCAGCGTCGAGCGCTACGGCTATTCTGCGAAGGGGGGTGCTCTAGCAGCTGTGTGTGGTAGGAGCGCCTCTGTTGGCACTGGTGCACGCGTAGGTGGCCGGTGGTGGCGTGCTACTGTAGGCGAGCTACCGTGCACGAGGGCACGCGCGGCTATGGTGGTGCTCCTAGGTTGCTGATGGCAGTGTAGAGACATAGGCGGTGGAGTGCGGTCGTGGGTTGAAGGAGTTACACCTATTTTGTTGCTGCAGTGGATGTGCGATGCTGAGGGTGCACGTGTGGTTGTGGTGGTGTAGGGAAGCATGAGTGAGCACATGCGGAGAGGAGGCAGAGACAAGGTGGCGATCATCGCTGTCGAGGTTGTTGTCGACAAAGAGGAGTGCAGCGTTGCTGGAGGCCGCGGTGACAAGGGGAAGGATGAGACGTAGTGATGATGTCGCAATCGTAGTATGGGATGCCACGCGATGATGAATGTCAAGGCTGATCACGGTGGTGGTGTCGACACTGTCATTGCCGACAACAGTGGTGGTTCACAGTGATGTGGTTAGGGGGTGCGGTGGTGGGAAGTCACGGTCGTGATCGTGAATGGCTTACAGTGGTGGACAACGGCGTGGTGATGTAATTTGTCGTAGTTGATAAGTCCAATTTATTGGACATTTATTTGGCTTAAGTATATATGGAATACATTTCCTTATAGTTTAATGACCTAAGCTAAGTACATATGGAATACATTTCCGTGACACAAGCGTCGCTGTAGCGTAGCAGGTGAGAACGCTCACGAGAACATGCGGCACGCGTTCGATTATTCGCGAGAGGCAGCTGAGGCACGGCGAGCGGGCGCGATTGACCGCTCGATCGCGATTGAGCGGTCGCGAGCACCCAATAGCACCCACGTGCTATCGCACGCTCATGCGTGATGTGCCATCAGATGCGGGCGTTGCAGCTTGAAGAGGCGCGGCGAGGGCGCATCTCAGCCGTTCGATCTCAGGATCGAATGGCCGAGACTTGATGGACGTGGGTGGCGTGGAAGGTGAGCGGGCGGCACACGTCACCCACGACTGGGCCTTTAGCGACGATTTTATTCGTCACTAAAGACCCCTTATTTAATATTTTGAAAATTGTAAAGACCAAATTGCCCTCACTCCTTGCAACTATAAAAGGGGACCCCCTCCATACGAAATGGGCATCCCTTCTTTCTCTTCTCTCCCTCTCCAAAGCTCAAGAGAAGCTTGTCCCACACACGGGATGATTCTCAAGAGATAAAGTCCAATTTTCGTCCCCCTTTCGGAAGTGGATCTCGCGACAATGGCGACGTGTTGCCTCGTTCTCGTTCTTCCCACTTCGTCCTCCTTCGTCCTACTCCGTTCCCTGTCTTCCAGGAGTCATCCCGTCCAGCTCATCCTCCAAGCAACCGTCGAGGAGGATATTTCTCTCTCCATTCTTTTTAATGCTTTCTAGAGTAGATTTACTACTTTCTAGTATAATCATTTTTTGCTTTCTAGTCGTAATGAGTAGTGTAACGAACAATCTCTGTGATAATGAATTCCATGTTCATTCTACATCTCTTTTTGGTTTTTGTTTGTAATATTCTCTCTCTCTCTCTTCTATTTATTGTAAATAGATAGATAGTTTCTAATCAATTATTCTACTTTGTGACAAATAAAACAAATGTGCATTTTTAACCAAATGTCTGCCTCCCTGAGTTCGACCCGGGATTTCTATTTTGGTATAAATTTTATTTGTTGAACACGAGTTCTTTACTTTCTGTTGAACTCTTTTTTGCGAATCGCTACGCTTACGTGTTTGGTTTTGGAAAACCTGTCTTTGTAGTTCGAAAGCGAAGAATTCGTGTTCAACAAATAAAATTTATACCGAAAAGAATTCCGGGTCGAACACAAGGAGGCTACGTTGATCTATATTCGTAATTATATTTTTTTAGGATTTTTGTTAAGCAAGGCGATATAATTACAATGGAGCTATCAAACTAAGAGAGAGAGAGAGAAAGAGAGAGAGAGAACATGCATTCAATATTTCAATTGTTTATAAAAGTTACACTAGAATGCAGAAAATCAATTACACTAGAAAAGCTGTAAATAAGAATGGGAGAGAGAAGTTATCCTCCTCGACTATTGCTTGGAGGACGAGCTGGACGGGACGATGCCTGGACGAAGGAGAACGAAGCAGGACGAAGGAGGACAAAGTAGAAGAACGGGAACGGAGCAGCACGCCGTCGTCGTCGCGGGATCCACTTCCGTAGGGGAATGAAAATTGGACTTTATCTCGCAAGAAGCATCCCGGGTGTGGGACAGCTTCTTTTGAGCTTTGGAGGGGTAGAGAGGAGAAAGAAGGGATGAGAATTTCGTATGAAGGGGGTCTCCTTTTATAGTTGCAAGGGGTGGGGGCAAAATGGACATTACAACTTCAAAATAGTAAATGAGGGGTCTTTAGTGACGGATAAATCCATCACTAAAGCTCCCTTCGTGGGCGACGTGGGCGGCTCGTGCACGCCTGCTCGGCTGCTCACGCGCGCAACGCCTGCGCATGTCCATTGATTTTTAGCCGTCCGATCGCGAGATCGGATGGCTTAAAATGCATCCGCCCCCTCTACGTTGCGCCCCCCCCCGCGCGTCTGATTGCGCGTCCGATTGCGCGTCCAATCACGTGTCGACGCTATCGGGTGCGCACGGCCGTCTGATCTCCATCTGACGCTCCACGCACCTCAATTGATCGTGCCCTCCAGCCCCTTGCCGCGGATCGAACTCGCGCCCCGCGCTCGCGATAGCGCGCTCGACCACTGCGCTATGGGGTGTGGATGGTCGAGCGGGTGCTTTTAAATGCGAGCACCCACAGCCGTTGGATTAAGATCCAACGGCGAAGAGCGATCGGGCGTGGGGCCTTCACAAGATGAAGCGGCCGCTTGGGCGGCTGAGATGGTGCCACGTGGCGCTATCTTGGCCATCCATCTTCTGGAAGTTGTAGATGGTGCCACGGATGTCGGATTGACTCGATTTTTGTGTCGTTGGGCTGCAATTGTCGATCCGAATTCATCCGTGCGGTCGGATTTATCATCTGAAGTTTGGATTTACACCATCCTGGCCCTTGATCTTCTAGGGTTCCCGGGTCACTATTTAATGCTATGGATGGCTGATTAGGGCGATCTTGGAGTCGTTGAACTCCAATCGTCGCCCTGATCACATCCATATGGTTGGATCTTTGATCCGAGGCCCTGATAAAATATTTGCCCTGTCCAAGCACATAAAAGGAGACAATTAACCTCCATTTTATTCAAACTATTCTAAATGCAAGATGATGCACGTAATGCAATATTTATATCATGAAATGCAATCCTATGCTTAAGAACATGCATAAATGTGTAAATGTGTTTACATCACTTTCAAACTACAACGACAGGTTTTTCAAAACCAAATACATTAGTGCAGTAACTCGTAGCTTCAACAGAGGGTATGCCCATAATTGTCCATCAACCGCTGCTCCCTCTGCCAATGTTCAAAACCAGCGGTTGCGCATGCGAAGGGAGAGGCGGACATTGCGGATCTGGAGAAGGTAAAGAATCTCTTTCCCCTCGAGGGTTGGAGGCATCCGCTCCCTTCCCCTCACCGCTCGCAGCCAGCCGTGTGCATTGTGACCCCTCACCGCTCGCCAACCAGACCGTGCGCGCACTGTGACCCCTCACCGCTCTCCAGCCAGACCGCATGTGTACCCCTTCACCGCTCGCCAACCAGATTGCGTGCACTACCCTACCCCCTCACCGCATGTAGCCACACCCACGCAGCCACGCCCGTGCGCGAAGCAGCAGCTCCTCGCACAGCAGCCCCACCGCGCGCACCCTCCTAGCGTGCACGTGCATGCTTGTGCACACACCCCTCGCGTGTGATGCGCCATCCATGCAGTAGTCCTCCTCCTCTCTATCTTCTTCTTCTTCCTCTCTGCTAGGCGAAGGTACCCAAAGCCACCAAAAATGTAACCACGTCCACAGGCCTCGTAACTTCGTGCCATTGACTCCAACGGACTCGCTGCACCCTCACGAGCTCAGCTACACCTTCTGAAGGTTGGCAGCAGGCCGCACGCACCGGTGCACCACCACCAACGCCAACCATCCTCGTCACCGGTGAGACCGCCGGCCACCGTTCGTCGATCCGCTACCTCCATCAGGACCCCCTCGCTTAGGCCGACCTTCACTGAAGTTCCTGCGGCCTGCCATCGTCTCCTCTTCTCACGCGAGCAAAGGAAAGACATCCTCTATTTTTGGGTTAAATAGTTATTACATTGAATGCCATTATTTACTCTTGATTTTTGAATTTTAGTTATTTTAATGAGGTAACATTGTGGCGACACCCTCATATTCTTGCATTATTGTCCACCTCATGTTTACATCTGTTGATTGCAAGAAATTGTGATTCCGATTTACATCATAGCCCACATGCATGCAAAATTTACATAGGATGCCACTGTTCATGCACTATTTACATATTTAGAGCTTCAAATTCTTACGTGAAATTTACATAATGAGCCTGTGATTTCTCTATAAATTGAAAATTCACATTCAAAGAAGCATATCCATTGATTCATTTGACAAATATTTCTGCAGACATGATTGTTGCTTATTTGTGATTTATTGTAGTTGTTCCTCATTGTGGATTCAACCTGACTTTTCGTGGTTAGTTTTACTGATAAATACTTTTGATCTAGGATTTTTCCACCACGTGATTTCACTACGATGACATATTTTTCTAACATCATTATTCAATAAGCGTAAAACTCCTTACCAAATGGCGCCGTTGCCGAGGACAGATGCAATAATTTCACCTGATTTTTATTTTTGATTATTTCTCGTTGCACAATGATCTGACCAGTTGTTATCTTTTCTATGCAAGGAATTTGACGAGGCAACAGGCACAACTGAGAGACGACGCCGACCTTGAGAGACATCCATATGCGGGGGAACATGCAGGAGACCTGGATCTCGCTTTCATAGGGGATTCTCCTTTGTCACAAGTTTTATTCCTGTTTTCTCACCCTTGTAGTAATTGGGGCTGATTTTTAGGGGTCTGTCCCCACATTCTTTAGAGGCTAGGGGCTATATTTTTGCTACTCGCATGATTCATTTTTCTACATGTTTGCCTCTAAAACAAACACAATAAAATACTGAGCTACCTGTTAGGAGTTGCATGCCCCTAGGTGCACGCATTTAGGAGTGATTGAGCATCACATTAGATCTCATTGTTGCATTGCGAGCATAGTTGCACGAAGATTGCTGGAGGCAGGTACACCTTTCTAACTTTTTGCATCCAGCTCCTATTAACGCATTTGCATTCGAGTTAAAATTCAAGACCACAAAGCTAAGTGAAATTACTTAATCCAGTGGTCGCTTAAATGCAATTGGGACTGATAATCAGATTTGACCCTAAAACCAAATCACACTTGATCTGATTCAAAGGTACTTGTCTACGTTTTCAAAATAAAAATGATTTGCGATGTGATGCACACGTCTGGCACTAAGCATGCACATTAGGCACCGCACTAAAGTTCGATCCCTTAAGGCTATAGGCACCGATCTCTTTATCGATGCAGACCCTCTTATCGTGCTTTGTGGTGGTGGTACTATCTTTTGACCAAGTGTTTTGATACTTCACAGAGGGGGACACCCCATAAAGGAACAAAAGGGTAGTTAAGAGGCACCCCAAGGAGGCAAGTTTGCAAATCAAAATCCCTTGCTTTAAAGATGAAACTCAACTTTATTTTTGATGTTTTGATTATATAGTTTTTATGATTTTGAAATAACAGCAACACGTGAGTTTTTGTTGATAGCGGGAAAACAACTAAAACCCATTTCAGTTAAGCAAACCCAAAGGTGACAGGTAGAGCCTCTCCCTAAGCTCACCCTAGGCACGTGGAGGCCTAGAATAATTAGGGAGAGGGAGTGAAACAAATGCTAGGCAAAAATTGTAAAAAGCTATGTAACAAAAATTGAAAGAAGGCAACTTGAATTAAAATGAACTTGTTCTACACAAAACTCATAGAGGAAAGCTTCTAATCTGCTTGAAATGCAAGAAGATAAAAACAAAAATCCTCTAAATGAAATGGTGAAGAAGATGATGGATTTTTTCTCCAAGCCTGGTAGCTCTTGGACTTGAAAAGAGTCCTCCAACTCCTTCCTTGCTGTGTTCCTCCAAGATGGAGTTCTCCAAGGTGGAAGCTATCACCTTCAATTCTCCTCCTCCAAGGGTGGACGTCCACCCTAGGTCCTTCTCCTTTGCCTAGCCATCCTCCTTGAAGTAGAATGCTCCTCCTCCTTGGCGTGGCACAAGTTGAAGAAAGTGGGGAGAAGAAGGCACCAAAGGGGCGGGTGATGTGCCCCCTTAATCTTCTTCTCTACTCCTTCTTCTTGGCCATAGGTGTAGGTGGATTTAGGTGGAATTAAACACTAATGGGGGATGGGAATTGTGTGGTGGTAGGGTAGGGTATTTATAGGATGGGAAGGGGGTGGTTATGGTATTTTTTTTGCAGGGAAATGAAGGGGTGCTTGGATATTTTTGGAGGGGAAAATGGGAGGGAAATGAAGAGGTGCCTTGGTTTTCCCTCAAAAAATACCTTCTAGAAGGTAGTGATTTTGGAGGGAAAAAATGGAGGTGGAGATGGGTTTTGATGGTGGATGTAGGGCGGTGATGGAAGGGATAGTTGGCACCAAAATAAAGAAGGAGTGGGTGGTCTTTTTGCTGGAGCTTAGGTAGTAGGGTAGTAGGTTTTGGTGCCACGGAGGTGGACTAGCTAAGCTAAGCAGCTTAGCTAGCTTAGCTAGTAGGGAGTAGGGTTGGAGGCATTTGGAGCTAGGGTTTCCAGGGAGAAGAGCTGGAGGTAGTCATCTTGTGCTACACTAGACCTGGTGGCTGTTGAAGAGAGCTGCAAGGAGCTACCTTAGCTGGGTTAGCTTGCTAGTTCTTTGCTAGCTACTAAGCCAAGCTAAAGCAAGCTGGCTTCTGTTGAAAGGAGCTGAGGTGAGCCGGGTCTAATGCTCCCGGGGAGGACCTAGCTAGTTTAGGTAGCTAAGGTAGCTTAAGTCAACTAAGTTGAGTTAAGCTAAGTCCCTGGGAGCTGGACTTGAGCTAAGATGAAGTCATGTTCAGCTGGCTAGAGTTGAGTGGAGCTGAATGTAGCTGGTCCGGAGTTGTGGTGAACTCCAGTCAACTCTGTTGAGCTATCTAGAGCTCCCTATGAACTAATAGGAGCTGAGATAAGCTAGATTCAACTAAGTTGAGCTGCTAGTTCAAATGAGTTGGAATCCAGCTATGGTGAGTTAGATCAAGCTAAGTTCCAGCTAGTCTGAGCTTCTTCTTCACCAGTTGCCTTCTTGAGTGCTAGGGTTTTGGAGTTCTGACAATTTGTATATCCCTAACACTCACAAAAACACATTAAAAGGATAATAAAAAGTGCAATGCATGCCTAACCTAATTGATGGATAAATGCAGTCCAAAAATCCATTTGCGGAGCTTTAATGCATAAAATTGATGATAAACTATCGTTTATCACACCCACATGCTTATCTTTTGCTAGTCTCTTAGCAAAACTTAAAGTTTTACAAAATAGAATTTTTGGGAAATCTAATTTTTTTGACTTTTGAGGAGAAAAAGATTAAGGAACCTTGGTTGGTTTAAACATAGGAGGTACGGGATTTGTCAAAGATAAACATCGGGATTTATTTTTGGATCCAAAAATTAGAAAAAATGGGATCAATATATCCTCCAGAAAATTCCCAGATTAACCCCTTATCAATTTAGATGACTTGAAATTTCTGTTTTTAGGATTTTTCTGGCTCTTGAATCTGATTCGCAACTTGCAATAACCTTTAAAACCTTGTGTTCGTGCTTGTGAAAAGCTAACATTTATAAGGGCGTGTTTTTGGTTTAAAACCTTTTTTTTTTGTCCCCCATGCTTATTTCTAGCTTAGTCTTACAACAGATGTGTCGGGATCATTATTCCCATTACCAATCCTCGAGGGGGCTTTGGCGCCAATACTTCGAGATAGCACCATCCATGACACCACCAAGGAGCTCACAACCCCAAAATACAATGCGGTGTAAAGGGTCGCTCCAAGCAAACTCAAGTTCTTGCTTCGACACTATAGGTAGAGCACTGTCCAAGACACTTGAGCTGCTAAAATGTACTTTAATGATCCATCTAAAGATATGAAATATAGATATAGAGCAGCTCTGAGGCGGTAACATATTGACATCGTGTCCTCAAAGGAGGCATTTTCCTCCTTCTCGGCGGTGGGAACCCAAACCAATGATCTGCTTCAGACTTTTACTAAGGCCAAACAAGGGATTTTTGTGATTTTTAGTAGTTTTTTAGGTGTTGGCTTGTGTGTGAAATTTGACACAGGAAGTTCCATAAGAAAAGCAAGTTTTTGAATCAGAAACTAAGACAGATACTTTCCATATTACAAAAGAGGATCAAGTCACCTGAACTATCATGAGTTCAGGTGGAATTTTAGAGAAGGATATCTGATTTAGTCTAAAAATAGACTCTGAAATTATAATGATCAAATCCATATCCTCATTCCTAGTTTGTTAAAGATAAAATCCCATTGTATCAAAAGTGAGTTGTAAACCTTAGTCTCGATTTCAAAATTTTCCTCAAAAAGTTTTTTTCAATATTTTTATTTTTTTTTGGGTATGCATGCAAGAAAATAAAAATGACTAAAGAAAAATGCATGTTTTTAGGTTTTGAAAATCCTAAATCGATCATCAAAATTTTAAAAACACTCCCCCATGCTTATGATATGCAATGTCCTCATGCATTAGGAGGGAAAAGAGATCACCTTAGTGAAGGGCGATAGGGTTTAGGATGGTCAAAGCCTGGAAAAAGAAAGGAAAAAGGAAAGCAGGAAAAATGATGGGTTACCTCACATCCAGTGCTATCTTTTACGCCATTCAGTCGGGCGTGAAGGTATGTACGGAAAATGGAAAATCATGTAAATAATTGGACACTTGAATGTCCTCAAGAAATGTGTTTTCCTCAAGATCCCTGAAAAGATAAATGGTAAAGAAATTGGGATCAAAATGAAATGGAAAAATGGAAGAATGACCCGGATTTCACCATGGTCTATGTAAAATGCCAGATTCTAGTGGGTCAGGTGATAGGTCCAATGGAAAGGGAGGGGGAAAGGATTCAATGAGGTGTAGGGTGGGTGAATTTAGTGTGGATGATTTTTGTGAAAAATTAGGAAGATTGAAAGAGTAAAAGTCAAACCCTAGTTGATCTGAAAAGTCTCAAACCACAAAATCATCCTTAGAATAGGAATCAATAAAATCTAGATCCATGGTGGTCAAAGCTGAGTAGGATTTGATCAACAAAGATTTCTCACAAATTGCTTCCATTGTATTATTAGTGTCCTCAAAAATTTTATGATCAATGGACCTCTTGGAAGCTTGAAATAAATCTAATGAGAAAATCTACTTATCGCAACTTATATTCATTTTCCCAGATTGAGAGTTGATATTAGCTGTTGCGATAATCAGAAGCGGTCTTCCAAGAATGGTATTAGTGAGAGATGTAGGTACCTCTATGTCAAGGACCAAAAAATTTACCAGAATTAGACAATTCCGGACCTTGACAATATGATCCTCAATGATTCCCTGCAGTTGAATGGTAGATCGATCTCCCAATTGAAATTGAACCTTAATAGGTTTAAAATCACCGAATTGAGATTCCTCGTATATGACTAGGGGAATGATATTAATGGAGGTACCTAAGTTGAGAGGGGTGAGAAAAAAGGTGGTGTCATTTATGACAACCAAGATGAGAGATGCGCTTAGGTCCTTTTTTGTGAGAGGCAGCTTGCTCTGAACAACTGAGCTTGCTGTCTTAGAAAGGACCACCTTTCCTAGATTATGAGCCTCCCTTGTTGGAGTAAATTTTTCTTTCAAAAATTTAGCAAAGGTAGGGGTGGCATCTAGGAGGGGGATATTCCTCTCGACTTGCTCAAATAAGTCCAAAAGATCTTGGTGAGAGGGCTCTGATTGTTGATCAAAAAGATTGGATTGCAGTGTTTGAGAGTAAGAAGTAGGATTTGAATCAAGTGTTTTTGGGATTTCTTTTTCTTCTTCCTGAGTGCGGTAAGGAGAGTTGATTTGCATAGGCTGAGAGTGGGTTTCATCAATTTGATTTGAAGGCCGTAAATCAGTGGTGGTGTTCCCACTCCTCAACATATCCGCATATGCAGTTTGGTTATCACTGGGAGGAGGTGGGGGGGCCTGATGTTGATAGAAACTAGGTTGGTGCTGAGATATTGGGTTAATAGGAGGATGAACGATTGCGCAACAATCATAGGTATTAATTGACCTAGATTAAGCTAGAACTTAGCATAAGTTAGGGTAATTCACGCATGCATAAGCATTATCTGTATCTTTACTATTTTACTTTAGCTATGCATAAAATAATGTTATAATGTGCTGATTAAGTGCATTATGTCGATTGCAGGCAATAAGCAGATCTGGAGCTGGATCTGGAGCAGGATCTGAAGCTGGATCTGGAATAACAGGAGTTGCAGCAAAGCTGGAGCAGAAGGCTTAGATTAGATGTAGGAATAATAATGTAAGGGGATTAAAGGTTTGCTATTCTATTAAGTAGAAATAAAGTAATAAAATGTGAAGAGCTTAGGTCCATCCTAGCCTTAGGATAGCCTAGAGACTTCCCCAAGCCTTAGCCACCCTCAGATTACGTCACAACACCCTAGGAAGCCCTAAAACCCTAGTTCCAACCCTTATCTGGACGTCCAGAAAAGTTATAGGACGTCCAGGACCCTTAGCCAACTCCCTCACACCTCAAACCCACTTCTGCAGTGTTATTGGACATCCAAACACTTTGTCAGACATCCAATTTCTGCAGAAAACCCAAAACAGAACCATGATTTCCTCCTGACTTAGATTGGACGTCTAGAACTGATGTCTGGACTTCTGATTTTTGAGTATAAGTCGTCTGATCACATTTTTGGATGTCTAGTACTGGTCTCCAGTCACTGTTTTGAGATTCAAGCCTTGATCTTGGATCTCTAGCTCCCTGATTGCACTACAAAAATACACCTGCAATTGTGCCATCTTGTGCTATTTCCTAGCATTACTAGTGCATATTAGGATTCCATAGTCGCATTTGTAAAAATGCATGCATGCATGCATTTAATTGAGAGGGGAGGAGAGTAAATAAATGGCCTAGCATTTAACATTTTTTTCCTCAAGTGCATCTTTGTAAAATTCACCATCTTTTTATTTTTTATTTCACTTGATTTTGAAATCTTCCCCGCAGCTGCATGAAGCATCCTCTTCTTCTTCGCGCCATGTCCTGCTCCCCCTCTCCTTGCCAGCCCTGCAGCCGCCTCTCCCTGCCGTGAGTCATGCATGAGCCATGCACAGCCAGGGCATGGCTGTGCATGCTCTCCTCTTCTTTAAAAAGAGAGTGGCTCCTTCGTTGCATGAAGCCTGGTCCCCAGCCAAAAAAATCCAACTGCAGCTTCTCCAGGCCACCATCTCCTCCCTCTCCCTTCATACGCCGACCCTCCTCTGAGGAGACACACGGCGGACAGGAGCACCTCACGGTGGTGCACAACCACCACCGTGAGTCCACCACCGCCCAGCTCACCACAGAGCTGGTGGGCATGGTGGCTCTTCCCAGACTTCTTCGTTTCCCGCCATTCCAGCCATTGGAGTGGAGCTTGAAGCTTTGAAGCTCAAAGCTCCGCACACAGCAGCAGCGGCAAGGCAGTAGTAGCAGTCACCCAGCCCTTTCCGCACAAGCCTACAGGCCGCTCTCGCCTTTTCGCACGCTCCTGCAGGCACCATCGCCTCCCGCTTCTTTGCCCTGTCGCGCTCTCTCTTCCGCCCGCAACCGGCCACTGCGTGCCTCTGCAGCCGCCGGCCAAGCTCACCGCAGACCCCAGCCAGCACCCGCAAGCCTCCACGCAAGTAGCAGGTCGCCCTCGCCCTCCACCGAGCACGCTAGTAGCCCTCTCCATGCCCTCTGTCGCGACATCCTGCCCGGAAGCCACCAGCTGGAGCCACTCCACCGCGCGCACCGAGCCGTTCGCACTCACAGCACCTACAGCAGACGGTTGCGTGGCTCGCCCGGGCACTGTAGCCACTGTTCACGCCAGTCAGCGCGACACTGTGGCTATAGTGGGGTGACCGGTGAGCTTCTCACTTATCCGGTCACCTGGTGTGCCACAACCGCTGTTCGCTCGTGCACGCGTCTCGCCCCGCGTTCTGCCAGCACCCGCCCGAGCGTCTGCATCACCCGCTCCTTCACCTCGGGCACCTGCGAGCGCCCGCTCCATCCCTTCCACGCAGCGTGGTGCGCTGCAGCCTCATCTACGCACCACTCCCTCCAGCGCACTCCTCTCTGCGCATATGCGCCTACGCATGCGCACGTGGACCAGACGGCGGTCCACAGCTTCAGATGCCTTAACACTCAGCAGCACCCGCTCTCTCTCTCTCTTTCTCATAGCACTCTCTCCCTATCCCTTCACCAACGCTTACACACATACACTCGCACTTTCATACACACACACACCTATACACTATTATATACATATATATATATACGTATACATATATATATTGATATATATACATATATTTATATATATATATATACTTATATCTATATCTATAGTAGTATGTATATAACTAAGTATTAGTATACATATATATATATGTATATATACACACATATATACTTACGTATATACATATATTTATATACAAATATATATATATATATATATATATATACATATATACACACCTACTTATAAATGCAGACATATACATATATATATATATATATACACATACATACATATATACATATATATCTATGTAACTATATATACATATATACATATATATTCATATCTAGCTACATATATCTATATATACATATATTACTATATATATATACATCTATATAGTATTATATACATACATACATGTATATATATATATATCTATACATGTATCTATCTATACATATAGCTACATACATATATACATATATAACTACATATATATACCTATATATTAATAACCATATATATATATATACATATAGATATATTTACATATATTCATATATATATATATTTGCATTACTTACCATTCGTGGTATCGCAGGAGTATCTGCACCAGTTGCTGATATTCCCCAATACACGTGTACAAAAAGCGTGGTTACACTCATCTTCCATCCATCCATCCTACACTCCACACGGCACCTCGTCCTATTGGTTGCATCTTTCTAGACAACGACCGACTCGACACCGTGCTACACTCCATCTCCACCTCCACCCCCACCCCTTTATATATATAATATATACCTATATATATATACTATATTTACTTTATTTCTGTTTCACTTTCCTGTGAGTAAAAAGATAAAAATATATATATAAAAGAGAAAAGATAATCTTTGACTTGCAGGTACTCTGTCTTGCGAATAGCAAGACCCGTTTTGGAACCCTAATTTGGCTCAAAGCCAAGAACTTAATTTTGAGGGTGTGCTTCAAGGACAAAGATTACCAGAAACAAATCTAAATAGAAAAAAAAACCAAAAACACAATAAATGAACGGAAGAGATTCGTTGTAGGAAAGGCATAGAAACTTGACTTGTAACCCCACTTCCCTGAGTTCGACCCTGGGCCTAAAAGTGACCAAGATAAAATCAAGTAGGCCAGGTTAAAAATTTTGTAAAGAGATGGTTAGGTCTGATTTAGGTTAACCACTATATACACTTCAATGATAAAATCACTATATTAACAACCTATCCGGGTCCGACACCATACCTTTTCTGGCACCGTTGCCGGGGAGGTGCGCCTGCAAGTAAGTTTCTATTCCATTCCCTTCATTTTTCTCTTCTCTCTTCATGGGTGTTTTTGTTTTTTGCTGTGCAGGTGAACCTGTTGCAAGGAGATGACAGGCAGATGAAGTTGGGAACGTGGGCAGATCCAAGGCGGGAACGAGAGCGTGAAGACGCCGACACCGCATTAGAGCTTCGCACACGTTGCCGAACAAGTAGGTTTTCTTTTCTTAGCAACCTAGGTTAATTTGTAACCTTAATAACAATAATAATAATAATAATAAACTAAAAACTAAAAAACTAGAAAAACTTCTTGGGATCTCTTGGGCCAAGTGGATTAAAATTCACTTGTTTGATTGATTGCCTTTACTCCCACCTCCCCAGGATTTCCCGCCTTACTTCGCATAGCGAAAATCCAAGAATCTTGATTCCTGAATTTTTCGCCGTGTGAAGTATTCTGTGAGGCAAACATAAAAAGATTGATTGCACCCCTCTTTGTCTCATTTATCTGCAAATTCGGGATCACATTTTTTTGGTGGGGAGACTTGGAATTGAGTTGATTCCAACCCCACCACGACTTTTCAACTTGCCTAAGATTCGATCCCGAATATTTCAACACCAACAATTTGAGTTTCTTTATCTGTTGATTGAGCCTTGTGTGGAAATCTTTCTGGTGATTGGGAGCACTTGAATTGAAGTGCTTTGGCTCCCTTTCACACTAATCTAAAACTGATTCGTGCATCCACACAAAGAAATCTCCATTTAGGGAAGCCCATTGCATTTTAGCATGCATTAACCAACTGACATTGAAGAAGGGTTTGTTGGGCTTAGAAAGAAAACTTGTATTCTCACAAAACCTGGAGATTGGTTGAATTGGTAATTCAGAGAAATCCTAAAATTCATACTACTTAAAGCTGAAACTCTAAAAGCCATTCACCAATTAAAACTTCAATTCGGGGAGATTTCCCCAATGCATGCTTGTTTTACACACTCTGAAAATCAATCACTTGGGCATTACCTGTACACAACGCCCTTCACATTCCAAAAGCACTTGACCCTAAGCCTCTAACTAAAATTGGTAGTAACTTGACCCTTCTTAAGGATTGGAGGTCTAACTACCTGCGTGTAGCGTCTACGTGCTGGTGAGGGTTCCCGCGTGCTATCGAGTGTCTAAGACTGGGGCAAACAGCCTTTCAATCTAGCTCGGTGGTTCCGCAGTGCTCGCATTCGGTTCCGTAGTTCGTGATAGTAGGTAACTTAGATCTTTAGGTCTAAGGGCACACTGTAGAGGTTAGGAATTTGATTGAATTGATTTGTCATCAAGTGTACCTTTGCGGCGTCATTTCTCTTATATCTTTTCCCTTCTTATCCCCCCAATTCTTCCTGCGGTAGTGCATTGATGAGAACCTCATCATGAGCCATAACTAGCTCATTTTGACCTAATACAAAGGATAAAAGCTCCTACATAACTCAAGGAAAGGCTTAACTCAGAGAATTCTGAGTTTAAGGAGAAAACAAGTCATAAGGGGTAAAAATGCAATTTTACCAGTATAATCTGCATACAGGGTAATTCAGGGCCCAAACATAGGTCAAAGCAACTTAATAAGAATAAAAGTGGGATGAGATGATCTAGCAAGGGCTACAGCAATTCCAAGAAACTAAATGATAATCTGTAACCCTAAAACAACCCACTTCAATTCACGAGGTTCGAGGCAAAGTAAAAATAGAATAAACCCTCTAAAATTCATAGAAAAATAATCTCTAGGGTTTAGAACCTTCAATTTGGCCTTCAGAACCCATTTTGACCTACATTGAGAACCATGCCCAATTAATAACTTAATTTGGGTTTTCGCATAAATTGACCGGTCAAACAAGGTTTAATATAGAAATGAAATTCACCATCAGATTCCTTAGGTCCTAATTAGTCATGTATAGAAACTTGAGCCCAAGAAGAAACCTCCTTGACCAACTTTACACTTTGGTCCTCATATATTTACTTTTTGGCCCTCAACTTTTGAACCCTCGCATTTTGGCCCCTAACTCTCCTTCGTTCTTTGCGTTCACGTCCCCCCTGCAAAACCTGCCAGCACCATGCTCCGGCGACCTTGCGCGGAGCATGGCGCCGCGCAGGGTGAGGGGGAGAGCCTGGCAAGTAAACCGGGGGTGCCCTGCGTCGTCAGCCGTCGCAGGGACACCTCCCTGGTCGCTGTAACCCACCATACCGGTCGTGCGAACGCACGGACGGTATGGGTTCCATCTCCGGCGTCCTCCGGCGAGGGAGACACGTCGTCTCCCTCCGCCTTCCTCCCTGATTCGGTCCCTATAAATTCCCCCATTGCTCCACCGTTCTTCCCAGCTCGGATCTGACGGAGAAAACCCCCAACTTTCCTCTCTTCTCACTCCGGCAGACGCCCACCAGCTCCGGCGGTTCTTCCTCCTCCTCCTCTTCGCTCTGCCGCAATACCAGCAGCAGAGACTTCCTCCCCTGCTCTTCCCGCGCCACGCCGTACCCAGCTGGCGCCTCTCCGGCTCTCTGCTCGCTGCCGCCCCTTCCCCTGGGCATCTTCTTCTCCGGCGACAGTCGATACGACTGTCGCCCTGCTGCTCCCCCTTCGTCCCTGCAAGTAAGTTAGAACTACTTCCCTTCCTCTCCTGTTTCTTTCCCCGGTTTCAATTTGTTCAATTAAGCCCTCGACCGACCCTGACCATCGTCACCCCCTTCGTCTCCGGCCACCCTCCGGCGAGATGCCCCCATCGCTCCACAGCCTCACACGCCTCGCCGACCCTCACCGAACCTCCGCCTCATCACACTGAGCACCCCCCACCCCTCCACTGCCACTCCACACCTCCGTAACGCTCCCCCAAACAAACCCATTTCTCTGGTTGCAGTCCAACCTAGGGCTGCCGCAAGACACCACCTTGCGGCTTGCCGCACAGCTCCACACCTTCCCCGTGCCACGGCGAAGGTTCCCCAGTATTTTGATCAGGCCGAGAGGCCATATTCGTGTCCGACAGGTTCTGAGGCTCGACCGCCATTAACGCCACATTGAAGCAGCTTCTCCCGCGCTCCAGGCTTGAGGACTCCAGGTCTCCAGCTGCTGCGGATTACGGAGACTCCTGCGAAGGCAGCCAGCCAGCAACCGACGCAAATCGAAGCTGCAGCTGCAGAAGCAAGGCCGCGGTCTTCCAGCAGGCGCACGCGAGGAGAAGCCTCCGTTTAGTCCCACATCGGTAAGCCTCACAACTCTTTCACCGTTTAAATTATTTTTGTGAATAAGCCTTACTGCCTCAGCACACGGGGTGAGGTCCCCTTCACCCGCCCGGTTACCCGGTCTCGTCCGCGCTCACGCCCCGCGGACCTGGCCCGACCCGACTTAGACTGACCTGCACTCCTCGCCCACCACACACGCCGGTGGGCCTAGACCCGGGCGCGACCCGTACCCGACTACCCGGCAGCTCTGGGAGAGCTTTCCCAAGAGTGGCTTCTGTGAGAGAGAGAGACGCGGGGGGGGGGGGGGGTAGAGTAGGTTTTTCCCTCTGACGTAAACTCTGAAGTGTGCAGGCACAGGTGAAGAAGAAGGACCGCGGAAGAAGAAGGAAGCTGAGGGAGACACTGTAGCAACAAGCGGTTTAAGTCGTCTGATTGGAAAATCAGACGACGTCCTGAAGGGAAAAGAAGAAAGAAGGAGAGACGACGTCCTGACAGGAAAAAGAAAAGAAGAAAGAAGGAGATCTGAAGAACAACAGAAGAAGGCGAGGCAGAGGAGAACACAAAAGAACAAGGGAAGAACTGAAAGAAGAAGAGCACGAGAAGAAGATCTGAAGAAAGGAAAAGAAGAAAG
This sequence comes from Thalassia testudinum, assembly GCA_037157565.1. NCBI lineage: Eukaryota > Viridiplantae > Streptophyta > Magnoliopsida > Alismatales > Hydrocharitaceae > Thalassia > Thalassia testudinum. Next base: position 29,705,131 of record JAZHRO010000061.1, on the reverse strand, counting down.
AAAGGAAAAGAAGAAGAACAGGACCGCTCTGCAGAAGAAAAAGGAAGAGCAGGAACAGCTGAAAGAAGAAGAAGAACATCACCACTGCAGATAAAGAAGAAGAAGATAACAGAAGATCTGAGATGAGGAGAAGCAAAGAGAAAAGAAGAAAAGACAACAAATTCTTTCTCTCTCTTTCTTTATTTTTGTAAAAGAAACTTGTACCCCTAGAATACAACTTGCTCCCTGAGTTCGACCTCGGGAACTCTTTTATTTTCCGAGTAAAAAATTTATATATTTGAAATGATGGCAATAACTGGCTATACTACAACGCTATAACAATAAAACCCGGTTATCTCTCGAAGCCAGCGTTTCATTTTGGCGCCGTTGCCGGGGAGCAACGGCTATTCTAGAGGTAAACATTCCTGTTTCTTTTTAATTTCTGATAATCTCCTCTCTTTTGTGCAGAAAACTACAGGAAATCAAGAAGACAAGCAACCGCACGACAACCACTCTGAGGACAGGTAAATTTTTCTCTCGCTATTAACCCCTAAACTCTAAAGAGGAAGAAAAGAAAAGAACAAGCAATATAGGGCTAACCTGTCTTCCATACTTAGTAACCATAAAGAGTTGCATGTTTTCAACTCATTAGTCCTGCACACTATTAAGGGTATTTAAGGGCTAACACATTCTTTCTTGAGCCCTAATTACCCAACAAAGAACTAACTGGACCAAGTAGAGCCAACATAAGATTCAACATTAGGGTTTTAGAGACACACTACTTAAATCAAGAATGGAGAAAATCCAAAAGAAGTGTGCCTAAACCATTGATTGAAAATACCTATTCAAAAGAAAACCTAAAACAATTGGCTCTCTAAACACTTGAACCCTAAAAGACAAGACCTAAAAGCTCTCAAAGAAAACAAGAGGTAAAGTTGACCCCTTGGGTCAACCAACCTTAAATTAGGTCACTCTTTGCACTTAAAAGACTAAAGTTCAAGTGAAACCTTAAGCACCCTGATCTTAAAATTGGTAGACTTAAGAGGTCAAGATCCCCATTCTGGTCTACCTGGAACCGCAGTGACAAGAGAGGTCGGGTGGGGGAAACCCTGTAACCCGTGGGGACGCTCTACCGTGTAGGGGTCTTCGCGGGACTCTCCCTCTCTGGCTGCCCAGGTAATTCTCAGGTGGACGATCTTTCTGATCAAGGGGTCCATCTGCCCCGCACCTCTATAGTCACCCAACACATTTTTGGGTGTCTTGATTGGGTCCAGCACCTTCTAAACTTACCTCTTCCAACAGTGCATGTACGGAAGGAGGTCCCTAAGACCACCCTTAAGACCTCCTTTAGAAATTCGCTCTCGTCAAGGCCAAGCCTCGACGCCCGTGTTTGTGCAGCAACACCCTCGCATTATTCTCTCTTCTGATTCAGAACCAAGTTCTTCTTCTTCCCCCATCATGGCTCAGCCAGTTGAGGAAGAAAATAATCTGGAACACCAGCTCCAGCGACTCAATGACCTCTTCCAAAACTTCGTGCACCCACCACAGCGTCCTATGATGCGGGACCACTACAATCCTGCTGCGGTGGCCATTGAGCCTCGAGTCAGAATCCCGACTGGAGGACCTGATTCCGAATTAAAGCCCAACATGATTCATGCTATACCTAAATTCCATGGGCTTAATTCTGAAGATCCCTTCCAGCACATCAAACAGCTAAAGCATCTGGCCCACACTTTTGGATCAGATGCGCAAAATCGGGATATTCTTCTCATGAAGATGTTCTCCTTTTCTCTTATGGACAAGGCCGCCCATTGGTATCAAACTCAGACCCGGCCGATCAACACTTGGGAAGAACTTCAATCCGAGTTTTTGAAAAAGCTCTTTCCCGTTGGTCGGACCAACGCCTTGCGCCATCAGATTACACACTTCACTCAACAATCAGGAGAACCTCTCCATGAGGCATGGGATCGTTTTCAGGATCTCATGAGAAAGTGCCCCCATCACGGAGTTCCTAAATGGGAACAAGTCCAATCTTTTTACCAGGGACTCCGTGAGGACATCCGCCTTTTCGTCAATGCAACTTGCGGAGGAAACATCATGGGTCAACATGAAGACACCATATGGGAGATTCTCGAAAACATGTGCGAGAACTCCATCAACAATGACTCCATGGGATTATTCGACAGGACGAATACCCGCGCAGCGACGAATCTTAAGGGAGCACATGAGACGCAGGGCCTGTCCGCATCAGTCGACCTGGAATTAATGGCCAGTCGATTGGACAAGGTCTCAATCATTGAAAAGAAGGTGGATGAGCTGACTCAGCACTTGCAGCGAGCCACCTCCGCGCGTAACTCCTTTGCACAACCTCCTTCCACACAGGAGACTGTGCAAAACATCCTCCACCGATCTTCCCCTGGGATGGATCCATATCCATCCCCATCTGATTCTTGGATCGGAGGATCATCCGATCCTTTCTACACCAGCCGGGGGAACTCCATCCCCCCTTTCCCTGATTCTCAGGAGGTTCCTCAGACCTGCGAGGACCTCAACGCCATCCAGAACAACCCATTCTCCAACACTTACAATCCTGGATGGCGAAACCATCCCAATTTTCAGTGGGCGGGAAATTCCCAAACCCAAAGACCACCTTTTCAGTCCCGCCCACAGCCCTCTCGTCATTACCAGCCTTCTCAGCCTCGGCCCAACCCTACTTATCCATCAGGGCCAAATCAGGATCAAATGTCCATAATCCTTCAGACTCTGGCTGACATTCAAAAAACGAATGCGGCTATTCAAAAACAGCACAAGGACGAGCTTACAGAAGTTAAAACTCAACTGGCCCAGTGATGATGAAAATTGTTGACACCGATGCTCCCCGGCAACGGCGCCAAAAAATGATGGTCGTTGATGGTTGTTGGTAATAGTGAATAATTATTGTTATGATCATGTCGTTGTAGTATAGGGTGTATAATATAACATTAAGGATGTCGTATAGTGGTGAGTATAGGTGAGTACCAGTCATTACAACCATTATTATCATTTGCTTATTTATCTAATTTTTACTGGTTTTGTTCCAGGTCGTTCTCTGGGAGGCAATTTATTGAATTTAATTCGGTCACTCTTTGATTATCTCCAAAATTGTCTTCTTATTCAAAAAGAAACTTTACATTTAAAGAATGAATGAATGTTTTATTTACCTAGTTACTAAGAAGTGCTTGCAAAAATGCTAACTATGAACAAGCATCAAACAATCTATTATTATACTCTAAACTATGTATTTACAAGTTATACTGTTAACACTAATATGTTAGTTCATACTACATGAGGATACCATAGTGTAAAAACTTAACTTACTAGTCTTTTATTTATAGTGACATATATATCAGTTTTAGTGACAGATATAAACGTCGCTAAATCTCAGAAAACACTATATACAACCTAAAGAAGCAAACTGAGGTCTTTAGCAACATTTATAGTGTCGTTTTATTCTGTTAGTAATTATGTGGGTTTAATTATACGTATGTACAGAGTCTTTTCTGTTGTTATCTCGTGTTATCTTTTTTTTTAAGTCGTCTGTCCTTTCATTTTGTTCTGTGTGGTATTTCAGAGGCTGCGGTGGAGAGTCCTTAGTGTAAAATTTGCTTAATTAGCGGGCGCGCTTTTCGAGGGATACACAACACCCTACGGGTGGGACCAGACCTCTACTAAACGCGCCCTAATCTCAGATTAGGTGCCTTAATTACGTTTTCGTATCAGCGCAGGGCCTCAGCCCAATGCCTTCAACAAGTTCGCACACGCTCGGGCCTCTAGCCCCACACATGCATCACATATTCAATATCATCACATATCAGAGTTCAGCACAAATCGGGTAATCGGATAAGGGATCGCGTTTCGGGTGCCCAGCGCCATGACGACTGATTAAGGTATAGCATAAATTGTATTTAAATGCTGCGTTTGGTTTGCAGCCCACGATGTGGCGCTATTCCAGCGCCACATCGTGCGCTGGAAACCAGACGCAGCTGCGTCTGTGCGCGTTTTTGGCCCTCGATTTGGGGGCCATAAATTATTAAAAAAAATAAAATAAAATATGGTAAATAAAATATTTACATAATACTACATAATTGATTAATTAATTTTGAATTTTAAATATATTTACTATACAAATAAATTCACTAAACTAGGCTGATTATACAGGTTGATTTAGGTGGTTAAATAGTTAATTACTTATAAAATAATTAATAAATGGTCTAATTGACCTTAAACAGTTTTAACTTACATACTTAAGTATTTAATACATATTTTTATTGTATTTTTACGAATTTATTTATGTTTTATTTAGGCTAAAATAGCAATTCTGTGTAGTTTATAATTAAAACTAAGTTACAGTAAGTTATACTAGGTATAATTATACTTTGACTAACTTAAATTACTTAATATATATATATATATATTCCCAAGTTTATAGATTTATTTACTTGATTATTGCTCTAACTTATTAACTTAGCTACTAAATAAGTAAATATAAATCTGTACATACATATATACATAAATCAGTAAATACATGCATAATAGATTAGTATATATACATATTTTTACATAGATTACATATGTATATGAATTTCTGTACAGGTTTTATACATATTTACAGTATAACTATGTATCTAACTGATATGCTATAGTTATAGTTATAATACTATGGATAGGTATATTTACAGTTTTAAAATAAGTCTATGCCATTAGGCTTTTGTATAAAGTTAGGGAATTAGAGTTGATTGAGTTTTTATTTGAGTTTAGACAGCAGCCGCAGCTACTGTCAGAGGAGATGGAGAAGAGAAGAATGTGCTGTTTTAGTGTTGGTTTTAGTTGCTGTTCAGGGTGAGTTTTTGTAGCAGCAGCAGTGGCTTAAGCCACTGTCAAATGGCTAACTGCTGCTGCAGTTAGTCCACTTGGAGAAAGGGGAACAAAAAATTCACAGATGAAAGGGGAATTTGGAGGAGAAGAGAATTTGGAGATGGAGGGAAATGTAGCTGCAAGTTGCAGCATGTTGCTGTATAACTGGGAACAAGATTAAATTCAAAACAAACTAAACATTGAAGAGATGAAATCCAAATCTGAAAGGGGTTTAAATCTCACGAAAATCTCATGTAAATTCAGCTCAAATACTCATTAGGAAAAACCTTATCAGAAGCATCCTTTCAGATCAACATTCAAATGGCATTGAGTTAGTTCTTCCTAATGCCATAGATAGCATGAAGGAAGACTTAGCTCGATCAATTAAAACCAAAGAAACACAATCCCAGTTTCTTGCAACCTTAAGGAGTATGGAAAACTCCTTAGGTTAGAGAATCACCATACAGAAATGATCATCAACACAAATAGTGCATGGCAGTTCTGAAATAGCAAAAAGAGACTAAGAATGCATTAAGGAAATTTAATGGAAGCTGGCGAATGCATTCAAAACAAAGTATAAACAGAATCATGAAAGGCTCTTCTGATTGGTTCTCTATCACCAGAGAACTTCTCAGAGTCCTTGCCCACAATGAAAACCAAAAATCCCTTCAATTTGTTAGATCTGTCAAAACATTTCAGAGAGTAAAAATCCTTTAAAATCCAAATCAAAAGTGCTCTGACAAACTGAGGCAATCCATTTAAAACAGAGGGGCTTTTGTGAAACAAATGGAGTGAGTGAGAAGCCCCAAATGGTGCTTGTGACGCCACTTTCAGATCTGAGGCAGTGTGCCATCAGATCTGAAATTGGGTCAGGATGTGTGGGTGATTGATGAAAAATTCGTCGTTAAAAAGGAAAAAAACAAGAATTAGAATTTGGATGATGGAAAAACAAAACATGAAGAGGGAGATAAATTGAACAATGAACAGATGATTCTTCCCCTCTGATCTGGACTGATCAGAGGAGGTGAGGGAAGGGATCTAATACTAATTCTACTCCTAAGACTAATCTAACTACAGCTAACATTAAACACTAACAATTAAAACTAAATCTATTCTAAACTACTGCAAACTAAATCTAACACTACTTGTGCAGAATTAAAAACTAAACTAAAAGGAAGAATGGGACCTATGGGTCCTTAGCCGGCGGCTAAGGAGGAAGAAAGGAGGAGGGTGACTCCAGCGGAGGGAAGAGTCTGCTAGTGAGACTCCAGGGTCGTCCTCAGGTGCTACGAGGTCCTTAGCGACGAGGAGGGTCGAGAGCAGGCGATGATTCCACAGCCGGTGGCTGTGAAATCAGGGTCTAGGTGAGGAGGAGAGACTGGAGTGGAAGAATTGATCGCTAAGAGATGTAGGAGGGAGCGATCCTTTGCGCGCGACACCACTGAGGTGCTTAAATAGCAGCTCAGTGACTGGAATCACCGCAAGGGTGAGGTTAATCAAAATTAGGCCGGCGGTGAGGATGAGATGGGTAGAGCACGCGGCGAGTCAAGAGAGAGATCTGACCGTCAGATGAGATCTGGGAAGAGAGGTGAACGCACGCACCGAATCGCGCGAAGGTTCCATTTGATTCCAGCCACAGATCGAGATCAAAAGTGCGATGGACGGTCGAGAATGGCTGTGTTCTTCGCGTGCTACAGTGCGCGTGAAGAACACAGGCTTCTCTCTGAAATGAGGGAAAACTTGCAAGAAGACCCTTAAACGAAGGGGTAGAAGAATAGCGTGCAGGTCCAAAAGTGAGAAGAACTATAACTGGAAGGGCCTTGCAGTCATACAGAAGGGTCCCTGCGGCTTGCAAAAAGGTCCAAGAAGGAGTTTTGAAGGGTAGAAATGTAATGCATGAAGGACCTAATTGTAATCTATTTATTTCTAAGCCTAAATGATGTCCAATTGCTTTCAAATTTTTACATGTGCTTAATTGAACATTTAAGACATTGATTTTACTTCTGATTTATCTTTTCAAACTTGTTTATGTGTTCAATTGATGCATGGATCATCATTTGTTCTTTAGTTTTCAGAATATCTCATTTTTGTGACCTAATTAGGAGGTTTTAACACACATTAAAAGTTTTAGGTCTTTTCTTTAATTCCCACACTTAACCATTTTTATGTGTTAATTTGATATTGTTTTGCTTAGTGTCTAGCTTAATTTCGGCCTTTTAGCTATGATGAGTAGCCACTCATCACCCAGTTGGCAAATTCTCACCAGCCAGGCACACTCCCTTCCCAACCTCTTCCTAACCCAAATAACGTGCCAACCCAGAAGCGCGTTATGAATCCAAATTTAGGCCACGCTCAATGGATTTATCAGGCCCCTACTGCTCCATCTCCAGACGAGATGGAAGCCTCAACTTATGCGGGATTTCAGCAGCAGCCACCCCTCTTACCAAACCCAAACCAAAATCAGGCCGGATTAAATTCTGTAACAACACGTAGTGGTAAAACAACTCAAGACCCGCATTATCCAAACCACTCCAAGCCTGATAACCATGACCCTAGGATAGTTATCCAAGATACCGCTGTTCCGGATCCACAACCTGGACCTATCCTAGAAGAACCAACCAAGATCCTGTTTCCCGAGGCCCTGACCAAGGGAAAGAAGACCACCAAACCCGTGGCCCCTGAGGAGGACCTGGTCAAGCTCTTTGAGCAGGTCCACATAAACATCCCCTTGATGGATGCAATCCGCCACGTACCAGCTTACGCACGATTTCTAAAGAATATATGTACACCCCAGCGTAAGCCGCGAACCAAGGGAGGGAGCCCAATTGTTCTGTCAGAGCAAGCCAGCTCTGTAATCCTTAGTAGGCTCCCACCCAAGGCAAAAGATCCTGGGACTCCCCTGATTTCCTGTAAGATAGGTGGTACCCAATTTGATAGAGCATTGTTAGACTTGGGTGCATCCATAAACCTGATACCCACATCCTTACTTGACCATCTAGAAGAATCTGAGCTAAAACCAACCGAGGTGACATTACAATTAGCAGATCGATCTATAAAGTCACCAAAAGGGATTCTCGAGGATGTTATCGTAAGAGTGCGGGATTTCTATTTTCCAGTGGACTTTATAGTCTTAGATATGGATGCACCTGAGAACCCTAGGGATACACCAATCATTCTAGGGAGACCTTTCTTGGCTACTGCTAGAGCCAACATCAGCTGTGAGGAGGGCCAAATAGAGCTTAAGTTTGGAGATCAAACACTGAAAATTGATATATTTAAGGCCCAACAAGGAATTAATTGCGGCGTCATCGAAGAAATTTGTGACATCAAGACTTTGGTTGATGAATCACACCTCCAGAATGACTCGATTATGCCTCATCAACCACAGAAGGATCTTGACCCGCAAACAGAGGAGTCGAATCCAGATATGAACAACCCAGTAACTCCCACCCTTGAACCTCACATCTATACTGAACCACCCGCTACTGCTGAAAACCCCATCCTCGAACTGAAACCCCTTCCTGCTCACTTGAAATACGTCTTTTTGGGTTCTAATCAGACCCTTCCTGTGATTATCAATTCCAACCTCAGTCCTGAACACGAATCCCGTCTGATTATTGTCCTCCAGTAACATCGCAGAGCCATCGGATGGACTCTCGATGATTTGACTGGAATAAGTCCCTCTTATTGTACTCATCATATCTATTCAGAAGAGGGCACACGACCTTCTCGTGAAATGCAGAGACGCTTAAACCCCAATCTGCAGGAGGTCATGAAAAAGGAGATCATCAAGTGGTTAGATGCCGGGATCATCTACCCGATCTCCGATAGTCGTTGGGTGAGCCCAATTCAGGTCGTGCCCAAGAAGGCAGGACTCACCACTATAACGACTGAGACCGGAGAAATCATTCCTACCCGATTAGCCAACTCGTGGAGAGTCTGTATAGATTACCGCCGACTAAATTCCTCCACGAAGAAGGATCATTTCCCACTACCCTTCATTGATCAAATTCTCGAAAAACTTGCGGGAAATAGGTTCTTCTGCTTTCTTGACGGGTACTCCGGTTATAACCAGGTGGAAATCCATCCTGAGGACCAAGAAAAGACCACGTTCACCTGCCCCTTCGGAACATACGCTTTCCGAAGGATGCCTTTCGGTCTTTGCAATGCACCCGCTACTTTTCAGCGATGCATGCTTGCCATATTCTCAGATATGGTAGGTGATTATCTGGAAGTCTTCATGGATGACTTTTCAGTTTTCAGAGCATCATTCGACGATTGCCTCCAACACTTGGTCCAGATACTCAGGCGGTGCATCGATGTGAATTTGGTTCTTTCCTGGGAAAAGAGCCATTTCATGGTGCCTGAGGGAATTGTCCTGGGACACTCAATTTCGGAGAAAGGTATCCAAGTGGATCGAGCTAAGGTTAATCTGATTTCTCACCTTCCTATGCCTAGCTCGATCAGGGACATCCGTTCCTTTTTAGGGCATGTCGGTTTTTATCGACGATTTATCCCTGATTTTTCAAAAATCGCGCGCCCCCTGACCACTCTTCTCTCCAAGGATGTTCCTTTCGAAATTTCCAAGGAATGCACTCAAGCATTTGAAATCCTACGTGACCGAGTCACCCAAGCCCCAATCCTACAGTCCCCTGATTGGTCTCAACCCTTTGAGATCGTGTGCGATGCATCCGACTTCGCTGTAGGAGCGGTTTTGGGGAAGAAAATTGACAGGAAACCTGTGGCCATTTACTACGCCAGCAAAACACTCGATGAGGCTCAGCGTAACTATACGGTTACTGAGAAAGAGCTGCTAGCTGTAGTATTTGCCCTAGAAAAGTTCAGATCGTACCTTCTGGGTTCCCGTGTCATCATATACTCGGATCACACAGCTGTGAGGCATCTCCTTGCAAAGAAGGATGCGAAACCTCGATTAATCCGATGGATCTTGCTGTTGCAAGAATTTGACCTTGAGATTCGCGACAAAGCGGGAAAGCAAAATGTGGTAGCTGATCACTTGTCCCGTCTTCCTTCTGAAATAATTGACCCTTCCGGACCCATCACTGAGCATTTTCCCGATGAGCACCTGCTGACTATTGGTACTAGCCTTCCATGGTTTGCTAATGTAGTAAATTACTTGGCATCTCATCAGATCCCGTCCGATTGGCCGAAGGCCAAGAAAGACAAATTACGCTCCGATGCCAAGTATTACATTTGGGAAGACCCGTACCTCTTCCGCATAGGTGCCGATCAGATCATCCGGAGATGTGTCCCGGAAGGGGAATTCAACAATATCCTCTCTTTCTGCCATGACCAGGCATGCGGTGGCCATTTCGCCGGGCATAAAACCGCATCAAAAGTCCTCCAGTGCGGCTTTTACTAGCCCACACTGTTCAAAGACACATACAATCACTGCAAGGCATGCAGTCGTTGCCAGACTTTGGGCAACATGAGCCATCGCGACATGATGCCTATGCAACCGATTCTAGTATGCGAAATCTTTGATGTTTGGGGGATTGATTTTATGGGCCCCTTTCCTATTTCGGATGGTTTCGAATACATTCTGTTGGCTGTGGACTACGTGTCCAAATGGATCGAAGCCATACCGACCCGAACCTGTGATCACAAAATCGTTCTCAAATTCATTCATCAACACATTTTCTCAAGGTTCGGGATTCCTCGTGCAATAATCTCTGATGGGGGGACCCATTTCACAAATGCTCAGTTTAGGTCACTGATGACCAAATACGGGGTGTCTCACCGAATCTCTACTCCTTACCACCCCCAAACTAATGGTCTAGCTGAGCTGTCTAATCGGGAGATCAAGAAAACACTGCAAGTCACTGTTCGACCTGACAGGAAGGACTGGTCGTCCCGACTCCCGGAAGCATTGTGGGCCTATAGGACCGCCCACAAGACCCAATTGGGCATGTCTCCCTTTAGACTGGTGTACGGAAAGGCATGCCACCTTCCCGTAGAAGTGGAGCATAAAGCCTATTGGGCAGTACAGAACTGTAATCTAGATCTTTCCAAGGCTGGGACCCACAGAAAACTCCAAATCAGCGAGATCGATGAATTACGCCTAGACGCGTACGAGAACTCGCAAATCTACAAGGAGCGGGTTAAAGCCTTCCACGAAAAACACATCTCGAGAAAGATCTTTCATCCTGGTCAAAAGGTCCTACTCTTTGATGCCCGACTAAAACTCTTCCCAGGAAAACTGAGATCCAAGTGGGTCGGACCATATTTGGTCCGACAGGTTTTTGGAAATGGAGCAATCGAAATCAGTCCACTCAGCCACGATTCTGAACCTTTCATCGTGAACGGTCAGAGACTCAAGCCGTTCATTGATGTAACTTCTACTGATTTGGCTGAAGCATCTTATATCCTCCTTTCCCCTTGAGCTTATTGCGCCCAGCCGATGGCGTAAAACTCAGCGCTTAACGGGAGGCAGCCCGTCATTCTCTTTGAAAACCTGAAACTTGTTCTGACACCTTTTTGCACTTGTAGTTCACACTTTAAGACAGCCGACTCCACCTCAGGTGCGTGCATCTGAGATTAGAAATCGTCCGCAACAGTCACCCCGACCCATTCACTCATCCAAATTTCTGTCTTAAGGAATGAACTAAGTTAAATAAAAACCCCCTAGGTTACAATGAGGACATTGCAAATCTTAGGCATGGGGGGGGTATGAAAGTGCAAAACTTGTAAGAAAAGGTTTCAAACAAAAAAAATTCACATATGCCAAAAACACCATAAAAATTAAAAAAATTTTCAAAAAAGAATAAAAGGAGAAGGAAATTTTGTGAAGGAGAAAAGAAACAAAATGAAAAAGGAGCACAAAATTATGAGAAAAGGTGATAGTCATTAGTAAGGAACTAAGGAATTAACCTAAGTTCTAGACCTCATTCAAGAAAATAACTGAAAAGTGCACAATGAGATTAGTAAGAATGCAAACCTTAGGCATTCTTGAATAGACTCTTAGTACCCATTAAGATCTGGACACTCCTCAAGAGGTTGAGGAAAATGAAAAGCTGAAGTATTAGGTCTAAGGCTTAGGGAGTATTTGGCCTCGTTAACTAATTTTTGGTTTACGGGACTCAGTAACCTAAGCACCCTAACCTCACACACAGCCTGGTTCAGTAAGCGTAAAAATCAGAATCACGCAGAAGCGTCGCAAAATTCTGAAAAGAACACCTAGAATAGGAGCGGCCGATCAACACAAGTTGATTTGGACGAGTTCCCAGCGCGGAGAGGCGGGAAATCCCCTCGAAGATGCGTAACAAAATATCATCTCCTCGGTGCTTGTCTCTTAGGATATTTACATATCCTACTGGGGGCATGTAAGCACTCTGCTGATTCAGATTCCATGGATGGCATTATCTCGAAGTGTCAATTGCCAGGGTCTGGATTCGGCCACGGAACACCATGGATGGGATTATCTTGAAATCTCAATAGCCAGGGTTCCGGGGGTTGCCATGGGCGGTGCTATCTCGAAGCATCGATCGCCAGGAACCCTTGAGGATTGATGATGGGAGCAAGGAATCTGATACAGACCGTGTTGAAAAGCCAATCCTAGGCTAGAACTAAAAAGAAAAAGAGAGAGAAAACTCTCCAAACAGAAAAACTTTCTATCTCTCTCTTACAAAACGCACTGCGAACTGAGCCAGGGCTAAAATCATTTCAAGCACGGGTGCTTTAACCACAAAGTCCAATAAACCTTAGGTTAGTTCTTGTGGACCTTAAAAACCTTTGCTAAAGACTGAGGCTAAGGCTAGACAGATTTGGATCTTGATTGGTACTAGAGTACCTTTTAGGCCTATGGTCAGCATTCTAACCTAATCTATGCTCAAATAAAAAAGGCACTTATCTAAAACTATTAAAAACTTCATGGTCTAGAACAAGGGTTGAAACCTTAAGTTTTTGCTAAGGGACTAGCAAAAGTTAGGCATGGGGGTATGATGAGAACCTCATCATGAGCCATAACTAGCTCATTTTGACCTAATACAAAGGATAAAAGCTCCTACATAACTCAAGGAAAGGCTTAACTCAGAGAATTCTGAGTTTAAGGAGAAAACAAGTCATAAGGGGTAAAAATGCAATTTTACCAGTATAATCTGCATACAGGGTAATTCAGGGCCCAAACATAGGTCAAAGCAACTTAATAAGAATAAAAGTGGGATGAGATGATCTAGCAAGGGCTACAGCAATTCCAAGAAACTAAATGATAATCTGTAACCCTAAAACAACCCACTTCAATTCACGAGGTTCGAGGCAAAGTAAAAATAGAATAAACCCTCTAAAATTCATAGAAAAATAATCTCTAGGGTTTAGAACCTTCAATTTGGCCTTCAGAACCCATTTTGACCTACATTGAGAACCATGCCCAATTAATAACTTAATTTGGGTTTTCTCATAAATTGACCAGTCAAACAAGGTTTAATATAGAAATGAAATTCACCATCAGATTCCTTAGGTCCTAATTAGTCATGTATAAAAACTTGAGCCTAAGAAGAAACCTCCTTGACCAACTTTACACTTTGGTCCTCATATATTTACTTTTTGGCCCTCAACTTTTGAACCCTCGCATTTTGGCCCCTAACTCTCCTTCGTTCTTTGCGTTCACGTCCCCCCTGCAAAACCTGCCAGCACCATGCTCCGGCGACCTTGCGCGGAGCATGGCGCCGCGCAGGGTGAGGGGGAGAGCCTGGAAAGTAAACCGGGGGTGCCCTGCGTCGTCAGCCGTCGCAGGGACACCCCCCTGGTCGCTGTAACCCACCATACCGGCCGTGCGAACGCACGGACGGTATGGGTTCCATCTCCGGCGTCCTCCGGCGAGGGAGACACGTCGTCTCCCTCCGCCTTCCTCCCTGATTCGGTCCCTATAAATTCCCCCGTTGCTCCACCGTTCTTCCCAGCTCGGATCTGACGGAGAAAACCCCCAACTTTCCTCTCTTCTCACTCCGGCAGACGCCCACCAGCTCCGGCGGTTCTTCCTCCTCCTCCTCTTCGCTCTGCCGCAATACCAGCAGCAGAGACTTCCTCCCCTGCTCTTCCCGCGCCACGCCGTACCCAGCTGGAGCCTCTCCGGCTCTCTGCTCGCCGCCGCCCCTTCCCCTGGGCATCTTCTTCTCCGGCGACAGTCGATACGACTGTCGCCCTGCTGCTCCCCCTTCGTCCCTGCAAGTAAGTTAGAACTACTTCCCTTCCTCTCCTCTTTCTTTCCCCGGTTTCAATTTGTTCAATTAAGCCCTCGACCGACCCTGACCATCGTCACCCCCTTCGTCTCCGGCCACCCTCCGGCGAGATGCCCCCATCGCTCCACAGCCTCACACGCCTCGCCGACCCTCACCGAACCTCCGCCTCATCACACTGAGCACCCCCCACCCCTCCACTGCCACTCCACACCTTCGTAACGCTCCCCCAAACAAACCCATTTCTCCTGTTGCAGTCCAACCTAGGGCTGCCGCAAGACACCACCTTGCGGCTTGCCGCACAGCTCCACACCTTCGCCGTGCCACGGCGAAGGTTCCCCAGTAGTTTGATCAGGCCGAGAGGCCATATTCGTGTTCGACAGGTTCTGAGGCTCAACCGCCATTAACGCCACATTGAAGCAGCTTCTCCCGCGCTCCAGGCTTGAGGACTCCAGGTCTCCAGCTGCTGCGGATTACGGAGACTCCTGCGAAGGCAGCCAGCCTGCAACCGACGCAAATCGAAGCTGCAGCTGCAGAAGCAAGGCCGCGGTCTTCCAGCAGGCGCACGCGAGGAGAGGCCTCCGTTTAGTCCACATCGGTAAGCCTCACAACTCTTTCACCGTTTAAATTGTTTTTGTGAATAAGCCTTACTGCCTCAGCACACGGGGTGAGGTCCCCTTCACCCGCCCGGTTACCCGGTCTCGTCCGCGCTCACGCCCCGCGGACCTGGCCCGACCTGACTTAGACTGACCTGCACTCCTCGCCCACCACACACGCTTGTGGGCCTGGACCCGGGCGCGACCCGTACCCGACTACCCGGCAGCTCTGGGAGAGCTTTCCCAAGAGTGGCTTCTGTGAGAGAGAGAGACGCGGGGGGGGGGGGGGTAGAGTAGGTTTTGCCCTCTGACGTAAACTCTGAAGTGTGCAGGCACAGGTGAAGAAGAAGGACCGCGGAAGAAGAAGGAAGCTAAGGGAGACACTGTAGCAACAAGCGGTTTAAGTCGTCTGATTGGAAAATCAGATGACGTCCTGAAGGGAAAAGAAGAAAGAAGGAGAGACGACGTCCTGACAGGAAAAAGAAAAGAAGAAAGAAGGAGATCTGAAGAACAACAGAAGAAGGCGAGGCAGAGGAGAACACAAAAGAACAAGGGAAGAACTGGAAGAAGAAGAGCACGAGAAGAAGATCTGAAGAAAGGAAAAGAAGAAAGAAAGGAAAAGAAGAAGAACAGGACCGCTCTGCAGAAGAAAAAGGAAGAGCAGGAACAGCTGAAAGAAGAAGAACATCACCACTGCAGATAAAGAAGAAGAAGATAACAGAAGATCTGAGACGAGGAGAAGCAAAGAGAAAAGAAGAAAAGACAACAAATTCTTTCTCTCTCTTTCTTTATTTTTGTAAAAGAAACTTGTACCCCTAGAATACAACTTGCTCCCTGAGTTCGACCTCGGGAACTCTTTTATTTTCCGAGTAAAAAATTTATATATTTGAAATGATGGCAATAACTGGCTATACTACAACGCTATAACAATAAAACCCGGTTATCTCTCGAAGCCAGTGTTTCATGCATGTTTGGGAGGAGGTCAAAAAACCCTGAACTATTTGAATTGCCTGATAAATTTAGAAAAGAAGTCGAATTGTCCTCCTCCTCCACAAACATGGCTGCACACCTACCCCCAAATCCCGAGGGAGGAAACCGCCCTTAGAACCACCAGGTGGTGGAGCCTTAGATCCCATAACCCGCCTCCAAGCCCAAATGGAAATGTATAATGAGCAAATGGAAGCCATTCGGGAAACATTAGAGGAAATGCAGAACCCTCCCGAACGGGAGGAGCCTAGGTCTCTTAGCTCCTATCAGAATCCCGCTGCTACAGGGACCATAGGACAAATTCAGGTCCCCATGGGCAGGGACGACTTTGAACTGAAACCTAACATAATTGGCCTAATAAATTTTCACTTCCATGGTCTTGCAAGTGAAGATCCTTTTCTCCACCTAGAAGACTTAACCCGATTAGCTGAAACCGTTAAACAAAGAAATATCGGGTTACATATAGTCCTCATGAAAATGTTCCCATTTTCATTGCGGGATAAAGCGTCGCAATAGTTACCCACCCTTGGGAGAACCATCCACTCTTGGGAAGAGATGCAAACAGCGTTTCTCAAGAAGTTCTTCCCAATCGAGCGAACCAATGTGCTTCGCAGTGCTATCACCTCTTTTACGCAACAAAACGATGAACAATTTCATGAGGCATGGGAGAGATATAATGACCTCCTCAGGAAGTGTCCTCACCACGGTCTGCCTAAGTGGCATATAGCCCAGATTTTCTATTACAGGCTAAATGAGACTTTGAAGCAGATTGTAGACGCTTCCTGCGGAGGGAATTTTATAAATAAAGACGAAATTGAGCATTCGAATTATTTGAAAGTATGAGCAAAAACTCAATGAACAATGCCTCCATTGTCGCCTTTAATCGTACCAGCTAGCCCCGAAATGTCCACGAAGTTGACACGGGACCCTCCCATTCATCCACTGATCTCAGCCTTATAGCACAAAAACTGGATGAAGTCTCCATCGTGCACAAGAAGCTGGATGAGCTTCTGGCCAACCCCGCCCGTTCTATGGCAAACACCTCCACTTCACCACTTCATCACAATCCAAATTCTTCCAACACCAAGCTTATCCCGAGAAACCCCGTAAGACCTTCCTTACCAAGTGTCGCACCAAGCGACTCAGTAAGTCATGTGGATCTAGCGTCTGCAAGCTAGTATTTCGACACGGAGGACCAAGCCTCTGTGTGCTCGGATGCATATTTACATGCAGACACGTCTTCTGGCATAGAAGACGCTTGCGCCCTGGGGAATAACCCGCTCTCTACCACTTATAACCCAGGCTGGCGAAATCATCCGAATTTTGCATGGTCCAACAACTTGCAGCGCCAAAACCCCACGAGTGGACCAATGCGACCATCCTCACCCGTCATCCCAAGGGCCCAGTCTAATCCTATGGCGAACCCGCCATCAGGCCCTTGCATACAGCAAACCGAACACACATCGAGTCCTCTTAATAAATTAATGCGAATGATGACGGAAATGTCAAAGCGCCATGAAGAGAACATGACCTCTCTTCAGCACCAATTGGCGCAGCAGAATGCTGAGATCAGTCAACTACGCATGGCGACTTGATCTCAGGGCACTCTTCCCACCCAACCTATTCCAAACCCACGAAATTTCATACCCCTTGGTCCTCAACCACAAGTACAACCTTCTCAGGGGCAGGTTAATCAGATTCTGCAAGCTCTGAGCATTCCACCGGGATTTCAGGCTAATCTCGTTGCAGCACCGCACTCTTATGTCCCTATTGCAAACCCTCCTCCGCCGTATGATCCCACTGGACCCACATCGTCCAATGCTATCTCTACAAGGAGCGGCAAGTAGATTGTCGATCCACCTCGACCTGATCCTGGCCCGTCTTCTTCATCGCCCTCTCATTCGGGATGTGCACCACATTCGCGAAAGGACGATACACCCAAATTGGTGCCAGAATCAGTCCCATTCCCTGAGGCTCTACTGAGGGAGACAAAAGGCAAGAAGAAAGATACACAGGCCTTTGATAACCTGCGTAATTTGTTCAGGGATGCAGAAATCAAGGTACCCCTACTCGAGGCTATCGATCACATACCTACTGTCGCCCGATTTTTCAAAGACTACAGAACACCCAGGTGACAGTCAAAGAAAACTAAGAATCTGGTGGTTCTCTCGCCTCATGCGAGTTGTGCTATACTGTCAAACCTACCACCGAAGCAGAAAGATCCGGGCACACCGCTCATTTCCTGTAGCATCCAAGGCTGCAATTTTAACCGTGCCCTGCTTGATCTAGGATCTTCCATCAATTTATACTGACCATCATGCTCGAAAAATTTTCCTTGGGAAATCTGAAACCCACCCCTGTCACGTTACAGTTGGCAGATCGTTCTGTCAAAATCTTGAAGGGTGTGGTGGAAGACGTGGTGGTTAGGGTCAATAGTCTCTGTTTTCCTGTTGACTTTCTTGTTTTAGATATGGAAGTTCCTAGCTCACTTTCTGATTGTCCGATCATCCTTGGTCGACCTTTCTTGCTACAGCCCGCGCCCTTATCGACTGCGAGTCGGGCTATATTGAGATTGCCGTTGGATCTGAAAAGCTCAAGCTTAACATCTTCAAGGCAGCCAAGAACTTTGATTGCGATTGCATCGAGAATGACACGTCTGACGAGGACATGGCCGTCGATGTGTGTATCGGACTAATTGGGACCTATTCATGCTGCTGCGAATTACCTGTAAACACTGACGACTGCTTGATCAGCACATACAGTGACGTTCCCCCATCCCTCCCTATTCCCATACCTTCTCCTGACCAGACTTCTGACGAGGTTTTCTCCGCTTCCCATACCTCGTGGTCTGAGTCATATCCGGGCTACTCACCGCTGGTCCACACTCTTGAAGACCGGATTGCCCTTTCTTTCCCACCAAATCAGGCAGATTTGCAACTCCACACTGGGACCTTGAGCCCACATCCTACTCACTGGGGCTATTCCCTTTTGGATCCATCTATCCAAGAAGCCCCTCTTCTTGGCCAATCTAAGAGCCAACTTCTTCTCCCTGACTTATTTTTTGATCTGCCTGGGACACTCTCGTCCCAGGAAATGCCAGACCTTTCACCATCCACCATCACTTTTCATGCCACTATCACGATCACTTCACCACCCACCATCCACCCACCCTACCACCCTACTATATACCCTGCACCTCAGCTCTCGTTACCCGATCTTTCATCCTTTCTCTACCTTTCCCTGCATGCGTATGAGGAAAGAGCATCGTTTGGCATGGGGGGCTGGATAGGCATCCATAGGATCTGGGTATTTAATGGTATCATGCAGTTTCCACCTATTTATAAATATGCAAGAAAAAGAAAAAGAAAAAAAAAAAATAATAATAAATGGTGTTTAGTAATGATCTGAAGGCTGAAACAAAAATACAATAAGTGTTTATGGATATTCAACCTCTGTTTTGAAGACTTTCCAAGCCATAGAAGCTTGATTCGCTCAGGCTTGGCTTAATTCACTTGAGCATTGACAAGATAGATCGGAATCTCTCCTAACTAAGGATGTATTCTTGTACCTGAGACACCAGTACAGGATTAGTTGGTTTGCTTCTACTTGAGAGCCTAAGTAATCTTGTTTCACACTACACATATCAAGAAAGACCAGGTGAACATAAGATCCAACCCTAGTGTTCATTAGGGAAGGTGGAGTCCTTACCTGTGTGCGCAGGTAGACTTTTTATCCCAGGTTTTAGTCTTGTGTTTAGGAGAAACTCTTTCCACCAAAAAGAAATTCTCCCACCAAAAAGAAAAGTGTGCTCCAAATAATGTTGTAAGAGATATACTGACACGATTCAAAAAAAAAAAAAGTTGCAAATAAGTCAGTATATCTCGCAAATGTCTCTACCCTAAAAGTTTTTCAGGGCAAGTTGCAAATACCCTGTGAGACACAAATGTCAGAAAATGGGAGTTGAGTTTTCCATCATCTTTTAAGGGTCAATCCAAAAACATGAGCTGAAACTGGGACCAACCTTTACTTAAAAATTTGTGAAACCCTGGGCTTGAGTCTTAATGTTCATCTGGTCAGTTTTGATCCTTCACTATGCACAAGCCATAACCTCTTGAGCTCTCGAGTGCGGCAAAAATCTCCTGGGTCCTGGAAATCGTACTTAAGGTTTAAATATCAAGAATCCTGGTTAGTCGAGAGATGATCTTTGTCATGTGAGACTTAAAGTACTGGTAGTCTTCTCTACAATTGGTTCTCACAATATCCAACAATAAACACACCTATGTTGCCTCAGAAGAAAATCTTCAGCTTAAAGATCATTTCTAAATACATTACAAAAATATTTTGCTAGGGACTAGCAAAAGATAGGCATGGGGGTATGATTGCACCACAAAAATACACCTGCAATTGTGTCGTCTTGTGCTATTTCCTAGCATTACTAGTGCATATTAGGGTTCCATAGTCGCATTTGTAAAAATACATGCATGCATGCATTTAATTGAGAGGGGAGGAGAGTAAATAAATGGCCTTGCATTTAACATTTTTTTCTCAAGTGCATCTTTGCAAAATACACCATCTTTTTATTTTTTATTTCACTTGATTTTGAAATCTTCCACGCGGCTGCATGGAGCATTCTCTTCTTCTTCACGCCATGTCTTGCTCCCCGTCTCCCTGCCAGCCCTGCAGCTGCCTCTCCCTGCCATGAGCCATGCATGAGCCATGCACAGCCAGGGCATGGCTGTGCATGCTCTCCTCTTCTTTAAAAAGAGAGCGGCTCCTTTGTTGCATGCAGCTTGGTCCCCAGCCAAAAAAGTCCAACTGCAGCTTCTCCAGGCCACCATCTCCTCCCTCTCCCTCCATACACCGACCCTCCTCCTTTGAGGAGACACACGGCGGACAGGAGCACCTCACGTTGGTGCACAACCACCACCGTGAGTCCACCACCACCCAGCACACCACAGAGTCGGTGGGCGTGGTGGCTCTTCCCTGACTTCTTCATTTCTAGCCATTCCAGCCATTGGAGCGGAGCTTCAAGCTTTGAAGCACAAAGCTCCGCACACAGTAGCAGCATGCAGCAGCAGCCGCCCAGCCCTTTCCGCGCAAGCCTGCGGCCGCCCTCGCCTTTCCACGCGCGCCTGCAGGCACCATCGCCTCCTGCTTCTTCGCCCTGTCGCACTTTCTCTTCCGCCTGCAATCGGCCACTGCGCGCCTTCGCCGTGGCCTGCCAAGCTCACCACACACCCCAGCCAGCACCCTCAAGCCTCCGCGCAAGCAACAGGTTGCCCTCACCATCCACCGCACATGCCAGCAGCCCTCTCCGCGCCCTTTGTCGCGACATCCCGCCCACAAGCCACTAGCTGGAGCCACTCCACCGCACGTGCCGAGCCGTCTGCACTCACAGCACCTACAGCAGCGGTTGCGCAGCTCACCCGGCAACTGTAGCCACTGTTCACGCCAGTCAGCGCGACACTGTGGCTACAGTGGGGTGACCGGTGAGCTTCTCACTTATCCGGTCATCCGGCGCTCCGCAACCGCTGTTCGCCTGCACGCGCGTCTCGCCCCGTGTTTTGCCAGTGCCCGCCCGCGCGTCTGCGTCGCCCGCTTCCTTCACCTCATGCGCCTGCGAGTGCCCGCTCCAGCCCTTCCACGTAGCGCGGTGCGCTGCGGCCTCCTCTCCGCGCCACTCCCTCCAGCGTGCTCCTCTCTGCGCATACGCACCTGCACGTGCGCGCGTGGACCAGACGGCGCTCCACAGCTTCAGATGCCTTAATCCTCAGTAGCGGCTACTCTCTCTCTCCCGATCTCTCTCTCTCTCTCTCTTTCTCACAGCACTCTCTCCCTATCTCTTCACCGATGCTTACACACATACACTCACAATTTCATACACACACACACACACCTACACACTATTATATACATATATATATACGTATACATACATATATTGATATATATACATATATATATATACTTATATCTATATCTATAGTAGTATGTATATAACTAAGTATTAGTATACATATATACATATATATACATATATATATATATATATACATCTATATAGTATTATATACATACATACATACATACATACATACATACATATATATATATATATATATACATATATCTATCTATACATATAGCTATATACATATATACATATACATATATATATATATATATATATACATATATATATATAAATATATAACTACATATATATACCTATATATTTATAACCATATACATATATATACATATAGATATATTTACATATATTCATATACATATATACATATATATATATTTGCATTACTTACGATACGTGGTATCATGGGAATATCTGCACCAGTTGCTGATATTCCTCGATACACGCGTACAAAAAGCGTGGTTACACTCATCTTCCATCCATCCATCCTACACTCCACGCGGCACCTCGTCCTGTTGGTTGCGTCTTTCTAGACAACGACCGACTCGACACTGTGCTACAATCCATCTCCACCTCCACCCCCACCCCTTTATATATATAATATATACCTATATATATATACTATATTTACTTTATTTCTGTTTCGCTTTCCTATGTGTAAAAAGATAAAAATGTATATATAAAAGAGAAAAGATAATCTTTGACTTGCAGGTACTCCGTCTTGCGAATAGCAAGACCCGTTTTGGAACCCTAATTTGGCTCAAAGCCAAGAACTTAATTTTGAGGGTGTGCCTCAAGGACAAAGAATACCAGAAACAAATCTAAATAGAAAAAAAACACTAAAAACACAATAAATGAACGGAAGAGATTCGTTGTAGGAAAGGCGTAGAAACTTGACTTGTAACCCACTTCCCTGAGTTCGACCCTGGGCCTAAAAGTGACCAAGATAAAATCAAGTAGGACAGGTTAAAAATTTTGTAAAAAGATGGTTAAGTCCGATTTAGGTTAACCACTATATACACTTCAACGATAAAATCACTATATTAACAACCTATCCGGGTCCGACACCACTCCCTAGACCTAATCCCAACCCCATGGGAACCAAAATTAAGGTATCCTAACCATAGTACATCACCTCTAGACCTACCTAAGGACCTAATTAGGTCCTCACCAAATCCAATTGACTTAGATCAAAGTCAAGTACCTTCACCTAAGTCAATTGGATTCATTGAGTCCAATTGAGCTTAGATCTCAACCCACACAAGTTCAATTGGACTTAGTGAGAGTCCAATTGACCTAAACCCAACCTAATTGAGTTATTTCACTCTCAATTAGGTTCACACTCATCCAATTAAACTTAGGATAAGTTTAATTGTACCTTCCCCTTAGCAATTAGGGTTTGCAACTCTAATTCAAGGAATACACCTACCCAAACCCCTTAGGACCTAACCTAAACCTCTTAGACACCTAGAGCATGACCACACACACACACACACACCCATTCACGCACACACACTTCTCTAGAGTTCTCTAGAACTCTCTTGAAGTGACGCCACCTCTTGGTTGCCAAATTTAGCAACCAAGAGGCATTCAAATTGAGATCCACAATTTTTAGATCTCAAAAATCACCTCTATCCTCTCATGGCCGACCACTCTTGGACTCTCTATAGGGAGTTCCACACCTCTCTAGAGAGAAGCCCTTGAGTCTATAAAATGACCCAATGGGTGGCGAAGTGCACCCATTCACATTCTTGGCACCACTCACTTCATTGGCTCCATGCATGTCCACCTCCACTTAGGTTAGTCACTCCACCTCCACGAGCTCATCACCACCATGAAGGACACCATGCCGGGATGCTGGATTACTCCTCTCTCTCTCCAAGGGTTGGCCTAAGCTCCATTGGTTGCCCCTCATTCTCCTCTCGACCATTCCAAGGCCATCGGGGACCACCCTTCAATGCCCTTTTGTTCTGCTAGACTTAGTTTATGCTCTTCATAGATTTACTACTTTTTATTACTGCTTAGTAGCATAGTCTTTATTCTCCCCCAATGATGCATGCAAAATCCCCCATTGATTCTTGTATGTAATCATTTTCTGATAGCTAGATTTACATTTCTAAGCATTTATGTACAAGCTTTCCTCTATAGTTCTTGTTGCAAACAACTCTCCAATGGAATGAAAGAAATGCTTATATATATATGTCTCCATGTTGTGAAATCTCCATGAGCTTATTGATTGCTATCATATTTGCGTGAATCAAGTTGCATGTTTTTCAATTGTTTATTTATTCTGCAACAAGCATGTCGTTTCCCGAGAATATAGAGAATCTAACGATAGACGCATTCTCCGTAAATAGTCACCACCCCACTAGAATCGTGCGCACAAAAACTCACACATTCACCTTTGTGATTTATTTAACACACGTGCACATAATCTAAGTTCATAACAGAAGTGGTGAAATCTTAATCAGGATATTGGAAATCGGAGTGCATTTTTAAACAAAGTAGAGTGGCAAAAGATCGAACTCTAAAGTAAAACAAATGCCTCCCAAAGACGAGCGACCGGGACTCAAGTCTCGTTATCCTTTTCTATAAATATTTTTGTTAGATCGTATTTCGCAACTATACTACGACGTTTTCCTAGCAAAAATGTGATTTACAACTCTCATTTTCAAGTCTGATTTAAAAAT
Source organism: Thalassia testudinum (assembly GCA_037157565.1). Lineage (NCBI taxonomy): Eukaryota > Viridiplantae > Streptophyta > Magnoliopsida > Alismatales > Hydrocharitaceae > Thalassia > Thalassia testudinum. The sequence goes on along the minus strand of JAZHRO010000061.1, from coordinate 29,680,860 downwards.
TTGATTGCCGAAAAACTAGTAAGCAAAAAATTCTAAAATTTGAGCCAAAGCTTCATTTTCAAACCACCTTTCAAAGACCATCATTCATTTGAAAAAATTTCAAGAATAAAATTTTAAAAAATTCGCGAAGTGCACGGGGTCAGACTAACTCAGATTCAAGATTTTTCAAATTTCAAAAAGCAATTCCGAGTAATCTGTGAATCTGTTTTGACTAAAAACAGTGGGGTTTGAAAGCTGATCTAATTGGCTTTATTTTCCATATTTTTCCTGGATTTTTAAAGGTAATTGGTACTATTTCAAAATGAAAAATCGACCAGGGGTCAAAATTCTAAATCTGACCCCCTGACATTCAAAAATCCTTAAAAATTTGATTGAAATAGTAAAAATTTTAAAAATATATTCTCTGGAAAGAAAATTGAAAAAGGAATCTACCTGCAAAATTTCAAGTTAATTGGATTCCAATTATTGTTAGAGAACGAACATTACTTTTGTGGTCTACTGAAACAGAACAAGCCCTAGAAGTGCATGAACCTTAGGTTGAATTTTTAGGGTTACAACTTAGGGACCACGCTTTTGGCTAACCTAGACTTAATCAAGTCTAGTGCTTAGCCGGTGAGCTTGGTCACTTTGTGGGCCACTCACCACAAACCCCACTGAAGAAAATGGTTAAAATTAATTTTAAAATATGAAATCAACCCGAGTTCGTTGTCATACTACTAGGTGTTTTTAACCTCTCTTGCCAAACTTGGTGCCTAAGTCTGTGGGGCAGTGTCAAATGGCCGTGGCTTAGGGGTTAACAGAACCAAAGGAGTAAGTCAAAGGAAGAACCTTCCCCTTAGTCCCCTCATAACCAGATTGGCTAGATTAGCTTGAGGGGTGGGAATCACTTTCAGTCGGTTGAACGGCGAATTTTTCTTCAGGAATTCAAACTTCTAACAAAAAATCTGGTCACCTGATCCATAAGGACCATTTGATTGACAGGGCCTTAGCCTTGTCCTGCTTAGCTACTGATGAGTCCATTTTAATGGACTAATATTATGCCTAAGTAACTTTAATTACATCTTTTAGGTTTGTTAATAACTATATTAAGTTATAGAATGTTTGCATGCATCATGATTTAGGTTTACATCTATTCTATAACTTAATATGTAATGATTTTATGTTCTTTTTATGTATAGGAAAAATATTTGGCAAAAGAATGAGGAGGGGAGGGTAAATTACCCTTTCAAATAATCGGTGGCTATTCTTTTCCCCATCCTCCAGGCACCCTCAACAGCCGCCGGCCAAAAATAGTTAAGGGATTTGAAAATCCCTTAACTCACGCATGCGCAAAGGAGAGGAGTTAAAAGAAGAGGTGGAGAAAGGAGAGGGAAGATCATCCAGAGAGTGGGTAACTCCAGCATGCACTGTGGTTCTGCATCTTCCCCGCGCACCCAAAGCTGCAGGCTCCCCACCGCACACCTGCAGCCGCGCCCTAGCAAGCCTCTCTGCAGCCTGCAAGCACCGCTCGCATCCTCACCTCTGCCTGCTCCAACCCTCCTGCAAGTGCTATAACCGCGCACACCACAGCGCCCCCCTCCTGCAGGCATTTCTCTTGCTCCTCAGCGCCCGCAGGCGCTGCTCCACACCGCCACCTGCACCCGCAAGCACGCCCGCCTTCATCATTCAGCCGCGCCCTACTGCAGTGCGCTGATGCCCGCTCATGCACCTGCTCCAGTGCATGCGTTCCTCCTCCTCTAGCGCTCTCCACTACAGAGCGACCCGCAGACACCCCACTGCGCCCTCCAACCAGCCTGCAGGTGCTCACTGCCACATCGCGTGCCCCTGCTAGGCCAGCCCTACCTCCACGCACCCCTGCAGGCACCACTCCCACTTCACCTTGCACGCCCCCTCCTCCAGGCAACCAGGCCGCACCCGCACTCCTGTAGGCGCACCCGCAGATGCCCCACCGCGCCCTCCTTCCAACAAGGCACGCCCCTCTCCAGTGCCAGCACCCTGTGCGCTCACCGGCCACCGCCACGCCACCACAGGCGCTTCACAGCCGCAGCACTGCCCGCTGGCGCGCACCATCTGCAGCGTGCGTCACTCTCAAGCAGCACCTTCATGGCAGTAGTAGCCTCCTCTGGCGTTCTTCTCCTCCACCGGCCGGCCACCTCCGGCCATCTCCGTCGACGCCGTGGCCTCCATTAGATAGGCCTCATCCTTGCCAACCTCCCTAGAGTGTCCACAGCCCGCCGGTGCTCTCTCTCTTACGAGGAGGAGAGAGAGCAAATGCTCTGTTTTCTCTGATATTAAAAATTACATTCACTGCCATTGACACCAGCATTTGATTTTTATTTATTATTATTTTATTATGGCAAAATTGCGCATGCACACTCATATTTTCTGATAATTGCACGTTATTGATATTCAACTATTTCAAGATTAGTTTTGGGCTTAACCTGTGCACTAATTTTCTCTAGTATATGTAAAGTGAAAATTACATAAAATCATCATATATTTATTGAAGATTTCAATGATGGAAAATTGCACATATACCCTTATCTTTTTAAGTTATTGTGAATCTACTTTCCATCGCATTTTATGTCAAATTTGAATAGATATTTCGCACTTTACCGAAAGAATATAAAATAATCGAGAGTTTATTGCATAATTGCCTCCCTGTGGACATGACCAGCTCTTCTATGAGTGGTTATTTTTATTTTTTTTTTTATTAGTCGATTTTTCCACCACTTAAATATTACAACGCAAAGCGGAAAATCGACTCGTCAGCTACACCAACCCAAGGGTTGGGTGGTGTATGCAAGGAAGGAGGTCACTTAGACATCACTTGGTTGGACCTTGGGAGCCACTCCCAAGGAGGCGAGTCACCTCGCCCGGACCATCTTCTCCCCCCATTTCTTCCACTACCAGAGCCACCATGGCTAATCCTGGACCTGGACCTAGATCGGGTTAGGATATCGAGAATCTGGACTCGATGGCTCATTTGGAAGCCTGGGTAGCTAAATTCAAGGAGCGGCATCAGTAGAGCATGGATCGCATCTTGATGGCACTTGACAGGATGCAGCACCCATAATGAGGAGAACTGTGGGATTTCTACGACCCAGCCGCACAAATCATCGCACCTCTAGTCAGAATTCCCATAGGAGGAGACGTGTTTGCGCTCAAGACCAACGTGATTGGGTTGATCAGCACTCATTTCTACGGGAACTCAAGCGAATATCTATTCTAGCGCCTTGATTACCTGAGTCGACTTGCTGAAACGATTTGACCCAGGAATATCGATCTCAGGATTGTTCTAATGAAGCTTTTCCCATTCTCTCTGAGGGACAAAGCTTCATACTGGTTCAAGACTATTAGGAAGCCAATTGGAACCTGGCCGAAATTACGACGTGAATTCCTGCAAAAGTTCTTCCCAATCGGTCAAACAAACGCAATGCAGCATGCAATCACGACTTTCTCCCAGGGAGCTAGGGAGAAGTTAAATGAAGCATGGGACAGATTTCATGACCTTCTTCGGAACTGCCCGCACCATGGTATACCTAGATGGCACCTGGCTCAGATCTTTTACAATGGGTTGGATGACACACATCGGTATCTGGCCGATGCATCTAGCGGTGGGAATTTCCTCGCAAAAGATGAAAACAGCGCATTTGAGCTATTCAAATCATTAGCGAAGAACTCGATGAATGCCGCATCTATGAACCAGTTCCAGTGGCCTGGTCAGCAGCGGGTTGGTGTCCACGAGGCTTACACTGAGTCTACTCGAGCCAACATGGATATCATCGTCAAGTAGCTAGATAGAATAAACCTAATCGAGAAAAAGATTGACCAGCTCAATTAGGGTCAATCTGACTTGAGCTCTGCCGCCTCAAGATCCTCCTATGCACCCCGATCCCCTCCTGCTCGAGTTAATCTACTCACTTGGGATGCATCCTCTCCGTATTTACGAGATCCCGCATATCAGGATCCGGTAAATAATCCAAATCTAGCACCTTACGACTAGGGTTACACACCACCCGCAGATTATAATGCATATCCCCTTAACAGATATGCATCTCAGATGTCTTCGACCTACGAGGATGTCAGTGCTATCCAAGGATATGGGCGTAATAACTCGTATTCAGAGACGTATAACCCTGGTTGGCACCAGCATCCGAACTTCTCCTGGTTTGGTAATTCACAGAGACCACATCAAGATCCACACTAGCAGACCAGGAAATACAGGAATGCGCAAAACACGTACCCTAGGCAGCAGCCATTCCTGTCTCAGCAGCAGCAACCCCACTCTTTATACCAGCCGCTGCATCAAGCTGCCAACCACCCTCCAAAGCGGGCTGACCCTTTGCAGGCACTGAAAGAGGAGCTACAAGAATCGATGAGGAAGTCTACACAAGATAGCTTGCAGATTATGAAGGTGATGGCTGATCAGATACAGACCATACAGAACACGCAGAACCAGCTGTTGCAGGAGCATAGGACTCAGGGAGCCTTGCCCTCCCAACCCGTCCCGAACCCGCGATATGTGCAGAACTAGGGCGCCCCGCCTAGGTTCCAGGCACCGCAGGGACAGGTACACACCATACTACAGGCGGCTCCTGCATCACCTGATTACGCACAAGGCCTGCTGCCTTTGCAGAACCCCGCATATTCTACCCCTTCCGCCCCCCACCACCTCATGGATAGCAAGCCGATGCACACGCTGTCTCTTTGAGGAGCGGAAGGAAGACATTTGATCCACCACTTAGGCAAGTGGGTCCTGATTTTTCCCACCCTTCATCGTAGGCAGGTTCGACTCCATCATCTCAGGAGCCACCTGCGGTAGATAAGGGTAAGAGGCCACTTAACCCTGAGATTCCCGTCCCTTTTCCTGAGGCTATGACACAAAATGCAGTATGGAAAAAGACACATGGAATTTTGAGGACCTGAAATCGATGATCAAGGAAGTACATATTCAGGTCCCCCTCCTTGAGGCAATCGATCACATTCCCACTATCTCTAGGTTCTTCAAGGACTACTGTACCCTGAAGCGACAACCGAGAATTGGACGACAGGCGATACTGTCGAAAGAGGCTAGCGCCATAATTCTAGCTGACTTACCACCAAAGAAGAAAGACCCTTGTACCCCACTTATATCCTGCTTCTTGCAGGATTCTCCATTTGATTGGGCCCTTCTATATCTGGGTTCGTCCATCAACCTAACTCCCACTACCGTATTTGATCGATTTCAATTTGGGGAGTTGAAGCCCACCTCGGTCATGATTCAGCTGGCTAACAAATCAGTCAAAACACTGAGGAGGGTGGTTGAGAACATGATCGTGAAAGTCTGTGGGTTTTTCTTTTCTGTAGATTTTTTCGTTCTCGATATGGAAGTTCCTCCTAATCTTCGAGATGCACCAATTATTTTGGATCGCCCATTTCTGGAGACAGCCCGAGCGAACATTGATTGTGCATCCGGGTGTATGGAGATCGCCCTAGGCAACGAGTGACTTCGATTGGACATATTTAGGGCAGCAAAGAACTTTGACTGTGATCGAATAGAAGAGGATGTTGCAGACGAAGATTCGACATACTGTGGTAACATTGGGCTCCTTTGTGACGACCCAATGTCTCATTCATCTACACTATCAGGGTTATTGAATCGCGATCCACACGGGACTGAAACCACTGCACTACACATATCTCCCCGAGGATCTGATTGTTTAGGGTGTGCTTCCGACCACAGCACCCCTGAATCCAGCTATCCTGATCCATACATTACTGAATCGCCCCTGTTGTTGCAGGAAGACGTGACCACAGCTAACGGGTTTCCCGTTAACGTAGTCACAACCGATTATTCCACAGGGAGCGACTCAGCGGGAATTCATGTGCACTTGGATTAGCAGATTCCCACCCTCGATTCTGCTCCTCCCACTCTCATTTTTGACTCTAGCCCACCCGTGATTGAATTGAAGCCCTCACTTGACTCACTCAAGTATGTGTTCTTGGGAAAAAGTGAGACATACCCAGTCATTATCAATGCCCACTTAACCCAAGAATAAGAGCATCTTGATTTCTACGCTTCAAGACCATAGGGCTGCTATCGGGTGGAGTATTGCTGATCTCTACGGTATTCGTCCCTCGTATTGCACTCATCACATTTACATGGATGAGGGGGTGAAACCTTCGAGACAACCTCAAAGACGGCTTAACCCAAATATGCTAGAGGTTGTTAAGAAGGAGATCATCAAATGGTTGGATGCTGGCATTGTATATCCAATCTTAGACAGCCAGTGGGTGAGTCCGATCCAGATAGTGCCCAAGAAAGCAGGACTCACCGTCATAAGAATGATAAGGGCGAATCCATCTCAACCTGCGCTGCTACATCTTGGCGTGTCTGCATCGATTATAGGAAACTGAACACGGCTACCCAGAAGGATCACTTTCCTTTGCCGTTCATTGATCAGATCTTGGAACGGTTAGCCAAATGCAGTTTCTTCTACTTTTTGGATGGATACTCCGGGTATAATCAAGTAGCGATTAGCCTGGAAGATCACGACAAGACCACATTCAAATGCCCCTTTGGAACATTCACTTTCAAGCGGATGCCCTTTGGCCTCTGCAACGCACCAGCGACATTTTAGCGTTGTATGATGGCCATCTTCTCTGACATGATTGGGGACTATGTGGAGGTATTCATGGATGACTTCTCCGTCTTCGGAGATGATTTCGCATCTTGTCTTGATAACCTCACCAAGTTCCTGAAATGGTGCATTGAGGTAAACCTAGTACTAGGACACAGGATCTCCAAGAATGGACTCGAGGTCGACCGAGCTAAATCAGAGATTATCTCCCACTTACTGCCACCTAGCTCGGTCAAGCAGATCAGATCATTCTTGAGTCACGTTGGCTTCAATTGGAAATTTATATGCGATTTCTCGAAAATTGCAGGGCCTTTGATGAATCTCTTGGTTGCCGATGTCCCATTTGAATTTAACACCTCGTGTCTCAATGCCTTCGAGACTTTACGAAGTGCTGTTTCCAACTCCCCGATTCTCCAACCACTCGACTGGCCGCTCGATTTCAAGATGATGTGCGACGCTTCCAATTTTTCCATCGGTGCTGTTTTAGGCCAGCATCAGGAGAAACAACACTTCATCATATACTATGCTAGCAAGATGCTGAATGAGGCTCAGTGCAATTACAATGTCACCGAAAAAGAACTACTAGCAGTAGTATTCGGGTTGGAGAAATTCAGATCGTATTTATTAGGGTCCAAGGTCATCATTTTCACTGACCACTCTACCCTTCGGCATTTGTTGGCAAAGAAGGATGCCAAACCATGGCTCATTAGATGGATCCTTCTATTGCAGGAATTTGATATTGAAATTCGCGACAAAGCCGAAAAATAGAATGTTGTAGCTGATCACCTATCCAGACTGGACCTAGATCACATTCCTTACTCCCTGCCTATCCACGAGCAATTTTTGGATGAATCTCTTTTGGCAGTTCATTCTGTTGAGTTTCCTTGGTATGCGGATTTCGCGAGCTACCTCGTCGCAGGCAAAATTCCCTCAAATGTATCCAAGGACCAGAAACTCAAATTCACTGCAGAGGCCAAATACTACCTCTGGGATGACCCACTACTCTTCCACATTGGAGTAGACCAGATTATTCGAAGATGTATCCCAGATTCTGAGATCCCCAGTGTGTTATCTTTCTGCCACAATGATGATTGTGGTGGTCATTTCTCGGGAAGGAAAACCGCTGCAAAAATTTTGCAGTCAGGATTTTTCTGGTCAACCATCTTCAGAGATACACATGAATATGCCCAACATTGCAAATGATGCCAGTATGTCTGTTCATGACGACACTCCAACCCATCATGGTCATAGAAGTGTTTGACGTCTGGGGCATCGATTTGATGGGCCCTTTTCCGAACTCGCATGGCTTCGAGTACATATTGCTAACCGTTGACTATGTCTCGAAGTGGGTCGAGGCCATCCCAACGAGACAGGCTGACCATAAGACCATCATTTCTTTTGTACGGCAGAACATCTTCGCGAGATTCGGAATACCCCATGCTCTGATTAGCGACAAGGGAAGCCACTTCATTCATGCCCATTTCAGGTCATTATTAAAGAAATACGGGGTACATCACCGTATAGCCACCCCGTATCACCCGCAAACCAATGGGCAGGCTGAAGTGTCTAATTGTCAGATCAAGCTGATTCTCCAGAAGACAGAACAAACAAGAAGGACTGGTCCGATAAATTAGTTGATGCACCCTGGGCGTATCGGACCGCATACAAGGCCCCACTTGGAATGTCACCATATTGCATGGTATATGGCAAGGCCTGTCACCTTCCTGTAGAGCTGGAACACCGTGCCTTTTGGGCAGTGCAAAAATGCAACCTTGACCTCGATGCAAGAGGACAAGAATGGAAACTCCATCTCAGCGAATTAGAAGAGATCCGGTGGGAGGCCTATGAGAATGCATTGATATACAAGGACAAGACCATGGCCTTTCATGACCGCCACATCCGGAGGAAAGCATTCATGCCCAACCAACGAGTCTGGTTGTTTGATTCACGATTAAAACTGTTTGCAGGGAAGCTCAAGTCCAAATGGACTAGCCTGTATGTTGTGATTTGTCCATATCCTAATGGGGCAGTCCAGATCAAGGACCCAAAATCTGGGCATATATCCACGGTTAATGGCCAACGCCTCAAGCCATTTTTGGTCCAGGAAGCTCCTCCACCTGACGAGATTGTTCATCTTATTGAGGACATGTGATTGAGTGCTTGCCCAGCTGGAGGCATTAAACTCAGCACATATAGATAGCATAGCCCACATTTCACCATCATTTATACATAGCCATTTTTATACATAGCATATTTTTATTTTAGCATATTTCCTTTTTGTATATTGCATGCTAATAGGTTGGCCGATGCTGAATATAATTTCAGGAGCAATTACAGGTGATTTCTACCCATTCTCTCCCTGTAGTATTTATTTTCTTTTATATGCATGCATGAGGACATGCAAGAACTTAGGCATGTGGGGTAGATACAACAAAACTGAAAATTTTTATGCCAACATTTAGGAAAACCTCGGAGCTACATGTCAAACGTACTTTAGGACCCTAAATAAAAGAACAATCGACTCCACCTCCAATGCTCACATTGGAGATAGAAATCGTTCACAACAGCCACTTCCGACTCACTTGCTCACCTCTTGTTCTAAATTTAAGGTCAAGCTGAATTTAACCCGATACGGGAATTTCATGAGGTACAAATATAAGAGGTCACTTGTTTATAGCATATATACATACTGCATTCATGAATATGATTATTTTATTAAGAGAATGCATTAGGGACTTTATCCTCTAGTTGATTCCTATAATCTGGAATCCAGTACAACTTTTCACACACACGTAGAATTTGCAATGGATTCATGGTGAAGGCTAATAAACATCTTTAGTCTGTTGAGAAGAAGCAGTGCTTCTTTTCCTGAACCCCTGGACAGTATTTTGGGAGTCAGGCAGATTTTCTTCCAAAAATCCACCAAATAGTGTGAGATGAGAGCATAGTGTACTGGTGCTCTAAGATTAGTGCAAGGAATTTGGAATCCTAGATAATTAGGTGATGATACTCGGAGTTTAGACAGTTTTCTCTCTCAGTTCCCGCGTATACATTTTTGTGCGAAATTTTGAGAGCCACCGAATAAGGCAAATACGCGGAGAGCGAGTTTTCATAAAACTAGGGCTAAGATGGATGGTTATGACCATTCTTTACGGAATCCTCGGTTGAAGGAGGGTATTGATGTCAAGGTCAGAAATACACCATCCTATCTGTCTCTCCCGGTGCCATGAGTAGGCACTTCCACCAAATAAGCCACCCAATATCTCTTGAGTACCACCAATCCCTAATAATATCTCCTTAATAAAGTTCATGGATGTATTATGTTGAAAAAAGAAAAAAAAAGAAAAATAAAATTAAAAAAATGATGAAAAGAAAGAAAAATTGAAAAAAATTAGAAAAAGAAGAAAAAGCAAAGAAAAAAAAGGGAGAGTGAATATTTAGTTCAGTCGCATTGAGGCAATACCACCAAATAAAATTGAGATCCACCAAATATGGCCTTAACCTATTTTTCTTGTATTTCTGACCGCCCGAATACTGGTTGAGAAATTCCAACTTAGTGTTGGGGTTATGAGAACTCAATTAAAGTGTTAATGCCTAGTGAGACCACCAAATACAGGTCATACATGTGAATCTGGTGAGGTTGAGAGCTCTAAGAAAAAGAAAGAAAAGAAAAAGAAAAAGGGAAAGAGAGAATAGATACAAAGGAATCAAAAGGGAGCATAGTTTTCGTCGTCTTTCTCTGAGTTGAGTTACTTAGTAATCCAGGAATCTAGATTCTATAGTACTAGTCTCTATGTAGCACCAAGTGAGAGTGAGCCACCAAATATACAATCTTTTCCCTCAGAGATTCTCTACCTAAGCCTAAAGCCAAGGTGAAATTCATAGAATATCTTGGAAACCTCGAGGGAAGAAGTCCGCCTATCCTGCTAGAATTTTTACTAGGGGTCAAGTACAGGCTTTAGAGGTGAATTGGTTTTTCACTCGAATCCATTGCAAAAGCTACATAGCTGCACTTTTACGATTGTTTGGATTTCTAGAGCATAGGATAAAAACAAAAAGGAGACAAATCTCTAAGCATACACTTGATAAAATAATCAGTCCCTTAAGGACCTTTGCTGTAAATAATTAAGTCTTGCATTTGCTAGGGACTAGCAAGATTCAGGCATGGGGGTATGATTGCGCAGCAATCATAGGTCTTAATTGACCAAGATTAAGCTAGAACTTAGCATAAGTTAGGGTAATTCACGCATGCATAAGCATTATCTATATCTTTACTGCTTTACTTTAGCTATACATAAAATAATGTTATAATGTGATGATTAAGTGCATTATGTCGATTGCAGGCAATAAGCAGATCTCGAGCTGGATCTTGAGTAGGATTTGAAGCTGGATTTGGAATAACGGGAGTTGCAGCAAAGCTGGAGCAGAAGGCTTAGATTAGATGTAGGAATAATAATGTAAGGGGATTAAAGGTTTGCTATTCTATTAAGTAGAAATAAAGCAATAAAATGTGAAGAGCTTAGGTCCATCCTTGCCTTAGGATAGCCTAGAGACTTCCCCAAGCCTTAGCCACCCTCAGATTAGGTCACAACACCCTAGGAAGCCATAAAACCCTAGTTCCAACCCTTATCTGGACATCCAGATAAGTTATAGGACGTCCAAGACCCTTAGCCAACTCTTACACACCTCAAACCCACTTCTGCAGTGTTATTGGACATCCAAACACTTTGTCAGACATCCAATTTCTGCAGAATACCCAAAACAGAAGCTTGATTTCCCCCTGACTTAGATTGGATGTCCAGAACTGAAGTTTGGACTTCTGATTTTTGAGTATAAGTTGTCTGATCACATTTTTGGACATCTGGTATTGATCTCCAGTCCCTGTTTTGAGATTCAAGCCTTGATCTTGGATCTCTAGCTCCCTAGACCTAATCCCAACCCCATAGGAACCTAAATTAAGGTAGCCTAACCCTAGTACATCACCTCTAGACCTACCTAAGGACCTAATTAGGTCCTCACCAAATCCAATTGACTTAGATCAAAGTCAAGTACCTTCACCTAAGTCAGTTAGACTCATTGAGTCCAATTGAGCTTAGATCTCAACCCACACAAGTTCAATTGGACTTAGTGAGAGTCCAATTGACCTAAACCTAACCTAATTGAGTTATTTCACTCTCAATTAGGCTCACACTCATCCAATTAAACTTAGGATAAGTTTAATTGCACTTTCCCCTTAGCAATTAGGGTTTGCAACCCTAATTCAAGGAATACACCTACCTAAACCCCTTAGGACCTAACCTAAACCTCTTAGACACCTAGAGCACGACCACACACACACACACACACACCCATTCACGCACACACACTTCTCTAGAGTTCTCTAGAACTCTCTTGAAGTGGCGCCACCTCTTGGTTGCCAAATTTAGCAACCAAGAGGCATTCAAATTGAGATCCACATTTTTTGGATCTCAAAAACCACCTCTATCCTCTCATGGCCAGCCACTCTTGGACTCTCTCTAGAGAGTTCCACACCTCTCTAGAGAGAAGCCCTTGAGTCTATAAAATGACCCAATGGGCGGCGAAGTGCACCCATTCACATTCTTGGCACCACTCACTTCATTGGCTCCATTCACATCCACCTCCACTTAGGTTAGCCAATCCACCTCCACGAGTTCATCACTACCATGAAGGACACCATGCCAAGATGCTGGATCACTCCTCTCTCTCTCCAAGGGTCGGCCTAAGCTCCATTGGCCGTCCCTTATTCTCCTCTCGACCATTCCAAGGCCATCAGGGACCAACCTTGAATGCCCTTTTGTTCTGCTAGACTTAGTTTATTCTCTTCATAGATTTACTACTTTTTATTACTGCTTAGTAGCATAGTCTTTATTCTCCCCCAATGATGCATGCACAATCCCCCATTGATTCTTGTATGTAATCATTTTCTGATAGCTAGATTTACCTTTTTAAACATTTATGTACGAGCTTTCCTCTACAGTTCTTATTGCAAACAACTCTCCAATGGAATGAAAGAAATGCTTATATATATATGTCTCCATGTTGTGAAATCTCCATGATTTTATTGATTGCTATCATATTTGCGTGATTCAAGTTGCATGTTTTTCAATTGTTTATTTATTCTGCAACAAGCATGCTGTTTCCCGAGAATATAGAGAATCTAATGATAGACGCATTCTCCGTAAATAGTCACCACCACACTAGAATCATGCGCACAGAAACTCACATGTTCACCTTTGTGATTTATTTAATGCACGAGCACGCAATCCGAGTTCATAACAGAAGTGGTGAAATCTTAATCAGGAGATTGGAAACCAGTGTGCATTTTTAAACAAAGTAGAGCAGCAAAAGATCGAACTCTAAAGTAAAACAAATGCCTCCCAGAGACGAACGACTGTGACTCGTCTTGTTATCTTTTTCTATAAATATTTTTGTTGGATCGTATTTTGCAACTATACTACGATGTTTTCCTAGCAAAAATGCGATTTACGACTGTCAACAATGAACAGTGTGGTTCTGATATTGGTGTCCACCTGGGTTTTGGTTCCTTTGATTGACAAAGTTTGGTGTGGGTTGGGATGGTGAATGTTCTGCAGGTCCTTGAGTCGGAATAACCCCAATTTGATCATTGAGATTGTTAATAACACGGGTGATTTCCATAGTTTTTCTTTGCATCTCCTGCAGGATTTTCATCATTTGGGCATTGATATCTTCTTGAGATGGCCCAGATTGATAAGTTTGATTTGAACCATACCCTCAAAATGGGCTTTGTCGTTGGTGAGGAACTGGATTGGTCTAGGAGTGAGTCAGATAATTCCTCAAATTAGAGGAATTTTGCAATTGCTCCTGGAAGGTGGAGACATTTTGAGTGGGGTAATGATTTGGATAAGTATAATTCCCTGTTGAACCATAGAAAGCCTCAGAATAATGATTATACTCAGCACGAGTTGTATGCAAATTTTGTCTCTTTGGGATGTGAGAAGGGGTGAGATGTGGAATGTGTGGAGGTTGGGCAGGTGTGACAGGACTCCCTTTTTTGGCTAGGTTTGTTAAATCCTTATGCAATTGTTGTTGCTTAACTTGTAGCTGAGCCATTATGGAGAAGAAATTAGGTGGGGGGGCCTGATTAAGAAGCTCTTGGGTGGAAAGATTGGGGAAAGAATAATTAGCACGCAAGTTAGAGGACCAATTTTTATTTCCATTTTTAAAGAAGAGGAAGAATGCAGGAAAAGTCTTTTTGGGGAGGCAAAATCAAGTGGTCCCTTCAAGTGTGGAGTTTTGGATTGACGCTCATGCAAAATGGAAGAAATGGTAGGGGAGGAGAAGAGAGAAGTGTGCACACAAGCAATCAGATTCTAGACCTAACTTAATTGTGACTCCCTAGGATTTAACCTAAGACTTGGTCTACCTAGGAAATAAGTAATCAACAGTGAATACCCGTTCTGTCAACAAATCTAGCCAAGTTGCTTAAGGGGAGGTTTGGGCCTAAGTGTTTCCTAGGAAAATCCCCAGCTGCTTGTACAAACCCACGCCTAGTCGTTTGACATGGCCCCTCAGCTTGAACACCAGATATAGATGACAGAATTGGTATTAACTAGAGAAAACTTAAGACCTATATAGCAAGCCTAAGTTGATGAAACGTTAGGGGTCAAGTTGCTATGGATTTTAGTTAGGTCTAGGATACTATAGTATACACGGAATGTGGAGGGCTCTAATTTGGGTTATTGCTCTGTTATTTCAATTTTTTTGTGTGTGTAGGAATTGGAAAGTAGTTCCAATTAAAAAGCAAGTTATCACACAATTTCTTGTATTTTTGTCTTTTAGGATTTGATTTAATTCAATGTGTTTTAGGATTTCTCTTTTTAAATTTTCAAACAAGTTTGAAACTCAACAATCAAAGAAAAAATAAGTTGTATTGGTGAAGGTTAATTTTCTTTAATGTGAGTCTCTAAAAAGAAAGAAAGAAACCCTAAGACAGAAAATTACCACTAATGAATTATTTTTAGGCTTTCTGTATTACGTAGTGGTCCAAACAAGTCAAACAACACCACTACTTTGAATAAAATCTAACAAGGATTCCAGAAAATATTTTTCTAAGATTTTAAAAATTTGTTTGATATTTGTTTTGAATTTTTCTTTGTGTTGTTGTCAAAGTCCAGAAATAATACCTATGGGCATTTTGGACTTTTTGTACCACCACCGGCCTCCAAAAACTTTTTATGAATTTATGTGATGTATATAATTTTACAAGGATTCCAGAAAGATAAATTTTAAAAAAATTGGCTATGTAGAAAAAATCTAAAAATTCATGGACAGTAACAAAATAGAAAGAATAAAGGGTGTGAGCCCTCTGTAGTCCATGAGTTTTTAAAAATTAAATACAAAGTCAATTGAGCTGAAATTTGGAATAGATGTTCCCAACTTTATTTGGAATCACTAGGTGAAGCTACAAGATTTTAGGAGTTTTGTGGTGCTCGTAATTGATTTTTCAAATCTAGACAGAAGTCTAGATCTAAAAAATAGAACATCTACACTTGAAATGGAGTGGTGTTTAATGGTGCAAGCAATCAAATAATGAGTTTTAAATTGCACCACTCCACTTAATTAAGATATTCAAGATCCTGAAAGCCAAGTTTAATATTTTTTTGGTAGTTTTTAAGGATAAATGTGACAAGAAAGGGAGAACCAACCTGAAATTCTGTGGGAAGACAAGATACTTTAAGCTTCTCAAAATTTCCCACTTTCCTTTTGCAACTAATTCCTGCACACACAAGAGAAAAGAGAGACAAGGGGATGAGGTCCACTTCAAGCAAGAGAATTAAACAAGCAAAGCCGTGCCACCCTAGCAATGGCACCAAAAAGTGTTCGCGTTTTTGCGTGGTTTGTTAAATTGGGGTTTTAAGTCGTTGCAACACACAAAAATGGATTTGCTTTTAAAATTTATAAGACCTACATAGGGGAGTATCTAGGGTCATCCAAGGAGGCAAGTTTGCAAATCAAAATCTCTTGCTTTAAAGATGAAAGTCAACTTACTTTTTGATGTTTTTGAATATATAGTTTTTATGATTTTGAAATAATGACAACACACAAGATTTTGTTGATAGAGGGAAAACAACTAAAACCTATTTCAATTAAGCTAACCCTAAGGTGACAGGTAGAGCCTCTCCCTAAGCTCACCCTAGGCACGTGGAGGCCTAGAATAATTAGGGAGAGGGAGTGAAACAAATGCTAAGCAAAAATTGTAAAAGTCTACGCAACAAAAATTGAAAGAAGGCAACTTGAATTAAAATGAACTTGTTCTACACAAAACTCATAGAGGAAAGCTTCTAATCTACTTGAAATGCAAGAAGATAAAAACACAAATCCTTTAAAGGAAATGGTGAAGAAGATGATGGCTTCGTGCTCCAAGCCTGGTAGCTTCCAGACTTGAAAAGAGTCCTCCAACTCCTTCCTTGCTATGTTCCTCCAAGATGGTGTCCTCCAAGGTGGAAGCTACCACCTTCAATTCTCCTCCTCCAAGGGTGGACGTCCACCCAAGGTCCTTCTCCTTTGCTTGGCCGTCCTCCTTGAAGTAGAATGCTCCTCCTCCTTGGCATGGCACAAGTTGAAGAAAGTGGGGAGAAGAAGGCACCAAAGGGGCGGGTGATGTGCCCCCTTAATCTTCTTCTCTACTCCTTCTTGGCCGTAGGTGTAGGTGGATTTAGGTGGAATTAAACACTAATGAAGGATGGGAATTATGTGGTGGTGGGGTAGGGTATTTATAGGATGGGAAGGGGGTGGTTATGGTGTTTTCTTTGGAGGGAAATGAACGGGTGCTTGGATATTTTTGGAGGGAAAAATGGGAGGGAAATGAAGAGGTGCCTTGGTTTTCCCTCCAAAAATACCTTCTAGAAAGTATTGATTTTGGAGGGAAAAAATGGAGGGTGGAGATGGGTTTTGATAGTGGATGTAGGGTGGTGATGGAAGGGATAGTTGGGACCAAAATAAAGTAGTAGGTGGTCTTTTTGCTGGAGCTTAGGTAGTAGGGTAGTAGGTTTTGGTGCCATAGAGGCGGACTAGCTAAGATAAGCAGGTTAGCTAGCTTAGCTAGTAGGGAATAGGGTTGGAGGCATTTGGAGCCAGGGTTTCTAGGGAGAAGAGCTGGAGGTAGTCATCTTGAGCTGCACTGGACCTGGTGGCTGCTGAAGAGAGCTGCAAAGAGCTAACTTAGCTAGCTTAGCTTGCTAGTCCTTTGCTAGCTACTAAGCCAAGCTAAAGTAAGCTGGCTTCTGCTGAAAGGAGCTAAGGTGAGCTGGGTCTAATGCTCTCAGGGAGGACCTAGCTAGTTGAGGTAGCTAAGGTAGCTTAAGTCAACTAAGTTGAGCTAAGCTGAGTCCCCGGGAGCTAGACTTGAGCTTCCTGAGCTAAGATGAAGTCATATTCAGCTGGCTAGAGTTGAGTGGAGCTGGATGTAGCTAGTCCGGAGTTGAGGTAAACTCTAGTCAACTCAGCTGAGCTAGCTAGAGTTCCCTGTGAACTAATGGGAGTTGAGATGAGATAGATTTAGCTAAGTTGAGCTGCATCTGAGCTAACCCTAGTTCAAGTGAGATGGAATCCAGCTATGGTGAGCTGGATCAAACTAAGTTCCAACTAGTTTGAGCTTCTTCTTCACCAGTTGCCTTCATGAGTGCTAGGGTTTTGGAGTTTTGACAATCTGTATATCTCTAACACACAAAAATACATTAAAAAGACAATAAAAACTACAATGCATGCCTAACCTAATTGATGCCTAAATGCAGCCCAAAAATCCATTTGCGGAGAAAAATACTAAGTGCTAGGTTTGTTTTAATGCATAAAATTGATGATAAACTAGCGTTTATCACATTACAAAAGAGAGATTATGGGTTTTATTCAACAGGAAGGGGAGCAATTTCATGAGACTTGGGAGCACTTTAATGACCTTCTTAGGTTATGCCCCCACCATTAGGTGCCAAGATGGCAGTTGGTCGAAAGGTTCTATAACGGATTATCGGAAAGGCATAAGCAAACCATCGATGCAGCCTGTGCAGGAACCTTCATGGTCAAAACTGAGGATGAAGCCTAGGCATTATTTGAAACATTAAGTGACAACTCCATACATATGTGCTTCGCCTATCAAGAAAGAAAACCATCAATCTTGCAGAGGAAGATAGAGGCCCATGTAGCCGAGGCTACTCAGGATTTGGCTTATTAGATTCAATTATTGAACAAAAACTTTGATAGGCTTTTAGCAAACCCTGGCATGAACCTGCAAGCAGCCTTTATCTTTCAGGCTTCAAGTGAATGCTCCATTTGCCAAAGAACAACGCACGCCACTACGGAGTGTCACCAAGCAAATCAATTCCCTGAGTTGATTCAGGCTGACTTGAAAGTAGCCCAAGGTTTCCGCCCACCTCCTCGCAATAACACTTATTCCAATACCTATAATCTGGGGTGGCGAACCATCCAAACGTCTCTTGGAAGCAAGGTGATGCTTCTAACTCAGAGAATATAAGACCCCTACCTCCCCAACCCATATACCAACCATCCTATGAAAACCCTCCTCAGAATAAGCCCTCTGAGATGGATGAACTTAAAGTCATGATGACAGTGATGCAAGAGCATCAGAATATGGTCATCCAATCTCAGAATAAGATGATTACCTGTATGCAATCCCAAATTGGTCATCTTACTGAGGCAGTTAGGCAACGTGATCCGAGGAAGTTGCCTAGCTCTTCTAAAGAGAACCCAAAGGGCAAGGGGGTCGTATTCAGGGAGCATGCCCAAGCTGTGACTATGCTGAGGAGTGGAAAGAAAATTGATAAGCCTGATAACACTCCTACGATTACGTCTCAAAATTCCCCTCCTACACCCGACTCGACTTCCATCTCCACCGAGGTAGAGCCACACTGCTCTCGCTCTCTTGAAATCACCCACAATGAAGATGTCGTCATTCCACCACCCCGCTCCCTCCATGACGACCCCTCTACCCAGAAGTCGAGGGTGCCCTATCCAGAGTGCCTATCTACTCCTGGGGGATCTTCTGTTGGCTCACCTGGAGACAACGATAGGATGGAGGAGGTTATGAACACTTTTAGGCTAATCCAGATCAACTTGCCTCTGTTGGAAGCTATCAAACAGATCCCATCCTATGCCAAGTTTCTAAAGGACCTATGCACCCAGAAGCATCGATCTAGGAGACAGGTCCAAGCCATGATCATCCTGCTTGACCATGTTAGCTCGGTTCTCTAACATGGAACACCCCCCAAAATGAAAGAGCCAGGGGCCCCGTATATCTCAGTGGTTATAGGTAACCAACACATTCATGAGGCTCTTCTCGATCTAGGGGCAGGGGTGAACATTTTACCGAGTTCTGTCTATGACCTTTTGGGAGGAGGTGAGTTAAAACCTAGACCAGTCATCCTCCAGGTCGCAGACAGATCACTTAAGACACCTCGGGGATTGTTGGAAGATGTCCTGGTGAGAGTGGAGGACTTCTTCCCTGTTGACTTTCTTGTGCTAGATACTGACTGATGGGTCAGCCCGAATAGGTTGTTAATATGATATTTTTATCGTTGAAATGTGTATAGTGGTTAACCTAATTCAGACCTAACCATCTCTTTACAAAATTTTTTAACCTGGCCTAATTGATTTTATCTTGTCACTTTTGGGCCCAGGGTCGAACTCAGGGAAGTGGGGTTCAAGTCGAATTTCTACGTTTTCCTTAAAACGCGTCTCTTCCGTTTGTTTATTGTGTTTTTGGTATTTTTCTTATTTAGGTTTTTTTCTGGTAATCCTTGTTCTTGAGGCACACCCTCAAAATTATGTCCTTGGCTTTTAGCCAAAATAGAGTTTCAAAACACGCCTTGCTACTTGCAAGACGGGGTACCTGCAAATCAAAGATTATCTTTTCACTTTTATACCTTTTTTTTATCTTTTTACTAAGAAGGAAGATAACAGATAGAAAGTAAATATAGTAGCTATAGATATATATTTATATGCAGTATATATATATAAAGGGGTGGGGGTGTAGGTGACGATGGAGTGTAGCACTATGTCGAGTCAGTCGACGTCTAGAGAGATGCAACCAACACGACTAGGTGCTGCGTGGAGTGTGGATGGAGGATGGATGATGTATGGGACCACGCTTTTTTTGTACGCGTGTATCAGGGAATATCAGCAACTGGTGCAAATATTCCCACAATACAGCGTATAGTAAATAACATAAAAATATATGTACATATGTATGTATATAAGTAAATATATCTATATGTATATATATAAATGTATAAGTACATATGTATAGATATATATAGATATATATGTATATATATATATATATATAGGTGTATATGTATATATATGTATGTATATATGTATATAGCTATGGATATTTGTATATAAGTATATATATATATAATACTATATATATATATATATATATGTGTATATGTATAAGTATATAGATATGTATATATATATATGTATATGAGTATGTATATATATATATATATATATATATTATATATGTATATGTATATATATATATTATATGTATGTATACATAACTATATAGATATACTATGTATATAAGTATATATATATAGATATATGTATATATATATATATATATATATGTATATATGTTACTATGAGTGTGTGTGTGTGTGTGTGTCGGTGAATGTGTGTGTGTGTGTTGCTGTAAGTTAAATAAAAGAGAGAGAGAGAGAGAGAGCGGGAGAGAGAGAGAGAGAGTACGTGAGAGAGAGCGGGAGCGGGCGGGAGAGATCAGCAGAGAGAGAGCGGGCTGGAGAGATCGAGCGCGCGGACGATGGCAGCGAGTTAAGACGTCTGCTCGCGGCGGCGGACGTCTGATGCCGCGTCGTCTGAAGGCGGAGGCGGACGTCTGAAGACGGCGGGTGCGGGCGCGCCTTCACGTAGGGTTCTGCAGGCCTGCGCGAAGTCGACGAGAACGGGCCTGCAGGCGCGCGCGTTGGTAGGGAGAGGCGTTGGTAGGGAGAAGCCGCATGGCGTTGCATGCAGCTGCGGGAGGAGTTGCAGCTGCGGGAAGAAGAAAAAGATGAAAGTAAAAAATAGAGAAGGGACTTTTGCAAAGAAACACTTGAGAAAAAATGTAAATATGCAAGCCATTTATTCCATTCTCTTCTCCTCTCAATTAAATGCATGCATGCAAGCGTTTTTACAAATGCAACTACAGGATTATAATATACATAGTTAATGCTAGAAAATAGCACAAGAAGGCATTATTATAGGCATGTTTTGAGGTGCAAACATATACCCCCATGCCTATCTTTTGCTAGTCCCTAGCAAAACTGTATTTAGAAATAATCTTAAGCTGAAGATTTTCTTCTGAGGTGATATAGGTGTGTTTATTATCGAATATTGTGAGAACCAATTGTAAAGAAGACTACCAGTACTTTAAGTCTCACATGACATAGATCATCTCTCAACTAACCAGGACTCTTGATATTTAAACCTTAAGTACGATTTCTAGGACCCAGGAGGTTTTTGCCGTACTCGAGAGCTCAAGAGGTTATGGTTTGTGCATAGTGAAGGATCAAGACTGACAAGATGAACATTAAGACTCAATCCCAGGGTTTCACTAATTTTTAAGTACAGGTTGGTCCCAGTTTCAGCTCATGTCTTCGAATTGACCCTTAAGATGATGACGGAAAACTCAACTCCCATTTTCTGATTTTTTTTTTTTTTTGGCTTACCGAAAAACAAAGTATACAGACATTTATGAGATATACTGACTCTTTTAAAACATCTCTTTTTTTTTTTTTTTTTTTTTGGTGGGAGAGTTTCTTTTTGGTGGAAAGAGTCGCTCCTAAACACAAGACTAAAGCCTGGGATAAAAAGTCTACCTGCGCGCACAGGTAAGGACTCCACCTTCCCTAATGAACACTAGTGTTGGATCTTATGTTCACCTGGTCTTTCCTGATATGTGTAGTGTGAACCAAGTTTACCTAAGGTCTCAAGAAAAAGCAAACCAACGGATCCTGTACTGGTGTCTCAGGTACAAGAATACATCCTTAGTTAGGAGAGATCTTGATCTATTTTGTCAATGCTTTAAGTGAATTAAGCCGAGCCTGAGCGAATCAAGCTTCTGTGGCCTGGAAATTCTTCAAAACAGAGGTTGAATATCCATAAACACTTATTGTATTTTTTTGTTTCAACTTTTAGATCATTACTAAACACCATTTATTATAATATATATATATATATTTTTTCTTTTTCTTGCATATTTATAAATAGGTGGGAACTGTATGATACCATAACATACCCGGATCCTATGGATGCCTATCCACCCCCCCATGCCAAACAATGCTATGTCCTCATATGCATGCAGGGAAAGGCAGAGGAAGGATGGAAGATCGGGTAACAAGAGCTGAGGTTCAGGGTATAGATCAGGGTGGAAGGGTGGGTGGATGGTGGGTGGTGAAGAGAAAAGTGAAGTGATTGCGATAGAGGTGGGAAAAGTGATGGTGGATGGTGAGTGCTGTTAGGGTGCCTCCCAACAAGCGCTGAATTTAATGTCCCCAGCTGGACTCAGAATGAGGCAAAGAATTAGTTACCCTCCAGCAGGGCAATGGTTTCTCCAACGGGGGCAGGTTCATGAGTCAGATAGGGTTTCAAACGCTGCCCGTTGACCGTAAATTTACGCCCAGATTTGGGATCTTCGATTTCGACGGCCCCATTGGGGAATGGTCTTGAGACCAGAAAAGGACCAGTCCATTTGGACTTTAATTTCCCAGGAAAGAATTTGAGTCGGGCATTATAGAGCCAAACTTGCTGAGATGGTTCAAATTCCTTCCGCCGAACATGGCTGTCGTGAAAAGCCTTAGTGCGCTGTTTAAAGGTTAGAGCAGAATCATAGGCTTCACGACGGAGCTCTTCCAGCTCTTGGAGTTGGAGTTTCCTTTCTCGTTCACACAAGTCTGGGTCGAGGTTACATTGGCGAACCGCCCAATAAGCGCGGTGCTCCAACTCCACAGGCAAATGACAAGGCTTCCCGTAAATGATTCTATATGGAGACATACCAAGGGGAGCCTTGAAGGCGGTACGATACGCCCAAAGTGCGTCAGTCAGCTTGTCGGACCAATCCTTACGGTCAGGCCGAACCGTTTTCTGGAGAATCTGCTTGATTTGCCGGTTCGACACTTCCGCCTGGCCGTTCGTCTGAGGATGATACGGGGATGCGATACGATGGTGGACTCCGTACCTCCTCAGAAGTGCCCGAAAAGAAGCATGGGTAAAGTGGCTTCCTCCATCCGAGATAATGGCCCGAGGGATCCCAAAACGCGCAAAGATATGGTCCTTGACGAATCGGGTGGAGATAACATGGTCAGCACGGCGCGCGGGAATAGCCTCGATCCATTTTGAAACATAGTCGACGGCCACGAGGATGAATTCGAAGCCGTTGGATGGAGGAAAGGGACCCATGAAGTCAATTCCCC
Organism: Thalassia testudinum; assembly: GCA_037157565.1. NCBI lineage: Eukaryota > Viridiplantae > Streptophyta > Magnoliopsida > Alismatales > Hydrocharitaceae > Thalassia > Thalassia testudinum. The sequence goes on along the minus strand of JAZHRO010000061.1, from coordinate 29,657,741 downwards.
AGATGTCGAAGATTTCCGCAGCTAGGATGTGTTGCAAGGGCATCATGTCACGACGTGCCATTGACCCTAATGACTGGCACCTAGTGCAATGTTTGGCATAAGTGTGCGCGTCCTGGTGAAGGGAGGGCCAAAAGAAACCACACTGCAACACCTTGGCTGCAGTTTTCCTCCCAGAGAAATGGCCTCCACAGGCCTGATCGTGGCAGAAGGATAGCACACTGGGGAACTCACTGTCAGGAATACAGCGACGGATGATTTGATCAGCACCTATCCGAAAAAGAAGTGGATTATCCCAGAAATAATACTTTGCTTCTGCCATGAGACGCTCGCGCTGGTTTTTAGGCCAGCCACGTGGAAGAGATCCAGAAGCAAGGTAATTGGCAATGTCGGCATACCACGGTCCACTTGCCACATTTATTGCCAATAGGTGCTCATCAGCAAAAACTTCATTAATTGGCAGAGTAAGTCCAATATGGTCAGGGTCCAGTTTGGAAAGGTGATCAGCCACAACATTCTGGGCTCTGACCTTATCACGAATCTCAATGTCAAATTCCTGGAGCAGAAGGATCCAACGAATCAGTCTAGGCTTGGCATCCTTCTTGTGCATGAGATGGCGAATGGCCGCGTGATCAGTGAAAACAATAACGTGAGAGCCCAGAAGGTAAGAACGGAATTTTTCCAGCCCAAAGACGACTGCCAGTAGTTCCTTTTCAGTGGTAGTATAATTACGCTGGGCCTCGTCCAACGTCTTACTGGCGTAGTATACCACGAAGGGGTGTCTATCGCGTCTTTGTCCCAGGATGGCTCCGACTGCAAGGTCTGAAGCGTCACACATAAGTTCAAAGTCGAGGGACCAATCAGGCGGGTGGAGAACAGGGGCCTTGGTGACAGCATTACGCAGTTGCGTGAATGCTTGTATACAGTCAGGGCCCATGTCGAAGGGCACGTCGGTTGATAGGAGATGAGTTAAGGGTCGAGAAATTTTGGAGAAGTCTTTGATGAATCTCCTATAGAAACCGACGTGTCCCAAGAAGGAGCGGATTTGTTTGACAGAACCAGGCACAGGTAAATCAGCAATGATATCGAGCTTAGCTCTGTCAACCTCGATACCCCTATCGGAGATGATATGTCCAAGAACAATTCCCTCGTGCACCATAAAATGACTTTTTTCCCAGGAAAGCACGAGGTTTACATCAATACATCTCCTAAGGATGCGAGTCAGGTTGGCAAGACATTCGTCGAAAGATGGTCCAAAGACTGAAAAGTCATCCATGAAGACCTCGAGAAAGTCACCCACCATGTCATGAAATATCGCCAGCATGCATCTCTGGAAAGTTGCTGGCGCGTTACAAAGTCCGAACGACATCCTTCTAAAGGTGAAGGTGCCGAAAGGGCAGGTAAAAGTGGTTTTCTCTTGGTCTCGGGGGTCTATTGCCACCTGGTTATATCCTGAGAATCCATCCAGGAAGCAGAAAAATTTATTTCCCGCTAACCGCTCCAGGATTTGGTCAATAAATGGTAGCGGGAAGTGATCTTTCTTGGTTGCAGCATTGAGTTTCCTATAATCTACACACTCTCCAAGATGTAGGAGTGCGTGTAGGGATGGATTCGCCCCTGTCATTGACACGGATGGTGAGTCTTGCCTTTTTGGGCACAACGTGAATCGGACTCACCCAGGGGCTATCGCTGATCGGGTAGATTATACCCGCATCCAGCCACTTAATGATTTCATTCTTAACGACCTCCCGCATGTTAGGGTTGAGACGTCGCTGCATCTCGCGAGAAGGTCGAGCCTCCTCCTCCGTATATATACGATGAGTGCAGTAGGAGGGGCTAATACCAGATAAGTCTGATAAAGACCATCCAATAGCTGCCTTGTGTTCTAGGAGGACCTTAGTTAGTTTGCACTCCAGCTCCATGGTTAATTTTGAACTGATGATTACAGGGAGCATTTCATTTGGTCCCAGGAAAACATACTTGAGTGTATTAGGTAGCACTTTTAGCTCGGGAGTGGATGGGGAAGGATCTGGCATTTCTTGGGGCGAGAGTGTCCCAGACGGGTAGGAGAACAAGTTAGGAGGAAGAAACTGGCCTTCAGATTGGCCAAGAAGAGGGGCTTCTTGGATAGATGGATCCAAAAATGAATAGCCCCAGTGAGAAGTATATGGGCTCAAGGTCCCAGTGTGGATTTGTAAATCCGCCTGATTTGGCGGGGAAGAAAGGGCAATTCGGTCTTCATGAGTGTGGACCGACAGTGAGTAGCCCGGATATGACTCAGACCACGAGGTATGGGAAGCGGAGAAAACCTCGTTAGAAGTCTGGCCAGGAGAAGGTACTGGACAAGGGAGGGATTGGGGAACGTCACAGTATGCGTTGGCCAGGCAGTTATCAGTGTTTATAGGTAATCCGCAGCAGTCCGAATAGGTCCCAATTAGTCCGATACACGCGCTAACGGCCATGTCCTCGTCAGACGTGTCATCCTCAATGCAATCGCAATCAAAGTTCTTGGCTGCCTTGAATATGTTAAGCTTAAGCTTCTCAGATCCAACGGCAATCTCAATACAGCCCGACTCGCAGTCGATGTGGGCGCGGGCTGTGGCCAAGAAAGGTCGACCGAGGATGATCGGACAATCAAAAAGTGAACTAGGAACTTCCATATCTAAAACAAGAAAGTCAACAGGAAAACAAAGACTGTTGACCCTAACCACCACGTCTTCCACCACACCCTTCGGGATTTTGACAGAACGATCTGCCAACTGTAACGTGACAGGGGTGGGTTTCAGATTTCCCAAGGAAAATTTTTTGAGCATGATGGTCGGTATGAGATTGATGGAAGATCCTAGATCAAGCAAGGAACGGTTAAAACTGCAGCCTTGGATGCTACAGGAAATCAGTGGTGTGCCCGGATCTTTCTGCTTCGGTGGTAAGTTTGACAGTATAGCACAACTCGCATGAGGCGAGAGAACCACCGGATTCTTAGTTTTCTTTGACTGTCGCCTGGGTGTTGTGTAGTCTTTGAAAAATCGAGCGACAGTAGGTATGTGGTCGATTGCCTCGAGCAGGGGTACCTTGATTTCTACATCCCTGAACAAATTACGTAGGTTGTCAAAGGCCTGCGTATTTTTCTTTTTGCCTTTTGGCTCCCTTAGTAGAGCCTCAGGGAATGGGACTGATTCTGGCACAAGTTTTGGTGCATCATCCTCTCGCGAATGCAGTATGCATCCCGAATGAGAGGGCGAAGAAGAAGATGGGCCAGGATCAGGTCGAGGCAGATCGACGGTCTGCTTACCGCTCCTCGTAGTGATAGCATTGGACGATGCGGGTCCAGTGGGATCATACGGTGGAGGAGGGTTTGCAATGGGGATATAAGAGTGTGGTGCTGCAGCAGGATTAGCCTGAAATCCCGGTGGAATGCTCGGAGCTTGCAGAACTTGATTAACCTATCCCTGAGAAGGTCGTACCTGTGGTTGAGAACCACGGGGCACGAAATTTCGCGGGTTTGGAACAGGTTGGGCGGGAAGAGTGCCCTGAGATCGAGTCGCCATGCGTAGTTGACTGATCTCGGCGTTCTGCTGCGCCAATTGGTGCTGAAGAGGGGTCATGTTCTCTTCATGGCGCTTTGACATTTCCGTCATCATTCGCATCAATTTTTCAAGAGGGCTTGATGCGTGTTCAGTTTGTGGTACGCAAGGGCCTGATGGCGGATTTGCCATAGGATTAAACTGGACCCTTGGGATGACGGGTGCGGACGGTCGCATTGGTCCACCCGCGGGGTTTTGGCGCTGCGGGTTGTTGGACCATGCGAAGTTCGAATGATTACGCCACCCTGGGTTATAAGTGGCAGAGAACGGGTTGTTCCCCAGGGCTCAAGCATCTTCTATGCCAGAAGACGCGTCCGCATGTAGATTTGCGTCTGAGCACACGGAGGCTTGGTCCTCCGTGTCGAAATACTGGCTCACAGAAGCCAGTTCCACATGACTTACCGAGTCGCTTGGCGCGACACTCGGTAAGGAAGGTCTAACGGGGTTTCTCGGGATAAGCCTGGTATTAGAAGAACTTGGATTGTGACGAAGTGGTGAAGAGGTGGTGTTTGCCATAGATCGGGCGGGGTTGGCCAGAAGCTCGTCCAGCTTCTTGTGCACGACGGAGACTTCATCCAGTTTTGTGCAATAAGGCTTAGATCAGTGGATGAATGGGAGGGTCCCGTGTCAACTTCGTGGACATTTCGGGGCTGGCTGGTACGATTAAAGGCGGCAATGGAAGCATTGTTCATCGAGTTTTCACTCATATTTTCAAACAGCTCGAATGCTCCATTCTCGTCTTTATTCATAAAGTTCCCTCCGCAGGAAGCGTCTGCAATCTGCTTCAAAGTCTCATTTAGCCCATAGTAGAAAATCTGGGCTATATGCCACTTAAGCAGACCGTGGTGCGGACACTTCCTGAGGAGGTCGTTATACCTCTCCCATGCCTCATGAAATTGTTCGCCGTTTTGTTGCGTAAATGAAGTGATAGCACGGCGAAGCACATTGGTCCGCCCGATTGGGAAGAACTTCTTGAGAAACGCTGTTCGCATCTCTTCCCAAGAGTGGATGGTTCTCCCAAGGGTGCGTAACCATTGCGACGCTTTATCCCGTAATGAAAACGGGAACATCTTCATGAGGACTATAGATAACCCGACATTTCTTGGTTTAACGGTTTCAGCAAGTCGGGTTAGGTCTTCCAAGTGGAGAAATGGGTCTTCACTTGCAAGACCATGAAAGTGAAAATTGATTAAGCCAATTATGTTTGGTTTTAATTCAAAGTCGTCCCCGCCCATGGGGACCCGAATTTGTCCTATGGTCTCTGTAGCAGCGGGATTCTGATAAGAGCTAAGAGACCTAGGCTCCTCCCGTTCGGGAGGGTTCTGCATTTCCTCCAATGTTTCCCGAATGGCTTCGATTTTCTCATTATACATTTCCATTTGGGCTTGGAGGCGGGTTATGGGATCTAAGGCTCCACCACCTGGTGGGTTCTGAGGGCGGTTTCCTCCCTCGGGATTTGGGGGTGGGCGTGCAGCCATGTTTGTGGAGGAGGAGGACGATTCGACTTGTTTTCTAGATTTATCAGTCAATTCAAATAGTTCAGGGTTTTGTGACCTCCTCCCAAACATGCACTACCGCAGGAAGAATTGGGGAGATGAGAAGGGAAAAGGGATGAGAGAAATGACGCCGCAAAGGTACACTTATTACAAATCAATACAGTCAAGTTCCTAACCTCTACAGTGTGCCCTTAGACCTAAAGATCTAAGTTACCTACTATCACGAACTACGGAACCGAATGCGAGCACCGCGGAACCACCGGGCCAGATTGAAAGGCCGTTTGCCCCAGTCTTAGACACCCGATAGCACGCGGGAACTCTCACCAGCACGTAGCCGCTACACGTAGGTAGTTAGACCTCCAATCCTTAGTAAGGGTCAAGTTACTACCAGTTTTAATTAGAGGCTTAGGGTCAAGTGCTTTTGGAATGTGAAGGGCGTTGTTTACGGGTAATGCCCAAGTGATTGATTTTAAGAGTGTGTAAGAACAAGCATGCAACGGGGAAATCTCCCCGAATTGAAGTTTTAATTGGTGAATGGTTTTTAGAGTTCAACCTTAAGTAGTATGAATTTTAGGATTTTGCTGAATTACCAATTCAACCAATCTCCGGGTTTTGCAAGAATACAGGTTTTCTTTCTAAAGCCCAAGAAACCCTTCTTCAATTATTAGTTAGTTAATGCATGCTAAAATGCAATGGGCTACCCTAAATGGATATTTCTATGTGTGGATGCGCGAATCAATTTTATACCAATGTGAAAGGGAGCCAAAGCACTTCAATTCAAGTGCTCCCAATCACCAGAAAGATATCCACACACAAGGCTTCAACCAACAGATAAAGAAACTAAAATTGTTGGGGTTGAAGTATTCAGGATCGAATCACAGGCAAGTTTGAAAAGTCGTGGTGGGGTTGGAATCAACTCAATTCCAAGTCTCCCCACCAAAAATGTGATCCTGAATTAAAGATAAGTGAGGCAAAAGAGGGATACAAGCAATCTTTTTCTTTGCCTCAAAGAATACTTCCCATGGCGAAAAATCTAAGAATCAAGATTCTAGGATTTTTGCTATGCGAAGTAAGGCGGGAAATCCCGGGGCAGTGGGAGTGAAGACAACCAATCAATCAAGTGAATTTTAATCCACTTGCCCTCAAGAAATCTCAAGAAGTTTTTCTAGTTTTTAGTTTAAAATTTTTTTTTATTGTGGTGGCAAGTTAACCCTAATTTGATGAGAAAAGAAAACCTACTTGTTCGGCAACGTGTGCGAAGCTCCAATGCGATGTCGGCGTCTTCACGCTCTCGTTCCCGCCTTGGATCTGCTCACGTCCTTGACTTCGTCAGCCTTCTTCTCCTTCCACCAGGTTCACCTGCACACCAAAAACAACAATACCCGTGAAGAGAGAAGAGACAAATTTAAAGGAATTGGATAGAAACTTACTCGAAAGTGCACTTCCCCGGCAACGGCACCAGAAAAGTTATGATGGGTCAGTTCGAATAGGTTGTTAATATGATATTTTTATCGTTGAAATGTGTATAGTGGTTAACCTAATTCAAACCTAACCATCTCTTTACAAAATTTTTTAACCTGGCCTAATTGATTTTATCTTGTCACTTTTAGGCCCAGGGTCGAACTCAGGGAAGTGGGGTTCAAGTCGAATTTCTACGTTTTCCTTAAAACGCGTCTCTTCCGTTCGTTTATTGTGTTTTTGGTATTTTTCTTATTTAGGTTTTTTTCTGGTAATCCTTGTTCTTGAGGCACACCCTCAAAATTGTGTCCTTGGCTTTTAGCCAAAACAGAGTTTCAAAACACGCCTTGCTACTTGCAAGACGGGGTACCTGCAAATCAAAGATTATCTTTTCACTTTTATACCTTTTTTTTATCTTTTTACTAAGAAGGAAGCTAACAGATAGAAAGTAAATATAGTAGCTATAGATATATATTTATATGTAGTATATATATATAAAGGGGTGGGGGCGGAGGTGACGGTGGAGTGTAGCACTATGTCGAGTCAGTCGACGTCTAGAGAGACGCAACCAACACGACTAGGTGTCGCGTGGAGTGTGGATGGAGGATGGATGATGTATGGGACCACGCTTTTTTTGTACGCGTGTATCAGGGAATATTAGCAACTGGTGCAAATATTCCCACGATACAGCGTATAGTAAATAACGTAAAAATATATGTACATATGTATGTATATAAGTAAATATATCTATATGTATATATATAAATGTATAAGTATATATGTATAGATATATATAGATATATATGTATATATATATATATATATATATATAGGTGTATATGTATATATATGTATGTATATATGTATATAGCTATGGATATTTGTATATAAGTATATATATATATAACACTATATAGATATATATATATATGTATATAAGTATATATGTATCTAGATATATATATATATATGTGTATATGTATAAGTATATAGATATGTATATATATATATGTATATGAGTATGCATATATATATATATATATTATATATGTATATGTATATATATATTATATTATATGTATGTATACATAACTATATAGATATACTATGTATATAAGTATATATATATAGATATATGTATATATATATATATATATATATATATGTATATATGTTACTATGAGTGTGTGTGTGTGTGTGTCGGTGAATGTGTGTGTGTGTTGCTGTAAGTTAAATAAAAGAGAGAGAGAGAGAGAGAGAGGGAGAGAGAGAGAGAGAGTACGTGAGAGAGAGCGGAAGCGGGCGGGAGAGATCAGCAGAGAGAGAGTGGGCTGGAGAGATCGAGCGCGCGGACGATGGCAGCGAGTTAAGACGTCTGCTCGCGGCGGCGGACGTCTGACGCCGCGTCGTCTGAAGGCGGAGGCGGATGTCTGAATACGGCGGGTGCGGGCGCGCCTTCGCGTAGGGTTCTGCAGGCCTGCGCGAAGTCGACGAGAATGGGCCTGCAGGCGCTCGGAGGGTTGCACGCCTGCGGGGAAGGTCGCGGAGGAGGCGGGGGGAGGTTCTGCAGTGGTCGCGTAGGGTCGCGGAGGAGGGCAGGGGGCGACGCGAGGCCGTAGCCGGCCGCTGCAGTGCGCGCGGCAGCCGGCTGCGGGTGCAACTGCGGGGTGGACAGAACGGAGATGGAGGCGGGGAACGGGCCTGCAGGCGCGCGCGGAGGGTTGCGCGCCTGCAGGGAAGGTCGCGGAGGAGGCGGGGGGTGCTGCTGCTGTTGCTGTCGCCGCGGTTTAGCTGCTGCTGCTGCTTCAAGCTTCGGAGCTTGAAGCGGCAGCAATGGCGTGGAGACGAAAATGAAGAGAAAAGAAAACACCACGCCCACCGGCTCATTGAAGAGCTGGGCGGTGGTGTTCCCACTGTGGTGGTGTGCACCACCGTGGGTTCTCCTGCCCGCCGGGTGTCTCCTCGAAGGAGGGCCGACATATGGAGGGGAGGACGGGCGAGGAAGGTGGTGGACTGCAGGGTGGCGTTTTGCAGCAACGTCTCTTTTCGCGAGGAAGAAGCTGCAGCTTCTTATAGAGGAGGAGAGCATGGCGTGGAGCATGCGGGGAATGGGGGAGAATGGCAGCTGCAGGGAGAGGTGCGGGAAGGACAGCAGGGAGAGGCGTTGGTAGGGAGAAGCCGCATGGCGTTGCATGCAGCTGCGGGAGGAGTTGCAGCCGCGGGAAGAAGAAAAAGATGAAAGTAAAATATAGAGAAGGGACTTTTGCAAAGAAACACTTGAGAAAAAATGTAAATATGCAAGCCATTTATTCCATTCTCTTCTGCTCTCAATTAAATGCATGCATGCAAGCGTTTTTACAAATGCAACTACAGGATTATAATATACATAGTTAATGCTAGAAAATAGCACAAGAAGGCGTTATTATAGGCGTGTTTTGAGGTGCAAACACTGACCCATCTAATAAGCCCACCAAGCCATCCATTATTCTGGGATGCCCCTTCTTAGCCACAGCTAACACCTTTATCAATTGTAGATCATGGGCACTTAAAATGGGCTTTGGGAATAAGAAGATGTGGTTGAATTTTTTTGATACCTACAAGCAATCCGGATTTGAAGATTGTTCTTAGATTGAGGTTGTTGATGAAATAATTAAGGAGACTACTCCAGCATTCTTATGTAGAGATCCCCTTCAAAAGGTCATATCTAAGGACCATCCTTCGACTATTGAAGAAACTAAAGGGCAAAAACCCGAATTAGAAGAGTTGCTGGGGATACACATAGAGTCTCTGTCCCCACCCTGGACCGTGAAGGTAGACCTGGTACCTGAGGTGGGGACGTATCAACTTGAACCCTCAATCCAAAAGGCTCCTGAGTTGGAGCTGAAACCCCTCCCGAGCACATTGAAGTATGCTTTCCTTGGCCCTAATGACATGCTCCCCGTTATTATCTTGTCTGCATTTTCTGAATCGCAAGAGGGAGCTTTACTTGAGTGTTTACAAGGGCACAAGGAAGCAATTGCTTGGTCAATTGCTGAAATTAAGGGCATTGATCCCTCCCTTTGCATGCAACATATATACACAGACGAGTCCGTGAAACCTTTTTGAGACATGCAGAGAAGGCTCAACCCCAATATGCGGGAGGTTGTTAACAAGAAGATTCTAAATGGCTGGATGCAGGGATTATCTATCCCATTTCAGATAGTAAATGGGTCAGTCCTATTCATGTGGTGCCCAAAAAGGTAGGAATCATTGTGGAAGAAACCGAACAAGGAGAGTTGGTGACCACTGGACCCTCAACTGGTTGGAGGGTCTGCATTGATTACCGCCGTTTGAACACGGCTACCCAGAAAGACCATTTCCCCTTACCATTTATCGATCAGATTTTGGAACGACTGGCGGGGAGTAAGTTCTTCTGTTTCCTTGATGGGTATTTTGGGTATAATCAGATAGACGTCTTTCCTGACAATCAGGAGCGTACTACCTTCACGAGCCCGTATGGTACATTTGCGTTCCGTCAAATGCCATTCGAGTTATGTAATGCTCCTGCCACTTTCCAACGATGTATGATGGCTATCTTTTCTAATATGATCGACGAGTTTGTTGAAATTTTCATGGATGACTTCTCTATCTACGACTCATCATTTTACCTATGCCTTTCACACTGATAAAGTCTTAACCCACTACGAAGAGGCAAAGCTGGTGCTTAGCTGGGAGAAAAGCCACTTTATGGTCTAGCAGTGCATTGTGTTAGGGCATGTAGTTTCTGAGAGAGGATTAGAGGTGAACACCGCAAAAATTGATTCCATCTCTAAGATTCCATCGCCCGCCAATGTTCGTCAGGTTAGATCTTTCCTCGGCTATGCTGGATTTTATAGGCGCTTCATTAGAGATTTCAGTAAAATCTCTAAGCCACTCTGCGACCTGTTAGAGAAAGGTGTTTCCTTCAATTTTGATGATAGATGTGGCGAGGCTTTCCAAGTCTTAAAGAAAGCCTTATTACCACGCTGATTCTCCAAGCATCAGATTGGACCCTCCCGTTTGAGCTAATGTGTGATGCTTCTGATTTTGCAGTGGGAGCGTTCTTAGGTCAAAGGATTGATGGCAAACCTCATGTGTTGCATTATGCCAACATGACCCTTATGGATCCTCAGCAAAACTACACGGTCACTGAAAAAGATCTTCTTGCTGTAGTTTTTGCTTTGGAAAAGTTTCGGTCTTATCTTTTGGGATCTGATGTAAACATATTTACACTACTTAAGATTCTATTTATGCATGTTCTTAAGCATAGGATTGCATTGCATACTATAAATATTGCATAACATGCTTCATCTTGCATTTAGATTATTTTAAATAAAATGGAGGATAATTGTCTCCTTTTATGTTCATGGATAGGGCAAACTTTTTATCAAGGCTTCATATAGAAGATCCAAACGTACATATGTGATTAGGGTGATGATTGGAGTTCAACGACTCCAAGATCGCCCTAATCAGGCATCTGTAGCATCATATAGAGACCGGGGAACCCTAGAAGATCAAGGGCCAAGATGGTGTGAATCTGCACTTCAAACGACAAATCCGACCACACGGATGGATTTGGATCGACGATCACAGCCTAACAATGTGAAAATCAACTTAATCCGACACCCGTGGCACCATCTACATCATCCAGAAGATGGACGGCCAAGATGGCGCACGTGGTGCCATCTCAGCCATCTAACCGGCCCTTGGGACCGCCGCTGCCTCTCTAAAGAAGATCCAACGCGTGATCTGGGCCGTTGGATCTTGATCCAATGGCCATGAGCACGCGCCGCTTAAAACATCTCCGTGACCATCTCTCCTCCTCAATGCAGCAGGCGAACGCTTTATTGCAAGTGGGCGGTGCACGTTCGAAATGCAAGGAGCGGGCGAGCGGGCACGATTGACCGATCGATCGTGATCGAACGGTCGCGCATGCGTAATTGCACTCACACCGTATCGCACGCCGCGCCTCACGCGGGATCACATGCAGGCGAGCGTGCAGAGGCGGGCGGAGGCGCGATCTCAGCCGTCCGATCTCGCGATCGGATGGCTGAGATCAGCTGGACGTGTGCATGCGTTACGCGCGAGGAGGTAAGCGGGCACGCGCACGCCGCCCACTACGCCCACAGTAGGACCTTTAGCGATGGATTTATCCGTCACTAAAGGTCCTGAATTAATGTTTTTCAAATTGGAATGACCAAAATGCCCCCACTCCTTGCAACTATAAAAGGAGACCCCCTCCACACGAAATTCTCATCCCTTCCTTCTCTTCTCTCCCTCTCCAAAGCTCAAGAGAAGCTTGTCCCACACCCAGGATGCTTCTCGCGAGATAAAGTTAATTTTTCGTCCCCCTTTCAGAAGCGGATCCCGCGACGACGATGACATGTTGCCCTGTTCCCGTTCTTCCGCTTCATCCTCTTTCGTCCTGCTCTGTCCTCCTTCGTCCAAGCGTCGCTTCATCCGTCTCGTCCTCCAAGCAACCGTCGAGGAGGATATCTCTTCCCCCATTCTTTTTACTGCTTTCTAGAATTGATTTACTGCTTTCTAGAGTAGATTTACTGCTTTCTAGTGTAATCATTTTTCCTCTTTCTAGTGTAATGAATAATCGTTTTGATGATGAAATTCCATGTTCATTCTACATCTCTTTTTGGTTTTTGTTTGTAATATTCTTTCTCTCTCTCTTATTCTCTCTCTCTCTCTTCTATTTATTGTAAATAGTTAGATAGTTTCTAATCAATTTTTTTACTTCGTGACAAATAAAACAAACGTGTATTTTTAAATCAAACGTCCACCTCCCTGTATTTGACTCGGGATTTCCATTCCGGTATAAATTTTTTTGTTGAACACGAGTTCTTCGCTTTCAAACTACAATAACAGGTTTTCAAAACCAAACACGTTAGCGTAGCAACCCGTGTGTTCAAAATTTTGGCATCGTGGTCGGGGAGGCGATGCTCTTTGATTTTTTTTCGCATTTTCTAACTTACAAATCATTTACCTCACTTCTCTCCTTTCTTATTGTAATGGCAGGTACTCTTTCGAGATGAGCAAAAGCGGTAGATTGGAGAAAAGTGTTGTTAAAGGTTTTGTAAGTTATCCCCCACCTCCTACCCATTAGGTTTCATTCCACCACATAATAACACAAACATCAATCAACCTAGGTGTTCTTATAAACTCTAAGGTTAGATTATTTGTTGTTTAACACCTATAACTGCCCCAACCTCCACATTTAAAAAAAGAAAAATAAAAAAAAATCTCACAGAGGTACACAACCTCATCAGATTTTCAAACTCAACCGGTAAACCGATCTTTGGAGCCGGTACACACACCCAAACACATAATTGAGTAGAAATCAGATTAGGTAATCACTTGTGTGCCTAATTAAGTGATGCAATAGGCCAATTGTTTGAGTTGATTGGGCTGCACCACTTCAATTAAAATCAACTCATAAAGTAGTTGCCACTTAGGTTCAACTATTAGGGATTTACCAGGCACTCCACATTCTTTTAAGTTTTAAAGGAAAACATCTTCACCTGTGCTTTCAAAACCTGGTGTGCCAACAAAACTTGTTTGAAACACCTAAAGTTGAATCCTAAAAGCTACTAAGCAAGATTTGAACTTTAAAATTCACCACATCAAAAATAATCTTGCTTGAAAACCACTGGTTGTGCATGCACACACAAATCAATCAATCATTAAGGGCACAACCCAGATAAAGGGCCCATCACATTCCAAAGCACATTCAAACCTAGCCCTAAATAAAACAGAGTAGACGTTGGCCTTAAGGATTCTACTCGCTCTTTAGAGCCCAGAACGAGATTATTTTTGATTAGTCTGTTTCTACTATTCAATTTGATGTCTAGCTAGGGGAGCAAAATCAAACGATCATGACTGGGGGGTATACTAGGAACCAGAGGCGCAAGTCGAAGGAAGAACCTTCTCCCTAGTCCCTCCTTCTAACTGGTTGGATTGAACAGACAGAAGTAGATCCAATCGTTCCTTTATCTCAAGACGGGTTTTGGGAGTCTGTAGGTCTTTAGGCTAGCCCACTTAAGGACATGTTTGATCGTTTGTATTGCAGGGCACCTTTCTTCCTCCCATCTCTCATGAATCCTTCCACATATTACATGCATTCCCGCTCTTTCCCTCCTATTTTGAATTATCCTCAACATGACGATTATTCTGACTTGTACTGTAATCAACCATCAGTTAGTTGGGATAAGTCGGATTGGGGATACAGTTCCAGACCTCCGTGTTTAGGGTCTAACCCTGAACACTTTGATTGTGATTTCTATCCTTCTTAGAGCCACATTGATTATAGATCGTCAACCTTTCATGAACAACCTAACAAGATCTACAATCAAGAAGGATACACTGATCCTTACCCATCCTCTGATTACATTGCCTTTAGGTCATCACCACCTTTTGAACAATCTGAAATGACCTATTATCAGGAAGGGTATAACGAATCTCAATTTCTTAATTCCCTTGCATTAATCCCAAACCCGCCTAACCTTGAACCAATTCATTTGGTTCAGGGTAACCAGGTTCAAGATAAGGTTTTGGCTGATTTGAGGAATATCATACAATCTTTAGAAGTTTAGCCAATAACTTGCATTGAGAGATCGGAGCCTCTGATTGAAATGATTGATGATTTGAACAAGTATTTGTTGGATTGGCTCTAGGATGTCAAGGATAAGAACCCAGGTGAGTTTCTACTTGGGAAGTTAGCGAAATTGAGGATGAGATTTGTGGTTACTTTAGTTCAGTCGTGGGATGATTCCCAGGATGAACTCCCTTCAGGAAAGCCAATGTCAAAACCCGTTCAGGCACCTGTTGGGGGGGACACGTGTTACAAGGCTGACCAGATTGAATTGGAGCAACCAATTAAGGAAGATCTGATTTCTTCACCTGAGATCCCTGAGCCGAGGTACGAGAAAACGTATGTCTCCAAGGACCAGAAAGTGATGGATGATTTTGAGACATACATTAATACGGATTTCGATTCTGATGGTGAAAATTCGACTTGCAAAGTCTCACACGAGTTTACAGACTATGATTTTTGTGAGATGATTGGACCTGAGGAATCTAAAAGATCATTTGATAGCCCAATAACTGAGGAAACTGATTTTATTAGGGCTCACATTATGGATCCAGAATTGCATTTTTTGGAGGATTCAATCAAAAGCTCTAATTGTCAGTTACACCCCATTGAGCTTATCAATGATTCTGTTTCTGAGATAATTAGACCCAAGTCAATTCTGATTCAGCCACATCATTTAGACTTGGAGATTTCAGACGGGGTGATTAATATGCAAGAGGCCCCGAAATTTAACATTCTGAATGAGGAGGATAGAAGTTGGGAAGTTCTGATTTGGGAAGCTAACCCCGGAGGAAGTAGAAGACTGTGTCTAAGGGTTCCATTTCATCTGAAACCATCAAACCAAAACCCTTATGACATTTGTTCTAAGGATGTTCAACCCAAGCACACATTCATTGATTATCCTTTTGATATCTCTATAACCCGACTCTTTGGTCTTGGGTTGCATCCTCATAAATCGTAGGCTCGACCCCGCTTGCGTACTGATTTTAGGTTTTGGGTAATTCTTATCCAGAACCTGAGATATTTTCGACTGTAGGGTATGGGTCTGCACCACAATCTGGTCCACATTTGTGGACATCTGCTGGTAGGTCCGAGGTTTCATCTTTTTATTCTACGTCTGACTTGCACCTGTGAATTCTTTATTTCTCTTCTTTGTATAGTGTGACTAGCTGAAGGCACTAAATTCAGCACGTATACAGTTCTTTTTAGTTTTCATCTCGGAGTGGACCTGACATTCACGCAATTCAGGTGCTTTCTACGCTATTCCACTCTATTTTATGTCTTTTTAATACAATGAGGACATTGCATTAGATAGGCATGGGGGGTGGAAATTCATCTTTGAATTTATTCGTCAGCTCCGTAGATTTGTTTTATTTTATTTTATTAAAAAAAAATTTGTGGAATTAGGAAAGAGAACTTGGGTTTAAGAAATTTTCAATCTTAGGAAATACTACATTATGATTTGAACATAAAGGCCCTTCAGGTCTTTGGACTTAATGAACCCATGTATCCACTAAAATGTGGATATGTTTTTCAAGTCCTCACCAACCTGAATTCTATTTTAATTGGAGTAAATAAGTTTGGGTGATAAGTACACGACTTATCAACCCGCCCTCTGATTTGAGGGAATTTTTGAGTTTTAAGCATCTACACACTATCTTGTCACTGACTCATTGCTCGGCGATTCTAACAGAAATTGGGTAGCTAATAAACCTTCTAGGGTGACATGGCTTGCAAGTTATCGTGGGTAACAGCCCATAGATAGGTTGTCCAGAGCCCAGTCACTGGACCTTTCTCTTTTTGCTGCTTTTAGGTTAATCTTAGACCAGGGAAGCCACCTACTTAAAAAAAAAAGGAGAAAAGAAATAAAGAATAAACCAGGGAGATATACACTGGATTCAGCCTTGTGTTGACCCCATAAAAAAATAAAAGTAGGGAGAAAGCTACCAGTTGTAAAGATACACCTTTAGGCAGAATTTTTTTTTACGTCACCTAGAGGCGTAGAAATCCGAAGTCCGTTTTAACTGCCGGTCAACGAGTCTATCACATTCACAATAAGATGCTTAGAACTTAGGGTTCTCATCAAATCTTGGGTGAGTTGAATGGTCGTAGAAAGCCACTCTTAAACCCTAAAATTCGAAAATCCAAAAAAATTAGAAAAGAAGAAAAAGAGAATAAGAAAATTTTCTTTGAATAAGGCGAGGGCTTGATGCGGTCTACATTTTTGCAAATACTCAGGCACTGTTGTATCTTTGAAAGTTTAGATCCTAAGTAGACATTTTCTTAGTGATTGAAAATAACTCAAGCCCAAATAATCCAACCTGATTCTTTTATAAATAGCATATAGTTTTTGCTAGGGACTAGCAAAAGATAGGCATGGGAGTATGATGTAAACATGTTTACACTACTTAAGATGTCCATTTATGCATGTTCTTAAGCATAGGATTGCTTGGCATACTATAAATATTGCATAACATGCATCATCTTGCATTTAGATTAATTTAAATAAAATGGAGGATAATTGTCTCCTTTTATGTTCATGGATAGGGAAAACTTTTTATCAGGGCTTCGGATCGAAGATCCAACTGTACAGATGTGATCAGGGCGACGATTGGAGTTCAACGACTCCAAGATCACCCTAATCAGGCATCTGTAGCATCATATAGAGACCGGGGAACCCTAGAAGATCAAGGGCCAAGATGGTGTGAATCTGCACTTCAAATGACAAATTAGACTACATGGATAGATTTGGATCGACGATCACAGCCTAATGGCGTGAAAATCGACTTAATCCGAAACTCGTGGCACCATCTACATCATCCAGAAGATGGACAGCCAAGATGGCGCCACGTGGTGCCATCTCAGCCATCCAACTGGCCCTCAGGACCGTCGCTGCTCTCCAAAGAAGATCCAACGCGCGATCTAGGCCATTGGATCTTGGTCCAACAACCATGAGCATGCGCTGCTTAAAACATCTCCGCGACCATCTCTCCTCCACAGCGCAGCAGGTGAACGCTTTATCGCGAGCGGGTGATGTGCGTTCGAAACGCAAGGAGCAGGTGAGCAGGCGCGATTGATTGCTCGATCGTGATCGAACGGGCACGTGCACGCAATTGCTCTCACACCATATCGCACGCCGCGCCTCACGCGGGATCACATGCCGGCGGACGTGCAGAGGAGGCGGGCGGAGGCATGATTTAAGCCTTCCGATCTCATGATCGGACGGCTGAAATCAGCTGGACGTGTGTGTGCGTTACGTGTGAGGAGGTGAGCGGGAGCGTGCGCCGCCCACTACGCCCACGTTAGGACCTTTAGCGACGGATTTATCCATCACTAAAGGTCCTGAATTAATGTTTTTCAAATTGGAATGACCAAAATGCCCCCACTCCTTGCAACTATAAAAGGAGACCCCCTCCACACGAAATTATCATCCCTTCCTTCTCTTCTCTCCCTCTCCAAAGCTCAAGAGAAGCTTGTCCCACACCCGGGATGCTTCTCGCGAGATAAAGTCAAATTTTCGTCCCCCTTTCGGAAGCGGATCCCACGACGACAATGACGTGCTACCCTGTTCCCGTTCTTCCGCTTTGTCCTCCTTCATCCTACTCCATCCTCCTTCGTCTAGGCGTCATCCCGTCCGACTCATCCTCCAAGCGACCGTCGAGGAGGATATCTCTCCCCTCATTCTTTTTACTACTTTCTAGAATTGATTTACTGCTTTCTAGTGTAATGAACAATCGTTCTGATGATGAAATTCTGATGAGTCCATTTTAATGGACTATTATTACTCCTAAGTTAACTTTAATCTTACCTTTTAGATTTGTTAATAACTAAATTAAGTTATAGAATGTTTGCATGTAATAATTTTATGTTTTTATGTTGCAGGAGTAATAAGGGGAAAAGAACAAGGAGGGAAGGGTAAATTTCCCTCTCAAACAACTGACCATCTTTTCCCCATCCTCCGTCCATCCTCAACAAGTGCAAACGGCCGCCAACTAAAATTAGGAGGGGATTTTGAAAATCCCAGGTAGCGCGGAAGAGAGGAGTTAAGAGGAGGAGGAGGAGGAGCACAGGAGAGGAGGAACTTTCTCCCTTTTGCGGAGATCCTCTTCCCCCTAGTGGAGAACCATCATCCAGGAACGGTGCAACCACCGCGTGCACTGTGCGCTAAGTTCTCCACCATAGCGCTTCCTCCCTCTGCAGCGCCATCACCTTCACGCCAGCCACAGCCTCCACCGCAAGCACCCCCCTCCTCCAGCGCTCTCCACTGCAGAGCACACCACCCCACCCGCGCCCGCGCCTAGCAACTTGCAGGCTCCCGCCTGCAGCACGCTACCACTGCAGGCATTTCCCCTCCTCCAGTGCCCGCAGGCTCGCCTCCAGCCAGTGTCACTCCAACATCAGTGCCCCACCGGCCAGGTCATACTCGCACAGCGCCTCCCTGGAGCGCCTCCACCGTGTGCACCTGCACAACGCCATCATCGCACACGCACAGCGCCATCACCTTCCAGCCTACTCCAACCACCCTGCATGCGCCCGCTCCACCCCACCCTTGCCCGCAGATGCTTGCACCTTCCAGCGCTCACACCTTGCACGCCCCTATCGCGCCCTCACCAAACATCCTGCAGGCTCCAGCTTGCCCATCTCTAGCTGGCCTTGCAAGGGCTAGCACCGCCCCACCCGCGCCCGCAGGTGCTTCCCCCTTCCAGCCTGCTCACGCACTCGCGCAGGAAACCCTCTGTAGAGCCATCACCTCGCCCACGCCCTCACCAAGCAACCTGCAGGCACGCGCCCTCGCTTCACCAGTGCTCCCCGCAGGCAAGTGTGCCCCCTCCCACAGGCGCTCACCCTCGCCACCAGCGCCCTGCAGGCGCGCACCTGAGTGCAGCCAGATGCACGGTTGTCGCCTTCTCCTCCAATAGGCCGACGGCCCTCCTCCGCCCGTCGGCCACCTCTCGCCATTCTGTCACCGTCATCGTGATCCCCACACGTCAGTCAACCTTCCCCCATAGCAGCTCTGTTGCCGGTGCTCCATCTCTCACGTGAGAGGAGAGAGAGTGAAAGCTCTATTTTCCCTTCAATTAGATATTACATGTGCTGCCATTGCCAAAACTTGATTTTTGATTTATTATTTTATTAATTGAATGAATTTATAGCCAAGCCCCTTTAGTCTGCTCCAATTAATTGGCTTATCAAATTGCATGATTATCTTCCCCCATCTATTAGCTTTACATTAAATGGTGATATTATACTTTACATTGGATGCCATTGAATATTTGGGGTTGATTGATTTTATAGGAGTATTCTAGTAAAGGAGAATTTGCATGATTGGTCCATCTCTTTTCAGAAATTAGAGATTGGTTATTTGATTCATCTATTAGTGTTCTTTCTTTGGGATTATGATGAATGAATGAAATTACCTTTAAGTAAGCAAGAGGTAAATTTATCATGAATTTATTGGTCCATTCCTCCCTGTGGATACGACATCCGTTATTGTGGTTTAAATTCATATCTTTTTAATCTTTGATTGAGAGATTTTCCACCACCTTTTGTGGTGCAACAATTTATTATCTTAATATTAATTATTCAAAGTGAAAATCACTCTGTCAAAATGGCACCGTTGCCGGGGAGGAAACAGATGCAATAGATTCACGTTATTATTTTTTTTTAATATTCTAAGTTGCGTAATCATCTGATCATTTTTATTATTGTACGAGGAATCTACCACGGCGATAGGCGCAGCAAAGCGATGACATTGACCCTGAATGACGCGCATGGCGGAGATAATCTTTTTGGTGGACCTTGACGCCACCTGGAGGATGGTAATAGGAACACATGGGCCTTGATCCCACACGCATAGGCTTACGAAGAAGCATATTTCTGATTTAGTCAGTAGATCTTAGTTAGATTTAGTTTAGATAGACATTAGAATTTAATTACTGTCTTTTGGACCCTTGTCGGGTATTTTTGGGAACGTGTCCCCAATGGCTCTTTATTTCTTATCGCTCTTGTATGCGGGAGCATATTTTCGGGAGCGTGTTCCCATTTATTTAGATTATAGGATTATTTGAACTGCATTTCGGTTAGTTAGTTAGATTAGGTCTGTTTGTTATTATTATTAAAAAAAAAATTGAACTGCCTGCTAGAAGCTGCATATCTATAGGACGACCATCTAGGACTGAATGAGCAGCATCTAGTTTATTTTTATTGCATTGCATTCATTATTTCATGAAGAAAGCTGGAGTAAGGTACATCTTCTCTTGAGCATCAATTACCTGTCATGCATATGCATTGAACCTAAATCTAAGACCACCAAATTGCTTGAATCAAATTAATTCAGTGGTCACTTTAAAAATTGGGATTGCTAAGAGGTTGGACTTTAAAATTTGTGACTGAAAATTGTGTGCAAAAGGATCTTGTTTGCAAAATTTCAAAAATCAAAACACGATCGTATATTTGGACACCTGAGACACTGTGCACCTCACACATAAGGTCACTAGATAAATTTCTACCTCTCCACTTTTTCACCACAAGGGAAGTTAGTCGGAAATCAACAAGCCTATCCACCAAGTTACTTCGGTCCCTCGTGTGTGGGCTGGATTCGAGACTTCCATCCCTTGCGAGTAGGTTACAGGCACCAGCGAAGGTTGGCCTAGAAAGCGTAATATTTTTTGCAAAACTTGTTTGGCCATCAACTGAACATATAATTCTAAGACCTACAATCTACTAAAAAAAATAGATCCCATTGAATTTGCATTTGCTTTGACAGTAGAACTCTCTAGGAAGTTTCTGCTTGTATTCTGAATTCTGCTAAATCCTAAGAGAGTTAAAATTGTTTTGCTTAAAGAAATGGATTACCCTTACTCCTATCATTTAGATTATCAGAGTCAATACTTCCCATCTTTTAATCAGGATCCCATGCCTCGAGCGTATCCATCCTTTGATGGGTACATTGACAATTCATGGGATCATTCTTATTCTTATCCTGGGAGTACTGGCTTGATAACTCCCACTTTTGAGCAGAGCCTAGGAGCAGGATTTCCCAACCGTGAAATCCCTACTTCCATGCAAACACCCAACCCTCCCACTCTTCATGATTGTCCGTATCGAGGTTGGATCGATACCCCTAGGCAACCAGAGCCTGAAATTGACTATCCTCCCCAACCTGATAATAGTAGCCTCTCCTCTTTTATGATAGAAATGCAAAAATAGCAAAAGGAAATGATGGAATCAATGGGAGAGATGTTGAGGAATAGTCAACAATTAAATGAAGAAATAAGACAACTTAGCTACACGCTTCCCAATAGTCTTGATCCCTACCCATACGATCATGATCATGAAAATAATTCTGAGGAACCTAATGACGATAGGGATCCGATTTTATGTAGCTATCACTTAGACTCTCCCAATGAGACACGGCCACTAGAGGACAACAATCATAGTGATTATCCACCTGAACTATATTGGAGTCAAAAGCAAGGGAAGATGGTACCTCTTGAGGACCTTGACCCCAATGACAGTATTCTCCTTACCCCTACCAACCCGAGTCAAGGTTGTATTATTCCTATCACTTCCCCTATTGATTATTTGGTGGAATCTCATTTTACCCTTAGTGAGCCTACTCCTGACCCTCCACTTAGGGAATCAACACCTACCATTCAATATCCTGAGGATTTAAATGCACCCAATGAAGGTGACCCTAAGGGAATGGAGGATGAATTAGATCAATTTTGATCTCAGGGATATGAAGAGTCTATTTCAGAGGATGGGGAGGCCCCAATAGAGGAACCTGGATTGAAAATCTGGAGTGAATCACAGGGGAATTATTTATCATTTGAGGATTTACCTCCAAAGGATATAAACAATATGGTGAAATCCAGATTCCTCATTTCTTTTGAGAGTCATCCTCCATCAAAACAGGAGTTGATATTAGAGGAGGACAAACAAAATAATGAGAAGTCTATGGGAGACTCTTGGGACAAAACACGTCAATTGAGAATTTATACCCCGAGAATAATAAGAAATTTAATGATATAGGCTTGCTCCAAAATATTAAGACTGATCCTCCTTTAGAAATAATTGAGGATACTGATCCAACTCCTAATGAATCACATAAGTTGTCTACAACTGTTAGGGAGTGTACACAATCTGAATCATTATTGGAATTGGACCTAACACCAACTAAGCCCTCATTGGACTTAACCATTACCTTCCAACACTACAAACAACCCTTATACTTTCTAACAAATCCTTGGCTCAGATCACTGCTCATGTACATTCTTTCTAGAGAACATATCAGGCCAGTACCTCCTCGGGTAGAATAGCGAGTGTGGATTGATGCTTGTACTTTTACTCTTGCCATTCAAGGGTTTGAACTAATAATGTTTATACCTTTTAAAACCCATCCTGCTCTAGAGGATCCTTGTTATCCTCCACTTATTCCATTTCGAGAGGTCCCTTTTCATATTCTGTTTATTATTCCTAAACCTCCCAAGGTAGCCAACGAGGATATTCGCTTTCATATCTTCTGGCGAGCATTTGGTATTACGTTGCATCATCAGCTCACCAACATCTATGGCTACCTATTTTCT